>NC_051174.1:62243694-64643694 GCF_013339725.1 Rhipicephalus microplus
GAGACGCACAGCGGCGGCACTTGGCCGGAACGCTGGGTTGAGGGCACTGATGAGCACGGTGCCTTATAGGAAGGCACAAAGTACAAGCAGGGGCTTAGGTTTATGTGGACGGCATCGGAAATACACAAAGCGTTTAAAATACACAAAGCGAGGTATGACGGTATGACGGTATGACGGTATGAGGTATGATGGTATGACGGTATGCAAGTGTTATTAGGACGGATTCAGTGGAGCCCATCATACGTGCAGCGAGTATGTCTGAAGTGGAAGATTCGAGGTCATGCAAGAGCTGAGATAATGTTTAGTGACCATCGACGTTGTGTATGACGCCGATACATGACATTAAAAGACTGGGGGCATAGGGCTTAATGGTTATCGGCTTACCAACAAGTTCAAGACTTTTAAGGGACAGCAGGAGGTGGGCAGTGAGCGGCTAGTGTGTTTTCAGAAACACAAGGCTCTTAGCTGGTTTGCCTTGAAGGGTGACCTGTGCACTGCTCTTGGGAGAGAGATTTGCGGTGGCTGTGACGGTAGCAAGCAGGTCGTACAGAAGCAGTTTAGGCGAAAGTGTTCCGGGTGAAAGTTGGATTCCGACAGTGATGAGCTTGGAGGGGGCGGGTGGCCGAGTCAGGTTTTCGGTTGGCACTAATTGTGTTTTAGCTGCCTTCAGGAGATGGCGTATTGTCTTCGTTGACCTGCGACGTCGTGAAGTTCATTTCCAACGATGAGTCGTCAGCTGAAGTGATGGAAGGCAAAACTTCGGCGATGAAAGGAACGTTGCTCGTGGAAATGCGCTTGTCGATAGACTTGAAATTCCCTATGGGGAGGCCAGGCGCAGATACGGTGGGAACAGCAGCAGGCGTGGTTGATTGCAACGCCAATGCTGCATTACGGCTCTCGCGTTCCGGTGTTTGCGTGATTATCAAGCTGGGAGTAGCAGAGACGCTGCCGGCGTTGCACGTTGCTGGAACCTGCGCGCTGTTGAGGAACGCTGCCTGTTGCTGTATTGTTGTTGGTGCGGGGCTGGTGACATTGCTTGATGTTGATAGCGGAGGCACGGCTGTATCAGAAGTACGACCGGAGGAGGCTGGGCTTACCGACAGGGCGTCGGTTGCCGTTGGTGTTGAGTGCTGGCCGGAACGCTGCATCGCAGAGGTGCGGGTCCGGCGCATTAGGGTTAGCGCCGCGCCGCGCCACTTCGTACTTTTGAAAGGGCCTGGACGGCAAGCCTGGGGTCGGACCGAGGCCCGGATGGTGTCGGCGTGTCCCGGAAGTCTTCTAGAAGGTAGGGTGAGCTCGTCCAGACATGGGCGGGGCCAAGTAAGGGGCCAAAAACACTTGAAAGCGGAGCACTGTATGCAGCCAGCCAAACAAAACGATGCCACCTGGTGGTCGTTGGCTGCAGTGACGTTGCGATGGGGAGATAAATCGGTGACAAGCAGAAGGTGAACAGCGAGTGTGGATTGGTTGATGAGTAGCTGTCGGGTCCAGAGGAATATCAGCAGGAATGGCATAGAAAGGAAGTACTTGAAGGCGAATGTACTTGAAGGCTGTGGTGTATGGTGGCTGCGGCTGAACGTAGTTTCAGGCCCCTGCGCAGTCACACGAAGAAAGCTGCGCTGGTGGCAGTTTAATTGAAATTTGAAATTTCACGGAAAAAATATATATCCAATTATCCTGCGTGCGCCACGGGGTGGGGGCAGAGGCACCGTTTGTTGACAAAGGAACCAAAGTTGGACGTGTCGGTAGTAGCTGAGACGTGTAAACTCTGCGAGTAGCTTGGTATGTGGCAGGGGGCGGCGGGTCACTCGGTCAAGCCGCACTGGCAGAGTAGGTGAGTGGGGCAGTAACAGGCTTAGAGTTTAACTATAAAACAATGCTTCGGCAACTTGCGTGCAGATGACTTGAAAAATAGAAGGTGCCAAGGACGCTATCGACGCCCGTTTGGTGGCAATGATAGAGAGTTACCATGATAAGTCCTCACAAATGAGTTTCTTTATGTGTGGAAGCAATGCGGTATGATCAGCGCTGTCGTGGCTGAAACTCTGGCATAAAAGGTCTGCACTATCTTCAGCGGTGCGACGGGTGGGCGCGTGCTGCCAGCGAAGATTGTCGTAACTTTGGGAGAGCTGGATGACATCGGCAGCATTTTGAGGATTTTCGCAGTAAGTACGTAGAATTCGTCATCGGTAATGTCTTCCGAAATGTACTTGATCTTGCCCGCTTCACCCAAAATTGAGTCGACGAGCATCCAAAGCCAGAGCACATCCTCAATGTAGCTCGTGAACATATCACCCGGTCTTTGAACTCTGCCATGCAAGCACTGTTCAGCTCGAAGCCGGCGTACTACAGGGCATCTAAAGACCTCCGCGAACATCGTCATAAAATCCATCCCGGCGGTGAGATTGGTTCGTTGATTCTTGTACGAGAGTTTTGCAAGGCTGGTCAAGCATTATTCAGGTTGAAAGCCAGGCGTACCCAGCGCCACCAACAATTCAAACGAGGGTGTGTTAAAGGCAAGAGTTGGTGGACACACGTTTCAATATCACAAGGGCTAACTAGCAGCGCGGCTTCCTTGTTCGCTTGTTTGTATCCTTGAAACCATGCGATTGTTCGCCGTTGTCTTCCTCCCTCGACCGAGTCAAGCTGCATGTGCACTACCTCCATTACAGTTATTTTTATAAATCATCTCACACAGTGAATATTCTCAAGGCCGAATGCTTGCCACGGTGCATGTGACTCAGGGTTCAAAAGTAACGCAAACATGTTGACGACCTTTAAACATAAATAACAAAACGAGGTTGAATGCACGATTACTCCAATGCCTGACAAGCTTTCTGGCGATATTTTTGTGGCTTCGGATATATGTAGTGCTAGACCCGTTCGCAGCATTGCAGCACACCTGACTAGAAAGTGTGTCTTAATTTTGTCGCGTGTAAATGCAAAAAATGCTTCCGTTTGGGAAAATTGTCGCATCTTCTCACGAGCTCCCCCCGTAATTTTGGGATCAATATGCCTGTGCGGGACTCTGGTATGCATTACTACCTCTCAGTGATTACATTGTCACTCATGAAAGCTGGTTAATAAATGTTACGGTATTTTCAAGCTGCAAGCTTAAAGCAGATATAGCATCCAATAATTGCTACCAAGTAGTTTTCTTAACTTCAAATTTGTCGGCTATGTAAATCACAAACAAATAGAGCAGTAAGGTTCTTTCGTTCTATCTAATCACTCTCTGCTGCTTTTAAAAGCGTATTCAGTACAATAACGGCCTTTATCGCCTTTCTTAAAAGTGCGATAAAGAAGCACCTAAAGCTTATTGACAACACAGAGCACTAACTTTCTTAAGTTGGCGTGTCGAATTCGTCCATTCACAAGAAAGTGCAGGGGTCCGCAGAGACTTCACTGACGTATTTCCGTCTCGAATATGACATAGTGAAGGGTACACGAACATATGACGAGAACGAAATTGGCCCCGTATCTGTATGTTACACTGCAAATGTTATCGATTGATTGATATCCGGGGTTTAACGTCCCAAAACAACCATATGTCTATGTGAGACGCCGTAGTGGAGGGCTCCGGAAATTTTGACCATCTGGGGTTTTTTAACGTGCACGCGAATCTGAGCACACTGGCCTACAACATTTCCGCCTCCATCAGAAATGCAGCCGCCGCAGCCGGGATTCAATCCCGTGACTTGCGAGTCAGCAGTCGAGTACCTTAGCCACTAGACCACTGCGGTGGGGCAAACGTGGTCAAAAGAGGATGGTCTTGCTTCTGGTGAGAGTGATTAAAATGTTTATTTAATGTTCTGCGCAAGAAAATTGGTGAATAATATTCTGAAGGCGTTGCGTTAGAGTTTCTCGGGCGTGCAGCAGAGGCGATCGAGCACACCACTCACGTTACACGTGAGACATGATCCCAGCTGGCAGTTATGATTGAAAACAAAGCACGAGTGCCCTGCGTGGCCGTCTCGGGGGTGATAAGGTGTAGAACGCAAGCCGACGGGTAAGTGCTACCATCGTGTCGTCTTAGTAAAGCGTTGGAAACCCTTGTCTTTTCGTGCAAGTGTTGCAGGTCAGCGCAATGTGATAAACGTTGCGGTTCTTGGAATTACTTATGTATGCCTTTTCTCCTAAGAGACACACATGCAGAATATTAACGTGTTGTTATGGTGCCTAAGATATGCACAATAAATGCTTTTTGATTGACAATCAAACAAGTTTGAACGCTGAATCTTGAGCAATATTGGTGAGTGCTGCGCATGGGATTGGCTGTTTTGAGTATAGTTTGTCCATTTTGGTGCCGTTTAGGGTACCGTTAACTTCGAATAAACAGACAAATGCACAGACAGACAAACAGATGGATAAAAATTTTTGCTTCAACAGTTGCCAAGAAACACTATCGTCTTCAAAAAATAGAAAGAAAAATTGGCAACATATTCACGGAGTGAATAATGGATAGGGGGGTGAAGCATCCGTTCGTCCATTCGTTCTTGCTTCCGTCTATCCATGTGTGCGTCTGTGTGGCCGCCCGTGCGTCCATGCGCTCATCCGTGCGTGCGTCTGTTCGTGCGTCCACACGTTCGTCTGTGCATCCGTCCCTGCTTTCGTCCATGCATCCGCTCTTGCGTCCATCCAGGCGTCCACCCGTTTATGCAGCCATCCGTGCTTCCGTCTATGCATCTCTCTGTGTGTTCGTTCGTCTCCATATTCAACACTCCAAGTAGCACCATGTCGCATCTTTTCATCATATATTCCTCATATAGAAGCATCGCCATCCAGCGGACATACCAATAACGGAACGAGAGGAGGCACACGCGCACTTTCTTAGGGCTTGCGCTTCGTGTCTACTTCCCAACTCTAACCACCTCGAGTTGATGGTATATACTAGTTCACTGAACTCATGGCACTGCGACCCAACGCTTGCTAAACCTTTCTAAAACCTTGGAGGTTACGTCCAGCGAGTATAACGTGGCAACCTTTTCTTGTCTACTGTGCGTTGTTGAACAATAAAAATTCGCAGCGTGCACGTTAACAGAAACCTAAATTCTCCTGTCTCTCATTCCCCCTTAGCAGCCATTGGCATGTACATTGAGCACTATCTTTATTGTTCAACAACGCACAGAAAAAAATCTCACACCGGCACACCCTAGGAGGTCCAAATTTAATAATTTTTACACACAACTACAACTGCTACGAGAGACGAACGGGTGCTGCTATAAGGAGCTTCGTCCCTAAAAAGTTCTGTCATAGGGAAGGAACCAATGCCGGCTCGGTCACAAGCGGTAACCTACCTTGATCACTAACGCCCAGCTATTTGAATACAGGACTTACTGCTGGTCATGCGTTGAACTCGAAAGCGCGTGATTATGTTTAGGTAAGTATCAGCAAAATGAAGCGAAGGGAATGCTCAACAGAATCTTGCGCAACTCATAGCGACGCTCACGCTATGCTGTAATTTGTCCTATTGGCTTTGTTCACCTATGGACGTGCGCGAATGTTGTGAAGACACTAGTGAGTATGGCTTGTGCTCCGACGGCAAAGCTTGAGAGAAGATACTCAGCACCAGAAAGTCTCTTCGCTCGCTACAGCGGGTTCATTCGAGAAAAGAGGCCGCTGCTTAAACACAAAAATGTAACGACTGAGGCCGTTGTTAGTTCGCGCTTTTTGTGTGTGTATTGCTAAGCGCATGTCGTATTTACGCTTATGGTTCATTCGGCTTTCGACATAGCCGGGCTGGCATGCTCAGCGCAAACTGCGCCTCCTTATTTTGAATGATCACATTTATTGGAGAGTTCTGTTAAGATTGCACGCAAGACGCAAACGTTTGATATTATTCCAGAGCTTGCGCAAAGACAAGTGATAAGGCTGAAATATGCAACGGCATATATATATTGTACCAACGTGCTTTGCCACTTGTTAGTTGACTGACGGCCGACAATCTCTTCGCCGCAATAAGTATCAATGTCTTGCTGTAACCTGACATTCCCTTTCAGTGGCCAGAAGCTCAGCCCAATAAACAGTTTACCCAGAACACCCAGTCTGCTCCCTTCGTCTGCGTCATGACACTGTGATATCTGGTGGAAGTGCTGCCCCTTTCATGTTCCATACGCCTTCGTGAAGCTGCGATCCCACTCCAAGTGGCAAAGAAGACACTTACGCCGACCCCGAACAGCGAACAAGCCCCAGGCAAAGAAAACTGGAACCAGAGTAGGGCCCTTTCCTGAAGCAACCAAGCAGCCTTGGATCCTGACATCGACAGCAGCAACAATAACCACCCCTCAGCCTGGTCCAGTCGTTCTTCAGCAGCCCAATGAGCCACCAACGTTCTGTAGATTGACATTGGAGGACCCGTAAAGCTGGATCGAGACATGCGACTGAGGCGCTGCCTTCATATAGCTGGAACCCCATAAAAAAACTACGCCTCGTTTACTTGTATTTAAAAGATGCCGCGAAGACGTGGTTCGAAATCTGCGAATTCACGCTACAAACCTGCGATGTATTTTGAATGACATTCCTCAGCACCATCATGAGCGTCGTTTGCAAGAAAATGGCCGCCACAATGCTGGAGATATCGGTGCAACTCTGATGAAATCGTGACCATTTTCGTCGAAGAGATGACCCGGCCGTTACATCACGCTGGCATCACCATGGTTGACAAGAAACTCCGGTTGCCTATGCAGGGTTAAACAAGAGCTCTTTGCGGCACTTGTCCGGAACCCGCCCAAGACTGTCAAAGTTTTTTCTGAGGCTACTACTATAGACAAGGCGCTTCAGATGAGGACAATGCATTACAATCACCACGCAACATTCAGATGTCTCGAGACCTTCAGCACTGATGACAGGCGCGAGACCATCCGAGAAATCGTGCGGAAAGATTTGTGCAAGCTACTACTTTTGCCGCAATTCCAAGCTTATTCAGTCGCCGACCTTGTCCGTGAAGAAGTGCGCCAGACACTTGGAATCCACTATGCACTGCAGCCTGAACCGGGAGCTATGAGCTATGCCGCTGCAGTGCTCCGCAACGCTTCTCCATGGACGCGTCAGGACACTGTCTCACCGCATTTCCTTTGCCAGGCGATCCTACCACCACCACCGATGCCATACCACACACCTGCCGGCAAGCGCTACGCTTCCATGAAAACTGGCGTCTGGTGCACCCCTCGCTACTGCCCACTGTGCTACCACTGTGGTGAAGCTGGGCACGCGTACCGTCGCTGGCAACACCGCCAGATAGGACTACGTGCATTCGCCATCGACGCGCCATGTCCACATTAAGGTGAAAGACCACGTGAAAGACGTCTCCGACTGTCTCGCCGAAGCACAGAGGACCGTCCGGGAATTTTCTCGTTCAACATCACCTGGCCGCTACATGCCACCGCACTATTGGCCGCACACTGGCTCAAACCGGAGCTGGTCGCCTAGTCCGTATCAGGAAAACTGAGGGCAGCAACCGATTTAGGGGCAGTTGCTGCATGACGAACCATAAGCACAAGGTCCTCCGCTGCCGACGATGACGGCACGACAAGAGCTCAATAACCACTGCAACCTGAACGTAGCCCTCAGTTAAAACTTCCCGTACTGAAGACGATATGACAACACGATATTGAAGCAATGGAGAAAACCGACGTAGCCGTGACCTGACACCACTACGTAACCACTACGCAAAAAGACGGACTAGCAGCCTCTACGTCCTATTAGACAGCCATAATGTCACCACTCTCGTCGACATTGGCGCCAACTACTGCTTTGTCATTGCCCCATTTGCCGCGAAGACCAAGAAGTTCAAGACAGCTTGAGAATGCTTCGAAATTCGTACCGTTGGAGGTCATCTAATAACGCCGGCCGGAGTCTGCCCAGCAAAAGTCATCATCAATACCCGAACTTATTCAGCGAATTGTGGAATTCTTCCACATTGCTCCAGAGTTGTCATACTTGGAATGAACTTCTTAAGGCAGCACGACCCTGTCATGCACCTGATGTCTGAGTCAATAACACTGATGTTGGAAAACAGGCTTTCGACCCCCACGACGCCAAGCAATCACGCAGTCACGCATTGAATGTGCTGGAAGACCAAGTCACCATTCCACCTTACTCGTCTTCGCTTCCAGCGGTGCCCAAACAACAGCGGAATTTGAACGTTTAATTAAGGGCGACAAGCACCTGTTTCTAAGCCAACAGACTTGCGTCACAGAAGAAATCGCCGTGCTACGGGGAAGGAAAGCAACAGTATTGCTCTCGAACTCCAGCAACAAGTACAAGCACGTGAACGAAAATACGGTGTCGGCTACATCGAAAACATATGGAAGCCACCAATACTTTTGCCCTCACTGATTCTGCAAAATCTACTCCGAGGAACCAAGCTTCTTACCAGCTTCTGATGATACTCCGATTCTTCCGAAGTACAACCAAGAGCATCGCAAGGCGCTGCTTCTGAAATACAAGGACTGCTTTTCGCCGTCATCAATAATTCAGCTAGGCAAACATTACATCATAACACAGGAAAGTGCCGGACCACTACTTTACAATCCGTACCGAGTTTTGATGGAAAACGCGAAGCCCTAATTAGGGAATTCAACAAAAAGCTACATGACGACATCATCCAACCACCTTAGATCCCGTGGGCGTCGTCCTTTGTGTTGGTGAAGAAGAATGAGAACTTACACTTCTGCGTCAATTATCGTCGCCTAAACTACGTCAAGAAAAACGTGTAGCCCTTCCATCTTATAGACGACGCCCTGGGTTGACTCACCAATGCTAAGTACTCTTCATAGATTGACCTCAAAACAGCCTACTGGCAAATCGAAGTCGCCGAGAGAAACTGCGAAATGACGACCTTTGTATTACCAGACGGCCTTTTCGAGTTCAAGGTCATGCCTTTCGGTCTTAGCCCAGGCCCTGCTACCTGTGAACGCGTTATAGACACAATACTAATGCGCTTGAAGTGGCAGACTGGCCTTGTTTACCTGGACAACATTGTTGTGTTTTCGTCAAACTTTTACGAACACTTCCTGCACCTCGAAGCTGTGCTGCAAACAATCAACACTTCTGGACTCAATCTGAAGCCAGAAAAGTTCCGCTTCGCATACGAGAAGCTTTTGTTCCTGAGCCACGTCATCAGCAGGTCTGGAGCTCACCGCAACCCATGTAAAACATCTTCAACGCCGCTTTCCTGCCGACCACTAAGAAAAAGACCGTGCGTCGTTTCCTTGGCTTTTGCGTCTAATACAGGTGGTTTGTCAAAAAGTACATCTGTATTGGCGAGTCACTAACTAACCTCGCCTATACCGACGTGGAGTTCAAGTGGGAAACGCCGCAGGAGGAAGCATTTAAGGAACATATACGACGCTTGCAGGTGGCTTCGTTACAAGCACATTTTGATGAATTCATCGAGAAAGAAAGACACACCAGCGCAAGTAATGTAGGACTCAGCACCATTCTTGTGCAGAAGACTGATGGACTGGAATTATTTATTAGTTACGCTAGCCGGTCGCTATCCGAGGCAGAAGCCAATTATTCTACAACGGAAAAGGAGTGCCTTGCAATCATCTGGGCTACGTCAAAGTTTCGCCCCTACCTCTCTAGACGGTTACGGTGTTTGTAAGGAAACTGGCTCGCACCAAACGGCCTACCGCAAAAAACTTCCGGTGCGCCACTTCCGGTAATGCCTTTTCAATGGTCCAGGTGGTATTTTCGTGTTTTGTTTGAGTTTGATCCTGCATTATTTCTAGCGAATTCATAAGGAAGCGTTTAAAGCAACGTCGAGCGGCTACACGAAGGGGCTTGAAGTAGCGTACAGGAGCTACAGGCGTGGCCACTGCTCCAAGTACCGCGGCTTGAGTGGCCGACGGTCGCCGCGTGAAATACGTGTCGAGGCGTTCCAACGAGCGCAGCTCTCAGCTGCGTCTTACGTCTAACTGTACCTGACAGAAAACGCACAAACTGCAGGAGAAGTTTGTCAGCGAACCTAATTGGGCCGAATGGTTCTGACTGCCGACGATGTAGATATTCTTTTTCGAGACTTGAATAGATAATTGACAGCACACTTTTGTCTTTCCCTGTGCGCGTCTTTAAAGGGCAAGCAAATTGTCGATATGCAGGAGAAAACTTGCCCGATGTATAGATAAGTTGCACCAGTCAGCTTTTCAATTAGAAGCTAAAATTTTTTTCCTGTCAAACCATGAGCATATTTGTGTTTTAGTCTAAGGATATAATCCCAGAATAAAACGCTTATTTCTCTGCCTGTGTCACTCACACCTGCCATGTTTTATAGAGATCAGCGGCGATGGGGATCACTTGCGATCCTAAGTGTTCGGGTGACTGAGAAATAATGCAATGTACTGATTATTGTATCAACCGGGCCACGTTCAATGACACCAACACGTATGTCAGGATAGTAATGAACGCCTCTGTTTATTTCCGTCAGTCTTTCATAGCGAAACAAGGGAAAGGGGTAGGGGTTTATAGATAGTAAAGAAAGGCACGTGTAGTGCAACCGAGGTAGCTGGCTTGCGCTCATGGGCCTGATAAGATACATCTTCCCCTTTAACGTTGTTGACCTAATTGCTGAAAGCTTTGATCGTATCCCAGACGTTCCGGACAACGTGTTTGACACTGCGACCTTCGCTGCGGTATAACTGGCTGCAAAGGTCGTTGCTGACAACTTGGCACTACTGCGGACGAGCTGGACTTGGGGTATTCTACAGAGGCAGGTGCTTGCTCCTCGTCGTCATCTTCCTCGTCGGAGGTGTCCTCAAAAGGCTCACTTGTTGCCAAGAGGTGCCACCGATGGCGACGCAGGATGTTCCGGTTTTCTGTTCACCCATGGAGGGATCGAGGCCCCGCTGATGCAAGAACCTTGGCTTTTCTCATTCATGTCTCTTCACCTGTACGAACGGTGTCGTTGCTTTTGAGGCCGGAAAGTACACGTCTGCTGTGGTTGCTCTGCCGGTGCTTTCTTCAGCGTAGAGCAGGCAAGGCTCCGGTTCCGCACTTTTGACACCATGTATCAGCCGGGCTACGTTCAATGACACCAACACGCATGTCAGGATAGTAGTGAACGCATGTGTTTATTGTCGTCAGTCTTTTATGGCGAAACGAGAGAAGGGGTAGGGGTCTAGTAGATAGTGAAGAGAGGCACGTGTAGTGCAACCAAGATAGCTGGCTTGCGCTCTTGGGCCAAATGCGATACAATTATGTAAAGACGTCAACTTCAGCTGGACCACGCAAACTTGACTCGTTGGTAAGTATTCATGAATAAAACTTTCTACTGTCCATGTTCACACCAAAATATAAAGGAGTTAAAATGTGGCGATGTTCAATAATGTCAGAAAGAAAGACGATGAGTCATTTGCTTGAACAGATCAGAGCTCACTCGCTGGCATCGCTTTAAAAAAATCGAATGTAACGGTAACCAAACGTGGACACCGCGACGTACACTGCGCGGCCATTCATTTTAGGCACGGCTGCTTGGTGTCGCACGTTGTTTCGAAGAGTACACATCAATGATGTCGCTCACACACCTTCGCAATGAAGTTCCAGGGTTATCTTTCACGTTGCACTACCCATTTCAGGCGTCAGCACACACGTATCTGCCACGAAGGAAGACGACAGCAACATATGTGTTCCCAGTACATGGGGACCTTCAACTATAGCCTAGCGTCTCAGTATCGCCTCTGTGCCATTAGTCGGCGCTCAGCTTTACATGACCAATAATCAAGTGGGCAAAACAAACCTGCGCGATTTTAGTGGGAATCCAGTTTTCTCGCGTGATCTATGCAATCCAAGCGCTCTTTCTATCGTCATCGGTCAGAAAACAGAACGTTTGCCCCGCCGCGGTGGTCTAGTGGCTAAGGTACTCGGCTGCTACCACGCAGGCCGCGGGTTGAAATCCCAGCTGCAGCGGCTGCATTTCCGATGGAGGCGGAAATGTCGTAGGCCCATGTGCTCAGATTTGGGTGCATGGTAAAGAACCCCTTGTGGTCAAAATTTTTGGAGCCCTCCACTATGGCGTCTATCATAATTATATGGTGGTTTTGGGATGTTAAACCCCACAAATCAATCAAGAAAACAGTACGTTTGCACTAACATTTCAATTTTGTTCAGGCTTGCAGACTGCATTCCGGCTCTACACAGCTGTGCTCAATTTACGAGCGCTTTATTGAAATAATGTCATCCGCATAGAACATCGAAACACAAGCAGCCACAGCCAGCAACGAAGGCTTAAACCACACAAAAACATTATAAACCGTAAGTGTACTGGGTTGGTTTCCGGTGAAAGCACAATGCTACCAAAGACTGGCAGGCGCTGGCAAAAATCGTCTATAGGAAGCCCATCAAAGTTGTAAGCGACCACCACGCCTTCTGTTGGCTAGCTACCTTGAAGGACCCTTCAGTTCGCCTCACACGAAGTAGCCTGATTCTTCAAGAATGACATCACTGTCGTTCACATATCTTGCAGGAAACACTCTGACGTGAACCCACCACCCCCCAACAACCTTGATGACGACTACTTCTTGGCAACGATAACGACTGACGACTTCGCTCAACGAGAGGGAGCCGACCCAAAACTTATTGGCTTAATCGAGTACTTCGACGGCAAGACAGCCCCTGTTCTGCAGGTATTCAAGTGGGCACTTGCGTCGTTTGTTCTCGCTGCTTAGAGCTTAGTACCTTCTTGTGGTGCTTTGAGCTTTGCAACCAGGAATTATTCAAGCCCTGCAAGATGATTCCGCTGCAGGGCATCTCAGTGTTTCTCGCATGCTCGCGAGAATTCAAGAAACGTACTGCAAGCCACGCCTTACCGCGTCATACCGGAACTGTCAGCGATGCAAGACACCGTGGACAACAAATGAAGGACATCTGTAGCCCATTGAACCACCTTGCCAAGCTTTTGAGCAAATTTATGTGGACTCACTTCGGATGTTTCTGGTGTGGGCTGTCGAATACAATTGGATGGTCGTATTTACCGACTACCTTACGGGCTACGCAGAGACCAGAGCCCTGCTAAAACATAGGGCATCTGAGGTAGCCAAATTCTTCGTCGAAAGCATTTTCCTGTGTCACGGCGCCCCGAAGGACGTCAGCACAGACAGAGATATGGCATTCAATGCTGACCTAACTCATGCAATTTTGGCATACAACCAGGCAAGCCACCGCGTTATGACAGCGCAGAACCCATAAACCCATGGCTAGATCGAGTGCCTACACAAGACTATCGCAGACATTCTGGCCATGTAAGTAGACATCGACCTCGAAACTCGGGAGGCCATTCTTCCGTACGTGACCTTCAAATACAACACCGCCGAAAAAGAAACGACAGAGACAGTGCCGTACAGGTTGGCCTTAGAAAGTAACCCGGCCACGACGCTCGACGCTATGTTACACAACGTCACCAGCAATTGAAACCGTGAGGTGACTACCTTCAACGCGTCGGAGAAGCCAGACAACTCGCCCACTTCCGCAAAAAGAATCAACAGATGACCAACAGCCACCGTTGCTATCTTCGATAACACTGCGTTGAGTACCAGCCCGGCGTGGGCGTGGCCTCAGTACACAACTTCAGCGATGGTACCTCAAACCATGCCGAGTAGTTCGACGTCTCGGTACACTAGAATACGAGGTTGTTTTCGATGGCATTGCAAACACTTAACGGTGGCGTGTGCGACCTTAAGTCGTTCACTTCGTGCGTCTCAAACCGTTTCATGCGCAATAACGAATGTATGACCGTATTCTTTGTTTTAAAGCTTGGAGACCTTCGACGCTAAAAGTTGTGTCTGTCTGCTGTCTGTCTGTACATTTGTCTGCTTTTTCACTATTAACGGTACCAAGTACTCTGAGCAGCCCCAAGCGATACGTCTAAGAGTCGACCCTATGTGCAGGGCCCACCAATGTTGCTCCAGATTCAGCGCTCATACTTGTGCGGTTGTCAAATAAAAAGCAACTATTGCGCATGTCTGAGGCCCCACAACAACACGTATATATTCTGTATGTGCGTCTTTTTTCTAGAAAAACCATACATAAGTAATTCTAAGAACCGTAGCATTTATCACGCTGTGCTGACCATGAAAGGCTTGCACGAAAAGGCGAGTGTTGCCAACGCTTTGCTAAGATGACACTGTGGTGGCACCTACCCGTCGGCTTGCGTTCTACACCTCATCACCTCTGAGACGGGCTTGCACTCCCGTCTCAAAGCCGCGTGTTTCGTTTTTCAAGAAAACTGCCACATAGCGCTCATGTCTCAGGTGGGACGTGACTTCATGCGCTCGTTCGCCTCCACTACACGCTCGAGGCACTCTAACGCAGCGCCTCCAGAATACCATTCACCGATTTTCTTGCGCAGAATATCAAATAAATGCTTTGTTCACTCTCTTCACAAGCAATAATATATCGTCTTTCGACGACATTTGCACATTACATGCAGATACGGGGTTAATTTTTTTTCTTTCTTTGCACTATATAGTATGCACGTGATTACTAGTGTGCCTTTTTATTTATTCATTCATGCCTTTTTCTCTGATGTTCTGTTTTAACAATCGGGACGATGTTTTTTCGGAGAGGGGCTTTCCCACACCCGTTCCTTAATTACACTTAATTTTTTTTGTTTTCGTCCACAAAGCCTGCCTGGAATGCTCAGCACAAACTGCACCAATTTGTTTTATAATATTGACGATGATTGTAGATGATTCTCTCAAAAATGCGTGCAAGACGTGAACACTCAATGTTATTCCAGATCTTGCACGAAAACAAGTGAAAAGGCTGGAATATTCGATTGCACACGTGTAAATACCGACGCGCTTTGCCGCTTCTCAGTTGATCGACGGCCGATGCTGTGGTAATTGCTATCAGTGCTAGTGTCCTGCTGCAATCTGACTTTCCTTTCACGTGGCTACAAGGTCGGCCCAATAAACAGTTTAACCTGAACACCCTGTCTGCTCCCTTCATCTGCGTCACGTCTCGGTGACAATATATGTGCATTCCTTTTATGCGTCTTTCGTTGTGTTTAGGCAGCATGCTTGAAGTGTACAGCAGTGAATGTTTGTTCGCGCTCGTCATGTAAGTGCTTTTTTTTTCGTATGCCCATTGTGTTTCAGAAAAGATTGAGAAGATTCGCGCTGCTTGTCGTTTTTCACGTGATAATACAATATGTTTTTCTCAATTTTACTGTTTTGTACTTGTGGGGAAACTGTGATATTCCCTTGTGCTTTCTGCTACCATCGTTGCAATGCTTTCGCAGTATGTTGTACGTATTTTATTAATTTCAGCTACCGCAACGTTTCAATTACGATCTTGAACGTCAGTCCTCGTGATATAGATGTAACACTATAGGCGTCAACGTGGCTGCAACCTTGATTGAATGTTTGATATATGTGGTTTAACCTCCCAAAACCACAATATGACTATCAGAGGCGACGTAGTGGAGGGATCCGGAAATTTTGACAACCTGTGATTTTTTAACGTGCACCGAAATCTGAGCACATGGGCCTACAACATTTCTGCCTCTGTTGGCATTGCAGCCGCCGCTACCGGGATTTGATCATGTGACCTGCGGATCAACAGCCAAATACCTTAGCCACTAGACTACCGTGGTTGGGCGGCTGCAACCTCGTGAAGTGGTGCTAGAGCAGCCAAACACAAATACACCACTGTAAATCTCTCATATATCATCGCATGCTAAACTCTCAACTATCTACGTGAGGACAAGATGCATTTTCGTGTTATGCTGATTACCGTGACGGAGGCATCAGCCATGTTTTTGTACAACAATTACTTGGGTTTTCTTTTCAAGATTTCTAAATCAGCAAGATATTTTTAATCATGTATTCTACTCATTTCAGCTCTTCTCTCAATGTTTCTTACTACCAAATCGGTTAACACACTTGCGCGTTTTCAAAAACTTGGTGCATAGACACCGCAAAAATTGAAGCTAAAATGCCTGTGCCCTCGTTTCAATAACCTGTAGCGTACTCTTGCTTGGAGTGCTGTGCACGTTTGACGAGTCACCCTGACTGCTTGATATGTTCGGCACGTCATCGCCCAACGTCGAACGTCGGCGTTAATTCCAGGCCACACAAAGTGGTCAGTGAAGAGCCTCGGCGTCGCGCGGATTTTTAGGTGGCTGAGGTCGCGAAGGCTGTCAAACACTGCACGCCAAAACTGGACGGGGACGAAGGGTCTTGGAGATTTCTGCGATGTGTCGCATCTGATCATAGTCGTTGTTCATGGTAGCGGTATCTCTTTGAGCACCAGTGACAGTGGACTCTGCCACATCTTGATTAGCTCTGGGTCTTCCCGCTGGGCGACGGCTAATGTCTCAAAATTCGACGGATGCTTAAACGGTGTCGACGGGAGAGTGCGTCGGCTGCTTGGTTTTCACTCCCCGCTATGTGGCGGATGTAAGTGGAAAATTCTGAAATGAAAGAAAGTTGGTGCAGTTCTCTTTCCGAAAATGAGGAACTGTTGTTCTTGAACGCATACGTCAGCGGCTTGTGGTCCGTTAAAATGTGGAAAACGCGGCCTTCTAGGAAGAAACAGAAATGCTTTACGGAGGAATAAATGGCCAGCATCTCTCTTCCAAAGGTGCTGTAGCGCACTTCCGCCTGTTTCAGACGTTTAGAAAAGAAACCTATCGGTTTCCAGCCCTTGCCATCATAATGTTTCAACACTGCTCCCACTGCCGTCGTTGAAGAGTCAACCATGAGTCGCGTTAGCACGTCGGAAAGCGGGTGCATCAGAAGTGTTGCAGAGGCAAGCTGAGTTTTCGCGTCTTGGAAGGCTTTTTCGTGCTCTGCTGATCATTGAAACTCGGGCGTTTTCAGGTAAGTTAGCGGCTGTGGAATCTGTGCACAGGATGAGATGAAGCGCCTATGGAAGTTGATTAGTCCAAGAAACTCGCGCAACTTGTGAAAAGAGGTAGCCGTGGGGAATTCCATGACTGCTTGCACCCGTGATTCGAGCGGCAAGATGCCTTGCGGGCTGATTCGATGACCTAGGAAATCTAGTGCTTCAACACCAAAGATGCACTTTTGGGGCTTCAAAACCAGACCGTGCTCGTCAAGACGCTTGAAGAGGAGGCGCGGATGATTTTCATGCTCCTCCGGCGTTTTGCTGGCGACCAAAATGTCGTCTAAGTAGCAAAAAACAAAGCAGTCCACGAGTGTCCTCATTCATGAAACGCTGGAAAGTTTGTGCCGCGTTCTTCAGTCCGTACAGCATACAAACAAATTCAAGGAGGCCGAAAGGCGTTGCCAGGGCCGTTTTTGGGATGTCGCTTGGTTTTACTAGAATCTAGTGATAAGCGGCCATCCGATCCAGCTTGGTGAAGATGGTCGTTCCCGCAAGGCGAGCGCTGAAATCATGGATGTGGGGGAGAGGAAATTGGTCTGCAGTTGTCACAGCATTGAGTGCACGATAATCACCACAAGGCCGTCAGTCACCATACTCTTGTTTTGGCACCATGTGCAGCGTTGAAGACCAGTTGCTGGAAGAAGGTCGAATAATGCCGAGTTGGAGCATGTGGTCGAACTCATGGCGGGTGACTTCGTGTCTTTGTCCAGCGAGTCTCCTAGGTCTAGCGGTGACGGCCGGTCCGGTGGTGACATTGTGATGCGTCACCTTGTGTTTGATTGACTGCTCAGTGTTCCGAGGTCTGGTGATTTCAGAAAATTCAGCCAGAATCTTTTGAAAGTTTGACTCTGGGTTGAAAGTGCAAATGCCGCATGAGGACAGGTCAGACTTCAGTCTGATAACAGCGAGCGAAGTGACGTTATCCTTGAGACGACGATCGCAAACGCTGACGTCAAGATTGAAGTGGCTCAGAAAGTCTGCTCCCAGGATGGCAATTCTGACGTCGGCCACAACGAAGAGCCATCGATATGTACGCCTGAATCCGATGTCTATCGTCATTGACTGGACTCCATATAATGCAATAGCAGTATTATTGACTGCAATTAGGCTCGAAATAGACTAGCCGCCCCGGCGATGTTGAGCTGTTGCTGGTAGGATAGATAGCACCGCTCCGGTTTCGACACGGAGGCGTGTGCCACTGGTCGACAACGAAGAAGAGGTGGCTTGAACGATGGTCCGTGTCGCTCTCCACCGTTAGCGACTGGCCGGTGCGTTTCCCGTCCACGAGCATGGATGGGTGCAGCGAGTGGCTTGCTCTCTAAAACAACGGTGGTACCAGCAGATGTTCTGCTCTGCCTCGCTTGAGTGTCCGCGGTGCTGCGGGCTTCGAGCACGGGACGGTGAACGATGCCGTGCAGGCCAGTGTTTGTTGGACAGGGCGAGGTTTTCAACTGCTGCAGCCAGTCGGTCAACTCTGTCCTCTAAGCGACCGAACTGGTCTGCATGTTCGGGCCTTCCCGTTGCAGCAATAGACATTTGGTGGTTCAGTGCAGTCGGTGATGCGGTCCACGAGTTGAGCCAGACGTTCGAGAGTCACGGTATCCGCGCCAGCGAGTATCATTCGTGTTGACTGTGGCAGTCTCTGCAAAAGCAACTCTAGAATCAATGGATGTTGACGTTTCTCTGACTTTTGTTCGCCCAGCAGCTGACGCATTCGGTGGAGTAGTTGTGAGGGACGCTGGCCACCGAGCTCTTCATGAGACATGAGTTGTTGTAGCCTGCTCTGTTTGGACACCTCAAGACATTGCAGGATGGTGCTTTTTAGTTCATGGTAGGACTTCTCCGATAGAGTGGAGGAGAGAACATCGTCTACGGCGTCAGTGATGTCAGGTGGCAGTGCTGAAACGAGGTGCAGGTATTTCGACTGCTTCGAACTGATGCATCGAAGCTCGAAGCGGGCCTCGATTTGGCTGAACCACACCCTGGGGTTTTGGGCCAGAAATGAGGAAGTTTTAACTCCGAGGCGTTGGTTGTGTGTGAGCTTAATGGGCCTGCCTCGTCTGACATGGCTGCAGTTTTTTGTAACGTCCGGGTAACCACTATGTAGCGTACTCACCCCACGGAGGCGCGAAAAGAAGGCACCTACACTGCTTGAATTTGGGACAAGACTAGTTTATTTTCCAAGAAAAACAGGCTTCGAAAGCGACAACCAAAAGGGGCGTGGTTGCGTATCTTTCGCGGCCCTCCGGAGATAACGTGAGGCATGTTGGCCGCGTCTGCGCCGTGCACCTCGGCATACAAATTGGTATGCGCACACAAATAATATTATTGCTATTACCAGCGTCATCACTCGCTACAAACCTATAACGCATGGCTGCACTAGTTGCCGCAGCCAGATTAATCATAAATTCACTGCGATGACCGAGGCTAGCACAATAGCCGGCCAAAGTACTAAACATCTTCTAAGCTTTCACATATTTACTCAAAATGCAATAGAAGTGATTGGTCTACTTCAACAACCTTATGACCTGTGTCACGCAGTTTATTTACGTACAGACCTACTGGAAGGCCGAGGAACGCCAAAAGAGCGAGGAACGCAAACAGGCCGAAAATACAAAAACAAACGCAAGCTCGGGTCGCGCGCGTGCACCAACGCTGTGGCTTGCCGTTTCATGCTGCTTCGTCGTCGTTCGCATAGTTCCCTACATCGGCCCCCGGTGAATAGCGTAGCCAACCTGGCGACTTAAGGCGTAGTCACTAGAGCGGGGTCGTAATACGGCTTCAGGCGACTCACAGGCACAATTTCTCGGCCACGACGGCGTAAGTCATGAGACTGTGTCAAAGGCTCAATCTCATAATTGACTGGTGACGTACGGGCGAGAATGCGGTAGGGCCCGTGGTATCGTGCCAGTAATTTCAACGAAAGGCCAGGAGTGCTCGGTGGAATCCAGAGCCAAATGAGAGCACCAGTCGTGAAAGTAGAGATATGTCAGTCGGTGTCATGCCGTAGCTTCTGGTGGCCTTGGTCCTCGGTTGTCAGTGAACGGGCCAATCGTCTGCAATCTTCTGCGTACCTGGCAACATCAGAAATTGCAGTGTACTCAGAGGAGTCGGCCGTGTATGGGAGGATAGTGTCCAGCGTGCACGATGGTTCGCGTCCGTACAACAGAAAGAAAGGGGAGAACCCTGTTGTCGCGTGCGTAGCGGTGTTATACGCATACGTGACGAATGGAAGGACAGTGTCCCAATTGGTCTGGTCTGAAGCTGTGTACATCGTCAACATATCACCGAGAGTGCGATTAAATCGTTCTGTGAGGCCATTCGTCTGCGGGTGATATGCTGTCGTCATGCGATGAACCATGTTGCACTGAGCGAGCAACGCTTTAATGGCTTCAGACAAGAAAACACGCCCCCGGTCGCTCAAAAGTTCGCGGGGAGCACCATGGCAAAGAAAAAAGTTGCGCAGGATGAAAAACGCAACTTCCCTCGCGGTTGCTACGGGTAGTGTTGCCGTCTCCACGTAACGCGTGAGGTGGTCCACGCCGACAATTATCCACTTATTTCCAGAAGACGACGTGGAAAGGGGTCCGTATAAGTCGATACCGACGCGGTCAAACGGACGCGCTGGACAAGGCACAGGCTGAAGTGTACCGGCAGGGTGTTGAGGTGGGACTTTACGTCGCTGGCATGCAGTACAAGCACGTACGTACTTGCGGACAATGTGAACATGCCGCGCCAGTAGTACCGCTGGCGTAGACGGTTGTACGTTTTGAGAGCGCCAGCGTGAGCACATTGCGGGTCGTTGTGGAAAGCAGTACAGATTTCCGAGCGCATGTGGTTGGGTATCACTAACAGCCACCTCCGACCTTCAGACGTGTAATTCCGCCGATAGAGTAGGTCGTATCGAATAGCGAAATGTGTAGCTTGACGGCGGATAGTTCTTGAGACCAAATTAGCTAAGGGATCAGTCAGAAAGGCGAGGAGTTGGGAAATCCACACATCTCTGCGTTGTTCCGATGCCATGCCTGTGAGGTCGATTGGTGTTATGACAGCTGAAGAAGGTGACGAGGGGGTTGGGTCAGCCGGTAGCGGCGAGCGGGATAGCGCATCAGTGTCGGAGTGCTTGCGGGTGGATCGGTATACAACACGAATGTCGTATTCCTGTAGGCGAAGCGCCCAACGACCAAGGCGCCCCGACGGGTCTTTGAGCAATGATAGCCAGCATAGAGCGTGGTGGTCCGTGACGACTTCGAAAGGGCGGCCATAAAGGTATGGGCGGAACTTCGTCAAAGCCCAGACAATTCCTAGGCACTCTTTCTCCGTGACGGAATAATTACACTCGGCTTTCTTGAGGGTTCGACTTGCGTAAGCGACCACGTATTCTTGGTACTCTGGTTTTCGTTGAGCCAATACAGCACCAAGACCGACACCACTGGCGTCGGTGTGGACCTCCGTAGGCGCATCAGGGTCAAAATGACGTAGTATTGGAGGTGATAGTAATACCCGCCAAAGTGCGGTGAAGGATTCGTCGCACTCTTTTGATCAAGCAGAAATGTCTTTGGAAGTTGTCAACAGGTTGGTAAGAGGCGCGATGATGGAAGAGAAGTTGCGCACAAATCGACAAAGTATGAGCACAGGCCGATAAAACTACGAAGCGTCTTGATAGAATTGGGCTTCGGATAGTCGGCCACGGCGCGGAGTTTCGCCGGATCCGGGAGAACACCCTCTTTGCAGACGACGTGACCCAGTATAGTGAGCTGACGTGCGGCAAAATGGCACTTCTTGATGTTAAGTTGAAGGCAAGCAGAGGGTGAGACACGTGAGAATAGCACGAAGACGAACAAGGTGGGTCGAAAAGTCGCGACAAAAAACGACGATATTGTCTAGGTAGCAAAGGCACGTGTTCCACTTGTAGCCGTGAAGGATGGTGTCCATCATCCGGTCGAAGGTAGCTGGGGCGTTGCAGAGTCCAAATGGCATGACGTTAAACTCATACAGCCCATCAGGTGTTACAAATGCAGTCTTCGATCGGTCAGGATCAGCCATTGGAACTTGCCAATATCCTGAGCGTAAATCTAAAGAGGAGAAATATTCTGCCCCTTGCAAACACAGAATCGGATAGACCCATCCTTTTTGCGCACAAGTACAACAGGGGACGACCAAGGGCTCTGCGATGGCTGGATGACACCACGCTTGAGCATATCGTCGACTTGTTCGTTGATACTACGGCGCTCTTCCGCTGAAACTCGATATGGTCGTTGGCGTAAGGGAGCATGAGTACCGGTGTGAATGTGGTGCGTGATGTTCGCTGTGCGACCCAAAGATGGTTGAGCGCAATCGAAGGCAGAACGGAACTCTCGAAGAAGGGACAAGAGTTTCCTTCTTTGTGTCGGCGATAGCTCAGCGGCAACAGAGGGGTGGATTGAGTCTGGCGTGGGCAGTGTGGCCACAGGTGGCATCATAGCATTGAGCTGGAGGTGAGGTGCGTGTTCAGCGAACTCTAGAGGGCGCAAGAGTTTAACATCTTGTATGTTACCCAAACATTCTGCGCGAATTATGGTAACTGGCGACGATAGCGAGTTCGCGACGAGCATGGCGGTAGCACCGGATTCCACGGTGAGTACGGCAAAGGGCAGGTGTAGGCTACGGTGGCGGGTTAATACGTCAGACGGATTGAACAAAACAGTTCCGGCAGGAGCGGCCGTACAGGTCAGGGCTACAAGGGTGGATGTTCTCGGTGCTATTTCCGTGTCTGCAACAACGACAAGTTTGTAAGGTTCAGGAAGAGAATCCACCAAACAAGAGGTTGGCAGCGGTGTAAGGGCAACTTCTGCACGTGAGCAATCTATGATGGCCTGATGACGCGAAAGAAAGTCCCATCCAAGAATGACTTCGTGGGAGCAGGATGCCAGCACAAAAAATTCAATGGCATAAAGTTCACCTTGGATAATGACACGTGCAGTGCACACAGCTGTAGGTTCTATGCACTGCGAGTTGGCCGTGTGGAGCATCAGGCCTGAAAGAGGCGTCGTCACCTTTTTCAACTTGCAACATAAGGTCTCACAGATTATGGAAACGGCGGCCCCTGTGTCGATAAGCGCTTGTGCGGCGGTCCCCTCAACATTGACGTCAACAACGTTTTGCGGCGAGAAAGATGGAGGCCTTAAGCAGTTCGAATTGTATGCAGCTGTTGCCTCCGGAGCTGCAGCAATGAGTTTCCCTCTTCCGTACCATGTCAGCGATGCATAGGTGACAGGGAGCGTCGTCGGGGCGATGGTGACCGATGGTTAGCGTAGGGTCGAGGACCGTCAGTGGTGTACCTTGATGGCGTCCTAGACGACGACGCCATTGGCCTGCCCACGGTGTCGATGTGAGGGGGATCTCGGCGACAGTGGCGGGCGACGTGTCCAGCGATACCACAGGCGAAACAGATGGGCCTATTTGTCCTCCAAGCGTCTGAGCGACGGTAAAATGGAGCTGAAGATCTCGCGTAGGGATACCGCAGTAATTGGGGTTATAGGCACGACATAGGGTGACGTGGCAGGTTGAGCATATGGCATACGCTGTTGCGTAGGACGAGCAGCGACGGCGGTTTACGTGAGAGGCGTAGTGACTGGTGGTTACTGATGCACCGGCGGAAGGGCTTCAGCGACTTGGGTCCGAATAACGTGTTGGAGGTCCGGTGCCAAAGCTTGCGTGGGCTCATGTGTCAGTGGCAGCAGTGACAGCTGGCGCGCTACCTGTTCGCGGACGAAGTTCTTGATTCTCGAAAGCAGCGGCTGCTGATTGGTAGGATGGGCAGCTAGGTGCAAGCTTGCGAGCGTGTCTGGCGTCGTGAGGGCTTGACGAGCGATTGCGCGCTGCCTACGCGATTCATCGAAGCTTTGACAGAGGGAAACGAGGACAGCAATTGTGGGGGGATTTCTCGCGAGCAACATCTGAAAGGCGCCGTCGTCAATGCCTTTCAGTATGTGCCTGATTTTTTCTTCCTCAGGCATGGTAGAGATGATGCGGTTGTGCAACACATCTTCAATGTACCCCGTGTAGGTCTCGCCTGGTTGCTGCGCACGGTGACGTAAATGGTGCTCGGCTTGAAGCTTGCGTACAGCAGCTCGTCCAAAGACGTCCGTAATAGCCATCTTGAATGCAGACCACGTAGTAATGTCAGCTGCGGGGTTATTAAACCACAGTTGTGCGGTGTCCGCAAGGTAGAATGTGACGTAGCCCAGCTTACTTGGGTCGTCCCATTTGTTAGGCTTGCGCCGACTTTGTCGTACCTCGCCAACCAATCTTCGACGTCCGACTCAGTGGAGCCCGTGAAGATAGGAGGGTCTCGTTGAGGATACACGGCACCGCAAGTGACATGGACGGTCGAAGGTCCCACCTGGAGAGGCGTCTTGGTGGCCATGTTCGTGTCACGTAGAGGGGGAAGAGTACGGAAGCGAAGTTCCAGGTTTGTACGGGAGGAGTCCACACACCTCCACCAGATGTCACGCAGTTTATTTACGTACAGACCTACTGGAAGGCCGAGGAACGCCAGAAGACCGGGGAGCACCAACAGGCCGAAAATACAAAAACAAACGCAAGCTTGGGTCGCGCGCATGCACCAACGCTGTGGCTTGCCGTTTCACGCTGCTTCGTCGTCGTTCGCATAGTTCCCTACACCTGTCACTTCCAGAACGCATAAATCATTGTAGAAGGGTTAGTAAGGTATTGCTAATACGTGTGATAGTAGCCGCTAACTTTCTGAAATTTACCCGTGTTTCAAATATTATGAGTAAGCATGCACTAACTGTAATCTTCTCATGGCCTGCTCAGTTCTTAGGCACGTTCAGTGCCAGCAATCTTTCGGGAAAAGGATTGGGTGGAATTCACTGAAACTTTTGACTGATGTACAAAATAGTTTATTTTAACCATTCGTTTTCAGTAAAACACGTTAACAGCGAAATTTTCAGCTGGGGTGTGAGGCCCCGCTGGCCACGAGCCTCCTGAGAAGTGCTTGAAATAATGTCTTTATTACACTTTAGACAAGGTGATGCGCGCGTTTTCGCAATAGCCAAGTTTAACATACGATCTTAAATGAAAGCAGCTAACGCTGAAGTCAAGATACTTGCGTGCGTTATTACCCATGAAAAGGGCGTATCACGAATCTAACGCGTCCACATAGATGTTGTTGCATTGACCCTGAACACGTTGTTAGAAAAATATTTTAGGTATGGACACTTTTCGCCCATAGCGAAGTAGAGCGCGTCCAGATGATATTCGCCTTTAGCGCATGCGCTCGCCACAGGTGGTGGGGAGAGGTGCAGCGACATGGGGGCTTAATAAACGTATGGCGCGACGAGGTAAGCGCGCGTTTTTCTTTTTTTTTTCACCTCATAGTAGCGAGTTTTTGCTTTGTTCTTCATTTCATGGTATGTTATTTGAAATTGGGCGCGCTACTGCTAGCTAAAATTGCATACACCGTTTCTTGAGAGCGAAAATTGGCTGCAAGGTGTTACAAAAAGCCACAGCATATCCACGAAGTGCATGATAATGATTGGGCGAAGTGTCCATCCATATGTTCATTGGTGCGACCATTTGTGCGTCCATTCATGCGTGCCTTCGTGCATACAACCGTCTGTCCATGCGTCCGTACGTCTGTGCGTCCATCCGCGCGTTCGTACCTGCGTTCGTAGGTGCATCCGTCCCTGCGTCCGCCCGTGTGTCCTTTCATGCATGCGTCCATACATCCATCCGTACGCCTGTCTATGTAGTGAAACTGCAAGTACCGCTATACTGCATTATTTTATTATATATTCAGCATAAGTAAGCACCACTACCCAACGGACATTTCAAGGACCAAACGAGAGCTGGCACTTACGCACTTTCTTACGGTCTGCCCTTCGTGTCTACTTCTCCCTTTTAACCATCTCTCTAGTTTATGGCTATATGGCAATGCGGCCCAACCCTCGCTAAACCTAGCTAAAACCATGGAGGCCAGTTACGCCCAGAGAGTTTACGTGGCAACAAAACAACCATTTCTGGTCAGATATTGCTCAAAGTGTGTCCTTGTGATACTAGTTTCTTTAGTCGACTTCATATTCAAGGCAAATTTTATTGAAAATGAAGTCGCCAATACTTGTCTCTGTAAATTATTTTAAAAGAAACAACTATCTTTTCATTTATGATTAACGTACGCTGGTTTGCTCCTCAATTAAAAAGGGTGCGCGCCTGCCACTCCTCTAGTCCAGCCATGGAGGTGGCTACCTACTACTACTACTATGACGATGGCTAGTACTACTACTACATACATCGAGGACGGACGACCCATGACTTCAGGAGCTTCGCATCCCCCCCCCTATCCCCGCCGGGAAAAAGGATTAGACTTCTAGCGCTGTGTTCTCACGGCGCAATGCCGTTACAGACGCTACGCATGTACCTTGTTTTTGCACGAGAAGTGCAGCGACGTGGGGGCTGAGAGGAGGAAAGAGGCTCACTATATGTGGACGCGTCATGGGGCGGAGTGTGCACACCTAAACAGTTTTTCTTACATCATGCCTGAATGAATGCGGGACGTGGTCGATGGCCTCGAAAGAACGCAGCCGCAGTGGTCAGGGGTGCGCTTTATGCATGGCGCTTCACGGGTGACCAGCACAAGACTTTCAGATGGCCGGTCGCCAAAGTCCAGATGGCCGAACACGCCCATGCCCACAACAAACAAAGCCGCTCTTCAGATAAAGGTGAAGGCGGAGCAGGCTGGATGGCTGGATCTTTAGGCAAAAACAAAAAAAAACATTGCATATCGACGGACTGAATGATGATGAGCGGGAAGAACATCTGCTTGACCGTCCGCGCTTTCGTCCACTCGTTCGGCTAGCAAGGGTAAATCATGTGCGAAACTTCATTGTTATACCATTTTGATTTTTCAAAAAAAGGAACATTAGCGTTTTGCACCTTGTGTATTTTGATAAATAACAAGTAAAAACTGCCTTACTTAACACGCAGATTTTCACAGTGAGGTGTGGAGCAGTTCATATAAAGCAGAAACCGAGACTACCCATTCTTCTTTTCAAAGACCCGTAGTACCCTGAGTACACTCTTCAACATGACATAACATAGCAAAACTCCTAACAATCATAATTTTTCGACAAAATTGTGAGTGTAAGGGTTATGAGATGATGGCCTATTCTTCAGAATAAACCTGAGAAAAGCGAATGGTGGTTTAAGTATGATAGTTGATTGGACAACCATGTTATGCGATTCGCGAAGTCATCTTAACAGGAAGAAAACCGTCAAGTTGGAGTAAGTACCATTGTTTGCAAGTCATTACATCTTAGAGAACTGATTTTTAAAGAAGTTTCTTGAGGTATTCATTTAAACTATATAGTAAATGCTGATAGCATGTATTCAAAGAAGTTGAATTTCAAATTTGTGACGAAGAGCAAAATAGTTTGAAGAAAAAGCTAATAGAGGCTTCACCTTGGTTGCATTTTCTAGTTTTTATTTTAAGTTTTCGCAATAGATTACCGTAATACCTCGACTTCATGAGAAATTAACGTAATGAAAACAATCAATATTTGAGGTATTGGAACTTCACATATTTAAGTCATTTGGCAAATTTCTTTTCAGACTTGCTTCTATGGAAACTGCCCGAAAGAGGCTCCCAGTGCTTGTGGGTGCCCCAGTTCTTGGGAAGCGATATTTGGAATCAAGAATTGTCGATAAGGGTATTTCTGAAAAACCTGTAATCTCCCGAAATACACGTTATTAACAGAAACATTTGTTTCTTTATTGATACTGCCAACGTGATAAGACTCTGTAGAGATGTTGAAGCACAAACAAGGCACCAACTACTGCTCAGCTCTTGAACACATCAAGCATAACACACGAGAAAATTACACTGAAGCTATAAAACATGAAAACACAATGAATGATACACAAACGCACCCTCGGATTGTAACTGACAGTGTACATTAGCGCAAGGGAGAGTAGCTACACATAAAAAGGCCTGCAATAAAGTTGCCCTAAAGTGCTTTTTTGAATACGCGTGAAATGAATTCACCAGAATGGCTTATTGCCCCAGAAATTCAAAGCCGCAAAAATTTTAAGAATACGTTCAGTGCGAATGTAGTTATAAAAGTTTGGAGCATGCTGCAATTGCATTCTCTTTTCTCTCATCCCGACTAAAGCGCTGGAAGCTAAGCAGGGAGTAATGTCCGGGGCAAATAAAATCCGTCAACCGCACCTCATGACCTTGAGCACTTTTTGTCTTCGAATGCGCGGCTTTTTGAGTGCCTTAGCGCGCGCATGCGTGGACAAGTCGTGGTCTTCCACAGCGATCTCTGTAATGACCCAGCGGAACATGTTCAAATCAGCCAATGGCTGATGAGTGGGTTTTCCACAAGTAATTTTTGAGCGTATTCTGTCACTTGTAGAGAATAAAAAGCAATGTTTAGCTGATTTTGATAATTTATTGAGAGTTCCAGGCAGCGTGATGTGCCATAACATTTGGCTCGCATGTTGTCAGGAGCCTATACTACCGATCAGCAGCGTTTTCTGACCATGCACAAAAAGTGTTCTGGGCCCTTAAAGACTTAAAATATTGAGTGACCAGTCCTTGCATTGCAAATGGGCGATGTTGGTGTTCCATTCGTTGATTGATAAAGATGTACATGCATTTTCTGATAACGAACACGTTGACGATATCTAAGAAGAGCTGAAGAGCACAAATTTTAAGTCAAGTAACCATGAGTGGAAGATTCGTTGATCAAGATGAGAAAATGCATGCCAGTGCACAGGCTGAATTTGGGGAACAAAAAGTTTGAGTAAGTTACCAGCGACCTATCTATTATAACCCGGATAACACCACGAAGTTACCTTACCCCTTACAGCCGCGAATTATGATGCGTCAAATTCAGGTGGCATGATTCCGAAACACTCAGTGTTACAAGAAAAAAATGACGGAATGCTTTGCTTCAGGTGAGCTTCAGTAATTGAAGTAATTAGCGTGCAACCTAATATATATCTATTTAGCGATCAGTCAGCTTTTGTACTTTCATAAATATACAACTATTCCGCCCGCAATCTATGCTATACTTTTTGTTGTATTTCTCTTGCGCGAAAAAATGTCTTGATGTTGTTCCTAGAAAAGGGCACGTCGAACATGGTAGTGTACTGCAAAGAACAGTTTTGGTTCTTTGCAGAAATACATAGCGTAATGAAATTAGATGGCCACTATTCGTCAGCCAAGGAAGCCTTCAGAACTGTGCACACTGAGTTTCACGCCATTTGACGGAACACGTGGTGTGTGAGGTGCCACTGAATCAGGCGTGTACACACCGTGACTGAAAGTGGTACACATCTTTAGCGCCACTTTAAAACTAACCAAGGCGTCCGCATAAATGCCGCATACGCTACACGGGCGCATCAAGTTTTCGCAGCTGAACCTGACTTGCAGGCGCACTATCACAACACTGTCTGCTGTTTTTAAGTGCATGCGAAGGAAATGAAGGCAGTTATTGTGGGTTTGACTGCCAGAATGATTTTATAGCGTTGACATGTGAACCGTAAAACTTCACGGCATGACAGTGAATGCAAATGTAACTTCTAGTGAAGCTTGCGCAAAAGCCTATACGTGCAGGAAATGACTACTAATCAGCGTCTCATAGGGCATTACACCACCTTTAGGAGTAGGGTACACTTCAAGTGGAAGAAAACACTGGATATGAGCGGAAATAGAAAGAAGACCACCACCCGTTTGTAGCACGAAGCCACAAGGATCGGGTGGTTACATTCTTGCTCTTTCATATACTCTTCCGCCACTTTGCGGGTTCCCACAGAACTCATTTGCAATACTTGTGGTCATGTGCTTCGAGTTGTTGATGAATTAGCCCTCGCGCTCTGAATTGCTCGCTTCCTGGTTAGGTCAATTGGCAGAGCAATCACACCGAATACGCGTTGGTCGTTGTCGCTAATCCCAGACCAGGACGTTTTTCGACAACTAAGAGGCTTTTCTTTTTGAGAAATTCGTATAGGTTTTCTTGTGGCTTTGGGCTAAAAACAAGTAGTTCTCTTCTTTTCCTTTCTTAACCCTCTCATCACCTTGCAGGTTCTAGAAGAACTCATTTGAAAAGAATGTGAGTAGATATAATGTAAAAAAGGTAAGGTATATTTGTCCTCAATTTGTCCGCACGAAATACGACTTGAAAATTGTTCTATTGACTCGCTTTATTGAAATTTTAGGAGAGCCTCTGCCGAGTGCACCTAAACGCAAGAAAAACTAACATCGACTAATGACTAGATAGGGCTGCTTAAGTGAGCTGCTTTTTGAGTCGCCTTGCTCTTACAGGTGAAGTTTAAGTCAAGCCCTTTAGCTCGCGTTGGTAGCAACTTCGACATGCCCGTTAGTTTAACAGCAGTGAGCACAACAAATTATCTCAAAATTACGACAAATATGGATGAGTTGTTTAATGAACGCCTATATGTGACTTGAAAACATAATCTCCACCGGATAGATAACTTGTTGTTTATAAGCTCTTGAACAATGTGTACAGTAACTACCTTTGTACTAAGAAAACGAAATATTTCGTATGCCGTACTTGCATTCAACAGGCCCACTGTTAAAATTCATGTACGCCATTCGTTTGCTAACACAGAAGAGGCTGTATTCTTCAGTCTTGCTCTGCGAGCCGCCCGTAGCAAAGGTTGGCGGTATAGACAAAGCAGAAGACGAATACATGAACCAGCAGCGTACACGGCAAAATATTTCTATTTACAGCGTCTTCTGCGGATTTGTTAACGAGTGGTTTACTGCAAATGAAATCGTACTTTTCCCTGATTGTAGAAACTGTTAAATATAAATTGTTCACCAATGTTTAGGTACCTTCATAAAGAGCTAACAGAGTTCCGTACAACCCGCGTGTTCTCAACAAGCGTTACAATGTACATTAGTTATTTCTTCGGCTCTGATTGTCAGCCTAATGGCAGCCTGATGGGTGGTTCTGAACGGCTGCCTTGGAGTGATGTAGCACTAGACGGAGGAGTAGTTACATTTGAGTGATGTAACATCAGGGTTTGGGCCACGGACGACTCCCCAAGAATCTGAGTTGAGGTATGAGTGCACACACAAACAAACATATATTACATAGAAGGATGATCTAATAAGGATCATTGTGGGAGGTACGCTAAAATATGTAGTCCCAACTGCGCTAATTGTCTTTTGTATTCAGAATGTTCTCGCCGTGTTTGAGGCCGTCGAAGGACGTCGATGCCCGCCGCTCGAAGACGACGTCCCGTATGGCTGGTTGAGGTCGCTCACGTGTGCCAGCCCAGGGCACATCCAAAATAATACAGTGATGGAAGAAACATTGCGCAGTATAGCTTGGAAAGATTTTCACTCAGTTTTTGAATGCTAGTGCTCACACCTATATGCATGAGCTGTGCTCAAAATTTTCTTTGCGTACTTTGTCATCACAGAGTATGATGGGCTAACTTATACACAAATGCTGCAGAGTACTCACAGTTTTTTTTATCACTGCTACATGCATGAAAAAGCAGTGACAACGACAAATGATGGCCGCAGCCATTAGTAGTAAAAATGAAAAGAAACATCAGTAGGCACATCACAACTAATGCATACGTTAACACAAAAGAGAATAGCCATAGGTCCAGTGATCATTGGCTATGAGTCTGCATCTTCTCTCTGAAAGGAGGCAGTGTTCAGGGTCAATTATATTTTGTTGCAGCAATGCAGTTGCATGCCAGCTGGTAATAAATAAATGTAAGTTTGAAAAACACGACAAAACCTATGAAGTATGACTGTAACCAACACAGAACATGCAGCATTCAGCTTTAACTGCTTATTGTACTGCTTAGGCTGCTATGATGAGCTCACACGTTTATAAAAACGTTATTGAATGCAGCCCCAGCCTAGTACAGCTTGCAACGTGTCCTAAATGTACAGGCGTAAGCAAACGTGTGCAGACCGAGACTTGTGGGCAGAACGCATCGACGTGCCATCTTTGCATACTACCTGCTGCAGTGTACATGCTTGTCTAGTCGTAATCAGGTGGCCTCAGACAGCACTTTGTTTGGTGAAGTTACGGCGCTTATAGCCATACTACCACTGAGTGCTGCTTTCTTCGCTCTGTCAAATCTATGCCGCTCTTTCCCGCAGCAGTGCCAATTGAAGTGCCGAGTGCGTAGCTTCTTTTTTTTTTCACCAGTTAGACCAACGTATTCATAGCTACCACCATATAACTGAGCGAACCCGAGCATAAAAAATTAAATTTCTTCGGCCCAGCTTGCCCTTGTCAGATTAAGCCGAGTCCAACTTGCCTTGTTGCGCCAAACTGTAGTGAAAACTACTCAAGCATAGTGTAGCATTATATAACCCGTAGAAGTCAAGCATAGATAGATTAAATTAAGCTAATTTCATTTGCATAGTCGTTGGCTGTTTTTGTGTTAATACACGTAACACCTAAATGAGCCGAGGCGAGTCGAGTAAAGTATGTTCAAATCTCTTAGACATAATTGATAATAGTACCAGTTCATTTGGCCGAGCATAATTAGCTTCGATAAGGCAAACCTGATTGCGGTCGAATAATCCAAGTCGAGTTACCCATGAGCAAGAGAAGAAAAGCCCAGGAAGAGGCTGACTACTCATTACTGACTGGATATAAATAAGCTTATTTAGGTCTCACATTCGTTGACTCACATGGTTCACATGGCTTAAGAAAAAACAGATGAAGCGACGTCTGAACATTTCGGCCGCTATGCTTTTACAGCACATGTCTGAAATCGTAGCTAAGAATCAGCCTATCTTACCACTGCGCTTTTAGAAAAGAAAAACGAAATTTGCGAAAAACATATTGTTTATGGTAAAATTTCAATCAGATGTTTATTATTACACGCACGCATTCTGAGTGATCGCACGCTGCAGAAATTCAAGTAAGTTCGCTGTGCATGAAAGAACTTTCTGGCCAAATGCTACACGCCCTCGCTCGAAACAACGAGCAATAACAGCACCGAATAAGAGCACACCAAAGCAATGCGAAGTTTTTGAGGATCTCAAGTGGCATTACGACTACACTGTAAAAAATGAGGGCCCTCCTTCACGGAGAATGCTGAAAGTATAGCACTGCCGAGCTATTCTTTGATCAAGAATATAAACATCTACTTAAGACGTACCCGCTTCACGGAAGTCATGCACAGTTACCACAGAACAACCCGTCACTCAATAAAGCGAGAGATATTGCGTGATCAAAATACAACAATTTCCTTCAAACAAGGCTTTCTCGCGTATTTTTTACGGTATTGCAACTAATACAAAAACTGTTTGTATTGTTCAACACAACAGTCTGCTGTATTGTTCCGCACAACAGTAGGCCGCACCACAGCTCTTCCATGCAGCATGCTTGCAAAATATAGCAATGGAGAATATCATTTATGTTCTTCGTGCCTGTGAATGTGAGATATTTGTGTTGTTTAACGGAGAGTTTCGTTGGCTAGACACGCTGTTATTTTAGATTCCGGGCACACCTTGACCTGCAAGTAAACACAGGGTTCATAGACTGATTACAACGTACTGTATGTTTTGCACAGGTAGCACGATTTTGTGGAATGAATGCAGTCATTCATGTCTAGCTTCCTAAAGTACTTGTTTGTTATGTACACAGCACCGAATTGAACAGGAGCCCAGTTGAAAAAAAACTCTACGCAAAGAACACAAGAATGGAGTGTGCAGCAAACACAGGCATAAAGAGCACTTGACATGTCTCTAGAGCTAATCGAGGCACTGAAATGACGAAGATGGGACAGGCCGAACATACACAAGCCTTTCCCATCCTTGTGATTTGAAGTGCTATGCTGAACTTTATGAAATTCTTGCACCAACAAGGCCAAATGTTTACTTGTGCTAAGTTCATATGACTCCTCCCTTTCCCTAATTTGCAGGTTTCTTTTTGTTGAGCCAATCTGTACATGCAAAGATGTTCTAAACTACGTGTGAAATAATGAGTGTAAAAAGTTTACTTGGACTTAAAATAATAAAGTTGCATAGAAATTTTCCAACCTATGCAGGTGGCAGTTGCAGCTTATGTGGGCAAAAATTCAGTGAAAGTTGACCAGTTCTTCAGCTATATACATATCCTCGTGAACATGTTGTTCTTGGAAGTTAATGGTTGACAACAAATAGGCCGGTATTCCAAGCGCCCCCCCCCCCCCGGATCTGTCTCCAAGTCAATTTCTAGTAGTGTTTATTTAGAAGCTATGCCATGTTGTCCAACAGTTAAACTCAGTCTTGGAACAAGCTGCACTGGTGCCAGTAGCAGCATCCCCACTTGGCAGTCTTTAAACATCTGAACTCTTTCTGCCCATTTCGCCAATAAGAGTGGCGTTACAAATAGCCCAGTGTACTTTGTAGAAGGCCTTCCTCCGTACATGCGCAGGTGTGCCGTCCATGAACGTATATCTCAAGGTATACCGAAAAGCACTGAAGTTTTGAGTGAGGTCATCGGTAAAGTACAAAGCAAAAATTGAGACACAACTTCCGTGGGCACAACAAATGATAAATTGCCCCCAAAACTTGAAGAACGTAAAGAGGATGTTGCTTAAGTTTTCCATGCAACATGTTAGGGCACAGAGCATTTTGAACACTGCTGAGTGACAAGACATAGCTGCAGCCTGAACAATTTGACTATATTACCTCGTGTACAAAGGTGAGAAAACACAAAACTTCTGCAGTCGCGGTTAATTCGTCACCATATATCAGCATCCAACAACCCCGGCCTTCTATCTATAAATAATTACAAGAAAATATGTGGCCAGTGGAGTGGTTGAACTTTGCACGCTTATTGCCAGCATATAATGACAACACTACCTGCACAGATGGCAAAACTTTCATGTCATTTTGTTATTAATTGGTGTGCAAGGTCAGAGTAAACAATTTACAGTTAAGCCACAAATCCAGAGTGTATGTGGTAGCAGTTTGTGTGTATGGACTGTGCTGCGTTATCTTGCAGATGTGTGAGTCATGCGTGCTGCAGCATGCCAAATGAACAATAAATGCACTAGTACACGCTTCTTTGAACACAGTTTTTGCAGATGTATTCAGAAACATAATTGCCAAAAGTGCTGAAAGCCCGCTTATGAAACTGTGTGCATGGCCCATGAACAGCTTCACTAGGCTGCTTTCTATATGTCTGAAAAGAAGTACAAAACAAGAATTGTAGTAGCAGAAATGTTCAGAGTTTAAACCGCTATAGTGTCTACTACATACATCACCTCTGTTCAGACCACTATTTTATGAATGACAAAAGCAGACAATATTTCTGGACAAGAACAGATCACATGCAGAAAAGCAACAGGTTGCTACAAAAACCCATTGCTATAGTAGACAAGAACTCAACGTTAAACGCACCATATTTCAACTGCTAAAGAATTGATAGACTAGCATAAAAAATTCTGTTTAATTAGTGCCATGGTGTGGCAGTTACAACTTCTGTAACTACTAACACCGTGAAGAGTTACGTGGAGTGAACAAATGAATTTTGCTTTATATTATCAAATATTACACACGATAAAGCATAGTGTAGACCACTGAAGAGGCCTACGTGTGGCAGGCAACATATTGTAACAGCTCCTTTGGAGCGAGAAAGAGGAGCTGTGAGATATGAGGATCAGGACTGTGTTGTCATTTCTGTAGCCTGAACCAACCAAGCAATCTGTCACTGCGTGTGACAGAGTGCCGGATGGGTACACGTTGCCTTATTCATAACATCATAGTGTAGGTATTAGCCTGATAAGTACAATAAATAAAGCATCAACAGAAATGGTGAGCACTAAATAAGAAGCAAGGTTTGCATATATAGTTTTTTTTTATTCATTAAACACTACATGACAGTTTTAGATCTCCTTACAGCACAAGCTAACACGAAGATGGGGCCTTGAATAAGTGTCACCACTAAATTAAGTGTGTTGTTCGAGCCAATGTTTCAATAAGACAATTTGTCTAAGTTGTGGCAGCAACCTAGATGTAGTTTGCTGCCTTGGTAAAGAAAAGTTCTGTTGTCGAATAACAAGTTCTAACATTCATTCAATGATTTCTTTATACATCAGGTATACATCTCAACACAATCATTACAATTCTTCAACTTTAACAAATGCTTCTATTGTAATAAAACTGGGTGCAAAACTTAAGCTGCAGAGGACAATGCATTTAGCAGGGGTCTGGCTGCTCAGCAGTTTTATAACAATATGGCTATGATGCTAAAAATGAGTGATTCGACAAGAGGACATTCATTTACCAGAGCAGCAAACCCTATCAAGGTTACTGCCACAACTTAGACACACGATTTTTGTTCAAACATTTAAAACAACCTAACCTTGAAATATCCTGACTGGCTTCAAAAAGAATCTTCTTTTATTGATTTGACCTTCATTCAAGCCCCCCCCCCCCCCCAATCACCTTCCTAACTTCTGCCATAATAAGACAACTGTCATGTAGTGCTTGATAGAATTTTAAGATATGGACAGGCGAGTACCATGTTTCTTCGTTACCAACATTACCCTAAATTGAAACAAAAGTTATTTCAATACCATAGTCATGAAATTCTCGTGACGAACAGAGAAAGACTGTGGTAAAAACATGAAGCAACAATCATGTGTACTTTCTTGCCTGCGCATATTCACCTCCTGAATGAACTAAAAACGCTGCACCTCAGATCACAGGCAGAAATGTGTAACATTCCTATTGCAAAAACATCGTGATGCTAGTACGTTTTTTTTGGCACTGGTACAGGCTGGAGGCACTGGTACACACTTGTAATCACTGGCACTTCGCTGGGTGCACTGAGAAAAAGTTGTGTCGCACTGGTAGAGGCACTGGTTCAACCACTGCGATGTTGGTGTGCACTGCGAAGCGCTGGAAGCGCTGGAAGTTTCACTGGAAAGCGCTGGTGAATACTGGAGCATGCACTGTTTCTACCAGCGCAGCGTGCACGTTATTGTAGCGTGTGCTGTGGTATGTTTCGGCGTAGTTGAATATAAAACAATTGTCTCTACGGCACGGAGAGATGGTACTCTAACAGATGTCGAGCATACGTAATTTTTGCGGCGCACGTAAGTATCGCAGCAATTAAAATGCACCTTTTAAGCATATGCCCCCGCGTATACCGGTCATATTCGCATCATTCGTGTATTTCTGTAACGACTACAAGTTGTAGTGTTTGTAAGGCTGGAGGTGCACGCCACCCTTAACAGAAACAGGAAATTGTTTTTGCCGCAATGTTGACGAAACGCAAATGAGATCTCTCGATCGCTTCGCAAAGTTTCTCAGCGAAGGTGAGAAAAAAATCTGTTGTTCGATTATGCCACACCAAATAAATGTATGTGTGGTTATGCTTATCCTTTTGCTTATTTCAGGTAAGAGTTAGAAATGTTCTGAAGCTCAAATGCCGATTTTCAACCATCCCAACTCACCGCATCGAGTGCGGTCTTAACCAGTGCCCGGTCCAGCGAGCAATAAACTTGTCGTGCCGGCCACGTTGGTATATATGTTACCGGCGCTTCTTGCTTCGTGTACACACAACTTTAAAGTGTGAGAATAACTGTAAAGTATAGTTTAGACATCCATGAACCTAAATCAACTATTTTGTCGTGTGTCGATGTTCGCACAAGAAGCGCTGACGATCGAACCTCGCGCTTTCAGCTACGCAGGCTGTCACCGAAAGCTGCCGGCCGCACTTAGCCGGCACTTCTCTGACTGATATGGAACAACACGCAATTGTCAGTTGATGATTCGGTACGCCTTCGTGAACTGACTCCCTGACATAGGTTTTCAGCGGATTGCATCGGTATTTCTATGAGTGTTTTTTTTTAATTGTTGGTATTGATATAACTGCATATATCTGTACGCTGGCATGCCCGCTGTATACTGCCAGCGGAGGCCAGAAAAACGGCTGTCGCTCGGCATCGCCACTCCGTAAATGCATTTCTGGCATTGATTGACATTACAATTACTTCAGATACAGTTTAGGCAACAGTTGGAAATGTTACAAAGCTCAAATGCAGAAACTTCAAGCATCGCAACTCAGCTGCTTCGAGAGCAGCCTTCCCCAGTGCCCCGTCCCAGCGAGGCCTATCGAGCCGCCCGAGTCGGTGTACATGCTGCCGGCGCTTTTTGCTTTAAGTAGGCATAATTCTAAAGTGTAAGAATGACTGTAAAGTACAGTTTAGACATCCCTGAGCCTAAATGAATCATTTATCTGCGTGTGCTTTGCCCGCAAAAAGAGCGGCGGCTATCGATGTGTCGTGCTTTCAGCAACGTAGGCTGTCACCGGAAGCTTCCTTTTGAGCGCAGGAGCCGGTACTTCTCTGACTTGTATGTAAGAACACGCAATTTTGAGTTGGTAATTCGGTCCGCGTTAGTGAACTAACATGCTGGCATACTTTTTCAGCGGATTGCATTAATCGTTTCTTAGGCGGTTTCTTAGTTGCAGGTATCGATATAACTGCAAATATGTAAGCTGGCACGTCGGATGTGTACTGCTACATAGTCGCTTGCGCGAAAAAGATACTCATTATTCACTCGTGTGCGCAGATATTTAATAAACAAGACATTTAAATTATCTGTTCATGTTCACCAGTAGCAAGTGCGAGAACCGACTATCAAAGGAAAAAAAATACTATTGGCCGCAACAGCTGACAATCTGTGGCTGCTCCTCCACTCAATTTGAGATTTTTCACAGTTAAGATGTGGATGGTTTAAAAAACTTCGCGCTCTTGCTAATATCTGCACGTCATTCTGTGCCCGGAAGCCGTTCGTCACTGTCGAATCAAGACGCAATTGTTATTTGGAAAGGAATATTGTGTCAGTCTTGACTATGCGACTTGTAAACATGAAGTTGAACGGCGCGTTCTTCGAATAAATAGTCATTTTACAACCCCACAGAAATCTTCAGGCGTGGCTGCTTCGAATTCCGTTCGGAGGTGTTTTAATTTTACTTTAAATTTAATTTTTTTTTCAATTTTCAGTGTGAATACGCGCTGTTTTACATATACATTTATTTATTTATTTATGGCGAGTGGGCACCGCCGTTTTAACCCTGCGAAACTATTTTGCGCTGAGTACTGGAACGTATACCTACGCTGGGAGGCGCTGGTACCACGCCTTACTGGAGTTACTGTATATGCTACCTTTAGGTAGCAGAGTTACGCCTCTGTTTTCCTGGTGCCGCTCGCTCCGCCTGCAGGAGTTCAGTGCCCCTATTCGCCGAGCGCCATCACGTGGTCATAAGTCGTTCAACTGCACTGCAGAGAAACCAACGCAACAGAGATTCCGGCCAGATCAAGCTTTGTTGACATCGTATGTTGTTATTCTCACCGCAATTCTTCGGTACTGCCATCATGTTAGTCGGGAGAAAAGTGATATGGAGTGCATTCTGAGGTAAATTGTACTACTTACAGACCATGTGATTAGGCGCGTGTGCAGCGGGTGGGTCTGGAAAAAGATTAGCGTTCAGTGAGGAAGGAAAATAATGTTTGATTTCTTTTTATCTGTCGATGGCCCTGCAAACTTGCTAAATTTGTATTGCCCACAGATGCAGTGATTACGTTATACATGCAGAGTTGGTCAGCGTGTGTCGACCACGTATGTACCAAGTAGTCTGTCTGGTATAACACTAAAAATAAAGAGATAATAAGTTAAACTAGACTTATTCAAATCGGCAAGACGTTGCAACTAGTGCGTGAATTATGGGAATTGAATGCCGCTTTCAAACCTTACGTGGAAGGAATGTTGATTGACATGTGGGGTTTAACGTCCCAAAACCACTATATGATTATGAGAGACGCCGTAGTGGAGGGCTCCGGAAATTTAGACCACCTGGGGTTCTTTAACGTGCACCCAAATCTGAGCACACGGGCCTACAACATTTCTGCCTCCATTGGAAATGCAGCCGCCGCAGCCGGGATTCGAACCCGCGCCCTGCGAGTCAGCAGCCGAGTACCTTAGCCACTAGACCACCGCGGCGGGGCGTGGAAGGAATGTTGCGAGCGACAGGGCTGTTGAACATCGACTCACATCAATTAACTGTCGTGAGTCGCGATTGTCATACGAGCGTAATAAAGAGAAGGGGTACCATCGATCGCTATCCAGCTCTATTCAGTTGAAGGCCTTAAAACTACACCTGGCTCCCTCACACAGTTAACGAATGAGTCCAACAGGATAAAAAAATTCATCCCTAGCCGGTTCTATCGCAATCAAAAGTGCAAAAATAATTTCATATATGTAAGTGAAAAAACACAGCGGAAAAAAAGACGAAGCTACGGTAACGAGCCATAAATGAAAAGCTAGTAAAAACCAACCATCTTAATTGTTCAACGAGCCGAAGCTGTTTGTTTTATTATTACTTACCAAGAACATAAGCATCAAATCAAAGCTTCTAGGCGTGACCAGAGCCACCGACTTTTACTTATAACATTAAAAAAATAGAAAGAAAGTTAAAAATAAATAAATCCATGGTAATACTATAGTCCGTTATATTGAGGGACAATTTAGCACTCTGAAGCGCGATCGTTGCTCCTGCGTGGGTGCGAGTGGCTTTCCCGCAAGACTTTTGAACCCAAAATGGTGTACCTTGGCGCAACTCTGCTACCAGAGTTGCGCCAAGGTACGCCAGTACCTCAACGCCATACTGGGCCCATAATCAGACATGGCGCTTGACGCTGGTACCTAGTGGTGCCGATTTTTGCAATAGGGATGTTTTAAACACATGGTGAAAACAATCCCTTTAACAAAGATAAATGAGCCCCCAAAATTTCCTTTTGTTCACGCATGGCGAGGGTCTCGTTCCTGTATACTTATTGCCTTTAGGTATAGTGTAGAAGGGCTTAATGTAAGCTACTAAAACGTAGAAAGATCACGTCCTACGAATCGTGCGCTAACGCTCCCAGGTTTACGTGCTTGGAAACACTCGATAGAGTCGACAAGAGGACAGCCGCACTTTAGCTAAGCTAATTAATAAGAGCATCGAATGCATTACACGAAGGCTTTAGGTTCAGTCTTTGTCGGTGGAAAGTTGTGTGTTTGTCCACCTTTTTCTGAACATCTTAATTGTAGTTGGTGTACTATAGTCAAAAAGCTAGTAATAACGTCTACTACACTTTTCATGGGCTGATTGTCTATTCTCATTTTAGGACTGTATATACATCTGCACTGCTTTATATTGAATTTCAATTGGTAGATGCTGCTGCATCTTTGTATCTTTTGTCCCTCCAATTGCATTTGCTCGGAGCAGCTTTTGCAGGCGAGTTAACTTGTGGGACAGATATGCGGGGGCACAGTTGTTGTCTACAAAATATCAACCAGTGATATATGCGAGAAAACACTTCAAATCAACTTTACAGTGCTTGTCATACCAATACTTGCAGAACACCCCTTTGGTTTCTGTCTAAACAGCCCACTTCCTTCTTTGTCATAAGTGCATTGGCTTCCACAACCCTTGCTAGTGCTCTCCTAGCAGACTTTTTCAAATGAAGAGGAGGCAGACTTGAATAGGAGCACAAAGGCTGATGTCCTTGCTTTGGTGGCGCGTTTTTATGGGTCATGCATATTTACATCTCAGAGGCAATTATCGCTGCACCCAGAAAGCCTTCATTGAAGAAAGTTTTCTGTGCGGTTACCAAGCACGTCCGTGTGGTTTTGTGTTCATGTAGCCAGCTATGTTTGCATGAAAACCAGGTTACGTGCCACCTCACTTGTTTAGCGCCTTCTGAAACCAAAATCGTGTGTGAGCACTGTAAAACTTTTTTCTAGGTAACTAACTGTTCCATCCACGAATGCTCTTTTTGTTCTGTGACATGCAGAAGGTTCAGTGGCTCAAACAAGAAGCTTACATAATGATACACTCTGTGACCATTGCTGTCTCTAAACAGCAGTTTAACTAACAGATTGATTGATTTGTGACGTAAACGCCTCATATCAATCGGCTCAAGCAAACGGCTCAAGCAATAGAATGTGCCAGAATTGCCAGGGTTGCGTTTCTAGCGTGGTGAGATGAAGTGACCGCTGTGTTCTGCTCTAACATTGAAAAGGGCAATTGCGAACTGCAGCTAATTTATTTCTCGACAACTGCGTGCCGATATAAAACCATTATTCTTACTGTTCACAGTGACATCTCTAGTCTTCTAAACATCACAACAAGGAAACACATCACAGATGTCAAACTAATGTAATTACATGAGCGAAATGTAAATATTTTCACGGCCGCGTATTCTACGCTCCACAAAAATTGAAGCGTTGTTCACACCACTGGAATAAAAAAAATAAATTTGCTAAATAGCGTAATGATCAGCGTTGGTTTCTTTTGACCATAAACATATATCTCTGCGCATACAAAAAATGAACACTAGAAGCAAGTGATTTCACATACTCTCATGCACTTTTTCTTCATGCCACCATTTTCCGCCAATCTTCCATCACGCCACCATCAACCACCTTGCTCACCAAGCCTTTCACCAAACACGTCTTGCCTCGCCACAATCAGCCGTCATTTTCCACCGCCACCCCCATTGGTTCGCCAACACCTCCACAATCTGCCACCAATTTTTCCCCTCTAGCCGTCGCCATCTGGCGTTTTCCACAGTCACCACCATTGGCTCGCCACCACCGCCACTATTTGCCGTCATTTTTTCCACTCTCGCCATCATCAGCCATTATGCCCACTACAGTTACCACCATATCCACTAATATTTCCACCATATCCACTGTTATTTCCCTCATATCTACCAATCATTCCAGCATCCACCAACCCAGGATTTTCAATAGGGTAGACTTGCATGTGACGAGGAAAGACAGGGCATCGCCGGCACATCTTCGGGGGCGCTACTTCTTTACAGTAAAAACGTTCGAGCTGCAATGAAAACTTTTAGCAGTCCACAAGTAGGACACTGGGCATATATTGCTTATAAAAAGCAGACATATCAAATTTCAAACTCGTTTGTTTCCTCGCTTGGCATGCATGAGTGTTTTCGCTAGGTATAAACGGCGTTCACTACGCAGAAGTTTTTTTTTTTTTGAGCGCCAACAGCCTCCAAAAGCAAAACGACCATTTGACACCAGCAGTACTTTGGCGTGTTCAACCAGCTTCTTGGCTGGTGCCTCTTGATGATTGAGTGCCAGAATTCTGAGAGGAACACCATAATCGTCATCGTAGGCCACAGCTGGAGAACTGAGAGATGATAAGCAAGTAGCGATGACGTCTAAGGCTGTAGTTTTACTCTCGTGGAGCTTACATATGCAACCCCTTGCGGGGACGCCTTGCTATGTGGACAGGGCTCAATCGCATAGTTTTGCTCAGTTTGAGCACCGCGTATATGTAAAACTGTGTTTGTGTTTTTGTTGTACCGTGTGAGATATATATGGTACGCTGACACATTGAACTATCGCTTCACTATGAAACAGTGAATAGCGGCTCTTTCTTAAAGTTGATTTTAGCGCGAAGACACGACCCGATCACCCACACACGCACACACCCATGCATCAAACACACACAGCGCTCACTTCCAACAGCTTTATTCATAGCTCGAAGGCTTGAATATATACAGGACACAATATGCGCGCACACACCATACAAGGCCAACTGCTTACATTATCAATACGTACAGTTTATCAGTGTCATAGCCTCAGAGCAATGAACTGATATTCGCTTGGTAAAAACGATATTGAAGGGTCGCTTACACAGTGATCTTAATTTTTTTCCAATAAAAAGGCCTCTAACACTTCACGTGCAGTTTTACTTGTGCTTCTGCCTAGAATCTTCGTCTCAGAAAATCTTGCGTCACAATCACACGAGATGACATGCGCAACCAGGTGCGCATAATCGTCATCTCTTTTTGTTAATTTTCGGGCGAGTTCCCTTAATCGGTCTTTAATACACCGTTCGGTCTGGCCAATGTTCACTTTTCCGCCGGATAAGTGTGTGGAGTACACAATCCCCATGGAACACTTAACAAAGGCCCTCTCATTTTTCTTCTCGCAGTCGCGCTTCTTCTTATCGCACACACGTTGGCACAGTCTTCCGATATTTCGTGGTGCGGAAAACACCATTCGTACGCTGTGCCTGGCCGCGACTTTCTTGAGTTTGTGCGAGACCTTATGGATATGGCACAACTTGTGCCCTAATCCTTAAGGGCTGGGTAGCAGTCATCGCTTCCCGTGTTCGACGTTTAAACTTCTGCAGAAGTGATTCAGCAACGGCCGTAATAACCGATCGAGGGAACCCAGCAGCCTCTAGTCGGCTCACCTGATTGAGGAAACTAAGTTTCATGCTGTGTGGGCACGATCTCTTCAGCGCTGATTCGAAGCAAAGAGACGCAACGCTCCTCTTCACCATCTTTGAGTGGGCAGAATTGTACGGCAACAGCTGCTTTTCAACACGAGTATGATAAGACCAGCAAAGATGCTGATTGTTCCACGTGAGGCTTAAGTCTAAAAAGTGCAGACAAGCTTCTTGAGGCAATTAAACAGTAAAGGAAAACCCTCGTCCTAGTCTTATCAAAACGTTTAAAATAAAATCAGGGGATGTAAGGGCCCCTGCTTATCTAAAAGAATAAAAAATCGTCAACGTACCTAAAACCTTTAAAACCTCCCCTCCCCTTAAAAAGCATTGTGTAAGTCCCTATCTACATCCGCTAAAAATATCGCAAAGCACCGGCGCGACACAGGAACCAATGCAGATTCCTTGTCGCTGAAGAAATAGCTTTTCGTCAAAAATATAGAAGTTTCATCGAGATAAAATTCTAAAAGCGATAAAAAATATTCTACATGAACGCCCGCGTCATTGATTTAATCGACGTCACCATTTTCTTCTATGCAGGATTTATAGAGGCTAGAAGCTTGTCATGCGGCATGGAATAATACAGATCTACGAAATCCACTGAAAAAGCGTTGCCTGTAGTAACACGAGGCCACAAAAAGTCGCACACATTACTTGAGCCCTTCGTACGGAAAGGGTCATTCACCACGATATTCTTTAGCTTGCTCAGAAGAAATCTGCTAACGTTAATCTGCCAAGACCCTCCTTCACTAACAATAGTGCGAAAAGGTACATCCGGTTTGTGTGTCTCGGCCAAAAAAAAAAAAAACATTGAGGTTGCTCCCTTTGGTGTTCTTTATGTCCTTAGCTAACATTGCAAGCTCCGCATTCTTGCAAAAGTCAGCGAACTTAGACCTAACGCGAGTCACTCCCAGCTTAACTGGGCGGAAGTTCTTCTTGATAGCCGCTAAAGCCCTTTCTTTGTATGCTTCTCAGGCATGACCACAAAGCAACCTTCTTTGTCGGCTAGCATTAACGTTAATTTGTGGTTTTTAAAGAACGATACGATGTTATTCAAGCCTTTAACTTTAGGTCTAACTTGATTCCGCAGTGCACATTTCGTTAAACAGTTGATACCATCTTGTAGGCATCTGCCCCGGTATTGATTGGCTTTCACAGACAAGTCCCCGTTTAGTCCGACAAGTTCATAGGCAGAAATGCGAGGCAGAACGGCAAACTTTGGTCTCTTCCGAAGCCATCTCTCGATTTCTGCCGGAATGTATGGGTCCTGTAGCACCACAATGCGCTTCCGTTCTTCCCTTCTTTGCTTGTCAAACACCTTGAGCAGTGGGGTCAGGACCTGCTTCAGGAAAAGTGAACATTGGCCAAACCGAACGGTGTATTAAGGACCGATTAAGGGAACTCGCCGAAAAATTAACAAAAAGAGATGACGAGTATGCGCACCTGGTTGCGCATGTCATCTCGTGTGGTTGTGACGCACGATTTTCTGAGACGAAGATTCTAGGCAGAAGCGCAAGTAAAACTGCACGTGAAGTGTTAGAGGCCTTTTTAATTGAAAAAAAAAATAACCATCACTGTGTAAGCGATCCTTCAATATTGTTGTTACCCAGCGAATTTCAGTTTATCGCTCTGAGGCTATGACATTGAATAACTGTACGTAATGATAATGTAAGCTGCTGGCTTTTATGGTGTGTGTGCGCACAATATGTCCTGTATATATTGAAGCCTTCGAGATATGAATAAATCTGTTGGAAGTGAGCGCTATGTGTGTTTGATGCATGGGTGCGTGCGTGTGTAAATGATCGTGTCGTGTTTTCGCGCTCGAATTAACTTTTAGAAGTGCTCTACCAACTAGCCCAACAACAAGTTCCTTTACAATAGTGGCTCTGCGCGTACGGGAAGTGAGAATGAAGGCTAATTTACATTTTTCTTCCTGGGGCCGGCTGAGGAGGGTAAGGGTGAGTTGAAAAAGGACTGGTCGAGACAAATGACTGGTCGGTCAGCTTTGTCAGTTTCATGCCGTATTTCTTAACGTTATCTTGGCAGATCCCACGACGCTGCACAGATTATTTGTCCTGCGTAAATAAACAGTCACCTTATGCTATTCTTCGAGTCAAATAAAGGGAGTGTTCACGCCCAGTAGCATACTTCAGCGCCATTGTGCCCTTACAGACGCCTTAGTGGCGTGGATTAGGTTTGAGGAATTCGCTGCACATGTACTGGTACCACATTGCTTTCGTCAGCGTTTGGAAAAAGAGGGGGGGGGGGGTGTTCCACATCTTCGAATTGGATCTGTATTGAAGTTGGCCTAAATATCACGCATCCTGATTTAAAAAAAAGGATTGGCGTTACGTTAAGGAGTCATTGTACATATTTTCTCAGTAGATAGGGACACCCTTGTCTGAATAATCTAGTAAAAGGGTATATATAAGTGGTCATAATTATACAGGTAGCTAAAGAAATATTGCCCCGCCGCGGTGGTCTAGTTGCTAAGGTACTCGGCTGCTAACCCGCAGGGCGCGGGTTCAAATCCCGGCTGCGGCGGCTGCATTTCCGATGGAGGCGGAAATGTTGTAGGCCCGTGTGCTCAGATTTGGGTGCACGGTAAAGAACCCCAGGTGGTCTAAATTTCCGGAGCCCTCCACTACGGCGTCTCTCATAATCATATAGTGGTTTTGGGACGTTAAACCCTACATATCAATCAATCAGCTAAAGAAATATTCATGTAATTCTTGAAGGGACAGTAAGCATTATGCAGCCATACTGAAATGACATATACCTGCACAATTTCCACAATGTACTTAATACGAGCTTATTTTTCTCGGTAGTAAAGAAAGCACGTGAAACATAAAAGTGGCGCGTAAACATTTTAATGCGCAAATAAAAAAGCTGCCACCTCAGGCGCGTTCATCACCACCTGTACAGGTGGAAGAAAGTGAAAAAGAAACAAAAGCGCGACTGATCCGTCTGTCTTGAAATCGGTAGAGTGCCAAAAAGAAACGTTTCTTGAAAGATACAGTTGAACGTGTATTGCGTACTGTTTCTTCCCAGGGGTGAAAGAATGAATGCTACAGAAACAAACTGTGGGGTGTCACGAAGAACGGCAAGCAGCTCGATATTTGCGGCACGCACCTCAACTGAAAAACACGCCCCAAATAAGCACACACAGGACGAGCACTGTCCCAGCTCGACTACTTTTTGTTTTGTCCGTGTGTGAGCCGTGCACTTCTTTCGCAAACGCGGCTGCGTCGACGAGTGAAGTGACCTTCGTTCTCTTCTTAATCACTGTAACTTCAAAAGGAGCTTGCGGGGAAGCATGTTGGAAAAGCACACGTTCAAGGAACCCGAACGAGGTGAGCATGTGCTCTCTAGACAACACCCTGCGGAGGCATGCATGAATCGTAGCCCGGGAGGTGACAACCTTTAGAGTGCGCTGAGCTCGCAATGTTAACGCCAGCTTGCTACTAATGACGAAAACACCTTGAAGTTGCTTAGCTTCGAAGAACGCATATAGTAATAGGTAAATACAATGAGCTTGACGTGAACGTAGTCAAACTACCAGTTTCATTTTCGTGTCCTTGCGGTTTCGCGCCACGCCCCACGGAGCGAGAAGTAGCTTCGACGCCCTGCGGCGGAACATTTTCCTTCTCTTTTTTTAATTATTTCTATCTACTCATTTATAATTTCTAACGTCATATACAAAATGCGGGGGGAGGCGAGGGGGTCGCATACGTCAGTGAAACCGTGGTGGCCCCGGCATTAAACATTTTCATGTTAAAAAATACGGACCAGCCTATTTATTTACTTCTTCCCAACCAAATAAATAGGGTGCCTTGCTGTTGCATAGCTAGACTGCAATCATAACGGCACACCAGCCGGCTTATTGATGTGATTAGTCTGCCATCAGACATGTGTAGTCATATTGGTGCACAATTGGCCGAAATGATCCCCTGCGAAATTCCAACGCACGTGAAAGTGGTCCCGCTTTTGCACTCACCATTATAGTAAAGACGTAAGTGGCAATAGTTGTGGCTATTTGGTTGTTTGTAGTGAGCATATTTGAGGGTGCTGCTTCCTTTTGGTAGTCGCAGGGCAGTCATGTGCTGCTTTCCATATAATAATATTAGCTAGGGGCTTTACGCTTCAAAACTATCATATGATAATGAAAGAAGCAGCAGTTTAGGGCTGCAGCATTTCCGACCATTTTGTGTTTTCTAACGTCTGCTAACATCGCACAGTACCCGGGCGTCCCTCATTTTACCTCTATTGATATGCGACCACAATGGCCGGGTTCACACGAGCGACCTTTGCGTCAGCAGCTTCTTTAAATGCGAAGCATTTCTTAGCGAATCTCGGGGATTTTGAGCACTATCTATCTATCTATCTATCTATCTATCTATCTATCTATCTATCTATCTATCTATCTATCTATCTATCTATCTATCTATCTATCTATCTATCTATCTATCTATCTATCTATCTATCTATCTATCTATCTATCTATCTATCTATCTATTTATCTATCAAACGGCTTCAGTTTGGTGCTCTCGTGGTCAACTCCTTAACTTGGCGTGAACCAAACGTAGCACGGTAGGTTGGGATGGTATGACGAATATTACGCGCTCGTCAAGGCATGAATAAATGAGCAATGGCCTTCATGGTCTTCTTTGACAACCTTTCACGTCTGAGCCATTTGTTATATTCACGTTGACATGTTAGTGTAGTAGTTGTGCCTAATGAAAGGCATGAAAGACATAAATATCAGTAAGAGAGGCATGTAAGCTTCGAAATGTCTTTTAATAATTGCAAATTCGAACTGTGTTAGAAATAAAAAAACAAATTGTTGCTCTAATGACACTGTGTATATTATAGGGAAATATTTGTTCTGTGTTTCTACTATTTTTCTACAACCAATGAGTGGATAAAGCCAGGCTTGCTTAAGCTAAAGTGAGGCTTGGAAGCTGATCAGAGAATAACAATCAACGTGCTTTCTTGTATAGCCCCTGTCAGATCGGCTCTCATGTTCATTAATATTATTATATTATATGTATATAGATAGAGCTCCCATTTTTTCAATTTATATGGCCTTTCTTAAAATCTAATGCTGTGCCTTGCTCCAAACAACATTTTTATTATGAAAACTGCCATCACTAGCTGTCCTCTTACTTGATTTGCCTTGAATGTGTGTTTGATTCAGTGAACTGCAGGAAAATTTGCTGCATTGACCTACTGTCAGCGAAAAATTCAGTCCATTGCAATAAAGCTGCCAGGAGTCTGAATAGTAGCATTATTTCCGTGTGCTAGAGTTGACTCAAAAAACAACTACTCAGGCAGAAGATACACAACAATTAAGGCAACAGTGGAGTCGAAAAGAGCTCATACTAGTGGAGTTCCACATAAATAAGTATGGAAGAAATACTATAACCCATCTTGAGGTCCAGTAAGCTTTCTGGTTTTTAGATTGGCATGACAAAGAAGGAAAAAAGACTTTTGAGTAACGTGCGCGAGCACAAGCTTCCTGAGTTGTCCTGTGATGATGTTTTGAAAAAAAAAAGGAACTAATTGAGAAGGTGCAGTCAAAATGAAAAACAATCATGCATCAGCTTTCTTTCAATTATACAGCAGGGTAAACAAATGGTTAACTTTTGTGTACATCTTGTTTTTTTATTTTTTGGTATTGCTGGTCAGTTTTCCGTATTGCAATGTGGATGTATATATCTGTTCTGAAATTTTGAGTGAACTTCAGTCACAAATAGTCACTTGTGTTGCTGTGGCTCATTTTTTTAAAATCTTTTTTGATGTACTGTTCCAATATCATGAATCCATACCAACTTAATCTGCCAGTCCTATTCAAGCTTTCTGGCTGCTATAGTTGTGTTACTAAACCATGTCAGAGTTATGATCAAGCATACCCCTCAAAATGTTTGGAGGACCGTTTGATGTACGACAGAGTTCACAGCATTCATCAGATTGGTTACGTGAATATTGATTTTTGCTCTTCAGGGGCACATGCACGGTCCTAATCTTTAATTTTTGCAAATGTGGCTTTACAAGCTTCAGTGCTTTTATGATGTGAATAAATTAGAAAAGACAATCAGGCATGACTTATGACCACGAGCTTGTTGATCTACAAATGAAACAAAGCTCAAGATGCAGGACCACACCGTCTTTTATTCCAACTGATTGAAAACTGAGGTATTTAGAATAGTGCCTACACATTTTTTAAATGAGGTCTGGTTGCAGAAGTCAAGCTCACAGCAAACATGAAGTTACACTTTATTTTTCATAGCACTTGAGCATAAGTACCAGGTAATATAAAATTTAAATTACATTCTCACTTTTTATTTGTGGCACTCGAGAACTAGCACATTGGTAAACACATGCAAAACATAAATTTACTGAATCAAATGATAACATTAGAGCTGTTATTCAATAATTTTTGTAGCCATCATAACTCAGGTGTCACAAATTCAATGGGGCATTTTTTCGCACATAAATATAATATTTCAGATATAACAAATGCATAAAACACAGAAAAATTATTTTCAATTTGCCTGAAGAATTGATGCTGGTAAAGGCTTTATAGTTACAACCAGTTAACGTGCAATTTTAATCACGGCATTGTGGGGAATGTTCATTGATATTATGTAAGTGTGATATTTTTTGCTGTTTCAGGCTATTTGTGCACTGATGATGACTTCTGCATAGGAAGTGAATCATCTGTCTTGTTTTCATAAAACTTCAGTAAAAGTTACTTGAGAGAAAGGTTTTTTAAAGTTGGCCGCATGACACCAATGAGGGATGGTTAGCCCATATCATTTCATTATGCATGCGTGTACAAGAGTCTAGTTCACTGCTACCATATGTGCCGTTCAATGCGCTGTCACACAGCTATAGGTAGAAGGTTCTTTATGATGTAACATAGACGAGATGTGTAGTCACTGGCAGGAAGTTGGACTTCGTGTCTATCAGAGTAAAACAACAAGGTCACTGGGTAGACCTACAGTCACGCCTAAAGCAAGTTTTACAGTGTTGCAACCAATGTCTGCCTGGAGTGTCATGCATATACGTTTCATTAATTTCATTGCTCATTGGGAGGTAGGGCTCGGTGAAATACTGTCGGTCCATATTGGCTTTCTCTATTTGTTGGGACCAAGGATGACATGAGTAATGCAGCCAGCAGCTACAAAAGCAGGAGCAACAGTGCGTTAACTAGAAATGTCTGGAGTAAGAATATATTCCACCCAACGCTGAACCATGGAATCAACACAAGCCTACAAGATGGCTACAAGGCAGCAGTATAGTCAATGGCACAATACGATCCTCAGAAACGTCGCTGTATCAAGTTGTTGTGCCTGCAAACATATCCAGCAATGTCACAATGTGATTGAATCTTGAAGTGCTGCAAAGCATTCAACACAGGTGGTACGTAAACCCACGTGATGTCATACACCTTACTTTATCTGCCAGGGGACGTCTTTGGATGTTCCACGTATTTGGGCATAAAGGACAGTCTAGTAATATGCCTAATTGTGCTTGCAAGTGGGCTTAAATGGTCAGTTCTTGGGTTACAGCATGTGTTGAAGCTAACATGTCTCCTGTTACTGGCCAACGACCCTGCACCACTAAAAGTCTAGCAGCGTCGAAGCTTATACTTTTTGCAGATGGCAGAATTTGCTCTCATGTCAACCAGTCGCCTCTTTTTTGAGGTGTATATTTCTCTGGGACGGGTCAACATGTTGTTTGGGCTATGTGACAGGGCATCAATGACAATGTTGACAGCTCCTATGATATGTTTCGGATATGTTTGACATCTGCTGCAGTTCATGGGAATATGGATGCAACGGTTGTAACTGAGGGAGTGTAACATTCACCGATAAGAGATGTACTCACGTATTCTATGACAAAGAAATCACGTAATTTTCTCCTTGTAATAATGTAATGACATAAGGACTTACCATTTATGCCCACTTGTAAGCACAATTAGGCATATCACAATTAGAGAGTCTTTCACATACACCCAAGTACACAGGAGATCCAAAGACTTTCCCAGGCAAATAACATAAGGTGTAGTATAGCATCAGGCGGGTGTACGTACCACCTGAGTAGATTGCTTTGCGGCACTTCAAGATTCAGTCGCATTGTCAGATTGCTGGATATATTTACAGGGCCAACCACATATTACAGTGACATTTTGAGGATCTGTTGGCTTCAGTCTCCACAAAGAATGCAGTGTTGCTGCTCAGATAGTGGGCATAAGTTTTTCGGACATGCCAGGGAATTGATTGGCCGCCATATGTACTCTTTTGACGAGTCGGTGATCTAGCACAAATTGAATTCAAGATGTCGTGAGATGATGCATAGTGGAACTCTCATTTATATTCAGGGAGTAGCATATACTGTCGCGCAAGCATCTGTTGATCCCCAAAAGTTTTTATGGGAGTTCTTGGTCTAAGGGAGCTCAATATAGTAGCGTTTCTGTGTACCAATAGCACGAAGTGGAGGGAATATGTATAATGGCCTGGTACCATGGTATAAAATGTTAGTATAGTACGTAGTTCGCAAAAATAAGACGAAGGAGCTTGTAGATCTTATCAGCATCTAGTGTTCAGGGATGGGAAGCTCTCAACACCTATAAATCTGCCTCGGTAGAGCTGAATACTGGATGCGCCGAACACAAGGATAGGACAGGTGAGCTTTTGGACATCAAATGCACACCTGTTTATGCTGACAATTGTGCCTTGCTCAGATGTTGAATTACAGAATTCAGATGTGAACTGCGCTCATCTGATGAACTCGCGATGAGTAGGTTGTTGAGGCAAGCATGACAGAATTCAAGGCTGGGGAAAATGCTTAAATGTATGTCTGGAATTTGTCATGCTGCATGGCATATATAGAAGATCAAACACGATGAACGCTGTCACTATCAGTATGTTATTTGAAATCTACACATCTTAAAGGAGTTGATGGTTGAACCACATGAGGCCAATTTTGGAGGAAATTGCTGCATCATATATCTGTGACATCATATACGAATGTGACGTGCTGGGTTGAAACAGCTAGGCTAAGTTGACTGTTGGTGCTATGCCGTCAGCATCCTGATTTAGTCTTCAGCAACATTCGCAGAACACAGTAACACCAACACACAGCATTACATTGGGCTGAGTGAAGTCGGCAAAATCTGTAAATATATGCGTAATTTGGTATGGCTGCCTCGAAAATTCTTTTATATTGCAGCCCAATTGAGATAGTGCTTCTAATATAATTTATGCAGTACATCAATTTCATCGTTGAGTTGCCACATGCAGAATAATTTCTTCTTTATTTCTCTTTCATCAGAGCCCTGAGACTAGATCTCTTTCTCAAAGAAACATCCCAAACTGTTGTGATGGCTCCGCAGTTTAATATATGAAACAGTGATAACGTAGTGTGCTATATTATCGTTGCAACGAAAAGAAGCAGGTACAATTGCTGTGCCTTAAAACACGAGTAATCATCTGACCGATCGCTTCGCACCGATGCAGAGCTCTCCTTAGCGTTTAAACTGTAAAAATGCTGAAAATTTGCGCTCGTTTTGTGCACACTCTTCTATCGTCCTTGTTATTTTTGCGATGTTTTGCTTATATGCTCGCTGGTAGCATAATCAGGTACTTTTCCAGAGTGTATACATGTAACGTTGTTAGGACTAAGATAATAGTGGACAGGCTTAGGTGGACTGTTATGGCTCTGCGCATTTCTTACTAATGAAGCATGCACGTGTATACGCTTAGTTATTGTATTTTACGAGCTGCCGTATTGTGTTCACGCGGTCTGGCGTATGCCGCAATTAGAGCGAGGTGTATCCGAGATTAATACTACACACACGTGTGACCATGCTTGGTCACGTATCAAGGGCGTAGCCATTGTTTATTTCTGGGTGAAGCGGCGAACACACGGTGTGGCTGAACCGGTATTATTGTATTGAATTGTATAGTTTGAACCCAACCTTGTGGCAACGCGTAGCACCTTAGACTACCACTTATTTTAATTACGACGAAAATTGTGCGCTTCTTAGCCTCTTTACGGCCTTCATTCTCTCCTGGTATTTACGCGTCATTCTTACACGTACAACCGTGGCTTTTCACGCATGTCGAGTTCAAGACTACTGCAGCTGCATAACATACGAAAATGCGGCATGATAAAATAAAATATATGCTGCAATCGGATCAGCTGATGCTGGTTTTCGCGATTTTGCGAGGATCACCTGATTTCTCTTGCTGATACTTTGTAACGGTGTCTTTTGATCGTGATCAGACCCCTCAGGTTGTGTTTGGCGCAGAATCACGCAATAGTTTGGTGAAGACGTTAGCTAACTCACAGCCTGAGGGTCGGAAATTGCGATGCGCAGATCGCGACCGTCTTATCTCCTCCGCTATGATAGGGGTCCGTGTGACACGCAACGCAAGCTTAGCACAGTCGTAAAAAGTAGTACGCTTGTTTTGTTGGCTATACAGACAGCTGGTGCTGTATAAAAGCTATCAATTTGATGCTACTTCATTAAAAAAATTGTTTCACAGTCTTTTGCGCCAACCATGACTTTCGTCGTGATACCAGCTCACCAAGCTGAACGAAAGTAGATTTTGACATTTGCTGGTTGACTACACCATCGCTGCCTTACCGAGTGCTAAATATCACTTTTGTTAACGAGGACTGAAATCATGTTTAGTTTTGCTGTGAGTAAATACTTCCCTGGCTATATTTCGGGCGCTTTTGTCCGATTTCATCGACGCTTCTTTACCAAAACCTGGCAACACTGATTTTGTCTTCCAAGTTCTGGGCAGAAAAAGAAAATTTGAGCTGCCTTAGCAACGCCAGCGACGAGCCATATTACATTCGTGAGTATAAGTTACTGTTCTTCTGGACGAGTGCCTTGTTGTTCATACCTGTCACGTGCATGTTAATCAACCACTCGCCGTAGTGTGCGAGTATTCGAAGAGTAAGTAGGTCGAACAGTCGCGGCTAGTCGTGTACCTGCGACCCGAGTCATTGATCTTTTTTCTTCCGATTCGAGGGTACATAGTAGAGTACAGGTAATATTTTAATGTGCAACTTGTGTAAGCTTACCACAACATGACGCGAGCCTATGTCGTCTGCCTATGTCTCGGGTATCTTTTAGAAAAGTACCTTCCTGTCACCAATGCTATTTTTATAAGCCTGGGTGTCAAACATGTGCAGTGTATCAGCAGTGTAAGCTGAATGTTGCATACACGTATCACATGTCGCACTATTTTGCATAACCGTGTCTTTACGATGCACCTAAAACAAGGCCAACTACTGCAGTCTGCCGTGGGTTCAGCGTGGCAATTATGTGAAGCGTGGCTCATTGCAACTAGAGGAAGTTCTCTGTGTGGGAGCTTAGTACGCTAGACAAGGCTTGTGTAACTTGCTAGCTACATTAGATATAGTGAGCAGCGACGTTTTAAAGCTTCGTGACAGCAATACGAGTAAATAAGTGTGGCATCAACTTTTATGTCAGCTACTTCGCAGCAAAGGAAATCGTGGTGGTGATTATGTTGCTACTAGAGGGGTTAGCTTGGCAGACAACAAAAGGAGGTCTGACTTACTTTTTCGTTTTTTCTTGCTTTGCAAGCCAAACAATACCTTTCAGTTCGTTTTAAAAATTCACTTGTGGCGATTCATAAACAAAATAGTAAATTTCAAGTAATAATTCATCTGAATTCCTATGTTTGCTTTGTCTGTTAGCTTCGTGTGGTTTTAATAATGTAAAAGCCCCCAATTCCCCTTCTAGTGATGATGCTTCTGCCCACAAATGTGCCAAACTAAGTTTCCTGCACCATCCTAATAAAATCATTGTAGATTATGCCATGCTGCACCAGATTCCCACGTTTGACGGTGTGTATCAGTGAAAATAGCATTGCTGGTCTAAACATTTGCCGCTTGATTTCGAGACCACCAATCTCACAGCCCACCAAGGATTGCACCAAGGATTATTTTAATACCTGAACAGTGCTGGTGCTGGCACGCAATATGTGCTATACTGCGTGCAGCCAGAAACCAGATGCAATATTTAACAACCCAGAGGTGGAAATTCAGTTGTGGTGAAGAAGTTGTGCGCAAGTGCACAACAACCATAAAGCTGGTAAAATTTTTTGAAACGGTGCTGTAATAGCGGAGTTAAATGCGTTTGATTATCTAAGCACAGTAATCACTCCTTTCATTCTTATTTTCACTACCCTCCGTTGGTACCTCGCCCGAAGCCGCTTTGCCCTCTTGCCAAGCACTTCTCCCAATCTTGCGCGGCATGCATCATCGATGACCTATTGCTCCAAACACTGTCTTGTTACGGTTGCCTCCACTCCGCCCTCTGTCAACTTTGTGCTTGTTGGCGAATCACTGTTGCTGTGCCAGCCAATCCTTATACGAATAGTGCCGGTATGAACCCTGTCCTACGGACCACAGTACCTAATTTGCAAGCACGTGCATACATGCGGGCATCACGACAAACGACGAGTGGAGTGGACAGCTTCTTGCAGGCTAACAGGAAGTCATAGTTGCTTGCTTGACCAATTGCAGCATGTTTAGTCTGCACGTCAGATTCAACTTCTTGATGTCACGTGCCAGCCCGAAAGGCATGGGGGGATTGTTTCTTGGAATTTGTGGAGCACTGGCGGCTTGTTGCGCTGCCACGTGGAGAAGCACAGATCATGCAGCATTTTGCATATGATGCACGTGTTTACTTCGAACGTTTGAAAAATATTATAAGAGGTGGTTTAGGCGCCATTTAAATGGACCGGAGCAGTGGCCGGATTTTAAAATAAGGATTGCTTTAGTTATTTGCTATTCATGAGGAACAATGCTGGGTGGCTGAGAAGAGGCTATAGTGAGACACAGCTGGGGGCTAAGGAAGCTCTGTTACACCGTTGCAAAGCGTAATTTACTAGAAATGGCCTATGTCGACGTAGGGGTTCATTTGTAAGTGTTTTATTTAGAATGGGAGGAGATAGAATGACAGAACAAGAGATATCAAAAAGCTTGTAGGCAAGCTAAGAGAATTCGGTAATGCTTTCAACACATGTAAAAATATAAAATGAATACAGCACATCATCAGTATTGGCACTTGTTGTTTTTCAAAGCTTAAGCATGCAGACTGGGATGACTTCAGCCATTCATTTGTGACTTGAGTGGATGCTTGGTGGTGTTGCGATTCGGAAGAGTCATTTAGTTGTAATTTTCGCAGCAGGATTATGATAAGTGAGGTGCAAAACAGGCTAATTTGATTCTTTTGGGCTCAAGTGATTTATTTCAATTGAATACATGTTGTTCGGATGCCATTTTGGCTCCATTTTATTGACGTAATGCGGGCTCCATCCATTCTATGCACCTTCTATGGATATTCTTATGTCTAGACCGTGAGAATAGCTTTGACCAATCTAGTGTGGCTCCATTTCATTCTTTTGTTTCATGTCTGCCCTGTTCTGGATAGAATACTTACAAAATCTCCCCTCCAATATATTGCACATCTAACTTGAAATGAAACTTTTTACTCTTTCTTTATATTTCAAATCAATTATGCTTTGCTGCTGTAGTCATCGACGTACGCTATATATAGCATTAACACACAAGTAAAATTTTTTGAACGATATGTTTTCTGTGCGTGAAAAGAAAAATGAAAGGCGTATCCATTAAGTAGGTGCTGATTAGCTGGTGTTTCATTGAATACCCCTTTGAGGGGTCAAGTGCTCGTAAACAGCTTAGTAGGTGTAAAATATTTGGGTTCACGTCATCACTTTTGGGGCTTATTTGCACCTTACAGTTTCACGCCGTTTCCAGCAGGGCAGTTGTGTATCGCCTACTGAACATTTGCGAAACGACCTTTGCGCCTAAACAGTGACAGCGCACCCACAGTTAAGGGTAACAGATTTGCCAGAACAGCATTTTTTCAGTTTTGAACAGTGTTGACACACTTGAGACATCTAATAACATATTGCGGCACACAGAGGCGAATACAAGATTTTATACGAAGGAGGATCACTATTTGGAATAACACACTTACTCTTCTTGGGGTATAAAAAATAATAAGAACAGGCGGAGGGTCACAGCATTCGGTTTGCCCTTATGAAATTGGCCACCCCCTCTGAAAGAGCACATAAAATGCTCGAAAAAATACACATAGTGAAGCAATACGTGTGCAAACCACACCACCAAATGTTACCTTATTAAACTCCACAATAAACAAGTAACTATAAGTAACATGTTCGAGCACAACCATTCCATTAGATGAGAATCGATGACGCGCAGAAGCTACGTGGCTAATATGTTTTTGTTATCGCAATGTAATCGACAAAGTAATGCTGTAAACAGCAGCAGAGGCAAGCATGAGTAGCCGTGGTGCAACTTTGAAGCTCATGCACAAGGCCGATTTGTCTGTGCCTGCATTCACACGGTGCCAAAACCGTTTAATTCTGGCATGGCATGAAAGAGCGTGCTGTGATCAGTGCCTATGCTGTTCCACATCTGGATAGAACGGAGAACATAAACAGGCATTTAATTGTGAGCAGCAAAATGAGCAACAGATCGGGCCCTTCGCGTCATCCACGAGGAAGTCAAATAACCTAGAGGTTGATCTCCTGCAAATATTTTTTAGTATCCCAGTTTCCTCAGTCTGAGCAACATGGCACACGCTAATTTGTTGGCACTGCCGCCCCTATCTGCCACAACACGTTAATATGGACATTCCGTGCCTGCACAGGTGGAGCGCGCCGAGCCTTCAACATTGAAGAGATGCACTGGGTGTCTGCTAGATGGCAGCAGATTCTACACAAGGTCTGTACAACGCTGTCGGGTGTTTCAAAAACACATCAGTTTTCCAATTATTTCTTTTCTTTAGCCTACCAAGTGTTGTCGTCCTGCCATAATAACAAGGAATTCATTTTTTCTCATGCTGTTGACCTGTGGTTTGCATTCCAAGGCTTGTGTAGGGCAGTGTGTTGGCTATCGCTTGGACACCAGTGCTAGTACAGAGTGGCAAGTTTCAAAATGTCTCGTAAATGCTTTCTATTCATAGAAATCAGAAAAGCTGAAGTCTCAAAGTGACGCTTTCCTTAAGGGCTGAGCTCCAGGTAGTCACTTGCTCTTTAAAATAGAGCATTTTTTTAGCGAACTATAAGCACCTTAACCATATTTGTCTGTCACTCTGTCTGTGTGGTATCTATCAGATTGATCGATTTATTCTAGCCTATAAAGTTTGGGGGCTCTGTGATCGTCTCCCTAACTTGACACCTTGGGTCAGCAACTCACTTATGATTTGACTTGGTCGAGACTCGCTCATACTCAAATAAGGTATGTGCTTGCGTGAGTAAGGGTGAGTAATATTTTAGTGAGCTTGAGGCGGAGCGAGTCTGGTTTAAGAAAATTTTCGTGGGTTAGGATGAGCCCCAGGCACTAAGTATGTATAAGTGAATTTGAGTGAGCTCTTATTTTTTGCCAACTAATGTTTAGCATGAACCAAAACTTGCATGACAGAAAAGAGTATGTTATAAAAGGGTTTGATTCAGCAATTCACTGACATTTGGTTTCTATTATATACAAGATGTTTATTTACACTACTTACAAATACGTTAGAGTGCCAAGAATCTATGGTTGACTGTTTTCGAAAAGTCTCTTGTCACTGTCTTTTCGACCACTGATTCACCCTTCACCGACCACTCTTGTCTTCCTCTATGCTTGCTGTGCCGTCCAGTATACCCAGGGTCGGTGATGCAGTTTTCCTAACAAAGTGGGCATAAGGCTCACCGCCGGAGGCACGAGTGCTGCAATCGCTGCGACGTGCAGCTTTGGGTCACGTGATTTCGCCTCGCCCTGGCAAAGAAAAGCTGGCGGTTGCATGTGTGATTCTACCGTGACCTTGCAGTGTCTTCATTTTCGAACAGCATTGTTTTGCTCTGGCTTCATGTGTGCGGACTTCTGCAGACTGTACAATCCGAAAAGACAGCAAAAGTTACCGGCTGTATCCCAGAGTGTGCTACATAAGCGAGAGTACTCCCACGGTGGCTTGCGGTGCCACTGTCACCTCTCTCTTTTTGTGTTGTGGTTGTTATATAACTATGGGGTTGTAGCGGCGAGAGAAGAGGAGACGTGAGACGGCGTCGAAGGCGGCAGACGGGGCCGTGCTGATCTCGCCACTTTATTGCACGCCTGAAGCGGAGCCGCGGTGGCTGTCCACGTCCGACGCGCCAGGTGCGTGAGCTCGTTCTCCTTCTCGCGCAGCTCGAGCTAGCGCCAGCTGCGCGAGAGACGCGGCGCGGTGATGGAAAAAATGATGATGGTGATGATGGCACTACAGGGCTCCCCCCCTAGCGCTTTGCGCAATTTGAAGGCATATGAAAAAAACAAAGAGGGCGACAAATGCTATGTACATGAACGGCAGTCCATAAAGTGTTCCTTTGGCAAGTGCAGTTTGTCAACGTGTAGTGACCATCGGGAACCAGTGGGTCTCTGGTGGGCGACACTGAGAGTTGCGCAGTGGACGAAGAAGTAAGCGCTCGATGGAAAGAAACCCGTAATGACGGATGGCTCGGTCCCAGAGGTCTTCAATTGTGGAAAGCACCTCTGGAATTTCGAGGTCTCGCGCCACTTGTGATGCGTTTCTGTAGTCGAAAGAGAGGCCGTACTCAGTGACGCTGTGAAGCGACGCGTGACTGAGAACGTGCTCAACTGGTGCACTAAAGTGCGGGCTGTAAAGCGTGTCAAACTGGCCCGTGTCGTAGAGGCCGTCGTAGAAGGTGTAGTCACACACGCCGTCCGCAGGCAGCGGCTGCGACTCGTTCGTCGCCGTGCCGAATACGCGGACCACGGGAAATGGCGTGATGGGAGTCTGTGCAGGAAAGACGGGTTCAGTTGTCGCCTCAGTCACTGTCGAGGTATTCGACGCTGGTGGACTGGTGGCAGTGCTTGTTCCCATGCTTTCAGTTGGCTCCACAGTGGTTGTAGTTAGGTCGGTTGACTTGACAGACGTCATAGACAGTTCAGTTGGCTGGTCAGACGTCGTAGGCAGCTCAGTTGGCTCAACAGATGTCGCAGGCAGTTGAGTTGGCTCCACAGATGTCGTAGGCACTTCAGTAGGCTCGACAGAGGTCGGAGACAGTTCAGTTGGCTCGACAGATGTCGTAGATAGTTCAGTTGGCTCGACAGATGGTGTAGGCAGTTCGTACGCGGGACACGCGTCGCTAGTGGCCAGACGAGAGGAAGCCGGGAGGTCAATAACGGGTGAAAGGTCACCTGTGCCAGGCTCCGAGGCGGGCGGCAAGGTGGCCGTCATGGAGTCTGGTGGGGCCACGGTTGGTAGCACACGTTGCGACGCAGTGACAACCCCAAAGTCGCGGGCCCCTGGAAGCGGTTGGTACGTGAGGCCATTGCGGGCGAGCACCGCAGTGCAGAGGGCATCATAAGGCTGCGGGCTGGTGCTTGAAGTGGCAGCGAGATGACGCAACTCTACCGGAAGGGCGTCATGAAGAATGGCGTGCATCAGCGGCTGGTCCGTGACGCCATTCACCGCCAGAACGGCGTCGAGCTGCATGAACCATACCTTGGGGTAGGTCGATTGGAACGGCGGCACTGGCGGGCAGAGTTGCGGGAACATGGCCGCGGGCCGCTCGGCGAAGGGCGTGTTCTCCGGGTCACCAATGTAGCGGCGAGAGAAGACGAGACGTGAGACGGCGTCGAAGGCGGCAGACGAGGCCGTGCTGATCTCGCCACTTTATTGCACGCCTGAAGCGGAGCCGCGGTGGCTGTCCACGTCCGACGCACCAGGTGCGTGAGCTCGTTCTCCTTCTCGCGCAGCTCGAGCTAGCGCCAGCTGCGCGAGAGACGCGGCGCGGTGATGGAAAAAATGATGATGGTGATGATGACACTACAGGGTTAACATGAGCACCGACCATGAATGCTCGCATAAAAGCGGAACATTTATGTTTCCGCCCGGGAGCCCTGTCACAACTAATAATGAATGTGTGAACAGTCTAGTTATATATATTGGATGTAGGTGTGTGTATCTAAATAAGATAGGATGTAGATGTGTATAGGATGTAGGTGTGTATATCTGGGGGAAGTTGCTGTCTTTGTCATTACTTTCAAGAATGTGCCCCATTGTTGTCCGAATTGTCAGAGAGTCTAGATATAGCCTGGAAGTCCAATTTTTTTCTCTTTATTTTGGTAATTTCACCTTATTCCAGTCTATTTTGTTCCTAGTTGTTTCTGTGTGTTCGGCCAGCACGTTGGACGCAACCTTCTTTCTTACATCATACATGTGCAGCTCCAGTTAGAGCTACTTTTCTCGCCAAGGTAACCTAACAGTAGCCTGTGCCACTCTCACCTTCCTCCCCGGCTCTCCTTCTCTATGTGTGTACTCGACCACACTGGTTTCCATCGACCAGTAGCGTAGCCAGGGGGTGGCACACCAGGCCCGTGCCTCTGCACTACCTCCAAAATATATTCCTATGGTATATAGTGGCGCAGAAAATAACCGTCTACCACATATGCTTGCCTAGCTGGGATCCATTCTAATCAAGGTGGCACCCCCTTCGAAAAAAATTTCTGGCAACGCCTCTCCCATCTGCGACCTCAGCTGACAGGTTTCTTTGCTTATAGATTACGTCTGTAGGATGGGCCCATAGCCAGCGTCACTTTCTTTCAATGCTGTTTTGATCTACAGGCGAAAACTTGGTAAGCTTCGAAAACTGATTCATCTTTTAACAGCTGCCGTGAAATATCGCACAGTTCGTGAATAAAGCTTAAAAACAACTGGACACTCCCTATTTCATTGAAAGCTCCGAGCTCCCTTTCCTTTTCTTGTCTTGAGGTTGCGTCGTACTGGCCACGGTCCTGGCGATGGACATGTGCGGTACTGTCGCTAGGTCAATGGGTGCATGCCGTTGTTACTTTACCTGGTCGAACGCGCCTTCGAGGGAGAGCCAAAGCGATACCTAACCCCACGGTGGGAAAAAGAAACAAGGTGGGAAGTTGGGGAAGGAAAGGTGTAGTGATTCGAAAATTTCTTGGCTTGGAATTCTAACCCGCGCAGGGAATCCTGAATAGGCCACTTTTGCCATTTTACACCGGCGCTTTATGAAAAAGCGTATTGAGATTTGGAAGGGGCTGTTATCCCTAGTCACGGGACACTGCGCATAATGTTCACTTACTCATGCGTTTGTACGCTGCCTAATGATGACTATCAGTGTAATGATTGATGTCTAAATATGCTACTAGAAATAATTTGGAGGAGTGTATGATATTTCTGCTTCCCTAAAAAAAACTAAATTGTGCACCAGTTTTTTTTTTCACCACCTCTGCTCTTCAGTTTCAGGAATCTCGCGAATTGCATGGTCGCAAGCTTGGCAGATCCATATTTAAATTCGCAGAGCCTGTCAAATGATTTTCAATGCACAGCAAATGCTAATATGGACTTTATCATTGTTGGCTCAGTGGATGGTTCAAAATACCACCTTCGTTGAAATAGCAGTGCTCATGTTTACACTGCACATTTTAGGTGATGTCGAAAGGTTTATACATATTTTGTTTCTAAATGTAAGCTTTCTTTTTCATACGGCTCGAAATTTGGTATCTAGTGATGAAAATTGCACATCTTTTTCCCTGTAACCTGCTCAAAATTTTAATTTTAGTGCTTCAAAAGTAATATTTTGCTGCTCCTAAAATTGCTCCAAGTTGAATTTCGGCTGTTGCACCCCTGATCTTGTTAAACAGTAGCTTTCAGTGACGCTGTGTTCAATAAGCAAACAAGTTTGATATTCGGACTATCTTTTCGCATCTCTTCAAGTGCCCCCGTAATCTACCATGTACCTACCAGTCTGACCAGTATAACTATTGGCGCATGACTGAGGAATCTTGTACACTACTCCTGTAACACAAGGAATGGAGGAGCTTCAGTGTTTTTGACCACATTCACCTTTATTTTTCGTTTTGCCTTTGGCCCCCAGCTTTACAAGTGTGCAAGTGCTGCCCAGCTTCTTAAGAGCCGTACATACCACTGCCACATCATATCTGGATGCGACACTTTTAATTGTGCGCCATCTTGTGAACACGTCTAACAAGTGTTGTGTATTTTCATGTACTAATAAGAGCTTCTATCAATAAAGAACTTGAACGTAGGGCAGCAGGATTTCAAGTGGATTTCATGATTTTTCTCACAGACGTCTTATTTGCTGAAATGTTTGATCCATCTCACCACCTTTTCGCAGGCTCTAGTGACCGCATAATCTGGAAACTCTGCTGTTGGAAACCTCTGGATCTGAGCATAAACACTGCTCAATACCTTGTGCACACATGACCTAGACACAGCCTCCCGTACCAAAAATGCAGCGAATCTATCTTTGATCACTTTGGAATAAGCTAATGTGTAAGGCAAAAGAGGCTGTTGCGACCTGGGCCTGTACTGCCTACACACATGCATTCGTAAGTTGTGAGACAGCTGCTCACATTGCGCATTTTCGATACTTTTCTGTTTTTTTGCGCCAAGCTGCTCTAAAAGCATAGTAATCAAGAAATTCGCACCGAACTGCTCCGCAACAGCCTCGAAAGCTAGAATTTTGATGCCGACCTCCGCTTCTGTGGGGAAAAAAATGGCGAGTTTGACTAATAAGATGCACCCAATTATGCTTTTTTTTCACTTTCAACATTTCTGGTGAAAAAGGCTCCCATGGTGCCGCCATAATCTTTAAACTTTAGCAAATATGCGTGACTCACAAAAATGTGCTGCCATGCATCGAGCGTGCTGCTTCTACTAGCTAGGATGTGTGTTCTAGCGCCACTGTCGGCAAGCGAAAACCACCGAGTTTGGTAGAGGCATAGCGTGGTTGACTCTCCGGTTCTCTGTCGTGCATAGCGCATTCCTCCAGGCACTGTGGCTTTCATGTTGGCACTGCTGCATGTGGTCACCTATGAGTACATGTTTGCTGTGAGCGAGTAACTGTAAACGTGGAGTCATTTATTCCCTGCATCCGACGCTTCTCCCGGATGCTCTGGCACGTGCACATGGGTTTTCAAAATGGGTTCCGTGAGCGGCAAAATGTGTGCAACCTATTCCCGGTTTACACCCATTAGCTACTAATTTATTTATACAGGCGAGAGTTCTCATTGCATTTTATATTTAAAAAAAGCCATCGCAAGTTAAATCCGCACATCAATGTTTGCAGGTAGATAGAAACACTTGGTTACATGCGAAGCCACGGTGACAAAGGGAGTGTTCAAACCATTGTAAACGATATTAACGGGCAGCTTGGTGCTTTATTCGTGACTCCTTACACATCGGCAATCACTTGACACAGTTTGTATTAATGGCCATTTGCCACTGCTTCGTTTTGTAATAGAAACTCGCAACAAGTGCTTAAAGAGGTGTTGCTGCATGCGTGTCAGCCCTAGGGTACAAGAGCTTTTGGCTTATCTCAATCAGTGTTTCAGTCGGCGGCAGTGTGACTTCGTTTTTTTTCTTTTCTTCTTTTTTTGCAATAAAACCTGCGTCTCTACGATCAGCGTTTTGTTTGCGCGGACAGGAATTTTTTCACCTGTCGTGCGCGAGCACTTTACGCGAGTCACGGAGTGGCACGGGCAGCAATCGTAAGTCGATGTATTATTGGGAGTTCTTCATCGACAGTGATGACCTATAGATATTGAAAAATGTCAACACCGGCCAACTTGTGCTATAATAATAGCGCGTGGTTGCTCATGTGGAGAGGTGTTACGTGTATCACTCGCTTATCACTTAGTGCCATATGCACATGCTTTACGAGGTAGTTCATGCGGCGAGATTTCTTTGATCTCGCGCTGCACTCTTGGAGTTGGTCCTGCATGAGGTGACCGCGAACGGCAGTGCAGCATGCTTTTGTTTGTTAGAAGCTCTTAACGCTATCTTGTCAGGCTTTTTTTTTTATTAAGCGAACGACCACTCTTACGTCCCTAAGATCCTTGTGCAATCACAATTATTTAATTTCTTTTTGAGTGTGATGTGTTCTTCTTTAATGTTTCCGGGGAACCTAGCTTTCAACAAAACCTTTTTTAGGTATTATTTTACGTGTTAAGAGGGCTAGATAGGTCACGTGTGTGGTATGTAAAAAAGCACTGCAGTTCATACCTAGCAATCATCAGTTCAAAAATTTTCTTCAAAATCTGTTTCCGTGTAATGTGTATTATAAGCAAATTAAAGTATGCACTGGTGCCCCCACGTTGCTAAACATGGGTATTTTTAAGCTCCCAGGACAACTTAGTAAAGGCTGCTAACTACTTCAAAATTGAAATTTCGCTGCTCCAGAAACTGCTCCCAATTTAGTTTCAGCCGTCTAACCCAGTTTGAGTAAAGCGTTAGCCTTAGGTATAAAAACTGAAGGTTTAATTCCTGTGGCAGTTTTGTCGTAAAGTGAAGTACGCTTCCATTCTCTAAAGAGACACTAAAGAGCAAAACAATTTTTTGCATATTAGTACTTCTAATTTCACTATCCGACAAACACTTCTCTTGCGGCGACATGATACTCGGCAACAGAGAAAACATGGAAGAAGAAATCTTGCGTGGAGATTCCACTGAGATTGCCGTGCCAAACACAGTGACGTATGAAATAATGAAGGTGTCTACGGTGGGGGGGGGGGGGGGGTCCCACATAGCTTCGTTTCATTAAAAATTAAGTATATTGTGTTCAGTGGGTGCTAGACCTAGCATACAATGGTTGGAAAGTTTCATTGAGCCAATGTCGTGAAAATACGAAAAAGACATTTTGAAATTTGCTACGTGATGCTCAAATGCAGGTGAGCAAGAGCTGCGCTGATTGCGCCAATTTGATGAAATTCCTCATTTGTGCGCCGAGGTGTGCCAAAACCATGAAATTTGCCGAAATTGCACCAAGCGGCGCCAAAATACCCGACCAGCCTCAAAACTTTCTCATTCCCTAATTTGAGCGAGAAATGGAGACCGCTTTAGCCACTTGCAGTTTTCATCATCAATCTATGCGGGCAGACCCTAACCCTAAACCGCAGTGTAAGATAGCTGCTGATTAGGTCAAGACACCCGCAAAACTCGATCGACCAGATGAAGTACCAACGCCGCGTGCCTGTTGGTCTGCTGATAGCAGCAGATATTTATCGGTGGGACGAAGCAACTACAACAACACAAAAGATGTGTTGCCGTGGCCAGCAACACTTCGTTGGAAATATGAAGTTTCTTGTCAACAAGTCGGCCATGGCATGTTAGGAACCATTAGGAACTAAAGCTGGAAGTGCACAAACTCTCAGCACATCGCGCTTGTACACTACCAGCTTTAGTTCAGGCCGTGACCATGTCAGTTGCCATAGTAACACCACATGCGATAGATATCCGGTGCCATTGCGAGACCGACTGGCACGCGCCATTATTACTTTATCTGGTCAAACGTGCCTTGCAAGCAAGCCAGAAAGTTGTGCCCTAAACCAAACCCCTTCAGGAAAAAAAAAGGAGGGGTGGGGTTGTGGTTCGAAAAGTTCTTGGTCTTGTTCTAACCTGTGCAGAAACACGGCTTACGCCACCTTCGCCATATTAAATGGGTGGCCTGCGAAAAAGCCTTATAATATTTAGAAGGCGCTTATAGTTGTAGTCTCTAGACGCCGCACAGTTTGTTCAATGACTGATGTATGTATATGCCACATGTTTGTGAGTACTAATATGCTCGCTGATGTCTAAAAAGGTTACTGACAAAATTATTTTGAGTACATTTAGATATCTCTGCAGCTGTAAAAAATTAAACAGTTTTTTCCAGTTTAGAGAATCTCATGGTCCCCATCTTGCGAAATCCACATTGGAATTCTCAAACAATTTGACAGGACTGGTTACTTATAATGTGGATCTTATCATTGTTTGATGAGTGGGGTGTTTAAAGAAAGTGCTATTTTGTTGAAATAGCAGTGCTCATGTTCACTGTGCATGATTTAGGGAATGTTAAGTGGCTTGCACATATATATATAATTTTAAATCTAAGCCTTCTTTCTCAAGCTGCTCGAAATTTGGTCTTTTGTGGTTAAAAGAAGAATGTTTTTTCGCTTGTAACCTGCTCGAGATTCGAGTTTTAGTGCTCAAAAAGTAATATTTTGCTGCTCCGAAAATTGCTCCAAATTCTAGTTAGGCTGTGGCACCCTAGCAAATGTTTAAGCACGAAATATAACATTGAAATTATGGCCTTATATTTCATTCAATAATTATGAAATGATGACAGTGAAACTTGTACCATTAGAGATCTCAGACCACAGTTTGTTCATCTAAGTCAACTCATTGTTTCTCTTTATTGTCCCGAGTATATCTACCTGCGGCCAGTCTGGAGGTGCATGCTCGCTTTCTTTACGGCCTGTGTACGGGAAGGAGGTTGTGCTTCTACCTATCACAACAATCTCGTTTCGAACTCACTCGCCACAGTCCTTTAGAAAAAAAAGGCTAGCGCACTCAAATATTGCTCAGGTTCAGTTCTACCGTCGCACTTCCTGGTGGTACCAACGCAATAGAAACATGGTAGGAAGCATAAGACAACTCTTCCTGATACTTCAAGAAAGGGGTAAATTGATAAATATTCCATTCTGTACGCATGTACCATTGTGCATCGCGTTCAGAAGGCTTGGCCACATGATCCGTCGCTAACTGGTAGACGAAATGACAGACAAAGCAATCTTTTTTTTTTCCGAGAAAAGCAGTTTTGGAAGCGTTTACTTCGAATCCACATGCTGGCAGCCAGTGCCCATGAAAATGATAAACTTTGCACATTATTGTTCAAGGCATCACAATTCGTGCTTATTGAAATAAGTACTTCAAGAAGGTGAAAGTAAAAGCATAATAGGAATGGTCACTACTTTTCACAAGTAGGTGTGAATAGCAAACGCAGGAGTAATATCAATATTAATAGGAATTTCAGTGTAAATAATAATATTTGTTCAAAATGAAAACACAAAAGTTAGAGACATGATAGAGCATGTAGTGATACAGTTTTGAAAAGTCATTGTAGTAAAGAAAAAAAAGAACCCCAAGCCCACACAATCCCAGATGCAATATTCAGTGCCGATGAAAAAACGTGAAACCTTTTCATTGGAATAAGGCTCACCAGAGACGAAGGGGAACAATACAATTTTAGAGAATCAGAAAGTGTCCTCATTATTTTTAATATATTTTCAGTCTACCTGAAGGAAAAAAAAGCACCGTTGGCAAAATTTTGTCGTGATGCTTTTAGCTGAAGTAGCGACATTGTTTCTAACCAGAAATGCTTTTGTGTGAGCTTGTAAACAAACGCAGACGGCATGTCATTTTGATCAGTTAACATTTTTGTGCAACTAACTGGAAGAATACAGGAAAATTTTTAAGAAGTAATTAGCGCCGACGCTTCTGCGTGTCTCTTGTCCACACTTTCCGGACAGGCCAGTGCCAGTGACTCTTCAATGTATGGCTCAAGAATCAACTGTGATCGTCAAGGATTTTTTTTCGAGGAAGTTATTTCACTGATATGTTTATGAAGGACGCCATAGTGGAAGGCTTTGGGAATTTTCACCACGTGGAGTTCTTTAACGTTCACCTAAATGATAAATCCAACCACACGAGCCTTAAGCATTTTCGGATTCAGCGACTAGAATGTGTTCGAGCCTTAAAAAAAGATTTTGTGCCGTTGCGTGTGCGTATTCATTAACCAATGCATGAGTGCCAAAAAAATGCAGGCTGTACACACACACACACCTCTACTACTCTCACTGCTTCCTACAAATGGGAAAGTAATTGGCATGAGAAAGTGGCCAGGGACAGCTGATGCGCGTGGGATCAGTGAAGCAGCTCGTCACTGATCCCACGCGCATCACTGATCACTCGTCCAACGTTTTAGACCTTGTGTTAACAACGCATCCTGATAACTTCACGCCTATCACCCTTTTGCGCGGCTTGGGTGATCATCTAACAGTGCATGTCTCGTTTTATTGCAACGTACTAAAGAAACAAAAAAAAATCGAAAAACACTTACTCTCTACGATAAAGGAGACTACGTTAGCATAAACCGAGAATTAACAGAATACTTTGACACTTTTTCCTCTAATTTTCCGCTAAAATCTCTCGAGTCGAATTGGTTGCTTTTCAAAGCAGAGATGCATCGTCTTATACGTATTTATATTCCTATCATCACAATAACAGAGAAAATGAATTCCCCATGGTTCAATGTATCCCTCAAACGAATAAATAATAAGGAAAAACGACTATTTCGAGCTGCCAAACGAGCTAACTGTGCTTCTACATGGCAGAATTATTACGCAGTGGAGAAAGAATATTATAAACTAACCATCGAAACTAAGCACAAGTTCTATTCTAACACCCTACCAGCTATGCTGCAAAATAACCCGAAGCGATTTTGGAAAACAAATAATCCCTCTCAATGTAGTGAGATTTCACTTAATAATAGCTTGGGCCTTCCTATTCCTGAGAATGAAATTGCTGATTCTCTTAACACAGTATTTAGTTCTGTTTTTACTAATGAGCCACCTGACAGTTTACCCGATCTTCCATTTTCCGCATATCCGCTGATGCAAAACATCACATTTGATTCATGCGGCATAGTCAAAGTCATTGAATCATTGAATAACTCATCATCCACGGCAGTAGACGGCATCAATGCTAAAGTGCTAAAAAATACTAAACATGTGTGTAGCCCGTTTTTGTCGCTCATATTTCAGGAATCACTCGACAGCGGTTCAGTTCCACATGACTGGCAGGTGGGCAAGGTCATCTCAGTCTTCAAGAAAGAAAGCCGAGCATCGCCGAGTAACTACCGTCCGATTTCTATAACAAGCGTCTCTTGTAAAGTAATGGAGCATATCATATACTCGCATACTGCTAACTTCTTAACATCTGTAAATTTCTTTCACCCAAGTCAGCATGGTTTTCGCAAACATTACTCCTGTGACACTCAACTTGCTCTTTTTCTGCATGATCTACACGTAAACCTAGACCGTAACATTCCGACTGACACAATATTCTTAGACTTCGAAAAGGCATTCGACAAGGTCCCCCATGGTCGTCTTTTATTAAAATTATCCCGTCTTAACATCCACCCCTGTGTTTTAAACTGGTTACGAGAATTTTTAACCAACCGTCAGGAATTTGTTTATGCTAACTCACGCTCTTCATCTCTAACATCCGTTCTTTCAGGCGTACCGCAAGGTACCGTACTTGGTCCCCTCCTCTTCTTGATATACATTAATGACCTCCCCTGTAATATTTCTTCTCACATCCGTCTATTCGCAGATGATTGTGTTGTTTACCGCGCAATTAATAACCCCTCTGATCATTCCATACTACAATGTGACCTCACCCGCATAAAGAACTGGTGTAACACTTGGCTGATGTCCTTGAATGTAACTAAAACTGTGTTAATGTATATTCACCGTCGTCAACATCACGTTGTTTATAACTACAGCATCAATAACAACCAGATTACTACAGTCGATTCACTTAAATATCTTGGTGTGTACATGTCGCGTGACCTAACTTCGACCTGTCATATTAACCACATAATAAATTCTGCTAATCGTAGTCTAGAGTATATACGCCGTAACCTTTCGCTCACTCCTCCTTCTAATAAAAAAGTTGCCTTCGAAACCTTTGTCCGGCCAAAGCTAGAATGTGCTAACGCGATTTTTGACCCTCACCACAATAACCTCACTTACGCCATCGAATCTGTCCAGAACCGTGCGGCACGGTTTATACTGTCTAACTATTCATACACATCAAGCATCTCGGCACAAAAAGCAGAAATTAACTTATCCGATCTGGCTAAGCGCCGGAAAATCGCACGTCTTAACTTTTATCATAAATTCTTCCATTCTTTGCCTTTAGATAACCCATACATCAGAAGAGCCCACCACATTTCCCGCATCAGTCACTGTAACGCAGTATATCCACCACAAGCCCATACTGTGACCTTTCATCAATCGTTTTTCCTGCGCACAGCCCAAGACTGGAATGACCTGCCCACCGAAGTCACCACCATCATCGACACCCAAGCATATAAACGGCTCATCGAAACTATCCCATCATAACTACCATTATATTGTTAGCCTTTGTAATACCCACTCCCTCATGTAATATCCCAACAGGGACCTTTGAGGTAATAAAATGAATGAATGAATGAATTTACAAAGCAATGCGTATGCGGTGAAATGCGTTTTGAAGAGTTGGCTCTCGACGCCCTCATGCGGAGTGCGCTGTCACTGTATAAAAACAGCTATATTTTACTCGTGGTGGCTGCTTAGGCCATAAAAGCAGGGAGCGAGCGAGCGCCCATAGACCGGCACTGATCTACCATTAATTCGCTAATATTGTTTCCTTCACAATTGATCAGCTAGTCGTGCATGTACCGAAATACATACTGCCAAACCATCTAATATTACTCTCCCGATTCGTCGTGTTGGCATCACTTAAAGGAGTACTGAGACGAATTTTTATATTTAGGAATTGTGTAAGAAGGGAGCTTGTGTTGCATGGGAAAGTATCGCATATAATTTCATGCCTCTATCTTTAAAAGACACTTTCACTTTTGATATCAAGTGGGTGGCTTCTCCGTAATATGCATGGCAGTGTGACGTCGCAGGAACTTGGCTATTTGCTACGTACTAATGGGAGATAAGTGATCTGCTCGTGGTACATGTAAACCATGAGTGCATTGTCCCTATTGACCATTACCGAGATTTCTGTGATTCAGGCTGTATGGAAACTCCGTTTGCAAACTCCGAGGAACCTTGTTGAATCGTCGCAATAATGTACACTCCAGTGGTTGCCAATACACTGGAACGAAAACTTTAAAATCAAAGTAACTATCTCATGCACGCTGGCTAACTATTGTGTGGTAAGTGGTAATAATAGTTGCACACCGAGCAAACTAAAAATGTTCCTTTTGCAATGTCTCAAAATTCTCTCGGTAAATCTTTAAAAACATTAAAACCTCCAAAATACTTCGCATATTAGTCAAGTACAATTTCTCGATCCAGGAAATACTACTTGTACGGTGAAACGACGCTTGGTAAGTGAGAAAACGCGTAAAAAGAAAATGTGGTTGGAGATGCCGCCTTGATCTTCTCGCACGAAACCACGTGACATTATAAAACTCAAACGCGTGTGTTGGGTCCTATATAAATAATAATTCATCAAAATTAAGTACACTGTTATCTGTCGGTGTGATGGACCTAATATACGAAGTTTCAAAAATATTTATTAAGCCAATGTTGCGAAAATACAATACATTTTCAAAATTTGAGCATCACGAAAATAAATAATAAACTTCAACTCTAACTTTCTGCGCTGATAATGAACTTGTGGCACGAGAGATCTCGGTGTGCAGCGTGTCAGTCTAAACTGAGATATTGGTTCTCTTAAGTGTACCTTTAGGAAAATATTGCCAACTGCTGGTCAACACGAGTCACTGCGAACACTGCTTTGAAGCAATATTTGATTTCATTCAAGTAAAACATCAGATTTTCACTCACATTTTACTCCTATTACTTCATTAAACTTAGGCTTGTCGTTGACGTCGTGTTCTAGTGAACAAATAGCAGTCAAGAGTTCTTTTTGGGGCATGGCGTGGCATTATTATGATCCCTTTCTTGTGCCCAATTCAGGGGCAAGCATGATATTTCTTCGGTAGAATGATCCGAAAACATGCAGTGAATTCAGCTTAGATGTCAAAGACCTGTACTACCATGAAATGAGGTTACTTTGTGACAGATGTTACATGTTTTTTTTTTACCCTTGCTGGAGAATCGTCATTATAAAGGCAAATGAATAATGTCATAACGTTTATAAAACCATCCCTCGCTTTACGGAGTGTTCTACTCATCTGCATTTTTAATACAAATGGCTCTATTGAGGTGGGGAGGTGAAGTGGGGCACATTACTCTACATCGTAAGGGGCAGCTTTGTGACAACGTTGTTTTTGGCTCATTATGATTGAAAAAAGGCTAGCACAAAGTTACACAATCAAAAGTTCATTTCATTTATCTAGAAGTGGTTTCTGTTCTAGCAACCTCGCAGTTGTATGAGAATTCTTTCATACATGTACCTCCTCAATCAAAATGTTTTACCTCAAAGATACCTTGTTTGCCTAGTGGATTCAATTGAGTACAAAATTGCGTCTTCACAGTCCGGCCGTCTCCAGTTTTTTAGGGTCCTCCCCATAGTGCTGATGATGTGCCTATCAGGTTTGACTTCTGTGGCTCATTCCAGGTAAAGGGGTCATTCAAAGTTTGCTATGTCAAAGCTATTCTTCTATAAGATTTTTTCTCTGAAACCCGCACCACCGAATCCTAATTGTTGCTAGTAAAGGTAACCAGCGCTAGAGTTTGCACGGCCACCCTGGCTGTGAGTTTGCGCACTTCGCAGCTGCTCCCGCAGAGGAGAGTGGCCGCTGGCAGAGATGATGCGTGCGCGCATCACCGTAACAAAACCAAAGGAGTAGCTACTTGGGCCGGTTGGTAATGCAATTTTTGAGAGAAATATACTTCCTTAGTGCGCAGGGAATGTTTCAGGGGGAAGATATAGCAGAGAGGTAGGACAGAGTGTACAATTACAGCCAACTTGATTGCACAGATGGCGGGAATATATATACGGTCAAGAGGGCGAGGAGATCACACACAGAAGAAAGGTCAAATGATGGTGCATGCGCCTTACCATCTTCTCGCAATCTTGAAATGACAAATGAACTGAAAATATGTCTGTCAGTCTGTCGGATAAAGAATACAGGTATCTTTTCAGCTAAGTTGTCATATTAGGACTAGAATAAGGTGGTCTGGTGCATGTGTGATCATTTGTTCTTTCTTCTGTGCGCGATCGCCTCGCCCTCTTGACCGTATATCTATTCCCGCCATCTGTGCAAATGATTGGCATTGAGTGTGCACTCTGTCCTATCTTTCTGCTATATCTTCCTTTTCTGATGGAGGCGGAAATGGTGTAGGCCCGCGTGCTCAGATTTGGGCACACGTTAAAGAACCCCAGGTGGTCGAAATTTCCGGAGCCCACCACTACGGCGTCTCTCATGATCATATGGTGGTTTGGGACGTTAAACCCCACATATAAATCAATGCAATATCATCCTTATGAAACGTTCCCTGCGCACTAAGGAAATATATTTCTCGAAAAAAACCAAAGAGCGCTGGCGGTACTGCCGTGTATTCAAACGCAACAGTATGTAAAAAGGAGGACATATAGAGGAAAGGGAGAACGTAGGAAGAAGAGGCAGCGTTGCATCCAAGCGGTACCCCGAGTGAAATTCTGCTCTCGCTCTTTTTTTAGTGCTGTCGGCTCGTTTCTAAACCAAATGGCACGTGTCCGTTAAATTTATTCGGTAGTGAAGATAGCCACCAGTGGAAATTAGGGCCTAACAGTCGAGTTTAAACGGTGTTTTGCCAGAAATGAAACGAGCGTATTATGCAACAAATGGCAATGCAAACTTTTTTTTTGTCTGGCCCGCTGAGTGTTGAGTAGTGAACTTCAAGACTAAGAAAGTTTCCATGCGCCCGTTTATTTGACCATCACCACCAAACTTTATCTGATGCAACTGCGTGTAGTGAACGAAACGATATACAAAACAGTTGCGTGTAAAGGAAAGCGGCGTTGCCCACAACACTTGTGCAGGGTCACGTTGCGCCTTTGAACTGTTATAAAAGATACTCTCGCGGTGAAAACTTGATGCCGAAGTGCCGCTGTTTAACTTAATTTGTGCAAAAGACGGGGTTTTTGCTTCGAACAAAGGAGTGGACTACTCAAAGCTTAGCTTTATGGAGCCAGCCAATTCGGTAAGCATTTTTCTCAATTGCTGCCGTGGCTAAGTAACAACAGAATTTATGAGTTGCTAGAGAAGTATCAAATGTCATCGATGTTTACTTGTTGTTTAGTTCACCTAACACACATTTTGTTTTTTTTCCGCTTGTCTGTGTCGGCTTAAAATGAGCATGTCTGTTCAACATCGATAATTGCTAGGCTCTAATGTGCCAACAAGATATCATTCTGAGGTACGCTGTAGGGTGCGTACCAAGATTGTGACCACTTGGGGTTCTCCTATGCACATATATCTTTTGGTTCACGGGTGCTTATTTAAAATTCGTTCCGATCTAAATGCAGCCATTGTGGTCGGAGATCCATCCCGTGCTATCAAGCATCAGGCCACGACACCAACCGTGCAATGCTGTCACAGTGGTTTGCTTGTTCAACGTCCTCGTACACATATACCGCAGACAAGATCTAGATATGCCGCACGAAAAAAAAAAAGTGGTGTCGCAGCCACTACTTATTCTTTTTTTTTTACTACAGAAGTGCACAGTGTACTATTGTCGCCGCATGGGCATAGAAGCCGGTACTCCCATAGCACAAAACCCCAACCAGAAAATGTTAACGAGGGAGTTGCCATCACTGCGCAACACTGTCCATTCAATGCCACATGCATAGATGCAGTCCGCTTTGCAGAGCTTCTCTCCGTTTTAAAGTGCTATTTGTGTTAGAGTAGCCTTCAGACAGTTTTTAAACCACAGTGTAGTATTACTGGCGCAATGGCTTTTAGAGCCGTACGTTCCGAAAAGAAGCACGGCAGCGCAACAAGTGCGTGCTCTCTCTAAAGCCGGTTGTCTGGGCGCGAATGGCTGAGTTGTGTCGTGACCCTTTGCCAAGTGCTGTTTTTTGGTGAGCCACCTATCCAGTCCTGGTCTCCTATGAATCCAAGACTTCGGATCAATGCAAGTCTCAAAAAGCACGTGAAATTCGGAGGTTTATTTAATGCGAAGAGAATAACATAGGTAACCACATCAGCACATCTTTCATAGCATTTGGAGATACCATTTTAAAATTAATACAGGAGCCTTGCAATAATCCACAAGTGTCAGTGCTGAAATTGGGTTTGCGTAGATTCTTTAATCTTGTGTTGTCTATCTGGTGGTCAGTCATCCCCTTGTGCAGTATTAGCTGATGTGTGCCCAACAATAATCCAGAGTTGAAAATTCTTGTGGTCGTGTGCCTTTTTGTCCTGTTATAAAGTTGTACAGCCATAGGCTATAGCTGCAGACTAGTTCACCTGGCTTGCAACCATGTAAGTCATGGTGAGAAATCATGAAAGACCTTGTGTTTCTTTCTAAATTAGTCAAACAAGTTTTTTTCAATCAGCTTTCATTGAAACCTATTTCTGAATATCTTGGACTTTGGCAGATTTTTTTTGCACAATGACTGTTTCTTTTCGTAATGGCCGCATGGAATTTGATCTGGATAGTTCATTATAACGTCTGCTGTCATTGTTTTTCATTGTTTTAGCTTGCATATATGTTATACTGCAGTGCTTAGAACTTGTTTTGAGGTGTTTATTTCTATTAACGTATGTAGGTGTTTGGAAAAGCTCAGCGTTTCGTCAAAACGTAGTTGTTGAAGTTTGTTGGCCTCGATGAAGGTTAGGAAAGGCACTTCACACATGTGTTCATAGATTTTCAGCCCGATAGCTGCTGCCTCTCATAGCAGGGATCTCGACAGCCTGTGATGGTTGGTTTCCTGCCCAATCGCAGCTGCGCAGCCCACCGTCATTGCCTCATCTCCTGCTGCAGCCTCTAAATCATTGCCCCAGCTCTGCTGGCCTGGCCAGCCCTGCACCCATAGAGCCTTGCTAAACTCTCCTTTTAGTTTGAGCTGCATTACTGAAAAACAGTAATTTGAAATGCTGAAGTGAAAAATAAATTATTTAACATGTATTTTCAGAAATGAAACTACAAAAATTGTGTTTTGGTATTCCTAATTATAGATTGCTTGCGTGCGGAATATTTGCAACGAGAAGGTAATTTTGTTAATGTTTTTTTTCAGATAATACTTGATGAGACATCTTATGTTACAATTTGTCGCAAAACTGAGGAGGTATGTGCGGAAAAAACTAGACAGTAACTAGACTTGCGCAGTGTTGTGCTCTACATGAGGGGAGGGTAATAGGCAATGCAAGAAAAAAGGCAAAAATTGACGATTCAGTGGAATCGTGTAGTGTTTCTACACTAGTCATCCAGTGGTCAGTCGCCTTGAAGTATACTACACCGTGAAGCTCGTACGTGACTGCTATAAGCTTCTAGGGGAATTTCTTGGGGCGTAATGTAAAGTTTACCTGCTAAGGAATCCCAGTAGTAAAAAGCCCATAATAACAACGGTGGAATATTGGCAAGCCAATGGTAGCCGCTATTCGTCGGAAAGCGAATGATGGCGTAATAATGGAATTTCATTGGCAACAAAGTGGCCCGAGAATAGTCCTATGCCGGATGTATGTTGACAACTACGTCAGTGAAAGGACGGGCCTTTATTGGCATGTGTAGAGTGGGCCGGCGTCGGCTGGATATTGTCAAATGCAACGGCAGAACGTCTGCCCCAGGTCGGCTTGAACATCGTTTCTACATCGGTGAAAGTTGCACTTGGCCGAGTTGCCGACCTTAGCCCAATATTGCGGCCCACGTTAGCCGCTACGGGTCTAAGATTAGTCCAATGCCGGTGTGCTGCCTGGGAACAAGCATATTACAGCCTGGCCAACACCTACTCGTCCGTAAATCTCAGTATTACATCCCCATCACTCCCACCTCTACTCAAATAGAAGGTTAATATTATTCCTTTCGGAAGTGACCATCTTCCGATAATTCTGAGCACATCAATAGATAATGCATGCCCTCCACAAGCTCCGAGATGGCAGACTGACAAGGCTGACTCAGAAAAGTTTCAAAACGTGACACGCCTAAGTTCATTTAATTTACATGACTTAAGCATACATGCATCTGTTGAATTCTTCACGGCTTTTCTGGTTGATGCTGCTACAAAGTGCATCTAACAAACGGCACCATGCACCAAATGACGAGTTCCTTAGAGGAATAGTGAGTTTCGAAATGCACGAAAAGAGAAAAATAAGGCATGGAAGTTGCTCAGGAATTCACCGACAGCCGAGAACCTTGACAACTTTAAGAAGATAAAGACCCAAGGCAGAAAAACACGCAGGCAGGCGAGAAAAGAAAGTTTAATTCGGCATCACTTCATATACACAGGAGGCGAGAGTCTGGAACATGGTAAGTAAGGTAGTAGGACGGCAATCTCATTCGCTTCCTGTTGTGAACACAAAAGACAGCCTGGAGGACCAGGAAACTCTCTTGGGGTGCACTTCGAGCTGGTCTCCAGCTCCTCGCACTATAATACGTCGTTCTAGAGATACAAAACAATAATAAAAAAACAGCAACTAGAACGCAAACCTAAAAAACACGAACTATGCAATGAACCTTTCATCTGAGCTGAGCTACAGGCATCGCTAAACTGCTGTAATTAATCCGCTCCAGGCTCCGACCGGGTAGTGTATTGAATGCCTAAACACCTGCCCTCTGAAACACAAAAAGCGCTTTTTTTGTATAATGCCATTTGGTTTTCCGGCAAGATTCCTTCTGCCTGGAAAGAAGCCATTATTATTCCGATTCTAAAACAAGACAAATATTCATCATCCGTCACAAGCTACAGGCCTATTGCCTTGACAAGCTACCTGTGTAAACTTTTCGAAAATATGATTAACCGCCGCCTCTTACATTTACTACAAACAAACAATCTACTGGACCCATACCAGTGTGGAATTTGTGAGCATAGATCCACTACTGACCACTTGTTACGAATCTAGGCGCAAATTCATGATGCTTTTGTTCATAATAAGTTCTTTCTTTCATTGTTTCTCGATATAGAAAAGGCTCATGACACCACCTGGCGCTTTGGTTTACTGCAAGACTTCTCACGCTTTGGTGTCCGAGGTAACATGCTGACCATAATTGAAAGTTACTCGTCCAACCGCACTTTTCGTATTCAGGTGGGGAATGCCCTGTCACGAACATTTGTTCAGGAGACGGGAGTGTCGCAAGGTGGTGTCTTGAGCTGCACGCTTTTTATCGTAAAAATGACTACTTTAAATTCCCACATTCCACGCAACATCTTTTATTGCACATATGTCGATGGTGTTCAGATCGCTTTTAAATTCTTCAATCTTGGAATATGCGAGCGGCAGCTCCAGCTTGGTTTGAATAAAGTTACTATATGAGCAGACAAGAATGGGTTGACCCTTCACCCACAAAAAAGCTCATGCGATTTCTTTTCAAGAAAGAAAGATGTCCACTCCATTCAAACAATTCACCTTCACTGCCAGTGAGTCGCTGTGAAAACTTAACACAAACATTGAGGCATAACATTAGATATGAAATCGACATTCATACCGCACATGAAAAATCTCAAAAAGAAATGTCTGAAAGCTATGAAAATACTAAAGGTCTTGTCGCGCACATTGTGGGGCAGTGATAGAAAATGTCTCAAGGATCTTTATAAAAGCCTCATACTCACGTGCTTAGAATATGGGGTCATTGTCTATCAGCCTGCCACACCAAGTGCCTTCAAAACGCTTGACTCGGTCCATCATTTAGACATCTGGCTCTACACGGGTGCTTTTCGCACTTTTCCTATAGAGAGCCTGTTTTTAGACTTGAACGAGTGGTCGTTGCAACTTCACAGACCTTACATGTCCTTGCTATATTATTTCAAAGTGAATGCAGACAAAGAACACCCTCTACATTCGACTAATATAGATATGTCGAGTTCTGCACTGTTTTACAATCGGCCTTCGTTGCGACAACCCTACTCGATTCGTGTGAGAGGCTTTTCTCAAGAAATTGGTGTGCCACTTGACCACCTTTTGATGACTCCTCCAGCACACTTGCCACCGCAGCAGTGGCAGTCGATAGACTGCGATGTGTCTTTCTTAGAGGTTTCAAAGCATGCACCCGTTGAACACATGTACACATACTTCATGAAACTGCAATATAAATACACTTATCCTAATATTTTTACTGTTGCCTGAAAGTCTTACACCTCCATTTCATACGCAGCGGTTGGTCCATCCTTTTTGGATGCCGGCGCTTTGCATAGTATCACAAGCATCTTCACCACAGAAGCTTTTGCGGTACTTGCGGTCGTTAAGCACAATAAATAATTAAAGCTAGAAAAGGCAGTAATCTTCAGAGACTCCCTAAGTGATGTAAAAGCTCTGAAAACTTTTAAAAACACAAAAACCCTGTTCTTGTCTCGCTTCATTCACTACTATGCACAGTGTACAAGTCTAAACAGCATGTTGTAATGTGCTGGGTGCCAGGGCACCGCGATATCCAAGGTACGTGATAGCGGATCGGCTATTGGCATTTGTCCACGACATCGCTGCTAATGCATCCGTAGCTGTCCCTCCTCTTGAGCTAAAACCATATCTTAAACGAAAGCTTAGAGCTTATTGGCAGAGCACATGGAATAGTCACAGAGAAAATAAATTACACGTCATCGAACCGTTTCTTGGTAATTGGCTTCCAGTATCAAAATCACGCCGCACAGAAGTTACACTTACAAGGCTCCGAACAGGACATACACACAGCCCACACTCACACCTTTTGTGCGGTGGCGATACACCTTTGTGTGATAGATGTGGGGAATCACTTGCCGTCAACCACATCCTCATCCAATGCATTGAACCAGACTCTAATAGAAAAAAAGTATTTTCCGTTGGCTTACCGTAAACACATTAAACTTTATCCTTGGATGTTCATTGGCAACAAACTACTTTTTTTTCCATTATTTGCGTTTTTTGATGAAATTCAAAGCTTCAGCAATACATATAAAGAAAACCCGTAGTATAACCTCTCCGCAGATGTTGTTGCTGTGGTAGCTACTCTGAGAAGCACCTGCCTCTCACACTTTGGTTTTCAAAGGGGTCGAGGAAGCATTCGTGCTATTTTAAAATCGCTCACTTGTAGATACCATGGTCACTTGTGATTCATTCCACCTCTTACATCAAATTGCATATCACTGTCATATTTTCAAACTTTATACACATATTTTACCGTTTTACACAGCCCGCAATTTTAGGCCTTTATACAGCCGTAATACACCTTGTCATCGCAATCATTACTGATCAATTGTATCGCATGAAAGACATGGCACTTTTAGGCCACCCATGACCCCTGCGCCACAAAACCCTACTAATCACCATCATCGTCATCATCAAAGAGGCAGTGATACCAAATTTCAATTTTGTTCGTTCGCTCGCTATGCATGAGTGTTTTCGCTAAGAATGAATGACATCCGTTACGTAGCAGTTTTTTTTTAGTTTTGGGCGTCAAGAGCATTGAAAGGCAAAACGGCCATTTGACATCGATAGTATTTTGAAGTGTTTAGAGAGCTTCTTGACTGATCCCTCTTTGTGGGTCAGTAACAGAATTATGAGGAACAGGAATCCTCTCGCCCTGAGTGACAATGTCCGAGCAGTGATGGCGTCCACAACTGTAGTTTTACCCTCGTGGAGCCGACATGTGGAACCTTCTGGTGGCGACACTTTGCTGCCGGGCAACGGGCTCACTCCCTTCTTTTTTTAGTAGTGAAGCTCCTTGAGCCGTGGGTCGTGCGTCAGCGATGTATGTAGTAGTAGCAGTAGTCGTCGTCGTGTTAGTAGTTGGTAGTCACCTCCACGGCCGGACTAGAGGATCGACACGCACGCACTCATGCCAATGGAGGAGGAAACCCGAACACGTTATTCATAAAAAAAGATAGTTGTTTTTGATGAAATTGGCTACAGAGACGAGTATTCGTAACTTAATCTCTATTAACATTTCTCTTGAATTTGATCCTTACTAAAAAAAATTGGCCCCGTATCTGCATAGTACACTGCAGATGTCATAGAACGACGATATTCTTGCGTCTGGAGAGAGTAAATAAAATGTTTATATGTTATTCTTCGCAATAAAATCGGTGAATGGTATTCGGCAGGCGCTGCGTTAGAGTGCCTCGAACGTGCATCGGAGGCAAACGAGCGCATCAAGTCACATCACACTTGAGAAGCTAGCGCTATCTGGCAGTTGCCTTTGAAAACGAAGCCCATGTGCCCTACGCACACGTGTCGGAGGTGATAAGGTGTAGAACGCAAGGCGACGGGCAGGTGCCACCACTGTGTCGCCTTAGTAAAAGCGTTGGAAATACTTGCCTTTGGTGCAAGCGTTACATGGCCAGCGCAACGTGATAAACGCTATGGTCCTTAGAATTACTTATGTATGCTATTTCTAGTAAGATACACACACACACACGTAATAATAATGTGTTGTTTTGGTACCTCAGATATGCGAAATAGAAACCCGACAGTGGACCAGAGGACTTGATGAAGCTTTTTGGGGCGCCTCAGCATTGTTGGCACCGACCGCCAGGGATACTAAGAAAATAATACGCTCGCTGAACACAGGCACACGCTGAAGTTCCAGTGCCCTTTTTCGTACGTTTTCAAAGAACGCTTCCTAGGCGCTTACATAATCAGCCTCGACTACCCCCCCCTTCTGCTCACAACTAAAAAACAAAATGATGTGCACGTGCAAGTCCGCTTTTGCTGCATCTACTCCCTAGGCTACACATTGGAACACTCGGTTTTGCTGCGCCTACTCTCTAGGCTGGCCCCGCCGCGGTGGTCTAGTGGCTAAGGTACACGGCTGCTGACCCGCAGGGCGCGGGTTCGAATCCCGGCTGCGGCGGCTGCATTTCCGATGGAGGCGGAAATGTTGTAGGCCCGTGTGCTCAGATTTGGGTGCACGTTAAAGAACCCCAGGTGGTCTAAATTTCCGGAGCCCTCTACTACGGCGTCTCTCATAATCATATAGTGGTTTTGGGACGTTAAACCCCACATATCAATCAATCAACTCTCTAGGCTGTGTGTTCTGGCCCTACCATCACATTACGTAAACTGCGTTGCCGGGTGCCTATAATTGTTTTTTAATTAACAATCGCAGAATTGTGAACGCTCAACCTTGAGCAATATTGGTGGGCGCTGCGAATGGGGTCAGCCGTTTGGAGAATCGTTTGGCCACTGTGGTGCCGGTTAGGGTACCGTTAAGGGAGGACACACAGTGAAATGTACAGACAGACAGATAGTCAGACAGAAAGATCAAAATTTTTGTGTCGAAGGTCCCCAAGAAAGACTATTGTCTTTAAAAACGAATAACAGAAACATGCTCTTTGACCACTATCTTACCAGAAAATGTTGCTATTTTAAACTCGCCGTGGGAAACCTTCTTGGTTATAGCAAGGTCTTGCGAGGGTTGGGCCGCAGTACCTTGAACTAACGGCCGTGAAAGGTGGGAACAAGACAGGACAGACAGACAGACAGACAGACAGACAGACAGATGCAAGGACGAATGCACGCATAGATGGAGACATTGATGGACGTGTGAATAGATTTACGGATAGACGAACGACCGCAGAAATAAACGCACGGACTCACGGGTGTATGCAGGGACAGATGGACAGACACACACCTGGACGTACACACGGACGGACGCTCGAACCGATGCACAGACGGACGGAAGCAAGATCGAACGAACGGACGGAGGCGTGGACGAATGCTTCGCCCCACTCAATATTAAAGACCGGATTTTTAGGCAAAATGCCTTTTATATCCTGGGTTAAAGAACCCTAGGTTGCCTAAATTACCGGAGCCCTCCACTACGGCGTCTCTCATAATCATATAGTGGTTTTGGGACGTTAAACCCCACATATCAATCATTTTATATCCTGGAGTCCTTTTCTAGGCCATTTTACGTATTAAGACAAACTAAGTGATAGGAAACATTTTAATCACATAGTTATTGTGCCTATAAGTGCCTATTTTGAGGTTCGTGTCTATATGAGCTTTTAAGTGCCTACATTTGCCCTTTCGCGTTCGTCGAGTTACGTTTTGCTTAAATGAGTTCTCCATAAGGAGGAAAACAGGAAGCACTTGTGGCTATATTAGTGACAACACGTGCATAGCGCGCTAGTTTTTTTGTCGTTGATATTTTTAGCTACTGGTAACGTGTGATTATGGTTCGACGTAGAGTCGACGTACGGATACACACTGTTTTATTGGTGAAAACAAATCATAAGTCGACGCACTGCCACGGCCAACGTATATCTACACTCAGCCAATGCCCTCCAACGCATGTGACGTTTGCCAATGCTCCGATAACATCGCACTTTAAACGCGCTTTTACGTGAGCGGGGATTTTACTCCAGCGAGAAGAGCGAGGCTAGCACCTATAGCGCTAGCAGGTCCTTTTAAAGATTTCCGTCACCCGGCTCAAGGGTAGTGCAGCATAGTTGCTTGAGCATGGCTAGAGTGTACTGTAGCGAAGCGAGGAGAGGCTAACGCTATATAGTGTATCCATTACCCCTTGAAGATTTCTGTCGCTAGGTTCAAGAGTAGGGCAGCTCGGCGGTTCCGTTTGGGAGGCTAGAGTTCAGTGTATCTAGAACGTACGCCGAAACTAAGCTAGCCTAGCGCTGCCGACTCCAGCCTACGCATAAGTTTTGTTGGCAATAATGTTTTTCATAACGGCAGCTGTCGGAAGTCTGCCGAGCAATGCGGAATAAAGAAAAACCGAAAAAATGACCGTCTCAGACAATGAACCAGTGGATCACAGCGCTACTCCGTCGATCGAGAAACAGATCATGTGAGAAGCTGGGCAGAAACAAATTGGAAAGGTCAACACTATTTCAAGTTTGATGTCCAATATGAAGCGCACATATGCATAAATCTTGCTAAAGTGGTTACGCAACTGCCCAATCGGTTACGCAAGAGCCCTTCGAATCTGCGCGAATAACATGTAATTTGTGGTCATTCCGCGGGCACCCAGATTCATTTTGTTATTTTCATATCCACATATGTGAACTCATATGCACAGAACTCGCATGCACTTATTACACAGAATGCAGCTATATTTGAAAGCTTCACTGACACAAGCCGCTTTGAGCATTATCGATTATACTGCATAGTAATCCACAATTCAAACTTGTCGAGTAACACCATGCAGTACAGGTTTGCACTAAGTGGTGGAAGTATGCATAAGGGACAGGATCTCTGTCGCGTTCAACGCTTCAAGGGAAAAGCTTTAGGATACCATTTTTTTCGGACGTTCGCCTAATCCACATTAGACCCGTCGCTGACAGGGTTGCCTCAAAGCTTGAATCTGCCTTGGAAAGAATCGCAGATTGTATGTGCTAAAGCAAGTGTGTAAAGTTTCGAGTGGTGCTAATTTGAATATTCTGGATACGATTAAAGCATTGAAAGTCGTAGGTCACAAATACGCTTTACTGATTTCAGTGGACGTCGAGTGTTTTTTACCGAATAGAAGAAAATACTGACTGAAAGCAAGCAAAATTCAAGTCCTAATAGCTTGAGATGATGCTGGTTTGTTGCTGATTGTATAGCCTTTCCAACAATGTCAAATGACCTCAGCTTTCACCTTCGATTATTGTGCTTCTTGTATTCGTTTTCATAGAAAATATATATTTAGATTTCCTAAAGAACATAATTTGTCTGCTGTGTTTATTATAAGTCAAATATTTGTCCTGAGCACGCTACCTAATTAATTATGAATTGCACCTATATAAGCCTAAACAATAGTTTTTAACACCTATTTATGGCTAAATGACAGTTTTTACGGCCTGTTATAGGCTAAAACATTACTTTTTTGTGCCATAAGTTCCGGTCTATACTTATCATCATGCTCTCCTTGGATATGCTGTAAATATTTTGCTCTGTTCGAGAAGGGCATTCCTTTGGTTCCTGTAATTCCTGTGTTTTTCTTGTGCCGCGTCGGGCAATGTGGTGTGAAGTTGTGGGTGCAAATGTGATCATTTGAAGCTACAATAATCGCGAAAAAGTAACACGCACATGAGGTTCAGATGCATTACCAGCCAGTGTCTTTCGCACATGCGTCGCCAGCTGTCTCATTGCTGCTTATTCCGGCGTCAATTTCATAATCACTGCTCAGAAGAAGATCGAATAAAAAATGATTCGCCACGCAACGAACCACGTCACTTCCACGCTCCCCAGTGTTTTTATCGTCGCTTGTGGACGCTGATTCGACGATGGCGATTGCGAATACCACAATCGGGGTGGCCAAGACATGCTCATACACATGCGTGCTGAGCAGACAAAATGTGAACTGAAACTCGCCTCACCATTCCGTAAAGCCACGTGATAAAAAAAATCAAAATGACAGGCCTGCGCAGAAGGCACAGCACAGTCTGAGCGATAGCTAAAAGAGCAGCTTTTCAGATCCTTTTTCAAACACTCTTCGGTAACTACTGCAAGCACACTTGCTTGATACCCACTAGGTATTTAATTATAAATTTATTTGGGTAGTTGACACGCGTTCAATATGATGTTTTTCGTCATTCTTCTGAGAAGCGTGGTATCCGCTAAACACTTGCAAGGAATTTTGTTCAAACTGTTCATGCAGGGGCTGACTACGATGAGGAATTATGCCTGTAGTGGGTGTGCGCAACAGTTAATAGGTAATTAAGAACAAGCTGCTGTCGTGCATTGAAGCATTGGACAACGCATGCTTATGATATCTGCACTGCTTGACGACTGGTTATTATTTTTTTTTGCTGTTCTAAATTATAATTCTACTCATATTACCACAACTTTTTTTCCCAACATCAAGCCTGTCTAAGGCAAGTTCACGAACAAGTCTCAAGAACCAGTGGGGCTCAGTAGTAGAATACTGGGCTGGCACGCAGCAAACTCAAATTGAAGCCCTATTGTGTCCTAGACACTCGTTCTTTTTTTTTCATTTCTGCGATAGTAGTTACACACACGGGCGGCGTCAGCGGCAGCTGCAGCGGACAAATATGGCATCGCGGATGACCTAAGTTTTCATTTCAGGTCAGCTTTCGCTGTAAAAGGGCGTGACTGCTAGAGTTGACCGCTTCGTAGCGCTGGAAGTGCTGAAAATTGGTGGGCTTTGCACCCGTTTTAAAATAAGTAGGATATTTGTCGTACTAATCGATATTACTTATAATATTTTGTCACTTTGTTGCATTATCACAATCAAATCGTTACTAGGGAGTCAGTAATTACTGGTTGAAGCAAAAACGTGACATGCGTCAAGCTGATGCCGCTGCTCCTATAGACCCATTGCACGTTTGTAAACACAGGTAAGCCCCGCCGCGGTGGTCTAGTGGCTAAGGTACTCGGCTGCTGACCCGCAGGGTGCGGGTTCGAATCCCGGCTGCGGCGGCTGCATTTCCGATGGAGGCGGAAATGTTGTAGGCCCGTGTGCTCAGATTTGGGTGCACGTTAAAGAACCCCAGGCGGTCTAAATTTCCGGAGCCCTCCACTACGGCGTCTCTCATAATCATATAGTGGTTTTGGGACGTTAAATCCCACATGTAAATCAATCAAATCAAACACAGGTAGAACGATGTCGGCATTATAGATAAAATTATAGCGACGTCCACACGTAACTTCCGCCATAAGCACTGAGGGCTGCGATGTGCACCCAAAAGAAAAATGACGCTGTGAGATGCCAAAAGCGTTGTGAAAGCCATAACGACTCAGGGCTGCGATGTGCGCCAACAAACAAAAGTAAGTTTTGCGACGCGACTCACATCCAACCGCGACGCAGCTCGTCGGAATACCGTTTTTTTTTCTTGTTGCTATACTGACAACAACACATGCAACATTGAAAACGCAGCAATAACTGCGGTAGAAAGAGCGTCTTTTGCCTACCAAAACAGCGCCAAGACATTTTCGGGACGTAAATCCAGTGGAATTTGTCTAGAAGAATTTCAAGCTTGGATCTCCTCTCTAGAAACTAACAATACAGGCGCTTCTTTTGAGTTGATTTTGCATTGAATTCGAATCTTTGAAGAAAGCAGGTTCCTCCCAGACACCAACAAGGTCTCGGAAGTTTAATCCGGAGGTTTCATCAACCAATAAATGAACAAGTGATTCTTGCAGGAGTGATTTCTAAGGTTAATATTTCTGCCAATATTGTTTTTTGTCAACGTGCTGAAGAGCACCAGTTAGTCAAATCCAACGTTTCTATATTGTCTAAATGCAGTTCAAGAGAAGCCATTTTTTAGGTCAGTGTAGAAAGTTCCTCAACAATTCGATTGTGTCTTGTTGCCGGTTATGTGATCATACTTTCCAGTTCTATCTGGGCCATGGTTTACCTCGACATTGCTTTGGAGTTCTAACAACATTCTCAGGTGTTCCAAGAAACGAACAGCACACATAAACATACGACACAATTACACAGCACATACAAAGAAGGTACACTGGGCTTGGTGCTCCCTGCTGGCGTGTCTCTCGCTTCAGGAAGTTTAGTTACGTGGCGTTGGCCAGTAAAATTTCTTGTTTTCCGCAAACGCTTATTTAAGCAGTTCTCGTAGTCGGTGCCCTCACGCTAGTATCACTAGACGCCAAATACTGTAGGTGTATAGGAAGCTGCCAACGCTAACACAACCCGAAAGCGAAATCACTCAAGAGCGTTGCCACTGAGTCAAATCACTTGTGGCCTTCAAGATTAGCTCCTGAAATGTCACCGGAGATAATTGCGGAAGCCACGCCTGCTGAGCAGGTATGATGAATCCTACATAGGTGTTTTTGGTAGGACGCCCTTATGCAGCGTCCATTCAAATGGAGGTATCGAGGCTTCCTTTGTCGGTTCTCGCTAGTGCATTCACGTTCTAAATAACTTCACTCGTAGACGACGTCACCTTCCCAATCAGCCATGATTGCAGGTATAGAACGGAGTGGGAGATATGTATGGTGCGTTTGGTGTCCACTCACAATGTGCGTCGTTGGCGTCGCTAGTTAGGCGTCCGGTATTTACCACTTCGGACCAATAAATCATGGGTTCTACGTCCGGTTTTCCAAACATTGCAAAACTTTTTCTTCTGGTTTTATTTTTATTTTGTTTTCGTTTAAAACTTACAAACCTAATATTCCTGGCGGAAGTGCATAAGTGATGTATTGGTGGTCCCGTGAAAAGGAACGTTTTTAAAACGAAGATAAAATGTACTTGGGCTCGCTTAACTATGTACCTGATTTCAAGTTGTGCAGCATCTCTTCAGCTGGAGGTTTTAGCATGCCCTTATAAAAATGACTGTTGATTTTCCATTGCCAGACTGTGATCGAACAATTGACTTCATTTATCGACAATGGTTCCGCAATACTCATGGCTTGCTTCAATATTTCGTCAAAATAATTTTGCTGAGCATTTGCAAAAAAATGTTATGAACTCATTTTTATTGGAATACCCTAGAGGAAGTATTTTGTAAACAATATTTCTGTTGAGCACTTTGCAACAAAATTTTTATTGTCTCATTTTTATCGAGAAATCATGGACGAATGATTTCGAAAACAATATTTGTGTTGAGCAGTTTGCAATAAAGTTTTTATTGTCTCATTTTTATCAAAAAATCATGAACAAAATATTTCGTAAAACAATGTTTCTGTTGTGCACTTAGGAATACATTTTTCATTGTCTCATTTCTATCAAAAAAAAACACGGACGAAGTACTTCGTAAACAATAATTCATAAGCGAAAAATTGGCCCCGTATCTGCATGTTAATCTGCAAATGTCATCGAAAGACAATAGTCTTGCGTCTGGAGAGATTTAACAGAACGTTTATTTGATGTTCTGCGCAAGAAAATTGGTGAATGGTATTCTGGAGGCGCTGCGTTAGAGTGCCGCAAGCGTGCAGCGGAGGCGAACGAGCGCATCAAGTCACGTCACACGTGAGACATGAGCGCTATCTGGCAGTTATCTTGGAAAACTAAACGCGTGGCTCTGAGACAGGTGTGCACGTCCGTCTCAGTGGTGATAAGGTGTAGAACGCAAAGCGACGGGCAGGTGCCACCACCGTGTCATCTTAGCAAAGCTTTGGAAACACTTCCCTTTTCGTGCAAGCGTTGCATGGTCAGCGCCGCGTGATAAACGCTACGGTCTTTATAATTACTTATGAATGCTTTTTCTAGTAAAAGACACACGTACAAAATATATACGTGTTGTTATGGTGCCTCAGATATGCGCGATAAATGCTTTTTATATGACAATCACACAATGAACGCTGAATCTTTAGCAACATTGTTGGGCGCTGCGGATGGTGTCGGCCATTTTGGGTATCCGCTGGTGCCGCTCAAAGTACCTGGTACCGTTAAGAGTGGACAAACAGACAAATAACCAGACAGACAGACCAAATGAATGAACAACTTTATTTATCCCTTGTTAAAGGGAAGGGGGCAACAGGAAAGGGTGTGGTGGGGATGAACTACTTGAAGTAGTCCTCCTCTACCCTCTCAGCCCACTCCAGGATGGCCTCCTGGGTAGCGGGCCTCGAGCTGCGCAAGGCAGCCTCCCACTGCTCCTCACTAGAAATTAGGCGTTTCAGGAATGGGGGAAGAGGGTGCTTAGGGCAGCGCCACATGATGTGGTTCAAGTCTGCTGTGGAAGAGGCACAAAATTTACATGAGGGGGAAGGATAACAGGATGGATGAATGCGGTGTAGGAGGTAAGGCGAAAGAAAGGTGCGAGTCTGCAGCTGTCGCCACAGAATTTCGCACCTGCGTGAAGATTTGCGCGTGAGTGGCGGGAAGGTTAATCGCTCTAAACGGTAGTGTGTGCAAATATCGTGGAATGAAATAAGGCGATCCCGCGCTGTAAATGGCGCCTCATTCGTAGCGAATTGCGACACATCGGATGCGTGTGCCCGGACTGTGAATCGACAGACCAAAATGTTTGCGTCGAAGGTCCCCAAGAAGGACTGTCACTTTTAAAATTAAAATTAAGACGCGCGCTCGCACATGTTCTCCAGCACGCGCGCTTGAACAAAGAAAAAAAAAAGAAAACAGAGGCGAGAACCGCGGAAGCTGAGAAGTTTCGTGTTCGTGGTGCGGCCGCTCTATAGTGCATGGGGGACAGTACTGAAACACTGGCCTTTATGTTGATGCTCGTGTTCTACAAAACAAATTGAAATGATGATTTTAGAAAGCATGGCAAGCAAGAAACAAACGGAAGACAGCAAGACAGAGAAAAATCGAAGTTTAAAATTGGTTGGTTGATGTTTGATTAGCGGTTGCGTAATTCGTTGATGAACTTGAATATCAAGTATACTGAAGTCAGGTGCAGAATTCAGCAGGAGAACGTAAGCCATCGAAATTCGCTCACTCTTTTCAATATTAAGTACAGTTCTCGTATTCCAGCATGGATTTGTAACAGTGAACCACGATGAAGACAACCAGTGTATTGCTGTGAAGGTAATGTACCAGCTATAAAAATCTCCATTTTTTAAAAAGCAACTTTATGCAGCAACAATAAAGATTTTCAGGTTTGTTCTGCACAATTCTTTGACCCAATCTGCACGCGGGCGTTCGTGAAAGGGATGTGCAGAGGCATTATTTATTTGGTGGGACACCGACCTGTTCGTCGCTAAGTTGTGTACGTCATACTTGACCTTGGCGCACGTTTTGCAATACACTTGAACAGTGTTGCGATGCTGGATAAAGGTAACAGTAATCACTTCTCATAAATAGGATTAGTTGAAGACTGAAAATGAGTAAAAACGACTCTATATTACGAAATAACGCACATAAATTGTAATTGCAGAAATAAGTTTTCATTGAAATCCTAAAAAGGCGCTGCTGCCCCAGCGTACAGCTCGAGGCAGTTCGCACGTACGAAATGCAAATGTTAGAGTAGGCTCGCTAAAATACCCATGGAAAGTTTACGTGCGCAAGCGCATTGTCTTCAAACAACTGTCTTCAAACAACTGAGAATAGGCTGCTGCATGTCACTGACATGCGTGTACCTCAAGACACAAAAAAAGCGAAATTGCTTACAGCACACGCACGTGCGAGAAACAAACGTAGGTTTCGACAGCCCAACACAGCGTCGCTACGCTGGTATCCGAGAATTTCGGTGAGCGAAACACCCGCAGTTCAAGGGGAAGCACTAAAACGACGCACGAACACAAGTTAGTCGTTTTCTTGCGGAACGGCGCACCACGAACCAGTTGGAGCCAAAAGCGCTCACTGTAGTTGTCTCGAGTTTATGAAGCCCTGCAAGCTATTCGCTAATCAAATGCATGCGCAAACAAATGCAAAAAATCTTACGTTCCGCCGACGATTTGCAAAAAGCCATTTGGTAGATATATACTCCGCAAAAAGACTCGCTTTCACGTGGTGGCGCTGTGGTGCAATGGATAAGACGTCTGCTTCACGTGCATGAGCTCTCGAGTTCGGTTACAGTTATGGGCCGGTCTGCAGATGTAGGTCATGGTGAATACTAGTGGTTTTCTAATTACCCTTGGTCATAATATCTACCGCATTATTGGCGAGGACCTGCTCTCAAGTGCGAAAAATGTCAATTTCTTTTCCACATTGATGAACCATTGATGGCTTTCAAGTGAAATTCTTGGGCCAATTTCCATCACTTGTCAACAACTGCCTTTGTGATTATTTAAATGATCCACAGCGTATTTTCCATGGTCATTTGATGTTCTCTGAATGATAAATGTCAGTCGCGTTCATTGACGGGTTTCAATTGAAAATCGTAGGCCAATTTTAATATTAGTCAGCGATTTCTTCAGTGGCATTTTAATTGAACCGTCATGTATTTTCGATCCCATCAGTTGTCATTGCTTAATAACTTCTCTTTGTTTTTTTCAATAGAAACTTTCGTAACAATATGTTATTACTTCTACTAAACCATTTTTTGTGTCCTTCGGACGTACCTAGGTCTTCATGCGGTGTAACTAACAGATAGTGCGCCTGAACTACACTTGTTTTGCATGATTAGGAATCAATTATTGCTCCACCAGACTTATACTTTATCGGGCCTGTTCTCGTAACCAAATATTTTATGGAGTTGGAACTTCACCCTAATACACGTGTGCAGTGTGTACTTTCAGCATTGCTTTGTAGGCTTCGAAGCTCTGAACTTTGCGCTAGACAAATATACAGGGAGGTCATGGAAACTTTTTGGCCAGCGCGCAACACAACTTTCGGAACATCAGAGTGCAACACTGAAGGAGCCTCTTCTACTGGCCACTGGGCACGTGAACACTCGAACTTTAATTTAAGAGCTTCTTGCCGACATGCACATGCACTAAGCCAAACCTTTGGGTTGCCGAAGTGATTATGCTCTTCCAATTTCCCGCCGTTTGGTCCCAAGTCAGCAAGAATAAAGATATTTTTTCACAATATTTTGTGTCTTGACCGATAACGAAGCACGCAAAATATATTCGACATCTTTACAATCTTCAGAAACAACACAATAGGTACAGCACAACACCTAACATGAAAACGGGGGCACTTTGCCACGGTGGTCTAGTGGCTAAGGTACTCGGCTGCTGAGCCACAGGTCGCGGGATCAAATCTCCGCTGCGGCGGCTGCACTTTCGGTGGAGGCGATAATGGTGTAGGCCCATTTGCTCAGATTTGGGTGCATGTTATAAAACCCCAGCTGGTCAAAATTACCAGAGCCCTGCACTACGGCGTTTCTCATAATGGTATGGTGGTTTTGGGTCGTCAAACCCCATGTGCACATATCAACCAATCAATCAATGAAAAGTTTGGTATTTTTGCTGTGTTAACTTTCCCTGAGACCAGTAGCCGTCTTATCTGCCTCCTGCTCGATGCCATGGATGGATGGATGGATGGATGGATATGGCTGTACCCTTTAGATCGGGCGGTGGCTAGCGCCACCAAGCCGTAATACCTAATGAACCAAAAACTATATTTATTTTTTTTCCTTAAAAAGTGAGTTTGAGGATTCGTACCTTGCAGTGAAGAGCTTAATTTTCACTCGTGTCTTGACTTTAGCCACCAATCAGATAACCTCCTTCTGGTTAAGTCTACCCGCTTAAAGTTTATTTTGCCCTCCCGGTCCCTAAACCCCAGTGCTTCGAAAAACTCTGCGCCATCATCCTGAACTATAGGGTGAAGCCCTTTACAGAACATTATCAAGTGTTCGGCAGTTTCTTCTTCCTCTCCACACGCACTGCATACTGTGTCTACCCCTTCGTATTTGGCTCGATATGTCTTGGTTCGCAGTACTCCCGTCCTGGCCTCAAACAGTAGAGAACTACCCCGAGTATTATCATAGATCCTTTCCTTGGCAATTTCCTGCTTAAAAGTTCGATAGATCTCTAGTGCGGACTTCTTAATCATGCCCATTCTCCACATGCCAGTCTCCGTTTCTTTCACTTTTTTCTTAACCGAGAGTTGTTTTTGGTTTGGCCACCTGCTGTTTTCTAAGTATTTACCAGTCAACTTCCTGGTTCGCTTCCTCCATTTGGTATCGACATTCTTCATGTACAAGTAGCTGAAAACCTTCCTAGCCCAACGCTCTTCCCCCATTTCTCTCAATCGTTTCTCAAACTTTATCTTGCTGCTAGCTTCCCTGCCCTCAAATGATGTCCATCCCATATCACCTTGTACTCCCTGATTTGGTGTATTCCCGTGAGCTCCTAAAGCAAGCCTACCTATTCTACGTTGCTTAATTTCTAATCTTGCTTGAACTTCTGATCTCATGCACAAGACCGCATTGCCGAACGTCAGCCCAGGAACCATGACCCCTTTCCATATTCCTCTCACAACATCATACCTATTGTAATTCCACAGTGCCCTATTTTTCATGACTGCTGCATTCCTGTTACCTTTAGTCGTCACGTATATTTCGTGTTCCCTCAGATACTCGGTCCCATTGCTTATCCATACGCCCAGATATTTGTATTTATCTGTTATCTCTAGCGTGACCTCCTGTATTCTAAGCTCACTACCTTCGTTGTCATTGAAAATCATGACTGCCGATTTTTCCTTACTGAATCTGAAATCTAACCTATCTCCCTCATTACCGCAGATGTCCATCAATCTCTGCAAATCTTCCTTGTTGTTGGCCATTAGCACTATATCATCTGCGTACATTAATGCTGGTAGTGCCTGATCAATAAGTTTTCCTTGTTTGACTAAAGAGAGGTTGAAGCCCAGTCCACTTCCCTCTAATTTTGCCTCTAATCCTTGTAGGTACATCATGAATAATAAGGGTGACAGGGGGCACCCCTGCCTAAGCCCCCGTTTTACCTCTGCAGGCTTGGATACCTGTTTTTCCCACTTTATAACTACCTTGTTACCTTTATAGATACCCTTTAAAAGATTAGTGACTACATGTTCCACGCCTAGTGTGTCCAGTATTCCCCACAATTCCTCTTGAACCACGCTATCGTACGCTCCCTTGATATCCAAAAATGCTAGCCACAGGGGCCTGTGTTCCTTTTCTGCTATTTCGATGCACTGCGTCAGTGAGAACAGATTGTCTTCCAACCTCCTGTGTTTCCGAAACCCATTCTGCAGTTCCCCCAGCACCCCCTCATCCTCTATCCACGCCTGCAATCTTTCCTTTATAATTTGCATCGCCAGCCTGTAGACCACTGATGTCACTGTTATAGGACGGTAATTGTTTATGTCAGCTTTGTCCCCCTTTCCTTTATAGATCATGCTCATCCTGCTAAGTTTCCATCCATTGGGAACTTCACCATCGATTATTATTTTGCTCACTGCCTCTCTCAAAGCCTGCTTAGACTTCGCACCTAATGTCTTTATCAGCCTAATTGGAATGCCATCTGGGCCTGTTGATGTACTACCAGGAACCCTTTTCTCAGCCCTTTCCCACTCTTGTTGTGAAAATGGAGCCATTGCACCACTTGATTCGTCCTTGTCTATTGTGGTGCATAAAGTACTTCTTTGTTGAAATTTTTCTGTCACCCTTGTTCTTATATATTCAATAGCTTCGTCCCCTTCTAGCCTAGCACCTTGGGCTGTAGTTATAAAACTCTGCTCTAGGCTCGTCTCATTTCTTAGGGAGTTTAGATGGTTCCAAAATTTCGCAGCTGCCTTTCTATCTTTTTTATGTACTTCTGCCAGCCACTGAGCTCCCTTCCTTCTAATCTTTTCATTGATCAGAAGGGATGCATCCCTTCTACAGCTTAGAAAGGTTGCCCATTTTCTTTCAACAACATCTGTCGGTTCACCCCGCTGCTTAGCATGTCTGTGTTCCCTAGAGGCTTCCTGACGTTTTGCTATGGCTCTCTTAACTTCCTCATCCCACCAACTTTTGGGTTTGTGTCTTCTTTTCCGGGGTGATTTGTCACGCGTCTTAGCAAGCTCTAGCTCAAAGAGTCTAATTAGATTCGTGTATGTCCACACTGCCTTATTATCCTCCGTGATTACTTTCTCAATTTGTTTAGTGGCTATTTCAATTTGCCTTTCTGGATAAAAATTTTCCTGTAGTTGCTCATCTTGTCTCCTTCCCACTTTCACTGCTCTTCCAAAACTTAGCTTGATACGTTTGTGATCGCTACCCAGACTTCTGGAGCCACCTTCATCTATGTGCATTCCCCTGAGCTTATCATACATCCTATGTGACATCAGTGCATAATCTATCGTCGACTGAAGCCTTCCTACCTCCCATGTTATTTGCCCTTCACACTTCTCGGTACTGTTGCAAATGATCAAATCAAGCCTTTCACACATATCCATGATCATTTTGCCTGTCGGGTCGGTATACCCATCTATATCTTCTATGTGCGCATTCATGTCTCCTAGTATAATTATCTCGCACTCTCTTCCTAACTCCTGTATGTCCTTTGATATACACTCTACCATTGCCTGGTTTTCCTCTCTGGCCTTTGCTCCCGTCCACAAGTACACGAAACCAAGGAGTGTCATTTGACCTGCCACTTTCCCTTTTAGCCATAAATGTTCCTTGCACTCCTGCTTGACCCTTTGTCAGTCTGTACTTTTATGAATGAATGCCCCAATACCACCCCCCTTTCTGCTGCCTTCTGTTCTATTACAATATTCCCACGCGTAGTCCGGATTGTTCGGAGGTTGTTCCATGTCCCTGAGATGTGTTTCTACAAAACCGTATACCATCGGCCTCTCTTCACTTAGCTGTTCTTCTATCTCTTCCCACTTCAGCCTGTTCCTACCACCCTGCATGTTAATATACCCTATGTCTGAATTGGCTCGGCGCTCGTGGCTACGTCTATTTATGCCCCGGACTCTACCTATCTTAGATATTGGTGCCACTTTGGAATCGTATCTGTCCATACCACCTGTCAAAAAGTCTCCCTGGTTGTTTTCCTCGTTACTAGCTATCCTGCATCCCGAAGGGCTCGCTTGCCCCCCAAAAAAGCTACTGCGCGTCCTGCAAGTCGCCAACCCACCTCATGACCTAGCCGCCCATCGAAGTGAATTCTGTCTCGTTGAAAACCCCCACACCTATGCACCTCTCTGTTTATTTCCACCACCTCAAAGCCTTTCTCTCGACTCATCCGCCATATCTCTTGGTTTGCGTTGACCACCGCTCTTTGCAGGTTGCTATCACGCACCGGTACCTCCGGTATCGTGCATATAACTACCTGTACCTTAGGAGAAGTGGCGCGCATGTCATCGACGCCTTTCGCCAGTGTGGCTGCTAGTCCCTCTGCATCTTCATTGAGGACATCGTTTAAACCGCCTGAAATTATCACGAGGTTTCGTCTATCAGCCTTCGTTTTGAGCTTTGCGCTCGCTTGCCTCATGAATGCTTCCAGCTTGCGTCCTGGGAACGCCCCTACCGCAACCCTCTTGTCACCTCTTACCCTCTCTTTGATGGCTTCTGTGCATCGATTTAAATTCGAGTCCCCGGCTATTATCACATGCTGTGACTTTTCAGCTGGAGCGTTCTGCACCTGGGGGCTACTTGCACCTGTGACGCCGGCTGCTTTTTTCCCTCCCTGCCCCACCACTACCTCGCTGAAGCTGGGCCTTGCGACAGTTGAACCGGCTAAACCTGTTTTTTCTAAACTTGCTTGCTTTTCCTTCTCCACCGTTCTGGTTGCCGGTTCCCTACTGTTCTCTCGGTAGGTCGCTTCTTTGTTCAGCTTCGCTAGCGCTTCCTCGGCGGACTTCAGTCTTTCTCCCATTGCCCTCGTTTTCTCTTGCTCTGTCGCCACCGCAGTCTCGAGCTCGGCGATTCTCCTCAGCAGTTCACTCTGGGCAACCATCATTTTCTCAATTTTTTCCTCGACCTCACATTGCCTACACTTCGCGTCAGCCTCTTCTCCATCCGCTTCTACGCTTGGGTCCACTTTCAAACCCACTCCACATCCTGAACACTTTACAGTCTTTTTAACCATACCTTTCTGACACCAATTGTCCCTATACTCTATAATTACTAAACTCGAGCTCTGCACTTCGAAAAAAAAGAAAGTCTAAGCTCTACTACAAAAATTGGCGTGTTCAATGTACGCGCACCTCCCCCACGGGGTGGCAAAAAAAACAAAAAAAAATTTCAAACACACACACCCGCACTAACTAATAAATACCTGGTGTCTGGCCCCCGAAAAAGCCGTACCATAAAATAAGTACTACGAAGATTTCAACCGCTGCCTTATAATTATAAAGACAAGCTCAAAACATGCAAAAACACTTATCTGCGCAGTCGATCCGGAGCGCTCAAAAAACACGTCCATCCACCTTGACAGCCTGAACCGAACATACAGGGGACGGTACCGCCATCTAGTGAACACTGCAAGAACTGCCAAAAAACTGGACGCAGCGCCACCCGACGGTCTCCACCTGCAGCACACATAGTCGTCCTTTATTGTCACAGCAAGGCTTTAGGATCACTAATTGGGTTTATGTATCTGCCAATACGCCATTCAACTTCAGCTTCTATTGTCACATACTTGAGCCAGATGCCATGTTTGCCTACAGCTAAAATTTGCATGTATACTGAAGCTACGTGATATACAAAATTTCGCGTGCAAAGCGAATTTAAATAGTGAAGCGCCAGTGTGAATATCAAATATCTGCAGGATATTTTTCGAATACCTCGGAGCGCAGTTGCAGAGAAAAAGTGGGAGAGGATTGCCAAGTACATTCCTTTGAGACAGCAAAAAGAATTTTTTTTCTTCTGCTTGGACTAGAAAGCACTGGCGGGGTGATGTTTCAATATTGATTTATCAAATATAGGGAAATGCAGAGGTCGAATCGTATTTGTTGAAACCAAACTGTTGTCGACTAGCACTTAGAAGTGAAAGGTAAACATGTGAGTACATCAGACTCTCCTCTTCCTTCAACTTCTGTGAAAACCCAACCAATCTGGCAGACCAGGGTGTGTTACCTTAAAATCCAGTCTTTCAAATCTGTCTTGTAGACGTCAGTACAAGGTATACTGAAGCTGCAGATGCTGAAAAGTCACATTGTCCGATTTTTAAGCACTTCCTGCGAAATTAACAACTCTAAAGGAGCCTTAACTGGGCCCTTCTTCAGCCACATATTTTATCTTTATGCTGGAGCCAGTGTTTTTTGAATCACTGGTACAATAGCGACCGTGGGAAAACTGCATAGCCAGCTTCACCGCAGTATAAGTCTCCAATAGGGTAAAGAATAAAAAAAGATGTGAAAAACCCACTGCCGCTCAGACGCTTACTGTATTTGTCCTTTCGAAATTCTACTATGCCGCAGCTCGAATGGCAAATTCGCCGCAATACGAAAATACACTCAAGTGAATCATAACAAAAAGTTCAGAAAGCTCTTTCAATCGGACGTAAACTGTATTGGTCTTGTGAAAATTCAACTTTAGGGTGTTTGAAAGACAGCTTTGCCGCAATAAGAGAATGGTTAGAGGTGATGCATATACGCATTCGATGGGGTAACTTTCAATTGGATGTTGTCGGGTGTTAGTCAGTTTTATTTTGAATAGTAAAATTCTAGTGCAGATTTAGTGAAATAGCGAACACTATTAAAAATGGCAGATCCCACAAACCATAGTAATAGATGATAAGCGGCGCATAAATGGGGAATGTTACTATGCCACTTTAAAATGAGCCCAAAGTGGCAAGGTGGACGTAAATTATGCCGTATATGACTTCGATGCCATAATTATTATGTTTGAACGTGTCATTTGTTTTCGTCGCCTGTTCACGTCACGTAATAGCGAAATTTGTATTTGTGGAGCTAGCGGAACAGCCACGAGAGCCCAATGAGTTTACATTTTTCTTGTTTTACTAGAAACGCACATTATGCTTATCATGCTTACACGTGTCATTTGCCTTGGTCCTCTATTCACCTCACCTGATATCAAATTCGGTATATGTGGAGCTAGTGAAACAGCCGTGAGCACGCTATATATAGGAGCGTTACATGTAATCATGTTTTGCATGACACGCATACGATGATTTAAACGCTTAGACGTGTCATTTATCTTAACCGTCTATTCACCTCAAGGGAAATAAATTTCGTATGCACATATGCAGCTAGTAAAACGGCCGTGAGCCCGCTATAAGCGCAGCATGTAGTCATGCTTTAAATGACACAGGATTTACTCATTATCACGTTTAGACGTGCCATTTACCCTCGTTGTCTATTCACGTCACGTAGTACCAAATTTCGTATATGTGGAGCTAGCGAAACGGCAGAGAGCACGCTTTGAGCGTAGCATGTAGTCAAGACTAGTCGTAGCATGAAAATCGTGACATGCATGTCATGATTTCTATGTACGAGCTATCACTTATGCTCGCCATACTGTCATGCCATATCATACCAGCTTTGCAAAATATCATGTGAACGAAAACACCGCAACATCAGCAAGACCATGAAATTTAAATCAAGACATTTATGACATACATGTCATGAATTTTATGTTATAACTAGTCAAGTACGCTCGCCATACAGTCATGTTATTCTATACAAATTTTGGTATCAATGTCATTATCGAGACGGCCAGGAGAGCAGAAAGTCGTAGGTTATTTAATTTATTTGTGGGTTTTAGCGTCCCAAAGCCACCATATGACTGTAAGAGAAGTCGTAATGGATGGCTCCGAAAATTTCGACCTCCTGGGGTTCTTTACCGTGCACCGAAATCTGAGTCCACGGGCCTACAACATTTCCGCTTCGATTGGAACTGCAACCACTGCAGAAGTCGTAGGTGGCTAGATAGATAGATAGATAGATAGATAGGTAGGTAGATAGATAGATAGATAGATAGATAGATAGATAGATAGATAGATAGATAGAGTCAAAGTGACTGAAGACCGATAAAAAATGCTTCGCATTAAAAGAAATGACAGCACATACACGGGGGGAATGAATGGAGTGTGGGGCGAAGTTGGGTCCGCCCACCGCTGCCGCGCCGCTTCGACCTCCCGTTGTCGTGCTGCAGGGTTTTCGCAGCACGCTTCTGCCTCGCACGCTCGCACGCCGGGTCTCTTCAGCGCGCACGTTACTGAGTGGCCTTGTCCATCCTCCGTTATCGAGCCTCTGAATGCGCACGTGCCGAAACGGTGCTGTTACTGTACTATCGAGTGCTCCTTATGTGATTCCTAAATAATAAATAAGACAAAGGTGAGCCCCGTAACTGTCTGCATTAGAGTGCGACACCTCAACAGTGGCTCACAAGGGATACTTGTAAGAAGGGATTAAAATGATGAGATTAAAAAGTATATATAGAGAGAGTAAGGAGAAAGCGAGGTGCAGGGACAGCTAGCGACGGAAAAAAGAGGAGATAGGAAAGATGGAAACGATCGCAGGAGTCCGAGGACGAAGCACTACTCAGTGAGAGCTCATGTCAGTGGCAGGAGATGTCGAAGGTGGAGCCCAGTCGGTCACAGCTGCGCTGTCGTCGGAGATCGCGCGGGCACAACCGGTCAGCACGAAATCCATATAGCGCCCCTTGGCGTATGGCGCCACTGAATAACACGCGATAGTAGTCACGCGATCATCTCTCTCTTCTTCCGTACGTGTGATGCAAATCATTCTTTATTGCAGCTCACGCCCTACAGTGCGGTACTATTTGCATTTTCTAGCGTATAGTAGAAGTACCGCCCTCTATGACCGGTTGAAAAACTAACGAGAGGCGGTTACGACGGGAAAGCTCGGTGACGCTATCAGGAGCTTCGCTTCTAAAAGGTTTCTCTATTTTAGCTTAACACACACCTTCACCATTACCTTCAAAAGAGACGGAAAAAGTAGGTTAGCGAGAATTATCAGTTTTTTAGCCTGGTAATACGAAGTGGTCAGTAATATTTGCTTTACCTATTACAGTATACCTTCCAACTACCTGTCGTCAGGGCCCGGTCTTTCGATGGACTCCTTACCTGGCTTTCTGGAATTGCCTCATTACCCCATTCACGGATGCTCTTTCTCATCCTTCAGTTTACCTGTATTCTGCTATTTAGAGGCTGTTGGTCTATTGTGTTGATAAACGAATGCTTCGTCGAACTACAGTTGTGTTATATTTTAAATTTGGTTCAATGTTTCTAATAAAGCGACAGCGTTAGAGATCGTGCCGCAGGAATTCCGACGTTGGCACCGTTGTATGTGAGCGAAAAATTGGCCGTGAGTGAAAAATTGAGAAAGAAGGAAACAAAATGAAGAATAAAATGCGTGGTCTCATTGCGAATTGAAACCGGGCCGTTCACGTGGCAAGCAGATGTCCTACCACAAAGCCTCGATGTCACTTGCAGCTTTTTCGAAAAAAAAAAACACTACATAAATGCAATGTAGCGGAAAGAGTCTCCTTAACGCATTTTGTTCGACAGGTGTCATGACGAAAACTAGCCCGATCGCCGATTTGTTGGCGCATTCGGGAGGCCATCAAACTAAATCGTAAAAGGCCAGGATAGCACAGCAATCGTCGCTAAAAACACACAGGAAGTTTTAAACAGATCTAAAACCAGAGGAATATGTCCATCCAGCGGAAAACATATTGAGCCTTTCCAGTGGCGTTGAACAAGCAAACAGCAACGCTAGCAACGCTGCTGCCATCTGTGAGGCATTCGGAGACTCTTTATTCCCTTTCGAGAAAATTCCCTTTCAACAAACACAACACTTGCATACATTTGGGTTTTTCATTATCACGCTTTTTGCAAAACCGGCCTGATTCCGGTACGTTTTTTGACACTAGCACACGCTGGAGACACTGGTACACGCTTGTAGTCACTGACACTTCGCTGGGCGCACCGGGAAAAAGCTGTGTCGCACTGGTATTGGCGCTGGCTGTCACAAAACGAGTGCTCAAAAAGGGCGCGCCGCCAAATTCTGGCGACAAGGTGCCAGAAGGATGCCTCGAGGTCAACGAAAAAAAAGAAAACAAGCATCCAAAGACTCCCCGGGCACGCGTCCTTCTTCCCTCGGAAGCGTGGGTTCACCGACGAACCTCCTTTCTCATCGGCGACCGACCAAGCCCTGGAAGGTTCTCGATAGAAAGGGGCGTGATGATGCAGGTTTGCATCATCCGTCGCGGATGGCCCTCGTACGCTCTCGCCCTTTCCCCAGCCTTCGCTGCGTATCGCGCCGACGAAACGATGGGAACTTTCTGGAATCTCGCGCGGAAGGTATTTAATCGAGCAGCCGAGATGGGAGATGAGGAAAAGAAGAAAGTTAGCGCCATTGTGCGTGGGGTTATTCCGCCGCGTCTGTCGGTGAAGGTTTTGTCCTTAGTGACGAAGCAGGAAAAGAGGAAAGTATGCGCCGGAGTGCGTAGGGAGTTCCGCCTTGTGGTCGAAGCCTTTTGTCTTCCGTGACAAAGGAGGAGAAGAAGAGAGTTTCCACCTGAGCGGTGAAGACTTGAGCTACAGGCAAGAGTGTGTGTCTACCGCTATCGAGCGAAGACGCGTGGAAACAGCTGTGTTTGTGAAGTTGACGCGTTTCCGGAGAAGTTTGGAGCCTGGTGAGCGGCCAATTGAAGACGCGAGGTTTCCTGGAAGAGAAACTACGGGGGCAGCGGAACGACAACAACGCTGGACTTTGAGTGAGTGATTCTCAGAAGAGTATCATCCAGACTTTTGTTCCAAGAATTTTGGACTGAATAAGTTTCCTAACTCTTTAGTCTTTAAGTGTCTTGGTTGTTCGATGCATGCGACTGCATTGTAGTGCGTATTGTTGTCTGTGTCCATTCTTTCGAGTGTGGCTGATTGTACTGCGTAGTACGTTGTTTGATTGTTGACATATTGTATTCAACTATTGTCGAGTGTGCATACTTGTGTATCATTTTTATCTGCAATAATTGTAAATACAATTTTGTTTTGTTTATCAACTCTCGGCTCTGACTTGTTCTTTGGGCCACAGCCGGCGTCCGCTGGTGTGCCAAATGGGTCCACTTCTAAATTGTCCACGCTTTCGTGGTTCGGTTCAGGGGGCCGATACTTCGGCCCTTGGAATTAGCCCGGCGATCGCCTCCCAAATTAACGGGACTCGTGACAATCAATCTGGCGTCCGCGACAAGGACCTTTTGGTGCACAGTGTGTCCAAAGTAGTGAGAAAGAGCCTCGAGTTGTGTATAGTGCAATCGGAAGAAATTTGTGTGTTGTTCAGTGTTCTCGTTAACGAGTGCAGGGGAGTGTTCCGATAGACTGATTTAGGCAGATACTTTTTACACGCGGCAAGACTTAATTTTCGAGACACAATGGATCTCGAAAAGTTGGTAGCTCTTGGTGAGAAGATGGGTCTTTCTGGCGCCGAACTACGGAAGTGGGTAAGCCAGAAGGAGAAAGAGGTGGTGGAGAGAGAGAGGTTGGCAGCTGAGAGGGCCAAGGAAGAAAGAGAGCAACAATTGAGTTGGAGCTAGAGAGAGAAAGACTGGCAGCTGAGAGGGCGAAAGAAGAAAGAGAAGTGGAAATGGCTGAAAGGGAACGGAAGCGGCAGCACGAGATGGAACTCGAGCGGCTCCGTTTGCAACAGCGAAGTGAAACTCCGGTTCAAGCTAGAGTTGAAAACAGCGAACGGGAGTACCACGGCTTCCGCTTGAACCCAAGCAAGCTGCTCGTAGCATTTGATGAAAGGAAGGACGACCTTGACACGTACCTTCACAGATTTGAGACGATTGCAAGGGCCCAGAATTCGCCAGAACATCAATGGGCAACTGCTTTGAGTACTTGCTTGAGTGGTGAAGCGCTCAGTGTTTACGGTAGGCTGACGCCGACCGATGTAGCCAACTATGCAAAGATGAAAGCTGCTTTACTGAAGCGATTTAGATTTACTGTGGAAGGATTCCGGGACAGATTTCAGACAGGAAAGCCAGCTGATGGTGAGACGGCTACGCAGTATGCCGCCTGACTTAGCCATTATTTCGACAGATGGATTGAACTTTCAGGGACAGTGCAGGAATATGATGAGCTTGGAGAGCTCCTTATTAGAGAGCAATTTCTTACTAGTTGCCACCCAAGCCTGTCGCTGTACTTGAAAGAGAGGAAGGCTGAGTCACTGGAAGGCATGCTTGAATTGGCTGATCAATTCTTGGAAGCGCAAGGTGGAACTAATTTGGCCAAGGTCAAGAAGGAGTGTCCCGAAGATTCGAAAAATTCGGCACCCGAACAAAAGAAGCGTGCACCGGAGAGTGTTCCACGATGTTTTCTGTGTAACCGAGTGGATCATCGTGCGAACAACTGTCGAACGATCTTAACGAGCCCTACGGTATTAAAAAGTTTCAAGTGTGGCCAGACTGGGCACAAAGCAGACGCATGTCGTAACGGAGCAAGTCAAACTCCCCAGGTGTCCTGTGTCCTAGCAGCACCGAAATCCGATGGTGATGCCGTCACCGACGGATTCGTTGAGTTGAAAATGGGGAGAAACTTCCTATTGTGGGTGCTGTATAGTCATAATAGCGAACCGGTGTTACGAAGGGAATGCCAACGCTGCCTGGAAAAGTTGCGGGCAAGAAGATTACGGTTCTAAGAGACACCGGTAGCTCCACGGTTATCGTGCAGAGAAATTCGGTACGGGAAAGTGAGTTGACAGGCAGAACAAAACCGGTTTCCCTAATTGACAGTACGGTTCGGATGCTTCCCGAAGCACAAAATGAGGTTGAAACCCCGTACTTCAACGGGAAGGTTACTGCTCTATGCATGACGACCCCCCTGTACGACCTCGTCTTCGGAAACATCGACGGGGCGCGAGGGCCGAATGATCCAGAACGTTGGGGAAAAGACCCTAAGATAGAACCCTCGCCAACCCAGTGACCACGAGATACAGCGGAGGAGCATCCCGTGACGGATCTCACTCGAGCCCAAGGTGAAGCCGCGGTGCAAGAGACAGTGAATGAGAAGATGATCGTGTTGAATGAGTTCACGTGCTTGGCAGCTGGACTTAAGTCGGCGCGACCTCAACCGACAAATAGTGTAAAGGTGACAGAGTCGGCCAGCCAGTCTCAATGTCGTGACATGAACAAGCGGGTGACAGGATCGGTTGAGCGTTATGACCCGCTAAAAATGTGGGAAGTGACAACGATGGCTGAGACGCCGCCTCAAATACCATCGGTGGAAAGGGCTTGCTGGAATAAAACGAGGAAAAACAAGAAGAGATCGAGCGAGTACCACAAGAAAGAACGCAAGCGCAGCTCGAAGTACACGGAATAGGTGTTGAGATCGAATCGGATAGTGTTGGACAGTGCTATATGTTAAGTTAATTTGGTTGTGGTCCTGTGTGACAACTGTATGTCGAGAGAATCAAAATTTTTGTTACGGTGATGTGATGTATAGTATGGTGCAATTGCTGTAAAGGCAGACCTTTATACATTTGTATTGCTTGAAGTGTGTGACGGAGTATTGTATTCTTGTACCTGTGTCTATATTCTACATGTTGTGAGATTGAATTGCAATGTACAATTGTATTGAGTGATCTATTGTGAGTGTGACGTGGCATGAGCGACGGACTAGGTTACAGTCTTTTAGAGTGTGGGGACTGTTCGCGCTCGTTTGTGTGGTTTTGAATATTATGAGATATTATTCCTAAAGTGGGGGGCAGTGTCACAAAACGAGCGCTTAAAAAGGGCGCACCGCCCAATTCTGGCGACAAGGCGCCGGAAGGATGCCTTGAGGTCAACGATAAAAAAAGAAAACAAGCATCCAAAGACTCCCTGTGCGCGCGTCCCTCTCCCCTCGGAAGCGTGGGTTTGCTGACGAACCTCCTCTCATCGGCGACCAAGAAGCCCTGGAACGTTCGCGATGGAAAGGGGCATGGTGGTGCAGGGTTGCGTCATCCGTCGCGGACGGTCCTCGTACCATCTCGCTCTTTCCCTTCACTGCGTATCGCCTTTGCCTTCGCTGCATATCGTGCCGACGAAATGATGAGAACTTTCTGGAATCTCGTGTGGAAGGTATTTAATCGAGCAGCCGAGATGGGAGATCAGGAGAAGAAGGAAGTTAGCGCCATTGTGCGTGGGGTTATTCCGCCGCGTCTGTCGGTGAAGGTTTTGTCCTTAGTGACGAAGCAGGAAAAGAGGAAAGTATGCGCCGGAGTGCGTAGGGAGTTCCGCCTTGTGGTCGAAGCCTTTTGTCTTCCGTGACAAAGGAGGAGAAGAAGAGGGTTTCCACCTGAGGGGTGAAGACTTGAGCTACAGGCAAGAGTGTGTGTCTACCGCTATCGAGCGAAGACGCGTGGCAACAGCTGCGTGTGTGAAGCCGACGCGTTTCCGGCGAAGAAGTTTGGAGCCTGGTGAGTGGCCAACTGAAGACGCGAGGTTTCCTGGAAGAAAAACTTCGGGAGCAGCGGAACGACAACAACGCTGGACTTTGAGTGAGTGATTCTCAGAAGAGTATCATCCAGACTTTTGTTCCAAGAACTTTGGACTGAATAAGTTTCCTAACTCTTTAGTCTTTAAGTGTCTAGGTTGTTCGATGCATGCGACTGCATTGTAGTGCGCATTGTTGTCTGTGTCCGTTGTTTCGAGTGTGGCTGATTGTACTGCGTAGTACGTTGTTTGATTGGTGACATATTGTATTCAACTACTGTCGAGTGTGCATACTTGTGTATCCCTTTGATCTGCAGTAATAGAGAATATAATTTTGTTTTGTTTATCAACTCTCGGCTCTGACTTGTTCTTTGGGCCACAGCCGGCGTCCGCTGGCGAGCTAAATAGGACAACTTCTAAATTGTCCACGCTTTCGCGGTGCAGTTCGGAGGGCCGATACATCAGCTTTTGGAATTAGCCCGGCGATCGCCTCCCGAATTAACGGGACCTGTGACACTGGCTCAATCACTGTGATGCTGGTGCGCACTGCGAAGCGCTGGAAGCACTGGAATTTTCACTGCCAAGGACAAGCACTGGTGAATTCTGGAGCACGCACTGTTTCTACCAGCGCAGCTGCAGCATGCATGTTATTGTAGCGTGTGCCGTGGTATGTCTCGGTGTCGCTGAATATAAAACGCTTGATTCGACAGCACGGAAAGATGCTACGCTAACAAATGCCGAGCATACGTAATTTTTGCGGTGCGCGTACGTATCGCAGCAATCATAAAGCACCTTTTTCGCATATGCCCCCGCGTAAACCAGCCATATTCGCATCATCCATGTATTCTGTAACGATGCCAAGTTGCAGTGTTTGTGAGCCGGGAGCTGCACGCCACTCCTAACAAAAACAGGAAATTCTTTTCGCCGCAAAGTTGACGGAAGGTAAATGAGCTATCTCGATCACTTTGCAAGGTTTCCTAGTGGTGGCGAGACAAAAAGCTGTCGTTTGATTCTGCCTCATCGCATAAATGTATGTCTGGCCATGCTTATCCTTCTACTTACTTAAGGTAAGAGTTAGAAATGTGCCGAAGCTCAAATGCAGCATTTTCAATCATACCAACTCACCACGTCGAGAGCAGTGTTACCCAGTGCCGGGCCCAGCGAGCATAAAACCTGTTGGGCTGGCCGCGTTGCTATTTATGTTACCGGCACTTCTTGCTACGTGTACACACAACTTTAAAGTATCTGAATAACTGTAAAGTATAGTATAGACATCCATAAACCTAAATCAACTATTTTGTTTTGTGTAGATGTTCGCACATGGAGTGCTGAGGATCGAACGTCGCGCTTTCAGCTATACGCAGGCTGTCACCGAAAGCTGCCGGACGCACTTAGCTGGTACTTCTCCGACTGATATGTACCAACACGCAATTTTCAGTTAGTAATTTGGTACGCCTTCGTGAACTGACTCCCTGGCATACGTTTTAAGCGGATTTCATTGGTATTTCTATGGGTATTTTTTTAATTTGTTGGTATTGATATAACTGCATATATGTGTACACTGGCACACCCGCTGTATACTGCCAGCGGAGGCCAGAAAAACGGCTGTCTCTCGCCATCGCCACTCCGTAAATGCATTTATGGCATTTGTTGACCTTCCACTTACTTCAAGTACAGTTTAAGTAACAGTTATAAATGTTGCAAAACTCAAATGAAGAAACTTCTCGATTCGCAACTCAGTTGCTTCGAAAGCAACTTTGCCCAGTGCCCCGTCCCAGCGAGGCCTTTCATTCGCCCGCGTTGGTGTACCTACTGCCGGTGCTTTTTATTTTAAGTAGGCGCAATTATAAAGTGTAAGAATGACTGTAAAGTACAGTTAAGACATCCCTGAGCCTTAATAGATCATTTATCCGCGTGTGCGGTGCCCGCACAGGAAGCGGTGACGATCGATGTGTCGTGCTTTCAGCAACCTAGGTTGTCACCGAAAGCTTCATTCTCAGCGCAGGAGCCGGTACTTCTCTGATTGTATGCAAGAACACGCAATTTCGAGTTGGTAATTTCGTACGCGTTAGTGAACTAACATACTGGCATACTTTTTTCAGTTGATTGCATTAGTAATTTCTTCGGTGGTTTCTTAGTTGCAGGTGTCGATATAACTGCAAATGTGTAATCTGGCACGCGCGGCTATCTACCGAACAAGGCATTTAAATCGTGTGTAAATGTTGATCAGTAGCAAGTGCGAAAACTGACTATCAAAGGAAAAAAAACTATCGGCAGCAATAGCCGACAATCTGTGGCTGCTCCTCCAGTCAGTTTGAGATTTTTCAGAGTTAAGATATAAATGCTTCAAAAAACTTTACGCTCTTGCTAATATTCGCATGTCATTCGGTGCCCGGAAGCCGTTCGTCACTGTCGAATCAAGACACAATTGTTATTTGGAAAGGAATATCGTATCAGTCCTAACTGTGAGACTTGCAAACAAAGTTGAATGGCGTGTTCTTCGGAAGAATAGTCATTTTACATTCTAGCATGCATGTTTTGGCATAGCGCAGGGGGTACCGTACTCAATTCAAAATCAGGCACAAATCTCGTCCGAGAACATTTTATTTTTTGAAACTTTTTAAATGTGAATTGGCGCTATTTTATTTATATAGTCATTTATTTATGACGAATGGGTACGCCCGTTTCAACCCTGTGACGCCATTTGACGCAGAGTACTGGGACGGTACTGGGACGCTGCCGATCCAGCGTCCCAGTACCTGCGCTGGGAGGCGCTGGTAGCAGCGCCATACTGGGCCTATAATCAGGCATGGCGCTGCACGCTGGTACCCAGGGGCGCTAGTTTTTGCAATAGGGACGACACCTATAAGGAAGTGAAGTACTGCAGTTGCCTTTCACCAAACATAAGGCGATGCTTATTATGGTTGTCCGGAAGACGTCTCCAAAAGCACAAGTCAAACAATTGTCAGATAATGCAACAGAGACGACAGAATGTGACCATTTACGAATACAACTGTCACGCCTACACGCAGTTCATTATACAGGATCACAAGGGAATCACGAAGTCAAAGGGGAATCCATACGAATTTCTCAGACAAAAAATCCTCGTAGTTGCCAAAAAATTCATCCTAATCTGGGGTTCAAACCCGAGACCATTGCCTTTTTGGGGCGGTTGCTTTGACAATTGAGCTAAAACTGAAGCTAGCAGTCGACAGCGCGAGGGTGAATTCATCGACAACTTAAAGCTTCCTTGACCCTTCCGCCTTCTTGCGGGTTTCCGCTGAACTAATTTGCAATACTTATTCCCATGTGCTTCGAGTAGTCGATGAATTCGCCTTCGCGCTGTCAATTGCTAGCTTCCTGGTTAGCTGAACTGGTAGAGCGACCACCCCGGAAAGGCGTTAATTCCGAGTTTAAACTCTGGACAAAACGAAATTTCGGCAACTAAGAGGCTTTCTTTCTGAAAAATCCGCATGGATTTCCTTGTAGCTTTGTTCTAGAAATGGGTGGTTCTCTTTCTTCCCTTTCTTAACCTTTCCGCTACCTTGCGGGTTCACGCTGTACTTATTTGCGGTACCAGATTCAAGATCACAGCGTTTGCATTCGTTCTGGATTTCACCTGTTACCCACGCGATCACAGCCGAATTTTTATTTTGCTTCGGCAGCAAAAATATGCATCAGGACTGCATTCATTGTTATGATCTTTTAAAAAAAATTAGGAGGCGACCTTCCCATGCCCGATTTTTGCCCGGTGCGGCTGAAGCAGCGAATTTGTGTGCAAGCCGTAAATGAACCCGTACCGTGCACCACCTCATTCACGGGGAAGTACGTGATGCGGGATATCACCCATATGATGGAAACATCCATACTCTTGCTTGTGCCTTCCAACGAAATTCGTGAAGCTTCATTGGAGACACGGCCATTGTCAATGTGACGAACTGCAGCTTGTTTGTCATTGATGACCATTTCAGCCATGGTGGTGGCCAGCGCGAGTGGCTTATGCCACCGCGAGTATCCTAGTGGGTTGAGCGAGCTTTCATTGCACTGTTCCTCTCAACTAGCTTTTGCTGCTTTGGTGACTGAGCCCTTATCAGTTATAATATTTGAACACCCTTGAACACGTAATTAAGGTATTGATAGATATGTGGGGTTTAACATCCCCAAACCACCATATGATTATCGGAAACGCCGTAGTGAAGGGCTCCGCAAATTTATGCCACTTGGGGTTTCTTACAGTGCTCCCAAATCTGAGCACATAGGCCTACAGCATTTTAATTAAGCTGTTCCGATGACTAGTGTTGTTTTACTGTTTCGCAACGGAAAAATTATTAGTGACGAAATCAGGAATACCACCCCAAAAAATATTCAAAATAAATAGAGTTACCGGAGCGGTACCACGGTATTGGAAGAATGCGCGAAGTGTGCTGGTATACTCCAGGCAAGCGACACACTCAGACAAACTCAAGCTACACAGGGGCATCCTATTATTCAAAAAAGATGTGAAGTTTTGAACTGAATTGTGCAGGAAAATCGTATAATTTTTAAACAAATAAAGAATGAGCCAAAAGTCGAGCTACATATTTATTTCATCTTTGAAAAGTTCAGTGATTTTCACCAGAGTAAACCGTCTTTCATGCTCTGAAAAAAAAAAAGAAAAACAGTTTTAATGCATGCATAGCAACATCGACCACCTTAACTGAGTCTGATAAACGTCTAACTTACTGTCGCATCGAGAGTCTAGCTCATTTAAGAAGATGTATTTATTGAGGCAGTTCTTTTGAAATTCAATCTTGCAATCATTATCATATTTGCTGATGGCTTCTTTCCTAACCCACATGGTGCAGACCTGTTTCCCTATAAAAGAGGCTGTAGAATAACACGTTATTTGTGTGCTCACACAGAAGCAAATTGTGTGTCTAAATTTGAGAAATTTGACTCTTTGAAAACGATTTTACACTTGAAATTAAGCCGAATAGCATTGCAACTACCATAACAGCCACAATGTCATCTTCTCATGCGGCTTTTGTACAATATACGTTCACATAAATAAAAAAGGCCTTTCAAATCAGGGAAAAAGTTTTGTATATTTCAAGTCATTTGAAGACATTTCACGCAGCTGTTCACAAATAATTGAACTTCAGCATGCACCCATCAACACAGAGAAAATTCAAGGCGTGCTGTGACATCTACTGTTTTCAACGTGAATAGACAGTGGTGGCCGTTGACAAGGTGTTTAAACCTGTCTGTATTGCATTTAAAAAATGCGTGAATTTTGTAAAGCCATATCAGGACTTTGCGACAATATATAAAGAAACTTTTCAACATAAGTATTCACGTTGTCCACGAGCTATTGGTGGCACGCTGTAAATTCAATATGACGCGCTGAAGAGGGTCAATGTGTTTGTTGGCCTAGGAGCAAATAGAACAACTGGACATATAGACGGTGGTACTTCCCCCGGGTAAAGTCATGAGCTGCACTGCAATATATATATAGAACATCAATATATTTTCTAGAACCTTGGAAGCTTGCCACCTGATTATTTGTCATGGTATGATATGTTTTATTTCTGCTCCGTTACTATGCGCGAACAGCAATTGACTGAATTCTGTGCGTGCTACAGAAAAGTGCATTAACTAAAGGTGACGCATAAACTGTACCGCACTCCGAGGTCATATACACCGAACCGGACTCGCGGATTTGCCACAGTAGAAAATGCTAGCGTGTAGCATCGTCATTGCTGCATGGGACTGAATATTTAACGTGGCGATGGGTTGCAAATAAATTGCGCCGTCGTCATTACTTCTACTGTAAGGTACATGAAGTCACTGCTTCATCAGCGGCACAAGTCCCAATAAGTAGCGCTTGTGTGACAGCCGCGTTAAGACTAGCCATGTGCCATTTACTGCTTTGAAATGTGCCGAGTTTGATCAGCGTGATCAAAATATGGATCGCGCAAAGAACACAAATATGCTATAGTTTATTTTGACTTCGCTGAAGAGATGATACCGTAAATACAATCAAAGTGACCTAAGGGCCTTAAACATTATCAACGCATGAGCCAACGTGAAGTGTTATTCACTCCTCGTGAGTTAGCAGCTTATTGTTCATCGTCGTTGTCACTTGCGGTGCGTCCTCAGCCTTCTACGTTCAGCGCAAAATCCTCCTCGTTGATATGGTTGCTTTCCACGTAACTGCTAAAAGTGATCTGAGGAATTATCTTCGCCGAACGACTTCCACAGAAACAACGCTGCATCACTACTTCTTTTTAGAGGTGGCGAACGTTTTCACAGTTTCACTCGGAAACCCATCGAAAAGAAAATCGCTTGCAGTGTGATGCCATCAATGAGCAAATGTACAAAAACAAGCGGCGATGCGCTGCGCGGTCCAACTTGAAAAGCAAATAGCAACGCACGAGACTTTCCGAGTGTAATAATATGCGATTCATGCCCTACAAACGCGGGGACGAATGCTATATGCAAGTAAAAAAGTGATCAACTGAAAAGGCCAGATAATAATGCCTAACTGACCTACGTGGATAGAAAAACCCTCGCGAAGCAGACATGTGTACACCGTGTCACTCCACTGTTGTGGAGTTACCGCTCCAGAATTTGAATGGCTTCAGAGTCATTCAATATTCTCGCGGCCGCACGAATGAATGGGAATAAAATTCAGTGCCTTTGGCCCAAAATGAAATGAGAATGAAATTGCGTTCTTTTGTGAAAGTAGAGCCCGTTTTTGTCTACGCTCTTTTCAAACGACAAACAACGGTAAGTCAGAGCCTGTGTTTAAAAATAAAGCAGCAGCTTTAAAATGGCTAGATTGAATACAAGCATGAGGTATTTTTAAGCAACGCACCCCCAATTATGTCCTTATATAGTCTTAGTTGATCCCTCCTTATAGCCGCTCTTGTTGGTGGACTGCAACAGATAGACGGCAACTGCTGTATCTCACTTTTTTTTCTTTAATTGTAACGAACCGTGTAAGGTGCCGTCATTCATACTTCAGGTTTTAAAAGGTAAGCTGCGAAGCGCGCATCTAGTTGACAGCATTTTATTGCAAATTTTTAATGAATTTAATAAAAATGAAGATTTATTTTTGCACCTAAGCACTTTTTATGACGACGTAGTTATTGAACAAGAAGTGGGCACGATTGCGCGACGTTTTGTTGTTGTGTAAACATTAGTTTCAACCGCGAAAAATAAACTAAAAAGAAAGTAAGTTCCGAAAGCTGCAGGCGATCAATGCCGCTTGAGCCCCGAGATCAGGCGTTTCTGAGTCTTCAGCTGACAGATGACTGCAGCCTGCGGAAAGATTTACTCCCACAGCTCCTGCCAGGGATAATTTTGTTATTGTCATTATCATTTTTTCTTTGCATCTTATCTTTTCGAGGTTTCGATGAATCGACACATACCAGTGTTTACATAATGAAGGGCAAAGATCGTATTAGGTGGAACATATTTTGATGCGGACATCATTAGTAACACTGCAATACCAAGCTCAAGTTAGTCTTCTAAGCATCAAGTATGTTTTCTTTAATTTGAACGCCACAATGCATTCTTTAGGTACACCTTTATTTAGCCAGAGCAAAGGGTAGGCATGTTGTAATAGTGTGAATGATCCCCTGATTGGTAAAATAAAAAGCAATGTTCGATTTAGAGTGCAAAAACGCAGATACTGAAAGGAGGAACGAAATAACTGTGCGTGTTTGTTCTCGCGTATACTCCTGGACGTTTGTTGCGAGACTCTGAGCACAGCATGCGCAGCTTAAACTGCAAGTAGACGTAGCCAAGTGCTGATGGTGAAACAATTACCAATATAGAAAGCATAATTGAGGTGGCGGAGGAGTTTTACAGGGAGCTGTACAGAAGCCAACACAACCAGTATGTTATCTTAAGCAATAATAGTCAAGACGAATTCGACATCCTAGCAGTAAAAATAGGAGAATTAATGAAAGTCTTATAAGGACTGCAAAGTGGCAAAGCCGCTCGGCAGGATAGAGTAACAGTGGAGGTGCTGAAAGACGGCGGCGAAATCGTGTTAGAAAACTGGCCACCTTATATGCGACGTGACTCTTGACGGGAAAGGTAGCAGACTCTTGGAAGAACACCAAGATTATCTTGATTCATAAATAAGGAGACGTCAAGGACCTAAAAAATTACAGGCCGATTAGCCACTGTCTGTTCTTTTAAACTATTTACAAAAACATCTGCTGATAGCATCAAGGTGACCTTAGAGTAAAATTACCAATGGACCAAGGCGGATTTTGTGCAAGCTACTACACAATAGACCATATTTATTAAGCAGGTAAAAGAGAAATGCGCGGATTACATCCAACCCCTACACAAAGCTTTCACGGATTACGAGAAGGAGTTTGACTCAGTCGAGACATCAGCAGTAATGCAGGCACTACGAAATCAACGCATCGACAAACCCGGAATAAACGTACTTGATTTAACTTACAGTGGATCCCCAGACACCATGAATTTCTATAAAGAATCAGTCAATCAACTTTACTTGTGCCAAACAAATCCGACAAATGCAACGAGAAGCGGCGAATAAAAGCTTTTTTCCGACAGCTGGAGGAGCCCGCTACCCCCGCTTACATAGGGCTCACGGCACCACAGCGACAGTTTGATTTATAAAGAATAGGAAAAAAAAATTAAAAGGAAAAGTTACAAAAAACAGTACTATCTTTCAAACAAAGGCTTCAACCAGAGAAAAGCAACAACCACAAACGAGCTGTAATAAAATAATCACTATAAAAAATACAAGCTATGCACATTAACTACCTACAGCATTAACAAACTCCAAGCGTTAAATGCCTGAAGGGCCAAAAAGCAGATCAAAATTAGTTTATATGTAAAGATCGACTAGGGAAGGCAAGGTATGGCACAAGCATTGCACTGAAGAGTTAAACACGCATCCGGTACCATCCAGAAAGCGGCAGAATACCAATAAAGAAGGGTGTGAAGCAGGAAGCTACGATCTCTCAAATGCTATTTACTGCGTGTTTACAAGAGGTTTACATTAGGTAATATTGGGATGTGTTGGGAGTAAATTTTAATGAAGAGTATCTCAGTAATGTGCGATTCACTCATGACATTGTCCTGATGAGTAACACAGGGCACGAAATAGAGCTCAACATTACTTAACTGGACACAGAAAGCAGAAGCGTATATGTGAAATTCAATATGCATAAAACTAAAAAAAAATATTGCAACAGCCTTGCAGAAAATACAACTTTGCGATAGGTGAAGAGAAGCTAGAAGTTGTAAACAAATATATCTACATACGATGGGTAGTAACCATGGAGCCAAACCATGAAAGTGAGATAACAAGTATTGGAAGGCCAGGCTCAAAACAGCAAGCAAATCAGAACGTGCCCCGCGTTTCTAACGCACAAATGACGCATAAAACATACTCACAGGTACAGAATAACGTGAACAAGAGTCTCAGTTATGACTTCATTGTGCCTTAAAAGCGCTTCTTTTCGTAAACGGGAGACAAGTGTGCAACGATTGCAGCGAACTTTCTGTGCCCGAGTACTACAATCGTTCCCATGAAATCCCAAGGCTAGCCAAGACGTACGATCGTCCCCACCGCGAGAAAAGCGCTCACGTTATCTTCCACCCTACTCCCTCTCCATGGGACAAAGTACGCAGGCAAAATGAAAGCGCGCGCTGCAGTGCCGTGACGATGTCGCGACGCGCGCTAATTGCGTCATCTTGCTCGTAATGCTGAAAACACGATAGTTCCCCCCTAGATGCCCGCCATCAGTCGTAAGTGGTAGATATAATTGGCTTTTTGTGTGAACGTTGAAAGAGGGGCTTCTCAGTGTTTTGGTGGTTAACACGTCGCACTGATGATTCAGAGGTCCTCCGTTCGATGCTGCGTGCCGCAGTCACTTCATAAATTATTTTTCTTTCTTGCGTTTTCACATACACAGATACGTATACATATACGGTTTGTGACAGTGACGCCGACGGCGACATCCAGCCGAATGTGTTTATGTGATTGCCAACGCAATAACATGAAATGCACAAGTGGTGAACAAATTGAATGCTATGAGATAAGAGATATCCGTGCAACAGAGCAGGTGAAACGGCCTGTGTCGTGATGCAGAGAATACAACAGAAAGACGCATACCTGTTTAAATCTCTTCTCCTGAGCGGGCGCCAAACGACTGGCTTGTCGCATGCGCTAGTCGTTCGGTGCATGCGACCAGCCAGTCGTTTTTGCCGGGAGATGTGTCCAGACAAAACAGAAATTCATGGTGTCTAATTGTAGGGTTTAACATTATAATGTGGAGTTTCGGGCTGTGACCGTCCCGGAAACGCTCAAAAATATGACAATGACCATAAATATTCGTCAATACTACGAACCATGGCCGTGAGGCCCCAACACAAGTGCATGCCACGCACGTGCTCTGGCGTTGTCATTGAGTGATAATGCTGCTAGTCATCGCTTATTATGGTACTTTCTAGCCGTGTCTGACTACAAAAACTTCACGTTGTTGCCGAGGCTACAATATGGATACTTCGAACTTCTATTTTTGAGCAATATTTGGCAATTTTGCCATATTACGTTCCTAATCAGCGGAAAGCAAATTTAAAAACCGTTATTTTCAGCAAGCCTTTCTTTTGTGCTGCACTCTGCACGTACAAGTCCTTCCCCTGTAAAGGGGATACCTTGTAACTCTGCACCAATCTCGGTAACTGTTTTCAAGAAAAGAACTTCCTCGTTTAATGTGTATGCTGTATTGTAGGTCTGAAAATATGCTGGCAGGGTTTCTATTTACACTCTAAGGAAAAATTACCCAAAAAAAGGAGTAACCGAGCCCAATAGGCACGCGCAATGAACGGATAGACCGCTGAGGAGCAATAACAGAGGGAAGCGTGCGGCGCGACACCACTTAGTCTCCACTGGGATAAACCACCCGGGCATTGCAGACAGCACCAAAAGCGTTGCCAAGTTGAACAGCTCTCCTTCTCCACAGAAGACGTACTTCTCCTCTGCTGGCTCAGTCTTTCTCTGTATTTTGCCGGCGGCGGTTGCGTAGCGTCACGCTCGGAGTGCTCGACTGCGGCTGCCTGGATACGCCGATCTGAGAATTACGACGTGGTGCTTGTGTGTACGCCTGGATGAGCGTGGGCTGCTGCTGCTTTAGCGTTTCGCTGCACCTGTGAAGTCTAGAGCTAGCCTCTACAGGCCACCACACCACGCTGTATATCTCTGGCTTCAAGATAGTTACGACCAACACACGACAGCAACAGTTGGGAAGGCCAATATGGTGGCCGAGCGGAACAGGCCTATCAGATATTTACTTCAGTCCGACTAAGGGCAGAAAACAGCGCTGAATTCTAAGGCAAGTAGGTTATCATTCTTTATTCTGCTCTACTTGTCGCGTGTGTAATACGATCGCGCTTGCCGACAACGGGCTCGGTCGTGTTGTACATCGCACGCACGAAATGCATCGCGAAGGTCAGCTTCGGCGTGTGCAGTTCGCCTGTGGTTTGCGACCACCTGAAAATTGGCCGCCATTGCCGTCGGCCTCCCGTATGCTTGCTCATCGAGTGCTCACCTGTGTTCGCCACCGCGATGAGCTACGTGCTGACGATATTGGGCTGAGACCTCGTCGCTGTGTTTGGAGTCGTCGAAAACACGTTGCGGGTTCTCGTAAAGAGCTTGGTTGTAGTATGTCGCGCGCTGCAAGTGCACCAGCATGGGCTGGCGGGGCTTTCGCTAGCGTCGGAACTCACTGAAAATTGGTCGCCATTACAGTTGGCTTTTCCACCAGTCGTTCGTAAGCAGCTCAGAGCCGTCCACTGGCCGCCGCGGTGAACTCTCGTTTGCGCACTGTACTCGCTCGAGTTTGTGGAAAAGGACCGCATTACCGTGGATTTCTTCAGCGCTAGCTCCAAACCAGCTCGGCGATGTTTGTGGCAGCGGCCAAGCGTACGCTTGCTCTACTGTTCGAAGTTCGCTGGTGGCAGACATCCGCGTGCAGTGCCGTCTTTGGTCTCGCGTTCACTTGCTCGAGCTGAACGACGTCGCTCGCTTAGGACTCACGGACTTGTTAGCGGCAAGGTGGTTCGCGGAGTTGTAACTGCGGCTGCCGCTCCTAAGATGTTGCGCAATGGGGATTGATACAAGTCTTTCACAGTGTGTGACATCACGGTGAAATTATTAGAATGTCATATCTCACATATGTTTTCATTTCACCTTCCACGTATTTCTCATATGCATTTGTATTCATCCTCCGTCACGTGTGACTCACTATTTTACATACTTATGGGGCAGCCATGGGCACACACCGTGCTGAAGACCGTGCATTGGCGTCTGCGATGCCCGTCATTCATCTTTTTCGTCAGAGCAACTTCAGAAGGACTGTGCGAGATGTGAGGTTAAAGTTATTTGTGTGTGTCATATTTTGTGTGTTATAGTTATAGTTATAGTTATAGTTATAGTTATTTGTGTGTCATATTTTAACGCTTGTTTTTATATTAACGTGCACGTACCTGTCATATTTGTTATCTTCATCTTTTGTGACGCGTGCCTAACTAGTTTTACTATATTATTGTACGTGCAGTCGTGGGAACACAACAGGCAGAAGGCTGCGTGCGCTGGCGTCTGCAATGCCTGTCATCAATCGCTTCCGTCGGGGGAGCTCCCCAAGGAGTGAACAAGATTTGACAACGAGACTGGACTTGTACACTTCACCATGAATTCACTTAAAAGAAGGGGTAACTTCATGTGTATGTAGAAAAATAAAAGATTTCGACGTCTCACTTTTGTCTTTCGTTGCTGCCGATACTATGAAAGAAAATACACATAGGTGGCTAACTATTTTTTCGCCTGTTCTTTTCTGTGGAATTTATTGCTCACTGCGCAGAAAAACAGGCGAAAAAAAGCATAAGGCCTGGCGGAAAATAAACAAAAAACAAGGTTTGAACTGGGGACAAAAAGTTCATCCGATTGGAATATTTGAGAGGATCAACCGTTTGTCAGGCAAGGTGCAAATGTGAGGACTAACGGTTGCCTGGTAAGGTGTAAATGTGGGGATTGACAGTAGCTCTATAAGGTGCAAATGTGAGGACTAAATGTTAGTCCTTTGGGGTGAACTGTGGGACTAACGTTTACTCACTAAGGTGTGAATGTGAGGACTAAATGTTAGTGCCTTGATGGCACTAACTGTTAGACCCAGTATTGTTAGTTCTTAAAGAGATTAATGGTTGTGGCAGCCCCATTAGTCCCCAAAAGGACAAATCACACACCCTTTTACCACTCTTTGACCTCAGAGTGAACAGCACACAAACTTTCTGTATGCGCACTGAAAACATATCCTTTTGTATATTTAAAACATACTTGTCGTTGGTTACCCCACGAGGGAAATATTTTGCTTGTTATAACCGCTTCTCTTTATTAGCGCCATTTATTAACGAATAGTTGCACTTCAATAAAACGATTCTCGCTGCAGATTTAGCCTAGAATTGAAGTATCTTGTTATTTTGGCTAGCGTCAGGTTGAGTTCTGGTTCCTTATCAGGTCAGCTCATTGGCAGCCCTGTAGCTGCTCATTTCTGTTTTTGAGCTCGAATGCTAGAATATTCACTATAAAGCGAATCTGTGATATTGTTGTCTCTTTAAAGACAGGTAATGGTTCGAAAAGCAGATTTTGTGCCTTATAATGCCGTGAATTTACGTAGCGTTTAGCCGGACACAAACTGTACATTTTCCGTAGTACAACAAAGTTTGGTGCACTGAAGACGACTTTTGCTTTAAATTGCACTGCCATGCGGTTGTCATTGGGGCGAATCACTAATAGCACAATGAAAATTCATATATTATCAAAATCTTAGATGTAAATTCGTATCATCATTGAATCATCGTTGGACCAAATGTGCCAAGGTTTGTCCCTTCAAATCTTTACTATTACAACTAAATCAATGGTTTGTTCAGCATTCACGGTGACGCTCATGGGACTCTGCAAAGTTTGAAATCTGAACGAATTACGTGTCGGTGTGTGTCGGGGCATCATGGCGTGCAGCCTTATTGTTCTGTCTCTGTAAGAGATTACAGATGACTTGCGTGTTGGGTCAGCATTTGAGATGGTCTTGAGAAGCTCAAAAGTTAAGTAGGCGTCTATACGGGCATGTACACAACTCACCTATGGTACCAGACGTTGACGTATGCGTTAGTAGCTCTACAGAAGTTTGCAGCTCCCGTACTAGATGGCTCCCCAAATTACACATGGCTAACGCATACTGAAAAACATTGGGCTCTTATCTGCATGTTTCACTGCAAAACTCGTCAAAAGACATTAGTCCTGCATCTGGAGAGAGTGAACAAAAAGTTTGTTTGACTCTCTGCGCGAGAAAATTGGTGCATTATATCCTGGAGGTGCTGCGTTAGAGTGTCTCGATCCCTGCAGTCAAGGCGAACGAGCGCATCGAGGTACATTAGACAAAAGCGCTATCTGGCAGTTATCTTCGAAAACGAAGGAGGACAGGCGCACCTGTCTCACAGGCGATAAGGTGTAGAACGCAAAGTGACGGCAGGTTCCCCATCATATCGTCTTAGCAAAGCGTTGAAAACACTTGCTTTTTTGACCATAGCATTGCAATGTCAGGGCAGCGTGATAAACACTACAGTCCTTGAAATTACCTATGTATGCCTTCCCTAGCATGAATACACACATAAAGGCAATTTTCGTGTTTTTATGGTGCCTCAATTTCAAATATGCGCAATAATTGCTTAGTTAAAAATCACACAATTATGAACGCTAAAACTTGAGCTTAATTGGCTGATGCTGCGGATGGGGTTGTGCCGTTTAGGGTATCGTTCGAAGCCGTTTGGGGTACCGTTATGGCGGACAGACAGACAAACAGACAGACAGACAGACACACAGACAGACAAAATTTTTTGCGTTGAAGTACCTCAAGAAAGACTATAGTCTTTAAAACATCTGAGAGCTGTGCTATGGAAACATAGTTAACAATGCCAGGTATAACAGCTGAAATCTTTTGAAGATGGGTCCTTTTTTTGTCTGTTGAAATCTAGCAGAACATTTACAAATTCTGACAGGTTTGATTCTTAGCACACCGATATGCTGCGTTGAAAATGAACTTCGGTAAAAAATGACGCCTTACTATGGGTAGCGCTTGACAGCAGTAATGACTGCTCCCTCACCGACAACTGAGTACCGCATCATTGAGGAACCAAGACAGCATATTTTGCTCCTAAAGTTGCCGTCCTTCGTGACGCATGTACTGTGATACTGCTGCTTTCACATGTTTCAGTCTTTCTTGTAGTTGCTGACGCATTGCTCTAGATGACCATATGCATGTATTGCCGCAATTTCACTGATTCTGGCGATGTTAGGAAGATGAGCTGCGAGACCATAGGGTGCAGTAGTGAAAAGTGTGCAGCTGAGGACCTTGCCTTTTGGAATTCGATGCTTTTTTTACATTGCTCTGACCCTGGTCACCACCACGCATCCACGTAATATTAACACTTACATAAAGAGAGTTGTACAACCACACATCAAAGTGGCCTGCTAAGTCACTGTATTCATGAGGACCTGCAGTCAAAACGACGTTATTTTAGGCTCCTTTATAGTGAAACACAATTGCCCATTGTAATCTTTATCGTCACTGTACTTTTCTTCACGATGAAATAATGTTTACGACGCCACCGATGGGTGGTTGGCACACGGGAAAGCCTTCATAAAATCTTGTAAGTGGATAACGTCTGGCCATACGCATTTCAGTGGTGCCAGCACTATGTGTGGCCTTAGCTTGCCGACACAACTGACTTAGGCAATCGAAAAATAAGAATAAAGTTTGTACGAGCACTTGCCTGGTTTCACTCGAACCACTATGTGGCTGCGTTTTCAACCATCTGTGACTGTCACTACGTTACAACACATGAATGCTTGTAGAAAATAACAACAATTTTCGCGCTTCTGAATAAAGTTACATTGAGCTCCATAGAAGATTCTGTCACGGAATAGCTTCTTTCGCGAAATAGCGTCGGGATGTCACAACCGCAGCGTCGAGTTTGTGCATAGTAAATGGAATGTTAAAGAAATCATTCCACAATCGTTGTAACTGTCGGTGTGAGAACTGTTCCGGTAAAAAGGAAGTGCTGCCTAGTGCGCGAAAGTGATTTGCGACCTCTACTTCACGCAAGCCTCGATTTAGTACAACGGCACGTAAAAGAAACAACTGATGTGTAAATATCCGAAGGCTGCGCACAAATGCGCTCTTCTCAACAGATGCTTCCTATGGCCTATAAAGGCACTTAACGTTTTTCACTCTAGTCTGTCAAATTTATTGACCTGTAGCACTAAACGCTGTAGTGTTTTCTCTCTTCGCTGCGATAAATTTCATAAACTTGTTCGTATAGTAATCTGGGATCTTGAATTTCGTAGAACGAAAAGAATCCATGTTGCCCTTAAAGCTGATTGCAATAAACTTTTGATAATACACTCTCTATTTAAAAATGCACCAAATATTCCTTCAGTGTCTTCTCACGCATGCTTACTATACGTTCCATTCCACACATTGAACAGGAAATGAAGACAAGCGGTGCAATCTTTACATATTTATGTGCATACGTCACATAATTGCCGTTGACACCTGCATTGCGGCAAATTGGCTGCTTTGTGGCCTTGTATGACCAGGAAAATTTCAGAGGGGCAATCGCCTAGTTCTTTCTCAAAAAATGCGTGTTTTTCACTTTTTGTAGCATCATTTTTTTACTGTATACTCAGAATAGCACGAATATGACTGCGCAAAACTATCGGCGGCGGATTATATGAGAGGAGAATATTTCACAATCAAGTTGTCGTAATGGCAGAGACAGAAACTCAAAGAGCCCATAGATGTCAACTGCACATAGTTGTGGCGTAGTTAAACTTTCTTGACGCTTTTCCTTGTGCATGCCATTTTCTTTTTAAAGAGGAGTTGCTACGTTGAAACCTATAGAGCCAAAATATCAATAGGATGAGTATTGACCCAGACATAATTACCAGAAACCAAAGAAAAAAATTAACCCATATATAAGTACTTCTAGATCGGTTTTGATGGTGCAAATCGTAATGAAAATTAAAGAGTGGCGGAAGATAAACGCACTTACGTTCACTCTTAGGGCCTGACCCTAAGATTATGCATTGCTCACCCAAAAAAACTATATCAAAAGCTCCCAGTTGTGTTTGGGAATCTGTAAATTAAGAAGATGCGATTGTGAAGCCGTACAGTAGGAGGGTAATGACGTATTAGTTACCAAATGATTAACTAAATATAGTAAAATTCCGATTAAGAAATGTGCCGGCTACAAGTGCTATTGTAATACCAGCCCAGCCTGAAACTGTAAGATTAAAAATCTTGTTTGCTAGTTCACAAAATTTTCAACTTCGCACCAAAAAACGAAGTACATGATATAATTATTAACGAAAAGTCAAATCTGCTGCAACTTAAAGTTACGGAAATACTTTAAAGCGAGGTTGACTCACTACCGCCCACAGAATTAATACGGCAGTGTTCTTACTGAAGTTGCCTCGAGTTATCGATCAACGTGCCCTCCCACTGACAATAGACCTTTTTTATAATTCAATGGTGTGCTTCTCTGCACTGAAGATTTGCCAAAGTAATAGCGGCACCTGTCGTGCTTCAGGCAGAGACGCTAGTATAGCGTCCTGGTACTTGTCTATTACGAAACTTTATATAGAGAGAGCCGACTCTACGTTCTCCACGTCATGGCATAAGCAAATGACGCTTAAACAGCTTGTTTTTAGTAGGTAACTAGCTTCCATTAGTAATTTGAACTTGATTGCAGGAAAGCTAGCTTTGCACTTTTGAAAAGGGTTTGTTGCTAGCCTTGTTACTGCTCATTTGACAGAGTGATCATTACAGCAAGGTGGTGGTGCCTAGTTCGATGCACAAACCAGGCTAAAATTGTTCTCTACATGAAGTCCTTCTTTACTAAATTGGCCAATCCTACGTACAGAGGAAAATAATGATAAGCATAGCACGAATAAGAAAACTTGATGTGTCAATTTAAAGTAGACACAAAGTTACGAGGTACATGTAGATGATGCCGTACATGACTTCAGTGTCATGATTATCATGTTTAGATGTGTCGTTTAGGCTGGTCATCTATCCACGTCACGTGATATTAAATTTAGTGTATGTGGAGCTAGCATAATGGCCGCGAGCAAGCTATGAGCGTAGCATGTTGTCGCGCTCTTACATGACACGCATTTTAGGATTATCATATTTGCACCAGTCATATATTTCGTCATCCGTTGAAATAACGTTACTCCAAATTTGGTATATGTAGAGCTAGCAAAATGACCGCGAGCGCATCATGAAGCGCCCAATCATATACTCTAATATGTCATTGACGCGCACGCACGCTGGGCACACCGACACTATATTGTCAAAACACGAGCACTCTACAGTCTGACGCCAGGCGGGACCAGCGCGACCAGCCTCCGTTAGCGCGGCCTGACGGCTACCGGCACGAAATTCGCGCTGATGCTTTACCCAAACAACACTGAGTCTCCCTCTTTTCGTGACGCAGGAACACTGGACGCGCTGAGACGCGCATGCGTCAAAGCAATACAGCGTGTCACGCTCCTGCGAGTATAAGGCAGGATTGGGGCCTGGCATTGCAACGCTGGCGTGACGCGACAAAATGAACGCCGTCGAGCACGCACACAACGTCACGTCGACATGTATTAGCACCTTGTCTGTGTCATGTAGTCATGTTCTCGCATGACACGCATCTCAAGATTATCATGTTTGCACCAGTCACGTACTTTCGTCATTCTTTGACGTTGCGTAATACCGAGTTTGGCAGGTGTGAAGCCAGCCGAATGGCCGCGAGTTCATCATCATCAGTGTGGTATGTAGTCATGTTGTTACATGACACGCATGTCGTGATTATCATGTTCGGATGTGTCATTTACCTATGCCGTCCGTTGGCGTCACGTAATACCAAGTTTCGTAAATGTGCAACTAGAGAAACGGCCACGAACGTATTATGAATGTGGCATGTAGTCATGTTGTTACACAACACGCATGTCACAATTTTTGTGTTAGGGTTTGTCGCTTGTGTTCGCCATGCAATCATGTCATACCATACCACTTTTGCAACATGCCATGAGAACGGAACGACCGCAAGATCTTCAGGACCATGAAATGTAAATCATGACATTTATGACATACATGTCATGATTTTCCTGTTATGACTAGTCATATGTTTTTCATACAGCCATGTTAGGCCATATAAAGATTGGTATCGATATCATAATATAAACGTCCAGGAGAGCTAAAAGTCACAGCTGGCTAGATAGATAGATAGATAGATAAATATATATATATATATATAGATAGATAGATAGATAGATAGATAGATAGATAGATAGATAGATAGATAGATAGATAGATAGATAGATAGATAGATAGATAGATAGATAGATAGATACGCTCAAAGTCGCCGAAGTTCGCTAAAAATGCGTCACATTTAAAATGTGGTCGCATTTCATTATGGTCTGGTCAGCAAATAGGTTTGGTTTGGTATCGATAATGGTATCGATACCAAACTTCGTATGGCATGATATCACTGCATAAAGAGCATATTTGAGTAGCCATGACATCAAAATCATGACATATATGTCATGAATGTCATGATTTACATTTTGTGGTCCTGCCCCTCTTGCGGAGGTTTTGTTCACATGACATGTTGCAAAAATTGGCATGGTATGACACGAGTACATGGTGAACACAAGCGCAGACCCTAACATAAAATTCAAGACAGACATGTCATGTAACAACGTCACTGCATGCTTCGCTCATGATGTACTTGCGGCCGCGTCGCTAGCGTCACATATACCAAATATGGTATTAGGGTACGTCAATGGGTGGCGAAGATATGTGACTAATGCAAACATAATATTCGTTAGATACGTGTCATGTAACAGCATGTCTACATGCTACACTAATGAAATGCTCGCGGCCGTTTCGCTAGCTTCACATGTACAAACTCGGTATTACGCGACGTGAATGGACGACATATCTAAATAACACATCCAAACATGATAATCACGACATGCGCGTCATATTGTAACGAATATAGCAGCCTCACAACAACGATGTTCTATTTACACGGTTCATTAGGGCGAACATGTGCCCAAAGCGAACGACACACAGCAAACAGTAATCAAGAATATCCAAGGGCGGTAGTCCTCGTGAGCCTCTGCCTCGAGCACGCTCGTTCTCTTCTTCTTAACGCGCGTTGGCTGTTCGGCGGAGTACTGGGCGCGTGCAGGGATGGCTCGTGCATTGCGGCTGGTTTCGTTGCTCGTAGTCGTGCCGTTAGCGTTTCTCTGGTTCCCAACGTCGGCGTTGCACGGAGCAATGGTAATTCCCTGTGGCATTATGCCCCCTCTCAAGAGGCATCGCCTCGATGCTTTCGATGACAATGTATGCAGCGTTTCCATCTCGGAAGGTTTGTAAAAATAAAATGGTTGTACAGCAAGCAAGTGGGGTAGCTAGTCTTCGTACCGGTCGTAGTACTGTTTCATGCGCATAATGTGTACACGCTCAGTAGGGTTGCGTCGTTTAGAACGCCCATGTCCTGTACGCTTGACTTCATAAACGAGGTCCCGGAGTCGCTGTACTACCTTGTAAGGACCGAAATATCGACAAATGAGTTTTTCAGACAGGCCTCGTCGTCGTACTGGGGTCCATATCCACACTTTGTCACCAACTTTGTACCGTGTTTTACGTCTTTCTCGGTTGTAGCGGTCGGCATCGATTCGTTGTTGGTGACATATTCGGTACCTTGCTGATTGGCGGGCCTCCTCCGCTCTCTCTATATAGAAATCGAGATCAGAAGGGTAATCATCTTGATCTATAGGTAACATAGCGTCCAGTGTCGTGGTAACTACACGACCGTAAACTAGTTCCAACGGGGTAATTTTCGTAGTCTCTTGTACGGCGGTGTTATAGGCGAAGGTGACGTATGGTAAAATTTCGTCCCACTTTTTGTGTTCGACGTCCACATACATAGATATCATGTCAGCTAGAGTTCTGTTAAGGCGTTCAGTCAGGCCGTTGCTTTGAGGGTGATATGCGGTAGTTTTCCTGTGAACAGTGTTCAGCAGGCATTCCATGAGTTCCGCCTTGAAAGCCGGTTCGTGATCGGTGATTACAACAGTTGGAGCTACATGCCGTAGCACTATGCTCTGTACAAAAAACTTGGCGACGTCAGCTGCCGTTTCTCGATGCAAGGAGTCTGTCTCCGCGTATCTCGTTAAATAATCAGTCGCTACAACGATACACTTCTTGCCAAGTAAAGATGTCGGGAATGGTCCTAGGCGGTCCATTCCAACTTGTTGTAAGGGTGCTTTCGGTGGGTCCATCGGGTGCAGAAGGCCCGCTGGCTTAGCACGAGGCGCTTTCCGTCTTTGGCACTCGCGGCATGTTCTGACATAGCGCTGTACTGAAGACAATAGCTTGGGCCAATAATAGTGCTGACTGATTCGTGCAAGCGTTCGAGTGACCCCCAAATGTCCAGACGTAGGCTCATCCTGGCACGCTTGTAATATTTCTTGCCGCATAGTTGCGGGAACGACAAGCAGAAACTTTTCACGGTTGGGCTTAAAGTTTCTCTTGTAGAGGACATTTCCTCGGAGGCAGAACGATGCGAGTCTTCGAGGAAATATACGAGTACGTCAGCTCGTTTCAGGTGTTTGATGAGCGGGAGCGATTCTTCGTCCGCATGTTGAATTTCAGCTATCTGAGAAGTCTCGACAGCAGCCACGCATGGAAAGTCCTCTTCATCTGATAGTGCTGTGTCTGCAGGTGCCCGTGACAAACAGTCGTCGTCGGTATGCTTCCTGCTGGATCGGTATACCACAGTTATATCAAATTCTTGCAGTCTGAGGCTTCACCTTCCTAGTCGTCCGGACGGGTCCTTGAGGTTGGCGAGCCAGCAAAGGGCATGGTGATCGCTGACTGCCTTGAATGGTCTACCATACAAGTAAGGCCAAAACTTACTGACGGCCTAGATGACGGCAAGGCATTCTTTCTCTGTTGCCGAATAATTGGTCTCCGCCTTTGTTAGAGTCCGGCTGGCGTATGCTATCACCTTTTCTTCGCAATTCTGCCACTGTATTAGGATGCATCCCAGGCCGATGTTGCTGGCGTCTGTGTCTATTTCCGTGTCAGCTGTTTCATCGAAATGAGAAAGGGTTGGGGGCTCTTGCAACCGTTTTTTTAATTCGCTGGAGGCGCTTTGTTGCTCTGTTCTCACTGGAAAGGTACACCTTCTCTCGGAAAAATTTTGTCAAGGGTTCTGCAATCTGCAAGAAATTTCTGGCAAATCGTCGGTAGTAAGCACAGAGACCTAGGAATCTCCGTACTGACTTTTTTGTCTGCTGGCACCGGGAACCTTGCAACGGCGGCTGTCTTTTCGGGATCAGGGCGCACACCATGGGCGCTAACAACGTGCCCAAGGAATCGAAGCTCTTCGAAACCGAATTGGCACTTCTCTGGCTTGACGGTTAAATCTGCCGAACAGATTGCTTCTAACACTGTTCGCAGGCGCTTTATATGCTCCTAGAATGTAGAGGCGAAGATGACCACGTCGTCAAGGTACACTAAGCAACACTGCCACTTCAATCCGGAAAGTACAGTGTCCATCATGCGTTGGAACGTTGCCGGCACACAACAGAGACCAAAAGGGAGAGCCTTGAATTCATAGAGTCCGTCCGGGGTAACAAAATTAGTCTTTTCGCGATCACGTTCATCAACTTCGATCTGCCAGTATCCACTTTTCAGATCTAGTGATGAAAAGAACTTGGCACACCGAAGTCTGTCTAATGTGTCGTCAATACGCGGGAGGGGATATACATCCCGTTTAGTCACAGCGTTTAGTCGACGCAAAACCTTAGCGTGTTATCCTTCTTCTTGACAAGTACAACAGGAGATGCCCACGGACCGCTAGAAGGTTGAATAACATCATCTTCAAGCATCTATTGTACTTGATTCTTGATGACTTCCCTTTTTTTTTGGTGAAACGCCGCACGGGTGCTGGTATACCAGCCTGGTTGTCTCGTCTGTTGCGATCCTGTGTTTTGCAGTGGTTGTGCGTCGTACCTTTGAACTATTTGAGAAAAAGCTGCCGAATTCCCGTACAAGGTCGTATAGCTGTTGACGTTGGATTACTGAAAGATTGGGATTTACGGATAGTACGTCGCAGACATCAGATGTTGGTTTCATATACGTTGACGTTGTTTCAAGGCTGCATATTTCTGTGGCTTCACAAACCTCATGAAGAAAGGCTATGGCTGTCCCTTTTGCGATGTGCTGAAATTCGTTCCCAAATTTTGTCAGGAGGACGTCTGCGTACCCGTTTCGTAGCTGGATAATACCTCGTGCCACACAAACACCTCTTTTCAGGAAAACATCCACGTTGCTGTCTGCCACACCTTCGTAGTCACCAAACGTGTCATTTCTGAGTAGAACCATTACACTGCTCTGCGGCGGTACAGTCCCATCATCATCGACGATGCGCAGTGGAGTGCACGCTGGACTTCTGCAAATTATAATGGCACCACTTGCTTGCAGAAAATCTATTCCGAGTATAACTTCTCTCGAACATACGGGCTGGACAACAAAGTCCCCAACGTAAGTGAAACCTCGTATCTCAACTCTTGCGGCGCATCTGCCGAGAGGAGTAATAAGGTGACCGCCTGCCGTACGTACTTGAGCTCCACTCCATTCGGTCAGAACTTTCCTGAGGCACTTCGCTAAATCGTAGCTTATCACAGAGTAATCCGTGCCGGTATCAATTAAAGCCATGAGCTCTAGCCCGTCAATTACCAATGGCAAGTCTGAGTTATCTTCTCATTACTGCACTTCTTTACCTGGAGACAGTCGTCGTCGTCGTCACGCTAATGTCGCAGTGGAGGATCTTCTTATTTCAAATCACCAGCGGCCTCGCCTCTACAGGTCGCCCACTTCAGTTTCCTGGGTTTGGACTAGGCGAACGATGCCTAGGTGCGTTTGGAAAGGAACGTGGGCTTGGCGAGCGGTGACGTAGAGGGGATGGTGACCATGTTTGGTGACGACGATGCAGGTCGAAGCTATGACGTGAGCACAGGTATTCCTCGATGTCGGACGGCCTTTCATCGTTTCTCAGGCACGGTGCGTTGACCGCAAATCCTCGAAGACCAGCTTGACGATATCGGCGAAACCGGTAAAAATGGCCAGCCTCTCCACAGTGGAAGCATAGGGGCTTACGTTCCGCATCTCGCCATACATCGCTTTTCTGAGGTCTTGTCTCTGTCGGAAGAGGTGCACTGCGAGTTGCCTCTACGATATGGCGCGGGCTACGTGTTGTTGGCGCGTAAGTACCAGGTGTCTCGATAGGCGCACAGTGGACAGCAGGCCGCCGGAGCACCTCAGAATAAGTCAACGCGTGTCGTGTCGGTGGTGCATTCCTTTGCGGCTCCCGTATGGCCTGCCGCATTTCTTCTCGGACAACATCCGCAATAGACAGTTCCGGTGAGGCGGGTGGCTGGAGCTTGCGTAGTTCCTCCCTGACAACTGACCGGACGAGCTCCCGCAGAGTGTCAAGATTATCGACAACGTTTGCCCAGAAGACCCCTGCTGATGTACAGGCTACGTCACGATTGTATTGCCGGGCTCTCTGCTGCAGCGTCGTTTCTATTGTTGTTGCTTCCGACTGAAACTCAGCAACAGTGCGCGGCGGATTGCGAACGAGTCCCGCAAACAGCTCTTGTTTTACCCCATGCATGAGATGACGCACCTTCTTGTCTTCAGTCATGTTGAGATCAGCTCGCTTGAACAGGCGGGACAAGTCTTCTATGTACATAGCGACAGACTCATTCGTGCGTTGATTCCGTGCACGAAGAGCTGCTTCTGCCTTTTCCCGGCGATCATTGTTGCCAAACGTACACAGTAGCTGCCGCCGGAACTCTTCCCAGGACGTCAAAGATGCGTCGTGGTTTTCGTACCACACTCGCGCTGCGTCTTTCAGAGAGACGTATACGTTGCGCAACTTGCCTGCTTCGTTCCATTGGTTTATGATCGTCCCCCTCTCGAAATCATTCAGCCAGTCTTCGGCGTCCTCGAACGGGTCACCATAGAGCACCTTCGGTATGACGGGCTGCCTGAAAATGAGCTGTGATTGCGCAACTTGGCTAGTCATGGTGGTGGCGTTTCTTGTTTCCGTTGCTGATGCCCTTCGCACAGGGGGAAGTGGTCCAAATTCTTGTGAATCCCGTCGAATACGGCGACTGATCCGTTGGTGCACAAGCGTAAGCTCCAAGGCTTGCGGATGATCAGGGCTTGGACTTCGCTCTCTCGCGGGGGTTGGAATCATCTACCCCGCACCTCCACCAGAAAATGTAACGAATGTAGCAGCCTCACAACAACGATGTTCTAATTACACGGTTTATTAAAGGCGAACTTGTGCCCAAAGCGAACGACGCACAGCAATCGAGAATATCCAAGGGCGGTAGTCCTCGTGAGCCTCTGCCTCGAGCACCGTCGTTCTCTTCTTCTTCACGCGCGTTGGCTGTTCGGTGGAGTACCGGGTGCATGTAGGGCCGGCTCGTGCATTGCGGCTGGCTTTGTCGCTCGTAGTCGTGCCGTTAGCATTTCTCTAGTTCCCAACGTCCGCGTTGCGTGGAGCAATGGTAATTTCCTGTGGCAATATCACAACACGCCTCCATTCCACACACATGATGCGCTCGCGGCCATTTCAGTAGCTTCACATAGGCCAAATTTGTCATTACGTGAAATCAATAAATGACGAAGGTATGTGGCTAGTGCAAACACGATAATCATGAGATGCGTGTCATGTGACAACATGACTTCATGCTACAGTCAAGGCGAGATTATTTTTTGACGTGACACGGGGCGCGTGCTCGCGGGCGTCCATTTCGTCGCGTGATGCTGGCGTTGGGACGCCAGGTGCCGGTTTTGTAATATACTTGAAGGCGTGCGCCGCGCTGCGTTGCTTTGACGCAAGTGCGTTTCAGCACATCCAGTGTCTCTTCATAACTAAAATAGGGAGACGCAGTGTTGTTTGAGTAACGCATCGGCGCGAATTGCACGCTGGTTGCCGTCAGGCCACTCCGACGAACGCTGGTCACGCCTGGCATCAAACTATAGAGTTCTCGCGTTTTGCTAACATAGCGTCGCTGTGCCCAACGTGCGCGCGCGTCAACGCTACTTTTGAGTACATTGGGCCTTTCATTATGCGCTCGTGGCCATTTTGCTAGCTCAACACATACCAAATTTCGTGTTATGTGACATCAATGGATGATGAAAAATTTGGCAGATGCCACGTTCAGTTGGAACCGATGATATGCGAACCACGAATGAAAAATGTTGCTATGTCACTCTTAAATCAGCACAACGTTACGAGGTGGAGGTAAATCATGCCGTACATAATTTACTTTTCATAATTGTCAGGTTTGGATGTGCCGTTTACCTTGGTCATCTATTCACGTCACGTGATACAAAATTTAGTATATGTAGAGCTAGTGAGATGGCCACGAGCTCGCTATTAGCGTGGTATGTTGTCAATTTCTACATGGCACATGTGTCACAATTATCATGTTTGTGCCATTCATATATTTTGTCATGCATTCCCGTTACGTAACACCGAATTTGGCATATGTGGAGCTAGTGAAACGGCCGTGAGCGCATCATTAATGGACCAATATACTCCATTGTACCGTTGACGCGTGCGCATACTGGGCACAACGATGCAACGATAGCAAAATGTGAGCACTATATAGTCTGACGCCAGGCACGACCGGCGCGACCAGCGTGCGTCGGCGCAGCCCGACGGCAACTGGTGCGAAATGCGACATGTTGCGTTTGGTGCCGATGCGTTACCCAGACAACACAGCGTCTCCCTTTTTTCGTGATGGAGGGACACCGGACGTGCTGAAACGCGTACGCGTCAAAGCAATGGAGCACGGCACGCGCCTGCGAGTATGTGGCAGGACCGGCACCTGGCGTAGCAACGCCGACGTGACGCGACGAAATGAACGCCGACGAGCACGCGCACCGTTCACGTCGAAATGTATTGGTGCCTTGACTGTTGCATGCAGTCATGTTCTCACATGACGTGCATCTCATGATTATCATGTCTGCACCAGTCACATACCTTCGTAGTCCATTGGTGTCACGTTACACCAAATTCAGCTTAAGTGAAGCTAGCGAAACGGCCGCGAGCGGATCATCAACACAGCATTTAGTCATGTTGCTACATGACACGCATTCCGTGTTTAATATATTTGCACCGGTCACATAGCTTCGTCATCCATTCACGTAATGTTATGCCAAATTTGGTATATGTGACGCTAGCGTAACGACCATGAGCGCATCAAGAGCGTGGCATGTAGTTATATTGTTACATGACACGCATGTCATGATTTTCATGTTATGACTAATCAAATATGTTCTTCATACAGTCATGTTATGCCATACCAAGTATGGTATCGATATCATTATCGAAACGGTCAGGAGAGCTGAAAGTCGTAGACGGCTAGATAGACAGACAGATAGATACGTTCAAAGTCACCGAAGTTTGCTAAGAAATGCTTCACATTTAATATATGACTTGTGCAAGCATGATAATCCTGACGCGCATGTCATGTAAGAACATGTCAATATACCACGCTAATAGCATGTTCGCGGCCGTTTTGGTAGCTCCTCATACACTAAATCTGGCATCCCGTGACTTGAATAGGTGACAAAGGTGAACGACACTTCTAAACATGATAATCATGAAAACAAAGTCGGGCACGGCATTATTTACCTCCACTTTGTTACGTAGTGCTCATCTTAAGGTGACACATCAACATTTCTTATTCATGCTTCGCATATCATTGATTCCTACTGTACGTGGGATCTGCCAATTTTCATTGATCGTAAAACCTGAAAATGCTTCATGAATTCATATCTTAATAACAAAAAATAAAAAAAAGCTTTAAAAACACTTTATTTTTCTTAGAACGTTTGAGTGGGCAAATCGTATTTGCACATGCGAAACGCTTGAACACAGAAAACATTCGTAATGCAATTAAAAACTGTAGCTGAATAATATTGAGATCAAACAGACAACCGTGTCAAGGAAAGTACAGGAGGTATTACTACAAGCAATTTAATTATAAATAAGAAGATAAAGAAGTAGACCAAAGGTAACTTGCTTGTGGCAGAAACCGAACCTGCGACTTCAAATAACGCACCCGATGCTCTACCATCCGAGCCACACAGCTGCTATCGCCTCGTCCACTTTAGGTGTCTATGTGTGCAATAAACACAGGATTGTCAGTGAGCGCCACCAGTAGAAACCATCATTCAATAGGTATACAATTATGATTGATATGTGGGGTATGACGTCCCAAAGCTACCATATGATAATGAGTGACGCCGTAGTGGAGGGCTCCGGAAATTTCGACCACATGAGGTTCCTTAACGTACACCCAAATCTGAGCACACGGGCCTACCACATTTCCGCCTCCATCGGAAATGCAGCCGCCACAGCTGGGATTCAAACCCGCGACCTGCGGGTCAGCAGTCGAGTACCTTTGCCACTAGACCACTGCAGCGCGGCGCATTATATTTATGTGTTTTAGGTTCTGGTCTGGGCGCTAGTACTGTGCAAGGGTGCTGTAACCGATAAACCCCCGAAAAATCCCACCAAATCTATCTATCTATCTATCTATCTATCTATCTATCTATCTATCTATCTATCTATCTATCTTTTCGTTGGAGTGCATGATGATGAGTGGGGCGAAGCATCCGTCCGTCCGTCCACGCTTCCGTCCCTCCGTTCGTTCTGTCTGTGTGTCGCAGGTCACGGGATCAAATTCCGGCTGTGGCGGCTGCATTGCCGATGGAGGCGAAAATGTTGTAGGCCCGTGTACTCAGATTTGGGTGCACGTTAAAGAACCCCAGGTGGTCAACATTTCCGGAGCCCTCCACTATGGCGTCTCTCATAATCATAAGGTGGTTTTGGGACGTTAAACCCCAAAAATCAAATATGGCTGTGTGTCCATCTGTCCACACATTCGTGCGTCCGTCCATCTGTGCATACATCCGTCACTCCTTGCGTCCGTTCGTTCATCCGTGCACAATTCCATCCGTCTGTCCGTCCGTCCTTTCGTCTATCCATTTATGCGTACATTCCTACACCAATATTTAGGGGCGAAGCTCATTAGACCGCGGGTCTTTCCCCTCTCGTTATTACAAGTAGTAGTATGCAGTCACCTCTGGTTCTACAATAGATGACGTTATGTGTATATGTTCTTGGAAACAATATAACTAAGAGCCATTAGTGGTTTTCGCAGTATAACCACGGAGTGAATGATGATGATTAGTACGGAGCGTCTCTGTGTCCATTAGTCGGTGTTTCCGTCTGTTCACTCGTTCGTCCATCTATTTGTGAGTCCATTCGTGTGTTCGTTCGTCTTTCCGTCCGTTCGTGAGCCCGTTTGTGCGTATGTTCTGTCTGTCCATTGAACCTTCCGTGCTTCCATCCGCCTATAAGTCCAAGTGGGCGTTCGTCTGTGCTCCCATCCGTCCCTTTGTCCACTCGTCCATGTATCGTTCGTGCTGTCATCCGCCTACCCATGCGTCCGCCCGTCGGTTCGTTCTGCTTCCATTCGTCCTTGCTTCCGTTCATCTGTCCGTTAGTTCCTGCGTCCGTGCCTCTGTCCATTCATCCGTCGGTCTGGACGCACTGACGTATAGACACATTGACGGATGAACGGACGCTTTGCTCCACTCATCATCGTTTACTTGGATGTGCTGTGATTTTCATTGAGACTAGTTGGTTTGGACATACACAAATTTAGTCGTCTTGTATTTCTGGTTTTATAAATATATGTGCTCTGTAATATTTTAGACGTTTAGTATAGCTGTCTAATAATGTGTCTCTCAGTACACATAAGCTGGTCCAAATCTTATCATACGCAGCCCCCCTAGGCTGTGACAAATGGAAATGCGTAGAATATGACACTAGCACTATTGGTGCATTGCCTGGGTTATTTGCGGAATCCGCGTATTACTTGAGTCTTCCTGTTCCATAAGCAAAGCTCACCCAGCGAACAATAGCACTGTGAGTAAAATAGAAAATGAGCGTTTGTAAAATCTCTTTCGTGGCTTTCAGTGTGGTGCAGTTGGTTAATTTTCCATCAGCTATCACTCGGGTATGGAGAGGAGACTGCTTTCAATTTTCTCTAAGGAGATTTTTTTGACAGTTTTTTTTGCCCTGAAGCCAGGTTTATTTTTCTGTTGCCGTGTGGCCGTGATGTGTGGCCGTGCCAGAAACATGTCATGAAGTATATCGTGGATTCCCGGCATAAAGCACTTTCTGTGAACAGACCAACCGATTTTTTTTCCACCCAGTTTTTTTTGGCGTGACAAAAAGCTTACCCTTCAGAGTGTTGTTAGCTGCTGTAGCTGACCCAAAAATGACATAGTCATTTTATAAGCAATATTTTTCAATCTGAGAGGCTCTGAACACGGACTAGCCCTTTCATACAGCAAAGCTGCGAATTGATGGCGATGTCGGTAATTATCCTGGCTACTTGTGCATGTGGTTGTTGTTCTTGTTTAGCAGGAATTTCTATTACTAAGCTTAACCGCCATTTTTCTGAACTTTACAACTATTTCCAAAACTAAGAAGCCGTTAAAGAGAGACGATGTTGCTTTACGCAGCTTCTCGGTAATTGTGTCGCTTCGCATGAGCCTGCGCCTAACGTTGCTGCACCTATGTCGCGGATGGCTTGTCCGTCATGGTTACTTTTTTGACAAACGAGGCAAACGAAGTCACCAAATTGTGACTGCGCAAATAAACGTTTCTTCTCGATGTTGTAGAAACAAACTTTCACCACTCGGTACCCGAGATGCACCGCCCGAGATAGTATAGCAAAGTGGGGAAGAAACGTACTGCCGCAATGCAAACAGCGGCGATTGACTTGCTGGTCTCTTGAAGATGAAGCAGAAACGCTGGAGAAGTTCTAGTAGGCCGAAAGAGACTTCTACAAATTTTACATTATTACAGACATCATATTTACGAAAAAATTCGCTCCGTTTCTGCATGTAATCTACAAGTGTCATCAAAACACGATAGTCTTGCGTGTGGGGAGAGTAAACAAAACATGTATTTATTATTCTGCACAAGAAAATCGGTGAATGGTATTATGGAGGCGCTACTTTAGAGGGCCTCGAACGTGCAGCGGGGGCGAACGAGCGCACCAAGTCAGGTCACACGGGAGGCATGAGCTCCATCTGGCAGTTTTCTTGAAAAATGAAACGCGTGGTTTTGAGACGGATGTCCGCGCCCATCCCAGAGGTGATAATGTGTAGTACGCATGGCGAAAGGTAGGTGCCACCACCGTCTCGTCTCAGCAAAGCGTTGGTAACTCTTGCCTTTTTGCGCAAGCGTTACATGGTTAGCAGAGCGTGATAAGCGCTGAGGCTCCAAAAATTACTTATGTATGCCTTTTTTAGTAAAAGATGCACATGCAGAATATATACGTATTGTTATGGTGCCCCAGACACGCGCATGAATTGTTTTTTATTTGACATTTTCACAAGTATGAGCGCTAAACCTTGCGCCCTATATGGGCGGAGCCTGAGAGCTGATGGCTGTTCGCCCCATGTGTCTTGAACCGTCGTACGGGGCGTGCGGCGTCGTATGCCGCATCGGATGCCGAATTGCACCATGTGTCTCCCGCTTAAACGGCATGCACGAACACAACATGCGGCTGGGCCACAACAGAACCAATGTGAGGAGGCACCGACCGCACCACATTGGGTCTCAGAAAAGGCCCATTGATACATTCACCCCTTTTCTTGCCTACATGGGGGTCGGTTTCATTTTACCAAGTTATCAGGAACTCAAACGACTTCGAAATCTCAGGCGTGTACACGGCCGTATTTGTGCGGTCGGGGCTAATCTGGACGGACAAGCTTCGACTGCGTGCCATCAAAGCGATGCTGCATTCCGGAGTAAATGCTGTGCAATGACTGACATTCCTCCCCAAGCTTGCCGCACAACGTAATCAAAAGTAAACAAAAAAACTGCCCCGCAACCACATCTTACCGTGGTCCTACAGCGCATATGCACAGTTGTGCCGATTGCAGTACACGTTATTTCTGAGCAAATTGCACATAGAAAAACCACAACGCTCCACATCTTAGTAACCCGGAAATTACCTGCATGGTCTCATGAGCACGCAGAGAAGTTGCTGGAGACGCACTGACGACCATAGGACTGTCACCTCATGCGAATGGACTGCAATCCTAATGCATATAACTAACGCAGTCCTATATGTAGTAATATATTTTACTTTAGAGATGCAAGAAAAATTTAATTACTAACAGACTGACTGTTGACCACGTGCACTAGTAAGTGGTTTCTTGACAGGGCATTAGTCACATAATTAAAGTTTCGGCCACCAGGTGCCACAAGAAAGCTATTTTTGCAACTTTAATGAAACAAATACAAATGTATTTTTTATTTTTATGAGAGTCGCTATGAGGCACATTCTTTCCATCCGTACTGTAATATCAATTGATGTTGTGGGCAGTTATCTGTTTCTTTATTCTATTTGGTACCGGCGTGAGCATATAGTTGCATATAGCTTCATCATTTCATCAGATTAGGGAGCCGCATGATAATCAAGGCAACGGACTTTTTGCTACTTAGGAGTTGTCATAAGACACAACAGGTTGCATAGGATATTGAAATTAATTGGAGAGCCACAATAAAGGAGCGAAACAGCGGCTTCATGTTTCGGCTTAGAAGACCTTGTGAAAGGTTGCCCAGTACGTTCACACCCAGATCTTGACTCCTCTGGAGACTTTTCGCCCGTACATTTGTTATAGCTCTTTTTCAACAACAGTGTCATAGATATGTCGTTAGAAAAACGCAAACCTATGCTTTATTAAAAGCTATACCAGTCCATAAGGCCACAAAAGAATAGATACAGGGCTTTCCTAGTGGGCTTGTTCTCTCTACTTAAAATCACTTGCTAAAGAAGAAATGCCATGGCGACCGATTAACCAACATGCGTAACAAAATGGTATACAATCAAAATGAATGATAGCTTCGTGCAAATCATGACATTCTTTTATTGTACCGAGAATACGAGTCTAAGCTTGATCCGACAAATGGGTAGCAAAAGCCCGCTGACAAAGTGGGCGTTGTTAGATAATGGAACTCTCTGACTACATCGCTGAAGCTATGAGGCAGTTGTGTGAATCTAGATACTATAAAAGGCTAGACCAGGGCCCAGCAATGCAATTCAAATGCATTGTTGAAGATTCACTCAGAGAGCTTTTGAAATAAGGCTTCATAAGCGAAAAAAATGAGGCAGTCATTAGCTCCTCTCAGTCCTGTAGCAGGAAGGTTTTAATTACTACCTAAGATACACAAGATAAACAACCCATGTCACCTTATTGTGTCTGCTATTGGTACTGTGACTGAACCACTCTCTATGTATGTTGATAGCCTCATTAAAACAATACCTCATTCCTTCCCGTCGCATGTTAAGGATACGAAGGACTTTTTAACCAACATTCTGAAACTCGACGTACCTAACAACTCGATACTCGTCACACTAGACGTGACTTCACATTCCTCAAGACGGTGTCATTCGGTAGCTAGTAGACGCTTATGATGACTCAGCCTTTCATAAACCTGTTGACTACTCAACTCTTGCCAGTCTTCTTCAGCCAATTCCGCAGCTGAGCAACCTTGAATTCATTGACATGCACTACATTCAAATGAGTGGTACCGCAATCGGCACTAAGATTGGACCAAATTGCGCTAATCTATAGATCAATCAGAGAGCAGGTTATTTGATACATGTTCGTTAAAACCGTTGTACTATATTCGCTTCATAGACAAGATTTTTCTCGTGTGGCGTCATGGAGAGGCTGAACTTTTGTCTTTCATTTCCAATTTTAATGGTGTGCATCCATCAATCTCGTTTTCGCCCACATTTTCTGAACGTCACAGATTCCTTGTCTGTTAATAGGTTGACGACAAATCTTTTTTGAAAACTAACGGACAAACACCGCTCTTTGCATTTCGAAAGTGGCCATGTCAAGCCAAGGCCGGAGTGGAGAGGCCCGTGCGCTTTCCTTCTTACGGCCTTCGCTATCGCTTCGGGCACAATGGGAGCGCGTCTTCACAGATAACGTCGCAGCTTACCGCGTGAGGGCGCAGCGACCCTGCTGTAGTTGTAGCGGGTTCGCGGTTGTAGATTGAGGGGCTTCTTGCTACTGCCGTCCTGACATTGTCTTTTTATGTCCTGTGTTGCATCGTTCAACAGAGTGGATGCCGCAAGGTAGATACGTCGTGATTTAAGTACCCTATATTCATAGCTTTTGCATTCTAAGGAATGTGTCTTGCGAGGTGGAGCAGTGAATCGGTTACCGTAGAACGGCCAGCGAAACCATGGTGAACTGTTGTGCACCGCACTGTAAGTCACAGTCCTGCAAGACTAAAGGCATTTCTATTCATCAATTTCCGAGTGATGCAAAACTGGTCACTAAGTGGCTGAAAAACATTTCAAGGGAAACTTTTGTTGTCAAAGACAAGTCGGCGTCAACTGTCGTTTGCAGCCGGCATTTCTTCTCCACTGACTACGTGCCTGAGCGACAAATCAGGAAACTTCTACCTGGTGTAGTGCCAACAGTGTTCGACGAGTACCCAAGCTACCTTGTGCCGAGTGCGAAGAAGCCTCGTAAGGAGCACGAATCTAGATGTTCTGTCCCTGCTCCAAAATCAAGTAAGCGAAAAGTTGAGCCCGAAGATGTGGTCAATCTTTCTGAATCGCAGGACAACTTCGCTGGCAAGAAACACACTGTCTGCACTCAAACGGCAAATAAAGACGCCCCTTGAGTAAGTGCTTATGTTTCGCTTATCGGCAAGCTTCGTAAACAAGCTGCACACCACCGTTCGAAAATTACCAAACTCCAACAGCAGCTTGATGCTCTATCGGTAGAATAAGAAGCTTGCTTCTGTCAAAGGAGTTGTTACTGATTCTGCAAAGGGTGAAAAGAAGGCCATCTTTCTCCTTGATCAACTAGGCAGTTATGGACAGAAGCGACCGTGCTACGCCGAGGAAATAATCAGAGTGTGTGTCGAGTGGCGCTCTGTTTTGCATAAGGGATACGATCATGCTCGGACATCCCAGCTGCTGACACTGCCAGAAAAGTGCACGCTGCAGCGGTACATAGGACCCAGCCCGACGACACGTATGAGTCCTGCGATGAAAAGAAGACTGATTTTTGAAGCTTCCCTACTCAGCTGTAAGAAGCATATGGCAACGCTAATCATTGATTAGGCTAGCATCAAGCCGAAGTGCATATATGATAGGAAATCGGACGCACTCTTTGGCTTGAGAGACAAGCCCTGCAGTTACACACCAGGTGGCTTGAAGGGAACCTTTGCAAAGAGGATACTGTGTATTGTGCTTTACGGCATCGCTTGCTTCTACAGAATTCCCTGATCATATTATTTCACTAAGCAACTTATCCTGAGAGACCTGTTTGCATAGACTAAGGAAGTGATCAAATCTGTTGAGTCTTGCGGATTTTTGAATGTGCACATTGTGACGGACATTTATTCCGCCAATACTAAAATGTTTAAGCTGATGGAAATGACTGTTTATTAACTGTAGTAGAGCATCCACATGATACCGATCGGGTGATCTTCCTAAGCTTTGAACCATCCCACGTGCTAAAAAAAAAAACGTTCGGAGTCAATTTCTTGAACGAGGGCTGACAGACGGCGTAGATGACATCTCTGGCATATCTTTCCAAAAGCTGTACGAGCACCAAAAGGACATGACAGTCAAATTGACAAGTAACCTAACTAAAAAAACTTGTCTACCCTACAAACTGGGAAAAGATGAATGTTCTTTGGGCAGTGCAAACATTTTCCCCACAAGTAATTGCAGCTATTGAGCACCTCCAAAAAAACACAGGTGGTGACTATACTCTCTACGTGTTCATCAAAACAAGTTCAATCATTCCTTTTCTGAAAATAATCACACGAAGTTTCGATATCCATGACACCAAGTATTCTGGCAGTGGCCAAAAGAGCCCGATATCGAATACAGACGACCCTCAGCTGAGCTGGCTTACAAACAAGTTCACCAACTACATTGAAAGCATCCCGGAAAGCTCGAAAGCACGAGGAAAGGATGGTTTCACTTGAGAGACATTTGAAGCCTTGCGTTTCGCGACGAAGTTTTCAGTTGAAACTGCACGTTTTCTTGTGCGGAACGGTGTCAACTGCGTCCTTACGTGGAAGCTGAACAGTGACCCCATTGAGGCCATCTTTAAAAGAATAAGATTCATTTGCGCAGAAAATGGCATGCTACAGGCAAGGGCAGTGACGACTACGCTTGATTCCATTATCAAGTCTGAGGCCTCAATTGGCAAGAGGCTCACTATACCTTGTGTTTATGCTGAAGAGCAGACTGCTGCGCTACCAGTCTCTGACTGAGGCGTTGAATCACGTTGCGGAAAATCCTGATACCCCATCACCCTCTGTCACGTACTATGGTTTAGTTTATGTCGCTGAATACATCGCCAAGCTAATCAGTGAAGTTAAGTGTGACGCTTGTTAAATCCCCCTCGAAACGCACGAGAGAAGTCAGCCTCTGTACACGGTTCTACAAAGCTCAGATTTCAGCAGGCTGCAATATCCAAAAACAGAGTTTGGGGCACGGTTGTACAAAATGGTGCGTTTTTTTTAAAAAAAACTATCGTGCACCGTCCTCGCACAAATTTGCTGGAAGTGCTATGAATCCTCATTCAGCCTTATCTTTAAAACTCGCCGCTGCTCCGTTGCCCGGAAGGCGTCGACAACAGTCACGCAATAAGGTCTGCCGGCTTGATTTCCGAGAAGCTTGTGAGAACAGTTCCGATCAACTATACTCAGAAGATAACCAACAAGAACATAAAGTCAATAACTTATGCGCACAAGTTTTCTCAGGAAACAGTTTAGGCTAGGAATTAGTGTTCCATGTGGGAGTTATTTCAGCAAGAAGTGATGTATTCAACATGACAGTTTTCAAATAACGCGGTATTAGTGAAAGAAATGCTCAGTTTCGTTTTATTTTCCTTAAATAAATACTTGTTTTCACCGAATGCGCAGCACCATTCTTTAATTGTTTTTAATGCCAGTGGTGCTCAAACAAAATACCAGCACTTCGACTTCAGAGTTATGACGTGAATCCAAGCCTGACGTTTCTTTCTGTGCAATCACTGCACGTTGCGCGGAAATTTATTTGCCGACTCGGACCCAATACAAGGCCAGACAAAACTGCGCAGTGGTTTATGAAAAAGATTCAGAACGTGTTTACCGGTGCATGGCAGTCAGAAATAATGCGATAATGCACGGCCAAGAGAGAACGAGCGCATGCTCGCTTTCAGTTCGCGCCGACGATGGTGGTGGCAGCAGCAGGGTCACAGTGGCACAACGGGTGCGCGGCGTGCGGGGGAAACAGCCGCATTGAGAAGTCCGTAAGAAGGAAAGTGCTCACGTTTGCCCAGTCCGGCCGTGGTCAAGCATAACAAGACTAGCACTCCATAGAGTCAGGCACTCATATGAAAAAGGTTGGGCTCCGTGCAATCGAACTTTCATGAGAACTGTGATAAGCTGCGTAATGCACTAACAGGTCAAAAGTACCCGTCCCAAATAATCGACGACGCCAATAATCGTGCCATGGCAGTAGAGAGACGCGAGCTTTTAGTTCAAAAAGCGCACTTCACAGCGACCATTTACTAACCTAGTTTTTACGCATTCTGAATCCATCCCGAACGTGAATGGCATCCTAGAGAAGCATCACAACATCGTCATGCACAGTGGTCACCTGAAAAACATTTTCTGTGAACTACCACGCATATTATACCGACGATCAAGGAAACTGTGCGACATACTCACGTCATCTAAGGCAGCCCACTAGCCCACTCTATTCCTGCCTTAAGGCATGGTCCAAGGTGTGCAGTCACATGACTACCACCGCGTCAGTCAAAAGTTAGGGGTCCAGTTTCACAATGAAAATTAAAGGGAGCTTCGACTGCGATACCAGCAACTGCGTCTATCTGCTGGAATGCTCAGCTTGCAAATTTAAAATGTAGGTCACACTGAAACGCCATTTAGATTAAGTTTCAATAACCACAAAGCACACTTGACCACGTATCCCAACCTGCCCCTTTCGAAGCACGTAAGCACACCGGGGCATTCGCTTGACGAACACACAGCCACAATATTGGAATCAGGTTTTCAATCACACCACGGAAGAGAGGTGTGCGAATCCTTTATTATCTATAAATTTAGGGCCGTATCATTTGGTAATAATGAAAGCGCTGGAAAGCTGACATTTCTCACCACATGATAAATTAGCGATTCTCACATACACTTGTTAATTAACGGTGCATGTAAAGTTTCGCTGTTTGTTTCAGACCTGTTCCCACCAGCCTTTGTAGCGCACCTTTTGGAGTTCATTTTCATCACTGTCACTCTTTTTATATTTTATATTTTTAGATTTTACCTGTTATTTTAATGTCGGTTTACCCTTGTTACCACTGGCACACTTCATTTGTTATACACGTTCACTTCAAATTTTCATTGTTTTATTTTTTACCTTTCAATTCTTGCTGGTTTACCATTGTTACCGTTAGCTACTTTATTTTTTAAACACGTTCAGTGGCCATCTAACCGCTGTTGATGTTTACCTACCTGTTTTTGCTATTTTAGACTGGTTTGCTTTGGCCTTTCGCAACGTTTCCTTCCCCTTTTTTTCACTTTATTTGTTGCACACCTCTCCAGTGACACGCCCTGGCGGACGCTGCTCAGTGCGCATATACACGGCAGTGACAGTGTCAAAAATTTTTTGGTCAATTTTTATTGATTTTTTTTACTAGAGTTTTTGTGTTCACAAATAAACCTGTAGATGCGTATAGCCCACACTTTGTATTTGAGAACTGCCTCTTCAAAACAAATTTTTCATGAGGTCTTGACTGTATTGTCTTAGTGCCTTTGTTTATTGATAGTGATATAACATAGGCTGCATTTGTTACGATTATAGTCAGACCGTGTTAGGGGCCCCCACCATACTCATGTATTTAAGAAGTGCGTTTTCGCCTGTGCCCTGTATTCCCTGACAAAGGCAGGCCCTCCTGCCGAAGCGTAGGAAGTAATAAACACTGTCATTTTTAAAGCCACACACACACACACACACACACACACACATACATATATATATATATATTGACACGAGAATGTAGTGGGTTTCTGGCTGTTGTGCAGCTAGTGTCAATATACATGTGCGTGTCGAAGCATTTAGTCTGCAGAAATACGACGACACACTCGCACTCCTCGGTCGAAGTTGTTCCGCTGTTCTCGACAGTGTTACTTGCACTAATTTTATTACGATGACAAACTGGTGGAGCTGCTTCATCATCATCATCATCATCATCATCATCATCATCATCAGCCTGACTACGTCCACTGCAGGACAAAGGCCTCTCCCATGTTCCGCCAGTTAACCCGGTCCTGTGCTTGCTGCTGCCAATTTATACCCGCAAACTTCTTGATCTCATCTGCCCACCTAACCTTCTGTCTCCCCCTAACCCGCTTTTGTTCTCTGGGAATCCAGTTAGTTATCCTTAATGACCAGCGGTTATCCTGTCTACGCGCTACATGCCCGGCCCATGCCCATTTCCTCTTCTTTATTTCAACTATGATATCCTTAACCCCCGTTTGTCCCCTAATACACTCTGCTCTCTTCTTGTCTCTTAAGGTTACGCCTACCATTTTTCTTTCCATTGCTCGCTGCGTCGTCCTCAATTTAAGCTGAACCCTCTTTGTAAGTCTCCAGGTTTCTGCTCCGAAGCTAAGTACCGGCTACGCTTAGTTCATTACAAATTTGCTAGTTTTCGCTCAAGCCGCTTCAAGCTTCTGCCACCATTTCAACAAAAATCTGGAGAAAAACCTGGCACTCTGCCTCAGCCACCGCTTGCTAGGACTACCTCCTGAGTTCGGTACCTTGAGCTCGGCAAGAATGACCACCACAACGGCAAGTCAGGCGCAAGAAAGCAACGTAGACCAACTCACATTCACCCCAACGTCGTCTACACAGCACGCAATGTGAAGCCGTTTCATGGGAATGTATTTGAGGACGTAGTTGATGGGCTAGACCACTGCGATCGGGTCGCAGCCGCCAACGAATGAAATGACACCAAGAAGCTTCGCTACGTCTATTTTGCGCTTGAAGACTATGCTCGCATCTGGTATGAGAACCGTGAGTCGTTTCTCACCAACTAGCAAGAATTTCAGCGACAGCTATACCAGACATTTAGAAATCGCGAAAGTAAAGAAAAAGCCGAGCAGGCTCCTCAGAGCCGGGTTCAGAAGCCGAATGAAAACGTGGCTATGTTTGTCGAAGACATGTCGCGCTTGCTTAAGCACGCTGACCCAGTGATGGGTCAGCGTGAAACAAAAAAATATTCGACTCCTCCTGCGGGGTGTTAAGAAGCAACCTTTTGCTGGACTCATACGCAGGCCCCCAAACATTGTCGATGAGTTCATCGCGGAAGCTACTACCATGGAACTAGCAGTTCAGCAACGCTCTCTACAGTACAACCGCCAAGTTTCCGTCGCCGAGGTGTCACCTTTCACCTGTGGCCAGGACTTATCAGCACTCCGCAAGCTTTTGTGGAGCGTGGTTTGCGAGGAGCTCGAAAACGTTCGTCCCACCACTACTCACCCAAGTGCGACGATTCTGGGAGCCATTATTTGCAATGAGCTCAGGAATGCGACCCAACCATTGCTCCCAATACGTGCGGAAGCTCCTGCTCTGTTTACGCCGAAGCATTGAGGAGTCCTTATCCTTCAACCGGACGCCGGCCACCTTCTACTTTGTCACCATTGCCCCGTCAATTCGCTCTGCAAATAACTGTGTGAGTAGTTTCCAGTATGACGTTCCACTATAAGTCACCCGTAAATCTGGTGTGTGGCACACCTCTGACAACAGGCCTCTATGCTACCACTGCGGCGAAGCGGGTCATCTGTACCGCCAGTGTGCGTATCGCAGGATGGGCCTTCAGGGATTTCACCCTAACGCGCGTCGACCCAGCAACGGGGAGCATCCTCGCGAGATTCAGTAATACCTAGCAGCGCAGCAGCCGTTTCCTCCTGCACAAAGCCACCGGCCATGCTCACCTTCTCCTCGACGCCTCGGCTCACCTAGTCGTTTCGCCACCTTCTCTGGTGTACGAAACAGGTCCCCAAGTCCCGACCCACGCCCGAAAACTGAGGCCAGCGGCCTCTGGGGGTGGAGCTGCTGTTGACCGAACTGACAAAACATTCACGAAAATTTCTGAGCATGTTGCAGCAACTTGTGCGAATATTTTCATAACCGTCGACAATCACTCGGCCACCGCACTCGTGGATAATGGCGCCGATTACTCTGTTATGAGTGGTGACATCGCGGTTGCTCTCCGAAAAGAGGTGACGCCATGGAACGGTTCCAGCTCCGTACCACCGGTAGTCAACTAGTGACACCGGTTCGGAGGTGCACTGCCCGAGTACGTATTGGCGCTTCGACATTCATCGGGACTTTCGTCGTACTGCGGAAATACTCTAGGCAGGTCATCTTGGGATTACACTTCCTCCGAGAATATGGGGCTATTATAAATCTCTGAGAATGGCTGGTGACGTTTTCACGTAACGAACATTCTCAGGATTGTGAATCGCGTATGATGGTGATGCGTGTATCCGAAGATTCATTGACAGTACCGCCCCGTTCCAATGTTCTGGTTAATGTGCTGAGTGACATAAACCGAATGGCTTGCAGAGTTGTGGAAGGCAATGTGTCTGTGCTCTTGTTTCGTCAAGAATGCGTCATGCGTTGCCCATGGTCTCATAGAACTGACACAAGATCCTGCGAAAATTCTACTAACAAATTTCAGTCATGAATTCCAGTACTGCATGGGGCAGTGTGTCATCGCTTACTTTGAAGAAATCGGAGACTCCAAAGCCAGCATATCACTCGCGCAACTCTCTTCCGGTCCTCGCGGCGATAAACAATTTCCGGTTAACCTTGGTGTGAACTGCGCACAGTCGACTTCACACCAAGAGAGGCTTCACTTCCTTTTGCTTTCCTTCAGTGATTGTTCTGCCACAACATCCAAAATCAAACAGACACACGTCGCAAAGCACAGAATCACAACAAAGTCCAGCAAAAGGCCTATTCTATAACATGCTTATCGAGTTTCCCGCAGAAAACAAGACGCCATTCACGACCAAGTACAAAAAATGATTGCTGACGACATCATTAAGCCATCTAGAAGCCCATGGGCGTGACCGGTTGTGTTGGTAAAAAAGAAAGACGGCACATTGCGTTTCAGTGTTGATTATCGCAAACTGATCACCGTAACAAAGACGTTTATACGCTTCCTCGCATCAACGACTCTATCAACCGCCTTAGAAGCACCCGTTATTTTTCGTCCATAGATCCAGGCAGTGGTTATTGAGAAATTGAGGTCGATGAGCGTGACCGAGAAAAGATTGACTTCATTACTACTAACGGGTTTTTTGAATTTAAGGTGCTTCTTTTTGGACTGTGCTCTGCTCCCGCGACTTTTCAACGAATGATGTACACAGTTTTAGCCGGTATCAAGTGGCAATCGTGTCTTGTTTTCAGATGACGTTGTCGTTTTTTCATCGACTTTCTAGCAGCACCTTCAGCGTCTTCGTGCAGTACTTGAGGCGCCACAAACAGCTCGCCTGTCGCTCGAGCCCGAAAATGCCACTTCGGCTATGAGGAGCTCAAGTTTCTCCGCTATGTCATTAACATTGACGGAATTCCCCAGACCCTGAGAAAACACTGGCTGTCACTACCTTCCGAACTCTGAAGAACAAACACGACGTACGCCATTTTCTGGGTCTTTATGCGTATTATCGTCACTTCGTGCTGAACTTTACAAAAATAGTAGAACCTTTAAACCAACTCACGAGAGACAACGATGCTTTTGTGTAGAACAACATGAAGCTTTTTGCGAGCTACGACGACGCCTTGAGACTCCTTCAATTTTTGGTCATTTAGACGAAAATGCCGATACTGAAGTGCATACAGCTGCAAGTAATGTCGGCCTCAGAGCCGTCCTTGTGCAATAGCTGGAGGGTATCGAGCAAGCGATCGCCTACGCTAGTCTTGTGTAAGCGGAGCTTTGATCCCAACGCTCGAACCGTCATACTGGTCGTATCATCTGTGCTGCAAAACGATGTCCTTAAGGCGTGCCATGACGAACCACCTTCCGGGTATTTAGGATTCGCGCGTACTCTGGCTCGTACCCGCCACACGTACTACTGGCCCAAACTGTCCCGTACCGTCAAGCAATACGTCGAAACCTGCTGAGACTGACAGCGACGCAAGACTCCACTCATAAAACCTGCTGGTGTTTTACCCCCTAAGGTCACACCCCGAGAATCATTGCAACAAGTTGGCATGAAATGGACCTGCTAGGTCCATTTCAAAAATATTCAGCGGGGAATTGCGGGATAACCATTGCGACTGAATATTGATTTGTAACTTTGAAACACGAGCACTCCAGCGCGGTACGGCAAGCGTTGTCGCGAATTTCTTTATTCAGGCTGTCGTCCTCCTTTATGGGGCACCGGCCATGGTTCTAACAGACAGAGGCACGGCCTTCACTGCTCAACTGTCTGAAGAAGTGATGACACTCAGCGGCACCGTACATTACCGAACGACAGCTTACCATCCACAAGCTATCCGATTAACAGAACGACTCATTAGGACTATCCATACATGATTTCCATATATGTCGACGTGGCTATAGGAACTGGGACAGTGTCCTCCCTTTAGTAACTTTTGCATATAACACTGCGTGCAAGAAACTACAGGATTTACACCTTTCCGCCTGCTTCATGACCGCGAAGTTACTAGGTTAGAATTCATGCTTTTACCTGTTGCCTTTACGACCACCACCAAAAATGCTGACCAGTATGCGCAGCGCGCCGAAGAAGTTCAAAAATTAGCCCGCTTGCGCATTCGCTCTCAGCAGCAACACGATGCTCATGAATACAACCTTCGCCATAGAGAAGTCGTCTACCACCCCAGAAAAGAAGTAAGGCTCTGGAGCCTCGTACGCCAACGTGGTCGCTCTGAGAAACTCTTGCGTCGTTATTTCGACCCTTACAGCGTTCTTAAGTACCTAAGCTATGTGAACTACGAAGTTATCGCACAGACAAGCATGCGGTCCTTCCATCGTGGTGCCCATACGGACATCGTCCACGTGGCTAGGATGAAGCCGTATTACTCACGCTGAAGACTTGCTTTTCCCTTCATACATCTGAAAGCGTCGAGTCGATGTTTTTCGAGAGGGGGAGTAATGGCAAGAGCATGTAGTGGACTTTAGGCTGTTGCGAGGCTAGTTTCATCATTACTTGTGTGTGTCGAACGATGTGGTCTGCAGAAAGACGACGACGAACTCGCGCTGCTTGATCAAAGCTGTTTCGCTGTTTGCCACAGTGTTACTTGCACCGATTTTATTACAGCGACAATATAGTGTTGAATATTTTTTTCAATTGACACGAAGATTATCCTGCGCATTAGCTGTCATATCAAATGCCCCATTTGACACCCAAAGTTTGCAAAAATCGCCACAAGCAAATTTGGGTATTGCACTTTTTTAACTGCGTCTGCAAGTTAAAGGTGCCACTGAAAACCAAGGCGTAGGCAGAAAGAGAGAAGGGAATTGCTCTGTGATGCTGTCAAAATTATTTCCAGCAATATGTATCACGCAGTTGAACTTGCTTCCTTAGAGATAGACGAAAAGTAGCGCATACGAATTTAGCCAAACCGCCTTTTTTACTACACGCCAAGGTAGTGCAGTGACTAGGGTGCTTCTTTGCTGACCCTCGAATTGTGGGATTGAATACCTGTCGTATTTTCGTTGTATGGGAAAATGATTGAGGCCCGTGCACGTTGGTGTACAAGCATGTTAAAGAACCAAAGTGGTAAATTTTATGGAGCGCCCCACTACGGCGTCTCGTAATCATATCATAGTTTTAATTTCTTAAACTCATGAATTGATCATTAACAACATTTAACCATATGGTGTAGTAGCGCAAATTTGACGGGGACGAAGAGGACAAGAAAACACGACACTCGCTACACTTGCAACTAATTTTTATTTCAGAAGCAGCACTTCATATATAACCCAAAACCCTAGCGACACAGAAAAGAACTACGAACACTGAATCATTGCCAACAGAAGCTTTTGCGCAGACTCAAACGATAGTACACGGCAGTTAAGCTTAGACACTTTTAGATGACATAACTAAAACAGCCCTGGGTAACATCAATCCAAAAAAAACAAAACAAAAGATTATGCGGGAATTCACACGTGTTTGAAACAAAATTTTTGAAACGACAAGAAGGAGAGTATGACACATGCAAAAATTGATCTCAATTAAGTCCTTCGAGGTAGCTGGCTTCTCGGTTACTTAAGGAAACTGATGACTGACTGATGCATCCTTCTTTTCTTTTTTTAATGTAAAAGGCTTCGACAATTTCTCTGGTTAGTTGGTTTCCATGACGGAAGACTATGGTTGCGTCACTGTACAGTGGTGAGCAGCCACACTGGGAACAGTGTCTCTTTATGTGAGAATGAATGTTAGTTCCTAATAATCGCTTGTGTTCTAAAAGTCGGGTGTTCAAACCGACTTTTAGAACACAAGCGAAAATATTCTGCGAAAATATTCTGCGGCAGAAGCGAAGAAAACATTTTCAAGGTGTGCCGATGCCTTTTAAAGCACTCATTTAACTTGTCTTATAAACAGTCGAGAAAAGTTCAGTAATACAGGAAGCCTAAGGAGTCCTTCAACGCTAGCTTTTGGCACCTGTGCTTCGATGAAGCTGCTTACCTGTGACAAGCGGCATCCTCATTTTCGTAAGATGTGAAGTGTGCACTGAAAGCGGCGTCACCTATCGGAAAATTATCGCCGAACGTTATACCATATGCCGTTTGAGTACCTTAACTCTGAATAATTGCCCACTTTTTCTACCCACCCCTAACCCCCTCGGCGTTTCGGTCCGATTATAGAGTGTCATCGAAGGGCGCTGATCGACTCAGGACACGAACTACCCAGCAATATGTGTAGGCAGCGTATTTCAAGGGGGTGACTTCGCATGGCTAGGAAGCAACGCGCTCAGCAAAGTTCGGGTTGTGACCCTTAATGCGAGAAAAGAGGACTTTAGCGACGATACACGACATCTGGTAAATTTCCACCTTAAAGGGCCAGACAACGGGCTTCAAAACGCGCCGGAAAACCTCGCGCAATTTGACTGCATGTGACCAACCTTCTTATACGCGCAGTGACGTCAACTCGGCGATCGGCGACGTCACGCAGCACGCGTCTTGTCGATTGGTCGAAACCAGGTCTCAGCAAAGAGTAATGAAGCCGACGGCACCGATCACCGAGTTGACGTCACTGCGCGTATAAGGAGGTTGATCGCGCACAAGAAAACTGCGCGAGCTTTATCTGTGCGTTTCAGAGCCTGTTGACTGGCCCTAAACACTATCGTGCGTTTCTCGCCTGGAGGAAAGATTTCCGGGAACAGATTTCCTCCATTGCCGGTAAGGCTGCGCTCGCCCAGTAGCTTACTCGGTGTGCGAGATGTCTCCCGTGTGTGATTGCACCCATACCGAAGGCTAGTAGTTTCTGTCGCGTTTTAATGAAATGCCGCAAACGTGAATGAACGCGAAGGAATTGCTTGCAGCAGTGAAACTGCAGCGACTCGCATCAGAATGCCCGAAAGAGACAATCAACAGGCATGGACGGTGCACAGTAAAGCGCATACTTAAAGTCGAGTTGCATGCGCTGGTAATTCTCGTCAGAGTTCACACATTCTGAGAAATAGATTATGATGCACTATGCTCTGAACAACTGTGGAGTTTATTTGAACATCAGTGATGAACCAATCACGGAAAGTTTTGTATGGTTTGAGGATGCTCCTCTTCAAGCCAGTGTAAAAACTGGAAACACGAATGCAGGTATGCTCGCGGTAAAATATTCTGTATAGTTCTGAATCTGTTGACGTAAATAGAAAAGTCGGATGCATGCTTGCAAACAATAGACGGCACCTTTCCACAACGCTATCATTTTAGGGAGCCGAGTGAAGAAAGCTACAAAAAAAAAACAACGACAACATTCCACGTTTTTTTGCGCGTATTCAAGTGCTTTACTGTAAATACACAGCGACAAAGCTAGTGTTATCTGAGTAGGTATAATTCGATCATACGTAAAATTTTGATTAATAACAATTGAACATTTCTCATGGATGATTGTGTTGCCCTCAGGACTGCACAATAAAACCCTGCGATTGGAGTACTTCATTGCTATCAAGTCACAGTGCATCAGAAAATCTGCCCAAGAAATAACGTGTGCAAAATCGTGGTGCCCACGTTATCAAGTCACAGTGCATCAGAAAATCTGCCCAAGAAATAACATGTGCAAAATCGTGGTGCCCACGTAAAGCATATCTTACAAAAAATTACTTATTGTGTATCGCAAGCATGCTTAGATGCGAGCAGTGAAGTAAACAAAAATACTGAAAGTTACCACTGCGTCAGGGCGGCTTGACATATATAGAGATTATTATAAAAACTATTCCAATAGGCATCAAGACACAGACATCGACAGTAAGAAATTTTCTCAGCGAAGTAAGAAAAAATAAAATGCAATTACGAATGTACAAAAACATGCTGCGTATACCTCTCATACCTTGTTATAGGTGGAGCCGTCCTTCACTTACAAAATTCACTTCGCCCAGACGAGGACTACGTCACCTACGCTTAACAGAGATTAGTGATTAATGATGTCTTCTCTGATGAAGTGCGTCATCGTGATAATGCGTTTTCGAAGACTAGTCAACTAAATAGTGCGAGGACAGGCAGTTGCTCCAAATGGTCGCTGTACCTGTCGTTCACGGTATTTAGAGTACTTCTTACTGTACTGTCCCACCTCCGAGTTCTAGTCACGAAGGTACTCGGCTGTTGACATACAGGTCTGGAGTCCGATTTCGAATGCAGCGGCTGCATTTTTGATGGAGGCGATAGTGCTGTAGGTCCTTGTGCTAAGATCTGGGTGAATGTCAAATAACCCCACACTCTAAGCGAAAATCCAGCTCAGTGGGGGAGTAACGTCAAACTTAGTCATTAAATTGTGTTGTTAGTCCCCCCAAAACCAAACGTGGTGAAGAGCATGTCGTGTGCGCATTCGAAAGACTAACCAGAGGGCGAACGGCTTACACATACTCTTGAGTAGGTGCTGTAGAGATGAAAAGACACTTTTTTTTCTACAGCCTTTGTTGTGTGGACGGGTCAGCAGCCTTTCAAAAGTCTGGCTATCGGTCAGGTGCGCCCCATTTTTCTGAAATTCACTCTTCTATATTGTCGGGGTGGTGGCAGCGCGAAGCGGAGAACTGAGAGGGAAAGACTGTGAAAAATGCATGTTCAGGGGATCAGTGAACAGTTGACAAGGCTCCTCAGCCAACTTACAGTTGCATTGAAAAAAATAACGCGAGAAAATAATTTGTCGGGGAAGAATACTGCACCGACCTTTATCATGACATCGAAAGTAGGTCAATAAACATCGCAATTTTTACTAGTGGTGACAATCATGCACGTCTCACGGACATTTGAGCGCGTATGTTGTGTAATCCGCACCGGAATTCTTCGGAAACGCGCACAGTCACTGTAGTCAAGAAGTGGCACTAAAGCCACCTTCGTTTGCAATGGCGGGAAGCAAAGTGTTCTAATGAGAACTCGTGACAATTGATGGTTTTGCACATATTGATTTATCGCTTATCTTTAATTTTGTCAAAACTTTAGAGTGGCTCGTACTTTCACCTATATAGGTAACAAGCTACATATTGCTGTTCTGTCAATTACTGATTTTCAAGATAATGAAAGTGGTTCTGCGGTACGCTTGCAGTACTTAAATTGCTTCACCCCTCACAGCTGCTGCTTGCATGCAACAAAGTGATTACTGACGAGTAAATAAGCAGCAGGTCCAATTTACAATAAAACAGTCCCAGCTTTGCTAGAAAGGCGGAGCAATGAACGCAATAGCAACAAATTGAAAGTTCACGCGCAGATGGAAAGCAGATAGAATCATGCCCCGCGTTATTCACGCACAAATGACGCACTAAACGTACTCGCAGGCACGGATGCGTGCGAGTAAGCGTCGCATTTGTTACTTTGCTGTGTCTGAAAAACGCGCGCTTTTCGCAAACGGAGACTGCAAAGATTGCAGTGACATTTTCGCACCAAATAACTACAACAGAATTGTTCCAGGTAAAATCTGAGGCCAGCTAAGGCATACAGCCTTCCCCTCCTCGCCGCCGCGAGATAAAGGCGCGTGAGGGAGCGTGGCTCTCCTTCTCTAAGCCGGGTAAAGTACGCATGGGAGATTAGAGCGGGCGCCGCCGCGCGATGTGGTGACGGGCGCTCATTGCGCTATCTTGCTGGTAATCTTGACAACACATGCCCTCCGAGATGCTCGTGAGCAGCTGTAAGCGGTAGATATAGGTAGCTTGCCCTTTGAACGATGAAGGATGTGCTCTGGGGTGGCTCAGTGGTTAACGCCTCGCTTTCCCGACGCAGAGGTACCACGTTCGTTTCCGCGTGCCGGAGTGTTTTTCCTGCATTTCTTTCCATCTAGCGTTAATATATATATATATATATATATATATATATATATATATATATATATATATATATATATATATATATATATATAGATACGTATACAGATACGGTGCATGAGATCGACGCCGTCGCTCACGCCGACGCCCACGGCGGCAGCTAAATCCAGCCGAGATTGTCCATACAATCACTATTGCAATAAAATTAAACAACACTTCAGCTTCGTTATCAAGGGCTTAACGCTATAGTGTAATCAAGCCCTAGGCCCAAAGCTTTCGACCCTGCCCCGTTAGTGGAAAGTTTGTGTGCGCAATACTCGCCGTTTAAGATATCCTAGGATGCCTACACTAAGCACGTTTTTTAAGCTATATGTACTCTATATTCATTTGCGATTTCAAACTGCACCAGTGCGTCCCGTAAATTGTCACGCCCTTTGACTGCTGTACAGTTCGTAAAAGTGATGGCTTTAGACCACCCACTAGTACGAAAAGTGAACTGCTCACCTTACTTTTTATTTTTTTTAACGTGAGCGCTTTAAGCAAAGAGGCCATTCAATGGTAAACACCAGGAAGTTGAGTTTGATTCTTACTCGAAACAAAAATCTTTAATTTTTATTCGTATCTATCTCAGTTTTAACCCAGGTACAATGTTGATATTTTGCTCACAACCAGCAACACCGGCACGGGCACTGGAACTTCTGTGAAGCTAGCTAAAAAGTATGTGGATGTTATCCTTAGGAGGGTAAGTTGCATTATAGTATGGTGTCTTTAAAAGCAGAAAAATTGATTTGAAATGACTTACTTCATTCAGGTGCACTTTAAAAAGCATAAGCTGGTACTATGCATCGCATCTCAAAACTTTTCCTCTGTGTTAGATTGACCCACTGCAATGGTCTAGTAGATAAGGTACTCGGCTGCTGCCCAGCAGGTCGCGGGATCGAATCCCGGCTGCGGCGGCTGCATTTCCGACGGAGGCGGAAATGTTGTTGGCCCATGTACTCAGACTTGGGTGCACAGTAAAGAGCACCGGGTGGTCTAAATTGCCAGAGCCCTCCACTACGGCGTCTCTCATATTCATATGGTGGTTTTGGGACGTTAAACCCCACAAATCAATCAATCTGTGTTAGATTTCACCAACTAACAGCTGAAGTAAACAGCGTTTTGATCGCCACTGATGAAGGTAGTGCTAAAACAATCACACTTACCTTCAGCGGTAATGGTAATTTTCTTGCGCACCGTCAGGCCTAAACTTATTGATAGCCGTCTAAAAACAAAAAAAAAACGTATTAGAGATTTAGAATTGAAGAGAAAGTTTCAACCAAGTGCACCAGACTACGACGTGAAAAAAAATTCGCCAGATCCCACTTACCTGGGAATCGATGTTATGCGAAGCATGCGGAGGGAAGGTGATCGTGTTGCAATTTTTTTATCAAGTGACACATCATGAAATGACGCTAAATATGTCTACAAACGTTTCACGTATAGATATATGTTGAAGAGTTGCAGATCGTTATATAACCAGTTTTTGACTTGCGCAACGATGCCAATTGTAACATGCGTATTAGCAACACAAGAAGCTGATATGTAGCGCTTATGCTCTCGAGGATTCTAGCCCTGGACACTTCTACATAAATCAACCTCAGCGCATGGCAACTAACCGTAATAGATGTTAACCCAACGCGATGGCTTTGTCAAAGAAGTACATAAGTAATTTTTACGAAATTGGGTAGGCAGCTCTGCAACAACTATTAACGTTTCACGATGATTAACGTCTATTTGAAAAGTAGTTCTGTGACCTGGCGTCGCTCTGTGGTAAAATGCTTCACTGCCACGCAAAATGCTTGGGTTCTATTCCTGCTGGGATCCTCACATTTATATTTTGCAGTTGTCGGGTCCAGGCAACCGATATCAGGTAATAATTATTGCTCGCGCGTTGAAATTGCCCATGAGTGTTCTCGTCGTTCCAGACTAGATACCAAGTGTGAATCACCTGTAGCCCATATCCGCATACCAGTGGCACATACCCGCCCATGTCTATGTGCCACTGTCAGGCGGAAAGTGTTTAATGACACACGCGACGGAATTCTGCCATTATTTATGTTTTGACGAGCGAAATATATTTGTCAAACGATCCTACATTCACATGCCTATTTTGGTTCACCCCAAGTTAAGGGGGTGACCACAAGAGCTCCCAAACATAAGAGGCTAGATAAATAGATAGCTTAAAGTTGCCGAAGTTCGCTAAGAAATGCATACGCATTTAAAAGTAGGTGTGTTTCTAGCAAGCTTATCAAGCATATGGAATGTCAAGTATTCGCAGTGGACGCATTGCCTAATAATGTCTCATTGTATATGAGTGCGGTTCGCATGACACGCGCTAATGCTGTGCATGTGCACCCGGTCACGAATACATCTGAGGGCACAAAGGAAGCAATGAAAGCCAGGGCGTTAATTACAATCGCTATTCTAAGAAAATGTCTAACAGATTCCTGTCGACATAAAGAGGTAAACGAAAGCTGAATAAACTGTAGTATTTATTGTAATCCTGTGTAACACAATCTGAATAAAATTACCAGGTAATCTAATCAGACATGTTGTTAGCATGGTTAAGAAAATTTGCACGTGTTAATTTATTGCGAATATTTTGAAACATTGTTGTACTGTTTATTAGGCAAATGCGAAAAATAGGCATAACGCTTGAGCGGCAGGTAGGATTAAGAAGTTTGTTGGTATAACGTCTGTGCAGCACGCACAGGAGCGGGTTCATAGGCGGGACGTGTGAAAGGCCATTGCTCAGCGGTAGGCGCACGCTGGCTAAGAATGATTATTAACAATAGTTTGATGTAGTAACTATGATATAAGTGTCACCTAAAGAAAATTCGCGAAAAGACATTTGGCTGTTGGCAGGGGCCTCACGTTTATCCTTGTGATAACGTGGCCGATCAATAAAGAGTTGTTCTAAAGTCGCAATCGTCTTTTTATCGATTTGATAAGCTATTCATGTGTGTGAAAGCTTGGGGGTATTATTATGCGATCCTCGTAGCAGCCATGGTGAAGGGAAAATGCTTTTAGATGCGGAAGCATCTTATACTCGCGCCTTGTAGTGCGCCGTCCGCGCCGTCCGCACCGCTTCTCGAACATTCGACAGCTGACGCGCGCGCATGCGCCGTCGCGCCGTCGCCCACTCTTCCACCATCTGTACATCCCTTCCTCCTCTACACACCGCGCGCGCTTCACTCCTTCACCATCTGTGCACCCTTCCTCCTCTACACACCGCGTTCGACATCTACAATTCTCCTGATTCTCCAGTGGACGCGCATGTGGCGTCGCGCTTCGAGAACATTCAACAGCTGACAGTGCATGCGCCGTCGTGCTGTATATATACTCAAGGTCGGCGCTCGCTCGCTCAGTTGCCGCTCGTCGGTTGGTTTGTACGGCGCGTCGACGTCCAAGGTCGCGGTGAAATGAATTCCAACGAATCCACAAACACAATGATCGACGTCCCTTCGACCAGCGCCGCCCTTTCGCATACGTGTGTACGTGTTCACTCATTTAACACCCCCTCCTACAACCACGTTAACCAATTTAGCCATCGACCCAAGTAAGTCGCAATTTAACACCCCATTTCACAACCACGTTAACCAATTTAGCCATCGACCCAAGTAAGTCGCACTTTAACACCCCGTTAACCAATTATATGCTCCGCATCCTCCTCAGTGTTCCCCCGAGGGAAGCTGCGGGCAATTTTTTTTTATAGCTGGCGTCACGGAGCTCGCGATCGTTCAAAAAACTCAGAGCTGCATGAAAAATTCATCGTAAGTTAGAACAAATCATCAAACCTGAAAGACCTCGATAATTTCTATCAATTAACGAAGGAAGTATGCACAGGCGCGTTTCTTTTTTTCACCTGAACATACGCAGTAACTTTTTATACGCTTTTGCATATAGCTGATGGCAATAATAAAATAATTTGTTAGTGCACTTTTTTCTGTAAAGGTCATAGGAACGTAGATGTTTAACAATATAACTATTCACAATTATGTATGCACTCTTATCTTAAACAAAGTAATATACTCGTGCTTTTTTTGTTTCCTATAGCGAAAACACCAGATATTCATTGGTTTGCATCAGGATTATCGAAATGAACATGCTTGTCCTGGAAAATAAAACCACGTGCAAGAGACAAAAGGTAACAACCTTCCACTGCAAATCACATTTCGGTTTCGAAGTGCACCGATATATCGCGACACCAGAACCTTTGGATGGTATTCTCTGTTTGCTAATATGTAGATGCAGTTTCAGCAGCGCACGTTTATGACTGGCTTCTAGTGCAACAAAATATTGCAATATTGCCATTCACACCAGACATGTTGTACTCCGACCAGAATCCTTCCTGCATTGCTCTCATTTACATCGGAACTACGATGACTTCTCGATGGTTCTTGTGGAAAAACTCCACCTCAATAATTTGAAGTATAGTTAACAGTAAAATCCCAATCGGGGCCCGATTCGGGCAAGTGAAGTAACAGTTTATCATGAGCCGAGCCACCTCGTAGTGTTCTTTGAACAAAAGACACTCTTGCTATCACCCGTGATTACCCGAAATGTTTCTGAGCCATCTACCACATTACTTCATGTATATAAAATCATCAAATGATTAATAATATCAGAATAGCAACGGCTGTAGCAGGCTCTTCAAATAAGGATACTTGGTGAGCGGAAGCTGTCTTTGTCACAGCCTGGCTCTTGGGGAGTTGTCAGAGAAAAGGGAGACGTTTTTGGAGGCACGTTTGCTTTCAGAACTTTTATCACAGTGCCCACCAACCGTTTTCCGCGTAGGCTCCATCAACGTGGGCAGTGTGACATGCTCAAACGAGCAGAACAAGCCCGCACCATGATATACCCATGTGATAGTATAAATGAAGTGTTTCCAATGTTGCTCATTTTGTACACAATACCTTTACACATGCTTTACTAGTAGGATGAATTCAGCTTTAAAGCAGCAAGGATTGAAATCGCCTTGTCGCTCTATCAACACGAGGTCTGCACTGTTCTTCTCGTACCCTACTTTGGGCTTCCTCAAACCTGGACTAAATAAATCACTCCAATCACTGAAGAGCACCAGTAAACTGAGGAAACGAAAAAGAATCACAGCATATACACAAAGTGCATAGTGGTGAGTGGAGCAAAGCGTCTGTTCGCCCATTCGTTCTTGCTTCCGTCCCTTCGTCCATCTGTGCGACCATATGTGTGTTTGTGCGTCTGTCAATCCGTCCATTCATGCATACGTCAATGTGTCCATCTGTCTGTGAATCCTTCCATGCACCCGTTCCTGCGTTCGTCTATTCGTTTGTCCGTGCGTCCTTCCATTCATGCGTCCATCCATACATCTGTTTGTCTATCTCTCAATTCTTCCGTCTGTCCATCTAGTGAACACTCCAAGTACCGCCATCTCGCATCTTTTCAACATATATACAGCATTTAGAAGTAGCAACATTCAGCAGACATTACAAGGACTAAACGAGAGGTGGCACTTGCACACTTTCTTACGGCCTGTGCTTCTTGTCTACATTCCTCTTTTCACCGACTCTCGTTCATGGTGCTGTGGCCCAATATATGCTAAACCTTGCTAAAACCAAGCAGGTTCTACCAGTTATGCCAACCAGCAGAAACACTTTTTCTCTCTCTGTAGTTAAAAAAGTCCCTGAATTTCTCTAGAATTTTGTGGAGAGCGGTTTTTTCAAGTCATAAATGTGCTGTTTGTGCTGTTGAAAACAATTTCAAAGTTCCCTTTATTATATGCTGGTGCATTAGCTTGAAAATATTCAGTAAAACAAATCAGCGTGCTGAAGGTAAAAAATGTCGCCGTAAGAATTCGAAAGCTTTAAACAATATTGGATTCCATGAAATCACAAAGGTAGTGTGGTCATAACATTGAGGGGGGGGGGAGGAGGGCGTGTCGCATCAAAGAATATTATAGAAATCACCGCGAAAGAAGCAATCAATCCGTCTGCACACATCCAAACAACATTTCAAAAAGCAGTATATTTATTACAAAGCGTTGCATACAGGCCGAAGAAGAGATAAATTATCAAATTAGTTTAAGAATACTTCTAGCTGTGCAATGCGAAACACAAAAATCTTATACTACGATAGCGTGCACTTGTAATAGCATGCGAGTGACAAAATAATAATAATAAAAATAATAATAATAATAATAATAATAATAATAATAATAATAATAGTAATAATAATAATAACTAGCACATGAAGCACAGTACATGAAATTTTCCGAAGAACAAGCTTAGAAAGTTAATCAATTTTGTTATTTTACGAATTCTGGTATTTTGTTGTAATTTCCAATTCTGTTATCTTGTACGTACCCTGCGCAAAATGCTTGGTCGTTTTCATATAAAACATGAAGTGATGGACGCTCACATAACTAATAAACAATGTCTTGAACGACGTGCTCTCAAGCTTTCTCACGATATCTTATATAGAATATAGTGACGAAAAATATTTGAACCATGGAAGCATACTATGGTCCTTGCGACTTCATCTCTCGTAACCTGCTGAATAGTTTCGAAAAGATATGTTAGAAATGTTGACTGCCGTATATTCGTTTCAAATATATCCTTGTTGTGGTTGTTGTTGTTTCCCTGTGCAAATGGCTCGTACCCAAAGAAGGGGATTGGCCGATTATAAGGTAAATTTGCCCTAAACTTTCAGCATTGCGTCATTCCTACAAATTTTTTGTAACTTAATTTTGATTTGAAATACCGATATCAAGTTTGCAGAAAAAAAAGAAGAAAAATAGTGAGACAGCAATTTAGCAAGAAAATCGTTTAGTCGCAGTGGTGTATTCTTGAACGGCGAATAAAACATCCCTGTGGCTAAAACCCAGTGTAGAGGCTCCAAATGAAAGAAAATCAGGTTGTGATAGTTGCAAGCCCAGTCTTTGAAGAGGTGGTGCTAGTATGCTTTGCCTGAATAAATCGAAACGGCGACAATGTAATAAAAAATGACTGACTGTTTTCTCTTGAATACAGTAAATGCACATAGGGGAATACAATATGCCTGATCTATGCAAATAAAAATTGAGGGAGGTAACGCGGCAACGAAATTTCGTGCCGCGTTACCTTTTCGTGCCGCGTTAATTTCGTTCCTTGCGGTCTTCCACCAGACACTTTCTTTTCATCCTTTTTTTCACCTGAGCTAATACCCGCATACATGCAGCCTACGGACTTGGCGGCGCATTTCATGGAAGCCTTGTTGGCTTTGGCAGAGCCAATCTTTAAAGAACCTCTTAGCGGAGCCACATAGCTCCACGGGGCAGCTCACTAGCAACGAGACAGCGTTCGCAATGAAGACAAACCGATAAAAAAGCAAACCAAAGAAACAGCGCCGTGGGTGAAAGCCAAAAAAAAATGGTACTTTCTTTTTCTTTGGTTCCCACAGTCGACTTTCCTATCACCCCCTTGCGCCCCTCGGAACCACTACTGGGCATGGCACAGCATCTTCGGCTAATTGTAGAGGGGGTGTAAAAGAGAAAAGGTTGAAGAAAGAACAAAAAATTGGTTTTCGGTGGGAGATCCCTCCATTGATCTGCTTGCTTCCCTTGAAAGGGAGAAGTTTTCCTAGATGCTGACAAATTTCTTTTTTACCCTAAGTACAACCACACTATTCTAGATCTTGAGAAATATACTTACAAACGGCAGCACTGGGTTACACCCAGTGAGTTTAAAGGGCAACCCATTTTGGTCAAATAGTGTTCAAAGTGTGCCCTTCTGATACTGGTTTTTTTTAGTGACCATCAAATTCAAGGCGAATTTGATTGGAGATCAATTCACCAATACTCGTCTCTTTGAGTAATTTCTTCAGAAACAACTATTTTATTTATTTATAATGAACGTGCGTGAATTTCCTCGTCAATAGAATAAGGTGCGCGCGTGCCGCTCCTCACATCCGGCCGGGGAAGTGGCTATCTACTGCTACTAATAAATACATCGCGCACGCGCAACCCATGGCATAAGGAGCTTAGCCCCCTAAATGTTGTACACATTAGTTGTTTACTTCAGAGCAGGTTGCTGTGGTAATGGCACTTAAGCAACAGAACTTTTCAAGTAGGCTACTTTGTTGACACTATCTGCTCGGTCTTAACAGAGTAGCTGCGGAAAAAATTGGCAGCATATCCAAGGAGTAAATGATGGAGAGTGGGGCGAAGCATTCGTCCGTCCATTCGTTTTTGCTTCCGTCCGTCTATGCGTCCGTCTGTGTGACTGTCCATGCGTCCATCCGCCCGTCCGTGCGTGTGTCTGTTCGTGCGTCCGTCCCTGCGTTCGTCCATGTATCCGCCCCTGCGTCTGTTCACGCGTCCATCCATGCATCTGTCTGTGTTTTCGGTCGTCTATCTATTCAACACTCCAAGTACCACCAACTCGCATCCTTTTATCATATATTCGCCTTATCGAAGCATCGCCATTCAGCGGACATTCCAAAGACTAAACGAGAGGTGGCACACGCACACTTTCTTACGGCTTGCGCTTCGGGTCTACTTCCCACCTTTAACCACCTCGAGTTCATGGTATATACTGTATTCACTGCATTCACGGCACTGCGGCCCAATGCTCGCTATACCTTTCTAAATCCAAGGGGGTTACGCCCAGTGAGTATAAAGTAGCAACCTTTCTTGTAAGATAGTGCTCAATGTACATGCCATTGGTTGCAATTGGGAAATGAGAGACAGGAGAAGTCGGCTCTTAGTTTCTTGCGGCTTGCGCTTCGCATCTACTTCCCACCTTCAACCACCTCGAGTTCATTCATGGTATATACTAGTTTATTGTATTCATGGCACTGTGGCTCAACGCTCGCTGAACCTTTCTAAAACTAAGGAGGTTACATCCAGCGAGTATAACGTATCAACCTTTCTTGTCAGATAGTGCTTAATGTACATGCCCATGGCTACTAATGGGGATCGCAGCATGCACGTTAACTAAAAGCAGAATGCTCCTGTCTCTCATTTCCTCTTTGCAGCCATTGGCATGTATATTGATCACTACCTTTTATTGTTCAACAATGCACAGAACAAATCTCTTACCGGCACCACCGTGGAGATCAAAATGTTACACTCTTTACATATTACAACAACTATGAGGGACGAACGGGTGCCGCTATAATGAGCTTCACCCCTAAAAAAAACTGTACTTCTGAAGGAGAGCACAAATTTTTGTTAGAGTGAATAATGCCGCTTCTCTGCTGCACAATGGATAACACACTTCATAAAGAGCACCCATGTACCCATACTCGATATATCAAAACAGAAGCACAATTCAAGCGTTGACTTGTTAAAACTAGATTTTTTAGGTGTGACAGGGCTAAATTCTTCCGAGGCCGCTCGTGAAATTCTCTCAAAATGTTCTAGATTAGAGGCTACATTAAGCGCTGATATGTTGGGCCAGAAGAGTGGCTCTTCATAATTCCTGTAACAACCAGTGGTGCTACCAGCACCCGTTTTAGCACGCTCCCCGTACGAAGTGTGCTCCGGAAATGTGGGAGCCTAGTATAACAAACTAGCGCTTTGTTCTTGTAAATCAATTAGGAGCTAACCCTGATACTCTGCAGCAGATGCAGGAAGCGGCTCAAAAATAACCATCTAATAAGTACCAAAGCATTTGCTTCTGAATATTTTGAAATAAAGAAACTTTCTCGAAGCGTTGTTCGCCTCTGTTTAGGGCGGTATATGCGTGGGGCGTTACTAAGGGATGGCTTGTCACGCGAAAAAAAATTAGGTGTGCTGAGCTAGCCTTCAGAGACGGCGACAGCTCTTTTTAGAGATCAGTAACAGTGCATCCACAGCTTTGTTGTCAATGGCAAGGCGTGTTTTGTCCAATGAATGCCATGTTTATTGAGATTTAATCAGCGTCATTTTTATGTCACTGACCGGCGTAGCACGCTGTGGAAGCACGCTCTAGCTCATTTGCGACAAGCGCATGTAACAACCTTCTTGAGTATCACAAAAGGCTGTGATACAATCGATGTGTTGTAATATAAGGTAAGCTCTGCGATACAAATATGTTTTCCAAAATAATCTTGATACATACTTATAAGTACCGGAAAGTATCTCTGATAAAAATATTTTGTTAGTCTTGTATCGCGATACTGTCATGGTATGAGCAAGGACAGTCACACTCACAAAACCCACTTACGGCTTATTCTACCAAGTACCTACATTGCATCAATTTTAATAACCATCGATGAGAATAAACAAGGCACTATTTGACCATGTCAAATACTCTTTCAGTAGTGCCGAACCATTATTGCAATATCGCTCACAGTAGATAAGAAGAAAAGGGAACTTTCCTATGAGAAACAAAGCTGGTACTGCATCGCTGAATACTCTTTATTATTATGAATCAATGCTCTTGCTATCTTTTCAAGCCAGAAGTTTTTTCATGCCTGCTAATGTCATCAAGTCCCTGAAGCACATCTTTAAAATGCTGCTCATATAAATATGAAATTGATCTACCGGCTGGCGCTAGCAGTACCGAGGGATGATGATATTTGAGAAAGAATGATGTTTCACAATTTCCAACAAGTCAGTGGGAAAGATAACGTGATCAAGAGCGAGCTTTTACGTAAAGAAGCCAATAGTCCATTGCAGATAACAGAGGGCGTCCTGGCCAAGACTTTGACCATGGACGCCGAAATGCAGAAACATCTCGATGACACTTCCTAACTACATCTGCAAGAAGTCCCATTTGAGGAATGATAACAACAATCTGTGGAGACATGTCGACATGATGAAGCAGGCCCTATATACTCTAATGCTTCGGAGTACATACCGACCGTCATTGCTTCTGCAAAGGCAACCAGTGTCAAGGCCAGCGAGCAAGCAAGCTTGACGCCATCACCTCAACGACGTCATCTCGCCCGGCAGTGCTGGTGTGTCTTGTACAAGACATGGCGAGCTCCCTCAACACACGGGCCCAATTGCAGCCCTATGATAAATTCAACGTTATCTAGGATGGCTAGTCTTACGCAAAGCATAGCATTACCACTCGCTCATGGATGCAATCCAGCGCAGCAGTTCCTCATTGGAGGATGTGACGCGATAATAGCGGTGGTTCTATTTGGATGTTGTTGATGTAAGGTAATCCCGGGGCCTGTAAACAACCAAGTGGCGGGTCGTCAAGGGGCCGACCTATGCATCAGAGAGAAGACGACCGCGTCAGAGCGTCCAATTACATGTCGACTTTTCGGGTGTCTATGCTCTCAGCCCGGCCAGTGGCCTTGGCAGCAGCGAGTTTTGTAACGGTGGCGCCCTTCATGACCTTGGTGTTAGCGGCGCGAGCGTTACATGGTGGCAGGGGTGGAATCGGCTGGCGTCAGCTACCTCGATGTGGTGAGTGGCTGATGTTTTCTCCGCAGTTCACCAAACTACTGTAGCACAGGTCAGAATTGTTTAGAGAAAGGCTGCGTGAAGATTGGAGAAAGATTTGTTTGTTTGAAGCCACGTCGGACCACTTTAAAATCAAAATCAAAGTGGAGGATGCAAACGCACTAGTGTTGAAAGTTGCTTTCGCGTTTTTACGGCAAGTAGATTCTTAACTAGGGCTAACAGCAAGAGGCTAGTGTGAATGATAGAGAACCTTCAAGTGATGGAACTCATCTAAATTTTTTGAGGAACTTGGGCTCACTTTGGACCGTGCAAAGCTAGTTAGCTTTTCTTCTCGGTGAACTATCCGACGTTATAACGCACTTATCGAGGGAATCGTTTCAGAGCTATGATGAGGTTAGGAAACTCTTTTGAGACGTTGTAGGCTGTCCCCCAGACATACCGGCAAAGGTTCCGGTATGCAAAATAGGGCAATGAATCACGCTTTGAGTTCGCGTTTCGTCTCAAAGCCGATAAAATTGAATGGCTCAAGGGCGAAGATGTTATAGCGATTGCAATGAGGTGGTAGAATGTATTGCATTAGAATTATTTTACTGCGGCATTCAGGATGACGTCAAGCTTTAATTGCAAGACAAACTTGTCTATGTACAGCTAAACAAGGCAGCAGAGTTATCTCAGGCGCCGTATACTCGCCAAAAGTTGCCTAATAGGGCAGTGCGCATCGAAAAGGGTCAAAGAAAAGAGGGCATTTCAAAGAAACCCAATAAAAGAAAAAACACTCATCACCATAATTTCAAAAAGGACCTCTCTCTTACGAAGGACGCAGTGGGAGACGCACAAACGAAAGCAGGGAAATCGAATTAGTTTCCTAAAAAGTGCACTGAAGCCACACGGGCTTTTGAGCCACGGAAACCGCTAATCTGCTATAACTGCAAAACAGAAGGGAACATAGCGGTAAACTGTAAACACATGTTTGCTTTCGCAACAATCCGAGAGTCTCAAAAGTACACGCGTTTCTTAGAGCTGTATCTCCAGAAAAATAGTGTGAATTGGAAAACGTGTCGATCACTTCGAGACTCAGCGGCAACCATGGACGTTGTGCATTCTTCGTATATGTCTCCAGTAGACTTCACAAGAGTGCACGCGTGGATCAGGCAAGTCGCCGGAGAACAGAGTGCTTGCTTACCAAGCGCTGCGGTTGTTATTGAAGGCCCGTTCGGTAAGTTTGCACCGAAGCGCCTGTGTCAGCCATGCGTTCTGATCGTTTTCCTCACCTTTTTCTTCAATAAATTTGAGCAGCTTCTCAAAGAACCTAGCGTACATGGCCCTCACGCGATCGCAAGCACGGAAGTGTTCTCAGGAACTTGATCTCGTTCATTCTAGGGAAACACCACCTGCATCAGAGGCTGATCTGCGTGACCTTGGCGGCAAGGCAACGATGCCTCGGACAGAAAATTGTCCGGATGAGTCACTCGAGCCGCCCATCGCGGATGATCTTCAGATGGCGGAGAAGACGCTATGGCGTCGTTGGGCTAAAGCGAGAGTGGTGCTAGGCTCTTGCCTACAGCGGAACGTTGGAGTGAGCTGCCGAGAGTTGATCGAGAGAAGCATGAGGGCCTCTTGATAAAAGCGCTAAAGGGAAGTGTGAAATTGGGAACGAAAAAAGAATGTTTTCTTTCATGAGATGGCAGGGTTCCTGTACAGTAGCTACACAGATTTGCAACGTCGGAAGTATGAGCAGCACTTGGTACTGCATAAGTATCGTCACCTCAAACTGGACAGGGACTTAAAAAGAGAGACTGCGTTTTGTGAAACAAGTTTTAAGCGAAAAGACCGTTCTCATAACGCCCAAATTTTCTAAGGGCTTTGCCATTCAATGCGACTTGAGTGATCGCGGCTTCAGAGCTATATTGTGCCAAGAAGACAGCGCTTGTAACGAAAGGCCAGTTTTGTATTTATCTCAAAGACCAAGTTGCAGGGAAGAGGCATGCTGTTCTTATGAAAATGAATGCGCTTGCCTCGTGTAGACTGTTCAAAAGTTAGCCTGGTATGTCTCTTGTCAGAGGTTTGTAGTCAAAGCAGACCGCTGTGCTCTAACCTGGGCAAGTAACATGTCGCCTAAAAGTGGCCCGTTACTAAGGTGAAGCGTATTACTCCCACAGCACAACTTGGACGTTCGCTACAAGAAAGGAAAGCTATACGCTAATGCAGGCGCATTGGGCCGTGCGTTTGAGTTGGTACCTTCTCCACCTTTCGGTCTTTCGCTGGCAAGTGGGGGCAAAATATTGCCCTCACCGCTGCTTCAGCTCAGCGCTCTCGTCCAGATAAATATCGAGAGGCCAACTTCATGTTATATTCTGCTTCTTTGCGTCATTGTGCGTGTAAAACTTGAGTTCTGATTTTCAGAGTTTTGTGTCCCACATGTGCCTCTTGATGTAGAAGGAACAAAATGACGATAGACTTCGTAGCTTGGTATATGTTCTACTATAATGTGCCTGGTGTTTTGGTGTTGTGTCGGATAACTGAGGGCATACACAGGTGTCGTGTGTTGTCTGTTCTCGAACAATTCTTGACAAGTTGCAGAACAATCGAGTAGTGCTGAGCCAGACTTCGTATGAAGAGACGAGCGCAGCTAGTCGACACGTTTTGGCGACAAACCAGTGCCGACAAACCAGTGGCGACAAACCTCAACGCTGTTGTCTCACCGCCATAGACGGGTACACTTGATGGCCCCAGGCATGGCACCTCGACGGAAATACCATGGAGGACGTGTCTCGGCTCTTTTACCCATTAATTTGCCCGTTTGGCACACCCCATCTCTGTGTAACCACCAATCAAGGACGACCATCCAGCTTGAGTCTCAAGTATATCGGACTACTTGGACTGTCTATGGGTTTTACCTCAGTATTCTAGAACATTCCTTCACTCAATACTTCACCTTAACTTCAAAAAGTCGATGGGAGCGCCGTCTTTATGGAGACCAAATCACTGAATATTGGCAATATTCTCCAGTGATTCTTGACAAGCACAGCGGCAATTTCAGTCGAGCAGTGGCGCAGTGCTCAACTCAATCAAGTGAAGGATGGCATTCTAGTCGTGGAGCGTTTATGAATGCGGGGGTTCATGCTTGAGGACCACCAGGTACGATGCCTGCGCCAACGAAATGATCAAGCTTCTCCACCGACTGTTCAAAACCGCGGTTATGTGCCAACTGGACTCAACCTGGCTAGAGCCAATACCAGCTCTCATCCTGAGTCGTCGCATCGCCTTCTAGCCGAACATGCACGCTGCACCAGAAAAAAAATGGCCCTGTATCGGCATGTATTCTACAAATGTCGTCGAAAGACAATAGTCCTGCGTGGGAAGAGAGTAAAAAACATTTATTTGATGTTCTGCGCAAGAAAATCGATGAATGTTATTCTGGAGGCGCTGCGTTAGAGTGTCTCGAGCATGCAGCGAGGCGAACAAACGCATCAATCACGTCACACGTAAGACATGAGCGCCATCTGGCAGTTTTTTTTTGTAAAACAAAGCACGTGGCTCGGAGGCTGTTGTGCAAGCCCGTCTCAGAGGTTATAAGGTGTAGAACGAAAGACGCTGGGTAGGTGCCACCACCGTCTCTTCTTAGCAAAGCGTTGGAAACACTTGCCTTTTCGTGCAAGCGTCGCATGGTCTGCGCAGCGTGATTAGCACTACTTTCCTTAAAATCACTTATGTGTGCCTTTTCTAGTAAAAGGCGCACATTCAGAGTATATACGTGTTGTTATGGTGTCCCATACAAGCGCAATAACTGCTTTTTAATTGACAATTGCTCAAGTATAAACGCTTAAGCTTGAGCAACATTGGTGGGCGCTGAGGATAGGGTCGGAAGTTTCAAGGACCCGGTGCCATCAAGAGGGGACAAACAGACAACTGTACTGACGGCAGACAGACAGACCAAAATTTTTCCGTTAATAGTACCCAAAAAAGACTATCGTCTTTAAAAAGTTCGTCTACAGTGAACCACTTCACATCAGAGGTAAATTTCTCGCAGCACTGATATGCAGCGCTATGGCATCAGGTTCCACCAACTTGGTCGCCGGGTAATGACGCGCCATCGCCGACTAATGCGCGAAACCTGTAGCCCACCAAACAAGCCGTCAGCTTTTCTGTTTAAGGGGCCAACGTCGTGCACATACGCTTCTTAACGTGACAACACCATCCGCGTACCTTTTCAGCCACCCTGTAGTGGACCCCACCCGGTTGTTCATCGCGATGACAAAAACTTGACCTACACCTAAACGGGAAAAACGTCCCAGTTTTGCTTGACCGGTTCAAGCATGCACACGTCACTGCTAACGAACCAGGCAGTGCCACTCCTTCCGGAGGCATCTATCTCTGGTCGCCGACCTCACAGCCCACTCCTTTCACGACACCCTCTCGATGTCTGGTATGTTTCTCAGGTTTCTACAGGCCCTGAGTGGCTTTGAACTCCGAAGGAGGAGGGGGTAATGTGGCGACACACTGTGCCAGCGATGGCTTACGCCATCATCGCTGGCTCTAACCCGGAGCTGCCAGTCTGAGAAGATAATCATTCGAGCGCCGCGTCAGTAGGCTCTGCACGCTGCTGCTACCACAACTAATAACAGTTGTAATTTCTCCTGCTGCGATGCGCGCTTCCATCGACGTGGCGTACCTCTTTCATCTGTGTCATTTCATGGATGACCGTGTTGTATGCACAAGAATTGTATATCAAGTCACCTGCTCGGTGTCGACATGCAAAGCCAGCTTGTCGGTGATGGTCTTATTTAAACGATAGGTGAGGCCGTCGGTCTCTGTGTGGCAGGCAATCGTCCTGTGGTGGCTTGTGAGGATCTATCTAAAGATTACCTTAGCTCCACAGTAAAGGCTATACCTCTGCCGGCAATTGAGACTTCTGGGGCGCCTTGATGCAAGGCGATTTCTTCATTGTGAGTGCCTCCTTTGGCAGGGCCTTGTTTCCGCGTAGTCTGTGAAGCAGTAGGTAGCTAGCTACAACTGTTCATTTATTTCTGGCGACTGTCTTCAGAAACGGCACCGAAGAGCCCATACACAATTGCTAGAACTGTCAGCGACGTGGTTCGATGAACTTCAGAAGTCCCGCACACCCTGTCGGTGGCGTCACGCAACGATAACAGTTCAGAAACGTCTTGATAAAACCAGAAACATCGCTTTAACTCAAGGCCAGCAGTACTTTTCTTGTATTCTCGCGAGCGTACAGTAAATATCATTGGAGTCTCGCCACCGGGTCTTCGTGCAAGGTCTGAAGGAGTACTGGGCACAGAGCTGAAGGTACCCTACGTAGCTCGAAGCTCGAAGCGGCGACAAGTTCTTTGAAATCTCAAGCATTTCTTGAAGAACTTCGACGACATTGGGCGTATCTATCTATCTATCTATCTATCCATCTATCTATCTATCTATCTATCTATCTATCTATCTATCTATCTATCTATCTATCTATCGAGCCGCCTATAATTTTTGGCTCTTCTGGCCGGCCTGCCCCGCCGTGGTGGTCTAGTGGCTAAAATACTCGGCTGCTGACCCGCAGGTCGCGGGATTGAATCCGGGCTGCGGCAGCTGCATTTCCGATGGAGGCGAAAATGTTGCAGACTTGTGTGCTCAGACTTGGGTGCACGTTAAAGAGCCCCAGGTGGTCGAAGTTTCCGCAGCTCTTCAATACGGCGTCTCTCATATTCATATGGTGGTTTTGGGACGTTAAACTCCACATATCAATCAATCATTGATGAAGCTCTCCTGGCTTTTTGGATATTGATGTCGATACCAAAACATTTATGGCATAATGTCATTGTATGACGAGAACAACTGATTAGTCATAACACAAAAAATAAGTGTGTCATGAACGCCATGTTTTATATTTCATGGTCTTGCTGCTGTTGCGATTGTTTCGTTCACATGACATGCTCCAAAACTCGTACCTTATGACATGACTACATGGTGATCATAAGTGACAGACTCAAATGTGTAAAAAATGAGGTGCACGTAGTGTAAGTAATGAATAGGCGCTACGCTCATGGAACGCTCGTGGTCGTTTCGCTAGCTTCACATTTACCAAATTTGGGATTACCGGACGTGAATAAGTAGCGATGGTATATGACTAGTGTAAACATACTAACTATGAGATGTGTGTCACGTAAGAACAAGAAAAAATGCCACGCTCATAATGCGCTCGCGGCCATTTCGCTAGCTCTACATATACTAAATTTGGTATCACTTGACGTGAAAAGACAACGCAGGGAAATGACACGTCCAAACATGATTATCATTACATGGAAGCCATGTGCGTCATAATCCACGTCCGCCTCGTAACTTTCTGCTGATTTTAAAGTCACATATCAACCTTCCTCAGTCGTGCTTCGCTAATTATCGATTCCCACTGCGCGTGGGGTCTGTGAATTGTTTTCGGAGAAGGCTGTTTTGCCACGAAAATACCCATGTGCCCGCTTCAATACAAAAAAAAAATGGTCCCTAAGCCTTTGTAATATTTTATCAGGCCCTTTATTTCAGGGTCAACTGGCTGTCGTTCAGCTAGAATGTCGGTACTTATCGTTCCCAAAATGCAGTCCTCCTCGTGGTCAAGTGGTGGTGGTTCGATGGGGGCATGAGACAATAGTATAGTTTTCTGCCGTGGTTGTAAACGAGAATAGTGCCAGACTTTTGGAGTCTCACGCTTCATCGTGCGAGCGACGTGAACGGCATTTGAAATTAGCTTGCCAACACAAAGCGTAGTAGTTGCTCACAACTTCAAGGGCCTGTCATAGAGGTAGAGGCGAAACTTCAAACCCTATCCCAGATGATAGCGAGGCACTACTCATTGTTGTGGAATATTTTGGCCTTTTTTGGATAGCTACCAGCTAACTCAACGTAAAAATCTTTTTCAGACCATCTGTCTTTAGCACCAAAAACAGCGCTGAGTCCTACGTTGCTGGGATCAATGTGGCTTTCCATATCGGCTTATTCGTCAAAATGGGCAATTACTAGACGCGTATATAGGCGTTGTTGAGCTTCTGAAATGCTTCATTTTGTGTGTTTCCCAATCAAGTTCCACATCCGTTTTCGTGAGAGGATTGAGTGACTTGGCGATCTGTAAAAAAGTCACAGCATATCCACTGAGTGAATGATGATTCATTGGGTGAAGCGTTCGTCAGTCCGTCCATGCTTCTGTCCGTGCATTAGTTCCTGCTTCTATCAATCCATGCGTCCATCTGTGCATCCGCCCGTGTGTCCGTACAACCGTATGACCGTGGGTGCGTCAGCCTATCGATGCGTCTGGCAATGCATCCATCAGTTCGATCATCTGTCTGTTTGTCGGTCCGTCCGTGCATCTGTTCATGCGGCCATCATTCCATCTGTCCATTCATCCGACCGTCCGCCCCTCTGTCTGCCTGTCCATCCGTCTGTCCATTTGTATGTCCGTCTTTCGGTCCATCCGTCTATATCTAGTGAACAGTTTAGTACCGCTATTTTAAATCTTCTCATCATGTATTCATCATATACAAGTACAGCCATCCAGTGGACATTCTAAGGACCGCCCTCTGGGGATGGGCCACCGGCGGTTACATACGACAACGGGACGCACAAGCCACGCAATAAAAAGCTTCGCCCCTAAAATCTGTTGAAAAAATATCTGTAATGGGTGCAGAATCTGAGAATTCGACGCATTGCCTTCTTGCCTGCAAGTGCAGATAATGTGGCAGTGGCGACTGTCTTCTGCAAATTGGGACGTATTACGGACCTGCTTACTACGGAACCCAAAAACGGAAGTTAATTTTACGTAAAGCTGCACTTTTCTGGCATCTGAGTCAATCTAGAGGTAGCGATTGCCAAAAATGCAATTTTCAGGCACCAAAGGAACCCGTTGAAGTTCAAGGAATCCACAACGACGTCGTCCAAGTGCACTAGGTGAGCCCCACACTTCAATACGGCCAGTAGTACATTCATAACGTGTAGAAACGTCAAAACGTGTGACCAAAGATTGAAGGACATGACCTTGAACTGCAAGAAGTTGTCTCAGGCTATAAACACCATCATCGTTTGGTCTCTCTCGGCAACTTCAAATTGCCAAGAGGTTGTCTTGAGGTCCTTCAACGAGCGTACTTCACTTTGTGAAGTATGTATAGGGCGTCGTTGGTAAGTGAGAGAGGATACGAGTACATTTTCTGTTTTTTTCAGGCGGTGATAACCGACACATCAACGTAGGGGTTGACCTCCCTTTCTCACCCACAGAGAACGCCCACTGATACTTGGACGGCTAGATTATGTCGTCACCTACCTTTTCGTCCATTTTTTTGTATGCAGCCTTGCGTTCTCGCGGGAAAACTTTATACAGACTCTGGAGTAGTAATCGGACATTTCCCTCTGTTATGATGCGATGTCTTGCAACCATGGTAGGCCAAATTTTGGATGGCGACAAAATCCAAACCTTGCGTAGGAGGAGCGTTATCTTTTTGGGTTTTCTTTTTCCACGGCGTTGGTCTAGCGACTAAGACACTCGGCTGATAATCCGCAGCTCGCGGCATCAAATCTCTAATATGGTAGCTGCTTTTAAATGGAAGTGAAAGCGTTCGAGACGCGCGTGCTTAAAATAGGTGCACGTTAAACAACTCTAGGCTGTCTATATTCCTGAAGCCCTTCACTACATCACTGTTAATCATACGGTGGTTTTGACACGTTAGGTCACAACAATTAATAATTTGAGGTGTTCCTGCACATGCTTTAGAAGGCTCAGATTCTCTTCAAAAGTTGAGGGTTCTTTGGAGAAGGTTCTGATCATTAGGTGAGAGTGAAAGCACTGACGGCTTCCAGAATTTTCTTTATTTAGGTAACAGAAGTGCTTTTCATTATGTGCTTGTACTCGTTGGTGATAGTCGTGATGATATGTTTTTCCTTGCCTCTTCGCTGCTCGGCGATTACTCTTGCGAGGCAAATATCGCGGTTGACCATCAGGTGGTGATTGCCTTCAATGAAGCCTTCCAGATCTGCTGATATCAGAGTGCAGACGAAAACTATGATGGTGGAGTGAGGCAGAATGGTGACCCGTTATTCCAACACATTCAAGGTCAGGTTTTCTGGTGGCGTGCTCATCGGTAGCGCATTTTCTGTGGATAATGTTGTTGATGTTGTTTTGAGGTCGTTGACTTAACCGCGGATGCTTAAGGAGTTAATAACAAGTATGACAACGCTCGAGCAACCCTGCAGGACTGCTAAGCTTGCGCAATAAACGTGGCTGGCACTGGTGATTCTTGCTGCGCAGATTCTTGTCGGTGTAACCAGGTAAGCTCTAGCTGTGCGCGTTTTGGGGCATTATCAAAAGTCCTGTTTTTCTTCACCATTTCGGCGAACAACCCACTGATGACCGAATGAATAGTCGGTTCCATTATTGATGACACCGGTGACGTTGTTGCCACCGAATAAAACGTCGAGGTCCCGATTTCATCGCCTTACGTTGCGATTAGGTCACGTCGTTGGATCACACCTACGTCTGTTTTATGCAAAGTGTGCATGTGACAACATCTGGTCTTTTGGCGGCAACAATTCGTTTTGAGGAGTGAATCCAGCATTAGACATTTTCTACATGTTTTGTCGTTGCGTCGTCGTCAGAATTGACAGAGTATTTTTGGTAGCTTTACGTACAGCATTGCCACCTCCGTGGTTGCTGCCCTTAGTTTTTTTGAACCTGGGTTGAAGTCAGCCTGTGCTACGGCATCGTATAGCAGCTGGGTAAAAGCGAATGTGAGGGTTATCGGGATATCCGCTGCTCCTGCGTGATAATCAGCAATGTCGCATGGTCTTTCGCCTCGATGTGCAGCCACTGCACGATAGTAAAACCACACAGTCCTGCCTACACAACATGGTGATTTTGGGCTTTCCTATTCGACACAACTGGCCGCGCCGGTAAGTGTACCAGCTTAACAGAAGTAGTAGCAAAGTTGGGTGTGTGGAGCGAGGATAAGTGTTTTTGAGTTTAGGGTATGAAGAGAAATGTACCCACCACAACTATCTTTTTGACGAGAGTACAACAGAGCTCTAGCACACAGGAGGAAGCGAAAAGGGAGTGAAAGGAAGAGAAAGAGCAGAAGGAGAGATGGGTTAAAGAAGGGCAACAATCGCTTCACCTCACACAGCTTGTGCCTAAACTGTCACGAGAACCTCTAACTGCACGGAAAAGCCGTCGAGGAGGCCGGAGAAAAAATTATCGCCGAAGAAGATGATGAGCCGAAGAGGCGCATTAGAAGACAGGAATGTGCAAAACACTCGCCTGGGCGCATAGCTCAAGCACAAAAAAAATAGTTCAGTTTAGCTCACAGGCGAGTGTCCTGATGACGTCGATGTGGCCGCAGTGCAACCGGCTACAACCTCGGCACGACCGCATCATGGCAGCAAAGGCTGCAGCACATAGTATAAGCACCGGTGAGTCAGCCTGAGTCAGCTGGAAGCACAATAAAACACAGCACGGACCACGTCTGCTAAGGTCGCTATAACCACGTCCTTCTGGTCGGCAGCCGAAGCTGGTGAAGCGGGAGGAGGAGGTGAAGCCGTGGTTGTACTTCACGAGATTGGAGGAGCAGTCGTGAAAAGGTGCGAGAGGTCTCTGAAGATGTTTGGCCGCCACTGATGAGGGCGTCGCGAAAGGAGCAACACTTGACGACCAACGCGCTGCCACGCTTCTTGATGCTGACAGCAGTCCTGGCTTTCTTCAACGCTTGACAGTGCATCACGGGGCTAGCCGAAGAAGAAATGATTGCGGCATGCGGATCTGCCAAGAATGGCAGTGCGGCTCATTGGCTGGATGGGTGCCGCCGCAGTTGATACAGCGAGGCCACTCTACAGGGCACGGGGCTTTGGAGTGGCTGCCCCTACACCAAATACAGTGCTCGTCTCGCAAGCAGGTGTTCGTGGCGTGGCCGTAACGACCACCACGGGCGCGATGGGTGGGCCGGGGCGGCACCGACTTCCGAAGTTTGGAGAACGCTTCGTTGGTATGGTCGTTCACTGAAAGTTGGCGGTCACACGCCTGCCACAGCGTGCACACTAGATGACCCGAACGGCAGAGTCAATGTTGGCCGAGATGTCAGCGGCATCCAAGTCCTCATCGACCCCGTAGACAACCTCCACAAAGGTATTGTCCATGAGGAGCTTGGATCTGACCCTCAGAGAGCAGATCCTCCGAACCTCAAGGAGCTCCGCAGGGTTCACAGCTGGTTGAACGTCCAGGCCAACGAGGTTGCATTGAAAGTTGACCTAAACGCGTCGGGCCGCAGTGAATTCGGAGAGAAACGCTTCGATCGAGTCGCGGTATGCGCTGAAAAAGGGTGGCGATTCGGGTTAGATGGTATGACGTCACGATAGGTATAGCGCGCAAACAGAATGACGCCAAAGGGTTTTTCTTCTTGCCTTTTTGTCATCCTTCTGTTCTCACACTTTAACTATCGTCAAGCGGTGAGTAGGCTTTCTTCTCTACAGGTGTAAATATGATAGTGCCACCACGTTTTTTCATAGATGTGGGGCGAGGGGGGGCAGGGGCGAAAAGCTTGGTCGCTAACGTCATATTGACTTCGGCGGCCAAGGTGAAAGAAGAAGTTACAAAAGGGAGTGAAGCGCGGAGTAGTGATTTTACTTGGCGCAACCGTCATGCCTGACGTTGCAGGTGAAGAAAGAGGCGTGTTGTGTTCCTAAGAGGAGGTAGGGACAGACGAGGTGTGGGTCCATTTTGAGTGCGCTTGAGAAAGGTTGGCCTGGGTATAGCTCTCGTCTTGCTCACCCGCGGGCGATGATGGCGATTGATTTGCTACGTCGGGAGAACTTGAGATGGCGTCAGCTGCAGCGACAGCAGGCGCCGTTTCCGCTGGCTCACAATGGGCGTGCATTGCAAGTTTTTCCGCTGTGTGTGCCGTCTGCTTGCTGTGCCTTCTTTTCGAAGCAGCTGCTTCAAGCTTGTGCCTGCGCAGGGCGAGAGCCTGAGTGGTCTGCTGCGCATTGTCTTGTTGCAAGAGCTTGCGGAGCTGGGAGTGGGTGTGACGGGTGGCCTCAGATTGTGAGTCCACTTTCTTGAGAAGATCCCCAAAGGTCAATTCAACCTCTATAGCTAGTGCTTAAGATGGTTGTGTGCACAATGAAGTGAAGTGGCGGCGTTAAGCAAAAGGAGGTCGGCGAGAGTGAAGAGAAGTCCTTTCATACGGAAATCTCCTGTAGCATAATGGGTGGGGGTCAGGAAAGGGCCATACGTTTGTATTCCTTTGAGCGTAGGGCTGGCTGGCAGGTGGGTGGTATAGCATAAGTGGTTGTGGCGCCTGATTCTGATGGTAGAAAGGCGATGGTACAGTGCCCTTACATGACCTTAGAGGATGTTGCCGCTGGCAGCAGTAGTTGTTAGCTTTCACCTGAGGCTGCGGTGCTTCGGAAACTTCAAGCGATTGCTGAAAAGTGAAGTGTTTTTTTTTATAGCTGAAACCTCACAGAAGACTCGTTGAGCTTTGTAGGCACGTGGCGTATACAAGTCCTCAAAACTGTTCTTGTTGAACAACCCTTATGAGCAGCCGAAATTGATTTGTTGCGGGGCATAGCGGAGTTGGCCAGGTGCAGTAGCTGAGTCATCTTTTTGCTGAAGATGGTGGCGTGTTATTTTGGCAGCTGCATCCACGTCTCCAGAAAAGAAGCGGCTCTGTCCTGGCGGATGGCGATTGTGAATGTGTGTAAGAATGTTCTGCAGAAACTATTTCGGGTTTGAACAGCGAACTTCTTGTTTTCAAGCAAGCTTCATGCAGTCTTCTAGCTAGATTTAGGCATGGCGCAGTTGTCCTCTGTGGTCGAGTTAAAGGTGGCGAAATGGTCGTTAGTTTTTGTTAAGTTTTTGTTCAAGTTTTTCGAGATTGATAGGGTAGAGGCTCGTACTCCAGAGGTAGTCCTTGTTCCCCGTGGCTAGCTCAGTGGTCGAAGGTGGTGCTGGTTTCTCCTTAAGGTGTGCAACTGGCTCACGTCTGAAAGGGGGGGGACTTGCGGTCCGTTGGCTGGGAAGCAACTCCACCAGATGTCATGGCGTCGTGACTTGGACAAAGGGAGCAGCCAGAAGTATTAATATGAAACTGTTTACTACACCGAACTTGTGGCCGGCTAACGGAAAGTCTGACTACAGCAACACACTGTCACTGATAGTGGAGGAGAACAGAACGTCCGCCGTCAATCAACTGAGAAGCGTTGGCATTCATACATGTGCCATCAAATACTTCAGCATTAATGGTAGTGGCCACGTAAGTTCCAGAGAAATCTCTAATGATCGCGTTATGTGCGTAATCAAAATCGGAAAGTTCAAACTTCACCACAGTGGTTCTTACTAAATGGTCATGATTTGCGCCAGGCAGCACTTACACCTGTAATGGGGCGATAAGAATACTTGAGGAAAGAGTGTTGAAAATTAATAAAAAAGTCATAAACTTTGTTGAGAAAAAACGTACGATCCTTGCACCACTGAAAGAGGGCAGCTTAAGGCTACCTGTATTATTTGCAATATCCTAAATATTGTGGTCGTTAGTAGCACGATTGTAAAATAAATTGTGAATTAGTATCATCCTTATCAGGATATTTTTAAGTACGGTGTTTGAACGGGAAAATGTACCTAGCATGTCACTACTTCTTGTATACTAAGAAAAATTACCATATTTGGCAATATTTTGCTCTACTCAATTGCCGCCCGCTTCTTTTTTTGTGGATTGCTTCCTGTTTTCTTTGTTTGTTTCTCTCTTATAGATTTCTATATTCTTCGCTCGACCAGTTTTTTTTTATTGTATATGAACTGAACAAAACATAGCATATTCATCGTGTCAACCTTGATTTGTGGGCTTCTAGCAAGCCTGCTTATATATACGCCACCAGAGAAGGCAGGAACCAAAAAAAGTAGTACAACTATTCGCATATATCTATTGTAGGTCACGTACAGCAAATTATATCTATTTACATTCAACCTTAAGATCAAGAAAAAAAGACAGAGCCTGGCAGCGAATATATCGCATGGCATGCACTATGCAATACATGGTTTTCTGGACACATGAAACTACTAAAAAACGTATGCTGCAAGACTATAAAATGTTCACAAAGAACAGGCCTTGCATTCAGAAGCTAAACAATTCTTTCAAGAGCAAACATTGATGTACAACGGTCTAGTGCGATTCGTTCTCCTCACTCATACTCCTTTTTTGTTCCTGTCGCTGGGTGATTCACATCGCTCGAAGGAGAGTACCAGTCTGTGTGCTTTTTGAATAATCGTTTTTTTGTTCCCGACTAACAAAATCTTACTGTTATGATAATGATTGTTTCTTTGGAACAGAATGCGCTAAGTAGTGCACTATAGAGAAACCATGTTTGTCTGCGCTAGAATAGAATGTTTGGCAAGCTTCATGTGTTTGGTATGCCAATGTTATTGTATAAAATGATCTCACGAAAGCCTGGATAAGTACGTACTTCGGGGACTCACTCACAGACTCCTGAAAAAAAAAGCAAAGTGATAGAAAATATGAGCTCCAGATAAAATGGCCAACCCCGCGTCACCAATCAAACTTGTATCATAATGAAAAACTACTGTGGAAATGCATCATTGCACTGCCACTGAAATACGCTCTGGCATGTTGTAATAACAGTCAGATGTTTGTTAGAGTACACCAAGTTGTCAGTGCACATCATTATATATATGTGTGAGCCTGTGGACACTACCCCAGAAAAGATAGTTGAAGTTATAAGTTATAGGTTAGTTTAACATGTCTTAGGCATGTAATGAGCCATTTCATTGTTTACCACAGTCTTCAGACAGATGATAAGCTTAAGAAAAGGCCCAGAGAAAAAATTTAATATATCCCAAGTACCTTTGGAATCGATGTTATTGAAAGCATGCGGATTGAAGGATCAATGTTTCAATGGGCACAACTTTACAAACTGGCACTGAAGTTATGCACGAATGATTGCACAGACATACAGACATACGCTGAACAGTCAAACAAATTTTATATAACCAGTTGTTAGCAGTTGCGTTACGATGCCAACAGCAGAATGAGTTATAGCTAGGAAAATGTGAAGCCATACGCTTATATGAAGTAGTGATGCTCGTGAGAATTTTAGTCCTCTACACCGCTACAAATATATACTACAGTAGATTCGGCTGAACTACAATAAATATTAGGTCTACATGACGGCTGTAGCATAAGCCTACACGCAACGTTCACAGTATTAGTTGGATAGCCAGCCGTTAAAACTTATGTTTAGAGAGTATTAGCATTATATTTCAGAGTAGTTTTAAAACCTGGTGTTGCTATGTGGTAGATCGCTTGATTTTTACGCAAAATGACGGAGTTTGATTCCTTCTGAGACCCTGTATGAAGTTTGTATGAATTTGTTCAGTGCACTCAATGCCAAATTTTTCTTAACATACACAGCTAAGCTTACCCACCTCTGCAGTTCTCACCAGTTCCAATGGCGTAAAAACTGTCAATTACTGCTGGCACATAGCCACCCACGAGCTTGCACCACACTTTTGCCGGAAAGGGCTTGATGATTCATGCGACAATCAATACTGTGACTTTTTCATGACCAGCGAGTCATACACGTCAAACAATCTTAACCTCCCATTCTACAATCCACTGGGGAGATCTCAAAAGTACCCATATGTGTGTGGTGATACAGAGAGACAAACAGACCGACAGACCGACAGACAGACATACAGACAGATAGATAGATAAATAGATAGATAGATAGATAGACCGAAAAGTAGACCGACAGAGAGATAAATAGGTAGATAGATAGATAGATAGATAGATAGATAGGTAGATAGATAGATAGATAGATAGATAGATAGATAGATAAATAGATAGATAGATAGATAGATAGATAGATAGTAAGACAGACAGAGAGACAGACAGACAGACAGACAGACAGATAGATAGATAGATAGATAGATAGATAGACAGATAGATAGATAGATAGATAGATAGATAGATAGATAGATAGATAGATAGATAGATAGATAGATAGATAGCCGCCAGCGTCTACGAAAACATGAAGAAGCAGTGTCGCAGCTGCTCCGCGTGTTCGAGCCAGCATGGGAGGAGAAGACGCCAGAAAGAATGACTGTGTCTGTGGACAGCCAAGCCAGAGCAGGGATAAATAAATTATGTAGGAAACCAAACGCCCCACGTCTTCCTACAAGGGGTGATTCAGATTTCGAGCGGCAATGCGCACCTACTCGTCCTTTGATCAACGCACCGAGCGTCATGACCAACAACTACGAAGAAACTACGTGAATTCTTTGGGCTTGTCAACTATTACCGACGGTTTATTTCCCATTGCGCTGCTATCTTGCAACCACTCCATGCACATAAATTCGGTCAAGTGAAGCCGAATGCTTCCATATTCTAGACGGGCGATGCAGAAACCGCTCTCAGTTTCACCAAGGAAGCTCTGGCTAACGCAAGGCTCGTCGCGCATTCAAAGAGTGACGCTGTCACGTCACTCCCAGTGGACGCCTTGGACGTCGCCATCGGAGCAGTCTTGCAGCAGTTGGTCGACGGAGATTGGCAGCGGGTCGCTTTCTTTTTGCGGAAGTTCTCATAGACGGAGCTTTGCTATAGCACATTCGGTCGCGAACTGCTCGCGGCCAATTTGGCTGTCAAACACTTTCGACACTTTTTAGAAGGTCGGCAGTTCTATATCCTCACCAACCACAAGCCGCTTACGTGTCAATCGACCTCTACCAACTGTGACCACACGCCACGTGAGATCCGCCAGCTTGCCTACGTATCCGAGTTACGAATGATATCCGGCCTATCAGTGGCAAGGACAACCCTGTTGCTGACACACTTTCCCGAATAGAAATCAACGCAACTGCTACGGGGGTTTATGGAGGTTCACAGCGACCGGGAAGATAGCAGCAGCAGCAGCAGCAGCAGCAGGCATAGCGTAGCCAGGCAACGAACAGCCGAGTGAGCCTGGCGATGTCAATGTGCTTTCGTATGTGTCCATCTTTTTCCTCACAATAACCCCCCGTATCGAGAGGTAGCCATCCAGGTGACCTATAGAGAGGTGAGAGGGTCATAATACGGCTTGAGACGGTTAATGCGGACTGTTTCTCGCCCCCGACGACGAAGGTCGGAAGATGGCGTAACGGGTTCAACGACCTATTTAACAAGAGAGGTCTGCACAACCACGCGGTAGGGTCCATGATACTTCGGAAGAAGCTTACATGAAAGGCCGGGAGCAGGAACTGGCGGGACCCAAAGCCACACGAGAGAGTCGACGGTGAAAAGATCAGGAGGGATGTCGGAGTCGTGACGCTGTTTCTGGCGACACTGTTGGTCGTAGGTGAAAAAACGGGCCAGTTGTCGGCATTTTTCGGCGTGGTGAGCCACCGCAGACCCAGGCTGTTAGCCGCCAAAGTCTGGATGATATGACTGAATCGTGTCAATGGTGCTAGTGGGTTCACGGCCGTATAGCAAGAAGAATGGTGAAAATCCGGTGGTGGCTTGGGAGGCGGTGTTGTAGGCGAATGTGACAAACGGAAGAACAAGATCCCAATTGCAGAGGTCTCACGCAACGTACAGGGACAACATGTCACCTAGAGTTCGGTTAAATCATTCCGTTAATCATTTGTCTGCGAGTGATATGCGGTATATAGGTGGTGCGGTGAATAATTCTGCATTCGGATAGGAGTGATTGTAACACGTCTGAGAGAAATACACGGCAGCGATCACTAAGCAGTTCACGAGGGGCGCCTTGGCGGAGAACAAAGCTGCGTAGAATAAACGAAGAAACGACCTTGGCTGTTGCGGAAGGTAATGCAGCGGTTTCAGCGTATCTTGTCAAGTGATACACGGCGACGACAATCCAGCGGTTGCCAGAGCCAGTGCTTGGGAGAGGCCCGTACAAGTCAATGCCGACGCGATCAAACGGGTGGGCTGGGCAGGGAAGCGGCTGGAGAGGTGTAGTGGAGAGGTGCGAGACTGGTTTGCGTCGTTGGTAGGCGAGGCACGAGCGGACGTATTTGCAGACGAAGCTGTATATTCCGCGCCAATAATAGCGTAGGCGAAGGCGCGTGTACGTCTTGAACACGCCACTGTGGCCACACTAAGGGTCATGGTGGAAAGCGGAGCAGAGATCGCGAGGAAGATGGCAGAGCTTGACCAATAACCATGCGCGACCATCGTTGTGGTAGTTACGGTGGTATAAAAGACCATCGCGCATAGCGTAATGCTGCACTTGGTGGCGTAGCACTCGTGGAGCCGGGGTGGTCAGGGGGCTTGACAAAAAGTTTAGAATTGTGGCGATCCAATGGTCATTTCGTTGCTCCGAGGCCATGTCTAAGGTGTCGAGTGGCGAAATATCGTGATTGTGACTGTATGCGCTGGCATCTGAAATGAGTGGGAAGCGTGACATGGCGTCAGTATCAGAGTGTTGTTGACGAGAACAATATAGGACCCCGATATCATATTCCTGTAGTCAGAGGACCCACCAAGCAAGGCGACCTCATGGGTTCTTGAGGTTTGACAACCAACACAGAGCATGGTGGTCTGTTACGACATCAAAAGGGCGACCGTAATGATAGGTGCGAAACTTCTGTAGAGCCCACATATGATAGCCAGGCACTCTTTTTCGGTTACCGTATAGTTGGTCTCAAGTTTTGTGAGTGCACGACTGGCATATGCAACCACGTATTCGGCGTTCGCATCGTCACGTTGTGCGAGCACAACAGCAAGGCCCACACCACTAGCATCAGTATGAATTTTATGTGCGTGCGCTCGGAGTGAAGTGACGCAAAATTGGTGGAGACCTATGTAGGCTTCGAAGTCTCGTAAACCCATTGTCACAAGCTCCTGATGAGGTAGATAGTTCGTTGTGGCCTTGGAGGAGTGCATTGAGAGGTGCGATGACAGTAGCAAAGTTACGAATGAAGCGCCGAAATTATGAGCATAGGTCAATGAAGGTTCGCAGTGCTTTCAGGTCAGTAGGCTTCGGGAACTCGGATACGGCTCGAAGTTTAGCAGGATCGGGATGAATGCCTTTTTTGGAGGCGACGTGGCCTAGTATAGTTAGTTTTCTAGCGGCCAATAAGCACTTTTCTCAAGTTAAGCAAGAGACCGGCATTTTGGACACGGATCAAACCTTGATGCAACTGTTGTATATTGGTCGGAAAATCTGGCGCAAAGACGACAATATCATCCAATTAGCAGAGGCAAGTGTGTAACTTCAAGTCGCGTAAGATGCCACCCATCATGCGTTCAAAATTGGCGTGCGCGTTACAGAGACTGAATGGCATTACAGTGCATTCGTATAATCCATCTGATGATAAAAACGCGGTTTTCGAGTGGTCAGTCTCAGCCATGAGCACTTGCCAGTAGCCAGAGCGGAGATCAAAGGAAGAAAAGAACTACGCTCCTTGCAAGCAGTCGAGTGCGTCATCAATTTGTGGTGACGGGTACACATTCTTGCGCGTAATCTTGTTTAGCCGGCGAAAATCGACGCAAAATCGTATTGTGCCATTTTTCTTCCGAACAAGGACGACAGGTGATGCCCAAAGACTGTTGGAAGGTTGAATGACCCCCCGTTTAAGCATGTCATTCCCCTGCTCATCCAGTTGATGTCTCGAGGGTGGACATATAAGTGGGGTCGTCCAAGGTCTCGAATATCGAAGATGACGCCAGCGGCTCGGCTTGCCGAGGATTTCCTGGCGTCGCAAAGTGACTGGCTCGGGCGATGTATTGGTGATGTACATCACAGAGGCGCCTAATTAGATATCAAGAACGGCAAATGGCAATGGCAGTGATCGGCGGCGAACTAGAAGTGCGGACGGTGCGAAAAGCACTGAGCTGCCGTCTTCAGAGTCGCAAGAGATAGAGATAAGAACAGTAGACTGGGCAGGCACAATTTTTTCGTCACAAACTGTAATTTTGCGACATGTGTCCTTGCCATTGATGACATCTGTCGAAATTTAGAACAACTAGAGTTCAGCGCGGGCGCAATTGATGATCGCACAATGTGTAGAGAGGAAATCCCATGCCAATATGACGTCGTGAGAACAAGATGGCAGCGCAATGAATTCGACCACATAAATAACATCCTGAATGACGACATGGGCTGTGCAGGTACCGGATAGCTCGACGTGCTGCGCATTGGCTGTACGAAGGAATAGTTCAGAAACAGGAGTCGTGACTTTTTTGATATGGGGGCAAATGCGGGCATCAATCGCTGAAAGGGCAGCGCCTGTGTCGACAAGAGCTAGCGTCCATGTTCCTTCTATAGTGACTTCAATAACGTTTCGGGGAGAAATTTGAGGCCTTGTGCATTTCTTTGGAACCGCAGTTCTCGCCTCACAAACTGCGCCACTTAGTTTTCCTGGCGCACAGGGCTCCGCCGTAAGTGTATGGGGGAAAGAGAGTGGCGGTGAAGAGAAGGCGAGCGGCGAGAAGAAGGTGGGGTCCGGGAGGTAGGATCAGATTCGTAGTCATCTGAATAACTGCGGTGGGGTTGACTTGGCGCATACGTGGCCCATGGTGGACACACACTGTTAGAGTTAGGTGTTTCACGAAAACGACAGTAACGGGTCACATCTCCAACTAAGCCACAATGAAAACAAATGGCACAATGAAAACAAATGGTACGACCCTTGGCGGGCGCCAAGGGTCGTCGGCTCGTGCGTACTGTACGACTGGGCGGGCGGGCGGGCGGCGATATTGGCGGGCAAATAGGCGGACTACGAGGGCTGTAACCTTACATAGCAGGCCTGGAAGCGACTGCGGCGTACGCCAGGAGAGCAGCAGTTGGTGCCTGATAGAGTGACGGCGATACCTCTTCGGCGACCTGGTTCCTGATGATGTTTTGGAAAGGGGGCGCCAACGGGGAATTCGACAGGTCGTAAACAAGCGGCATCAGCTAAAGCTGGCGAGCGACCTCTTCACGAACGAAATCCTTAATCTGTAGCGGCAGTGATGAGTTGTCAGGAACAACAGCCAATCCAGACATTAAAGTCACCTGTGGGTGACAGCGGGGCGTGGCTGTGCGTTGTTTGCGCAGCTCAGCAAACCTTTGGCAAAGACTGACAAGTTCAGACACTTTGGACGGGTTTTTCGCGAGCAGCATCTGAAAGGCGTCGTCTTCAATCCCTTTCAAAATATGCTTGATTTTATCGGCATCGGCCATTGCGACATCACCGCGGTTACACAGGTCAACTACGTCTTCAATGTAGCTGGTGAATTTTTCACCATTCTGCTGCGCGCGGCCACGCAACCGTTGCTCGGCTCAAAGCTTGCGTATAGCGGGGCGCCCGAATACTTTCGTCACGTACGTTTTGAAAGCAGCCCACGTCGGGCAGTCGCGTTGGTGGTTTCGATGCCACACGCTGCACTCAAATAAATTGACACGTAGGTGAGCTTCGCAGCGTTATCCCAGCGGTCGATCACGCTTAACCATTCGTATTCGGCGAACCAGTCTTCAACAACCTCCTCTTCTGTACCGCTGAAAATTGGCGGGTCGCGTTGACGCGATGGTCTAGGGCAGACTAATGTGGGCACCAGGACAGCAGGCTGTTGCTGCGGTTGATTTGGTGCTTCATCCGCCACTGCAGAGGCTGGCTTGAGTTTTCGGCTACGAAGTTCCAGGTTGGCACGACCCCACACCTCCACCCCTTGTTACGGGTTCACAGCGACCGGGAAGATAACAGGAGCAGCGGGCAAAGCGTAGCCAGGAAACGAACAGCCGAGCGAGCCCGGCGATGGCAATGTGCTTTCGCATGTGTCCGTCTTCTTCCTCACTCAACTATAGATGAGCGCCCACCAGTCGCCTTTGCAGCCATGGCTACTGCATGAGAAGACGACAGCAAGCTTCAGGTGTTGTGACTCAAATAATTTTCTTAAGTTTGAAGGTGTCTAACTTCCAGGCTGAGAGATTTTCTTCGCTTGGGACATCTCTTTCGGTTGTCCTCGCCCTTCCGTTCAAGCCCCATTTCGCCTCAGAGCCTTCGACGTTTGCATTCCTTGTCACACCCCTGTGTACGTGTGACTCAGTGCCTTATCACTGGGCGATATCTATGGCCTTGAATGAACATCGACGTGCACTGCTGGACACGTGCTTGCCTCAAGTGCCAGCTAACCAAAATCTAGCAAAACATGGTCAGCCCACTTGGTACCTTCACGCCTCCTGACTCGCTGTTCAGTCACGTGCACCTGGACTACGTAGGCCCTTTGCCCATATCGCAAAACAGCCGGCATATGCTAACGTGCGTAGACCGGTTCACGCTGTCACCTGAGGCACTACTCCTCACTGACATCATGGCAGAGTCAGTCACCCGCGGACTCATCCCTGTGTGGATAAGCCGCTACCGAATTCCCAAGACCATCACAATGGGTCGAGGTCGTCAATTTGCCTCCACGCTTTTCCGCACTTTGTCTCGAATGCTTGATGTCATTTTCACCAGGACGATGGCCTACCACTCGATGTCGAATGGCCTGGTTGAGCGGTTTCACCGCCAACTCAAAGCTTCGCTCATGGCCTCGCAATAATTGATATCCGGAACGGAGCGACTAACACTCATTCTCCTCGCTCTGCGCAGCACGATACGTACGGACGCGTCCTGCTCCTAAGCTGAGCTCGTATTTGGCACAAACCTAAGGCTTCCTGGACAGTTTTTCGACACGTCACCGTATCACCATTGTACGTAGCTGATTATGCCAGTCACCTCAGAAATGCCATCAGAGATGTGTCCCCTATTCCTACACGTTAGCAGTCACGCCCAAGTTTCGTCAGTTGTGCGCTCCGCGACTGCACCCACGTCTTCGTACGCAATCAGACCACCACTGCGACCTCCTTACGACGGACTCCTTAGGTTTATCAAGCGTTGCCCGAAACATTTCGTTCTGTTGCTTAATGAACGTGAATACAGTGTCTTCATTGACCACGTAAAGCCGGCTTTCGTCGACACTGACGCCGTCCTAGAAAAATACAAGCCATCCGCGAAAACCAGACGAACGCGCTTCGCAGTAGCAAGACCTACAACCCTCTCATAGGTTCGCTCTTTCGTGCATGGGCTACCTCGCTAGAGGGGGGGGGGGGCTAAGGAAAGCCGTCAGCGTCAGAAGTTGTGCCGCAGCTGCTCCGCGTGTTCGAGCCAGGACAGGAGAAGACGCTAGAAAGAACGACAGCGACTGTCGACGTCCATGCCAGAGCATAGAATAATAAAATATGTAAAAAAACCAAATGCCCCACGTCTTTCTATAAATGAATAGATAGATATATAGATAGATAGATAGATAGATAGATAGATAGATAGATAGATAGACAGACAGACAGACAGACAGACAGATAGATAGATAGATAGATAGATAGATAGATAGATAGATAGATAGATAGATAGATAGATAGATGGAGAGATAGATAGATAGATAGATAGATAGATAGTCAAATTTGCTGCTTGGTAAGTAAGCTCCTGCTTGGTAGGTGTAACTGAAGTCAATCACAAATAAAACAAGGACAGCACAAACACGGACGAGCGCGAACTTACTACTAATTTTATTTTCCTTCGTAGTCAAACATTACGCGTGTCCGTCACGTGGTAGGGTATCACAATCATCGCATTCTAATACCGTGAAGATTAAAAAAGAGGCTACAAAAGAACTTCATTTTACCATCAGGTAATTTTCTACTTCTCGGCTAGCTTCTATATTAGCAAAGTAGAGATCGTGTTTGACGTTCAAAACGGGTGTCCCTCGATGACTCGTGTGCTCGGTTGCAGCGCGAAGGAAGAGCCATAATCCGGTGAAGAGACAATTTAATGCAGCACTCAGGCGCCTGCTCGGATCCGAGCCCGAACCTCCTCTCTTTCATTTCACTTTCAAACACGCTCTTTTCAACCCTTGGTCAAACAGAAGGTGTCCAAGCAAGCCAATTCCACGTGGGGGCTCATGAAACTTCCACCAATTGCATGAACACTTTGATGATGGTCACGAGGTTTGAAACAATCACGTCATGCACCATATGCAGCACGCGAAAAAATAGGTTCTCAGCTTGTCACACTCTCTCCCTTGTTCCTTGTCACGCTATGTATCGGCTGACGTCCGCCAATAGCACTTCATACGATTGTGTTCCGTCTGCTCGTGCTTTAAACGTATCTTCGTAGAAGCCGCCATAAGCGCGCTGAGCACAATGTCAGGCTCTGTGCGCTGACAAGATGTGCTTGCGACAGCGAGGCACCCCGCCATTCCAACAACACTCGGTAATTACGTTTAGCGGGGAGGGGGGGCGGTACAAGCTCGTCTGCGCACACTGAAAGCCATATTGTCACCGAACGGTGCATGTATACGTCTTGGTTGGCGCAGTAGTCGTGTCCATGCGGCTTTTTCAAACGACACACGTGAATGCCACTTAAAGAACTGAAAACCACGTGACGCGCTTGTCCTGGTTCTTGCAAGACGCGCTTCTCAGAAGAAAGGCTTTCCCGTTTTTGTTCCAAACTGGAGTCACTATGACGGCTCTGCTCATAGCCCGCCTGGACGACAGAGTCTCATCTGTTCCCATGCACGGGCCTTCCACCTTCCATTTCGCGGAAGCAATCGGCATTGTTAGTGGACGGGTCGGGAACTCACCCCGTGCTCTGCAGCAGCCAAATGAAGTGCATCACACACAAAACGCCAGCAAGGGTTGCCTCACAATAACTTCACCCAATAAGTACTCTGAGTTTTGGCTAACACAGGCATCACCCCTTGTAGCGATATAATAAGACTCCATCACAGCTTCTGCCTAAAACCTTGATGGCTCAGAAGTTTGAAGCACACATGCAATGCAGGACATGCACAGGTTGACGCGCAACCTTTTTATTTATTACGCATGGACAATTCATGTTCTCTTGCTCGAGGGCTTTTCTCGTGTTCTTGTTTTTTTTTTGTCCACGAGCCTACCAAGATAGATACGCAGATAGAGAGAGAGAGAGAGAGTGAGAGTGCCTGCAATACGCAAAAAAATGCTCCGCATAAAAACTACTGTTTGTTGCTTCTTTCACTACAGCAATAAGTGCACAATTTATCTTGTGTTAATAAAAACTAGACTCTAGTGTGAATAATGCTAATTTGAACTAACAACTTGAATATATGACCAAAAATCAAGGGGATCACCTTCAGGCGTCAAATATATTTATTATCATCAGCCTGACTACGGCTACTGCAGGGAAAAGGCTGCTCCTATGACCGGCCAATAAATCCGGTCTTGAGCTTTCTGTTTCCAGGTTATACCTGCGAACAATTTAATCTCTCAAGCCCACCTATCTTTCTGTCTCGCCGCCATGCGTTTGCCTTCTCTGGGATTCCAGACGGTTACCCGTATTGACCAACGGTTTTATATTAGACTTGGTTATGAAGGTTGGTCACAACCCTTCGTAAAAGCGCCACTGTGTTAAGAATACTTAGATTACGCTTGTAGGGTCGAATCTTCTGGAATGCCTTGGCGGAGTTCTTCATGTTGTTGCAGCAGACGTCAAAATCTGGTTTTGCAAAATGCGTGTCTTTGCCTTTCGGAGAAGTATTACATAAGACAAAGTGAGACTGTTGCCCATTGTGATGTGGAGCGAGGTGCAATTAACGAGTACGGAACAACAATCAAACATAAAAGTGCGTGGCTGTGCTTCTGAGCCCAAATAAAGTGTTAGTTTGATCAATTGCAAGCCTGATAGACACGAATGCAGACGCCATGACTGCGTGCCGCGCAGGAAAGCCGCGTTCAACCCTACTGTAGCCTTGTCAATTGCCTCAAATGCATAGAACTAATTAACAATGCTCAGCTCTCCCATTTCCGTAGCTTTGGAAACAAGCAAGTATGCGAGAGCACTTGAGAAAGATATCTGCGTCCATGTTGCAAAAGCGAGTTCTTCGCAACCTCCACAGCCTGTCGCATAGGAAAGAGTGTTATTGGGAATGAAATAATGGAAGTCTAGTCAGATAAAGCAACGAAATCAGCATAAAACACTCATTCATAAGTTAACGTTTGTCTAAACGAAATGCAGTCAACTTGCGCAATGCTTATTCAGACTCTGATATTTCCTGAACCCCCCTTCCTTTTTATTTGCTATCTTCTTTTCTTGTTCATTTCTGTATCTGTCTCTACAATCACCACCACCTTGAAAGGCTGTCTTTAGCATTAGAGAGGTGTCTACAAAAGCTAGGATAAGTGTTGCAGTGAGTGTATAGCACGCATTCATATAAACATCTCGATAAAATATTTCATTGTTAGGTGACAGCCTCTCTACATAGTTTACCCCGGCGTACACGAATTGAAGTGTAACTTTTCACAACTGTTTCTCATATTCTAGCCGGGTTGGCATTGCATACGCACCACAATGTTGCTATCTGATCGGGCGGACTCCACGTTGTCAGCAACCTGTAATAATAAACAGCAGTACTCAGGCTTCTATAGTAATACTGACACTCATGAATTTTGCTCTCTTTTAAACCGACAGTGTCTCTCAAGGGAAAACATAAAGGCTTTATGCATGTCACTATCTTTCATTGGCCGTTGACGAATCAGTGGTGGCAAGTTGGCCAGCAAATCAACCAGCATGAAATTAATGGTGTCAATCCTGCAGGAAGTAAAGAACTGAGCATCCCAACTACCGATATATCATGTTTCAATGCGAAGCATTGCTTGACTAACGTCGGCGACTTTGGTCTATCAATCAATCAATCAATCAATCAATCTATCTATCTATCTATCTATATCTCTATCTATCAATCTATCTATCTATCTATCTATCTATCAGCTGCCTACGACTTTCACTTTTCCTGGCCGTTCGAATAATGGTATCGATTTCAAACTAGGTATGATATGCCATGACTGTATGACAAACATAACTGACTAGTCATACATAAAATTCATAGGTATGTCATATACGTCATGATTTACATGTCATGGTCTTGCTGCTCTTGCGGTGGTTTCATTCACATGATATGTTGCGAAACTGGCATGGTTCAATATAACTGTATGGCAAACACAAGCCACAGACCCTAACATCAAAATATTGATATGCGAGTCATGTAACATGAATACATGCCACACTTATGATGTGCTCGCGGCCCTTTCGCTAGCTTTGCATATACCAAACTCTGTATTACGGGACGTGAATGGATGACGAAGGTATGAGAATAGTGCAAACATGATAATCATGAAATGCGTCTCTTGTAACAACATGCCTACATGCCATGCTCATGGTGCACTCGCGGCCTTTTCGCTAGCTTCTCGTGAACCAAATTCGGTATTACTGGACCTGAATGAATAACAAAGGTATGTGACTGGTGCAAACATGATAATCATGAGATGCGTGTTATATAAAAATGTGACAACATGATACGCTCATGGTGTACTCGTGGTTGTTTCGCAACTTCAGATGTACCAAAATCAGTATTACGTGACGCGAACGGACGACATAGGAAAGTTAGACATCCGAACATGATGATCATGACATGCGTGTTATGTAACAACATGACTACGTTCCACACTCCTGATGCGCTCGTGGCCGTTTCGCTACCTTCACATATGCGAACATTTGGTATTACGTCACGTGAATGGATGACGAATGTATGTGACTGGTGCTAACTGGATAATCATGAGATGCGTGTCATGTAAAAATGTGACAACATGCTACGCTCATGATGCGCTCGCGGCTGTTTCAAAACTTCAGATGTTCCAAAATCAGTATTACGTGACGCGATCAGACGACATAGGAAAAGAAACATCCAAACATGATGATTATGACATGCGTGTTATGTGACATTATGACTACGTCCCACACTCCTCATGCGCTCATGGCCGTTTCGCTACCTTCACATATGCGGAAGTGTGGTATTAAGCCACGTGAATTGATTACGAAGGCATGTGACTTGCGCAAACATAATATTCATGAGATGTGTGTCTTGTAAAAGCATTAATAAATGCCACACTGTAGGCGCCAATACACTTCGACGTCAACCGGCGCACGTGCGCGTTGGCGTTCGTTTTTTTGGGGTCACACCAGCGATGCCACGCGAGGCGCCGATATCCCCCTAGTGAATATCAGTGAATACGCCCACGGACCTTCGTCTGCATGTTATATACTCGCAGGTACGTGCCACGCACGCAAGCGCACACAGCGTCTCTCCGTCACGAAGAGAGGCAGGCGTGGTGTGGTGTAACGTCGTCGACGGGAAATGCAGCGTGTCACATTTCGCGCCGCTTGCCACTAGGCGGCCCCGACGGATGCTGGTCACGCCAGTCGCGCCTGGCATCACACATCATAATGCTTGCGTTTTGCTAGCGTAGCGTCACTGCACCCAGATGGTGCGTGGGTCAACGTTGCGTCGGAGTATATTGGGCCTTTCATGACGCGCTTGCTGCTGTTGGGCAAGCTCCACATATACCAAATTTGGTATCACAGGAAGTTAATGAGCGACGAAGGTAAATGACACGTGCAAACCTGATAATCATAATATGCGCTTCATGTAGAACATGACTACATGCTGTGCTCTTAGCGTTCTCACGGCCGTTTCACTAGTTCCGCTTATACAAAACTTGGTATTACGTGACGTGTATGGACGATGAATGCAAATGACGCTTCCAAATATGATAATTAAGATATGGATTTCTGGTAAAACATAATTACATGCTGTGCTCATAGCACGCTCACGGCTGTTTTGCAGGTACATACATATCAAAAATGGTATCAGGTGACGTTTATAAATGACGAAGGTGAACGAAACGTTCAAACAAAATCATGACATCGAAGTCATGTACGGCATATTTTACCTCCGCCTCTTAGCATTGTGCTGATTTTAAAGGGACCTATCGCCCTTCCTCATTCGCGCTCCGCATATCATCGATTCCCACTGTTCGTGGGATCTGTCATTTTTTTATTGTCTAGTTTACAAATCTATGTGTAATACTTTTGTTTTCTTTATTTTTATAAATGTATTCGATTGTTTCAGTTTATGGTCTTCCTTATCTTCCTGTATTGCTCTCTTCTTTTTGTTTTTTTATAACACCTCCTTCTATAGTTCTCTCTCTTCACTTATCAATTTTTCTGTCTCTCTCTATGTGCATCTGTTCTCAAAAGTAATATATCCTCCACCGAAAAATTGCGCAAAAAACATGGACAAGAAGCAGAGTATTTGCCGACTACTGATTGCGCCTTGCAAATTATGCCAAAAAATTGGCAACTGCGTGACTGTGCTGATCTCTTGGTGCCGCTGTGGAATCATGAACACAAGCATCTTTAGTTTTCCTGTCAGGCACACATACCACTCTGATGTTTGCATTGAAGTTATTGCACTTAGCTAAAACTATTTACCCATTATTACGATGGCGCACACACAAAATGTTCAGTGTTCATGCACATAAACAAAAATTTCACAGTGTATGAACAGAGTAAATGATAATGAGGGGGGTGAAACATCCGTCCTTCTGCCTGTATGTCTGTCCATCTTTATGTCTGTCCAAACAAGGGTGTATTTGTTTTGTCCCATGGGCAACATCCTTTTAGGGTGTCAGGAACACCCTAAACAATAAGGTGTTTAGAAACACCCTGAAACCGTAGGATGTAAAGAAACGTTACACCCTACTTTATTAGGTGTTTATGAACACCCCTAAACTTTGGGTGTTGGATGAAGCTACACCCATGTGAGTGGGGTGTACACTGAAAACCCCCTTGAAACGATGGCAGTTATATGGATGAGCATACTTGGTCAAATGAAGCGCAGTTACGGGCAACAAAACAGAGACAGAGAAGGTGACACTTAGAATTGTGTGTTGAGGAAAGCCGTTCACAGCACTTCATTCCATCAAATATGCATCACCAACTGGCCCAAACCTGAATTGTTCTCAGGGAGAAGCATATATGAACCTTCTCTGCGGCTGACAGGGAAGAAGGAAGATACTGGTATCACCCACTTATACCTGCATGCATGCAGCTCATAAAATAAGGTGCCATGGTCTTGAATGAGATGCATGAGACCAGTGTATATATGTGTAAGTAGACTGGGCTGTAATCGACAAAGACGCGGAAGGCACTTATACAAACACACACACACACACACACACACACTCACTCCACAGTAGTGCAAGTAGTAACCTGTAGCGTAAAGTCCAATCGAACATAACGCCGAAGCAAAAAGCAATTTTAAGCCTTTATGTTAACATCCGACTTATGATTGAAAAACTGCAAATCTGACAAACAGGACTCTGATGGCATTCTGCAAAATTTTGAAGTATGACACGGGACCAAGTTGCTTTCTCTCTATACTGAAAATTCATTGTTTTCAATTCAATAAATCTCCACAACTTTCGAAAACATTTGCGCTAACTCGGGCAAACGACTGAGACATATGGCGTTTTAATGACACCAACATAACAGAAAAAAAACACGTAGAAAGAGTAAGCGAGTTTCTGGAGTCACAATTTACAACCTACTTTATCTCGCAGTATAAATTTAGACATTAAAAAGAGAACATTCAACAAGGCAGTGTAATTTGGGTTGTATAATTGTAATGTCAGTGTTGGTATACTTCTAACTGCAAAACCTCTCGTCACTGCTGCTTGCACAATCATCTTCAGCTGCTGAGATCACTGGTGCCTTCGAGAGAAGTGGGGCGAAGCTGTTCTTTCTGTACCGGAAATTCAATCCCAGAAACCTAAAATAAATACACAAGGAACAATGACTGAAATTTCCTAAGAGTGCAACAGTGCGCAGCATGCATGAGCAACTGCTTTTTATGTGTAAGTTTAAACTGAGTGCATAGCAAGCATATTCAGAGGAATCGGGCTCCACTGGAGTGAGACTTGGTAGAAAAGGTATGCTGAGCGATAAACGCAATAAAAAGCGCGCTGTGGCAGAATCATTATACCTTTTGTGCCGTAGATATGAACCTTACTTTACCCTTCTAGCTTTTTGCATATCTGCATTTTTCTATATCAATACTGCACTTTGAATGAATATCTGAGGAGTGAATACTTAATCCACATATGGTATATTTGGAGGAAAAAAATCTATTAGACCTCTCAAGCTGTCAAACTTTACGAGAAAAAATTGCAAATTTCACAAAATAAGTGTTTTGTCTATAACGAGAGGCAACTTGCACCTTGTGGTGGTTGATTTAAAATAGACTTTGTACCTAAATCGAAGCAAATAAACAGTTCTTTTCACGTGCCAAATTTTGTCATAGCAATGTATGTTTTGAGAAAAAGATCACAGCATATCTACGGAGTGAATGATGATGAGTGGGGCGTAGCGTTCGTCCGTCTGGACGCACAAACGGATGGACAGACAGTCTGACGCCAGTATGAACGAAAATAAAGACGGACGGACTCACGGACAGACCGACACACGGAAGCCCGGACGAATGGATGCACAGACGAACGGACGAAAGCACAAATGTACGGACGAAAGATTCGCCCCACCAATCATTATTTTGTCCGTGTATATGCTGTGAAAACCACTAACGCTATCTATTGTGCAACTCATCAAGTGGCTACATAATACTAGTACGACTACAGAGGAGTAAACGGCCCACGGCCTCAAGAGCTTTGCGCCTAAATGATTTTTGAAGTTCCAAGTTCCGCATCCGCCAATTGTTCTTACAGCAGCCGACGCCTCGAAGTTCCTCATTGCCGTTGATGGGAAAATTTAAAAAATATTTTATTCCTTGAAATAGGAATTGTAATGATGAAACTTGTCACATAGAAAGAACTGTTTATTTGCTTTCAATTTCGGTAAAAGGTGATTTTTGATTGGACCCCCACAAAGAGCGAATTGCGTCTCATTACGGATAAAAAAGACAATTTTGTTAAATGAGTGATCTTTTCTTGTAGAGCTTAACAGCTTAGGATGTCTCAAAGTAATTTTTAATCAAAATACCTTTCCTGTGAAGTTAGTAGTCACAGCTCAGATATTTACACAAAGTGCAGCATAGCAATGAGAAAATGCAAACATAACACACTTTGGCTAAATTCTTGCAGACGTATGTGGCCGAAAATTTGTGGCAGACGTATGTGGCCTGCTGACGTGGCGGTTATGGCTAAACAACTGTGCTGTTGTTGTTGTTTTTTTGTAGGTGGTGGACGTTTTATCTCCAGCTTTAAAAGCTTCAATCTTATGGGGGAAGGGGGAGGGGGGAGTGTTCTATGCATGGCTTCACCAATGTGCGCCACATTACCTAGTTCAGGCAAATTAGTGCACTTTCTGAATGTTGACTAATCACGAAAATGACACAGATGAAAGATACAGGCAAAGGAGAATTGGCCCTTACTCTATTGAACAAGCGTTGCTCCTATTGTATCTTCCATCTTATAGTAGTTTGCGTGCTTTATCGATGAAAACTGCGTTTCGCTCACATTACTTTTTGCTTCGATTTATTACTAGACTCGCAAGCAGCTAGTAGTGGGAGTCTTGCTTGTACCAAGATGGTTAACGTATACTAACAGTGTAAGCAAAACGGCCCGAAAATGTCGTGCATTTGTAGCCTTGTAGGCACGTGTGCTCAGATTTGGGTGCACGCTAAAGAACCCCAGGTGGTCGAAATTTTTAGTGCCCTCCACTTCAGCGTCTCTCATAATCGTATGGTGGTTTTGGGTCGTTAAACCCCACATATCAATCAATGATTGGTAGCCTTGTTCATTACAACCCAAATATAAGGGTGTAAATAGGGTGTTTTGAAAGTGCTTTAATTACGACCACCTTAAATTTTAAAAATGGGGCGTAAAAGAGTGTTCATAAGGGTGATTTTAATGCGTACACCCGTTTTACGCCTTTTAGTGTGTAAAATATTTTAGAGTGTAGATACATAATACAAAGAGACGGAGCAGTGAACAACTTACACTCGAAAGGAGTTCACCCCTAAAAAGTGATGCGGACATGCGGAGACAGCATTAGTTTGAACATACATTTCATTTCAGCGGAGAAACCACTTATTATAACCTTGCCCTGCGTCAGGTGTAACCAGCAATATCAGAATTACAGACAGACGCACGCGCGGACAGGCAGATAGACACACACCTCACCCAACTCATCGATCGCTCAGTCAATGAACTTTATTTACAAATTGTCCTGAGGAGCCGATTCCCATCAAGAGGGAGGGTCGCTCTGTGGATATGCTGTGATATTTTTCAAAAACGTACCTGTGCAAACACAAATACACACGCACACACACAAACACACACACACACATATATATATATATTAATATATATATATATATATATATATATATATATATATATATATAGCTCATCACTTCCCAGTTGCAGTGCCACTTTCCTTAAAGTACGAAAACTTGCTGACAAACGAATTAGACATGAAATGCATAAATCAACATTGCAAGTGTACCTTCGTGCTAGAATAGCCCCCAAGGGTATGACACTCTCCCTCACACCAGCCGCTACAAATCTAGATAAACACGACCAAATAACATGGAAAAACGTCCTCCTTGAGGCATCTCTTAAATTAACAGAAATTGCTCTTAATCATAGTGACAAGCAGGTAAAGAAACTGGTCGCTATGACCAACACCATTCTGCGCCACAACACTTTATCGAACGAAGAAATCACGCGATTAACAGAATTTGAGCAGAATAAATACCAAGCCATTATGACCACAAAAATTCATAAACTCGAAAGAGACCATGTGCCCAAACCCGCGTTCCCTGATACAGTGCCTTATCATTACAACACAACCACCCAGGAAAACACTAATGGTACAAACGAGCACCCATCTAGGAACACACCGTGTGACACTGTGGTTGTAAACTTATCGGACACGAGCTTGTCAGCTGACGAAGTAAAACTGCTATCTAAGGGACTAAGCTTCTGCCCGACCACAGCCCCGCCGCGGTGGTCTAGTGGCTAAGGTACTCGGCTGCTGACCCGCAGGTCGCGGGTTCGATTCCCGGCTGCGGCGGCTGCATTTCCGATGGAGGCGGAAATGTTGTAGGCCCGTGTGCTCAGATTTGGGCGCACGTTAAAGAACCCCAGGTGGTCGAAATTTCCGGAGCCCTCCACTACGGCGTCTCTCATAATCATATGGTGGTTTTGGGACGTTAAACCCCACAAATCAATCATCAATCTGCCCGACCACAAAATTTTTCGATGAATTCCACTTACTCCGAGACCTCGACAACTTCGCTCGAAGCTTAAGGTTGCGCGAATATTTCTTGGACAGGCCTTCTAACCACGAAACAATTCACCGTCGTAAATCAAATGATTGGACACCGAACAGTAATCGAGACAAGTGCTTGGACCTTTATATCACCGCACTACAGAAAGATATAGTACACGAATACCACAGACAGAAAAGAAACCTAGAAAACTTGACCAAATCTGAAAAAATAAGTATGAAAAATTTGGCATCTAGGACAGACATAACAATAAAATCCGCTGACAAAGGAGGAGCAATTGTAGTCCTTAATACAACCAACTACTTACAAGAAGCATACCACCAACTAGACGACTCAAGATTTTACGAACGCCTCCCAGGTGATCCGACAGACGAATACAAACGTATCGTATCAACAGAACTAAAGAAACTGTTGGACGCAGAAAAGATAACCAACACTGACCACAAACTGATGCAAGCAGCATACCCTCGTCCAGGTCACTTCTACATCCTCCCGAAAATTCATAAACCCGGTAACCCCGGTCGACCAATCATATCAGGCGTCGGTACAATAACTGAACCCATATCAGGGTACGTGGACAAACTAATAAGCCACATTCCATGCACCCTCGCGTCGTACATAAAAGACATCACACATTTTCTTCGAGACATTGCGGGTATCTGTGTGCCGAAAAACTCGTACTTGGTTACTCTTGATGTCTCTTCATTATATACAAATATTCCTCACGATGACGGCATAGCTGCATTACAAAACATGTACACAAACTATAGACAATCTAACACCCCAGATTTCTCTGCTATTGCAACATTGACGAGGATGGTCCTCGAATTAAATTCATTCGAGTTTAACCAAGAGTATTTTCGACAAATCAGCGGGACCACTACGGGCACTAAAATGGCGCCTAATTATGCCAACATATTTATGGGAAAGCTAGAATCTGAATTTCTTGCACAAAGTTCCTTGAAACCAATGTTATACAGAAGATACATAGACGACATCTTTCTTATTTGGACCCACAGCGAGGACGAACTTCTCAGCTTTATAGACACTTACAATGCTATACATCTGAACATACACTTCACACACACATACTCGCAAGTTACCGTAAATTTTCTTGATGTTACCATAACGATAGAAGAAGAGAAGCTCTCTACAACCCTATATCGCAAACCAACGGATCGACAACAATACCTTCATTTCCAAAGCGATCACCCACGCCACTGTAAAACAGTATTTCATACAGCCAGGCTCACCGGTTTAAGCGAATCTGCTCTAGAGACGCTGACTTTGACACGAGCTCACAGAGGCTAAAACTTATGCTCGAGCAACAAAATACCCCCCACATGTAATTAATGACGCTGTTCAAAAAGCGAGAAAACTAAAGCGTGAAGACTTACTTATAAAGCGACCACCACGAGAAGACCCACAACGAACAAACCTCTGCTTGACTTAAAGCACAAACTTCCCCAATGTAAACAAAATCCTTAAACGACATTACAACATTCTGGAACAAAGTGAACGTCTGAAACGCGCATTCCCATCCGCTCCAGGCGTCGTTTACCGACGACCACGTAACCTCAAAGACACCCTTGTCCACTCCCAAATTAACACATCACCCCCCAATAATTCATGCCGCCCTTGCTTAAAGCCACGATGTCTTGTATGTAAGGCGATGCGAGAAACAGACAAAGCAAACAGCACGCAATCCAAGTTTTCGATTAACATACGAGGAAACCTAACATGCGATTCCTCTAATGTGGTGTACCTACTCGAATGCAACGTGTGTGGTATGCAGTACATCGGACAAACAGAAACACCATTTAGGATTCGCTTCAATAATCACAGAGCCCATGTGAAATCAGCCCCAAGTCTACCTCTATCAAAACATCTCAATCTTCCCGACCATGCATTCGACAAACTATCAGTAACGCTCTTAGAGACGGGATTTAAATCAAATCGAGAACGTGAACAACGAGAGTCATACCTTATTCACCGATTTAACACCCTCGATAGAGGAATAAATGAGAATCCTGGTACACTTGCAGCAATTAAAGCATAAGAAAACAATAACGGCAACAATGAAAATAGTAACTGAGTTCACGGCACTGCAGCTGCGAAGGGCACTGGACAACCCAAAACAATTCCAAGTGTAACTGCTCTTCCTAAGTGCAGCTGTCGTCTGTTTTCTGTTTTATTTTACTACCCAATCAATTGTGTCATGCACGACATGCCCAACAGCAACCATGTGCACAGCCGGGAGGCCCCTACGACACGCGTAATTTAGAAGCGGGCAAGGAATTCGCATTGCACGCACTTGCACAGCCTACCGCAATACGGGGCACCCCTATTTTTACGACGAAGTGTTGACAGGGCGCGGAGTAGTTAAAGGCTTAGAACTTCCTAAAATGCCCGCCGACCAGCCTCTGCCACAATACGCGGCCCCCGTCCTTCTACGACGAATTGTTTACGGGACCCCGAGTAGTTAAAGGCTTAGGACTTCCTGAAAAGCTCTTTTTTGCCCCACACCGAACCGCCAGTGCCAGGAGGGGCCGTCTGATCGGGAGGAATGCGCTAGTGAACGGAAACATACACAGACCGCTGACATCAGAAAGGTGAAGGGGAGAGGAGGGAGAGAGATGAGGGGGAAGTGGAGGGAAAAGTGGAAGGGGGGCACCCGAGGGGCGTCCACCGTATATTATTTTTCTCTTTTTTCTTTTTTTCTTTCCTTTTCTTTTGTTTTTTTCTTTCCTTTTTTTCCCTCTTTCCTTGCCCTCTGATTTGAGATTGTATAAAGCTGAGCACCAACAAACTGTATCTTTATTCCTGATGAAGGCCAGACTCTAGGCCGAAACGTCGAAATAAACCACGTTGTGACCGCTCACGGAGGATCTACTAGAATATATATATATATATATATATATATATATATATATATATATATATATATATATATATATATATATATATGAGATCTAAGAGACATTACTGACAAGGAAAGTATAGGGGAAGATTTTAAACCCAATTGTAATGTAATTATAAAGAAAATGCGTGAAAAGATAACTTGCCGTGGGCAGGATCAGAACATGCAACCTTCGAATGACGCGTTCAATGCTCTACCACTGAGCTACCACGACAGCTATCCCCCCCCCCCCGCCACATTATAGGGTTTATATGTGAATTAAACGGGGGAGTGTCAGACAGCGCCTCCAGTAGCCATGGCGGCGAGTGTGGCACACTCTTTTGAGCCTGTTTGGCGTAACGTAGCACGTGAACTTGTTATGAGTGGCAGCTGAGCAATAGTCCCTCGTATACAACCGAAAGGCAATAAGTATGCCAGTACGAGACCCTCGTTAATGAATTAAGGAAAGAAGTGTATACCTAAGCACTCGTTTTTGCTGGTATTACACAATATTAATGAGATCTAACGGACAATGATGCCAAGGAAAGAATAGGGGAAGATATTAGACCAAATTGTAGTGTAAGTATGAAGAAAAGTGGGTGAATAGATAACTTGCCGTGAGCCGCATTCAAACCTTCAACTATATATATGTATATATATATATATATATATATATATATATATATATAAGGAAAAGAAGTGTATACCTAAGGGCTCGTTTTTTCGTGTTTTGACACAATATTAATGAGATCGAACAGACAGTATAGCCAAGGAATATATAGGGGAAGTTATTAGAACCAATGTATTGTAAATAAGAAGAAAGAATAGTGGGTGAAAAAATAACCAGCCGTGAGCAGGTTATTTATATATATATTGTGACGACGAAAACTGAAACTGGCACTCTGACACAGACGCGCATGCTAGGCGAGCGGGGAAGAAGAAGACTGAATAAGAACAGCTGGCCCTCAGAAACTTTAGGGAAACACTTTGGGAAACACTTGTGCTCAACAGTATAGATGCAATTAGGATAGAATTTGACAATATATATCCCAAGAATGCAAAAAATTTACCATATCAGTATATAAATGGCATTTTGGAAGATCATTTGGCCAATCTAGAAACATCGAATGTGATAGCGACTGACGCTGGAATTGAACTAAATGAAACTGCTGATTCGCTCGCTTCGGTATCTTTAAATTGCCCGGTGGTGCTAGCAGCTCCACAGTTTCCTTTTATTACTGCCGAACGATTCAAACGCATGTTAATCTTAAAAATCAACGAAACGTCACTTTTACAATCTGAAGAATTTCGGCACTTGCGATTCACATGGAACACCGCAAAATGCGTTTCCCGTCAATGTGAGGTGACCCTCACAAGCTTTCGCCATAGAGTTCCTCTATTAAATTTTTATCTCAACAAATCAAGATTTTCATTACCTAACCTATGTGTAGTTTGCAATGAACAGGAAACAATAGATCACTTTCTTCTCACATGCCACCGCTCCGCCTCACTGCGCCGAATAATTCTTAAAAGACCGATTGGTATGCTCGGATTGCCAGTCAATACATTCACCCTATTATCGTTTGGAGCCAGTCAGTTGGGTGTGGGCCGCAGTGCTATTCTGTCAGCGCTACATAAATGCATTCAGGCAACTGGAAGGATACACTGCTAGCGGTACTGTCCGATATATCCAATTCTTTCTCCCCCTTCCTCACTCTTGTTAATTTATTCTATATATTCTGGTTTATCGCATTCTTCTGCAATTTTTCACGTTTTTTCAAAGGAACAATATTATTGTTCCTATCTAATTTATCTTTATTTTATAGCAAGCGTTGTAAAAAATGATCTATTATGAGGTACAGTGTGGCCAATACCCCATGTGGGTATGAGCCGAGATGTCCTAGGAGACAAGACAAGACAAGACTGACGCTTCGGTTTATGGATAGAAGGCTGGTGTAGGAATCGTATCATCCTCTCTAGATTGGGCTTTCTCAATTCGATTACGCGACTTTACACCCATTTACCAAGCTGAAATACTATCAATAGTCCTTGCGTTGCGTAAAGTGCCGCAAGATCTATCAGCGGTGATTGTTCTAACAGACTGTCTCTCGGTCTGTACTGCCTCAAGCTCACCAACTTTTCCGCGTTCCTTAGAAACTTTCTACTCGCTCATTCCTACACATGTGCGACTCGTCCGACTAGTTTGGGTACCAGGCCATAGAGGTTTAGCTCTGAATGAGCATGCCGATGAACTAGCTGTATCTTTTCTTGATTGTCCTGTTTTACTTATTTTGTCTACTTCGGAATATCTCACAACAGCACGCTTTGAAAAACGCACATTGGCCTATAACTATGAAAAATCCCTTGTTTGTATCAGACTTCACACAGCTAAAGTTCCCTTGAAAGAACAAGTGGTGTTCATCAAGGAAGGAAGATTTAGTAATTACCAGGCTGCTTTGTCGTGTCCCCTCATTGAACTTTTACCTTCACAGGTCGGGTCTGGCACACTCGCCTTTGTGCCGTTTGTAATGAGAGGGAATCTTTGGAGCACTTCTTTTTGTCATGCCGAAAATTCAAACTCAAAGGGAAAATCTACTAAAAGAACCCCTACAAAAGTTGGGCATAAACTTGACACTTCCGGTGATTCTTTCATTTGGCGCAGTCGCAATCGGATTCAGCCACAGGAGCGTTTTTACCACTGTTACAAATTTCTTACGAGAATCTAAAAGAATGGAATGCTAAAAATAGGTAACTTCAGTTCTTTTATGTATATTTTTTCTTTTTGTATGTTTATATGTTTTCTTTTCAAGGTTCTTTTTTTGAAATTTAACACCTTTTTATTTTTACCGATATTACCTAATTAATCCAACTCTCTCTTTCATGAAGTGATTAATTTAAAAAGCAAGGCACTGTCCCATTCATGGCCTATCCCCCTAGGTGTGTTGCGCCAAGGTGTTGAGGAACCAACCAACCAACCAACCCTGGATCGGGTGTTGTCTCTTGTTCTCTGTCTTGCTCATTACAATGGCGCAGCCGACGAAGAAGTCTTACATCCCGGCTTCGTCATCCAGGACAGCCGCAATAAGCGCCGCTTGAAGACGGTGTCAAGGCCTCCTGGGCAGCTGTTCACCTGCCGCCACTGCTACCACCGTTCGGGGACGGCGTCAAGGCCTCCTCGGCCGCTGCAGTACACGTTACGGGTACCATTTCGCAAGGACGCGATCCACGCATCATTGGCGATGGATTCTGCCGTCAGCGCAAGCCGACAAGTGAACCCTCTGCGGGAAGCCACCGGTACGTGTCTTCGTGGTTCCTCGGCAGTGCGGGCTTCTCCATCGAGGAACGCCGTTCACGCTTCCTTGTCAATGGGGTCCCACCCGCCGCTTCAGCTACCCTTCAAACCACCAGTGGACGGCGTCGAGACTTCCCCTGGGGTTGTAGGACATGACCTTATTGACACCCTGCCACCGTTTCGCGGCAGGGATCCGCACCGCCTCCTGTCTTTTGGGAATGCCGCTCTGCTTCCCATGGCCTACATTCCCGTTGCCGCACACTTTCAACATACGAGCTGCCAGGGAATGCCGTTCAGGCTTCTCGGCTCGTCAACCTTACCGGCGTGAGTGATGCAACCGCTTACTCATTCGAAAACCGCGATCACCAACGCTTCGGACTTCACACACGACAGCGCCGCGAACCTGCGGCGTACCATCACGCTACTCCGCGTCAAGACTAACGAACAGACAGCGTCGATCTCCGAGCAAGCTTCTACAATGTTGCCAGAATTGCGTGCCACTAACGCCGTGTTGAATGTAGCTGCTTCGCACGACCTTGAGGCAAGCCGATTGGAGCAACGCAGGCAGCTTTGAGGCACCCTCCTGCAGCTCTCAGACCAGCTCGACGGCGTTGCCTCAGTGATATCCGCATTCTCACGTGCCGCCCCATCATCGCCGTCTACCTATAAACTGCCGGAATTCGACGGGGTCTGGAACGACGCCGACAGCTGGGTAGCAACCGTAAACGCGCTAGCAATGCACGCGGCCTGGACAGAGAATCAGATATAGCATGTGGCCATAGACCGCCTTCGAGAAGGTGCAGCGGCGTGAAACCGGTATGAAGGTTGGAAGCAGCAGTCATGGTCGGAGTGGAGCGTCAAGCTCATATCTGCTTTCGGTCGCTTCCCTGTGCCACCTGTCCATGTAACTCGACCTTCTCTCAGGGCGGAACTCGGGAAAAGCCCGACCTAGAGGATGCGATTCGATCCCCTACCACCCTGTCATCTCTCGGTGACCAAGATGTAAGGAACAATCACGATCGTGTATTTCTGCCTTGCACAGGCGTTTCTGCTGTCGTATTTAGAGCTCCTGAGGAGCACCGGCCCAACGGTGCAGCTGTGTCCAGCGGGTCCCTGATGGCAAGCTTTGCGCAACGCTCCGCAAAAGGCCCCAACGCAGGTCGTCCGGTCGACTTAGAAGCACCGGCCCCCATCCTACTGGACATTCTACGACCTAATGAGACAGGTCTTTCAGCTAAGTCTAATAACATCCCATCTGACCAGACGGAAGAGGATATGCGTGCGACGCATGCACTGCCTGAATCGGTAGAGTCTCCGATTTTCAGAACGGCTTCCGTCGAGGATCTCCCGCCAGTACGCAGCGTGGCTTCGAGAATCGCTGACATTACAGCTTCCGGGAGCCCCATAGCGACAACGCTGCGCAAGTCACGGACTACGCAAGTCACGGTGCAGGAGCCACACCACAGGTCAGCGCGAGGATTTCACCACAAGTTCGTGGAGATGTCTAATCGCACCGAAAAACATCTCTCGATCCGCAGAAAATTGCGCAGACGGCTGCATAAGATGCTACTCGTTTCGTTGCCGGATTCACCATTTCCTGCCCTGTTTTCTAAAATGTGATGGGACAAAGGAATGCTTTCGTGATCAACCTGTGACCATGTCGATCCAATCGGGGCCGCCCGCCAGAACCATTTCCAAGAAAACCACACCACCGCAGGAAACTTCTACCACGAGAATGCCTGCTCGTTCCACCAAAGAGAAACCGGAGTCGAATTACTTTCTCTGAAAAGTCGCAGCGTGGCCGAGGCTGTAGACTGCCACGCGACAGTCAATGTCGTCCCGTGGAGTCATCAACAAAGGGACGAACCAGGACCCAGTCCCCTCCATGACATGGCGAACGACCTGGGCGACATGGCCAGTGTCGGCCGCCGGAGCGAATTTCGACAAACTTCCAGCGTGGTCGGGGCCGACCACGACGATTCCGCCAACTCCGTCCTCCTGAAGCAATGTCAACTGCTGCAGCTAGCCTCACTCACATGAACATTGTCGTGTGGCCCATCGACAATGCTTGCAGTCATGGCCGAGTGTGACGACGAAGACCGAAACTTGCACTCTGGCACAGACGCGCATGCTAGGCGAGCGGGGAAGAAGAAGACAGAATAGGAACAGCTGGCCCAGGATCAGGTGTTGTCTCTTGTTCTCTGTCTCGCTCAATACAATATATATATATATATATATATATATATATATATATTGTCGCTAGGTGAAAATAACAGAATACAGGACGACGGTGCGACCAGACAAAACGAGGTCTGTAATAACAGAACAAAAGAGCAGCCGCTTCGACTTATTCCTCGGAGGAACCGTGGATGCTGTCCACGCTCATCACTTCATCGTCCTCTGTCTTCTTTCCCGGTCTTTAGCCGTGACATTAGCCTCCCATTCAAGAAAGCATCGTCCCGACGCTTTATAATCAAAGTGGTTTCTACTCGTTGGAAACGCATGAATTCATTCGGAGAAATAAGGCTTCATGCGTATCACGTGCACAACGTCTGGAGCATACCTCCGACGCCTTGAAGAGTGTGCAGTATCAGGAACAACCTCATAATTATTGTCACTGAGACGTCGCAGAACTTTGTAGGGACCGAAGTACCATCTTAACAGTTTTTCTGAGAAAGCCAAGGTGCCGAATAGGTGTCCATATCCAAATTTTCTCTACTGGCTCATAAGAGACTGGTCGTTGACGAACGTTGTACCGTCTTGAATCGTAGTCTTGCTGGCGACTAATACGTAGGCGTGCAAGTTGTCGGGTTTCTTCGGCCAGCTGAGTGATATAATTAGCATCCGTTTCAGCGTATTCGCACTCGTGCGGCAGCATAGCATCCAGCATAGTGGTGAATTTACGACCATAAAGAAGGCGGAATGGCGTTGTTCTTGTTGTTTCTTGATGAGCCGTGTTATATGCGAACGTGACATACGGCAAGATCTCGTCCGAGTTTTTATGCTCTACATCGACGTACATGCAGGGCATATCCGCTAGTGTCTTGTTGAGACGCTCCGTAAGACCATTCGCTTCCGGATGATACGCCATTGTTCGCTGGTGGGTTGTGCCACTAAGTCTTAAAACTGTCTGTAATTGTTCGGCTGCGAATGCAGTTCCCCTGTCAGTTATTACCACTGATGGAGCACCATGCCTCAGCACCACATTCTCTACGAAAAATCGGGCTGCTTCACTTGCCGTGCCTTTCTCCAAAGCCTTGGTTTCGGCGTAATGAGTGAGGCAGTCGGTGGCTACTTTAGTCCATCTGCGACCTGCTGATGGGGTTGGAAATGGGCCCCAAAGATCCATTCTGACTTGAGCGAATAGAGTAACAGGCACGTCAATAGGATGGAGGAGGCCTGCTGGTTTGACGGGTGGAACTTTTCTGCGCTGGCAATCAAGGCACGTCTGAACATAGTGTTGAACGGTCGCCGTCAGTCTTGGCCAGTAGTATTTTTGCCTCACTCTGCAGAACGTACGCGTGTAACCCAAGTGGCCGGATGTTGGTTCATCGTGGCATGTCTGTAATACTTCGCTCCTTAGAGATGTTGGGACGACGAGTAAGTAGTCGTTTCCGTGTGGCGTGAAGTTTATCTTATACAGGACGTCGTTGCGCACACAAAATGACGAAAGCCCTCTCGCAAACAGTCTAGGTACAGCTGAAGTGCGACCTTCCAAAAACGTATCATGGGTTCTAGTTCGGGGTCGTCTCGTTGCAGCTGTGCGACAGTTGCTGTGTTTACAATTCCAACAAAGGCTGTATCGTCATAATCTGCCGTCGCAGGTTCGTATGGCGCACGAGAAAGGCAATCAGCGTCTGAATGTGGCTTCCACAATCTGTAGACCACCGTCATGTCCAAATCTTGCAGCTTCAGGCTTCAGCACGCCAAACGTCCTAAAGGTTCTCCTAAATTCGTCAGCCAGTAGAGGGAGTGATGGTCGCTGACAACATTAAAAGGACGACCATTCAGGTATAGGCGAAATTTCATAACCACCCACACCACTACAAGGCACTCTTTTCCGTAGTGGAATAATTTTCTTCCGCACGTGACAGAGTTCTACTCGCGTAAGCGATTACTCGTTCGGCGCCATCCTGCCACTGCACAAGTACAGCTCCTAAGCCAACATTGTTAGCGTCGGTGTGCACTGTTGTCGGTGCGTCATCATCAAAGTTTGCGAGGACTGGCGGCTTCTGAAGGCGTTGCCGCATCTCGTCGAATGATTTTTGCTGCTGTTCGTTCCGTACGAATGCGACGTCTTCTCTGGTAAGGCGGGTCAATGGCAAGGCAATGCGCGAGAAGTTCTCAATTAAGCGTCGGTAGTAAGCACACAGTCCTGAAAACCATCTGACTGCCTTTTTGTCAGTTGGTGCTGGAAAATTCGTAACGACAGCTACATTTTCACGGTCAGGCCACACACCTTCACTGCTGACAAGATGCCCCAGGAACAGAAGCCCTTCGAAGCCGAAATGGCATTTTTCCGGCTTAAGTTTTAGTCCGGCGGAACGAATAGCTTGAAATACTGAATACAGTCGCCTGATGTGTTCGTCGAATGTGGCAGAAAATACGATGACGTGATCTAAATACACTAATCACGCCTGTCACTGATATAACGGTGTCCATTAGCCACTGAAACGTTGCCGGTGCTGAGCACAAGCCAAATGGAAGTACCTTAAATTCAAAAAGGCCACCAGGTGTCACGAAAGCTGTTTTTTCCCGGTCTCTTTCATTGATTTCTATCTGCCAATACTCACTCCTTAGATTCATCGACGAGAAATAACGCGCGTGCGGTAGTCGATCGAGTGAATTGCCGATACGTGGAAGTGGGTAGACGTCTTTTTTTTTTGTCACCTGACTCAGCTTGCCACGCAGAAACGTAAGGTACCGTCTTTTTTCTTCACTAATACAACCGGCGAAGCCCAAGGGCTTTTCGACGGCTCAATAACGTCGTCTTCAAGCATCTGTTGCACCTGCTTTGCGATGGCTTCACGTTCTCGCGGAGCTACCCTGTACGGGTTTTGCCTGATGGGTCTGGTCATGTCATTCGTTATAATTCGATGTTTCGTTAGCGGCGTTTGACGGACCCTGGAAATCGAAGAGAAACAATCTTCAAACTTGTAAATAAGCTGCATGATACTTTGCTTTTGTGCCAGCAGCAAACTTGGGCCAATATCAACAGATTGAGGTGCGGGGTCAGATCAGTTGAATTATCTTTTTGAAGAGTTAGGCCGTCTGTCATCTCGGCGAGCTCTTCCACGTACGCGACTGTCATGCCCTTGACAGACCCTGGAAATCGAAGAGAAACAATCTTCAAACTTGTAAATAAGCTGCATGATACTTTGCTTTTGTGCCAGCAGCAAACTTGGGCCAATATCAACAGATTGAGCTGCGGGGTCAGATCAGTTGAATTATCTTTTTGAAGAGTTAGGCAGTCTGTCATCTCGGCGAGCTCTTCCACGTACGCGACTGTCATGCCCCTCGTTGGATGTCGGCGTTCAGAGCGGAAGTTCGTAACAAAGATGTGCGTGTGTCCACATTTTATGCTCACGACGCCTCTTGCGATAGATAAACCATGGCTGAATAGCAGTGTTGGATTTTGCTCGGCGATGTTTTTAGAAGCGCTCGGCGTGTCACATGTCACAGCCACGAGTGCACTCGACCGCGGTATGATGGTCACGTCGTCTTCAAAGATGCGCAAAGGCTGACGTCGCTGGTCTGTACAAGGCACATCCAAAACTGGGGTCGTTCGAAACGCAACCAATCTCTCAGGAATGTTGATAATGGCACCGTATTCACGCAAGAAGTCCATGGCCAAGATCAGGTCTTTTCAGCACTCCGGTAAAATTACGAAAGTATCGACGTCATCTGATTTGCCGATATTAATTCGAGCTGTACATTTGCCCGTCGGCGTCACCAATTGACCCCCTGCGGTTCCTATGTTTGGGCCCGTCCATATTGTTCTTATTTTCTTTAGGCAGTCGGCGAGTTTACGGCTGATAATAGAGAAATTCGCACCAGTATCTACCAGTGCTGTTATTGGGCGTCTGTCTATACAAATGTCTAGATTGGCGCTTACGATTTCGGTTGATGTCTGTGACGTCGTATCGCCCTTGGTATCGTGCGTCGTACGATCCGTGGTATCATTCGTCATATCACATCGTAGAGAAGATGTTGGGGGTGTGATAGCATCTCGACGGGCGGCAACCTTCCCCCCAAAGGTCGCAGCTGTTAGTTTCCCCGACGAGGGCTAGGAGATCTGCCCCGGACCACCTCGGAGTAACTGCGCTGTGGCGGCGAGTTCGGTGCAGGTGAAAGAGAGCGGGATCGACAATACGGCACTTCGGGTTGCTGTGCTTGCGGGCCTGTACTGCTGTCACGGTGGTTATGGAAATAGGCACGAAGGGAAGTTTGTAGAAAGTTATGATGTCTACGGTCACGGTACGGGCTATTGCGGAAAATATGGCCGGCTTCTCCGCAATGAAAGCAAAGTGGTCGACGGTCGACGGTGCGCCACAAGTCCGTCTTACGGATGAATGGTCGACTGGTGGGCATACCTTGCGACGAAGATGCAGATGTCGGTGGAGTGTACATCGGCGCCGTTTGCATAGGCACGTTGGACTGTGGATACGGCTGCGGCGGATCGGGAGCTGGGGCCCACGGCTCGTTGTAAGGCCCTTTGCTCACGTCACGATAAGCCAGTGGTGACGAGTTGTACGACACTGGAGTGGGTCGACGGACACCTGATGCGTAGCTTACAGACCACGGGTCTGAGAGCGCTTCGGGCAACAAAAATGCCTGGCGGAGTTCTTGCCGCACATTGTCTGCAACGCAAGCCATGGTATTTTCTTTCGGAGTCACAAGGAGGTTTCGGAACTCCTCCCGAACGACCTCACGAATGAGTTCGCACAGAGAACACTCACTACCGGCACTGAAAGCAGAGAGGCTGGGAGATGTTTTGTTTGGTTGGTCATGGTATCGGCGCTGTTGCTGCAGTGCTCGCTCGATTGTTGTAGCCTTTTTGACGAACTCCGCAACGCTTGTTGGTGGGTTGCGTAGGAGACCGGCAAACAGCTCTTCCTTGACGCCCCTCATCAAATGTCGGAGTTTTTTACCTTCAGGCATCTCGGGGTCGGCCCCCTGAAATAGGCGGGCCATGTCTTCGCAAACATGGCGACGCTCTCGTTTGGTTTCTGTATGCGCGCCTCGATGAGCTGCAGAGCAGAATCACGGCGGTCGGTGTTTGCGAATGTCCTAAAAATTTGCTGCCGAAATTCCTCTCACGAGGACAGCGTTGACTTGCGGTTCTCGTAACACGTACGAGCGCTGTCTGCCAAAGCAAAATAGACGCGCGATTGCTTTTGTTCAGTGGACCAGCGGTTGGCTTTTGTAACTCGCTTATACTGCGCTAACCAGTCCTAGACGTCTTCATAAACCTCACCGTGGAAGGTCTCAGGAATTAGAGGCTGATCAACACTAAGCTGTGAAGGCCCTCCGGTAGCCATTTCTCCCGGTACGGTGTGTTGCTGGAGAAGTTCGAGCGGGATCGCCTCTGGACTAAGGCCTCGCCGTCGGCGACTGTAGCGGGTGACAGGAGTATTCACTGCAGGAACGGATTGCGGTAGTGGACTCGATGTGCTAGGGTGCGGAGGTGTCCCAAGCATCAGTTGGAGAAGTCCAGCACCTCCACCGATGTCGCTAGGTGAAAAAAACGAGGTCTTTATTAACAGAACAAAAGAGCAGCCGCTTCGACTTCTTCTTCGGAGGAACCGTGGGTGCTGTCCACGCTCATCACTTCATCGTCCTCTGTCTCCTTTCCCGGCCTTTAGCCTATATATCTGTATATATATATATATATATATATATATATATATATATATATATATATATATATATATATATATATATATATATATATAAACATATACATAAATATATATATATATATATATATATATATATATATATATATATATATATATATAAACATATACATAAATATATATATATATATATATATATATATATATATATATATATATATATATATATATATAGGTATGGCATATGGCACAACGGCAGCGTTGTCAACAAGGATAAATATATTTATTTCCCAACAGTTTTGAGAGGGGTCCTCCCTTCATCAGGGGATGAGTTATAACTCATTTTGCCTTCACTGGCCCTAAAACCGAATGCTTTGAAAAATTTGGCGCCTTTACCTTCGACTATAGGGTGGAGCCTTTTACAGAACATTATCTAAAGTTCAGCTATTTCTTCCTCCTTTCCACGCGCACTACGTACCGTGTCTGCGCCTTGGTGATTTGCTTGGTACGTCTTGGTCCACTATACTCCCGTTCTAGCCTAGAAGAGCAGAGAACTATTCCGTGAATTGTCGTAGGTTTTTCTCTTGCAATTTCCTGCTTAAAAGATCGGTAGGTCTCCCGTGATAATTCCGTAAGCTTGCCCAACTTCCACATGTCCAGCCTGTTTTGTTCACCTTATTCTTAACCAATGTTTTCTTTTGGCTTGGTATTCTGCTGTTGTCTAAGTACTTGCTTGACCATTTTAGAGTTCGTTTTTTTTCATTTAGTAACAACATTTATGTACAAGTATCTGAAAACTTTCCTAGCCCAACGCTCCTCACCCACTTTTCTCAATCATTCCTCAAACTTTATCTTGCTGCTAGCTTCCCTGCACCCAAACAATATCTATCCCACGTCTCTCTGTACCCCCTGGTATCGAGTATTCCCGCGTGCTCCCAAAGGAAATCTACCCGTCACGTTGTGAAATTTTTAATCTTGTTTGAACTTCTGATTTCATGCACAAGACTGCATTGCCGAATCTCAAACCCAGAACCATGACACCTTGCCAAATCCCTCTAACAACGTCATACCTATTGTAGTCCAACAGTGCCCTATTCTTCATTACAGCTGCATTCCTGGAGCCCTTAGTCATTATGTATTTTTCATGCTTCTTAGATACGCAGCCCCGTTATTTATTCATACTCCATCGTATTTGTATTTATCCCCTATTTCTAGTGTGACTTCCTGTATACTATGCTCCCTGCCTTTGTTATCGTTAAAAATCATGATTGCCAATTTTTCCCTGCTGAACTTCAAATTTAACCCATATCCCTTATTACCACTGATGTCTAATTATATATTAGTATATCACCTGCATACATCAATGCTGGTAATGACTGTTCAATGCGTTTTCTTTGCTTGGCAAAAGAGAGACTGAATCCGAGTCGACTCCCCTTTAATTTGGCTTCTAGTTCTTGGAGGTGCACCATAAACAGCAAAGGTGACAAGGGACATTCCTGTCGACGCGTACGTTGTATCGCTATAGAAAGAGATGTCTGTTCTTCCCATTTGATAATTACCTTGATACTTTTAAATATATCCTTCAGAAGATTATTTATTCCGTCTTCCACATCTAGTGTGTTCAGTATTTCCCACAAGTCTTCTTTAATCACACTATTGTTAGCTTCCTTGATATCTAGAAATGCCCGCCACAGGGACGTGTATTCTTTTCCGCTATTTCAATACACTGCCTCAATGAAAACAGATTGTCCTCCAACTTCCTTCGTTTACGGAACCCATTTTGTAGTTCTCCCAGCAACCCGTAATTCTCAACCCATGTCTGTAGTCTTTCCTTTACTATATGCATCACCGGCCCGTAAACTACTGATGCCACTTTTATAGGATGGTAGGTGTTCATATCAGCTTTATCGCCCTTTCCTTTATAGATCACGCTCATCCAGCTTATTTTCCACCCATTGGAAGATTCACTATTCAATATTGCTTTGCTCGCTGCCTCTCTCAATATTTGCTTAGAGTTTTGTCCTAGTTTATTCATTAGCATGAATGGGATGCCGTCGGGGCCTGTTGATGTGCTATTAGCAACTCTTTTTTCTGCCCTTTCCTACTCTCGCTGTCACAATGGGGTCACAGAGATAATTGGTCCATCCTCATCTGGTACGGTGCATGCAGCGTTTTCTTGGTGTTAATATTTTTCTGTCATCGTTGTTTTTATATATACCATTGCCTCATTCTCTTCTAGTCTGACCCCTTGAACTGTAGTTGAACTCTAGTTAAAAACCTCTGTTTTATGCTTGTCCTAATACTCAGAATTATGAGATGGTTCCAAAACTTTTCAGCTGCCTTTCTATTCGTTTTGTCTAATTCCGCCATCCATTGCGCCCCCTTTCTTTATTGCACGTGGCACACAACGCAGGCTGTGGCCGGCGAGTGCCGCATGAAGAGTTCGTGTAAGCTCACATGCGGCACTCACATAAGCTCACAAAGACTGTAAAACACTGTATATAACCAGACTGACAATCCTACTTCAACCAAATTTTCTTTGCTGCAACCACACAAACAAGCTTTGAAAAACAGCTTGGCATTCTGCCCCCGTGGCGTCATGGAGATGGCACTGTATGTGATCAACTGCGCAGGTCGTCACCACATCATACGGCTCATGCGGAATACTATACATTGATCAACTTTGTATGGATCAGCTATAAATGACCACACTCACGGTTCCTTCTTACGACCTATATAAAGGTTTCGACATTTTTTTTGACGCCAATGGCTTCATAGAGTTTATTTATTTATTTATTTATTATACCCTCAGGGTTTTGATATTACAGAAGAGAGGGGCATGTTACATGTAAAAATGGGAAACAACACTTTACACATAACACATAAACACATAACACATAACTATATACAAGAACAAAATTTCAATATTTGGCAGAATAATACAGAATTACGTTATATATAAACTACGTCAACAAAGACAACGTAGCAGCAGCGATAATGCAGGTAGTACATGTTCAAGCACTTAGCAAAAACAACAAACACTCTCAAAAACAACAAAAAAACAAAAAGGACATGACACACATATACACAGACACATACATACATCCATATATACACATATATAACACAACACAGAAATCAAGTAGCGCCAAACAGGTTTTGTAAAAAAACCTTGAAACGTGATGTGTCGGTGATTGCGGTAGCTGATCGTGGGAGCAGATTCCATTGAGATGTAGTTCTCGGAATGAAAGCGTGCAAATGGGTTGTGGTTCTGCATTGAGGAACATGAACTTTTGTGGATGATTGATTCTGGGTGATATGAATGAGGGGGGTTTAAATAAGTGTTCGCGAAGGCTATTGTTATGATAATAAAGCTTATAAAAGAGGCTTAGCCGGGCTATTTTACGCCAAATGGCGAGATGAGGAAAGTTGAGCTGAGATTTCATTAGTGTAACACTGGCCGTGCGAGTATACTTGGACAAGATAAAGGGAACTGAACGATTCTGGACTGCTTCCAACTCATGTGTTAGTGTAGTGCCACCAGGATCTAAGATGAATGATGCGTATTCAAGTGATGGACGAATGTAGGTACTGTAAAGAAGCTTCTTAAGGGATGAAGGTGCCATGTAGAAGTTTCTGCGAAAATACCCGAGATTACGGTTAGCTTTGGCAATGATATACCTTAGATGATGGTTCCATGTCAGGTTATTTCAAATATGAACACCTACATATTTGTAAGATGAAACAGCCTCGAGGTAGGTATCATTAAGATGATACTGTGGACAAAAAAGTGAAGTGCGGCACAGACGCATTGCTTTGCATTTAGAAATGTTCAGTTCCATGTTCCATAATTGGCACCAGATAAATATGTTATTTAGATCCGCCTGAAGCAAGGTAACATCGTCTTCGTGTCACTTATTTTTCGATAAATTACTCAATCATCAGCGAATAGGCATACCTTTAATGAGACGTTAGTTGGCAAGTCATTCATGAAAATTAAAAACAGCAAGAGTCCCAACACAGAACCTTGAGAAACGTCCGAGAGCACCGGTTGGGCGGCAGAGCAAACATTGCTAGCCGAAACAAATTGTGTTCGGTTAGAAAGAAAGGCTCGAATTCAGTTAAGCACGTTAGGATCTAGATTTAAATGTTTTAGCTTCAGAAGTAGTAGCTCATGGCAAACCTTGTCAAACGCCTTCGAATAATCTAAAAAGTAACAGTCAATGGTAAATCCAGAGTCGAGTAGGACATGCAGGAAGTTAGTAAAGACCAAAAGCTGCGTGTCACAGAAGAAGTTTTTATGGAAGCCATGCTGGGAGGGTGTGAAAAAAAGTGTTGCCATATCCACGAAGTGAATGATGATGAGTGGGCGAAGCTCTGAAGGTAAACCTCGTAAACCATGAATCCTCCGTACGTTTTGCCCACTTGATTGTATTACAACGCTCCCCCTAGCGTACGTCGCCACACTAAATCAAACGATTGCCTTCCACAAATGACACGCACCATATGTGACATCCTTCCCATTTTATAACTTCTCGCATCTTTCGTCAACAACTTCAAGTACTGCCGTCTAGTTTATAACATCTTGCATCTTTTCATCATCAGCTACAAGTACCGCCATCTAGTGAACACTGCAAGGACTAAACGAGAGGTGGCTACGATGGATGGATGGATGGATGGATGTGGCTGTACCCTTTAGATCGGGCGGCGGCTAACGCCACCTAGCCGTAATACTTAGTGAACTAACCATTACATTTATCTTTTTTTCCCTTTAAATAATGAAGTTGAGGATTCCTACTTCGCAGTGAAGGGTTTAATTTTCACTCGTGCCTTGACTTTAGCCACCAATCAGATAACCTCCTTCTAGTTAAGTCTACCCGCTTAAAGTCTATTTTGCCCTCGCTATCCCTAAATCCCAGTGCTTTGAAAAACTCTGCGCCATCATCCTGAACTATAGGGTGAAGCCCTTTACAGAACATTATCAAGTGTTCGGCAGTTTCTTCTTCCTCTCCACACGCACTGCATACTGTGTCGACCCCTTCGTATTTGGCCCGATATGTCTTGGTTCGCAGTACTCCCGTCCTGGCCTCAAACAGTAGAGAACTACCCCGAGTATTATCATAGATCCTTTCCTTGGCAATTTCCTGCTTAAAAGTTCGATAGATCTCTAGTGCGGACTTCTTATACATGCCCATTCTCCACATGTCAGTCTCCGTTTCCTTCACTTTTTTCTTAACCGATAGTTCTTTTGGGTTTGGCCACCTGCTGTTTTCTAAGTATTTACCAGTCAACTTCCTGGTTCGCTTCCTCCATTTTGTATCGACATTCTTCATGTACAAGTAGCTGAAAACCTTCCTAGCCCAACGCTCTTCCCCCATTTCTCTCAATCGCTTCTCAAATTTTATCTTGCTGCTAGCTTCCCTGCCCTCAAATGATGTCCATCCCATATCACCTTGTACTCCCTGATTTGGTGTATTCCCGTGAGCTCCTAAAGCAAGCCTACCTATTCCACGTTGCTTAATTTCTAATCTTGCTTGAACTTCTGATCTCATGCACAAGACCGCATTGCTGAACGTCAGCCCAGGAACCATGACCCCTTTCCATATTCCTCTCACAACATCATACCTATTGTAATTCCACAGTGCCCTATTTTTCATGACTGCTGCATTCCTGTTACCTTTAGTCGTCACGTATATTTCGTGTTCCCTCAGATACTCGGTCCCATTGCTTATCCATACGCCCAGATATTTGTATTTATCTGTTATCTCTAGCGTGAACTCCTGTATTCTAATTGATGCCTCTTTTATAGGATGCCACTACTGATGCCACTACATACAAGGTATGGCACAGCCATCTACTGAACACTGCAAAAACTAAACGAGAGGTGGCTACAAACAGGGGACGCACAGCCCACGCCTTAAGGAGCTTCGCCCCTAAAACTGGTTAGACTCGAGAAAGTTAACAAGGTGAGTGAAAATGATATGCTCAAGTATTTTGCACGGGAGAGATGTGAGCGATATCAGACGAAAATTTAATGAATTGTGTGCCACCCCTGATTTGTGAACTGGCACTATCTTGCCAACCAGCCAGTCTTTCGGAAGGCTAGAGTGCTGCAAGCACTGTGAAAAAAATCATGACAAGATAATAGAACAGTATTGAACAGTGTTTTTAAGAAATTTAGTATTGATTCCGTCAACTCCACATGATGACGAGGTTTTAAGGTTTCTAATGACTGCGCGAATACCTTCGGAGGTAACGCTAATAGCGTCCATGGGTAGGTAATGGGGTGGAGGCAAAGTGATTTGGTTGTTGATGGTCACCTGGTGTGAGAATGCTTTCATGAATGTCTCGTTTAGTAGAGATTCACACTCAACGTCGAGCACGGGATGCCCATCAGCCGTCAGCAAGACTATAGCGCGATTCTCGCTGCCACGCACGAAATTCTAAAACTGTCTAGGGTTATTTTTCAGCATAGTTGGTAGAGTTTCACTGAAAAAGGAAAACTTTGCATGTTCTAGTGCAAATAAATACGTTGCAGCAGCAGATTTGTAAGTTGACCAACGTTGATCAGACGGGGATTCAGTAGGAGCACGATAAAACCTTTTTTTACGGTTAGAAAGACGGTTAACGTATCTGTTGTACCATGGAGCACCAGTATTCCAGAACGCTTTCTTGATGGGGATATATTTAACAGTTAGCTCGGATACTTTAGCCTTGAATAGGTCTGAATTTTCTGCACCGATCTTTCGGTGTAGTTGGGTAAAAACTTATCTAAAAAAGTGCCCAAAATTAATGTTCATTGAGTCCAAACTCAGCCTTTTTGTAATCGCGTATTGTTTAAAGCTGTTTACGCATGCGTGAGAATGGTAGTAAGATATGCGCTTGAATAATTTTGTGATCACTGGTACCAGAAACATTGGTCACAGAAGATACGATATCTGGTTCTGATGTCAAAATGAGGTCGAGAATAGATGATGTAGTATTCGTAACGCGAGTTGGAAAATTAACAAGTTGCGTAAGGCCAAAGTCAGAAGAAATGCGAATAAAATTCTGTGCTTCAGCTGATTTAGGCAACGAATATCAGTACGAATTAGACCACACAATATTAGCAAAATTGAAATCGCTGAGTAGAATTACAGCTGCGCGGGGAAACAAAACTTTCAGGTGACTCAGACAATCATGGAAGTCGTCGCAAAAACTTGAACAACCGGATGGTGGGTGGTTATATACGCCAATGACAACTTTTTAAAAGCCACGCTGAGAACACACCAAGTTGCCTCTAATACCGAATCCATAGCAACAGCGTAGCTTTCAATTCTCTCATTCACTGCAAGAAGAACACCACCACCACATCTATCACGTCTGTCACAACGATATATTTTGTATTTTTTTCGCAGCACAGCAATTATTCGTTCCGAATTTTGTCGGAAAGCCACGTTTCTGTTAACGCAATAATATCGGCGTCAGAATCATCAATTGCTACACAAGTTTCATCCATCTTGGACAGGAGGCTGCGAACGTTGGGAGAAAGCATGACCAAATTTCTGGGGTTATCGCAAGTGCCCCCGCCCCCTGCTTTTTCCTAGCTCCCCGAGGAAGCAAATAATTGACGACCCGAACGAAGTTGCCACGAAGAGAAGTTGGCGACACTAGCGGTATTGGTTACGAGTCTGGATGGTCCAATTTTCTGCATATTATCAGTAATGTAATCATAGCTGCAGCATTTTTCGTTAGCGAAAAGTTCGTTGTAAGGTGGAAAGGACAATGAACCTCTTTAGCGAAGTTGGTCAGCTTCGCTCTGGCACGGCGAGTATTGACAGAAAAATCTTCTCGCGTAACCACTTTGCTTCCTTTGAGCTTGTGACGTTTTGAAAAGACCATTTCTTTCACTTTGTACGTAGAAAATTTGGCTATATTCGGACGAACTTTATTAGCGGATAAATGGCAAATTTAATGTGCGCGCGCAATGTTATCACCAGACAATGTTAGGTCCAGGGACTGATGAAATAAGCGCAAGACTGTTTCCTCAGTCTGCTGCGTAGATTCAAAGGCGTTGTCTGCAATACCAAAAAATAATAGATTCAATAAATGAATAAATGTAACGGTATCAATTATTGGAAGCATAGTGCATATATTTCATTCGCATTGTTATACGTTTAGCACTGTTTATTATAACCTCGACATGTAAAATACAAAAAAGTGCTAAACAGCAGCGTTTTCAACCTAGTGTTAGAAATGCAATGCCGCTCTTTTTTATGGAGCAAATTTAATTGCCTTCTATTGGCCCCACAGCAAAACAATGCAATGATGGGGCTTAACTTTAAAAATGTTTTTTCTCTAAAACAAAAATGAGTTCGAAGGCCCTTTTTGTGAATAAAGTCGTTATGATTCTCGATTGTATGCGCTTCTCTCATGACTTTTTCTTGAACCACCCTAATGTGCTACAGACATCTCAATTTTAACCAAAGTGGTGTTTTCGCCAAGTTCAGGATTTCAATTTAGAGCCTACGCTCCGCACAATAGAAAAAAGAATATATTGTTAAATAGAAAGTTTTATTGAAAGTTTGATAGAATCAATTTACAGACTCCATTTATGGTGGTGTTTATTAGGAAAATTCTTGAATACGCAATAATTCACTAAGTTTGGTTTACGCTATAAAGTGCGAAAGTTTTCAATCTCTTAAGAGACACTCTTTCATAACTAGAGCACGGTGCTCAAAAATGCAATAAAGCATGTCATAAAAGAATACACGAACCAGTGAGCTTGTTGGATTTTTATTTCTCACCTGGTTTTTCTCTACTTCGTGAATTTAAAATGGTGATCACGGGCGCAAAAACTTTTCCGCTCAAGATATCTTGAAAAATACTTTAGAACTAATGAAATGTATGCGTATTTTCTGAATATATTTGATTGAACTTAATTTGTGGCGAGCACCATAGTTGGTAAAGTTGGCGTGAAATGTTCCATATATAGTGGTGAAAGTAGCGAAAGTAGTTGTAGGATTGCAATAAGCCAAGTAGATCAAGCATAGTGGTGAAAGTAGCGAAAGTAGTTGTACGATTGCAATAAGCCAGGTAGATCAGATCCTTCGCGAGAACAGTAACAACGAAAGCATCTTCATACAGTGTCGGTCAGAGTCTGGCCATCGTCAGGAATTTGAACACTTGCTTTTTGCTCTCACAGTTTTAATATATTGGGCGAAAAATTTGAGGAAGACATCGGTAATGACAGAAAGAAACGAAGAGAAGAAAAAAAATCTAGGGGTCACCGCGCTACGCGAATGGCGTCGTGGTGCCTAATTTCTTAGAAGCTTTGCGTTCAGTGTATTTAGGTGGCGATTTTGTTAGTGTAGACGTGTGCCTGTTGAGGTGAGAACTCGCGTGTCACGGAAGCCCTGTTTTTTTTACTAACTGTTACTAATGAGGCAGCGATGACATGGGCTTTGGTAGGACTGTCAGTTGGCGACTTTATTCTAGCGCGTGAGACGGCGTCCTGAGGCCCCAGCGAGGCGGCGCGGGAGTTTAGAGTGAATACCACTTTGTCTGAGAATCCACGTTCGGAGGCTCTTAGTTGCGTAAGCGGTGACTCTTCGGCATGTCGGGCTTACAACAATTGATTGGGAGTAAGCGAGATAGAAATGGATGACAGTAGTACATTAGAGAGACTAGTTACACTGACACATGGCAAGATATTTCCAATTATATATATATATATATATATATATATATATATATATATATATATATATATATATATATATATATATATATATATATATGACGCTATGAAGAATGGGAGACGTGGCCTGGCTCATACCACATGTTCATTCTAAAAGCACTTCTTCCTCCTCGGCTTCTACCAACCATCGCTACCTTCATACGTCACATGATTCCCCTCCCCCCGAAAGAAGGCATCAGTTACAACTTACAAACAAGAAAAAGTAAACAAGGAGTGGCTTGGAAGTCACCAATGTCAAAATAAAGAGGCAGTCTAACAAATTTTAAAATGCACGTGTTGTCTTCTTCGTCGATAAGACTTGAGGGGAGAGTGTGGCAGTTCGGTGATATCAATAAAAGATCTGGCGGGCGAGGCTGATGGTTGCGTCCTGGATAACACAAGAATGCTTTGGACGTGGAGACTGATGAAATAGCAGGCATTATTGCGAAGAGTGGACGCTGTTTGAAAGCGTTGCAGTAGATCGGTCTTCGGCGTCGCTGTCTTTGCTGCGTGCGTGCTCATTGTCGTAAACTACTGGGATGGTGTCTGAATCCTTGCGTGGTGGACCTGGTGACTTCTTGTCTTGTTGGTTGTTTCCTGAGGTTTCGGAGCTGTAATCTTAGGCGCACCCTTGATCTTTTGTGCCAAATGCGTTTCTGGCGCCGATCCCTCATGCGAAGATGCCTCGCTTCTCGAATTTGTTTTAAGACGCTTGCTTTGCGTCGTCGTCCTTGTTGGTGTGTCCGTTGTAGTTCCTGGAGTACGTGGAGTTGCCTCTGCTTAAATTGCTCGTCTTTTTGCGAAAGTTGGTCAGATGGGCATCTTTCAGGAACATTTGTACGCTTTTTTTTTGCATGGTGATTTGATCAGTAAATAGTCCATACTTGTTAGGGTGTCGCGATTCGTGTCAGGCAATAGAGATAGTGTGCCAGAATTGACAGAAAAATCTACTGAGGCTCTTGCAACGACATTCCTAATGGACGTTCCTGTCACAGGGAAGTGCTTGAAAGTTAATCCTTCCGAGCCTCCAGTGTTGATTGGGCTCTCAGGTGGCTGGGAACTCGACGGCGACACTGCGAGAGGATTGGTTTGGTCAGATTTTACATGGGGCTGTTTTTCTGTGTCTGCACCTTGGAAGATAAGCTGTTCTGATGTATGAAGGAGGACGGTTGGTCCTAGGCTTGGCTGAGTATATTTGGAGTTCCGAAGCTCTATCCCAACCGTAGTGGGCGAGTGAGGCGTGAGGTGAGCGTTGTGACCGATGAAAGAGCGAAGTGATGTAAAACCAGGATGCGGGCCAAGTCTTTGAGACGGGGAGTAAGCTGCTCCAATGCGTGGAGACTGATTTTCACTCTTTGAGTCATCTTGGTGTTGTTTGGTATTTTCCCCATGTGTAAGCTGGTCTACCATGAACAAGGCGTCCTTATGACACGAATGGTGACCGTTAGGGGCCTTTGAAGAGCTGCCTCGTAGAAAACCAGGTGGTGGACCATGTATGCGAGACGAAGCATGAAAGGCATCAGTAGGGTGAGCGACGTCTCGTGTCGTATGTTGGTGCCACGACTTTGGAAATGCCGACTTTCTTGCACAAGGGAGCTGCGCTTGACGATTAGGTTTTTCCCAATATACGTATGGCCTTCTGTAAGTAAACGCATGTGCCACTTCGTATTGAGGCACTTGTCGATTTGCGCTTGACTTTCGAATGGTTGAGGACTGCTTAAGGAATTGACGATAGTGTGCGGTTGTCTCTAGATGGTTGACATTGAGCAGGTCTTGGTCATAGTCGTTAAAACGGGTAATCATTTCCTCTTTGATTTTTGCCAATACTCGTCGTTCTCGAATATGTGAATTAGGTAAAATCTAAATGCCTCACCGGTGACGTAGTCGCTGAAGTTCGTAACCATCTCCCGTTCCGACCAAGATGCAACGCTAACGTGGAGTTTGAACAGGTTGAACCAGTCCTGTTCGGATCCGTCGTCCGCTGATCCGGTGTACTTGGGGATGTCTAGGTCAGCCAATGGTTCTGTCATGGTGCTGGTCGTTGTCCTCCTAGGCGATGATTCGGTAGTCAATGTACGGTCAGGGCGTCTTCTGGGGAACTGCGTCGATGATGAGTGACTGATGAAGGGGCAGGCAGGTCTTCATCCTGTCGACTCGTGTGACGCTATGAAGAATGGGAGGCGTGGCCTCGCTCATACCACATGTTTATTCCAAAAGCACTTGTTCCTCCTCGGCTTCTACCAACCATCGCTACCTTCATACGTCATATATATATATATATATATATATATATATATATATATATATATATATATATGTATGTATAAATATATATATATATATATATATAAAGGAAAGAAGTGTATACATAAGGGCTCGTTTACATGTTTTGACACACTATTAATGAAATCTATCTGGAAATAATGCCCAGGAAAGTTTTGAGGAAGATATTAGACCAAATTGTATGTACAGATGTGAAGAAAGTAAAGTAGGAGAGAAGGTAACTTGCCGTGGGCAAGAACTGACCCTGCGACCTTCGAATAACACGTTCGATGCTTTACCACTGAGCTACCACGGTGGCTATCCTCTCAGCCACTTTATTGGGTATATATGTAAACTTTATAGTGGAAGTGTCAGGGAGCGCTATGAGTATCTATAGTGGCGAGTGTGGCACACTTTTTATGAGCCTGTATGGCGTCACGTAACACGTGAACTTATTACGAGCTGGCAGCTGACCAATCGTCCTTCGTATACAACTTGATATAACCGGGGTACTGCCCAGAGAACTGGAGCCAGCTAGAGTCTGGAGCCAGCTAGGGGAGAGGAGCCCGGAGCTGTTAGCACTCACTTTTATCATATTATGAACAGGTAGCGTGGTACATGATGGTGGTAGCATGATGGAAGCTGTCGAGGGAAGCATGATGGTAGCTTCTGCGATCTTGTGAGAACTTGTCGGGAGCGCCTCGGCGCTCGCATTTTATGTCATGGCCTTCCCAGGATCGCCAGCAGGAAAAAAAAAACATTGGAGGCCATGACAGTCCAATAAATATTGCCATCTTCATCTCTGCTCTCGAAAAGGGAAGGCGAAACCACGCCTCCTTTTTAATCCACAAAAGAGGATTGTGAAGGAGGCGCCTTTGAGAAGGCATGCTCATTCGGCCAATGGCGAGGGAGAAAACACTGAACACCGTGCACGACATAGCAGAGCACGCAGATGTTGAGTCTTACGTGGAAATCAATTTCGCAGTCAATGGTGCAAAACAGCGGCACCAAGGTGCCTCGGAGAACGTGTGAAAGGCATGCGCAGACGGTTCTGAGTCGCGGGGTCCTTTGCCTGGAGCACCTGGACGACAAAGCAAGCCACCTCAACGGACAACTCCTCTCGATTTGTCAGTCTGTCAGGCGTGTCCAAAAGGTTTACGAGAAGTGCCGACGACCTGGGATAACTAGAAGAATGATTTCTCTGTTGTCGCCGCTCTTGGTGCATCTCTGGGAGCGCTGACTCGGAAGAAATCAGGGTAGGCTCAGCCACCACGTCTCACGCGACAAAGCGGCATCAAGCCAGGCAGGCCGATCATTAAAAACCTAGCGCTCGCAGTCCGCCAGTACGAGACCCTCGTTAATGAATAAGAGAAACAAGTGTATACTTAAGGGCTCGTTTTTACGTGTTTTGACAAAATAATACTGAAATCTAAGAGACAATATAGCCAAAAAAGTATAGCAGAAGTTATTAGAATGAATTCTAATGCATAAATTGGAAGAAAGAAATGTAGGTGAAAAAATAACTTTCCGCATGGGCAGGAAGAGAACCTGCGACCTCCGAATAACGCGTTCGATACTCTTCCACTCAGCTACCACGGCGACTATCCTCCAGTCACTTTATGGGGTATACATGTGAAAATAAGCGTTAGACTGTCAGTCAGCGTCATCATCAGCCATAGCAGCAATAAGTGGCACTCTCTTCATGCATATATATATATATATATATATATATATATATATATATATATATATATATATATATATATATATATATATATATTGTCGCGGTTCAACGTAAGCATTGCACTGAGACATTGAGTCTGAGAACCGACGGCGTGTGTTTTTATGCAGGAGCCAAAAGCAGGCGAGCAAAACAAAAACACGTCGTTTTCTTCAGTCCCCCTTTTCACGAGGTTGTTGGCGCGCACATCGTCTTCATTCATTGTTTCGGGCGCGGCATTTGCCTCCCCTTAAAAGAGCATCGCCTCGATGCTATAGCTGAGACAGTAATTTGCGCATGAAGTCACTTTGTAGAAGCGATGGTGCCTCGCAGAGTCACTCGCTGACGTATGGCTTAATGCGCACTACGTGCACAAGCTCAGGTCGGTGCTGGCGACGCCTTGAACAGTTTGGGCTATACGGGACGACTTCATAGGTAACGTCACTTAGTCGTCGCAGCACTCGATAAGGTCAGAAGTACCTTCTGAGCAATTTTTCGGATAGTCCCCGTCTTCGTACAGGCGTCCACACCAATACCCTGTCCCCGGTTTCGTACGTTACAGGTGTGTGACGTTGGTTATAGCGGCCTGCGTCGTACTTTTGCTGTTAGTATATTCGCAGACGTGCGAGCTGCCTGGCTTCCTCTGCGCGTTGAGTAAACGCGTCAGCACTCGTTTCGTTGTCATCGCATTCTTGTGGCAGCATCGCGTCTAACATCGTTCTTACTTCTCGTCCGTGAACAAGGCTGAATGGGGTCTTCCGTGTGGTTTCTTGTTTCGCAGTATTGTATGCGAATGTTATGTAAGGGAGAATCTCGTCCCAGTTTTTGTGTTCGAAGTCCACATACATTGAAAGCATGTCTTCCAGAGTTTTGTTAAATCGTTTGGTCAACCCGTTGGTTTGTGGATCGCAAGCTGTCGACTTGCGATGAATAGTACCGCTGAGCACCAACACATGATCTAAAAGTGCGGCCGTGAATGCGGTTCCGCGATCTGTTATAACGATCGATCGCGCACCGTGTCTCAGCACAATGTTCTCTATGAAGAACCGGGCTACCTCCTCTGCTGTGCCTCTCTGGATGGCTTTTGTCTCGGCGTACCAAGTAAGGTAGTCGGTCGCCACTATAACCCAGCGGTTACCAACACTAGAGTTGGGAAGTGGGCCCAAAATGTCCATTCCAATCTGGTCAAAGGGCGTTGTCGGGATCTGGACAGGGTGTAGCAAACCGGCTCGTTTCGTTGGAGGTGACTTGCGCCGCTAACAATCGAGGCAGGTCCGAACATGATGCTTCACGGTAGCGGTGAGTCTAGGCCAGTAATATCTCCCTCGAACTCTGCTCAGTGTGCGCGTGTAGCCTAAATGTCCAGATGTTACCTCGTTGTGGCACGCTTGCAACACCTCAGAACGAAGAGTGGTTGGGACGACAAGCAGGTAGGTGGACCCATCTGACGAGAAGTTCATTTTGTAAAGGACATTGTTTCGCAGACAGAACGACGATAGTCCTCTTGTAAAGGCTTTGGGTGCATTCTGGTTTCGTCCTTCTAAATAATTATTCAAGCCAAGTAGCTCAGAATCGTCATGCGTATGATCTGCGATGGTTGACGTGTCAAGGATTCCGAGGAACGCTGTCTGTTCCTCAAAAGCAGCAGCCGACTCTATTGGTGATCGAGATAGGCAGTCGGCATCCGTGTGTTGTTTTCCCGACTTATACACCATCGTTATATCAAACTCCTGTAGTCTAAGGCTCCAGCGTGCCAATCGCCCGGAAGGATCTTTCATACTTGTTAACCAACACAACGAATGGTGGTCACTGATAATCTTGAATGCGCGGCCGTACAGGTATGGGCGAAACTTCATAACTGCCCACACCACGGCGAGGCATTCCTTTTCAGTGGTCGAGTAATTTGCTTCTGCGCGTGACAGAGTTCTGCTTGCGTAAGCGATTACTCTTTCCTCGTCGTCCTGGCGCTGTACAAGCACAGCTCCGAGGCCAACATTGCTGGCGTCAGTATGGAGCACTGTAGGGGCTGTGTCATCAAAATGAGCAAGCACGGGGGTCGTCTGTAGACGTTGCCGCAAGTCATTGAAAGCATCTTCGTGTTCGTCGCCCCAAACAAATGCAACGTCATCCCTCGTGACACGAGTTAAAGGTGACGCAATGCGCGCAAAATCTGGAATAAATCGCCGATAATATGCACAAAGACCCAGAAAACGTCTCACTGCTTTTTTATCTGTTGGTGTTGGAAACTGTTCGACGGCGGCAACTTTTTCGTGGTCTGGACGAACTCCTGCGTAACTGACGACATGGCCAAGAAACTGCAGTTCCTCAAAGAAGAAGTGACATTTCTCCGGCTTGAGCGTCAGGCCTGCAGCCCGTATGGCCTGCAAGACTATTTGCAATCGTTCAAGGTGTTCGTCAAACGTTGTAGAAAACACAATGACGTCGTCAAGGTACACTAGGCAGGTTCTCCATTTAAGGCCAGATAGAACGGTATCCATGAGACGCTGGAAAGTTGCAGGCGCGGAGCACAAGCCAAATGGTAAAACCTTAAATTCGTACAGTCTGTCTGGACTGTACCTTAAATTCGTACAGCCCGCTGTTGCTGAGTTGAAGTAGGGCTGACGTCAAGGTTAGGTGCTAGGTCACGTGGGTCTTGTGCAGGTGTTGCTTCGAGTGCTGAAAAGCAGTCACAAACATCTGCGATCTCGTCGAAATGTGCCAATGTTGTGCCTTTTGGAAGGTGCCGTCGCTCGGAGGTGAAATCGGTCAACAGCAAGTTCGTTCGGCCGTCAGTTACATTGACTATTCCTCGTGCTACGGAAATCCCGTATGTGAAAAGCAGCGAGGTTAGTTGGTCGGCGACTCCTTCACCGTCGAACGGTACGTCATATGCTACTGAAACGAGGATACATGATCGAGGCGACACGACTATATTGTGGTCTTTGAGACGAAAGGGTCTGTGCTCTGGTGATGTATGATCAGTCAGACGAGCACTCTCGTAAAATGAAACCACGCGGTCCGCTATGTTAATTATTTCGCCATGCTCCCTGAGAAAGTCCATTCCTATAATTAAATCTTTGCAGCACTCTGGGAGAACAATGAAAGTCGTGACGGAAGAAGAATCTCCTATGCTGATTCTTGCTGTGCATCTTTCAGTAGGGAGCAGCAATTGACCGCTCGCTGTTCTTATATGTGGTCCTGTCCATGGCGTTCTTACTTTTCTAAGATGATCAGCCAGCTTGCGACTTATTATGGAAGAATCAGCACCCGTATCGACTAAGGCCGCCACTTGCTCTCCGTCAATAATTACTTTGAGGTCGGCGCTCACCATTTCGGCGTTGTTAATATTTGTCGGCGTCGAGTCGTTCTGTAGCGGCAGTACTGGGGACTTTTTATCGTCTCTCGGTCAGGCTGCGACCTTACCCTGAGAGGTCGCCGCCATTAGTTTCCCCGGTAAGGGCTGGGCGACCTTATTCCCCGAAGGTCAGCAAAAGTACGTAGATTCATTGACGATGTCTGGGCAGGGGATGGAGACCGTGACCTGTGGGCGGAATAGGGCTGGCGATTAGGAAGCGACTCGTGATACGGAGACCACGTTGTTGAAGGTTCTTTAAAACCAGGGTCGTCATGGCGAACAATGTAGTCGTCATTGGCACGGCAACCGTCGTACACTGGCCGAGACGGGCGAAGCGATGTGTCGCGGTACCAACAATAGCGAGCTATATGGCCGGCACCACCACAGTTGAAGCAGAGAGGGCGTCGATCGACGGTGCACCAAGCGTTCGTTCTGCGAAATTGTGGGCGTCTTATTTCCTCTCGTGCTGGTGAGCAAGGCGCGGCCAGTGGTAGCTGATGGCATGGAGACATTGGAGACATGGGCTGACGTCTGAAAGCCTCCTGCAATGGTTGCGACGAAGGTGCGGCTGTAGGTGGCTGGTAGTGTGATGTAATAGGCGGGACGGGTGGTGGTCGGCGGACAGCGTCGGCATAACTCATTTGACTCTGATTGCGACCGAGATCAGCTGCTGAAAAAGCCTGCCTAAGTTCGTCACGAACGACTGCGGCAACGGCGGTCACTGGTGTATCCACTGGAGGAGTCCAAAGCTTCTGAATTTCTTCGCGGACAATATCTCTGATTAGGTCACGTAGGGAGCCCTGATTGTCCAGAGTCACTGAAGCGGCGTTGATTGGGGTGGTAGTGGACGAGCGATTATATTGCCTCGATCTTCGGTGCAGAGCACGCTCAATGGCAGTGGCTTCTCTTATAAAATTGGCCACGGTAGTTGGGGCATTGCGCACAAGTCCAGCGAACAGTTGTTCTTTCATAGAATATACTTTTACAGCGCAAACATAAAACGATCCACAAAGAAAGCGACGACACACACCAGCGCTGACTAACAACTGACTTTATTTCGGGATATGTCAATGCATAAATACCTCCTGGGCAACCTCACCGCACATGCGCCACACATCTCGACAGATAACAGACACTCAGAGGAACAATCAGAGTTGACAAAAGAAATGAAACCGTGTATTACATACGTGATGAAATGAACTGAAACTCAGATGGGAGCAGCGTCAGAGACGTGTCGCTTATACAAAGCTGAGCCCTTTTTCTGATATGATAGGCTTCCAAAGCCAGCAGCGCATGTTCATTGTTACTCCTGCCAAGGATCGACGTCCCTTCAAAACGTGGCTCACAATTGCAGCAAGAATTAATATGAGCCACAAGATGGGCTCCTTTATCTTCGTTCTTGTTAACTTTTTGAGCGTGTTCCCTGAGCCGCTCGTTGATACATCTTCCAGTTTTTCCGACGTAGAACTTGCCACACGAGAGCGGGATGGCATAAACCACGCCGACGGCACACGGGACATAAGTCACACCGTGTCGGATTTTGCAACCTCCTCTGTTCATACCGCAAGTGCGGGAGCACAGCTTGGAAAGCTTGTTCGGGGCAGACAGCGCCATAGCGACCCCATGTCTGCCTGCCACTTTCTTGAGCTGATGGGATATCCCATGCATATACGGGACCACCACAGGCCTCGCTTTGTCCTGTACGACGTCCGCCCGCTTGGCAGTTTTCTTTTTCTGGAAGAGCGTTTCCGCCACTGCAATCAAAAGCGACCTTGGGAACCCCGCAGCCAAAAGTCGGCTGATCTGATTTGCGAAACTATCGTGCATCTTGTGAGTGCATGATTTTCTAAGCGCCGCTTCCATGGCCCCCATCGCAATACCTCTTTTCACAATTTTCGAATGCGCCGACTTAAAAGGTAACAAGTCCTTAGTTGCGCGTGGATGATAGGACCAACACACATGACATTCACAAAACTCGAGCCTTAATTCTAAAAACTGTAAAACACCATTCTGTGGGAGCTCAAAAGTAAACACCAGACCTCGTCCTTCTCTGCTAAAATCACCTAAAATCTTAGTCACCGAGTCCTGGTAGGAGGAGTCTATAGATAATAAAACCAAAAAATCATCGACGTACCTAAAAACCTTTACAATCTTTCTCGCGCTAAAACCTATGCTTAAAGAGCAATCCACATTTGCTAAAAAAATATCTACAAGCAAAGGCGCCAGACAGGAACCAATACATATGCCATTACGCTGCAAATATGGCTGGTCATTAAAAACGATAAAAGTGACCTTAAGATAAAACTCTAAAAGGCTCAAGAAATTGCTCAAAGAAACACCGGCAAAATTCTGAAAAGGCACAGCCCCATAGGCCTCAATGCACGCTTGCACAGAAGACATAAGCTCATGCTGGGGTACAGAATAAAACAAATCTTCTATGTCAACTGAGAATCCATAACCCACATTGGTATTCCTACTCAAGAAGGAAAAACTGGAAGATGTATCAACGAGCGGCTCAGGGAACACGCTCAAAAAGTTAACAAGAACGAAGATAAAGGAGCCCATCTTGTGGCTCATATTAATTCTTGCTGCAATTGTGAGCCACGTTTTGAAGGGACGTCGATCCTTGGCAGGAGTAACAATGAACATGCGCTGCTGGCTTTGGAAGCCTATCATATCAGAAAAAGGGCTCAGCTTTGTATAAGCGACACGTCTCTGACGCTGCTCCCATCTGAGTTTCAGTTCATTTCATCACGTATGTAATACACGGTTTCATTTCTTTTGTCAACTCTGATTGTTCCTCTGAGTGTCTGTTATCTGTCGAGATGTGTGGCGCATGTGCGGTGAGGTTGCCCAGGAGGTATTTATGCATTGACATATCCCGAAATAAAGTCAGTTGTTAGTCAGCGCTGGTGTGTGTCGTCGCTTTCTTTGTGGATCGTTTTATGTTTGCGCTGTAAAAGTATATTCTATGGCTATGAACCAACTAGGCCCAAAAGAAGTTTTACTTAAGTTCCTTTCTAGTACAGTGGGTCCCTCTTTCTGTGTGTCCTCTACTTGTGTTTCTTCCTCTGCTGTCGTCGATGCACTCCTCAGCCACATCGTACTTTCGACGTGCCGATCTAGACTGTATGGATTCTGCCTGCGTAAGGGGCTTGTGCCGACAGATGTGAGAGCGTTTTTCGGCCCTGTGACCCCGTCATGGTCCCATGTCAAGAGGCTATGCAAATTATTACGTTCAGAATTATGGCGGCAAGTGCGACTATTCAGGGACTGGATTTGGGCGCTTTGTCATTCAACTGATCCTGATTGGCTGGCTCTGAAGAAGTTCCGCTCTTGTGTTCGACTAGCGGCCCAACTAACGGAAGCAAATTGGAACAGTATGGTGAGAATTTTGTGCCGCTCTGGTGAAAAATCTGCCCCGGTTGTAAAGAAAAAGGTGAAGGTGATTGGAAATGCTAACCTGCCTGATGACGTAGAACAATTGCTGGCGAAAGGCCCAAAATTCTGTATACCTTCGCATGTTCCTGCGCATGATCTGATTGCAATGAATAGAAACATCGCGTCTAAAGCGAAGCAAGATTCCCGCGATCAATGCCTACTTGAGGGCGTAGTAAGTTTAGAAAAGTCGGTGCCAAAAGGCCCACCCCGGCGTTCAGATCGTTGTGTCCGACGCGCGGTGTCCTTTCTGAGGGCTAACGACCTTTGCCTCATGCAGGCGGATAAAGAGGGTGGTTTTGTTGTTGTGGAAAAAGGCATTTTTAGCGAAAAAGCGCTGCAGGCTGTGTCAAAAAACTTTGCTCCTGTTGGGAAGCGGGAGGTGCGTGTGAAAACAAAATTCGTGGATTTTTGTAAGAAACTGGAATTAACATTGCTTGCGAAGAGCATCCAGAATAGCAGAGGGAACTCTTTGACTGTGTTTTTCACGGCGAAGACTCATAAGGCAGAGGTACCCTTTAGAACCATCGTCAGTGAAAAGGGGTGCTGGCAACACAATGTCAGCCTGTTTTTGCAGGAAAAATTGAAGTCACTGGTGTACAATGATCCCTTTCGTACAAAAAATGCAGATGATGTAGTGCACTTCTTGAGTAGGAATACCAATGTGGGTTATGGATTCTCAGTTGACATAGAAGATTTGTTTTATTCTGTACCCCAGCATGAGCTTATGTCTTCTGTGCAAGCGTGCATTGAGGCCTATGGGGCTGTGCCTTTTCAGAATTTTGCCGGTGTTTCTTTGAGCAATTTCTTGAGCCTTTTAGAGTTTTATCTTAAGGTCACTTTTATCGTTTTTAATGACCAGCCATATTTGCAGCGTAATGGCATATGTATTGGTTCCTGTCTGGCGCCTTTGCTTGTAGATATTTTTTTAGCAAATGTGGATTGCTCTTTAAGCATAGGTTTTAGCGCGAGAAAGATTGTAAAGGTTTTTAGGTACGTCGATGATTTTTTGGTTTTATTATCTATAGACTCCTCCTACCAGGACTCGGTGACTAAGATTTTAGGTGATTTTAGCAGAGAAGGACGAGGTCTGGTGTTTACTTTTGAGCTCCCACAGAATGGTGTTTTACAGTTTTTAGAATTAAGGCTCGAGTTTTGTGAACGTCATGTGTGTTGGTCCTATCATCCACGCGCAACTAAGGACTTGTTACCTTTTAAGTCGGCGCATTCGAAAATTGTGAAAAGAGGTATTGCGATGGGGGCCATGGAAGCGGCGCTTAGAAAATCATGCACTCACAAGATGCACGATAGTTTCGCAAATCAGATCAGCCGACTTTTGGCTGCGGGGTTCCCAAGGTCGCTTTTGATTGCAGTGGCGGAAACGCTCTTCCAGAAAAAGAAAACTGCCAAGCGGGCGGACGTCGTACAGGACAAAGCGAGGCCTGTGGTGGTCCCGTATATGCATGGGATATCCCATCAGCTCAAGAAAGTGGCAGGCAGACATGGGGTCGCTATGGCGCTGTCTGCCCCGAACAAGCTTTCCAAGCTGTGCTCCCGCACTTGCGGTATGAACAGAGGAGGTTGCAAAATCCGACACGGTGTGACTTATGTCCCGTGTGCCGTCGGCGTGGTTTATGCCATCCCGCTCTCGTGTGGCAAGTTCTACGTCGGAAAAACTGGAAGATGTATCAACGAGCGGCTCAGGGAACACGCTCAAAAAGTTAACAAGAACGAAGATAAAGGAGCCCATCTTGTGGCTCATATTAATTCTTGCTGCAATTGTGAGCCACGTTTTGAAGGGACGTCGATCCTTGGCAGGAGTAACAATGAACATGCGCTGCTGGCTTTGGAAGCCTATCATATCAGAAAAAGGGCTCAGCTTTGTATAAGCGACACGTCTCTGACGCTGCTCCCATCTGAGTTTCAGTTCATTTCATCACGTATGTAATACACGGTTTCATTTCTTTTGTCAACTCTGATTGTTCCTCTGAGTGTCTGTTATCTGTCGAGATGTGTGGCGCATGTGCGGTGAGGTTGCCCAGGAGGTATTTATGCATTGACATATCCCGAAATAAAGTCAGTTGTTAGTCAGCGCTGGTGTGTGTCGTCGCTTTCTTTGTGGATCGTTTTATGTTTGCGCTGTAAAAGTATATTCTATGGCTATGAACCAACTAGGCCCAAAAGAAGTTTTACTTAAGTTGTTCTTTCACGCCGCGCATAAAGTAGCGCAACTTCTTCTCCTCGGACATGTTGGGATCAGCCCGACGACAGAGGCGCGTCACGTCTTCAGCAAACATTGCCACATTTTCGTTAGGTTTTTGAAGCCTTAACTCGAGCAACTGCTGAGTCCGCTCTCGACGGTCGACGCTAGCAAAGGTGTCAATCAGCTGCTGACGAAAGTCATTCCATGTGAATATACGGCCTTCTCTATTTTCCAGCCACGTGTGAGAGCCGTCATCGAGAGTGAACTACGTGCGGGCGAGCTTCTGTTGAGCATTCCACTGGTTGATGTCGGCAACGCGTTCGTAATGCTCAAGCCAATCTTCAACATCTTCGTGTGGGGCACCACTGAAGCGATCAGGCACAAGAGGCTGAAGAAGTGTTACCTGGGCTGGATTGGAAACGGGGCTGTTGTATCCCTTGGAACAACTGTGGCTGGCTAGCGGAGGCCATTGGTAGAGGTACGTATTGCCTGGTAGAATGTTCGTCGAAGGAGGTCAGCTCAGGAGATACGCCTAGCAACCGCCGACTGAAGCGGTGCACTGGTGTCGTAACAGGTGGCTGCGTGTCCGGACTTGATGAACGGCTCCCAGATGGGGCGTTGAGCATCGGCAGGCTTGCTACCCAGCACCTCCACCAGTGTCGCGGTTCAACGTAAGCAGTGCACTGAGACGTTGAGTCCGAGAACCGACGGCGTGTGTTTTAATGCAGGAGCCAAGAGCAGGCGAGCAAAACAAAAACACGTCGTCTTCTTCAGTCCCCCTTTTCACGAGGCCGTTGGCGCGCACATCATCTTCGTTCATTGTTTCAGGCATGGCAATATATATATATATATATATATATATATATATATATATATATATATATATATATATATATATATATATATATACTCGAAGCTTTTAATTCCCTGTTTGGAATGGTGGAGAACTCATGCAAAAGAGTACATATATGTGACTGTGTAAAAGGTAAACAGGCAGTGATAAAAACAATGTTCGGGTGGTGTTCTTCTTTTAAATACGAAACATTTCTCAGCGAACTTCAGTGACTTTGCCCGAATCAATCTATCTATCTAGCCACCTACGACTTATACCTTTCCTGAACATTTACATATTGGGAATTAAGAACGAATTGTTATGGCACATTTTGACTGTATCACAAGCTTAGGCGGCTAGTCATAACATGAAAATAATGACACGTATGTCATGAATGTCATGTTTTACGTGTCGTGGTCTCGCTGATTTTGCCATGGTTTTGTTGACATGACATATGGCAAAACTGCTATAGTATGACAAGATTGCAGGCGAACGTAAGTGTGAGGCTCTAACGCGTTAATCATGACATGTATGTCGTGTAAGTCATGAATGCATGCTACGATCGTGGTCATTTCAGAGATTCACATATATTAAAATTTGTATTACTTGACTCGAATGGATGACGAAGGTAAATGCCACCTCAAAACATGATAGTCATGACATGCATGCCACATAAAAACATGAACACATACTACACTCATAGTGCGCTCGCGGCCGTTTCGCTAGCTTCACGTATACCAAATTTGGTGTAACGTGACGATATTAGATGACGAAGGTATACGACTGGTGCAAACATGATAATGGTGACATGCATCCCTTTTGAAAAAACGTCTACCATAGCAATGGGGGATTTCATCATCCATCATTTTGGTGGATTATGGTGCTGGAAATGTTTGTGGCACATCGTGTGTGGTGGCGTATGGTGGAGCAGATGGTGGATGGCACGCTACAGTCGGCAGCCGGCAATGCTGGAACGTGAAGCAGCGTCAAAACCACCGTGATTAGCTGCCACTAAACAAATAATGAAAATATTGTTTTCAATCTTGCCTTTTTTGGCCTGGCGGAAGCCCTCACAGAAACAGTCAGTGTTTCAGTATACACTGATGACACCTGTGTCTGGGCATCTGCATTGACGCGCCTACAAGTTCGAGGAAGGATACAGAGGGCAGCGTCGCAAGCATCTCACTATCTTTGCACGCAAAGTATAGCAATCTTAACAGAAACATGTGTGCTGGTGGCGTTCACGCGCAAGGTGATGACAAGTTATTCGTTAAGCATAAATGGCCAGGCCATCTCTTACAAGCGTAGCTATCGTTTTCTAGGTCTCATTGTTTAGCGCGACCTCTCCTGGAGCCCTCACTTGACTAGCTTGAAGCGAAAGTGGTATCTATTGCCCACGTCCTGAAAGTCATCGCTGAAAAAAGACGGGGTCCATCAATGAGTTCTATGCTGCAGCTATAGCAAGCACTTTTTATTCATGTGCTGCACAACAGTTCTCCTCTGCTCACTAAACTTGCAAGACAAGCATTAGAGCACTTTAGAGCGTGCAAGCGCAGGCACTACGTGTTCGTCTTGGTCTACCACGAACTGCTTCAACCACTGCAACAGTTATATCGGCTCGGGATCGTCTGTTACGACCTATGTTACAACTGACTTGGTGAGAGCGCATATTCGGCACATATCACGGATGGTGTCGAGCTAGTTGGCATTTCTGCCAGAACAACGACCGCAGGCATCATTCTCTAATGTCATCAGCTCCCACCACGCTTTGTTACCATCCGGTTTTATACTCTTGGCGCATTCACCGTCCGCTTTGTGGAGCCTACGACAACCCGACGTGCGCGTTTCCGTCTCAGGAATAAAAAATAGAAAAGTCTTTTTTACTTTGGCCTTGAAGCAAGCAACTCTGTACTGCTTGCGCACCTTCTACGCTGACAGAATCCACGCATACACAGATGGACCTACCACTCATACTAGCTCAACCGGTGCCACCGTCGTTCCATCTCGACACATCAACATAGCTTACAAATTGTCACGTGAGCACATCGACCGGTTCGGAAATTGTTGCTCTGCTAGGTGCCATCAAATATATCAAGCAACCATCGCCTAATTCATGGGCGATATTCTGCGACTTCAAGGCGACTCTACAATGTCTTTCGTCAGCACTTCTTCGCGGGTCATACGAACAACTGGTGTGCGAGACCAGAGAAATGCTCCCCTATGCGACCGAACAAGGGCCCAACGTTGTGTTCCAGTCGATACCAAGTCATTGCCATATCTCTGGCAATGACCTCGCCGATGATGCAGCCAGATATGCACACGTACAAACAAACCCGGTTTCCGTACCTTTATCTAGCATTGACTCGGCTAGATACCTAAGTAAGCCGGCACAAAACATACTCCAAAAGTGGCTGTCATTACAGTTCACACATCTTCAACTATATTCACTCGGCCCATCTCTACGGCTGCGGCTACCTCTGGTCTTTCTAGGAAGGAAGGTACCCTGTTGTGTCGTCTGCGTCTGGGCGAAGCCTTCACCAATGCCTACTTATTTCGGATAGCAATGGCCAACCGCGCGGAGTGCAACGACTGCGCCGTCGATGACACTATTGAACATATATGTTACTGCCCGAGACACACAAACGAGTGGCTTCACCTGTGCAGTGTTTTAAATCAACTGGACAAAAGCGATTTCACTGTCGCGAAAGTATTGGGACCATGGCACTGCCTACTGATTTACGAAAGGCAACGAAAGCACTGTTGCGTTTTCTCAAAGACACCAGCCTGTTTCATCGTTTGCGATGTCAAACTGTTACGCGTCGGCCCAGTCAGTAACTTTTTTCTCCACCTGTATAGCTTTCCTTTCTATCTCGCCTTCCCCAGTGCAGGGTAGCCTACCGGGGCTCAGCCCTGGTTAACCCTCATGGCTTTCTCCTTGTGTTCTCTCTCTCTTTCAACCATGAACTCAAGTCCTAACTGCTTTATCCTCTGCATATATTTGTGATCAAGTTAGTTTCAATCTCAAGGCATACCAAGCTCCAGGACACAATATGCCAACCACCATCTGATATATATTTATATATCGGAAGTTTTAACTTTAGGCCTGCGATTGCCTAATTCAAGTTGACTATACAGCTTAGGTACCTGGATCAATTTCAATGTGGTAAGGATGCATAAGTCATGAAGTAGGGAATTAAAGATGAATAACGTTTTAGTTGCAGAAGACATTAGCTAGCAGGGAAATGTTATAAACGTGTCTTTACTAATTATGTACAAATAAAGCATCGGTGTATTAGAGCTGCGTGAGAATGCCGACAAACTTCCAAGCATAGGTAATTCTACAAAATTTCGTTATATTTTAGATATGTGGGAGTAAATATGTGGAGCCATATATAAATACAATGTTGTTATTTTGTTGGCATGACTCAACACCTTTACAAATTTAGGTAAGCGGATTTACAACGATCTCAACAGGTCTCATTTAGACTTCTATGCAAAAAACTGAACCTTCCATCATATCACACAAGTTTTGATGCCATAGGTCAAACTAATGCAATAAAAAAAACATGTCGACCTTGATCGTTTCTTATTGTCTAAAAGTAATGCTAGCCTTAATGTACAAATTTGATAACGTTCATGTGCAGACTGACACCAAGTTTCTTGTACATCCTATTTCTTTTGATTGTACTTTTTTGGGATTGTACTTATATTCTTCAGATTGTGCGCTGTGAGGTGCACATGTTAGTTTGTGTTATGATGCGAATTTTCGCTCTAGTTTCATCTAGCATTATTGTGGTGAATATTATATGGTGCTTGGACTGTGCTGTGTATTTTCCTACTGTATTGTTTCAGGTATAGGTGCACTATGCAAATATGTATATACAAATGCTCACACGCACATGATAACTGATGCTGCTATGGTGGTAATAAAACATTTCAAACACTGTATCTTTATTCAATTGAATTATGCAATTAAATTGCTGACATGATGCTTGATCAATGTTACGGCTTGTGCTTTTATTACCAACCAAGTAGAGCAGATGTTTTAACCTTCTAAATTATTGCGGAAGATGAAAAGGAGGCAGCCAAACAGGCAGAAAGTTTTCGCTCGGTTTATGCGTACATTGGTGGGTGCTTCATCAATCGTTGTATAATTGAAGTGGCGTGTTGCATAAATAAAGTTTAACATAACATGCAGGTGACGACACTGTGCTACACTGAGTAGGATTTTCCAGTTTTCTGTGCTGTGCTGTCCGGCTGGGCGTTGACGAGACGCGACGTTTGCTGCTGGCGCATCTCCGTTGCGCTTGCAGCGACATGGCGCAACGTGCGCTGCCGAGTTATTTTCTACACTCCTTGGGGTTTCTGTGTTGTGTCTACAAAATTCTGAATGGCAAAGAAGCTAATCTGTCTTGTTCTGTGCGTATGATATACTAGCGAAAAACATTTTTTAAATGAAGAACAGCTGTTTCATAGAGGAAAGCTGTAACTCTGTTCTTCTTTATAATTCATGGAACATCAACTGTTCAGGAGGAGTCTCAAGTACACACGGTCATTTATAAGGATGATGCGCTTGTGAATTACCTTCATTATTTAGAGGGAGACCAGTCAACTGCTAAATTGTTGTCGTTGCGCTTGACAATGGGGCGTGCCTTAGGCATTTTCTTCGGTGCATTTGTGTATTATTTACCAATTAATGTTGATTACTAATATTGTTGTGAGTCAACGACTGCTAAATGAACTAAATATTGAGTTTGAGTTACAGAACTACAGTGTGCCGGGCTAAAGTACAAGTTGCGAATAAGTGCTATTTGCGGGTACATATTATAGTTCAGCGGCTCGGAAGGCGAGCGCTGCTGCCCCTGCAATTGGTTCACGACAGTACACATGTAGTAAAAACGTTTAGTGTATTCGCGTTAGCGTGCTTTTATCGCCTCCATGTGGCTGCGTGCGAAGTGCGCTCCGTACATTGACCTAATAAGTAGGATGGGCACTGCGACAAACCTTGGCTCCTCCCATCTTCCTCTCAATAGAAATCCTGTGCACGCTTATGAGAATCTCCGTGTGTAACTTTTTTTTTAATTTTTTGTATGCTATGTGAAACTGAAATGGTGGTGAACTAGCCGGTGACAGACGAGAACGATGAAAGGTGGCACGCTCGCGCTGGCCGCTCATAGTCAGTCGCGGCAGAGTAATGAACTCATAAAGATGTGTTTCTCAGTGTTTCGTGCTCGTCTCGGAGAATTCTGTGCGTCTGTGCGGCGGCAGCCTCACCACCGTATTCTAGAACGTCATTTCACTCAACTCTTCAGCTTCACGTTAGAAAGCCGATGGCAGCGCCGTCTCTATGCACTGCAAGTCACTGCATACCAGCGATAATCTTCTGCGATTCTCAGATAGCGCAGCGTCATTTTGAGCCGAGCTGTGGCGCAGTGCTCAACTCTGTCAAGTGAAGGGTGAAATCTGAGTCGAGCAGCGTTTGTGAATACGGGGGCTATACACTTATCTACAATTGAAACACAGGTGGTCTCAAACAGCTAAGAACACACCGCTGTCATTGAATGCGTGGACGTAGAAGTAGAAATACCGAAAATAAATCCACCGTACATGCCCGTAGAATGCACATGTATTCGGCCATCTGAAGATAGCTTTTGTCACGCTGGTACCCACGAATTTCGGGTGAGTGAAGCATTGTCGATGGATGAAGAGGTGCTCACGTGAACACAGGTTTTTCCAGCGGTACGACACGATGAACCAAATATTTCGAAGCCGAATATGTTAACCGTTGCCTGCATGACAATCTTCATTTAACGCAGCGGCCTCATACTAGCGCTGACAAATGCCGCTTCTACGATAATAGAAGTTTGAAGTGCAGCCGGCATGTTAGTAGCCACTTTGTACTTAGAAATTCCCGTGATAAACCAGGCAAGGTAGTGATGGCGCTTTGGTGTAATGGTTATCGTGTTTGCCTTCATTGCGTGTGGTTGTGCGCACTTATATGCAAATGTCATGATTGTGCGTGAATGCGTAGATGTACATATTCTAATAAGTCCCAGCGTTGAACGATAGCAATAAATGTTTTCCAAACATTATTTCGTGCCTGAAATCATTTTTTTCTCGGCCGTGAATAGAAGGGTGTTTTTAGAGCTCTCAATAGAAGCAGAAAATTTTCCGCTGCGCTACATTCAAGCCTCCGAATTGAGTTCAAGAAAAACACCAACGTTATGCCTCGAATTCTCTCTTTTGGGTCCATTTACTTCGTGAACAAACCATGTTAAGGCTTCTGCCAACACAAATTGGCCGTGTATCTCAAAGACGGAGCTATCTTATCTATAACTAGCAACTAGCGAAGCTTCAACACGGAATTCTAAATGAAATACGACCAATATTTGTCAATGAATGAGTTTAATAAAACCGACTGACCGCTATAAGGATTCGAAGTTGACGGCTTTGCTTCAGCATGGTGTTCAGGTGAACAACACGAAACTTCCCAGAAGATCTACCAAAACGCTCAAAAGTACCTCGCAGTGCTGTTGTCGAAACAAGAAAAGCAAAACTACCCCGAGACCGTACCAAAACACCGCAAACAAGGGTGTTAGTAAAAACCTCCTTTTAGAGGGAGTTTCACTTATTACCCTTGGGATGCACGCTGGAACACAATCCAAGAGCTCTCTAAAAGGCTAAAACGTGTTTATAGTGTACGAATCGTACTGGCGATATTTGTTCGGCGCCTATTCATTCATAATACAAAGGTTTATTGTTAGCTCTAAGTGCTGAGCCTGTCAGAATTCCGAGCATGCCCAATACACGCTGGTGTTTTTGATAGCGCAACTGTAAATACAAAAATATCAGTGAAATCAGCGCACAATTAGCATGAGAGGGAAGAAGAATGAGTGCGCCAAGGCATGGCAATGCACTGTAGGAGACAATTTACGAGTTTGATTGCTTGTTTATGGACCAAGTGAGAGCATGTGCCCTGATCATGTGACATTTATCACTGGCGTCATGAAGAGCAAAGAGAGAGAGAGAGAGAGAAACACCAAGAGAGAATGTCGCGCTTAATAGTTTACTTGCCTAAGCCGTGGCCCTTGAAAAGGCAGATGGACGCGAGAGTAGTCACAGTACTGCAAATGTCGCTTACCTAAAATTTAATGAGCGCAAGCAAAGAAGGCGGACAAAAAAGTTTTAAGGCATTTTTGGCTATACTGGTGTCAATCCCCAAGGAAGTTCGAAGATGGGCAGCCTTCCTAGTTTTTTTTTGGCCTTCACTTTCTTTCTTCCTCTATATTTCTGTGTTTTCATTTTTCCGTCTTTTTATCGCGTTATTGCTATCGACTGCTTGCTCTTTTTATGCATTTTTTCTATCTTCTGGTGTTTGTAATTTCGTAGCATCTTTTCTTTGCTTTCCATTTATTTTTAGCTTCTGTCCAATTTTGAATAATTTACTACGCGTTTTGGCCTCTATTACGTTTAGTGACGACAGCATATGGTAACAAGAAATCTCGAGCCCTTAAAGTGCCCTGCACCTAATTTTATCAAGGCACCTGAAGAAAAAGATGAAAAACTGTTCTTTTTGTACGCTCAATCTCCTAACAACCACTTTTCTATACATTGTTTTGGCGACGTTTCTCCTAGCCATGACATCATGAGGTGGAAGCATACGAGAGATTATGCCCCAAAAGTGCTCCGCACTTGTCTGCACATTCCCAGGGAAGAGGCGATACCAATTATTCAATTGCGGCCTGCGTGAGAGATAACTGGACACTCTCTTTTTCCGCTTCAATCTTGTGTTTGTGTTTTCACATTGTGGTGTGTTAACATGAATGACTAGGAGCTATATCTGCTATCAATTTTTCTTAGTTATTCATAGTCTTTACTTTGCTATTTATTTATTGCTTTATTCGGATAAAAAGACAAAAATAAAAGAGTGCATTAGGTCATGCATATAACGTATTTATCAACTGTATTTATATACTAACCATCTAGTTGGTGCAAGACTCAACAAATATGCAATCCAGTGAGTTACATCGTCACCCTTAAATTCTAGAAGACACCGCAGTGTTGAGGCCAGGTAATACTCTTGAGACTTCTTAAAGAGAGCAAGATAACCAATGGGGAGCTAAACTCGATGTGTTTATCAAAAGGAGCTGTGCACAGTTTATTTCGGCTGAGCGCATTCAGTTCCTCAAAAAAAGATGCACCGTGATGTTTTCTCTTTACCAAGTGGTTCTACTAACCTGTCAGCAGATTTTTTGTGTAAGGTGAAAGTGTACAAAATTACGGAAACAAAAACTTATGGAGTTAGAACTTGCATTTATTGCGTCAGAAATGTTTGAGGACAATGCAAGGAGTGCATAGCAACTTTTAGAACTGCGTTTGGTGGGCTTCAAAATACAGCTACCGAATTCGGTGACTTGCGTAGTCAAAGCATATAGACGGCCTGTGACATGTACGCCAAAAAAAAGCAGTTGTCTAGGCGCGAACGCCCCGAACAGTACGTTCAGGGCGTTCGTGCGCATTCCGTTCCTCTCAGTTGTGTCAATAAACCTTAAACTTCAAGACATAGAAATGGTGTGACAGAAAACAAAACAGAAGAAGGCGGCGCTCTGGACAGCCTCCAGTTGATAAGCAGCGGTGAAAATAATGAATAACTTATTCTCACATCATCAAGAAAAAATTGTTACACCAAAAACATCTGCCCAGAAATAAAAAAAGAAGAAACAAGAATATTTTGGGGACTGTAAGTAGAACATGGACCACGAGAGGAGAGAAGTATTATATGAGGCTTGCTTCCTGAAGCTATACCCGCGCGCTTGTGAATTTTTGGTTGTTTCTTGAGCCCAGCTAGAAAAAGAAATATTTACAATTTTGTGGTGGGTATTAGCACCTAAGCCCGATAAGGTAGAGCCTTCAGAAAAGGTAGACTTATAGATGCAAAATGTGCTGCTCTAACTGTTTATATGCAAAGCAGCTCTTTTATTATACTGTGTAACGCTATCCCTCCGTCCGCACCACACATTCCTGGCCGCAGGTGTTGGGGCGGTGCAAAGTAAGTCATGCCTTCTCTCGCAGTGCACGCGTGTTGACGTCACTCATTCCCTAGCCTGTCTCCGCTCGCTGCTTGTCATCTATCGCGCTTCAAACTTTTCACCACTCACAACGTTCGAACGCACATTGAGTGAACAGTCTTTCTGCGATGAAACTTACAGGAAACCCAACCCACCTCCCGTGTGTTTAGGTTTCAAACTCGAGTAAACACGACGCCGAGTTTCACATCAAACCATTTTTCCAGCACCCGCATCGACGCCCGTTTTAACCACGTAAATCTATCTATCTATCTATCTATCTATCTATCTATCTATCTATCTATCTATCTATCTATCTATCTATCTATCTATCTATCTATCTATCTATATCTATCTATCTATCTATCTATCTATCTATCTATCTATAGATCTAGCCACCTAGGACTTCAATCTCTCCTGGCAGTCGCGATGATGGTAACGATACCAAAATTGGCATGGCATAACATGACTGCATGACGAGCATAAAGGACTATTCATAACATGAAAATCATTAAGGGTATTTCATGAATGTCAAGATTTAAATTTAGTGGTCATGCTACTCTTTCGGTTGTTTCGTTCATATCAAATGTTGACAAACTGGTATGGTATGACGCGACGGCATAGTGAACACAAGCGACAAACCATAACATAAAATTATGATATGCGTGTAATGTAAGAACATGCCAACCTGCCACACCCATGAAGGGCTCGCGGCCATCTCGCCAGCTTCGCATTTACCAAACTTGGTATTACGGGACGTCAATGAATGACGAAGGTATGTGACTGGCGCAAACTTGATAATCATGAGATGCGTGTCATGTAACAAGATGACTTCATGTCATGCTCATGATGTGCTCGCGGCCATTTCGCTAGCTTCACTTATAATAAATTCGGTGTTATGGAACGCCAATAAATGACGTAGGTATGTGACTGGTGCAACATGATAATCATCAGCTGCGTGTCATGTAAAAACATGACTACATGCCAATGACTAATGCGCTCGCGGCCGTTTTGCTAGTTCCGCATATACTAAATTCAATATCACGTGATTTGAATAGACGCCGAAAGTAAATGGCATGTCCAAACATGATAATAATGATACTTATGTCAAGTAAAACATGAGAATGGCCACGCTCATAGCGTGGTTGCAGCAATTTCGCTGGCTGAACATGTACAAAATTTGACAATATTTTACGTGAATAGACGACGATGGCAAGTGACACGTCCAAACATGATACTCATGGCATGCGTGTCATGTAAAACTTGATATCATGCTACGCTCATAGAACCCTCGCAGCCGTTTCTCTGGCTCCACATATACCAAATGAGATATCAGGTGACGGGAATATATGACAAACGTAAATGACACGTCCAAACATGATAATCAAGAAATGAAAGTTATGTATAGTATAATTTATCTCCGCCTCTTAATGTTGTGCTCATTCTCAAGTTATATAACAACCTTCCTCAGTCGTGCTTCGCATATCATCGATTTCCTCTGTGTGGGAATTAAATGTTTTCTTTTTTCCTCGGATAGTGCACCTGTGGGTTCGTGAGGAGCCGATCCGGTGGTAGACACCACAAAAATCATTGCGAGAGTGATCGGCGCGTAGAGGGCCGTTTCGTCAAATCGGGGTGGGCACGCTTTCAGCTGCCGAAATGTTCTGTGTGAAAGGGCCATAACTTGGGCGTGCTGCAATTTGTCCGTGGCGTGGACACGCTCGGAACTTCGGCGTTTCGGCGAGTCGCGCAAGCAGAAATAGGTGGCTGCGGCGCATAGATCTTATTAACTGCGCAATTCCGATATATGGGATAAAGATTGTTTGCTGCAACGCAAAGCGAGGTGGTCGATGCCCCAAGTTTGTAGGCTCTTGTGTGTTGCTATCGGTTATCTCGCTTCCTCCGTCCGTCTCTTAGACTCTCTCTCTCTCTCTCTCTTTCTCTCTCTCTCTCTCTCTCTCTCTATATATATATATATATATATATATATATATATATATTCTGACAAATTTCACTATATGAAAGAAAGTCACAGCGAAAATCATTAACAATATTTATTCTGAGCTTTCAGCCGGGGACAGGGTTTTAGCAAAAAGGATAACGGGATGGTCCCCAGCTGAAAGCTCATAATAAATATTGCTTACGTTTCTCAGTGTCACGTGCTTTCATATATATATATATAAATATAGGGGAAAGAAGTGTATACCAAAGGGCTTGTTTTTCCATGTTTTGACACATTAATAATGAGATCTAACAGACAATAATGCCACGGAATGTATAGGAGAAACTATTAGAACAAATGTATCGTAAATAAAAAGAAAGAAAAGTGGTTGAAAAGTTAACCGGCATATATATATATATATATATATATATATATATATATATATATATATATATATATATATATATATATATATATATATATATATATATATATATATAAATATATATATATATATATATATATATATATATATATATATATATATATATATATATATATATATATATATATATGTGTGTGTGTGTGTGTGTGTGTATGGGTGAGTGTGTGCGTGTGTGCCTGTGTGTGAGAAAAAATTAGCCCCATATCTGCATATTACACTGCGAATGTCGTCGAAAGCCGATATGTTTTCGTCTGAAGAGAGTGAACGAAATATTGTTTTGATGTTCTTCGCAACAAAATCGGTGAATAGTATTCTGGAGGCGCTGAGTGCCTCTAGTGTGCAGCGGAGGCGAACGAGCGCATCAAGTCATGTCAGGATGGATGGATCGTTGAATGTATCTGGCTGTGCCTTTTAAATTGTGTGGTGTTTCACACCCCCTAGCCACAAAGTTAAGTACTATCACTGTGTATTTAAGGATTGAATTTCACTCGCACCTTGATTGTAGCCACCAATTAACCCCTCTTGGTTATTTCTACCCGTTTAGTCTATTTCGCCTTCACTGCCCCTAAAACTCAAAGCTTTGAAAACTTCGGTGCAAATATCTTCGACTATAGGATACAGCCCTTTACAGAACAATATCAAATGGTCAGCCGTTACTTCCTCCGCTCCACACGCACTACATACCGTGTGTGTGCTTTCGTATTTCACTCGGTCCGTCTTGGTCCGCAACACTACCCCGAGAAGCTACGCAGATCTTTTTCCTTGCAATTTCCTGTCTAAACGTTCAGTAGGTCCTCCATGATGATTTCGTAAGCATTCCCATCTTCTACATTCCCCTCTCTGTTTCCTTAACCTTCTTCCTAACCAATGTTTCCTTTTGGCGTGGTATTCTGATATTTTCCAAAGACTTGCTTGACAATTTTTTGACTTCGTTTCATCCATTTAGTATGGGCATTCTTCATGTACAAGTAACTGAAAACTTTCCTAGCCCATTGCTCCTGTGCCATTTTTCTCGATCGTTCCTCAAATTTGATCTTTCTTCTAGCTTCCCTGCACTTAAATGATGTCCATCCTGTGTCTCTCGGTACACCCTGATTTGAAGTATTTCCGCGTGCTCCCTAAGCAAGTCTGCCTATGCCACGTTGTTCAATTTCTAATCTTGCTTGAACTTCTCATTTCATGTACAAGACCGCATTGCCGAAAGACAAACCCGGGACCATAACACCTTTCCGAATCCCTCTCACAACGTCATACCTATTGTATTTCCACAGTGCCCCATTTTTCATTACAGCTGCTTTGCTGGTGCCTTTAGCCATTACGTATCTTTCGTGCTCCCTTACATACCCAGTCGCCTTATTTATCCATACGCTCAAGTATTTGTATTTATCCCCTATTTCTAGTGTGACTTCCCGCATTTTATGCTCACTGCCTTTGTTATCATTAAAAATGAGGATTGCCGATTTTTCTCTGCTAACTTCAAATTTAACTTATCTCCCTCATTACCACAGATGCCTATCAATCCCTGCAGATCTTCGTTGTTGTCGGCTATTAATACTACAGCATCTGCTTACATCAATGATGGTAATGACTGTTCAATATGTTTTCCTACTTGGCAAAAGAGAGGCTGAATTCAAGTTGTATTCCCTTCAATTTGGCTTCTAGTCCTTAGAGATACAGCAGAAATAGCAAAGGTGACAAGGAGCACCTCTGCCGAAGCTCGCGTTGTTTCTATGTTGGTTCAGATACCTGTTCTTCCCATTTGATAACTACCTAGTTACTTTTATAGATGTTCTTTAGAAGATAAGGTATTCCATCTTCCACATCTAGTGTGCCCAGTATTTCCCACAAGTCTTCTTGAATCACATTATTGTAAGCTCCCTTGATATCTTAAAAGCCAGCTACAGGAGCCTGTGTTCTTTTTGTGCTATTTCAATACACTGTATCGATGAAAACCGATTGTCCTCCAACCTCCAGCGTTTATAGAACCCATTTTTTTATTCTCCCAGCACCCCCTCATTCTCAACCCATGTCTGTGGTCTTTCCTTTACTATCTGCATCAGCAGCCTGTAAACTACTGATGTCGCTTTTATAGGACGGTAGTTGTTTATATCGGCTTTGTCCCCCTTTCCTTTATAGATCATGCTCACCCTGCTGAGTTTTCATCCATTGGGAGCTTCACCATTCATTACCGCTTTGCTCGCTGCCTTTCTTACTGTTTGCTTAAATTTTAGACCTAGTTTTTTTATTAGAATGATTGTGATGCCATCAGGGCCTTTTAAAGTGTTGTTAGGAACTCTTTTTTCTGCCCTTTCCTACTCTAGTTGCCCCAGTGGTGCCACTGAGTTGTTGGTACATCCTCATCTGATACAGTGCATCCAGCGCTTCCTTGGTGTTTAAAAATTTCTGTCATTGTCTTATATATATTCTATTGCCTCATCCTCTTATAGTCTGACGCCTCGAACTGTAGATATAATATTCTGTTTAAGCTTGTGCTAATACTCAAAGAATTGAGATGATTCCAAAACTTTGCAGATACTTTTCTATCCTTTTTTATTTCTGCCATTCATTGAGCCCCCTCTCTCCTAATGTTTTCACTGATCAAATTGGACGTTTCTCTTCTGAAGCTTAAAAAGTTATCTCAGTTTCTTTTGAAGTCATCTTGCAGTTAACCCCTCTCTTTAGCATACCTGTGTCACCTGGGGGCTTCCTGAAGTCTTTCTATAGCTCCTCTATCTTTCTCCTCCTGCGAAATTTTGGATTTGTGTCTGATTTTCTCTGTTGATTTGGCTAGTGGCTTAGCAAGCTCTAACTCACACAATCGAGTTAGATTTGTGTGCACGTGAAACATGAGTGCCATCGGGCAGTTTCCTTAGAAAACGAAGCGTGCGCACGGCGTGCCTGCCTGTTTCAGAGGTGATAAGGTGTAGAACGCAAGGCGATGGGTAGGTGCCACCATTGTGTCGTCTTAGCAAAGCGCTGGAAACACTTGCGAAGAAGGCAGCGGTGAGTTATGGCAACGTTTATAAAAAGTATAAACCAAGGCCTCATATATTCGGCCCTGGGACTTACAGGTTACCCAGCTCGCACTGAGGTGCGACAATGAGCCAGGGACTTTTCCAGATGCTGTCAGACGCTGCTTCTCGTTGCGCGGCTTGGTTCTACTTTAGACCATGAGCACCCTTTCGTCAGGAGCATCCACTCAGGAACCACCGCTTGTCGCGGGTTGTATTGCACACGTCAGCAAGGGGCTTGCCACGCATTACGCAAGATGCGCCGTAATGGATGCCGTCGATTGCATCGTCGAGCTAGATTCGGAGCTGTCGGGAGAGAGAGCTCTCCGCGCGTTGCGTAAGACACACCCTGGCCGGTGATTGCGTCAGCCTGGCTTGCTCGCTGGTTTTGATGCTGTTTGCACTTGCAGAAGCAATGAAGTTTTATTTGGGCTCCAAGGTATAACAGCCTAACGTTTCAGTCTTGGCATGCCCTTCGTCAGAGAAACATTTTAGTTGTATAGGTCTTGCCATGGCTGAAACGTTAGGTATAAAACTTGCTGTCTCGTACTTGTGCTCGCTCGATTTTTATGTATACGCACTGTGCCCCCGCACTTTCCTGCTGAATATATATATATATATATATATATATATATATATATATATATATATATATATATATATATATATATATGTATATATATATATATATATATATACGGGTGTATGTGTGTCCCTCTGTGTCATGTAGCCGTAGTTATTGGATTGTGCGCTACAACAGCAAACATGAATAAGCAACGGGCTCAAGCCTACGTACTTAGGTCATGTTATGCACCTAAATCTTGCATGTAGTGATCTATTTTACTCTATTTTTTGATGTCACGCTGTATCGCCAAGAAGAACTGAAGCGTGAACAGAAAAGTGAATGACATCGATTCCAATATTCTTGGAGTTATTTTTAGTAGCAGCCATTAAGCAAGTAAAGATACAAAAGAAAATTTGCACCAGTCACACTAAGCCATGCAACGCACTGGGTCACAGTAGAGCTGCAGGGCACGCTTCAGCTTCAGTTGTGAGGTGTTTGTACCGAGTTGAGCATCATCAAGTGCGTACCGGTTGACGGTGAAACGGTCAACCTTGACCGTAACAGCAGTGCTGCATTATGGCGCCATTGATTTGGTACCTCTTATATAAGCCTGGAAATGAATCGATTGTGTTGCGCAAAAAATTGTTATGGTGTATACATACCTGGTACTCTACGTAGTGTAATTCGTGTTTAATTGAGCCCACTGTCTGCACGGGTCTGGAGGACATGCAACCGTACCAATGGTCCTTGGTTGCTTTACTTGGCTCTCCGGAGTACCCCACCAGATAAAGATCACCATGTGTCAGGAACTGCATAGCAAAGCAAACTAAAATGTGAAACACAAGCAGTTGTTCGTGGTGCTAATTAGTCATGAACCCTACACTGTGGCATCTCTCGTAATAAAATCGTGGTTTCAAACCATGAATTCTTAGCCCCCATACATATCACTTTGGCTCTGCAGAATAATATATGCGCTAATGTATAGCCACGCGTGTTTGTTGTTTCACTTTTGCTTTATTCGATTTACACGTTCAAAGACTGTCATCTATGCTCAGTGCAAACAGTACCTTCAATGTTCTAGTATATTCAAGATTGCAGTAGATAATTTTGTTAAAGTTTCGTGCATGACACGAATAGTCGAGCTTATTCAGGGCTTGGGTATGCTTGTACAATGATCTTTGGTAAAGACAAGCAAATTTAATGCGTAATGCATGTAAGATGGCACGTTCTTACGATGGCCAGTCTATGAACGGCCAACGCCCTATTCGCCGTCATCAGTGTACATGATGCACTCCTTGGTGTAATTCGACTCAGTTTTTTAGCCACAAGTCCAGCAATATAAAGAGTGTATTCTTCGACACGCTACAGCAGCTGGAATATAGAACTACCATGAGTGGCAAGCGGCGCCAACAGAGCGCACTGAAGCCTTTGCGAAAAAGCCGCTTGGGGGCCTCTCACGCGTGTATATGTGACATTGCCCCCACGGCACGAGTGAAAATGTAACCCTTCGCTGCAAAGTACGAATCCTCAACCTCACTATTTAAGGAAAAAAAATAAATCTAGTTTTTGATTCATTAGGTATTATGGCTTGGTGGCGCTAGCCACCACCCGATCTTGAGGGTACAGCCATATCCATCCATCCATCAGTCCATCCATCCATCCATCCATCCATCCATCCATCCATCCATCCATCCATCCATCCATCCATCCATCCATCCATCCATCCATCCATCCATCCATCCGTCCATCCATCCATCCATCCATCCATCCATCGCTGGCATGAGCCACCGCCCGTGAGCCACTGCCCTATCTAAAGGGCCCAGCCAGATACATCCATTCATCCGTGTTGTTTGAACGTTTCCGATAGTTTCGTCAGATGCCGTCCTCATTTTTTGTTGCGGTGGCACTCTGACATCAATTCTATCTGTATGCACTTTTCTGGCACCAAAACAGTCATTGCTTCGTCCTGGGGTGCACTGCAGGCTGCAAGACAGTTAAAAAGCAGAATGCGTTGTTTGTAGTTCCAAAGGACGAAGCTCCATTTGCGCACTGGTGGAGAGCGATCCCGTGCGCTGACAAGCTGCTTAAAAAAACTCGGCTGTGTGCGAGCTGCACTTCAACGAGAAAAACAACTCCCGGCACTTCAAGCACACTGGGAATGACGAAATTGTCCGCATTGAGCAGGACGGGCACATCGGTGGGCGCAGGATTTCCGTTCAGAGAGGGAGGAGAATGAAAATTCACTGGAGCGTCCCCTCTTTCTATTAAATCAGTGTATAAGGCGCTTTTGCGCTTGCTTTTTACGTGAGTAAGGTGAATCAATCTATAGAGCACAGAAGCGCCCCCTTGGCAAGTGTCCTGGGGGGGGGGGGATGCCCACTCCTCACGTGGACACCATGGGTAGGCTTTGTCGGAAAAGCTCTTTGAATTTGTAGACGCCCTTGAAATGATTTTTTCAAAATGGCTTAGCTACAACAAGGTTCCCAAAGACAGCTTGGAAAAGCTTGTTTTTTGCTTGCAAAAAAAACAAGTCACACAGGACGCACAACATGTTCCGAGCCTTACCAATCAAGTGGGCAAGTTGTTTTTTTGCTCAGTCATTTGCATTTATATACAAAGATGCTCCAAAAACAGTGAGCATCCTCCCGTGAGAGGAGGGAAGTACCTGAAGCTCAGGTGCATCATCTAGGCTTGCAGCCCAAGGAAAACACAGTTTAATGGGGTGCTTGTGAACTTAGAACTTTTTGGGGATAAAAAAGACGCGCGACCAAACATTATGAATGCATTGTTGTAAACAGTTATAGTTAGTCACTACTGGTAAATGCATTGTATGACTAGTGTGCTGAAAATAAAACGTTTTAATCCACATACCGCTCGTGAACCTCATCTCTGAGTTTGAAGTTATGAGTTATGAGGCATTATTTGCTGATTAGTGCTTGAGGAAATTATGGTTCACCGTGGAAAGTGTGGCAAGCGATGGCTCACAACTGAGTCGATCTTTCCAGTTTTCTACCACTTCACATCGATAAATTGTATCAGTGCCATCACGCACTCACTTCCGGAACCCTGTTGATATTTCAATTCAGCTGTGCACCCGCGGGCGAATCCTGAAATTTCAGAAGCTAATAACTTATCTTCTCGGTCACCATCGGAGGCCATGTACGAGCTAAAAATATATTTTAAATGTTTCGCATTGCGAGCACGCGTGGTTGATTCCCGTCTCTGCGCAGCGCATCGCCACCTTGGGTCACGGATGAATGGATGGATGAATTAATTGTGTCTTATATGTGAATTTAAACGTGGGAGTGTCAGTCAGCACCATCTGTAGCCATAGCGGCACCTCGCCGCTGTGGCTATAGATGGCGAGCTTCGTCAACTTTAAGCGATTTGTGCGGTGGGGCATACCGCTGTTTGTTGATGCTCAAGTATATCGCGTGCAGTGCATGGTTCGTACTGATTATCGGTGTCGTTGCTCACTCGGTTGCTAAAATGACGAGCGAAACTGTGGACCAGTGCATTACCCGAGATACCCTCGTGGCCTTGGCACCAAGTGATAGCATAGTCCTGTATCAGCCTGTCACCTAGTATTTTCAAGGTGACATTCGGTAGTGCACCACGTAGAAACATTCTGCAGGCTTCCTGGGATTCAGACAAGACTAATGCTGAGGCGTAGTCTGCCTCTTTAGTTGAAATAGCTAGCGCAATCACCGCCGCCTCCGCCGTCGTTGTACAGGTTGTTTTATTTGACGCTGCAACACTGTTGGCGGTATGCGGCATTGGTTGAACTGCTACTGTAAAGCAGCTCTTGTTTGATTTAGCGGCATCGGTGTATGCTACTTCGTGGCTTTCGCTAAACTGTCTTTGAAGCTCGCCCCATGGTACAACTTACTCATGTTTCGCGGAATGGGGCAGATGGTTAGGTGTTGGCGTGTTTCCCTAACCATGGTAGTAATGTTCTCCCGACAGAATTGTGGTCTAGTAGGGTATCCCAAACGAGTGAGAGTTCCTCTGCCTTCGTTTGTGCGGCACAGTCGTTCCTTCTGCGAGAGATGTGTTTCTGCCGCAAGCTCACCGAAAGTGTTGTAGACACCAAGCGCATCAACTTTGTCACTGGGTGCATTAAGCGATATACTAAAGGGAGCTTTGTATACTACCCGTATTATCAAGTCAATCTCTTTAATTTCCGTTGGTGTGAGCTCCTCATATGGTAGTCCATACGTGACTCTACAAAGAATGAAGGCTTTTGCCAAGCGTAGAGTTTCTCCTTTGTTTAGCCCTTTACTCTTGTTATTCTGTGAATCATTCGAGTTATGTTTTTCAGTGTAAATTTCAGCATTTTGATTGTAAAGCTTGCTGTTTTGCTGCTTTGCTGCCATAAACCTAATATTCTTATTGTTTCTCTCTCCGGCAGCGTTTGATCTTCAATGCTTAGTTGTGCGGCTGATTTGTTTCTATAATTTCTGCCATGAACACGGATGAATTCTTATTCATCTGGTGCACATGTCATGCCATTATCTTGAACAAACGCCTGGACGGTGTCAATAGCTTCTTGTAAAGTTTACTCCTTCTTTCCCAGTGGGCCTTTGTTGACCCAGAGAGCTATATCAACAGCGTAGAGCGCGAATTGGAGGTCAAGGATTCGACCTAGTTGCTTTGCTAGTCGATTCATCGCTATTATAAAGAGGAGTGGAGACAGGTCTGCGCCTTGCGGTGTGCCTCGATCGGGCATTGGAAATTTTCGAGAGCGCATGTTTTCTATGCCAATGGTTGTTGTGCGATCGGAAAGAAATGATTTGATATAGCAAAATGTTTGAGCGCCCCAATTCAATGATTGAAGTTCTTCCAGTATAAGTCTATGAGAGATTTTATCGAATGCCTGCCTATAATCTAACGCTGCGACTATGTTCTTGCCTCCAGTGGTTACATTCGGAATCAATTCATCTTTTATTCGCAGGAGTATATCGCGTGTAGACAAATGCTGTCTGAATCCATACATGTTGTGAGGCAGGTAATTCTCTCTTTCTATATATTCAGAAAGACTAGTGTGCACAACAGTCTCAAAAAGCTTGCCTAGGAATGACGTCAACAATATTAGCCGTAGGTTGTGCAGCGTTTCATTCTTTCTAGGTTCTCGAATAAAAATTATGTTGGCCTCCTTCAATTGGCTAGAGATTTCTCCTCCTGCCTAGACATTTTTGTTGAAGTATTATGTAATTTTTCTAAGTTGCTTATCGCTAATATTTCTCAACATCACATAAGTTAATCCGTTCTCTCCTGGAGCCGAACGCCTTTTACGAACCATTGCAGCTGCGAAGACCTCTTGATCACTTATCAGGAAATCTAGGTCCTGATTTTCTAAATCCTTGTATTCTAGACCCTGTATTGTTTCCCCACTGCTGCCAATGTATTTCTCCCGAAGGATTCGCAGCTAAGCGTCATCATTCTCTTTGAATTCTCCCGCTAAAATTCGCAATGTTCTAGTTGTAGTGGTTTTAGTGTTCACGGGGCCTAGCATACTTTACAATGTTGCCCACTTTTTAGTTGTAAAGAGTGTTCCCACAGAAGGTGACCAACTTACTAGGCTGAAGCTCTCGGGCATATTCATTAGATTTTACGGACAATTCTGCGATTCTGGCTGTCAGCTTTCAATTCAATCTCTGCCTTTTCCACCTTTTGATGATGCTACGCTGGCCTTCCCACAGGTACTTGAGGTGGGGGTCCACTGCTGCAATTTTTTATTTATTTTGTTGTGCTTGGTATGTAAGCTGTACGCCTTCCTCGTATCGTCCACCGAGTCGTTTAGCGTTTCTTGCGGCTGCTGTGTCACCAGATACTGCATGTAGGCCTTTTAATAGGTTATTTTAGCAATTTCAAACGACCTTTTGAGCTTCGGAGTGGAAGTAGAAAAACTGATTACGATGAGGTCACTCCCCATATGCTCATCAAGAGTTTTCCACGATCCGCTTTTAATATTGTACGCGAATGTTAGATCTGTTAGATCCGTGCAAACACTATTGCCTAGTCTAGTAGACGCCTGGAGCATAGTCTCTAGTTGCAGCTCGTATCTCTCTACTGCCTGCAATAAATCTGCGCCTTTCCTGGTGTTTTTCCGGTATCCCCAACAAGTATGGGGAGCATTGAAGTCGCCTGCGAAGACCATATCTCTTGTGACCAAAAGCCCACGCGAGCATCTCGAGAAAGCTGACTTGATGCTCTCTTGTAGGGCTGTAAATAATAAGAATAAACGTTTTGGCTTTACCTTGTTTGGTGATATGAAGCTCAATTAGTTGGTGCTGGGTTGGACACTCAGACTGATGGTATACACTGCTCGCAATATGTTTATGCACCAGTGTGGTGATCCTAGAGTATTTTAAATTCTGGATGATGTATTATTCTCTTACGTTTATTATGCCGTTGCCGATTTCCTGCAAACATATCATGTCAGGTTGCGTAATTGCAGCGTCCATGTATGATTGCAGCACCGCCGCTTGCTTTTGGAAGGAGCGGCAATGCCATATCTCAATGGAGTCAGTGGTGCGAGTTGTATTACTGGCCGTGGCTAATCACAATCTCGACATTTGTAGATTCAGACGCTGCGCCATTCTAATTTCACTTGCCATGAAAACATCCGGATCACTGCAAGCTTTTTTACCCGAGCTTTGTTGTTTATTCAGTTGCACATCCACACAGGCCTTGTGACTCTGAAGCTCCACATACAATTGTTGGTGAAAGTTTTGTAGACCGTGCATCTGTTGCACCGGTTGGCTCATCGTTTTTGCAATTCTTTCTAACATGATGGGATGAGTGGAGGGTTTGATTGATATGTGGGGTTTAACGTCCCAAAACTACCATATGATTATGAGAGACGCCGTAGTGGAGGACTCCGGAAATTTCGACCACCTGGGGTTCTTTAACGTGCACCCGAATCTGAGCACACTGGCCTACAACATTTCCGCCTCCATCGGAAATGCAGCCGCCACAGCCGGGATTTGAACCCGCGACCTGCGGGTCAGCAGCCGAGAGTGGAGGGTTTATCTGCGTGATTATTTTCACTAACGTGCCCATGCAGTTTTGTAATTGCATCCTAAGAGCTGTTACTTCCAATTTGAGATCTCAAAAGACTGCTTTAAATATCGCTTTTCGGAAAGTATTCTCTGAAACTCAGGGTGGTATGTTATTGGGGACTCCACAGCCCTGCTCACCTGCTGCTGGGTCGAGCTCCCGGCCACTCCAGGCGTCCTGGTTGGGGTAAGGGATTAGGATTGAGGACAGGAGGTGTGTTGCAACTTTGGGGCTCCTAGTTCATGACGTTTCTTCCTTTTTCCCGTGATTGTGCCTTGTGCCTCTTCCTGTCAGCTGGGTCCACCTGGTTTCCAAGCTGTGGCCATTCTTCATTATCGTCAGTGTCTTCTGATGCATACCATCTTGGTTTTGGTGGCGATGGTAAGGCTCCGTTAGTGGCCATTTTGCCTGTCGTCTAGTCTGGTACCTTAAGATGATGCTGCTTTACTGGCTGCTTGAAGCGCTGTTTGCATTCTTTGGTTCCTGTAGAGTGTCCCTCTCCGCATGTCGAACATACAGGGCTGCAAGAGTGGTCCAGTTGAGGCTCCTTCATACCACAGTTGTGACAAACGGTGATGGTGGGTGTCGGGCTAACGTCTGTTCTGTGTCCCGTTTGCTTGCAGGCATAGCAGAACTGTATAGTAGTCTTGAATGGAAAACAAGGGACCTCAATGCCCATATAGTACACAAGTCTTGGTGTTATGGGGCCAAAAACGTGATCATCACTGTCTTTGTCTCTTCAAGCAATCTGCCTTTCATGAACTTGACTCCTTGTGTCCGTATACATAGATTTGCAGAAGAGTTTCTTGGCTTGTGTTGGGAGTCAGCTCATGTATGACTCCTTTTCGTGTGCCATCTCTCACTGCTGCATAGGCATTGACAGCGTGCAATCTCCTGTTGAGAGTGAGGCTTGTGATTTTTCTGGTGATATCAGCCACGTCCTGGCAGGGAGTGGAGATGATGACTATGTTGGATCCTGGCTTCAGCTGGAGCGAAAATTGGCTCCCTCTTTTTGTACCTTGACACGCGTTCACAACTGCTTCTGCAATTCCTTGTGCCGTTAGTTTTCTTATGGGTAGTCCTTATGATGGTCCTACAATGATTTTGGTGTCTTCTTCGGGGAGTGGTGGTAGCTTTTTCTTCTGTGGTCTTCTTTGTAACGTAGGTTGCGAAAGTGACTTGGATGAAGCACTCACGAAGTCATAGTCTCCCTCTGTTGTCGTGAGTTTTTTTCTCGCTTCCGCGAGAGCTTTCTTTTGATGAACGGTAAGGAACGTCTGCCAGTCACCATCAGCGTCGTATTCCTTACCTCCAGATGTACCGTCGGTCCCTTCGTGGTCTTGGTTGGTGATGCTATCACCCGCAAGGCTGTCCTGGCATTCCACTTCAGCCTGGACCAAGGCTGACGTATCAGGTTGTGCCTTCCGGTCTGCCTTGGGGCGTCTTGCCTTTTAAGCGGTGTCTTCGTCGCTTTCAACCGAGCTTGAGACGCCGCAGGTGCTCTCGGAAGAGCCAGGAATTTTTCGCCATCAGACCCTATTGCGTCGTCAACGCTTGGTGCGTCTCAGGCGTAGGCGTCTCGCCGCCGCTGCGTTGCTCACGCAGTCATAGCGGGCATGTCGTCGACCACAAATAGATATATAGAGGCCGAGAAACGTTTGTCATCCACGGGTAGCCTTGATGTTCCTGAGCACAGTGTGACAGCGCAATCCAGGTAAGTAAGAACAAAACCAAATAAAATTAGCAAACCACGTGGGGCACATGCGAGCAGTGCTTCACTCCCGAAATTTCGAACATATGAAGCTGAACTGAATGGACCCATATACTCCGACGTAACGTTGACGAGCGCGCACGCTGGGAAAAGTGACGCCACGCTAGCAAAACGCGAGCACTCTGCAGCCTGATGCCAGGCGCGGTTCGTCGGTGCGGCTCGGCGGCAACCGACGAGAAGTGCAACATGGTGCATTTCGCGCCGATGATGTTACCCAGCTCTATCAAAACAGGCCAACGTCTTCCTCTCTTTGTGATGAAGAGACGCCAGGCGCGCTCTAACGCGCATGCTTCAAAGCAACGCACTGCGGCGACGCCTGCGTGTACATATTAGTTCGCATCATGACACGCCGTGGCGCTGCAGTCAGGGGCTGGAACTTGAGTTCTTGTGTTCGGACTGGCACGGTGGATGGACTTGTTTTTTAGCGCTCCCCATAGACTGCATAGATAAGTGGCTTTTCGTGTTCGAGCATGCTTTTATAATAATAAGGCAGCAGTTTACACCTTTGTAGCACTTATTACACTGTACAGCTTTTTGGGAGTCAGTCACCAGGTATTACCTTGTTTGTTTGTGTGTACTGTTTGTTGTTTTTCTCTTGCCATCCCGTGGTGGAGGCGCACGTACACAGAGCATGCAAATTTTTGTATTAAAATGTAGACTTTCTTTTTTATCGTAGGGCAGGATTCGTCATATGCCGTGTTTTGTTTTTGTCGTGTGGGACAACTGTTGAAGACAATTGGTGTCAAACCGACACGGTTAAAGAGGCTGTAAATTTGAAACTATGTAGGGTGGGTTCGAATACAGATGCAAGTGCAGACGCGAAGAGGCTGACGCCAAATAAAGGCATTGTGAGGTCAATGAAAAATGAAAAAAGTAATAGATGCCCAGAGTGAACTGCTGATGAGAATCAGCGATCTGGAGACTGCGGGATCGAATCCTGGCTTTGGCGGCTGCATTTCCGATGGAGGAGGAAATGTTGTATGCCCATGTGTTCAAATTTGGGTGCACGTTGAAGAACTCCAACTAGTGGAAACATCTGGAGCCATCCACTACGGGTGTGTCATTATCATATGGTGGTATTGGGACGTTAGTCCCCACACATCTATCAATCTGTAGTGAAGAAGAGGGGCCTCAGTGGCATTTCTCGGCGCCTCAGGGGCATCGCCATCAGCATAAGCTCGTGCTTGCTGCGCTTTATCAGACGCTGCTGACTGCTTCGCCTTCTGCCTTTATCCAATTATTATTGGATAAAGTCAGAGACTTCGTACATCTTAGATATTGCTGAATTAAACAGTGGTGTGTATCTCGGCAGTTAGAAATTACAATCACCAGACTACGATGCAGAATTCCGCATCTGAATTACTACCTACAGAAAGCTGGACTAACAGCATCTCCGTTGTGTCTCTTTTGCAAGGAATCGGAATCAATAGATCATTTCTTTTTATCCTGTCAACGTTATGTTTATCAAAGGAAAAGATACCTGGTCGAACCAATTGAGAAGCTAGGTTTAAAAATAAAGGTGGAACTAATTTTATCTTTCAGAGGGATTACATTAAGTTATAGCCACAGGGAGGTTTTCTCTGCTGTGTGCGCGTACATAAAGGCAACAAAGAGATTACCCTGTTAGCCTATTGTTATTATTTACGGCTACGAGACTACCTGAATGCCTGAATTGGCACACTTGATGATTCTGCCACCCGGTTCTTGGCCGATCCCCCTTTGTGGGCGAGTGGCAGCAAAGCTGAAGGTTCATCATTGTCACCATCATCTTCTGCGTTCTACTTTGCAAATAAAACCCGTTACAAGTGGTGGAGTCCGCTGAGTTTCGATCACCCTGGAGCTTCGAAATCGCATTTTACCATCCATTATGCCTACCGACGCAAGCGCCGCTCCAACTCCTCCACAGGCACCGCCTACTGTTCTCGGCGCCGGTTCTCTGCGTCTGCGAGATTCCCCTGTTTTCTCAGGCACAGAAGACAAGGACGTTGACGACTGGATTTCTACGTACGAACGAGTGAGAACTATTTATCCTTCTAACGCAAAGCAAATGCCATTTCAATATTTAAATGATCGGCTGCAGGATTACTTGGCACATGTGAACATGAACAACATAATTGCGACCGATGCATCCGTATCAAATGAAAAGGCTGGGGCAGGTATCTTCTCACGTTCCCTTGACTGGTCCTTTTCGGTTAGACTCCCAGATTACACACCAATATTCATAGCAGAATTATTTGCTATTGTACTGGAACTACGGAAACTTCCTTTGGGCGAATCGGAAGCAGTCGTAATTACAGATTCTTTTTCAGTATGTGCTGCTCTGTCTTCAGGAGCCAACTTAACACTTATGCACATGTTTCTACAACTCATACCGACAAACTTGAAAAAACTGCAGCTCTTATGGGTACCAGGCCATCGTGGCATATATCTCAATGAGATGGCGGATGCACTAACCACAGTACCTCTTAGCGGTCCCATTACCCCGATTTTGCCTGATACGGCTTACGCGACAGCAATAAGGTCTAGAAACCTCTGTTTGCGTGAATACGACTGCTACTCATTGGATAAATATCGAGATTTCGCACATCTAAGATGCCGCTGGAATAGACAGTGGTGTGCAACACGGCACTTGGAAGTTACTTTTACAAGATTGCGTTGCAGAATTCCTCAATTGAATTATTATTTGCATAAAGTTGGTCTAAAAGCGTCACCTTTATGTCAGACTTGCGCAGAAATGGAAACGATAGATCACTTCTTTTTGTTCTGTCGCCGGTATTCTCATCAGCGGAAAAGATACCTGGTAGCTCCATTTGAAAAATTGGGATTAGAATTGAATGTGGCAGTAATTTTGTCGTTTGGCGGCATTAAATCCGGTTATAGCCACAGGGACGTCTGCTCTGCGATATTTGAATACATAATTGAAACAAAGCGATTGCCATGTTAATCTGCCTATATATATATATATATATATATATATATATATATATATATATATAATTATTTTAGACCCACCATTACCTCTGTCTCAAATCGTTCTGATGGCCTGCATCGCTCCCTGCTCAGATATACTCCTTTTTCGATTTTCGGCTTTTCTTTCTATATTTTTTTTCAGCCCAAAATTACGTTTTCTTTAAAAAGCCATTAGCCTTTTAGTTAAGATCCTGCCGCCCGGTTCTTGGCCGATCCCCCTTTGTGGGTGTGCGCCAGAGTGTCAAGCATCATCATCATCATCAGAACTCACAACAAGTGGGATGGCGCCGCCAAGTTGGCCTACGTCTCCTTCTACCTGTCGGACGTGGCCAAGCTGTGTTTTATAAGCCACGAAGCGGAACTCCCTACGTGGTCGGTCTTCAAAACGAGCCTCACACAAGTTTTCGAACGGCCGGAGGTACGCAAACGCCGTGCCGAACAACGCTTGCATACTCGCTCCCAGCAGCTTGGTGAGAATTTCATGAGCTATATTGAGGAAGTTCTGGACCTTTGCAAGCGAGTCAACGAGTCGATGTCTGAAGAGCTTAAAATCAAGCACATCATGAAGAGCATTGAGTACGACGCTTTCCAAATGTTGCTTTCTATGAGTCCTCGCACTGTCCTAGAACTGACCGAGAAATGCCACTGAGGCCCCTCTTCTTCACTACAATTGTAACGGGGTTTATTTGCAGAGCACGAGCTTGTGCTGAAGGCGATGCCCCTGAGGTGTCGAGAAATGCCGCTGAGGCCCCTCTTCTTCACTACACAATCAATCAATCTGAGGGTTACGTGCATTTTCAGTCTGACGTATTAAAGTGGATAAAACTTTTAGGACAAGATTTACAGCGCCAGTGATGCAATCCAGGATGGCCCGAGGTTCTCGGCAGATGAGTTTGCGCCGAGTTCTTTCTGCGGTGGCTGTGGCGTGAAGAGAGAGTGGTGCGCGGGACAGCAGCTTTTATAAAATTTGCTACAGGAACGCGCGTGGCGTTGGAAACGCATGTGGGACATTTGCGGATCAGCACACGCCGTTTTGAAGTTTCTGCGAGTGGGCGCTCGTGAACGGCGCTCGCGTTACGACTCATGCGCAGTGGCAGCGACTACACCACAAGGACTCGCAGCGTGACATGGCCTTTACTTCAGCGTACGTGTTTGCATAGTCGGCGTGACAAAGGTGCAGATGAACCGTGCGCTCGCTGGCGCTGCGGTGTGAGCACTGCTCCTCGACAATAGCAAATGTGGTGGTTGAACTGGACATTCGCCGCGGGCGTCTGTCAATCAAACAGCGTCACATAATGGTATGGTGGTTTTGGGACACTGACCCCACATATCAATCATCAATAACCTTCGTCATCTGTTCACGTCACTTGATACAATATTTGTATATGTAGTGCTAGCGAAATGGCCATGAGCACACTAAGAGAGTAGCATGTACTCATGCTTTTCATGGCATGAATATTATGATTATCATGTTTTCACGTGTCATTTTCTCTTGTCGTGTATTCACGTCAACTGATACCAAATTTGGTATATGTGAAGCTAGTGAAATGGCTGCGAGCGCCTTATGAACGAATTACGTTGTCATGTTCGTACATGGCACGCGTGTCACTATTCACATGCTTGCATCAGTCATATACTATTGTCATCTATTGACATCCCGTAATGCCGAATTTCAAACTAATGGAGCTAGCGAAACAGCCCCAAGCGCATCATGGATGGCTCAATATACTCCGTCACAACGTTGAAGACCAAGCACGCTGAGCGCAGCAACGCTACGCTAGCGAAACGCGAGCACTCTCTAGTCAGACGCCAGGTGCAACCAGCGTGACCAGCGCGGCCTGGCGGCAACCGGCGCGAAATGCAACTTGGTGCATTTCGCGGCGATGACGTTACCGAGCTCTACCTAGCCAGCCCTATACATCCACCTCTCTTTGTGATGAAGGGACGCCAGGCAAGCTCAACGCGCATGCGCCAAAACAACGCAGCCCAGAGTGCGCCTGCGAGTACAGATCGGGAGGCAGATCGGAGCCTGGCGTGGCATCGCCGGCGTGACACGACAAAACGAACCTCGGCGCGCACGTGCACCGGGTCACGCCGTAGTCTATTGGCACTATGAGTGTGGCGTGTAGTCATATTTTTACATGACATGCATCTGATGATTATCATTTGTGCACCAGTCACGTATATTTGTCCTCCACTCATGTGATTTATTACCAAATCTGGCATATCTGAAGTTAGCGAAACGGCCGTGAGCTCATCATGAGCGTAACAATTAGTTATGTCTATACATGACACGCACCTGATTGTCATGTTTGCACCAGTCACATACCTACGACATTCATTGATTTTTCAAAATAACAATTTCAGTATATGTGAGGCTAGCGGAATGGCCTCAGCACATCTTGAGCGTAGCATGTAGTCATGTTGTTACACGACACGCATCTCATGATTATCATGTTTTCACCCGTCACATACATTCGTCATTCATTCGCGTCCTCTAATACCAAGTTTGGGATTTGTGAAGCTAGCGAAACGGTGGCGAGTGTCTCCTAAGTGTGGCATGAAATCATGTTTTTACATGACACGAATGTCATGATTTTTCTGTTACGGTCTGTCACTTGTGTTGGCCATGTGGTAACACCAGTTTTGCAACATGTCATGTGAATGAAAGCATCGCAAGGGCAGCAATACATAAAATGTAAATCATAACATTCTTGACATGTCTTGATTTTCATGTTTTAATTAGTCATTATTGCTCGTCATGCAGCCATTTGTGGCGTACCAAGTTTGGTATTGATACCATTATTGAAACGGCCAGGAGGCCTAAAAGTTTTAAGCGGATAGATAGATAGATAGATAGACAGATAGATAGATAGATAGATAGATAGATAGATAGATAGATAGATAGATAGATAGATAGATAGATAGATAGATAGATAGATGATAGATAGTTACGCTCAAAGTCGCTGAATTTCGGTAAAAAAGTGCTTCCTATTTAAAGTCACAGCATATCCATGGAGGGAATGATGATGAGTGGGGCAAAGCGTCTGTCAGTTCGTCCGTGCTTCCGTCCATCCATTCTTTCTTGCTTCCATCCATCCGCGCGTCGATCCGTCTTTCCTTGCGTCCGTCCATTCATCAGTGTGTAGGTCAATTTGTGCATTCGTTAACACGTCCGTTCGTCCTCTCGTGCGGTCATCTATGCGTCCATTCGTGCACTCGTTCCTGCGTTCATTCATGCGTCAGTTCATGCGTGCACCCGTTCATTCTTACGTCCATCCATCCATTAGTGCATCTGTTCATTTGTGCCTCTCCTATTATTTCTTAGAGTTTGGTCCTAGTTTTTTCATTAGCAAAATTAGACTGTGGTCAGGGTGTGTTGACGTATACAAGCATTAAATCTTTTTCAGCTGTTTCCCACTCTCATTGTCCTAGAAGAGCCACTGCGTTAAGTGGTCCTTCTTCATCTGGTACGATACTTGCAGCGCTTTCTTATTGTTTATATATTTTTGTCATTGTTGTTCTTATATATTAAATTGCCTCCTCCCCTGCTAGTTTAACCCCTTGAACAGTAGGTATAAGCATCTGTTCTATGCTTGTCTTATTTCTTAGAAAATTGAGATGGTTCCAAAACTTTGCAGCTGCCTTTCTGTCCTTTTTGTTTATTTCCGCCGTCTTTTTGGACTCTTTCTTTTAATGTGTTTGCTGATCAGATCGAACGATTTTCTTGTGCAGCTGGAAAAACGGCCAGGAGAGCTATAAGTCGTAAGAGGCTAGATAGATAGATAGATAGATAGATAGATAGATAGATGGATAGATAGATAGATAGATAGATAGATAGATAGATAGATAGATAGATAGATAGATAGATAGATAGATAGATAGATACGCTCGACATCGCCGAATTTCACTGAGAAATCACGGCATATCCATGGAGTCAATAAAGATGAGTGGGGCGAAGCGTTCATCAGTTCATCCGCGCTTCTACTGTACGTTCGCTCTTGCTTTCATCCATCGATGCGTCCATCTGTTCATCCGTGTGTCCATTCATCCATCCGTGCAGCCGTTATTGCGCTTGTCTATCCGTCCGTCCATCCTGTCGTGCATCCATGCCGACGCCCATCTGTCCGTCCGTTCGTCTCTGCGTTCATCTATGCGTCAGCGCATTTGTCCACACGTCTGTTATTTCATGCGTCCATCCGGGCGTCCATCCACGCGTACAAGCGCCCATCCCTGCGTTCGTCCATGCGTCTACTCATTTGTCGGTCTGTGCGTCCGTTCATGCATCCGGAAGTGCTTGCGTCCAGGCGTCCGGGCTTTCGTGCCTCCATCCCTGCGTTCGTCCATGCGTCCGTCTCTCCTTGCTTCTATGCGTCCATCCGCGCATTCGCCTGTGCCACCGTTTGTGCGTCCGTACATGCTTCCATCCGTCCATCCGTGCGTCTCTCTGTGCTTTCGTTTCTCCATGCGTCCGTCCGTGCATGAATACTTCCGTCTGTACATTCACATCGCCCCCCCCCCTCATCATCGCTCAGCTCATTGATGTGCTGTGATTTTTTTCGCGTGTGCGCTTCTTAGGTGAATCTCACGTGCTCCTTGGACTAGGTCAAAATAAAATTGGATACCTTAGAGTACTCTAAAAATCAGGGTATTAAAAAAATAATGAAGTGTGTTTTTTTTTCTCATTTATTGACTGCGATTAGTGACTACCACTTCCAGCTTGGTGGCACCGAAGCGACTGCGGCTAAAAATTACGCATGCAGTCAGGTTTTTTTTTTCACACTACGTCATGATTTCTGTATGCTATGGTAAAGAGGACTTTATTGATGTCCTTAGGATTAGTCCAGGACTTATGCTGGCTGTACGCACGTCAGCAGAGAGAAGACATGCTTCTCTGCCATACCATTGGCGTTCTGCACAGCGCTGAGGTTGTCCGCCAGCGCGTCACTGTGCAGCATTCGCAGACACCATTGTTCACTGTGAGAAGCCGCATCGGCCATTGCCGAGCAGCGCCAGAGCATGTGATCGAAATTGAGCGAGCCCCCAAACTTACTACAATAACTCTAAACTCCGAAGTCCGCATTACTGTTATTCATGACGACCAGGTTGGGTGCGTCCGCGTCTGCAGAAGTCTTATACCTGCCTGTGGCCTGTTAAGTCTAGAATCCGGCAAGGTGAATTTCCTGCACTGTAATAATATTTGGTTGTATTGTGTACGTCAAGAACTAGACCCTAAACTCCGGAGCGAAACATTCAGCCACCTCAGCGATTGCACGCCGCACTAATCCTCGTACCTCCCTGTGCGCCACCTGTTTAAGGTTATGTGGGGCTCCCTCCACTGACGCCATGTGCACTGGAAACTAAGTAATGGTATGCTGAGTGAGGTTCATTCCCTGACAGTCTGTAAGCCGGTTCGCTCATAACTCCCCTCACAAAGGTTTTAACTGGAGAGCGAGAGTCACTGAATACTAAAATTCTTCCAGAATTATTGAGTGCTAGAGCAATAGCCATCTGCTCAGCGACTCCTGGATTTTTCGTATAGAAAGATGCGGCATTTCGAACGCTCCCTTTCCCATCTGCTTTCTCGGGAAAGATGCTTTCCCGAGAAAGCATCTTTCCCATTAATCCATGCTGCGTCAACGAACGCAGACTCTTCTTCCTGACCCTTTGCCCTGCGCAACAAAGCCCTTGCTCTCACCATTCGCCTCCCTACATTATACACAGGGTGTTCTTTTCGTGAAAATGGGCAAACCATAATATTAGCCTTGATGTTCACGGTTAACTTGCATAGGCGTGCATCATGAGGAGTTGCCACAAATTCTCCGATTGACTGTAAGATATACCTACCAGCTGGCGTACCCAGCAACCACTCTGTCTGTGCTACACGTTGAGCCTCGGAGATTTCATCAAGAGTATTATACAAACGCAGCCGCAACAACATATCATACGATGTACTCACAGGCGAACCGAGCACCGCATTAACAGCTTATATATTTAAAGCTTCCAATTTGTCTTTCTCTCCCTTTTTCAAATTTAGCATAGCAGCTACACGCAAAAAATAGAACAAAATCACTGCGTGAACCAAGCGCATCGCATCTTCTTTTCCTAATTCTCTATGCCTGCTAGAAATCCTTCGAATAGGTGTCATGGCCTCCTTTGTCTTCTTGGTAATGCGCTGAATAGTTATATTATTCGATCCATTTGCTTCAATTTTAAAACCAAGCATCCTAGAACCATCGACTTTCGGAACCAATGACCCATTTCTAGTACGAACAGTGGTGGAAGTCCCAACTTCCTTTACCCAATTCTTCGGGCTACGTCCTAACTTATTGGATTTGAATATTAACGGCTCCGGCTTTTCAGATGAGCACCTGAGTCTCATACGAGCCAAACAGTTTTCCTTAAGCGTTACCACCTCCTGCACACTAGCTTCAAGCTCTCCGTCACTACCACAGACACTATATACCGTTACTTCGTCGGTGTATATAATAAAGCCAATGCCCTCGACACCGTCTAGTACGTTAGCTAGCTTTGAGATCGCTAGATTAAACAACATAGGCGAGAGTATGGATCCTTGTGGTGTACCACGACAACCCAATTTCAAGTCTGCCGACTTCATCTCCCCCAACCTGAGACTTGTCCTTCTATACTCAAGGAAAGCCTAATAAAGAAAAAAAAGCTGTCGCCCCAGATTCAAGTCTGACAGCACCTGTAGAATAAAGGAGTGTCGGAGATTGTTGAAAGCCTTTCCCACATCAAGTTCAAGTAGCAGCTTAAGGTTGGGGTTTCACTCCAGCCGCAACCACTTCGCCTTTCACGCATTGTTTGCGGATGCACTGGGCCCTTCAAAAATAAAACTGAATTGGGCTACTTCAAAAGATTATTATCCTCTCTTTGAAATGACATTTCATTTTATTGCCTGGTAAAAAGCGTTACAGAGTAGCATTGAGAATAGTGTAAGCAAAAAAAGCAATTTCGTGGTAGAAGGCTCCGTTGTACTGCAAAGACGGTGAAACTATTCAACGTAAAAAAGCGGAATTTGCTGTGCCTTTAGACGTAGTGCCATTCAACGTTTCTATGAAGAGATATTAGGCATAAACTTATTAGCAATTTTTTAAGTTCCATTAAAATCGGCAAAGTAGTGAAGGTTAGTGGAGGAATATTTTTTTCTTATATAGCAAAACCTTAGTTTTGAGTGGTTTTGTAGACTATATTAGACTTACTTTCCATACGAAGTCACTTTGTTCTTTGAAGAAAACTAGATGATTGATTATTGTGTGATTGTGGCAGTTTATGGCTTTACTTGGTCATGCATTACCGACCAAGCGATAAAACTATACTACCTGATACTCGGAACGCCTATATAATGAAGCAGCAGGCCCCTTTCTGTGATTCTAAGAAGAGAAATATTGTTTATATTTATTATGGAACCCAAAAGACAGCATATAATATCGCTAATTTTTCTGCTAGCCAGTCTCGTAGGAACTCCTTTTTAAACGCGAAGCATTTCTTAGCGAACTTTGGTGCCTCTGAGCGTATCTATCTATCTATCTATCTATCTATCTATCTATCTATCTATCTATCTATCTATCTATCCACCTGCGGCTTTTAGCTCTCCTGGACATTTTAATAATGGTATCGATACCAAACCTGGTCTGGCATAACATGACTGTATTAAGAACATATTTGACTAGTCATAATCTGAAAATTACGACATGTACGCCATGAATGTCATGATTTACATTTCACGGTCCTGCAGTTCTTGCTGTTTCGTTCACACGGCATGTTGCAAAACTGGTTTAATGTGACATGATTGCATGACGAACAGAAGCGACTGATCGTAACATAAATCATGAAATGCGTGTCATGTACCAACATGACTAGAAGCTCTGCTCATGATGTGCTCGCGGCCTTTTCGCTAGTGTCACATATACCAAACTTTGTATTACAATACGTGAATGAATGGTGAAGATATGTGACTGGTGCAAATATGATAATCATTAGATGCATATCATTTAACAACATGACTAGATGCCATGCTCATAATGCGCTGACGGCCGTTTCGCTAGTTTTACTTATACTGAATTTGGTAATACGGGACGTAAGTGGACGACAAAGGTATGATACTGGTGCAAACATGATAAACATGAGATGCGTGTCATTTAACAACCTGATTACATGCTACGCTCTCAATGCACTCGCGACCATTTCGCTAGCTTCAGATGTACCAAACTCGGTAATAAGTGACGTGAATGGACTACATAGGTAAATGACGCATCCAAACATGATATTCATGACATGTGTGTCATGTAACATCATGACTATATGCCACACTCGTGATGCGCTTGCGGCCATTTTGTTTGCTTGACATATGCCAAACTTTGTATTACGTGACGTCAATGAATGACGATGGTATGTGACTGGTGCAAACAGGATAAGCACGAGATGCGTGTCTTGTGAGAAGGTGACTACATACCACATCCAAGGCGCCAATACGTTTCGACGTGTCCCGGTGGGCGTGCTCGCCGGCGTTCGTTTCGTCACGCCATGCCGATGTTGCCAGGCCAAGCGCCGGAGCTGCCACATACTCGCAGGCGCGCGGCGCGCTGCGTTGCTTTGACGCATGCGCGTTTCAACGCGTCCGGCGTCGCCCCGTCACAACAATAGGGAGACGAAGTGTTCTCCGGGTAGCGCATCGATGCGAAATGCAGCATGTCACGCCGGTTGCCGTCGGGCCGCGCTGATGGACGCTGGCCGCACCTGGCGTCAGACTACTTAGTGTTCGCGTTTTGCTAATAGAGCTTCGCTACGTTATATACTGGGCCCTTCATTATACGCTCGCGACCGTTTTGATAGCTCCATATATACCAAATTTGGCATTACGTGATGTCAATAGATGACGAAATATATGATTGGTGCAAACATTACAATATTGACACGCGTGTCATGTAAGAACATGAAAACATACCACGCTCATAGCGTGCTCGTGGCTGTTTAGCTAGCTCTGCATGTACTAAATTGGGTATCACGTGACGTGAATAGATGACGAAAGTAAATGACACATCCAAACATGATAATCATGACAGAAGTCATTTACGGCTTCGTTCATCTGTATCTCGTAAATTTGTGTTAATTTTAAAGTGACATATCAACATTTCTCAATCGTGCTTCACATATCATCGATTTCCACTGTTCGTGGGATCTGCCATTTTTTTGAAACATTGTTACGGCGACCTAAATGGCAAGCTTGTCGACGTCGCCTGTAGGTCAATTTAAAGAAAACGCACAATTTTCCAGAAGAAACAGGCGTATCCCTTCCGATTAGCAGATGCATAAATCAGAACTGAATTTTGTTACTGTTTCGCACCCAGAATAGTTATGCATTCTGATTTATTTAGAAATACTGGCATGCTCGTGCTTGCTAGAATAGAAATGAAAATGACAAATCAAACAACCATTTCGCATGAAACCTTTTCTATAGAGAGCTCTATATGTTACAGATCGCCCCATTCTGATGTGTCACGTCGTTCTCGCAGGCACACTACTCTGCAACGACTCTTTTACAATAAAACCACATGGCACTGAAGGAAGAAGGACAGAAATATGGCAACACGTGATTTTCAGTACAATAAATTTTTGGGGATACATGTATCTACGCGCGCTATAATTACTTGCAAGTTTCGAATAATTGTAATACATCAGCTTTTTTTAGTGTCCATCGCACGTCGAAAATCACCAATTGAGGTGTATTTCGCTTTTTACAGTGAATGGCATTTGATCTAGCAGAAAAGAAAAAAAATCCTGGATTGCATGTAAAAGTGTATATACCTGCACAATTTACGTATGCGAGCTCTAATATCTACACAATAAAGAAATTTAGCAAATAACTATACCCTATGCAGCAAATGCTTGTTCCGACCAAATATCGTACTTTATAAGCACCCTTGAGTGACCCCAGGGTGCTGCGTAACTCTCATTGATTATTTTAGCATCGCTGGCATCGTCTGGTGGACATACACGTGCGGAGGGTTCCCCATTCAAAGGAGAGTCAAAGGAGAGGCAACCCCCTCTCTATATATTCATTGTATGGGTGCACATCCCATTCAAATGAGAGTAAATGGTTAATAGCAGCAACCCCTCTCTATATATTCATTGTATGGGTGCACATTAGGCACTGTATTACGGGACAGGATTCACGTACCGACTATGAGGGGACAAGGGGGGGGGGGTGCCGCCCACCGTGCCCCCCTCGTGTGTGCACCTATGCGGACAGATGTACCTATACTCCGTTTCCTACATCAGGTGCAACGCTGAGAAAGCTACGCAAGAAGTTCGATTAGAAACATGTGTGAATTCGAGCGTCTCGTGCCTAGCTTTCACTGTTGTGAACGCTCGTGCGAGAGGAGCACAAACGCGCTGGCAGAGCGTCGTGAAGGGGTACAAGTAAAACATCAAGAAATAAGAACCAAGACAAGCCGTATAACCGGGCGTTTTTGCCTCCGAGGCACAAAACAGAAATAAGAAAATAAATTATCATCATGTATGAGATGCAAAAATAATCCTACCATTGTTCAGTGCAAACGCATTTATTTCGAGATTTCTGGCTAGCCTTCACTGCGTTGCACTTCATGTAGAAAACGAAGCATAGGAAAACACATTCATTAAACATATGACCATGAGCTCAGGGGTGCGGCCCTTATGTAGGTGCCATCATAATCCCTTATGATTTTCGAATAAGAATAACCCCCCTTTTTCACGCCCTCTTACTGAATGAGACACTGCACTCAATTATGCTGGTACACGATAATCCGTGTGTTCCTGCGATTACGACACATTTGGCAATCTGCATTTGGCGAAAATGAAAAATTTCCGAAGGCAAACACTTCGTGGGAGCTTAGTTAACCATGATTTAGGCAGTAGCACAAAGATGGTTAAAAAAGACGGGAAACAGCGTGAGCCAACTTATAGATTATCCCACGTCATCCCATATACTAGATGGTCCACGTAATTCTCATGAAATGTTTAAAAAAACCATGGCCTCTAGGAGCTTCTAACTTCTCTATATTAGTGTAAATTCTGTTCAACTGATCACAAACAAGAGGCATTTTATTTACTTAACCCTTTTATTGTAGTTGGAGAATGTGAAGTATAGCAAACAACCACAGGATTCTCAGGTTATCTTGTGCTCAAATGTATGTGGCTGTTCTTGTAGCGTAAGCTACATTGGCTAATGTTGAGCAGTTTCACGTGGCAAGAAAAAAAAACGAGGCGCTTGCGCGACGCTACATCGAGCCAGAGCCAAGGTCACTACATAAAAAAGAAGGTTAGCGGCAATGCCAGTGCACCCAAACGCTTCAAAGCGTTTGGTTGATGTCATCTTCAATCGCTATTCCATGGACGTGAATGAGTCATAGGGACAGAGAGAGTGTTTGTTTGTGTATGTGCGTGCGTACGCACGTGTGTTTACACTTCAGTGAAATGACGCTGGTTTAGTCTGCCAGTTGTCACGGGGGGTATCTTTCGTCGTGTCGTTGAAATTTTGGCCACAGTTAGCGGATAGTAGGCGAAACACGGCGTCTGCGTTTGTCCTTGGTTTTCACAGCCGATTTCCGCCTCCTGGCACGACACACAAGGCACGTGCGAGGCGACGCTGACCCTACTTGCGCGGACAATTTTCTCGCTTTTTGCAAGCGTGGATGAGTAGCGCTGTCTGATGTCTTTCGAACTATTGGCAAGATGAAGGGAGTGGAACCGGCACCTTGTCTGCTGATCAAGTAGGTGATGCCTAATTCTGGGCATAGCATCTTGCGTCGAGAGGGAGGGACGAAAACCTATCATCGAGTGCGAAAATACCCCATTGTTCTTAACATAACACGTTAGCCTAGTTAAATTGACATGCTCAGTAACTTTCTCCAAACACGATGTAAGCGAAATCAGTCTGAGATCTTCCAGCCCTGAGCTCTTGCCCGGTTTTGGTAAGCGAACAGTAATCGCAACTTTCCACTTTTCTGGGAAAGAATCTTCATTCCATCGGCTATTTTTCTCCCGCGTAAAGAACTCAATAGATTCCTCGTCGAAATTCCTTAACATTTTATTACAAATGCCATCCGGCCATGATGCCGATCGACTATTAAGATCCTGCAATGCCTTCCTTATATCACTTTCAGTATATTCCTTATCCATAAATATATTCTCATTCTCAGTATATTCCAAAAGAACGTCAGATGTAGCCATTCAGGTTTGCAGTGGAAGGTATCTCCAGCGAATTCTTCAGCAGCTCTTCCTCTGATGAGTTTCGACACGCCTCATGAACCAGCTTACCAAACTCTGTCCTCTAATTACAGTTATTATTGGTCTTACCCAGAAATTGTCTGAGTGAATTCCAGGTGCCTCTCCATCCACCTTTTAATATAACCACCAACAGAATTGGATACACCATTCCATTGCTGCTTGCACAATACCTGACAATGGTCCTCAATTTTTTATTAACCATTGCTGTACGCTTTCTAAGCCTTCTGTTCAAACGCTGATCTTTCCATCTCGCCAAGGAGACTACTTCGCTTTGAACAAGTGTGGAAGACGACTATTAATTTGATTAGGGTCCATATCTGTTTCAAGTTCCTTAATGGTCACCTTAATGTCACTCTTGAGCTGACTAGTCAACCGATTCCCCTGACCTTCGTTCTTTCTGTTCTCTTCATTTCCTAAATTAGTTCAGTGAACAATTTTAAATGTTCGCTCCTTTTTAGGAGCCACCTCTAATGTATTCATAAGTATGCAATGATCGCTGCCGAAATCTACATTAGAATTTGACACCACCCCACGAACAGATGTAAGATCTGGTGTCGAATCTCCAAGTTTCGACGTTCCGCAACGATTGAGATACGAAGGGTCTGTAATGGGAGATAAATTTAGTTTTATAGCCTGTTGCCATAGTCCCTCGTCTTTGGTTGCGCTATTGACATACTTCCACACATGATAGGGCACATTGAAGTCCCCTTCATCAAGCAACGGTGCATCCTTAGCGAGATTGGCTGCCTTGCTCAAGAGACCTTTGAAATTCTGTTTTGTGTCACTGGGGCTGCTGTACAGGTTAAGCAGGCAAACACTCCTTCGATTTTATCCTTTCCAACCTAAAATTACCTCGACCATATTATATTCAATCCTGCAATCAGCCTGTGAAGATCACGCCCAAGATACGCCAACATTCTACTGATGAGTGTTGCGAGCCCTCTGCCCTTCTCATTATCTTTGACCACCGCATTGAAACCGGTTCAGGATCCACCAGACATTATAGTTTCAGGCAAAATAATAACCTGAGGTTTCACATTGCCCGTTCTAACAAACGGCTGTAGAGATGCCTTCTTATGATTTAACCCCCTTTATTTACACTGCCAAATGCTAAACGAACCATTCAATGAGGCCGCCATCTGAGCTATGTAAACTTCATTTACTCATGTTGAGTTTATTTTAACTAGGGGACGTGTTCTGCTGGGTCAGCGGATGAGAGCATTCCCCCTCCATAGCAGGAACCACCGTCTCGTTAAGATATACTTCAATTTTACTATATATCTGATCCGTGATATTTTCTTTCTCTTCAATCCGCTCCAATTTAATAACGATCTGATTCAAATTTTCTGCGATGTTGCCGTCATTTCTTTAGGCTCAGAAGCAACCTTGGCCTAGGCCCCCACAATCGAGAGCACCCTCTTTTTCGAAGCCGGTGTCTGCTCGTCAGCCAAGCTCTCTTTATAAGCCTCCACAGACCTTGGTACCTCAACCAGGCTATCAGGTTTTTACCCTGACTAGTGCACTGTTACCGGACTCTAAACGTCTCTCAAGGTAGCTATCTCTTTTACAAGCGCTTCAATCGCTGTTTTTAAGCTATGGTTTTCTTTCTCAAATTGTGCGATTCTGTTCTTATCCCGATTACAACCCCCCTGCTCCTGGCTCTGCTCACGTGTTCGGCCAGTGATGGGTCCACCCTTGACCTCATCAGCCAAGGTTGTCCGCCTTCCAGCTGCACTGCTGCCTCCGCCAATAGACGCAAAGCGGTTTCTTGAGGCTGGACCCCCGTACAATGACTATCGTCTCAAGTTCAAATGGCTCCGAGAGCTCGAGCGTCTCCCAGAACGTTGAGAGAGAGGAAGAAGACAGAAGAGAAGCCAGGAGGAAGAATTGAGAGAAGCCCGTGGTTGTTTATGGCGCATAGTCGTACGCGTACGTGACAAAAGGGAGCACTTGGTCCTAATTAGCGTGGTCGGCAGACATGTACATGGCAAGCATATCTGCAAGGGTATGATCAAAGCAATCTGTCATGCGATTTGTTTGAGAATAGTATGCCTAGGTTTTCCGATGGACAGTGCGACATTCCTTGAGCAGACGACGGCGTTAGAGTGAAACACGCGTCCATGGTCAATTGGAAAATCACGAGGTGCATCGTGTCGCAAAACCAGATGGTGAATATTAAAGGAAGCAACGTCTTTCGCAGTGGTAGCAGGCAGCGCAGATGTTTCAGCGCAGTGTGTCAAATGATCGACAGCGAGGATAATCCACTGGTTGCCTCGAAGAGTGTTGCATAGAGGACCATAAATATATATTCTAACGTGGTCTAATAGTCTCGCTGGACCAGTTAAGGGTTGCAAAGGGCCAGCACTGCTGCGAAAAGGCGTCTTGCGGCGTTGACACGTGACACATGACCGAACGTATTGGTGAACGTGCCGATACATGCCACGCCAGTAGTACCTTAAATGAAGGCGAAAGTAAGCCTCGAATACTCTAGCATGGCCATACGAGAGGCATCGTGAAAGGCAGTGCAGATGTCCGAGCACAAATGACGGGGAACGAGGATCCACCTACGGTGATCTGTCAGGTTTGCGGCAATACAACAAGCCTTCACGGACAGCAAAGTGTCTTGCTTGACGAGAGAGGCAGCGTGTAGTTGATTCCGACAATCTGTGAGGGAAGACGTCGAGCAGAAAATTGATCCAGACATCCTTGCGCTGCTCGACTGGCATGTCGGTGAAACTCAACGATGACGAATTGCAGATAACAGTTGGTAACCAGGCAAGGTCAGGCGCCAGCGGAGAACAGAATAGGGCATCGGCGTCTGAATTTTTGCGTCCTCAGCGGTAACTAACATGGATGTCATAATCCTAAAGGTGTAAAGCCCAACGAGTGAGGCGGCCAGTAGTGTCTTTCATGGACGCTAACCAGCATAAGGAACGGTGATCGGTGACAACATCAAACTGGAGTTCGTAAAGGTATGTGCGAAATTTTCTTATGGCTCCAATGATAGCCAAGCACTTCTTTTCCGTGACGGAATAGCTAGACTCTGTCTATGTTAGGGCACGGCTGGCATCCCAGCCATCCCAGCCATCCTTGCGTTGAGGGAAAATGGCGCCGAGGCCGGCACCGCAAGCATCAGTGTGAATTTCAGTAGGTGCATTTGAGTCGAAGTGGTATAGAACTGGTGGAGACGTGAGTAGACAGCACAGCACCGTAAATGCGTAAAGACCATACAGCATTACATGAAATTCATATAAGCTGTCAGGGGTCACAAACGCTGTTTTTGGACGATCAGTTCGGCTATTGGCGTTTGCAAATATCCAGAGTGCAGATCCAGTAAAGAGAAAACTCCCCACCATGAATAAACTCCATTGCGTCATCCATGCGTGGCAGGAGATAAACAACTTTGCGTATGATCTTGTTTAGTCGCCGATAATCCACGCAAAACCTTATGGAGCAATTCTTTTTTCGCATGAGGCCCACTGGCGAAGCCCAAGGATTGTGTTAGTGTTGAATGACACCACGTTGTAGGTTCTGATCGACGTGTTGAGTGATGACGTCACGCTACGCCGCCTTCGAGACGCGGTTGGGGCACCTAAATAAATTATGATGACCAGTGTCGATATGGTGAGCAAAAACTGACGTGCTCCCCAAGAAAGGTTGTCCGTGGTCGAAAGAGGCGCGGAAACGGTCAACTATTTGAGCGAGCTGATTGCGATGGTTTTGCGTAAGCCCAGTGTCCACGCTACGCAACATAACGTCTTCGGCAGGTAGTGAGGGTGTGGTGGCAGCCATGACAGCATGCACGGACATTGGCGTCGTATTGGCAGAGGCATCGAAAGGAAAGATAGCATCATAAGCCTACATACGCCCGATACATTCGCCATACAATAAGTAGTGCGACAAGGAAACGAATTGCATATGTACACGACGCTGGAACAATGCGCAAGCCTTATGACGGCAAACAAGGCGACAAGGTTCCGGCAACGAGCGTATTCTTGCGACGGCATAAAGAGAACAGGTGAATCGGGGACGGAGTTGCACAAAATAGACACCACGGTGAACGAAAAAGCACAGATGACAACGTAAGCAGCGATGATCACTTTTTTTGGCTGAGCAAAGGAGATATATGAATGTGGCGCTGAACGAACACAAAACGAGCTTTGCACATGCACAGTCGACAACCACATGATTAGCGGAAAGCAAGTTCCATCCCAGGATGATTTCATGAAACGCATGCGGAAGGACGACCAATTCAACAATGTAAAGCAATCCTTGAATCACAACACAAGCAGTGCATGTGGCAGCAGGCTGGACGGGCTGCGAACTCGCTGTGCGCAAAGATATATCAACTAGTGGAGTCGTCCCTTTGCTCAGTTTGCGGCATAACATTCACTGATTACACAAATAGCGGCGCCTGTGTCGACAAGAGTAGTTGTGAAAAACCATCCACAAACCAAACAATCTCGCTAGTGGGCGAGAGATGAGGCCTTAAAAATTTCATCGGTGGCACAGCTCTTGCCTCAGGAACGGCGACTGTTGAAGCGACTGTTGAAGGCTGGACTGATGAAGCATAGGGGAAGGAGACCGAAGACGAGGTGAAAGAGATCGACGTGGGTTGAAGTCTGGTCGGCGTGAGCGGTGGTCAGAGGCATCAGACTTATACATACGATTTCGATTGCCGAAGATATGTCGCCGGAATGCTGAGTATCAATAAAATAGAAGGTATGGCAACGACAGTAGCGCGCGACATGCCCTGGAATACCGCAGTTTCAGCAGGCGAGTCGGTTATCCGGAGTACGCCAATAGTTTACAGGTGCTCGAGATGGCAAGAAGGGTCAATTTACCGGATAAACTAAGACTGGTGACCTGTAGTAGTTGGTGGCTGGACAGTATGAAGGAAGCAGCGGTTGGGTAGGAGGTCGGCGGACGGCTTCTTCCTAATTCCATGGTGCAGTAACTGATATTGTAGACGCGGGCGAAGAAAGAGCCTCAGCAACTTGCGTCTGAATCTGACGGCGGAGTGAGTGGTGCAATGCTGCGAGGATCTCGTTATTAGTGACCACATGAAAGAGCTGTCAAACATCTTTCTCCGGGTTGTACTGTTGAATATGAGGCATTAAAACGGGTCAGTCGGGGCACTGCTTTTGCACTTCAATGCTGAAATATCCGCTGTTTGCGTATATGCGCGACGTGTACGAATTCGCTGCTTGCCTAGCTCCTCCAAACTTTCACAAAATTGAACCAGTGCCGTGATGATTTTTTGGGGTTTGGTAACAAGCATATGAAAAGCATCGTCGTATATGCCTTTCATTATATGCTTTATTCTGTCAGCCTCTGCCATTTTCGCTTCCACTCGTCTACACAGGCCGATCACATCCTCAATGCAGCTCATGAAGCTCTCACCTTTTCGCTGAAATCGTTCCCACTGGCCAAGTTCAGCGTGAAGCTTGTGCATAGCTGGACGACCGAAAAACGAGGTCCCGGTCTCTGAAAACCAACCAGGTGGGGATGTCGGCTTGGTTGTTGGTGAATCAAAAGTTGGCCAAATCTGTCAAGCAGAAGATGATGTGAGTCAGCTTCGCAGGGTTATCCCAACTATTAATCGCGCTGGCACGATCGTACTCTGCCAGCCAGTCCTCGACATTATGATCTTCAGTACTGTTGTAGACTCGTGGGTCACGCAGACGAAGTACACCAGGGCCCATGACAGGCGGTGGAGTGGAAGAGGCTTGTGGCGGATTGACGTGCTCGGTCATTGCAGAATCAGATGGTAGCTTACAGCTGCGGAGCTCCAGGACGTTACCCAGCACGGTTCCACTAAATGACACGAGAGAGTCATCGTATGAACACTTGTTATTTATAAAGAAACGTGTGTGTGCATGTTTGGTTGAGTGTGTGTGTGTGTGTGTGTGTGTGTGTGTGTCTGTGTGTGTGTGTGTGTGTGCATGTGAAGTAAAGGACATAACTGAATGCAGGAGCACGGCAACCTAGAAGTAGTTACTTCGTAACTACGGAAGCAAAAAAAACAAGGACTGAAAAGAGCGCTGCTCACGCACAACAGGCCGTTTTACGTTTCGGTGGGAGGTATGCTTTAGTTAGCATGGATGTACTACTTGTTACCGCCTGTTATATAGATAAGTCAATGTATACACACTGAGAGCACTGCAGCACAATCAGAATATGTGCACCCTAAAACAAATTAGCAGTGCATGGTGGACATAACACTCCACGGCGAAGCACAGCAGCAGTTAGAAGCATATCGTGTTAGACAAGAAACCTGGTACTCACGCAAAAGGCGTCCGCACCCAACGTCAGCGATTTAGAAGAAACATTAAAAAATGCGCGCGCAAAGCTGGTGGCCCAACGTTTTTTCTAGAGCCATTCCGTGCCATGTATTGGCATTGTAAGTCTTCGCAGGGCATTCTTACTTCCATCAAAGTTCATAATGTTATTTAAATTTGACCCGCTAACTCCCAATCCTTTTGCAATTTTTACCGCAAAGCGTGGACTGTGATGAATACCACTGCGGCTAAAAGCACCACCTATGATTTAAGCTTCCAAATTCTTAGTGATTTTTCTTGTGAAACCGATAATGTAGTTTACACGCTTGAGTGCTCCATTTGCAAGTTGCTGTATTTCGGTCGAACTATCAATTTGTTTTTGTACCGGTTCAATAATAACAGCGCGCACGTGCACTCTATGCTTCATTAGCGGATATCTAGACGCATTGTCACTATCTGACATACCCTCGAAACAATTAGGGCGGCGATATTGAAAGTGGGATTCACTTCGAAATATAAGCTCAAACTACGCAAGTAATTTTTGTATCACAAGTTGAAATCCCCTTCTAGAAGCCTAAACAAAACTGCTGGTAAATTGACAGTGCATGCACAGTTTCATGCTGCCACTGACTATTTCGGTTTGTGTAAACAATCGCTCTGTCACGAAAATGTACTTTTTTGTTGTCGTTTTTGTCGAATTCCTTCGCAGAGTGCGAAATTTTGCTATGTACGTTTGGACGGCGCTGATAAATCTGATAAGTTCTCTGTTTCAAAGTATCTCATCACACAGCGGCGCGCTTTCTTGTCTAACGCTACATATATGTTTTTGTCATTGCAATACGTATTGCAGTGCTGTGTCAACCACGCGCCTCTAAATTGTTTTCGATGCGCATAAAGTCTAATCGCGGCGCACTGCTTCTTATAATTTGCATCTTTCCACCTCTACAGGGTTCTTTAGCTAAAATTCCCATATAATGAAAAAAATAAACATGAGCACTACACGTCTCCAATCAGCGCAGTATGCATCTGAGCCATGTAAAGCATGCTAAAATATTTTTTCTAGTTCGCTAAGCTACGCATTTTACAAAGGTTGCCTAATGAACATTGTAATTGTGTTTATAGAAAATCATTTTCAATCCGATATTGGTAGCGCCTAAACAAAAAAATATAAAATCTTCAATCTGTGGTAGGACAGCTGCAATGCCTGATATTTGTCAGCCTCGGTTTAGAGTTCATGAAATTCAACCATTATGACGTCACTTCCTCCAAACACGCTGCATATGAGTGTGTTCAAATGTAGGTTCAACGAATTATCAGAGACTGTTCACGAAGGAAGTCTCTTGAACAGGTTATTGGTGTTATAGACTAAAAGCAGCCCCCACTTGCGAATGTCATGCGAGACCACAGGCAAAATTTGATCCAGCACCGGCATTCTTATGTGCGAAGCATTTCCTAGCGAACTTCGGCGACATTGAGCATATCTATCTATCTATCTATCTATCTATCTATCTATCTATCTATCTATCTATCTATCTATCTATCTATCTATCTATCTATCTATCTATCTATATATCTATCTATCTATCTATCTATCTGTTTATGTAGCCGCCAAAGACTTTTTGCTCTCCTGGCCGTTTAGATAACGGTGTTGATACAGAAATTGGTATGACATCAGATGACGGCATGACGAGCATAAGTGAGGAGTCTTAGCATGAAAATAATGAAATGAACGTAATGAGCAAATATCATCACTTCATGGTGTTGTGCTTGCGCTGGTTTCACTCACATGACATATTGTATAACTGTTATGGTATGAGATGACTGCATGGCGATTATAAGTGACAGACCCTAACGTGGAAATCATGGAATGTATGTCGTGGAAATATTAAACAATACGCACATTCGTGGTGCGCTCACGGTCGTTTCGCTACCTTCACATATATACCGATTGGGTAATGCTTGAAGTGAATGGATGACGAATATATATGATGCGTGCACACATGATAATATTGCGATGTGTGTCATGTAAAAACATGACTGCATTTTACGCTTATGTTGCGCTCACAGCCTTTTCACTAGATTCAGATATACCGAATTCGGTATTACGTTACGTGAACGTAGTATGAGGGTAAGAAACACGTCCAAACATGATAATCAGTACATGCGTGTCATGTAAAACATGACTAAATGCTACGCAGACAGCGCACTCGTGGGAGTTTCGCTAGCTTCACATATACCAAATTTGGTGCTACGCGCTGTCAATGGATGAAGAAGGTACATGACTGTTGCAAAAATGATAATTTTGACAAGCGTGTCGTGTAAGAAAATGACAAGATACCACAATCTTGATGCGCTCGGGGCCATATACTAGCTTCAAATATACCAAATTTGGTATAGCGTGATGTGAATGGATGACGAAGTTAAATGACACATCGAGAGATCATAATCATGAGATTCGTTTCATGTAAAACATGACCACATGCTACGCTCATAGCCTGCTCTCGGCCATTTAGCTTGCTGCACATATACTAATTTGGTATCACGTGACGTGAATGGCCGACAAAAGTAAATGACACTGGCCAAACAGGGCAATAATGTCACGCATATCATGTGAAACTTGACTACAAGCTACGCTCATAGGGCGCTCGCGGCTGTTCCGCTAGCTCCACAAATAACAACTTGGGTATCGCATGACGTGAACAGAAGACGAAGGCAAATGATACGTTAAAGACATGATATTCATGACATGCGAGTCATGTAAAACAAGGCTACAGCTACGCTTATAGCGTTCTCGTTGCCATTTCGCTAACTTCACATGTACAAAATTAGGTGTTGCGTGAGTTTATTAGACGACGAAGGTATACGACACGTTCAAACATGATAATCATGACATGGAAGTCATGTATGGCTTAATTTACTTCGGCCTCGTAACGTCGCGCTCACTTTAAAGCGACATATCAACCTTTTTAATTTGTGGTTTTGCCTATCTTCGATTGCCAGTGTACGTGGGATCTAGCAGTCTCGGAGGCTATGCCTCCTGCCTTGTGTTGGGACCAGCCGCCGCGTGAAACCGCTCGCCTCTGTACCGCTCAGTCACGTGACATAACTGTACCGCTCTGTCACGTGACATTACGGCTGCTTGGAGGTAACTGTGAGAGCACTGCTGTGTTTGCAGGGGGCGGTTGTGGGATACTGTCGCCTTCGTACCGAAGGAGGAGGGTAAAATCACAGGGTAGGGCAGCGGGTTCGCGGCTCACGTTTCAGGCGTAATTTTTTAGAAGGCGTTGGCTATAGGGAACTGAAGCTCAAGTTTGCGGAGCGATGACAATGCCAATCCTGGCACAGGTGGCGAACTCCTGAACCCTTGAGGAGCGATGTGGCAGTGGTCACAGGCGAGTGAGTGTGTTTCGCCGAAATGGGAATGCGTGCGACACGCATGCAGCGCGTTCTGTGGTTTGTGCGGTGAACTTGGGCGCCTTGCCATTAGCTTTGCGAGCTAACACAAGACGGTCGCTGTGTGAAGTGGCCTTTCCACAGTGGAAGAAGCGGCCTCATGGAAGCCTGACCGAGGTCTGAAGTATTGTGTTGTGAACTGCCACAAAGAGGCAGACAACGTCTAAAGACGCTCTCCACGTGTAAAGCTGTATCATTTTCCAGCAAGTCACAGCCGACGAACACAGCGGCGTTCGCTAAAGATGGAACAAGCATGACATGAGAGCCGAAAAAGGCGAGCACTTTAACTTGACTCGCTGTGGTTAAACTTATCTGGCTGCTTTGCGGCGACGTCAGTGGGTTATACGCGGCGCGGAGGACATGGCTCTAAACAGAAACTACTCGGACTTTTTAATGCCATGGCCCTATTTCTTTTGTTTTTTTTTTATTTTTTCAGCACGCCGCAAACCTTTGCACATGACAGTGCACGAATGCTACTGCTAGATACCACATCAAAAGAACAATTATTTGCTTTTCATGAACGTCAACACAGCACATCGATAGAGTACGTGGCTTCATGTTGGCAGAATCAGACTTACCTCGAGGCATATGTCGTACACGGTATTATCACGGAGGACCCGACATATGCATTTTGCAGTGACTTGGGCGTCCTCGTGTACAATTGTCTGCTCCACATGATAAACTTGACTTACGAGCTTTACTTTTTTGGTTCGATTCACTTTTCGGAAGGCCTTGTCCAGCTCAGAGATCTTTGTGAAGCCGCACTGCACGCGGTACATTGTGAGGTGACTCAAACGAAGCGCGCTCTCTTTGCATGAGCACGTAAACAAGTGGTTGCGCATTGGAGCGAAATGAAAACGCGCCATCAACATCCCCTATTTCTACTTTTCCACCAAAGACGGCTCTGCCTGTTCGGAGTCGCAGCACCATCAAGCTTTGCTTTGGCTTCCTATACCACTTCACCATAAAAAAAAGAACCAATTTAGAGAATGGGAACTGTAGCCTTGACAACAGTACGTAACATAAGCAGCGGAGGCACATGGAACTGCTGAAGGCAACCAAAAGATGTTCATAGTAAACAAAAAGTGGAAAACAAAAATTGTTTCCTGTTTTTTGAGCAGGGAAATAAATAGCCACCTTTTTTATTTCCGCACCGGGTACGTATTCACCTACGTGGTTGCCTCGACCAATCATTTTATGGATATCCTTTTTCAAACAACTGCGGATTAAAGACAACGGAACTTGCGCAGGGCTACAGGTGTCTCGTTATTTTGCGCCCACTTGATATAAGCACGTCGATACGCCTAGCACCACACCAAAGCGCCTTTCGGAACACAGCACATTTGCGTACAACAATTACATGAAACTGAGAGGCATTCATAGACAGCTGGCCCCAGTAAAAAAAATTCACGAGTGGGTATAGTAAAGAACATTTATTGACAGCAAACCGGCAATGAAGTTTAGATAAAAAAAGTCTATCGTGTTAAAAGCATCCTAGCGAGTTCCCAAACGGCATGCCTTCGTTTTCAGGGGCAAAACGAACAAGGAGAAAAACAAACAGAAAAGCTTGTCTCGTTAGTAGAAAATATCATTACAAAACAGTCGTAAAAATGAGCATGAGGTACTCTAGTAGCAGCTTCAAATAATAGCTCCTGCTTTCGCCGAGCACGGCTTCAACAGCCACACTTTTTATTGCATTACGACATAGTGCGGACAGGTTGAGGACCCTAAGACGTTGAGTGTTTTGTAAGTAAACCACGGTGGAGTGAAAGCCGAGAGAAACGCAAGCATTTCAACATGTGACGGATCAGGGTAAATGAACTTAGTGCACAAATACACAACACTGACAGCGATACCCAGGACTGATAGTGAAATCATCAAAAAAATTAACGAATGCGCGCGTATTGGTCAAGATCATTCACCTGTCAAACCCGTGGGACTTCCAGGAATCGTTGGCTTCGCATGTATGACAGTTCCTGCCGCACCATACAGCAGAACAGCGACTATATGTACTGCAAGTGCAATGACTTGACAAAGCGAATAAACACGGGTTAGAAAGAAAAGGAAACAAGGAGTACCACACCAACCGTCAGATGAAAACTGACTGCACATATTCACGTCAGCTGTCCTCGTCGAACAGTGGAAGCACATGTTTTCTGCTTCGTCACGCTCATCGATGAAAAAATCATAGTGGAACTCGCGTGGCACCACGATCGCTAAACAAGTTTAGTGCTCAAAAGTGCTATGCACAACATGAAATGCAAACGTTACCCTTCAATTATATATAAAAGAGCACTTTTTTGCAAAAATAATGGCTCTGTTCGCTTCAAAATTTCATTGAATGATATGTGGGGTTTACTGTCCCAAAAACCACCATACGATAATGAGATACTTCGTTGTGGAGGGCTCCGGAAATATTGACCACCTGAGGTTCTTTAACCTCCACCCAATTTAGAGCACATGGGCCTACAGCCTTTCTGCCTCCATCGGAAATGCAGTCGCCGCAGAAAAGTGGGTGCCCCCGAAGCATTGCCAAAAATTATCGCATTCTGATCTTTCTGAAGGAAGTTACACTAATACTGTTATTTCTATGTATCCATGACCAAAACGGAATGAAGAAGATTACTTGCAACTATAAAAGCAGCATTCCTGCAAAGCAGAGCATAATTACAGACAATTCACCAGAATAATACAGTAATAGATCTGAGGTGGGAGAATTTCATAGGTTAATAGGTGAAATCATTTCATAGCCGCTATCAGCTGCCTTGGCAAACAGGCTCACTTTGCTTCCGCATTACCTGTACACAGCAAAAGAATTGAGTAACCTTAAATGGCCATAGCGGTCACTCGGGCCGAGAAGCGGCTGTGCTATGCAGCTTCACTCCAGCCTTAAAATGGCAACACATTGCTCACTGCTTCAAAGAAACACGCGTACTAGTTATTTAGTACAGTACCCTTTTTAGTGCATTAGACATCTACGTGTTCTAGCGACTGTGATAGAGGCCCGAATTGGTCTTTAGCATCTCCCATTGTACGGTGCGAAAACTTTAGGCTGAGATCAGGTATGAATCAGATGTGAGAGAAGAGCACATGGTCGACTCAATGGCAACGTTTCAAGCTCCGTGTAGATGAGCCTTTAAGGCAAAGAAGAAGTATGAGCAGCAGCAGGGAGATGCCATAAAAGATGTGCGATAACATGTCCGGCGTACGTCGCCGTGTTCACTTGTTTCGTCTGCCTCTCGGCTTGACAGCTTCTAGATACGAACGGCATCAATACATTGTTAAGTGCGTATTGCAATTAACCTAATGTTTCTGGCAATGTGTTGTTTGCCACAGAGATCTGGTGTATGGTGGCGTATGGTGGATGGTAGATTGCCGACCATGCTGGAGCGCGAAGCAGCGTCAGAGTCACCGTGACGATCAGCCACTAAAAAATAAAAAATATATTTGTATAAAAACACAGTTGAAAGCACTTGCAAAAAAAAAAGATGATACAGCGTGAAATTGAGGCTCAGCCTTCGGGTGTTCATCTGAGCACGTTAACCACTGCACCAGGCCTACACATGACAACTCCGGTGTTTAATAAGTAGTCAACTCAAAAACTCGCTGTTTACCTTCTGTTTGTCACTTACTCGAGATGGATAGAATCTGCACTTGCTTCTAAAATATTCACATTTAATAAACACGAACAACTGCTCCTTGTAACGATTGCCACTGCAGCCACTGCAATAATGCCAACAGCGCTATGTTTTTGTTACATTGTACAACCTGAACAGAAAAAAAACAACTGGGTGAACTGAACAGCAGGTAGAATTTATCGGCGCTTACTGCCTAGTTTAACATTCATCACTCGCCCCTTCCCAAGGGCAATATCTGTTCAGGCTTTATGACGTTTCTAGGCTAATTCAACAAATACGCCGAAACAATTGATTGTGATGATTTTCACGTAACGCACAGTGAAGTCGTGCCAGCGCACCGCTGTTGCTCTACCGTTAGAAACAATTACTTAACGGCTTGGCCAATACAAATGCAGTGCACCAGAAACCTTATGCTATCTTATTGGTTCAGTAAGCATACGAATCGACGAGTCTGTGTTCTCGCATAAGAACAAGAGAAGTGCCCTCATGTGGGACTGGTGGCTGCCGGTAAGGAGAGGCGTACATTTGGTGGGAGTGCTGCAAGCACGTCGCATCGATGTTTGTCGCTTCTTGCGCGGACACCGTGCACAATAAAAAAGGCTTCATTTACGTAAAAGATGCCAAAGCTGCTCATTATTGTCATTTTTACTCCTCTAAATTGTGTATTATGAAACCCAGAAGCGCCAATAACACTTGTACGGGCTCTGTTGGTAGGACTAACCTTTGGTGGAAAACATGTTCGTAGAACAGAAGGGTGAAAGTAAGAATCACAGGGGCACGTCTAGACGCAAGTCGAAAGTGAAAATTTATGCATACTAGCACGCACTTCGTTCAAACGTACGGCTCAAGCAAGAGTGTGTGCAATAATTGCCAGAATGGCGTTTCTAGCTTGGCGACAACAAGTGACCGTTGTGTTTTGCTCTAACATTGAAAGGGGCAACTGTGAACTGGAGCTCATTTATTTCTAGACAACTGCGCGGTGATGAAATACCTTCATTGTGACTGTTCACAATGACACCCCTTGTCTTCTGAACGTCATTACAAAGTAACACATCACAGATATCAAAGTGATGTAAGTGCGTGCACGAAATGTAAACATAATCACGGCCGGAGGACAGCCAGGTGGCGCCGTTTTGTTTGGCTGGCTGCTTTCACGTGTTCTTGGCCCGTTACCGGGCCCCGCCAGTGTCTGGACAAGCTCACCATTCCTTCTAGAAGACTTCCGGGACACGCCGACACCAACCGGGCCCCGGTCCGACTCTAGGCTGACCCTCCAGGCCCCTTCAAAAGTACGAAGCGGCGCGGCGTCGCGCTAACCCTAACGCGCCACGCGTGCACCTCCACGATGCAGCGTCCCGCCCAGCACTCGACACCAACGACAACTGACACCCTGTCGGTAAGGCCAGCCTCCTCTGGTCATATCGCTGATACAGCCGTGGCTCCGCTATCAAGAGAGAGAGAGAGAGAAAAATAACGTTTATTGCACCCGTCTAGAATGACGGGGGAGGAGGCTTCGGCATCTGCCCCCAATCATCCCCCTAGCCATCGGCCGGAATCCCTTGAGACTCGGCGGCGGTCAGGGCGAGACCGATGACTTGACGCTGTTCTTCGGCGTCACGGCTGTGTAATAAGACCTCCCAGGATTCTACGTTTTTACTTGGATCATTGTAGGATGGGCAGGTTCATACCATGTGCACTAAACCCGCAGTGCTGTTGCAGTGCGCACATCTGGAGTTGAACACTTTCGGGTGCCATTTACTGTACAGGTGAGGGTTTGGAAACACCCCGTTTGCAATTTTCGCCACATAATTTCCTCCTTTTTGCTCAGCTGTTTAGGTGCCTCTGGATAAATCTTACGGGGGAGTTTATAGTGTGCGGTGATTTCCTGAAACGTTCGCAGTTCGTCTCTTCGACAGACCGGAAAGCGTCGACCGACCGGAAAGTGAGCCCTCGGGCGATCGCATGCGCCTTCTCATCCCCTTCAGACCTTGATGGGCCGGGGACCATACTAGTGAGATTAGCTCTGCGGGTACTGGTGCTTGTCTTAGAATTTTGGCGGCTGTAGCAGAGATCTTGCCCATATCGTAGTTTTTAATGGCTGGCTGACTTAGAGTCGATAACGATCACTCGTGTGCCTTTTTGAGCTATTGCCAAAGCAATTGCAAGTTCTTTTGCCTCTGTGGTGGTTGTGTTCTTAGAGGTGCAGCACGAGACCAGGTCCCCGTTCTCGCGAATCACTACCGCTGTGTGTGCTCCCTTTCTTTCGTATTGTGCAGCGTTCGTGTAAAGCACGCCAGATCGACCTTCAAGTTTCGCCTGCCGGGCTACAGCTCTGGCTTTGCGTCTACCTTCATGAAACGCCGGATGCATGTTTTTCGACAGTGGTATAATTTTCAGTCTTGCCCTAGTTAATTTAGGTATGCTAGCGGTCTGCCTGAAAGACTCCGTGGGCTCGAACCCCAAGCGCTCCATGATTTTCCTCCCGGTTCTACTTCTCAGAAGTCTTTGGTGCTGTGACATCATGGCGGCTTCTATTAGTTCATCTAAAGTGTTGGAGACACCCAGCCCAAGAAGTTTAACCGTAGAGGTGTTCGGGGGAAGCCCTAGCACAGTCTTGATACCTTTCCTTATAATGGCTTCAATTTTATCTTTTTCTGCTACACGGTCTATCACGAAAGTTTCAACTAATCTTAAAAGATTGGCTTCCTTCATCCCCGCATTCTTGTTAGAAATGCGCTTAAGCAATCGGCACGTCTGGTTCGCACTAGCTTCGAGTCTCCGGATAGTTTCAGTGTTTTTTTCCATTTGCTTGTATGCGCATTCCTAGAATTCTAATACTGTCTACGGTTGGAAAAGCATTACCATTCACTCGCAAGGCGATGTTACAACCCTTTCGGAAGGAAATGTTTGTTTTCCTTTTTTGCGATGGTAGAAAAAGAGCCTCTGATTTTTCTGCCGAGCATTTTAACCCTAGTGGTTCGAGATATTGTTCGATGGTATCTATAGCCGCCTGAAGTGTGCTTTCAATATGTCCGTTACTACCCCTGTTTATCCACAGCGTCACATCATCTGCGTATATTGTGTGATGCAGATTTTCGATTCCTTCCAACTTCTCAGGAAGTCTAATTATCGCTATATTAAAAAAAGTCGGAGAGAGTACAGACCTTTCTGGCGTACTTCTATTCCCCAATTTATTGTTTTCGAGCGACTGTCCTCACATGCTGATAGTGGCTGTACGATTTGAGAGAAAGCCCCTCACGTAGTTTTATGTCTTGACGCCTACGTTTAGCGCACTAAGGTTCTTAAGTAAGGCTTCATGTTTGACATTGTCAAACGCCTTGGAGACATCCAGACCCACAATTACTTTGGTGTCAACAATCTTTTTGTCTATTATCTCCTCCTTTAGCTGTAGCATAATATCGCACGTCGATAAGTGGAATCTGAAGCCTGTCATAGTATCAGGGTACAGGTTTTCATCTTCCATGAACCTAGTCAGTTTTGTCTGGATGACGTGCTCCATCAATTTTCCTACGAAAGATGTGATGAAAATGGGCCTGAGATGTTCAAGACTGAGCTTTTTCCCTGGCTTAGGAATGAAGACTACATTGGCCGTTTTCCAAGCTTGCGGTATTTTTCCCTTGTCCCAGCATTCTTGCATATAAGCTGCAAGTTGACGAATGGAGCCATCGTCAAGATTCCCGAGCATTCTGTTGTTGATTTTGTCTGGACCGGCAGTCGTTTTTGTTTTAAGTCGGTTAATTTCAGCCCTGACTTCTCCAACCGTGATGGGGCTGTCTAGGTCCGGGTTTTCTGAACCAGCGTAGTCAGGGAGCTTTTGAGATACTGCGCAGCGGAGGTATCGATCCCTAACCTCCGTTAATAATTCCGTCGTCTGACCTTCATATTTATACACAAGTTTTGATGTTGCTGTCGGGCCTCCGACTTGGTTTTCTCTGGGTCTAATAGATGCCGTAGTAGCTGCCATGTTTTAGCACTGCCACTCTCTTTATCCATCTGATCACAGATACTATCCCACTTTTGCTTGATAAGTTCCGATGCATGATCTTCTATCTCTCTATTCAGTGCAGCAACTTCCTTTCGGAGATTCCTGTCTCCTCTTTTCTGACTGATTTTTTGCTCTAGGTTTTTCTTTTTGTTCCACATGCTTACAAAAAGTCTATGAACAACTTCCTCATCGCCAGCGTCAATCTCTTCGGTAGCGTGCTGAACCAACTGGACCACCCCTTTACTCCAATCGTTAATATAATTTATGGGGTCTTGTTCCGACCTGATATTTCTAAAGGTCACCCAATCTGTAGTTTTAACTTTTCTCTTATTGATCACCAGCGGGCCATTGGCAACGATATTATCTAAAAGTCTATGATCACTACATAGGTCTTCGCCGGTATTGCACCACGTGGCGGTGGTGGCACTGCTGACCAGGGTAAGATTTGGCGTCGTGTCTTTAGATACGCTATTTCCTTTCCTCGTTGGCTGCATTGGGTCTGTTATAAGTATGAGCTCATGTTGTTGAACTTCGTTCCACAAATCCGCTGTGAACATCTGGCAATGTCACCAGCCCCGCGCCGACAACAATACAGCAACAGTCAGCGTTCCTAAACAGCGCGCACGGTCCAGCAACGTGCAACGCTGGTGGCGTCTGTGCTACTCCCTGCTTGATAGCCACGCAAACGCCGGAGCCCGAGAGCCGTAATGCAGCATTGACGTTGCAATCAACCACGCCTGCTACATTCCCCACCTTATCTGCGTCTGGTCTACCCATTGTAAATTCCGAGTCTGTCGACAAGCGCGTGTCGACGAGCATCGTTCCTTCCATCACCGAAGTTTTGCCTTCAATCACTTCAGCTGACGACTTATCGACGGAAATGGACTTGACGGCGTCGCAGGTCAACGAAGACAATACGCCATCCCCTGAAGGCAGCTGGAACACCGTTAGTGCAGATGGAAAACCTGCCTCGACCGCCCACCCCCGCTTCCAGCTCATCACCGTCGGAATCCAACTTCCACCCAGAACACTCACGCCGAAGCTGCCTCTCTATGACCTGCTTTCTACCATCATAGCCACCGCAAATTTCTCTCCCAAGACCATTGCCGAAGGCACCCTTAAGGCCAAACCTGCTCAGAGCCTTGTGTTTCTGAAAACGTACTCACCTCTCACTGCCCACCTTCTACTCTCCCTCACAAGTCTGGAACTTAATGGTAAGCCGATCACCATTAAGCCCTATGCCCCCAGTCCTCCAATAACATGTCTCGGCGTCATACACAACGTAGGTGGTCACTTCACATCATCTCAGCTCTTGCATGACCTCGAATCCTTTACTTCAGACATACTCGCTGCACGTGTGATGGGCTCCACTGAATCCGTCCTCATAACATTTGCTGGAACCAAGATGCCTCGCTTTGTGTACTTCAAACGCGTCTCTTTCACATGCCGTCCACATAAACCTAAGCCCCCTACTTGCACTCGGTGCCTTGCTATAGGGCACCATGCTCATCAATGCCTCCAACACAGCGTTCTGGTCAAGTGCCGCCGCTGTGCGTCTCCTCTACCAGGAGATTCCGATGCTCACGTTTGCGCGCAACCCTGGTATATCCATTGCCAAGTCAACAACCACTCATCTCTCGACTCCACCTGCCGTTATCTTCTAGCTAAGCAACGCGACTGCGCTAAAGCAGCTTTTCTCCGTCGCACAGCCATGCGCCGAGCCACTCAGTATTCGCTGCCCTCCTCTTCAGTGCATGAATTTCTATCACCTCCCGCAATATTCCCCCCGGGTTCATAAGCCGCTAAGGTTAAGGGAACACCTCCTATGTGCACTTCTTCATAAAGCACACCTTCACCAACTTTAAGTAACGAGAGCCGCTCCTTCGATCTGCGACTGGCTATGTTGGAGCGCAACCAGCGCGAGCAACGCGTCTCAGATCAGCCTCAACAGAAAATACTCGCGCTGACGCAGACACTCGCAACTATACTCCGTTTCATACATCATGATCAACGCTGTCAAAGCTAGTGCTCTTGTTTGCGCAGTGTACTGCCGCGACCAAAAAGTAGTGCGTCGCTTGGGGTGTACGAGAATCAATAAATGCTTCTCGGGAAACATCTAAGCATACATATTTGTCATCAGGTTAAAAAACAAACGCCTGTGTTGTCGGATAAACAATCCAAATATGCGAGTTGGTAATTTATGTTTGTCGCTTTCGTATCAGGTTTTCGCTCTCCGCACGACCCGCACCACCGTTTTTTTTACTTGTTGTGGCAGCTTCGAAAAAATGGCGTCCAGCTCTGCGTCCTCGACCACCTCTCCTGCGTGAATTTTTTCGAAGCTTCGCACATCAAAGCACATCAAAGCTCACATCAACGAGGTAAACCGACAATGCGGTATAATCGCGACAAAATCCCCATGCTGGTCAAACCTCGGTGCCAGCTCAGCAGGTTCCGGCCCTCACAAAGGAACGCGGTATGCTACAAATCAATAGATACGTGCAGTTCACTTCCGCGTGCAAGTAGGTTGAAGTTACTGAAAAAAAAACAAGATTTTGAATTGAACTCGCAAAATTTATAAAAAAATGGCACCACGTGGATTTGAACCCATGCACTTCAAAACTACGGTGAACTTTCCGGAGCGACGCGTCAGACCACTCAGCTACGAAACCGCGCGGAGCAACACCTCGTGTTTTCTTTACAGACTACTTGCCTAGCCTTCACAGCGTTGCACCTGATGTATGAAACGAACTATACAACATCCTCTCTTACCTCACAACTCGCGGAGCTAAATAAGCAACTCACCACACACCCCACCCCGACCTCCAGCTCCCATGTAACCAAATTGGCTGACGTGGTCAAAACCACCACCACTGCGCATCACACTCGTTTGGTTCAGCTGGAATATTCAATTGTCTGGATTCTTACGACCCTCTAAACCCAATCCAAGCAGCTGGAATCTTTGACTTATACGCTTAACTCCTTGCTAGAGTCGCTTCCTTCGGCAAAAATGAAAGAACTCGCAAGCGTAGGTGCTTCCTCTACTTCAAAGACCCAGATGGCGCGTGAAAAGGACCTAGATATTTTGCAGTGGAACTGCCGCAACTTTCGTCATAATAGGACCCCTCTTCACCAATATCTTGTCACCCGCCAAACATTACCCCATTTTCTCTTTATACAGGAGACTCGGGCGGCGCTTGCCATCCCGGGCTACCGTGCATATCACGCTACGACGGGAACGCCACTTGCGTCCATTTATGTAAGCAATGACGTTCTCGTTGAACCACTAGACGCACCCTCCCCCCTCCTGAAACACTTAGTTGGTGTGGTCTATTAACAACCATCTAACCGTATTTTTCTCGCTATGATGTGCTTTTACAACCCCCCCCCCCTCTATCACGTCATCTTTGTTTAGTGCTCTTGGCAAATACCCGCACTCCCTTCAATCGACCACCCATATCCTCCTTGGGGGTGACTTCTATGCTCCTCATAGGCTCCTAGGTTACCCCCAAACACTCAAACCAGGTCGCCTTCTACACTGCCTCGCCCAGGAACGCCATCTCACCCTTCTTAATACTCCTGGCACCCCTACTCGAGCGGGCGCTGTTTCACAATGCTCCACTACACCCGATCTCACTTTCTCTCGGAGTTCCCTTCCTTTTCACTGGCAGGTGTCCGCTGAAAATCTTTTTAGTGATCACTTTATCATACACATCACCACCACTCTTTCCCACAACAGGCGGAAACAACGAGTTGCTCACACTGACTGGGAAGCATTCCGTAATAACTTTTTGTCTGACTCATTTAAAACTTACGACGACTGCACGTCGCGGATCTCCGCAGCAATGACATCATGTAGTCGCCGTGCTCGTTTTTAACTCCCAATTCCTGACCCTGATCCTCACTTCCTCCGCTTATTGCGACGTCATCAACGTTTGAAACGCACTCTCCGCTCCCAGCCACACAACGTCCAACTTTCTTTCCGAATTGATGCTCTGCGGGCTGAAATTATCTCTTACGGCACTTCTCTCGAGCACTCTTCTTGGAACGCGCTGTGTGACGGCCTTGACTCCGCACTGCACTCGCGCTCTACATGGTCTCTGTTTAGGTCTCTCTTAGGTACCAAGCCTGCCGTTGCTCCCAATCTAGCTAAAGCTCTCGCTCAAAGGACTCTATCTGATGTGTTTGAAAATTTAAAATCGCTGAAATTATCTCTTACGGCACTTCTCTCGAGCACTCTCGTTGGAACACGCTGTGTGACGGCCTTGACTCCGCACTGCACTCGCGCTCTACATGGTCTCTGTTTAGGTCTCCCTTAGGTACCAAGCCTGCTGTTGCTCCCAATCTAGCTAAAGCTCTCGCTCAAAGGACTCTATTAGATGTGTTTCAAAATTCAAAATCTCTGTATCTCCCGCCCCCCCCCCCTCACACCTTCCTACCCAGATTACTGTGGCGAAGCTAACCCAGACCTGGAACGCCCATTCACGCTCAGGGAGCTGGAAGCTGCCTCAGCCACTCAATCTACCCGCTCGGCACCCGGTGAGGATAAGATAACATATACTACGCTACGTAATCTCCCCGACAACGCGAAGGCATTTCTCTCACACACAATCAACGAAGCGTGGAACAGCGGCTGTCTTCCAAGCTCTTGGACATCCTCTCTAATTTGCATGATTCCGAAACCGGGCAAGCCCCCGTCTCTCTCTAACCTTCACCCTATCTCTTTGACGTCATGCGTTGGCAAGACTCTTGAGCGAATGGCCTTGACTCGACTGTCTGATTTTATTGAGGTGAAAGATATTTTTTCCTCCTTCTCCTATTGGCTTCCGACGCCACGTTTGTGCGCAGGACATGTTCCTTGTTCTTCAGCATACTTCTCTTTCACCTTCTCGTAGTCAGATCTATTCGCTTGTAACAGTCGATGTATGGAAGGCATTCAATGGCGTGAGTCATGACCACATACTCGCTCAGCTCTCCTCCCTGTCATGTGGCTTCCGCATGTATTCTTCCATCCGATCATTTCTTTCTAATCGAGTTGCTCGCTTTAGAGTCGATAATCATTTGTTCAACCCACACTCCCTCACCCGCGGCACTCCTCAAAGTGCCGTACTATTTCCTACTCTATTTATCTCCTGCGACGCGTTGTCACTCGGCAGTCGGCGCTCCACGAGGCTCATGCGTGCTGGGGTGCACATGCGCTTGCCCTTAACAAGTTCTTGTACTTTGTATCCTGCGTTCATTTCCCCCAAACGCAACTCAACACACTCGAATGAGTTCTTTTAGGCCTCTACAAGGCAGCTTTAAACCTCCCTGTCACTACCTCTCTCTTTGCCACAGGCCTCTTCTTTGCTCTTTGCCCCAGGCCTCTTCCATTCATTACGTTCTCTTATTTCTCTGCACCACGACTCTCAGACTGCCTGTCTTTCACTCGTCAAGGCCAATGGCTATTACCCCAAGACGGTATACCTCACATTCCCGTTTCCATTCCCACCTTGCCTTCTGCCGCTAGCACCAGTGCTTCTAACCTTCGAATCCTTGCCCTCCCATCTAATATGGCTCCCGTTCTTCACGCCGGCCGGCGTCATGCGGCAGCACAGCATCATTCTCCTCCTCTCTCTATACAGAGAGTTGCCTACACAGATGCCTCATACATGGCTTCTCGGTGATCGTTTGGCTACGTTATCTACCATCCACACCTTTCGGCACCTGACACGCACACCAGCGGGCCATACTTACACCCACCAAATGTACTTTTGTTCGAGGTTCTTTACATGGTCCGTGCCATGCAGTCATTTTCCTCCCTCCCTTCTCTCACCGAGTACACAATTTACTCCGACTCTCACGCCGCCATCCATCACATACAGAACAACACGTTGCCCCCTGCTCTTCAACAGGAGGTCGAGCGAGCGGCCTGTGCTCTTCAACCCTTCACTGTCTTCCTCCGATGCGTGCCTGGCCATTCGGGTATTAACGGCAATGAGCTAGCTCATCAGCTTGCCCGCGATATATTGCACCAGGCACCGTTCATTCCCTGGTCCACACCTTCGGAAGACAGTAAGAGCTCCGTGAATAACGATGGGCAGATCTCCTTGCGTCACACTATGAAGGAGGTATATCTCCAGCTCCGGCTCGACAAGCGTCTTTACCCTCCTCCTCATCCATCATTCACTGCGTTCGAGGCTCGAACTCTACGGCACATCCAAATGAACTGCCTGATAACCCACTCTCGCCTTTTTCTTTATAAATATAGGTCTAACCCCTGCTGTCATAATTGCCCCTCCCAATACGCTGACCTGTCACACTGCCTGTTTTACTGCCCAACTGCTCAGCAATCCAGCTATTACCCTCCCCCATTCCTTTCCATCATTTCCTGGCTTGACTGGATCGGCGCCGAAGGGGAAGAAGAACAGCGTCGACTGGTCGCACAGGCGATCAAAATGCTCGGCCTGTAAATTTTGGCTGAATAAAAGTCTATTACTTCTACTACTATTCACGGCCCTATAATCTACGCTCCTCAAAAACTGAAGTGTTGTTGTAACCACACGCATAAAAAATAAACGTGCTAGAAAGCGTAGTGAGCAGCGTCGGTTTATTTTGACCATAATTATATATTTCTGGAACGAAACACTACAAATATGTGATTTCACATACTGCCATCTGCCTTTCCATCATGCTACCATCATCCACCAAGCTTTCATCACGCCACCGTCATCCACCTTGCTCACTGAACCTTTCACTAAACACGTTTTGCCTCACCAATACCATCAGCCGACATTTTTCAACGTCACCAATATTTGCTCGCCACCACCACCATCATCTGCCATCATTTTTTCTCACTCTCGTAGTCATCAGCCATCATACGGCCACTTCAGTTTCCACCATATCCACTGATATTTCCTTCATATCCACTATTCTTTCCACCATGACCCCCAATGACTCCAGAATTCACCAAGCCAAGAGTTTCTATAGGGCAGAATTCCTGTCTTCGTGATAAAAACTGTTCTTAGACAGTGTAAGCTTCTCTAGTTGTGTCCTGACACCATGAACTCAATAGCATGGCAGTGTGCAGTCTAGCTTCAATCTTGGCCTCCGGTGTGCCTACAGATTGTGGTGGGGGGGGGGTGGGGGGTGTTCTTGCTATAGTAACTACCTCTGCCGACATGAGCCTCTTCATCACGTTGTCTTGTATTCAGGTGCTGTAACATATTTCAATGCTGAGAGTAGGTTGTCCACAAAGCCCAGCGACCTCACTGAATTCTCTCTTTGATAGTACTTTGCCATGCCGCGTATCACCGGAGCGACGAGATAGGAGTCCGCCAATGATGGGTAAACAATATAACGTTAGCGCCGCTTTTGGAGAACATATTCCATGATATTTGTACAATTCTGTCTGTAAGTTATGGCATTATCTCAATGCTCGATAGGGTTCGCCTTCAAAGCACTTGCAAAGCTTTTTGTCCATGTGGCCAAAAATATTTTCATACGAAGGTATTTGTAATTCAAACCACTTCCACTCAAACAGAAAATTCTTACTTGTATCTTACATTTGCAACTGACACAAGAAGTTCTTAAAGTTGCTGCTGTTGTGCCATATAGTTTCTCTGCTTCAAGTATACCGTTAAGAGCATTTCCACTGTTAGTATCAGCGAGGCTTGTTGGTGTTTGCAATGTACGTGCCGGGGGAGCTGTTACCAAATGAGACGCCGAATCCTCAAGAGTCATGTTTACAGACACGCTACCTTGGGCGATGATGTCATCCACATAGCTCTGGCGTTATGTGCGATCGTCTCCAGAAAGCTCGGAGTTGTAGTGGTTTCCTGCAACTCCGCGTATCTCTGGCCCTCTGCTTCGAAGCCAAAGATGAGGGGTCGCTCTTTACGACGAATGAAGTCAAACTTGATCTTCATTTGCAGGCTCCTGACCTCTATAGCGCCAATATAAAGTTTTGGGGCAGACAATACGACTTCATTGGTTTATTAAGCCATAACTGTCTGGCCTTGTTTTCTTTCTCTCCTGATTGCTTCTCGCTGGCACTAGGGATGTGGATCACTACAAGTGGATGTGTGCCTAGTCAAGCCTGAACAAGCCAGTACCGACAACTTTTGCTCTGACCCAGCCTTGCATGGCTCAGGGAAAGCTGAGCAATTTTTTAACCATGTCGAAAGGCTCGCTCATGGCTGATCTTGAAGGGGTTGGCATACATTTTTTGATTGAAGAGTTGAATGGTAGAAATTTTACTAATTTGAGATATAGGTGAGTTTTAACTTGTAGCGTGAACTAACTTGTCTTCCCCGTGTTTTCAGAAATTTTTCTGGTACTTGGACTTCTCTAGCTGCACAGAAAGCGGTTATACTTCTTATAATAATTGTTGGTGGTTTGTCGTCCAGAAAAAGGCGATGTGAATGCTAGAGATGCCGTAGAGGAGGGCCGAATATTTCTATGTTGTGGGGTTAACGTGCTTCTAAATCTGAGCACACGGGATTCTAGCAGAGTGCGTCTGTCGAATTGTGGCCACCGCGTCTGAGAATCAGTCTCGTGAACTAACATGGTGTTACCTAGCATACGGCTCAAAGTAGAAAGTATGGCTGTGGTGGTTGCATTTTCGATGAAGGCCAAAATTCTTGAGGTTTTTGTGCTTATTTTTAGGCACTCGATAAAAAACGTCAAGTGGCCTAAATATTCAAAGCACTCCACTAGGTTGTCTCTTATGATTGTATGGTTGTTTTGGGATGTTACACTTCTATTTATATTATTATTATTATTATTATTATTATTATTATTATTATTATTACGTTTCCTTGCAATTCACGTGGCATCATTTTACATTTTGACGCACTGAGTGAGGTACTCATCATATGAAGAATGCGTATTTCTGTTGGATGTCGTCAAGCTATTGTAATGATATGTAAGGTCTTTCACTGGACCAGCACATCTTAACATCATAAAACGAACAGTCTCACGGAAATGTTTATTCGAACATCAGGTGATATGCTGCACTGTACGTCACTTCCAATTACTAAGATGACACCGCGTGATTCCGTCACTTCCAATTCCTAAGATGAGACCATGTGATTCCATTCGTTACGTATACGCCCAAAGCACCACTACGCAGACCGAAAATAGACTCTCCCCTGTCTTCTTCCTATAAGGGCTCGAGGCCTCCGGCACGTAACACCTAATACCACCTTTCTACGCTTATGTGAGTGAGTCTATGGCAGCTTCCCCCGCTTTTAAGCGTTCAAGAAGGTCGCTAGAGGGCCCGATCTCACGCCGCAGCTGCGAGCAGCTTCAAACGCACCAACCAGAGGTCTTGAAGCTTTTTATTGTTGCATGGCATTGACTGACCTTTCATTAGTTTTCATATTTTTGCTTGTGAACTGCTTTTTTCTGCCATCGCTCACATGTCATAGATAACTACTTTGGGCTACGGACTAGTCAAGTTGTTTCTCGGCAGCTTTTTTCACATTTTTCTTCATCTTTAGATTGTGCATGATGGAAATAAAATTGATTCGAAATATTTGACTTGAGGTTTGTGGCTTGAGCTAGCTCTGGTCGTCAAGTCACTTGAGCTTGCTTGTAATGTATTACTGAACAATGTCGAGGCATAAGAATGTGCTTATGAAACTGCTAAACTCTTATTATCACTGTACCGTGCACGGTAGTCTGTCTGTGATTCCCCAGGATGGCTCTATATTAGACGGGAAGTAAGTATGAAGCACCCATTATTTTGATCCCTCGACGGGATCCCGCTAGGGGTTATCATATGGTGCATGTGCAGTGGCACACAGCGCTAACTCAAAGCTTTGCACACGTTATCCTAAAACTGCATGTTCTAACAACCGATAGCGCCACGGCTTTCCGGAACGAAGAATATTGGTTATGTAGAAAAAACAAAAAAGAAAATGTCAAGTTGGCAACACAAGCTTTGTGATGCTTCTGCCATTGCTTGTCAGAATATAATAATGTAGTGCGTATTTGTTGCGCTAACTTATACTATAAGTAGCTTCTCTGATGCTTTCGTTGAATTCAAGATATATAACGTTGCTGGTGCCGCAGTTGGCTAAAATAGACTGCTGGTTTTTCTTTCGCTGTTAAAATTTTAGGTTACCTAATAAGAGATAATAAAACTTGTCAAGATTATTTGCTACATTTCTAGCAAATTATCTGGTGCTGCAGCAAAGATTATAGGTGTACTGCTTTAGTGAAAAACAAGCAAGTTATTTTCATCATGAAAAATTTAATAAGGACGCAATCGATACTGACAGTACGGGACGATGATGGTAGCAATAAAAAAAGAGGGGGGGGGGTGAACGAATGAAACAGAGACGATACACTTCAATGGAAAGGCGGCTGTCACGTTCATTGCGATACGAGACAGGAGGAAGCATTCGGCGCAACGCAGGTGTTTCTTTTTTCAAACCAAGGACAACGATTCCTTTTCGGGCCCTCTTCCCCACCATCATGTTTATAGTTAGCCCGAAAAGAACAAAAAAAAAAGCAGAACGTTTGCGCTTTGCCAAATGCCGCCTCCGGTATGGTATCGCAATGGACGTGGCAGCCACTTTTTCGTCGAAGTTTATTTTGTTCGTGTCATGCTTTCGCCAACCTTTCCTTTTTTTTATTGCAACCATTCAACCGTCGCTTAATGTCCATCGTAGTCCCCGATAGCTTCTTCAATGATCTTCGTGCGTGAGAAGCTTTCGCTAATTCGTTCAACTTACATTTGACGTCTCTCAAAGCGTCGCGCGTTAGGTGACAATCACGTGGTATTTTTTGACTGTCGTGCACTTGAAACAAATCCTAAAAAAATTACCCAGCGTTGTTATCTTAGCGTAACTTGAAGATTTTATTATGTATGAATAAGAGCTACAAGTCTTGTATTGAAATGTTTTCCAATGAGTCAAAATTTAAAAATATCATCAAGCATTTTTTTAATTATTGTTCTTGGCGGTTCCAAAAAATATTCTCACGTGCTACATACAGCTAAGAAAAATACTGCGCTAGCTGAAGACGCGTACCACTAATTTTAAATTTTTTATATTGGCGCTTTTAGGTGAAACGCCTTGTATATTGGTCACTTTGAAGCCGTATATATATGTAAATATATATACATACATATATATATATATATATATATATATATATATATATATATATATATATATATATATATATATATATGTGTGTGTGCTGTTAGAATACCGGTGCCAGTTCACCCTCAGCATAGCACATATACGAGGAAAAATTATTTCAAATGGCAATGCTAGATATTGAAAAGATAGCCTTGGTTGTGTGCGATTGTGCCCTATCCCGAGTCCACATCGATCAGATGACACTGATACCATCTCGTGTAACCAGCCTCCATAACCTATCTATGTAAAACATCAAACGCAATATCTTGAGCTGTATTAGCAGAAAATAAATTGTCCTGGTAGCTTGTCGCTCCACTGAAACTGACAGTGAAGTCGATGTTCGAAACCACCTTGTTTCCCGAAGTAGTTGGTGAAACATGAGCGTATAGATCGTTTCTGGTTAACAATCTTGGTTGGGTATTCGATACGCCCAGTTAGTTATGGATGTTAAAAATACGCTAAGGATTGATTGATTGATATTGATATGTGGAGTTTAACGTACCAAAACCACTATATGGTTATGAGAGACGCCGTAGTGGAAGGCTCCAGAAATTTCGACCACCTGGGGTTCTTCAACGTTCACCCAAGTCTGAGCACACTGGCCTACAACATTTCCGCCTCCATCGGAAATGCAGCTGTCGCAGCTGGGATTCAATCCCGTGACCCGCGGGTCGGCAGCCGAGTACCTTTGCCACTAGACCAGCGCTGCGGGGCGGTACACTCAGGAGAAACGTCAAGTTCACGTCAAATGAGCTAAGACATTGAAAAATGTGCACAGTTTTGATTAGACGTAAAAAAAAAGTTAGAGTAGATAAAGCGGAGATTGAATATCTCTTACAAAATGTATTTCGCCTCAGACTCGATGCTGAATGGATGTCGTCATGAATATGGTGGATCATAGCAAATTATAAAGCGTCATCACACGTCGCCATGCGTGCGATTGGCCGCTGCTTAGTCATGGTGCTGTGAAGTCACTGCTTTCATGTTTGCCGCAATGAATTCGGTTGCAGACTTCGAACTTCACAGCGAAAATCTCAACATTTACTCAGTTGAGAATATTGTTGCAAATATTGCAATTCAGTGAGTCTGCTTCGGTCTCCCGTGCACACGTGGCGGCAGCAGCTCTTTCTGCGAATGACGCCTAGCTCCGTCGTTTTCATTGGCTATATACGTGAGGTGCTTGCCTGCCGAATAGTGATTTGTACACGCGCATTTATTTCGTCATTTTTATGAATGGTGTTTTTTTTGTAAAACTCTAGAAGAGGCTCCCTGCTGTGAAAAGAATCGCGACAGAGCAGTGAGAGCAGAGCCATTTACTACCCCTGGAATGTTGCACGCAACCGATGAGTAGGTGGGTGGTAAAAGAAATATAACATGAGTATAAAACCATCGAAGCTTCGAAACTTGTTGTGGTATGGTCATAGAATACATTGTAAATCCGCCATAGAAACGCTGTGGGGCTGGCTCATATAATTGTATAAACAAACGTTTATCAAACGAAGCACAAACATAAGCAAAAGAAAATAGGTAAAAAGAGTCAAAGTTAACAATCTTTTTAAAATTCCTTTATCTGCAGAAGGCTTTCCACTTGATGAAGCTGATTGGGCACATCTTGTGGAAACTTTTGTGATTCCACGAATGAACAGACAGATTGAAGTAAGTATTGCCGAACCGGACGTGCATTAACATCAGCATGGCGCACCGCCATTCAAGATTGCCATACACTCTGCAGGCCCAGTAACAAAACTAAATCGAAAGATATCCGTCTTCATATGATACTGGTTTAAATCTGATGCCATATGCATCAAGATGCAGATCTCTTTTCAAAGTCCTTTGGAGAACATCCCAGAAGAGGACTGCATCGCAGCAGTGCCGGAAAACATTATCGATTGTTCTCGGCTTTTTGCAGAGAAGACAATCATCCCAGATATGAACAAATAGGCTTTTTTTCTTGCATCCATGTTTTAACGGGAAAGGTCCCAGTGTGCACTTTGAAGAAAAAGGCTTTCGCTCCAGGTGATCTCCATTTTTTCACACTGCTTAATACATTGGGGCCTGGGCCTACACGGTATACTGTTTTATAGAGGGAACAGGAAGGACTGTTTCTACTAGATTTTTGTATAACTTTTTACGCGATTCTGTACTGAGGTATTCCAGTGAAAAAAACGTGTTTTTAGGAAGGGACAAGAATCAACAACTTCTTTTAGGTAATCTCTATCGCTTGCTTTCATGTGACTAGATGCAACCACAAATTCTGGCAACCATCTTCCAAGCCTAAGCTGTAACGGTACGTATAAATGTTTCTCGATTATTTCGAAAAATGTGAACTGATTAACTAACTGATAAAGGTACAAATTACTCAAGTCAGGCCCACCATAGCGAACCCGTATAAATAAGATAGTTCTACTTGTTCGCTCCAAAACGACACAAGAAAACAGCAAATATTCGATGAAGCTTCTGTACATTCACACATAAACAATGCAATACTTGAAGGACATACCAGCGCTTATTGACTGAAAATAGGCTACAAAAGGTCGCTTTGGCAAAAATTGATAGGTGGAAACCTATGAGTTGGTCAGCTCTATGTGTTGTTCAGCTCCACGTTCTGAAGCCACTAGTACGGTTCACTGTCACAATAATATTTCATTGGCAAACCTATGTATTGCACCGAAGTAGTAGTCCATGAAATACTAGCAACAAGTTCTGCAGCCGCAGGCCATTCGCCGTGCCAGTAATCCACGTAGTTTTTCCAGTTTATCAAACTACCACTTGTTTACAAGAAAGGTTCACAATTTTTATGGTTTTATCGATACTTTCATAATCTTTACAAAATACAGCTGTATCATATGCGTATGCCAGTACCCGTGTTTCAGCTTCTTGTAGTTTGTACCCGTCTACGTTACTACTTTTCATGACTTTTTGGCAAAATTAGTTCTATAAATTTGAAATAGGAGGGAAGACAAAGGACAACCTTGTCAGACAGAACGTCTGACGTTAATTCATTTCCCAAGCGCTTTGTTGATGATTAGCCAAGTTTTACATCCAGTATATGCCATTCGAACTGTATCCAGAATGACTTTACGAACATTGACATAGTCCAACAAAAGAAAAATTATTTCTTAAGGTACTCTGTCAAATGCTTTTTCAAAAATAATAGTGCGCTTTTCATTCCACATGTCTGGTTATCACCTACAATGTTAAGTACTGTAGGCAGTCGCCTTGCTAACACTTTCATCAAAATGTTGTAGTCGATATTTATTAGTCTGATTGACCTGTAAACTTCACGCAATTTATCCGCATCTTCGGTTTCGAATTAATATAGTATTAGATAGCAGAAAAGAAGGTGGCAGAACCTTTTTGTATAAAGGTTCGTTAAAATCGGCAGCTAAAATTGATGCTAGTTCGTGTTTCAATGTCTTATAAAATGCGGCCAATAACCCTCTTTTCCGGTAGACCTTCCCGATTGGAGGGCAGTTATTGCTTTTGGCACTTCTGGTGTAAAAAGCTGTCTTTCCTGCTGTCTTCAACCTTTGGCAGTAGTTTCAAAATTTCATACTTGTATCCATCTTCATTTACTCCACTTTTTTCAAATATTGTGGTGAAGTACTCATTGAAAGCACCCTCTATATATCTCTGTTCACTTGCAACGTTTGGCTTTTCAACCAGATGTACAGCATTCCGCAGAACGTTTTGTTTTTCGAGACCTAGCATTCTTCTGGTGGGCGTCAATCCTGCGGTCATTCTCTCTACCTTTGCCATTATCTGTACAGCAAAATACTTCTCCTTGTCTATTTGTTCCGATTTCAACTTCACGGATATTATTTCATTTAAATATAAGCCTGGGGTTTTGCTTTCCTCTGCTAGCAGTTCTTTCAAGTTTAAGCGTATGGTTTCTTCTGCACTTTTTGCGCGCTTTACTACACTTGAGCGCTCTGTAGCTTTCAACTTTATAACCTGTTTAAATTATTGCCATTATACTCCATAATTTCGGTCTCCACTTTTTAAGTTTACCAATGCCTCTCGAACACTGTCCATAAATATCACATCCTCCAAGAGATTAGAATTAAGCTTCCACGTCTTTCATTTAAATACTAGTCTCCGTCTGTTTCTTTTACCTATTGCGAATGATACTAAGCAGTAATCACTGAATGAATTAGGAAGGATATTTTACTCACTGATAATCGGAACTAATTCCAGTGACGCGTAGGTCCTGTCTAAACGCGCATGACTGGACCCCTAAAAATGTGTATACAGTGTTGACAATTTACCAATACACTCTGCAAACCCTGAGGTCTAAGTAAGAGATTAGGTTCCTGAACACTGCTGTGCTCGACACGTTAAAATTGATTGTACTTGTTTTATCATCAGCACTTATCACACAATTAATATCTCCCAAAAGGACAAATATGCGGTCGCATTCACAATAAGCACGAATTTCTTCTCAAGTGTTGAACACCGTAGATCAACTTTGACAGGTGCATATAAACAAATCGCTCGGCAGTTCGGAGAAAATAAGGTCAAATTACAAACAACAAACTTTGCGGACCAATCAGACGTGACAGTTTGAACAGTGGCACCTAAACTATCCTGCACAAGGATCAGACGCCCTGCCTACCTACACTCTCCATGACTGACGCTGGCACTGTAGCATCTGGTGAAACGTTGCAGTTGGCTCTCAGTGGCGTCCACGCTCTACAATTTGGTTTTTTTGAATGCAATATAGTCCAGGTCTTGGTCCATGACTAGTCTGTAGAGCTGAGTTTCTTTCTTTCTGGAAGCCAGTCCTCGTACGTTGAGCGTCGCTGCCTTCACGAACCCGCTCGGCGACAAGATCGGTGCGCGGGTATACAGGCTGAGAGCCCTGCACTTTCTTTCGTTAGGCTCTCGCCGTCAAGGGTGAATTCATTTTGTTCACAATCAGTTTGCACGACGATCGTCGCGCTTGAATGACGATGACCGTTGCCGGGCAGCGTTTTGTTTTTTGCTTCCACTGACAACCCTCCACTGCACTTCCGACTTCACTTGAGTTTCGTCTACTTGAGTGCCGTCATCCGACTCGCGACGGCGTTTTTCAGAGGCCAATTCTAATTTCATTCTTTTGATGTTGAGGTAACCAAGCAAATGATAATTTTCATGCGTTTTGTTCGCTGAAGAATTCTGTGAAGCCAAGTTTAGAGGAGTCAAAGCGGTGTTGGCCTGGGATCCTGGAATTTCAGGACGCCTTGTTTGCAGCTGCGACGTGGCGTGCATCACAGGTGCAGGATGCGTCTGTTCGTTCATTGTTGAAGTACAGTCAGTAGTCACTGCATTCACATTCTCCACTCGGAGTTTATGTCAAGGGTTAAAGAAAGCTGCTTATTTTTGTTCAGCTCCGGCACGTCAACCAATGCATTTCGTTTGCTTCTGTGGTGTTGGAGGCAAACATGCTTGTTCGAATTCCTCTTCATCTATAAGAAATCCACTCTGTTGAGTCTAAGGTCATTGTCCTGCATCTCGGGCGTACGAACGGATGCACTCATCTTGCTAATGACCGAAAGTGTGGCACTCGCTGCACCTTGGAACTTTACATTCACGTCGCATGCGACCCATGCTTCGGCACCACAACCAGAAAGGAGGTCTTCCTGGCACTACGACCAGGGCCATATTGCGGCGAATACGCATTTGATGCGGCAGTTGATCTACAGAAACGCCATCTCGTAGTTGTGTGCGTATTACACGTGTTGTGAAAACAACTAATTCAAAATCCTTGGCCTTCCATCGGTCATCGGTCACCTCCTTGACATCGCCATATTCATGAAAGGCACGTCAAATGACGTGGTTTGTAACATCGAACACTAGCCACTGTCATTTCATCTTAACCTCTTGCCTCGTTGGGTCAATGACGAGACATGTCAGGTCTTTACCTGTGAGAACGCCTGCGTCGGTCACCGCTTTCTTCGCTTGCTTGGTCCTCATGTTCAATAACCAAACGTGTGACATCTGATATGCCCTGATGCCACAAACTTGCTGTATGATGCCAAAGTCGTTTCCTTATATTTTCGATGCGATACGGTCGGCCGCTGACGTCGCAGTGTAGAGCTACTGCACCACGCATCACTTCACCCAATGGCAACAAAGGCAGAATAATCCTGCAGTCCTTTGGAGCGAGCGGAGACATATCGCCTCTTTCACTGCCCAGCGAAGGTGCTAATGCAAGCCCAATGTGGATTTTTATGATAACAAAGACAGTGAGCATAAGAGACAGGTAGTCACACTAGAAATAGTGAGTAAATAGAAAAACTTGGACGTATGGATAAATGACGGGGCTGAGTATCTAAGGGAGGACAAAAGATACGTAATGAATAAGGGCACCGGGAGTGCAGGTGCATTGAAAAATAGGGGACAGTGGAAAAGAATAGGTATGACGTTGTGAGAGGGATTTGGAAAGGTGTCAGGTTGCCTGGTTTGACGTTCGGCAATGTGGTCTTGTGCATAAAATCAGAAGTTCAATCAAGATTAGAAATAAATTACATGGCATAGGTAGACTTGCTTTGGGAGCACATGGGCATGCCCCAAGTAAGGGGGTACAGGAAGACATAAGATAGACGTCGTTTGAGTGCAGGGAAGCTAGAAGCAAGATAAAATTTGAAGAGCGATTGAGAAAAATGGGCGAGGAGCGTCAGGCTAGGAAAGTTTTCAGTTACTTGTACGTGAATATTGTCAATACTAAATGAAGAAAACAAGCTCTAAAATTGTCAAGCATGTATTTAGACAACAGCAGAATACCAAGCAAAAAAAAAACATTGGTTAAGAAGACGGTGAAGAAAACAGAGAAGGACATGTGGAAGTTTGGAATGCTTACGAATTTATCACGGGAGGCCACCAAACTTTTAAGCAGGAAATTGCAAGAAAAAAGACCTAAGACGATTCGCGGGGCAGTCCTCTGCTCTTCGAGGCTAGAACGGGAGTATTGGGGACCAAGGCGTACCGAGCAGTGTACGAAGGCACAGACATGGTATGTAGTGCGTGTAGCGAGGAGGAGGAAACGGCTGAACATTTGATAATGTTCTGTAAAGGTCTCGACCCTATAGTCGAAAATAATGGCGCTGAAGTTTTCAAAGCACTGGTGTTTAGACACATTGAAGGCAAAATAGACTTTAAACTGGTAGAAATAACCAGGAGAAGGCTAACTAATTGGTGGCAACAATCGAGGCGCGAGTGTACACTAACTATTAAACACACGGTGATGGTACCTAACTTTACGGCTAGATGGCGTGCGTCACCACCCGGTCTAAAGGGCACAGCCGGAAACATCCATCCATCCACTCATCCATTCATGACAGTCATTTGGGGAATCGTGCCGCCGGCGCGCTAGCAGCCACCGCCGTTGTGCCCGTCAGTTTAAACTGCATAGCTTTTTCGGCTGCAGCCACCGTGATGTCAAGGCTTTGTTGAGATGGTCACTGACTCTATCATGTATTATATCCTACACTGCATGTTAACAAACGCGTGTGTGGGGTATATTGAAGGAAAATAAGTTTTAAACACCGGGCACATCGTCTGCTGCAGTGTGAAGGAATGAACGTACAGCTTTGTGAACGCTGCTCATGTAACGGTCGGAGAAGATCGAGCGGCCGTGCTCGTGCAAAGCAGGAGGGTCGCGCCTTTGTCTGAAGGGCGTCTGCACAGCAGCATTCAACGTGTTTTTTGATATTTATAGCCCTGCAAGCGAACAATAAAGAGTAAATTATTGCTAATATACCTGTCTGATCTCAGTAGTTCACTACCCTATTCAGGATAACCGTAGCAGAAATTGCAAGTGACAAAATATAAAGCACCAGCGAACCACCAAAGTGAGGCTATGGTGGCTAAGTGAGGTGGACTGAACGATAGCATCAGCTAGCTGCGTGGACTTCCCCCAAACGACAGTTACGATGAACGCCGCATGGTGACGCCACCATCTGTGAAAGTAGCGAATACTGCAGCTGGCATCGGCCTCTGTTGCTGCTCGGGACGAGCTTTCCATCCTGCATCTGCAGAAACCGGCGCCCAGAAGCAGGATGACTTTGCCATAGCGCCAGTCGGTTGCGTGGCTAAAAGATTTGTCTTAGCAAGATACAATGGTTCAATTCTCGAGTAGGCGACGCGAGTGGGTTGTGAAAAACTGCACTTTGGAGGTATTTTCTGTATCACATAAACATGATTACAGGCTCAAATTAAAGTTTAGTATTGGTACTACTTATATGCCTAAAACATCAGCCGGTTTCCACCTAGTTTTTTATATGACTCTTTTCCCGAAAAACGGAAGGTGATTTGAATGGCTTCCATAGAGTTCCATTGTGTATTTTTTATTTTTTGTGGCGAAAAAATCGGGAGCCCCAACGTTAAAGATGCTGAATTTGTCAAGTGCAGTAAAGCTTTTAGAACTTGTCCATTTTCAAACATTTGGAATTTATGCCACTGTGATTTTACTACGTCGAAAAGTTACCACAACGAATTCAAAACGCGTGTGCTTGCCGCCATGGCCGCTCGGAGTACTGATCAGTCAGTGTCGCTGATCGGTCAGTGCCTGAAGCTAGAACGGCAGTATTACGGACCAAGACGTACCGAGCAAAATACGAAAACACAGGCACGTTTTGTAGTGCTGTGGAGAGGAGGAAGAAACGCCTGAACATTTGATAACGTTTTGTAAAGGGCTTCGCTGTATAGTCGAAAATAAAGGCGCCAAAATTTTCAAACCATTTGGGTTTAGAAACAGTGAGAGCGAAATAAACCTTAAACGGGTAGAAATAACCAGAACCAGGCTAACTGATTGGTGGCTACAATTGAGGTGCGAGTGAAATTCAGTCCCTAAACACACAGTGATAGTACCTAGCTGTATAGGTAGGTGTCGTGAGCCACCACCCGATTTAAAAGGCACAGCTGGATATATCCATTTTTCCTGCTATCCATCCCTGAAAGCTGGATATGATCCTCTTAGTACAGTTTTTAAAGGTGAAAGGGCGTGAAACTTTATTCAAAGGTACAAGAAAGAGGAAGAATAGGGCCAAAGAAACACCTTTTTTTTTGGGGGGGGGGGGTGCTAAGCTGTGCCACACGTCGGCGTCACAGTGATTGACAAAATGTTTTTCATGTGCACATAATGCATCACCTATTAAAGCGCCAATTATAGGTGATGGCATTATTGCAGAGGAACTTCTCAGCCGTGCTTGAAAATTCGCTAAATCGCTAGTCTCAGGCGCTATGCAACATTGACGTGACAGCGTTGAAGAGCTCGTGTCGCAGAAAACCTGTGACCGGCGTTGGCCCCGTTGTCGTGAGCGAAAATTCTTTTGTGCGTCTGTGACCGAAAAATTGAGTTACTGAGATAGCCGCAGAGGCCGCTACTTGTCTATGCATGAACGCGCGATCACAATAAAAAAGCCGCGCATTCGAAAAAAAGAGTGCTCAAGGTGACGAAGCGTGGCAGTTTTTTTGTCTGTCACCCCTTCCTGCTTAGCTTCCAGAACTTTCTTCGGGACGAGAAAAGAGATAATGCAATTGCAGCATGCGACACACCTTTGCAACTCCAGTTGCACTGGACGAATTCCTAAAAAATTGGTGGTATTGAATTTGTGAGATAATAAGCTCTTCTAATGAATTCGTCCAGTGGTTTCTTGATAAAAGTTTCAGAGCCCCTTTAAAGCATTTTGTTGGACAGGTGTCATGAAGAAAACGAGCCCATTCAGCGGTGATAGCGCACGCTGGTCCAATCTACTGTGTGCGGGTTTGTGTGCGTGGGTGTGTATGCAGCAATACATATGAATAAGTATGCACTTACGGGTTGAAGGGTGCACCAGGGGCCAGATTTTGCTATCGCGTTCAGCTCCCAAAGGCGAACCTTAAGGGTCCCCAACTTTAATATGTCCGGCGTTTGGCGAGTTAAAAAGCCATATGTTGAAACCAAACCGACGCTGTCTGGTAGATGGACTGTCAATGTCCCGTTGCTTGAGTTTAGGTAACTGAACAACTTTGTCGGTAAAGAAATTTCCTGCGTAACCCACATATATATATTGCCTCCAAATTCACTGGAGCTCGTTTCTGATTCGGCAGTATGCGTTTCTTGCAACATTCATTGTACTGGAACAGTAATCACAGTTGTATTTGTGTGTAAAATATATATTCCAATATCCGTGTTTTAGGCCTACGGCGTAAGCATTTTTATACGTCGATTTATTATGGCGTCGTCCTTCGCACATATATAAACATAATTATCCATCGGAAATAAACGAGACTCTTTGGGCACGAAGTGTGATGCACTGTTCTGTACTGTGTCACATTCATACAGCACAAGTCCAAGACAGCCAAAAAAGAAAATAAAGCAATGGGCCGTTCTGTGGGAGTTCAAACTATGTGTAGTAAGTAGCACGTAAATAAATATGGAATTTTCGAATGGCCAGTCACGTTTCAGAATAAATAGGGAAACTGAAATTATACACAACAAATGTGCGCGCAAGTAATTTTTGGTTATACTAATTTTGCGAAAACAATATCACGTCTTATATTTGTTCCGAAAGTGCGGCACGTAGTACAGGATCCTTGTGCCATTGACAGTCTCAGCGCCACTGACAGTCCTGGCATGTGCTCGAGCCACCTGTGACGTTGGCCGTAAAAGGTGACTAGCAGTTATCTTCTTGTAACTTCGCAAGCGTTTGGAAAAAGCCTAGGTGGCTATTTGTATGATCGTCGTGCAGGGCAGCAGAAATTCTTGTTGTGCTGAGCGTGAAAACATGAGGTAGCTGACCTGGGCTGAAGAAAAGTTACTCACACAAACATCGTCTTTTTTAGAAAATTTCCGCCAATACTCACATGAATTCTTATCGAAGAACGCAGGCTGTGATCTCAGGTATTACAGGAAGTTATCGAATCAACGAAAGCGTAGTAGACACTGAAAAGTTTCAAGAGACTGGCGTACAAGCAGCAGCAAAACTTTGATGTAGCCCTAATGGCGTGACGAAATCATTTCACGATGTAGAATAGTAGGCTTCTTCTACCTTTGAATAGTGACTGCGTAGCACTACTAATAATCCTTTCCAGTCCGGCAGTTCTTCGCACTAGGAAGCCTCCGTGCCCTAGTCCGCTTGCGTCACTGTAAATTTTCATTTCTCGCCTCGATGTATTCGATGAAGTACGCAAGTATCGGTGGCCTCTGCAAGCGCTGTTTCAGTTCTTGAAATGCTTCGGTTTGTCCAGTTTTCCCCTTGGACGTCGGTTTTCATGAGAAGAGTTAACGGACTAGCAATCTTCGGCAGAACGTCTATAGCAAACACACAAGCTCATAAAATGTCGTACGGCTTTTTTGTCAGATGGCTGGCTGCGATGACAGCTGCATTCCTTGGGGTTCCTTGGGGTCATTACCGTCTTAAATCTTGCCAATTTTGAGACCCAAGAAACACCGCTCCCCCACTTTCCGCGAATCATCACTTTTATGACTTCAAGTTGAGCCCGGATGCTTTGATAGATTGAAGTGTAGCTTAGAAGTGCTTGAAGATTTCATTTAAGTTTGAGGGGGACCCAAGGGCCGTTGTCCATGTGTTGGAGAAACCTCTGCTACTTCAAGTAAGCCAACACTGCATTCATAACGGATTGCGGAGTCACAAGAAACAAAAGAAGACAAATAAGGGCAAGACGTTGAACTCGATCACGTCATACAGTGTTATAAAGTCAGTCTTTTGTTGGCCTCTCTCGTCAACTATGATTTGAGAGAAGTCGTGCAAAAGGGTACATGTTCTTCTTCATGATTTTGTTCAGGCAGTAATGAGGCAGATGGTAATCGTGCATAAACGCAATGGCCAATTTTTACTCCCTAACAATACGTGGGCCATACATTATCTTTTTGACGACTGGATAATGTAGTCCCTTAATTTTTGCCGATGTCACCTCAACGACTCACCCTTCGCCATAACAATTAAGTCAGAACTTTGAGAGTGTCGTAAACCAATTTACCTTTTTCTGTGATACTTCGGTTATCTACACTAACATACGAAGCATTCTTTCAAAACGAGACGCCATATCAAACCTTGTTTTATCGTTTGGGAGTAACCTGTTCATAATAATAGAAACGTGGCTCAATCCCGATGTTCCTGATGTGGGAATACTGGAAGACCTGCCAAATTTTGAACTAATCCGCAAAGATCGGCAGAGAAGCAGTAGTGGTGGCGTTGTCATTGCCATTAAGAAAGAACTTTTATTTTGCACCATTGATATACGTTCCCACCAGGAAATTCTGTGGATCCTATGTCGTTCCAAGCCACAACTTTCTCTCGTTGGTGTGTGGTATCGCCCACAAACAGTTCTTCACAATTTTCTACAAAATTAAACATTTTAATCCAGCTAGTCAAAAAGTACCCGAACGTGCTCCTTCTACTATTTGGAGAGTTTAATTACCCCAACATTGTTTGGTGAAACCCTCCACTAAGTACTGGAAGTCTGGAATCTAAAGAATTTGTAAACGTCTGCTTCAACTTCAACCTCACTCAAATGGTAACTCAGCCAACACGTTTCGAGCTGGATAGTGCTAATTTCCCTGATCTAGTATTGTCTTCAAGCCCTGAAACACTATCTTCTATCACCTACCGTAAGGAAATAACTGACCACAAAGTAATTCATGCCACTCTTGCTCTAACCAAGCCCGTGCGTAAGTCATATAAGAAAATCATCCGTCTCTAATAAAGGGAATTACTTAGCGATCAATAATGAATTTGAACAATTTTACGAGGAATACGAAGCAACATTTCAAGCGCGCCAAATTCATGAAAACTGGCCTATTTTTAAAGAAAAAATAGCATTTTTAGCAGATAAATATATTCCAACATTATAAATCAACGCTAACCGGCATAAACTAAGGTTAACAAAAAACTTTGAAAACTCGAAAACAAGAAAAAACGGCTTTTTCGCCAGGCTAAACAAAACCCACAGCACGATTCATGAGAAAACTACTACGAAGCTGAACGTACATATCTTACCACTATCCGGCAAAGCAAGTACAACTTCTTTCTCTACGATCCGGCTAAGATGATCAGTGAAAACGCTAAAAAATTTTGGCAAACCATCAAACCACAGTCAACCCGCACTATATCTTTACCCAACGAACAGGGTGAAATGCTATCAGATAAAGACAACGCTAACATATATAACACCGCGTTTTCTTCTGTTTTCACCAAAGCACCTGATAAACCTTCTCGATCACCTTCTCGATAGACGGCATTTCAAACATTATTGCCAACATTAAACTGTCCTCATCTGCTGGTTTCGATGAAATCAAATATAAGTTTCTGAAAAACACCAAATTCGTTTCCGTGGCTTATCTAACGCTGTTGTTTTCCCAGTCACTGTCATCTGGAAACCTACGAGAAGAGTCGAAAACGGCCAAGGTCGTTTCCGTCTACAAATCAGGCAGCAAGAGTTCACCTTTGAACTACCGTACCATTTCCATCGCATTAGCGCCTTGTAAGATCATGGAGCATGTCATATACACTCATATAATTAGCTTCCTTGATTCTGAAATTTGTTTTCACCATTCTCAGCATGGTTTCTGGAAGGAACTATCCTGCAAATACAGTTAGCTGCTTTTCTCCATGACCTGCACCTCAATCTAGACGCTAACATTCAAACTGCTGCAATTTATCTTGATTTCACGAAAGCATTCGACAAAGTTGCTCATAAGCGCTTACTACTAAAACTCTCCCGACTGAATCTAAACCCCACAGTTCTAACATGAATTGAGCAGTTCCTCACTAACCGCGTGCAGTCTGTGCGTGTCAATAACAAAAGTTCCGAGCCTCTTTCAGTAGAACTTACCGTCCTTCAGGATTTGGTATTAGGCCCCCAACTCCTTCTAATATATATTAATGAACTACCATTGCGTGTTACTAGCAAAATCCGCATGTTTACCGACATTGCGTTGTTTAGCGTTCAATTGTTAACATTACTGACCAGTCTGCTCTTCAACAGGACTTGCACAACATTAAAGACTGGTGTCAACGCTAATTAATAATTTTAAATACTGGTAAATGCAAACCAATGGCATTTTCTCGAAGTCCTAACCCGTTCAAATTCGAATTTGATATAGCAATCCAGCAACTAGAGTCCTTATGCCAATATAAATACTTAGGTGTGAAGATATTGAATAATTTCGACTGGTCTGCGCCTGTGAACAACGTTATTGCATCATCTAACAAAACATATTGGTTTTTACGACGTCATTTACAAAGCGCTCCACAGCATGTCAAGTTACTAACTTACAAAACACTAATACAGCCCAAACTAGAGTACGCATCAGCCATTTGGTATCCTCGCCAGATATTCCTCACAAACACCCTAGAGGCTTTTCAGAATCGTGCCATTTGTTTCAATCATTCCGCCTTTTCATACGATATCAGCGTAACAACTTTGAAATCGGAATCTTGTTTACAAACACTTTCTAATCGACGCCACATTGCTAGTTTATCATTATTTCATAAATTCTGTCACAGCGTGCTAAATCAAGCACCGTATATTTTGCCACCATCACTTATATCCTATCACATTGGTCACCCCTTAAATGTTGCCCGTCCTCATGCTCGCAGAGTCACCTTTGCATCTTCTTTTTTTCCTCGAGCAGCCAAGAACTGGAACGATCTTGCACAAGAAATCGCTAACTCAAGCCCCACTGCCTTCATTGAAGTGATCGCATCACAATATATCATATAATAAAGTGTTCAACCTGCTGTATATAATGCAACCCACCCCTTATGTAATACCCTCTGGTGGGAATAAAAGTGAAGGTGAAAGTGAAAGTGAAATAATGCTTATCAAGTGGTCTTTTCCAGACCCACACTTACGACGAGAAAGAGTCTTTTTATTGTATAGGAAGAATTCGTGGTGTTTCTGTTGGCGATAGGGACGACTTGGGTTTACGTTGAATGATAGTTCAGGCAACGAAGTAATTGTTCTCCCTTTGTCAGAGTCTGTAAAGGCTAATTTCTCTATGACGGCCAATACTTTTTCAATCAATACAATCAGCATGCTCCTAAATATGAGTCTCCAATATTTGCTATAAATCGTGAGCATCATGCTTCCTTTTCGTATGTGCAATGAGTTTTGCGAAGCAGGTGCCACGACTCAACCGCTAATGCTGACGCCAATCGATTACACCTTCGATATGTTCAGATTTTCCGGTACTAACGGTAATTAGGACATTGGAGCTAGATGGAATGGTTACTTGATCCTCGAGTTCGTTGTTATGCCTTGGAGTCCAACCCGAACTGCATTGGGCTTAGAAGTGTGGCAGCTTGGGCTAGTTGGTATGGCATGACGATAGTTATAGCGCGAGAACAAAACGACGACACAGAGACAAGCTTTCGTGTCCTTCTTGTCTCTGTGTCGTCGTTTTGTTCTCGCGCTGTAACTATCGTCATGCATTGGGCGTTCGGCGCCATGCGCGGCAAGCCCCCTAACTCACGTATTCAATTCCAGCCAGTGACCTGCGGCGCTTCCTGGTTGGAGGCTTCAACATAATACTGGCTGATGCAAGTGTTCTCTAGTGGCTACGAAAAGAAACAAGAGGCACGAAAACAAAAGACAGCGAGTGAAAAAATCGCGGGCCGTCGTCGCACCTCACTAAGAAATCCTTAAGCTGTCAGCCCTAGTGCCCAATACGTCACCCCTCTGTTTATGGTGTACAAAAATGTTGACTGAACTCAACGTCGCCTTTTCCACTCCGTGTATCAGCTCTACGCAGATGCAGCTGAGGGCTAAGACACGTGAGTTTTGACAATGAATTGCAGTTGCGGCATAGGCCGACGTCACCTACCTCAAATTGGTAAGTATCTGATGTTTTCACTTCACCAGACTGCTCTTGCACAGGTAGTAGTACTTCATAGAAGGGCTGTGCGAAGAATTTTGGTGAGCTTTGATTGTTTCAAGCCAAATGGAAGCGCTACGAAAGCAAAGTAAATATGGAGGTTATAATCTCGGTAGTGTTGAAAATTGCTTGCTCGTTTTATAGAGGTACGGCAAGTAGATTATAAACAAAAGCAAACAGCAAGAGGTTAGTGTGAACGATGGACAAATTTAAAGTTAAGGAACTCATCGAAAGTTTTGAGGAGCTAGGACTCCCTGTTAGCCGTGCGACATTGAAGCCGACAGTCCTTGAGATCCTGAAGAACGAAGTAATGAGAGACGAACTCGTTCAGGTCTGAGCGGATATCATGGAATGCCACGAAGAGACTGAAAAGAGAGAAAACCGCGAACGTGCGGAAGCTGAAAGACTAGATGATCGTGAGGAGGCTGAAAAGCACGAGCACCTCAAGGTGAAAAGAATAGAAGTGGCACTGCTACAGTCTTCGCAATGGCTTAACGTTGCTTCCACGTCAGTTCAGATCAGCGGTCATAAGATTCGAGACCAACTGCCACTGTTCGTAGTAGGCGATGATATGGTGAAGCACCTATTTAAGTTCGACCATGCCTGTGAGCAAAATTTCATCGCGTGGTCTCGGGCACCAAACCTGTTAGTTCTACTTGGTAGCGAAGCCTCAAACGGGACAACTGCTTGTCGAGGTATGCGTTTGACAGATGTGACGAGGTCAAGGAAGGTCTCTTGAGACGTTATAAGTAGTCGCGCGAGGCTTTCCAGCAAAACTTCAGTATGCAGAAAGGTGCAATAAGTCACTTTCTGAGCGCGCGTTTCGTCCTAAGCCAATTTAATTGAATGGATCAAGAACGAACATGCCTATTACGATCGTGATAAGGTGGTAGATTGCATTGCGCTGCAGAAATTCTACCGCTGCATCAAGGAAGACATCAAGCTTTGACTGGTGGACAAGCTTCGCGAAGTACAGCTAAACAAGGCAGCCTAGTTAGTTGAAGAGTTCTATACTTGACGGAGCTTGAATAGTACGACAATGCGCTTTGATAGAGTGAAACAAAAAAGCTTTCCGAAGAAACTTGATGAACGGAAACCCACTCCGCACCCTTTTTTTAGAAAGAACCCATCTCTTGCAAAACACGTTGTAGGAAGAGGTCAAATGAAATGGCAGAAATCAAGTGAGGTTCCTGAACTGCACACTGAAACCAAACTGTTGTTTGAATCATTGAGACCGCTTATCTGCTACAGGTCCAAGAAAAGGACATATCATGGGAAATTGTAAACAAAAGTTTGCTTTCGGAACAATCTGACACTGAAAAGTAGACAAGTGTGTGAGAGCTGTGTATCCAGGAAAATATTGTCAATGGAAAAATGTTTCGAGCGCTTCAAGACTCACCTGCAATCATGAACGTTGTCCATTCTTCGTTGGCGTCTCTGGACGACTTTGCAGGAAAGGAGCGTGGATAAGGCAAGTCACCGACGAGTACAGTGCTTGCTTACCGGTTGCAGTGGTTGTCATTATGGCTTTTTCGGTAAGCTTCGCACTGAAGCGGCGGTATCTGCTGCGTCTGCCGATCGTTTTTTTACTCTGTTTTTGTCTCATAATTTTGAGAATCTACTTAAAGAGCAGGTTAACTTGTTCTTTTACAACTTGGCGCACATGGTTCTCACGCGATCACAAGCGCGGAAGTTTTCGCAAGAACAGTTTCTCTGCGGCAAGGCAGATCATCATGGCTGAAATCGGCCAGATGCTTGGGGCCATAGTATTAGGCATGAGTGACTATACATATCCTCTAATATTGGTTCATGTGTGGGGCAAAGATCCTGGGCCATGCAATATTTATAGGCTGCTTAATGCCATAATTCGAGAGCACACTCACCCGATGCCTAATTTAGAGGAGAGGGTTGAAACGGTATCAATGTCTAATTACATTTCCACTGTTGGGAAGCAATAACACCAGCGCGTAGGTGTCTTTAAGAGAGAGTGAAAAGCCCGCGCTCTGATTGTGCAAGAAGCTGCGCTGCCTGCGCCAGCCTTGCCACACGCCCTTCTTTCTTGGCAACCTTTTTGCGAGTTCTCTGGTTCAATAAACCTTATCCCATTGGCTGGAACTTACTTAGATACGCAAGCAGACCTGGAGCTCCACTCTGGCATGTTGGCCGAAAGACCACCGCACACGACTGACGCAGTCGCGAACCAGCCCACCCCAGTACAGCCAGCACCACTTAGCGCCCTGTTTTCCAGCTGCGGCACTACGCGTCAACAGTACCCGCCCATCTTGAGCGGCAGTGTTGAGCAGGATATTGAACACTGATTCGCCTTGTAAGAATGCGTAGGCGCCAGTAACAAGTGGTAGGACGATACTGAGCGCAGCGATGTTATTTTGTACTTGCCTGATGTCACTGAGCTTTGGTTCACAAAGCGCAAAACTGCCATCGCCAACTGGTCTACCTTCAAGAACCTCGTAACCAAAGCGTTTGGCTGACCAGAGGTCTGTGAGATCCACACTGACCATCGTCTACGCCACCAAGCACAGCAGCCTAACGAGAAGTTCCCCAGTTCCCCTGAGGATGCGTTCAACCGCTGTAGGCGTGTTCGCCCATCTATTTCTGAAGAAGAGAATATCCCATACATTCTAAAGGATATCGAGAATGGCGTATTTCAGATGTTCCTGGTGAAAAGCCCGACCACTGTGGCAGATATTGTAAGCATGTGCCAGATATTTCATGAATTGCAACGTCCGCGTTCCATCCTCTTGCAGGGTGTCCTACTATTAGATTTGATCCCAGCCGGCACCGTCGCAAACGACACCGTTCGCCAGAGACCCTGTCTAACCAGATCAAACACTTCATCAGAAATCAAGTCACCCGACAGCTCTCCCTGTTGCCTCATAATGACACGCCCACGGCAAGCCAGTCTTTAATTTCGAAATCTCAGCGCCAAAAATAATAGTGACAAAAAGAAGAGAAGTAGACAACATGGGCGCAAACTTTAAACCAGGTTTACTTGGGAGCACACATGAATATATATCAACACAAATCACAGCAGTCTCACGCCTTTCTTACAAATAAAGTGCTATCGAACAATATACACATACAAAAAATTTATAATCAGCAACTAAACAGGTAAACGCGCATGGGTAACTGCAACAAATGAATGACTGAATAAATAAAATTTATTTAAAGCCCGGCAGTTTTCACCGAGCTAGGTGGGGAAAGAGGGGATTAAACCCTGTCTCTTCCAACTCTCTGTCGATTATAATGGCAGTGCCTCAGGTGACCGCGTGAAGTCCTTGGACCATAGGCAGCGTCTTCAGCTTGCCGAAGGACCCAAAACTGGTCGGCCAGCTCGTCGCGGTTGAGTGCCGCCTCCCAGTGGCAGCGTAGCTGACGCCGCTGATCGGCAACGGTGACCGCAGCCTCGGCGAACGCCGGCCGCTGCTCTCTCGTGGTGGTACCCGCAGCGATTGGCCTCAGAGTTCGTATCTGTCTAATATGTGTCGTGAAAGGAGCAGCGGCAGTGACGACAACTTTTACAGCACACTCCGAAAGCATGTGTCGCAGCGTGGCCCTTTCGCCGCACGCTTTACACGCGTCCATCCGGTTTAGGTGAGGATAATATAGGCGTAGGATTGCCGGGTGGGCTTACGTCGTTTTCACTAATAACTGCAGAGGTACGGGCTGTCTTTCGTTCAGTTCATTGTGTGGTTTTGGGTATTTGCGTCTGTATAGTCTGTAACGCTGTGTAGTGTCGTTTAATGTGGTCAGGCGATCACACCAGGACCATTCCATTTGTTGTTCTTGTGTGAATAGTGCCATCACTCCACTCTCAGAGGTGAAGGCGGCCACCAAATCGGCCACGGCTCGTTGAGTGAAATATCGAGTCGCGGGCGATTTGGTGGCCGCCTTTTCGAGCCACGGAATGGGTTGCCTGGTAAGCTGCGAGCGTGACTCTGGTGTGAACTGGAGTCTACAGAAGTAAGACTTTGGAAAGTTCAATTTTGCGATGCGGATACGAGGACGACGACACCGAGGCCATCGCTTCTCAAAGCTCGCCGCTGTCCTTGTAGTCATTACTTGATTGTAGTATCTGGGCTGCCAGACACGAAATGCGACCACGTGCGCACGGCAGCTTGCGAGTCACTGACCACGACTGCAGCCTCTGGTGATGCGAGTGATGCAAAGGCAATCACCGCCTTATCGGCCGCTTCTGTGTGTTCCTTAAGCACCGCTGCGCTCGCTATGCATTTGCTTGCGTGATTCACAACGGTGATATTGTGAGCACGCCTTCCCTCTGGGTGTCGCGCGGCGTCCACGTAAACCGCTTCTTCGCGGTTGCCATACATTCTTTGGAGGTCACTTCGTCTTTTGTTGCGGCGCCCGACGTGGTGTGTCGGATGCATGTTCCTGGGAAGTGGTGGGACGATGAGACAGTCGCGGACCATGATAGGAACCATCATCTTCTCCCTGCATTGCTTGTGGCATGTTACGCCTAGAGATATGAGAATGCGGCTGCCCGTCTTGTACTTGTAAAATGGCTCATATTGTGCATTGCTGTGCACCTCGACCAGTTCGTCCAAGGTGTTGTGCAGGCACAGATCAAAGAACATGTTCGTACTCGTGTTAACGGGTATGCCAACCACCCTCTTGAACGCCTTGTGAATTATGAATTTGACTTTCTTCCGTTCGGACACCTCTCATTTTAGATAAGGGGTGACAAACGTTATGCGACTCATCGCGTACGCCTGTACAAGGCGAACTGCACAGCTGCAACGAAGAAAAACTTACCAAATACCTTGCAAAATTTTACAAAAGCCCCCGAGAAAAACCATACAAAATACAACTGAAACATGCATTGAGCAGGCATGTCCTGGTGAAGCTAAGAAAGCATGTTATCGGAAAAGAAAATTTTTTACCATGAAAGAGTACAGACGATTGACGTCACGCATTTTGCGCCTTGTTTTGGGGTGATCCAGGCCTCAGTTATCTCACTTGTTACTTCCTCTCGTGACAAAATAGCACAGCTGTTTGTTCTAAGAGTGGAGTGCAGCCACACAGACGGCAATGTACTGCAAAGTGGGACGACGGTGTAACTTTCAATGAGCTACGGTGCTCACGTAGACGGACATTAAGGCATCGCCCAGTTTGCCCGACGTAACCGTGTCCGTACGAGAAGGCGTCTCGTATGCCACCACTTTTACGCAAGGCGCGAACCAATGCCAAGTCTCAAGGTGCACTCACCTTTCTCAGCACCTTTATTTTTTTACTTTCACGGTACTTCAGCCTCGCTCTAATCTTCCTGCTCTGGTGGCACGCTCTGGTGCCACGTTGGCACCAGAGCGTGCCACTTCTCTCTTGAACTGGTGGGACACTGGGCGGATGTGGAGGATTACTGAGAAAGGCCCGGTTCCTTCACATCTTTCCGCCGGCACCCGCTCACTGCCCGTGCTTACGGCCTTTAGAAACCGTTCACGAACAGTGGCTATAACAGCATCAGGGTGCCCTCTCTGTCGCAACTTCTTTGCTTGTTGGCACTTGCCTTGGCTCATCAAATGCGGACAAAACTTTGAGATTGCAGAGCGGATACAAAAGCTGGCTAGGCGTTTTTGCAAGTTTAGAATGACCTGACTTTTAGTCAAGCAAGCCCTTTCGTGACCGGGATTTATATCACCAGCATATTCTACCAGGGCTAAGTGCTGAATGGAGATCTAGAATGCAAAGCATGTTCCGGGGTGCCTCACACGTGAACGTAAAACCTTGCCCTTGCTCCCTGAATACCTTCATTACGTTCATTACTCTTCTGATGAAATCATGCGTGTCAATGAAAACAATGACATAATTCTCAACATAATGAAAAACTTTAACTGCCAGATCGAAAAGGATTTTCTGAATAGCCCTCTCAAGCTTTGCTAGCAATATCGTACTCAGAATAGGCACGACACCAGAACTAGTAAATACGCAAGATTTCTGAGCGAAAACTTTTCCTTTGCCACGTGATCAACGTCGATTCCAAGTAACACCTCAATACCTCGTGTAACCCCTCAATTGACACACCTGAACGTGTGGTGGAAGCATGTTCATTCTTTTCATTACTAATACACTTCTTTACACTCTGCAGAAAAAGGGCCTGTGGTAACGAGTACTAACAATCCTGGATGTTGACACTAAATGACCTTGAGCCTTTCGAGTCGTTGAGCCTAAGAAAACCTACAAGCATGTGGGAACTGGGCACTTGAAAAGTATCAGTCCCAACCAGAGAAGGCTGTCTAACGCTATCGCCTTAACAAAGCGTGTTGTGTCGTAGGTACTGGGTGCGGAGTTGATGCTCCTGCAATGTTGAAAGACGGTGATGATTAAGCGCTAGAGAGATCCAGAGGAAAGAAAATCTGGTTTTTCGGCATCAAGCACAACAAACTGAATATAAACACTCTAATATAGGAACGTAAAAACCACATGGCTGCATAACAGAAATAGCTTGCACAATAACTTCTGTTCAAAGTTAATTTCTTGGTCGAAATAGGCAGCTGAAAAAATGAACTCTATATTTTGAAAAATTTCTTTCCGGCGTGATGAGGAACTGACGGTAGCGCATAGGCCCACACTATCAGTGTCATCGTGAAGCATCTTCGTTTCACGTGGAGGTACGCAGAATATTGCTGCTAAGTCCAAGCAATTCCTTTTGCATACGTGCTTTTTTATTCATCATGGCCATGCTGTGAAGACAGTGTCTCAGTGTGAAATAAGTTTTGTGCACCAGCGGTTGTGTCAGGCACTTCAGATGCAGTTCAATTTTTTGTTCGCCGTCGCTTACGAGAAGCCGACCAGTAGATCTAGTTGTTTGCGCAGAGCTTTTCAGATTTTTTGGTGCACGGTCAGGTATTTTGGGAAGCCCCGGTGAAATGACAGGCACAGCACTTGAAGGAAGCGCAGGTTTCTTTGTTGCGTGCTACAGGTCGTTTCTCTTGAATTCTGAATGGAATGTGGCAGAGATCGCTCCTTCGAGAAAATGCTTTGCGCACACATAGTTAGTAGGCTTCATGGCTCTGTCAGCTCTCGGAATTGCTTATCGCCACCTATCCAAGCGCTCTGGTTGACACGGAGCCTTAAAAAGCGACATACGCTGTGTACAAGCTTCGAATTCTCCGACTTGCGTTCCGGGACAGAATACAACTTTAGAGGTGCAACCAGGGACAAGGCTGCTTACGCGTACTCAGAGTCCTATGCAGTGTCAAGGAATGTGTGCACTGAATCGCAAAATGTGAACCAGAAAAGCAATGCACTGGCAATGCTAATAGAGAGTGGGCAAAGCATTTTTATGTCACAAAATGCCATGCACACAAAGCTTTCGCGGAAGATGATGTTACGCGGGTGAATATTAGAATGAGCAATGCGGGAATATCTGGCACGCTATACAGTTGCGCAATATAAACTCGCCCAACCGAACCTACTCATAGCTGAAGTTTATCGGCGAACACAATCTATTCGCGCCCTCTCCTTCGGCGGAGCAGCGATTGTCAGCACTGTTATGCATTGGTGTCAAAACCAAACTTCATCGCTTCTGCCAAGTATTCAAGCTGGTATCGTCTGATGCAACCAGTGTCAAAACGTTCGAGCGAGTGACGCTGATGCAATAAACCGCATCTCTTGCGGTGCGTCTTGCGCAGCACGCGGCAATCCCCTCTTCCTCCCCCGCCCCTCATCCACGGGTCAAATTCCAGCCCAGCCAATGTAATCTACGGCATCTCTTGCGGCAGGTCTTACGCGACACGTGGCAAGCCCCCTAACGCACGGTTCCAATTCCAGTCAGCAAACAGCGGCGGTTCCTGATTAGAGGCTTCGAACTTCTGGCTGATGCATGGGATTCCCAGGGCCTATAAAAGAACCACGTTGCGTGAAGATGGGAAATGCGTCTGAAGAAATGCCGGCTCACTGTCGCACCTCAGTGCGAGATCCTTAAACTGACCGCCCCAGCGCTAAATGCGTAACACCTCTGTGTATACTGTACTTAGCTGTTGCGTGAACTCAACGTCGCCTTGTCCTTTGCGTCTATCAGCTCTGCGCAGATGCAGCCACGAGCTGAGACACAAATTACCCAGCAGCACTTAACTTTTTCGTATACTGCGGTTGCAGCCATTGATAAGAACATCCATATAGCAAGTTTATCGTTCTGAGTTTCAGGTAAGTCGTGATGTAGGATCAAGGCTGCATTGAGTTGCTCCGATGGTGCTCCCTCATATCATCTGTTCATGTTTCGGCAGTCTCCTTATGAAGACCTTGTGGTCTAGACAGTGGGCTGATGTTTTGTGATTCTCGAATCGTTCTTAGCCATACAGCCATTCTGCCATTCTGCCATACAGCCATTCTGCCATACAGCAAACGCTCATCTATCCATTGTTGTCCTTAGTAGTCGGTATAAGCACTGGCGGATTGTCTCTCGGTAGGGCTGCTGCACTGCCGCCGCGGCTTTGAAATGCAGCCTGGCCACGGGCTGCTGCGTAATAGAATGCGATGTTTCATAGGCAGCGCGTTCTGTTTCATAGGCAGCGCGTTCACTGCGAGAGCATGCAGTTGCACCTTATAGTGGTGTCAGGGGTGGTACGTGTGGCAAGCTTTTCCTCGGTAGTAGCAGAGCGGGCAGTAGACAGAGATGCCACAAGCGTCGCTCTTACGGGTTTCTACCTTTCATCTACAAGCAGGCTACATTGTGTTGAAGTTCGCGGCAGTGTCTGGAGATGGAACTGTGAGGACGTTGAGCTTTCATAACTTGGTGCAGTGGTGACAGTATGACGTGCAGCAGTAGCATGATTTATGCTTTGCTGCTTAGGTCCGCTCATGAAGCAAACGCCCAAAGAACGCTGAAATTACTCGCGAACAATGAGAGGTATCCAGTGCACCTCAGGTTGGAATCCCGGAAACATATATTTCACCGCTCTTCAAATATGACCACGCTGATAGCCTGACGCAGGATATCGGTGCCGAGCGCATGTGTTTCCACGTTGGTCTTGACCGGTATACAGCGGTTATATTGCTTAGTAAAAAAGGTTTTGGGCCTTTTTATTTGTTGTGTCCACCCAAATGAATTTTGTGAGCTCTTGCTCATATCCTTGCATCAACAATGAAAACTATCATTCACTTCCCCTATAGCGGTGTCATCGTGTCTGCACAGCAGACAAAATTGTTCGGTGAAAAGCGTGACGTTTTCATTCGGCACATGTACGTGAGCTTCGAGCGGTGTTTTGGCTCTTTGTTGTAAGATGATGCTAGTGAAGACAGCAAGCATAAGGTTTTGGAAATTCCCAAGATATTAGGGAAACTTCTGCTCTCGATCCTTCTCCTAACGGCGTCTCCTAAAGTCAAATGAGCTAACCCCAGATTGACTCCTTTGCTCAAATACTTTAGGATGGCCACCTGACCGAATACTTTTAGCAAGCTTTCTTGGTCCTCGCACGATATGACCCACAGAATCACGCGTAATCACTGCACCTGCTGAAGAAGGATTGATGTTTGGTTGCGCAGGTGCACGCACCGTAACGGCTTGCTTTGTCGTCTTTGTCTTACTATAGTCAGTCAATGATCAGAACTCTCGTTATAGTCCTAACTGCCTGCCACTAGTTCGATGATTCTGGATTTGTTTCAGGTTTTGTTTTACACGACGCCCACTTAGAATATGGAATAGCGAGGGTGTCCCAAGCATCGTCCTTCATCGTGTATCACGGGTTTGTAATGGTGACGAGCGGAGCAGTCGGCTTGTCAAAGATGAAATTTTTTACTTCACTGAATTGTGGCTGTGAAACAGAAACTCAAATTATAGTAAGAACAGCTATATGTACACTGTGAACGCAAAATATATCATCAGATGTCAGTAATCTAAACTGCAGGAATCGGCGTTGGTGTGAAGTGACTTTGAAAGGAGAAAAGGAAGAAAAAAGCGCGGTTCCTTCACTGCCTCTCTCGATGAGGGCACCTCCACAGTTCAGTGCAGGGAATGGGGTAATAGGGTTTTCATACATGTACTACGGAGAATTGCAGCGTTATGTCTGGTGGCCGTGTAAGATAGGGTTTTCCGTAACTGACCCAGAGTCGTGCAATCGAATTCTGACAGCGGGCACCACATTTTTACAGATGTAAATTGCTACAGGCCTGTGAACTTATATTTATGTGCGCGCTCCAAAACACCATATGCCTGAATTTCACTGCCCCTGTAATACAATGCCTCATAATCATAACGCGATTTTCGCACATACTTTGTCAAATGTTATTATAAATGTCGCATAGTCAAGCTTAGCTGTGAAATCAAAATAATGGTATTTCGTTTTTCTGCGCCCTGCCCATTTGTGCAGATTTTTTTTTATTAAGAAAAGGCGTGGCGCTCCTCACCAGATGTACAAAATAAGCATTGCACTTATGTATCTTGGAGGACAAGATGATTCCTGATCAGATTTGAAGGCGATGCCCCTTCATTGTAATATCTTGAGATACTTGCGAAAAAGGAGTCCCGCTGACACAAAATAGGCATTCGTTTTGTGCTCGCCAAATAAATATTCTGTTATACCAGTTGAACACAAGCCTCGAAATTTTTTAAAAACATTTCTAAAAGCGCTTGGCGTCTTTTTTTCTCTCAAAAGCATGCATTAGCTTCAAAACTGCCATGATTTAAGCTTTTTATGGAAGCTTAGCTGCTAAAAAGGCACTTGAGAAAATACCAACAAGTTAGCTTCAAACTTTGTGATTGGAAAAACAGCAGAATAAAACGTTATCTTACCAAATGCGTGTCCTGAGTTGAAAGACCTGGAAGATAAAAAAACGTAGAAATGACTCACCTTTAATAAATTTCAGCATAATGAGCATTTTCTCGCGCCAACAGCAACATACAAAATATCAGTATACTTGTAGTGGCGTTCTGAGACAGTAAGTCACCACAAGATATTTTTCAAGTCAAACGATCAGTTCCACATCATATTGAGAAGTATCGTAGAGAGTTATAGTAAGTATCTTACTGAGAAGCCCAGCGCCACTGGGCACCCGTGTCACGTGCCACGCCTGATTATGGACTCATTAACGCACTGCGTACTGGGACGCTGGAGCAGCATAGTTCTGGGAGGCGCTGAGTAAACTGATGAGCCAGCCGATGCTCAAATCAGTACCAGATGTCAAGGTATGGCCCCCCGGAGGCACCTAGGCAGCGATCGCGGTTTAACAAAGCTTGGGTGGTCGGCGTGATAGGCAAGGTGATAAATACAATTCACTCCTCATGCTGGAAGCAAGATTCGCCGGAGGAGGCAGCATCGCCGGGATCATACGTGTTGTGTTTGATGATTGATTGATATGTGGGGTTTAAAACCCAAAAACACCATATGACTACGAGAGACACCGTAGTGGAGGGTTCCGGAGGTTTCTATCACCTGGGGTTCTTTAATGTGCACCCAAATCTGAGCACACGTGCCTACAACATTTCCGCCTCCATTGGAAATGCAGCCGCCGCAGCCGCGATTCAAACCCGCGAGCGGCGAGTCAGCAGCCGAGTACCTTAGCCACTAGGCCACCATGGTGGGGCACGTATTTGGTTTGTGTATATGTGTTTGTTGGGGGTGGTGCAGGCATAATGACACTCTTGTGTCCTGCGGGACACGTTATTGAGCAGCTTTTGAGACACTATTGCTCGCGGATTTGAAGGTTTTGGTTTTAACGTTTGTTTTGACTGTTTATTTTAGTTTTGGTTTTGCAACAGTTCAAGTGTCTCGGCTACTAAACAGCGCTTAGGCAACTAATTTTATGTTTTTGTTTATTTTTGAATCTTTTGTATGGATAAGTTGCATAACGACACGCCTAGGAGCGTTTGTCGAGTAAAAGTGGCGTTAAAATGGAGTTTGAGTTAGTGCAGAGACGCAAGCATAATCTGTGTTAGTTTTCCAGGGTTCGTGCGCAAGTTTTTGTTGTTATTTGTGTTTGCTTCACATGTGTGCGGTGTGAACGTAAGTAAAAATGTTAGTTCATGAGGTGACGTGTATGTTCTAATAGAGTGGTAACCACAAAAAATAATTAGGAGTTCATCCACGCAGTAGCGCTATAGCGTGCGTTTGCGGAAGTGAATTGTGGATCTTCCTGATTCCTGCGCACATGATGGTTAGCTCTTTGTTAGCTGAAAGAAGAACTGACGACAAGCTTTGGCGGCACAACATTTTGGGTACTAAAAGACAACATAAAGCAAGACGGTTTATTTTTTAAGTAAGAGACCTGGTAGGTTACCGCGGGTTACTAACGTTGGTACACATGTATGTCATGTAGAGCTCATGAATTGGGAGTTCATTTTCTTGAGAGCAGTGTCATAGAATGAGTATTTTTGAATAGGGATTGAGAGCTTCAGCGAAAGCTCAAAGAAATGCTTTGATTGCTGTTTTGTGCTTTAGTTTTACTAATTGCAAAATGTTCTTTTGACATCATTTTTTATACTAGATGTGTCTCAGTGCAAGCAGCGTGCTCTCCCGTGCCTTTGGTTGTCTGTATTTCTGTGAACGCCCAGGGAGAAAAGGCCCATAGATGATTGAAGATTGCCGTAATGCATCATCGGCAGTGGCCTGGATTACGCCACCAAACAACGACGTTTCGGGGAACCTGTGCGGCTGGTCACCCTCAGGTCGCGAATTTCTCACCGGTATACAAGCTGTTGCGTTTGCTCGGCCACCCTTTTGCCGCGGCCGCCAAAACGAAAAAAAACAGCCGCCTAAATTGTAGAGGTAAGGAACAGCGCCAAGACGCTCTGCTGTTTTCATGTATTGGACGCTGCGTGGCTGAAATTACACTACACAGCACCGCTGTTCTTTGGGTGCGCGCAGAGATGCGACACGTGGCGTCTTCGTGCCCCGGTAAAGGCCATAATACCGAGCTTCTTCCAATTACGGATGCCGGACCACCACGCTGTGCATCTCTGACTGATGAGCCGTCGATGCTCAATTCAGTACGAGATGTCCAGCTATGGCCCCTCGGAGACGCCTAGACCGCGATCGCCGATCGGTAAAACTTGGGTGGTCGGTGCGAGCGGCGAGATGACAACCACATTTTTTCCCGCTTGCTGGGGAGGCGGTGCTGCCCGAGGAGGCAGCACCGCCGGAAGCATACAAATATTTGGTTTATGTATGTGTGCTTGTTTAGGGTGGTGCCGGCATAATGACACTCGTGTGTGCTGCGGGACATGCTATTCGACAAAGCCGTATGAGGACTCACGCACTCGATTTCGTGCCGACCAGTTGCGCCCACGCGATTTCCGACATCAACGTGGCTCTAGCCTACTGGGCTGGCCTTACGCCGTCTCCTGACGCCGATCGTCGACGACAGCATAGCTCTGGCCTACTGGACTTGCCCTGCGCTATTCCCTGACGCCGACAAGAGCTCTCGCCAGTGGTACCCCGTCCTCGGACTCCTGCAACCGTGTCCGTCTTTCCTGTCTTCTCCCTACTTTCGTCATTAGCTGTCACTGCGCCTCACTCTATTCATCACCTCTCTGTATCTCTTTACTTTTTATTCCCATCTTTTTTATTCCTTCTCTACCCCTACCCCTCGTCAGGTACTGTTGAGGTGTCTTCCCCCAGAGAGACAGTTACGGGATTTACTTTTCTCTTCACTTAAAATCACTCCCCCCCCCCCCCCCGACAGTGCCGTAGAATCCCCAGATCCCCGATATAGGGATCTGCGGAGATACGAGACTGTATTTATTAAGCTCCATCGGGCTGCTTATTGTGGTTCACGGAGCTGGTTCAATAGATAGCCTTTTTTGAAGTAGGGCTTTCGATGCAGAGCTTCGGGCCCGAGAGCCCGTGTCATGTAATTAATGTGAATTAACACTCTCTACGATGTTCTATTTTCTTCTGCCTCAACATCTTGAACCCCGCATCTCCGGAGCCACACACCCCGCTCGCAACAGCAGTGTATTGTCACTAAGGCGTACCGGAATACCAACTCGAAATACTGTGTTATTGCAGGTGAGTCAGAGAAGTACCGGCTATCGTGCGGCAGGCAGCATTCGGCGACGACCAGCTTTGCTCAAAGCGTGGCACATTGATGGGTATTGCTCCTTTTGTGAACGCCACACACAAGAAAAAATGTTAACACATGTCTAATGAACAGGGCCGTTATAATTACACTTGATATTTGTGTGTAGCTCAAGCAAGAAGCATTGGTAAAATGTACACAGTCATGGTCGGGACAATAGGCCTGATGCTTGCTGGGAGGAGACTCTGCGTAAGACTTTTTAGATTCTGCGGAGGTTCGAGGATTGAACCGCCCGCCTTTGAGCTTCAGAACATTTATAAGCGTAAGCTAAACTGTACCTGAAGTAAGAAGGACAAGCATTGGCAGGCATGCATTTTTGTTGTGGCAATATCAAACTACAGCTGTTTTTCTGGCTTCCGTTAGGAATGTCTGTGAAGCTATCGAGAGCTCAATTATGTCTCATCAACTTTGCGATGTAAACGATTTGCTGTTTCTGTTTGCAGTGGCGTCTCTAGAGTCAGAAACATCGTAATATGGAATCATTACAGCAATACATCACTGATGCAATATATACGCCGGGGCATGCAAAGAAACTGCATGTATCGCTGCAACGCAAGCGCACCGCAAAAAATAACGTTCTTCTCACACTGCGCGAATAATAAAAAACGGTGCTAGAAAGCTAAATATGCATCGTTGCCTACTTTGTGTTATTAGCACACTTTCCTCGACACCCCTAATGAAAACAGAAGAAAAACCTGCAGTGATTTCGCACTTCAGATACTTATCTTGAATGCATTGCGCTTATTCATCTCCGGCGCTCGACAAATTGTGAGATATGCTCGGAACCTCTCGGTTAGCATCTATCCGTAACATAGAATCAACCGTATTATAATCAACAATACCGAAAGGTACCACTGCACAAGCTACATAAACGTGCATGCGGCACTGTACAAATAGTGTATGCATCAGCTGATTGGTGGGAATACGGCTAGCATCATGCCCCCTCGCTTTCCAGTTCTTCTTCTGCAACGTCATTTGGCGTCCCGAAGATCGCGCCACTCGGTCTTGAATGAAGAGTTTGTGCTTCAGCCGCAGAAGCAGAAACAAAGGAGGGAGCACGCTTAGCACCCAATGCGACCAACGCAAGCTCAGACACACGGCCGAATTCAAGATCAACATTCACGCCAGGCATGTTGGACACCCCCCTTCAGGATCTGCGCATTTCCGTGCCGTCATGTGCCACGGACAGTATAAAATCCCTACCACAGAACTACTTCACCAGTGGGCACGGCGAAATGGCTTCGACCATGCCGCTGACAAAGAAGTTTGTTCTCACTGTGCAGGTTAGTTGTTCATTCTCTACAATTAGGAGTGAAGATGAGTCGTTTTTATTGGTTCTGCCGTGCCCAGGTGCTTGTTTGAGTATTGCTTATGACTGTTAGGTAGCTCTTGGAATTTCGGTTTGTGGTGATGTTGAAAGCAACCCCGATCTCTCTGCAGCTGATATTTTACATAATGTACTGAAGGTACAGGCCGATGTTCACGCTGAGGTTGCTGAAATGAAATAAAGGTTTAGCGAGTGTGTGCAGCTCATTCATGATCTTGACTCACGTTTATAATCACTACAACACCCTATGAAAGAAGCAAAGAAAAGCTTGCCGATAATTAGAGCTTCAATCATCGTCACTATCCCTTCAAAATTGAGTGGCCTTGCAAAGCAGAAATTTTGTTGACCTTGAAGATCGCAATCGAAGGTCAAAAATAATTGTTTATGGCATTTTGGAAAATAGCAGGGAAAAGGAGGCATCGTTAAGAAAAAGCGTTGTTGGAGACATTTTTGAAAAAAAAAACTTGTAGTTAATTGCGAATCTATAGTCTGTATTCACCGCCTTGGCCGCCATGCCGGCCGATGCACAGTAATAGCCTATTTTGATAACATTTATGAAAAGCAGGCTGTAATTCAAAATACAAACAAACATTAAGGGACAAACATTCTCATTCAAAATGACTACAGTCGTAAAACACGGTGCATGCTTAAGTTTCTTTAGGATAGCGCCAAAGTTGACCGAGTGAATAAGAAGCGGGCATCTTTTTTGTATGGTAAGTTGAAAATTGATGACACCATCTCTGTATGGGACGATACCAGAAATGAACGTGTAGCACTTTCAAACCAGCGAGTTGCCACTCGTTGACGTAATCCACGTACAGAGGCTAAATAAATAAAGATACTGAATTTTAATGTTTGAAGCCTTGGAAATAAAATAGGCGAACTTGAACTGATACTTCTTGAACATGATCCACACATAACAGTACTAACAGAAACCTGGTTAAATGACACCGTTTGTGATTCTGTTTTATTACAGCCAAACTATTGCATTTTTCGTTGTGATCGTCGAAGTAGGGGCGGCAGCGTAGCCATTGTTTTATGACATCCACTGACAGGTGTTGTTATAAACCAAATCGAGGGTCATGAAAGTTTGTTCCTCAGAGTAAACTGCTTGGACCATATCTTTATCGAGTGTGCTGTGTATAATCCTCCATCGGCTTCCCCTGAATACATTTCCAAACTGTGCGATCATATGGCTGTGTTTTCGTGTTTTCGAACAACAGGGTGATACTCGCCGGTGATTTTCTTATTCCTTGGATTGATTGGCGTGACCCTGTTTCCTTTTTAGATGTGCACATAAACCCTCTTGTGGATATTATGATTATGTGTGATCTAAAACAAACAGTTACCGAGTAGACCAGAGAAGCAGGAAGTGCCCGTTTGGTAATAAATTTAATTTTTATTAGTAATTGTATTTTTGTATACTCTGTGATTGTGGTTGACGGTGTGTTGGACCACAAGGTTGTGTACCTTTTCGTTCCGCTTGGTGATGCGAAGTCGCACAAAAACCAAGAAAAATGTTAATAAAAGATTTTGCTAAAGCCGATGACCATGCAATACTTGACTGTTTGTGGGAATTTCGTGATAACATGCCAGGCTGCATCACAAACTTCTGCGATGCTCTGAAAAACACTAATCATTAGTGCATTGAAAGGTTAGTTCCCTCCAAATTAGTTCGCACTGAAAAAAAACCCATAGATGACAAGAAAATTATTCATATACACCGTAGGCTAGAACGAGCTAAAAGTATAAAAAAAACGGTGAGTGAGATATCTCAATTAAAAATCAGCCTCGCTTCCAAATTCTCCGACGCAAAAATTAGGTATTTCACTCGTTCATTATTTGAATTTTCGACAAAAACCCTCAAAAATTCCGGCGCTATGTAGGACAAACGCATGCTACGCCCAGTCAAATAACTGTTGATGGTTCCATCGTAAATGATTCGTCGGTCGTCGCTGATGAGTTTAACAGGTACTCCTCCATATTTTCTGCTCCCCACCATGAATCATTACATAACAACATTCTTCCAGTAACGTCTTCCAACTTCATAACTTGCGAGAGTATCGTTTCTTTGCTGCTTAACCTGCTTAACCTGAAAAATAAATCTTCAATTGGTCCAGATAATATCCCTAACACATTTTTGCGTAAATATGGTGAACCTTTCACGCACATTTTAACAAACGTTTTACGCCTCTCCTTCGAAAATTCCTTCATTCCTGATGGCTGGCGCCTGGCGCTTGTAGTACCAGTGTTTAAGAAAGAGGATCGTCTAAACATTGCAAACTACAGGCCCATTTTCTTAACGTGTACGTCATGTAAGCTATTAGAACACATAGTCGCACATTACACACCACATTGCTTGAAAAAAACCGCCTGCTGTCGCCATTACAGCATGGATTTAGAAAAAAATTATCGACCACAACACAGCTGGTAGCAACAATTCATGAGTTCACGTCGTCGCTTGATACGGGAAATCAAATTGATGCTATATTTTAAATTTTAGTAAAGCTTTCGATCTTCTCACGCATAACAAAGTCATTTTTAAATTACATATTCTAGGTCTACCTGTGAACCTCATTGACTGGATCCGTTCTTACCTTCACAATCACAAGTAGTATGGTTAAGTATATGACTGCATATCTGGTATTTTACCAGTGTCATCCAGAGTTCCTCAAGTCAGTGTTTTGGGACATATTTATTTTCTAGTGTATATAAATGACATTGGTAAATCAATAGACACATCACAAGTCCACATAAAGCATTCTGCAGACGACTGCGTACTTTTTAAAACGATTACTGCTCCTAATGACCAGAAATGCCTGCAATCCAACCTTTGTGCCATTTCTAAGTGGTGTGACGATCGGTCAAAGAAATCATCATCATCATCAGCCGGACTACGTCCACTGCAGGACAAAAGCCCCTCCCATGTTCCGCCAGTTAACCAGGTCCTGTGCTTGTTGCTGCCAATTTATACCCGCAAACTTCTTAATCTCATCTGCCCACCTAACCTTCTGTCTCCCCCTAACCCACTTCCCTTCTCTGGGAATCCAGTCAGTTACCCTTAATGACCAGCGGTTATCCTATCTACGCGCTACATGCCCAGCCCATGTCCATTTCTTCTTCTTGATTTCAGCTATGATATCCTTAACCCCCGTTTGTTCCCTAATGCACTCTGCTCTCTTCTTGTCTCTTAAGGTTACACCTACCATTTTTTTTCCATTGCTCGCTGCGTCGTCCTCAATTTAAGCTGAACCCTCTTTGTAAGTCTCCAGGTTTCTGCTCCGTAGCTAAGTACTGGCAAGATACAGCTGTTATATATCTTCCTCTTGAGGGATAGTGGCAATCTACCTGTCATAATTTGAGAGTGCTTGCCGAATGTGCTCCACCCCATTCTTATTCTTCTAGTTACTTCAATCTCGTGGTTTGGCTCGGCGGTTATTACCTGCCCTAAGTAGACATAGTCTTTTACAACTTCAAGTGCACTATTACCTATCTCGAAGCGCTGCTCTTTGCCGAGGTTGTTGTACATTACTTTCGTTTTTTGCAGATTAATTTTAAGACCCACCTTTCTGCTCTCCTTGTCTAACTCCGTAATCATGAGTTGCAATTCGTCCCCCGAGTTACTCAACAATGCATTGTCATCGGCGAAGCGCAGGTTACTAAGGTATTCTCCACTGACTCTTATCCCTAACTGTTCCCATTCTAGGCTTTTGAAAACCTCCTGTAAGCACGCGGTAAATAGCATTGGGGAGATTGTGTCCCCCTGCCTTACACCCTTCTTGATTGGTATTCTGTTGCTTGCTTTATGAAGCACTATGGTAGCAGTTGATCCCCTGTTGATTTCTTCCAGAATGTTTATATATACTTCATCTACGCCCTGATTCCGCAGTTTTTGCATGACGGCTGATATTTCTACTGAATCAAACGCCTTCTCGTAATGTATGAAGGCTATGTATAGTGGTTGGTTATACTCTGAGCATTTCTCTATTACCTGATTGATAGTATGAATGTGGTCAATTGTTGAGTAGCCTGTTTGAAATCCTGCTTGTTCCTTTGGTTGATTGAATTCTAATGTTTTCTTTACTCTGTTAGCAATTACCTTTGTAAATAGCTTGTATACTACAGAGAGCAAGCTGATCGGCCTGTAATTCTTCAAGTCCTTGTCATCTCCTTTCTTATGTATTAAGATGATGTTAGCGTTCTTCCAAGACTCTGGTACTCTTCCCGTCAGGAGACACCTCGTAAACAGGGTGGCTAGTTTTTTTAACACAATCTGTCCTCCATCTTTCAGCAGATCTGATGTTACCTGATCCTTACCAGCAGCTTTGCCCCTTTGCATGCTCTCCAAAGCTTTTCTGACTTCTTCTATCATTACTGGGGGGGTGTAATCTGGGTTACTGCTAGTTCTTATAGTATTAAGGTCGTGGTTGTCTCGGCTACTGTACAGATCTCTGTAAAACTCCTCCGCTATTTTAACTATCCTATCCATATTGGTAGTTATTTTGCCTTCTTTGTCCCTTAGTGCATACATCCGACTTTTGCCTATCCCAAGTTTCCTCTTCAATGCTTTGACACTTCCTCCGTTTTTCAGAGCGTGTTCAATTCTCTCCATGTTATACCTTCTCAAATCGCATACCTTACGTCTATTAATCAACTTCGAAATCTCTTCCAGTTCTATTTTGTCTGTTGTACTAGACACTTTCATGATTTGCCGCTTCCTAATTAGGTTCTTCGTTTCCTGGGAAAGCTTGCCAGTGTCCTGTCTAACTACCCTGCCTCCAACTTTCACTACACACTCCGTAATGATACTCGTCAGATTACCATTCATTGTATCTACGCTAAGGTTGGTTTCCTCACTAAGAGCCGAGTACCTGTTCTGCAGCGACACTCTGAATTCCTGTACTTTCCCTCTCAGTGCTAGCTGATTGATTGGCTTCTTGCGTATCAGTTTCTGTCGTTCCTTCTTCATGTCTAGGCGAATTCGAGACCGTACCATTCTATGGTCACTGCATCGTACCTTGCCAATCACTTCCACATCTTGCACGAGTCCAGGGTGTGCACTCATTATAAAGTCTATTTCGTTCTTATTTTCGCCATTAGGGCTCCTCCATGTCCACTTGCGGTTTTCTCGTTTTCGGTAGAAGGTATTCAAAATCCGTAAATTATTGCATTCTGCGAATTCTACTAGTAGCTCTCTTCTGGCGTTTCTAGTACCGATGCCATAATCTCCTACTGCCTGGTCTCCAGCCTGCTTCTTCCCTACCTTTGCATTAGAGTCGCCCATCACTATAGTATACTGTGTTTTTACCTTACTCATTGCCGATTCCACGTCTTCATAGAAGCTTTCAACTGAAGCGTCATCATGGCTGGATGTAGGCGCGTAAGCCTGTACTACCTTCATCTTGTATCTTTTATTCAGTTTAATTACGATACCTACCACCCTTTCATTATTGCTATAGTATTCCTCTATGTTGCCAGCTATGTTTCTGTGAATTAGTAACCCCACTCCCAGTTTTCTTCTGTCTGCCAAGCCCCTGTAGCAAAGGACGTGCCCAATCTGTAGCACCGTATAGGCCTCATCTGTCCTCCTAACCTCACAGAGCCCTATTATATCCCATTTAACACCCTCTAGCTCCTCGAATAGTACAGCTAGACTTCCCTCACTAGATAATGTTCTAGCGTTAAACGTTGCCAAGTTCAGGTTCCAATGGCGGCCTGTCCGGATCCAGAGATTCTTAGCACCCTCTGCTGCGTTGCAGATCTGACCGCCGCCGTGGTCAGTTGCTTCGCAGCTGCTGGGGACTGAGGGCCGTGAGTTATTTGACGTAAGCATGTGGGAGGTAGTGGCCAGATACTGCACCAGGGTGGCCAATCCTTCTCTGGTGAGGGAGTGCGTTCTCGGCGGTGTTTGCCGGTGAGGCCGCACCCCAGGCCTCCTAATGCAGTTTCATCAACATGCGGATTTTTTTTAATCCGGTTGGGAACTGCGCGGTACCGGGATTTGAACCACGGACCTCTTGCATGCGAGGCGGATGCTCTAACCACAACGCCATCGCCGCAGTTCATTGTATCATGCTGACTTTATTCACCATGATACAATTTGAGAGTCAGTCCAGAATTTCACACTCGTTAGCTTCCTGATGAAATTCTCAGTTATATGACTGGTCAATTTGACTGATATTGTGGCCGCCAGCAACTCCAACCTTGCTAGTGTAATCTTTTTAATTGGAGCAACTCTACCTTTTGCAATGATTAAATTGGCTGCATTGCTTCCATCGAGTATTCTGTTACAATGTATGCTGCTGCTCGATACGCCATTGGACTTGCATTGGAGAACACGTGTAGAGTCGATGCTTTCACTTCAGCTTGCCTGTTGTCATAGCATCTGTTAACGCTGAAGTCATCAAAGTACTGAAGCTCCTCCGACCAGTCCTTCCAAGCTGATCGATGCTGGCTTGGTAACGCGTCGTCCCATTTCAGTTTCTCCATCCAAATTTTTTGCAGCAATATTTTTGCTCTAACTGAAAATGATGTAAAACAACCTAGAGGGTCATATAGCCTTGCCGTGGCTAGCAAAACCTGTCTTATTGAGAGTTGTCTCATGTCCTTGTCATTTCGCCCTGCAGTGTCGGGAAAGCTCAACACGTCAACTACGAAATTCCATTTCAGTCCTAAAATCTTGATTTGTCTCTCTTATCCCTCGATCCAGATCATCTCCTTCTTCATCACAGTTTTCTTAGTTCGGCGTCATTTGAAGTTCATTTTCTTAAATTCATTCCTGCATTACGAAAAATGTCTTTTGCTTCTTTGTATATTTTTGTCGATATCGAGTATTCGTCGGCTCCTAGTAAAACGTCATCGACGTAGATTCCTTTCATAAGTTGCGCCACAACTGCAGGATATTTCTCTTCGAATTTATCCAAATGTCGATGAATTGTGGCCGCTAGAAGAAAGCTACTTGGTGTAGTTTCGAAAGTAACCCTCGTCATGGTTGGTATGTGAGGTTTATGTCCTAATACCACCATATGATTATGAGAGACGCCCTAGTGAAGGGCTCTGGAAATTTCGACCACCTGGGATTGGAAATGTAGCCGCCGCAGCCGGAATTCAACCACGCGACCTGCGGGTCAGCAGCCGAGTACCTTAGCCACTAGACCACCGCGGTGGGGCAGTAAGTAACCCTCGTCATCCTCCACGTTTTTGTCTTCGGGCTTGGCATATCTTCGCTGGGTATTCTTTCCCACCACATAAATTGTAGTGAGTCTCGGTCATTTTCGTAAATTTATATGCAAAAGTGCCTTTTCCAAGTCGGCTGACATTGCGATCTTGTGATGCCGGGAGTTCATCAGCAAACTTGTGATGTCAGGGTTTGGGTGTGGCCCATTTTCCAAGTTGTCATTCAAGGAGTTGCCTGGATTCTGGCTTGACGATGCGTCAAAGACGATCCGTATCTTTGTCGTCGTTCGGTCTTTCTTAATTACCGCTTGATGCGGCAAGTAGTATACAAACTTGTTCTGTGTATCTGATCCGGCATCTTCTTCGATGTTTTCTGCTATTTCTTGCTCGAAGTACTGTCGGATGAATTTGTCGTAGGCTAGGAGGTCATCTTTATTCTTGTATAATTTCTTTCACCTGGATAAGCCTCTTCTCTGCAATGGTGTTGTTTGTCGCCCAATGTTACATTTTCCTTCCATAGTAGCCGCACTTGGTATCTTCCTGCTTTGAACTCCATTGTTTGTCGTACGTACTCTAGCACACGGTCATCTCTCATCTTTGTTGCTGGTTTCTTCTTGATTCTCATGTTTTCCAAGTCCCAGAATTGCTGCAGTTCATCGACACTCGTGTCCGACTTGGCACTGACATTGAGTACCATAACAGTCGACGATTTCACTGGCATACAATGAAGTCCTACAGGACCTTGGACCCCAACATCATTTCTATTGCCGTTGCTTTTGGATGAATCTTGTAAGTGCGACCAGTGACTACGGTCCAGTAATGATCTGCTCCAATTATTATCGAAGTTCCCATATTTTTTCTTTCTTTGTCTGTCTACTCACTGTCATTAGTCAAACGAATTCCCATCAATCTTGCTCTTTCGTGTATTGTCAATGGTGGCGATGGTAGCACGTCACAGGATATAAATTCTATTCCAGCTTGGAGACGAGAAAGAAGAAGTGAGCAGGGGCACGCTCTATATTTTTTTCAGTATCGTTCTGCCAACAATAAACCCAAGTCGTATCAGTTCTGCGGTCTCTCTAGTCTTTCTGTAACATGGTGCCAAGACCAGGATATCTGAGGACAGACGCAAAGGACAGACCCCATTCGCAACAACGGGTTGAAGAACGAAGCAGCGGTGTCTGGCTCAAAGACAAACCGTCGAGGGAAGGACCATCACCGACGACTGTAAGCGACACACATACACAGGCAAGAGCTCTTTCAACACATTTTAAGCATGAATAAAGAGGCCCCATCGAAGAAGCAGAAGACCTTTTGAGCAAATGCGGCAACGCTTAAAAGCGAAATTGATAAGAATACAAAAAAAGACGCCGATCGTGCGCAACTTATGACACTTCTAAACCAGATGAAGAGTGTGTCACTGACGCCAGGACAAGTTAATGAACAGATTAAACCACTCATTGAAAAGAAGACGCGGAGGCAGAGTTTGAAAGAGTTTTGCAATATGAGATGAAGATCGTCGCCACAACGACAAAAATAGAGGAGCAATTACGCGAGTTATAACAAGCGACGCAACTGACTACGAGAATAGTCACGAAACAAGCGAGCTCAGTGCAAGGTACTAATCGAATCTCGGAGACGCAAGAGCTTGTTAAGTTGCCACGTCTTTAGATGATCAAGTTTGATGGAAAAAAAAACAGCATGGCCAAGGTTTTGGCATCAGTTCGAGACATCGGTGCATACCAGATTGAACATGCATGAAGAAAAAAAATTTAGTTATCTTCTGGCGTCTCTGAGCAGGGGGGCAGCGTCTCTAATAGAACGTTTGCAGTTTTCTGATCAGAATTACGAGCATGCAGTCGCTCTTCTGAAAGAAACCTTCGGACGACAAGATACTTTAAGAGACACCTACATAAAAAGCTAGCAAACGTGGAAGCAGTGAAGAGCCCTAAAGATGTAGATGGGTTGAAGAAGCTCTTTCAAAAGTTGCAGGTGAACACACGAGCATTGCAGTCGTTAGGAGTGGAAATGGGTAGTTACGCCACGGTGATAGCTACTGTTGTAAAATCTGCGCTACTGGTGGATATGAGGATTGAGATGAAAGTGAAGAAGATAGAGAAAGGTGCCAAAAGACCAGTAACTACAGAAACGGACTCAACGTCAAGAAACAGCACGAGCAGTTTGAAATAAATTGAGAAGTTTTTAAAGATATATATACGCAGCAGAGGAGAAACTCGAGAGAAAAAATACGTGACCCAGTCACCGCACAGTATGAGGCGGACTAGAAAATCTATGCTTCAAAGCACTTTGATGGAAAAACGCATCTTCTGTGAGATGACTGGATATTACATGGAAGATTGCAGAAGAAGCATTGCTATGCAAACAGAAGAAAGAAGCCTTGTAACGGGAGCGAAGGTGCTTCAGATGCACCAGACCTCACCACACGGCGAAGATATGCCGCGCTAACGTACACTGCAAAACATGCAAGGGAAGGCACGCGTCATTCGTGTGTCGACCACGTATACCTGCAGAAAAGTCGGCACAGCAGCAAAGTGTTGATGATGTTGAGCAAGTATGTAAACGCACGCAACCTGACCGGTTAGACACTAGAAAGTCCTGCAACGTGCACGCGCAGCAGTCTGGTGAACATAATTGCATACTACTGCAGACAGCCTTTCCGAGGACGGAGGGAGAAGACAGCGGGTGCTACGCACGAATTCTGCTCGACAAGGGGAGCCAGAGGACATTCATCCTCAAAAGACTGTCAAGAAAACTAGCGTGCAAGGTAAAAAGATCTGAAAGGATTACCATAGGATCATTTGGAGGAGGAGAGATGGAACTAGACATGAAAGTTGTCGAGGTCAGCGTAAGGAAAGACCCCACATCGGAGCAAGTCAAAGAAATAAATAGCAATAAATCAGTTGTCATGCATATAAAAATAAGAAACACCGTTTAACTTATACGTATTCTCTCAACAACTGTCCATTGATTGAGGTTAACTAATATAAATATGTGGGCGTCAAAATTACAAGCCACCTAACATGGTCAAGCCATATTATTAAAAGATGCTCAACTGCTTCTAGAAAGCTTGGATTTTTGAGAAATAAAATAAAATAAACACCGCCCTCAGAAATGAAAATGTTGGAATACAATGCTTTTATAAGACCAAAGGTAGATTACGCTAGTGTCCTTTGGGACCCACATAAAAAGAAAAATGTTAAGAAGCTTCAGATGGTGCAGCGAAAGGCGGCCCGCTTTGTCTTTAATGCCTACCACAAAATTGACTTGCCAACAACGATAATGACCATTAATGATATCTCTATAATACAAGAGCGAAGAGCTGTTGCCCGGCTGAATTTTCTACACTCACTTTATTTCCATAAATTTAACATTAGTCCAGAAACTTATATAAGAAATCGAATCTCAAGACAAACTCGACGTACGCACAGTTACACCCTTGAACCTTGCTTCGCACGTACTAATCTTTTTATGAACCCGTTTTTTCTTCGGACGATCAATAAGTTGAACGCGTTACCTTTTGAAGCCTTCTGTGATAATGAAAATCCTGACTTCGATAACTATGTATTTTTCTGTTTTAAACCATACAACTCAATATCTCAGACTCTCTCACGCTGTATCTGATTTGAATTCTCTTGTTACAATTTTGCAATTTTTGCTGCCATTCTAATTTTTTCAAGAGTTATTCTGTGTTCTACTGCGTTAACATGTTTTTATTGCTTGAACATTCTTTTTATTGAAGTTGCATTATGGATCACTTTTTATTATGCCCTCTGTTTGGTATTTCGACCGCAGTATTCTGTAAATAAAATAAATAAAGAAATAAATAACGGCCCAGCTTTAGTATCGCGCACAGGCACAGACTTGTGTAGATGGCCGTAATCATGGCGGCGGGAAGAGTGTCTTCCCCACATTGCGGGTATGCTGTGCAAATTGTTAAAACGTAGGCTACGGAAGCACGAGGTTACTCGGAGGTGAATACCACCTATACTGATTACGTCTTCGTGGCTAAATACATTAAGAGCACCGACAACAGAGGTGCCCATTGCCTATGCCACATTTGAACTCTTCACTGAGCAGCGTTCAGAGGTTCTGCTGTATGTTCGCCCTGCTAATCGCTACCTTTTGACAAATATACTGAGATTGGTGTTTTTTTGCGCGCATTGCACCTTCTATGCTTTTATTTTTTTCACTGAACAACTTTCTTGAAAAGGTGCATATAGTCAAGAAAGGACAGATATTTGATGGTTCGGAGGTGGTGGGTAAGCATTAAATACTTGAAGCGGCCACTTAAAATAGAAAGTAAAGAGTGGGGGGGGTAGGTGGCGCTGGGACGGCGAGAAAACGGCAAAAGTAGGAAGAGCTACGAGGCAACGTGCGGGAAAATGCTCTCGAAGAGAAGAAAAAGAAACCAAAAAGGCTTATAAAGCACCGTTCAAGACGACGATCTTCGGCCTGCGTTTCTGTGGCTCGCGTAGAACCAGTATGCGTCTGTAGAAAGTTGACACCCGGCACCCTATTTGAAGGTAGTAGGACGTGACCGGTGGCGCCACTCCTGCCTGGGTGCAGTGGCCGGAAGCGGTTTCGTGGGCAAAGCCTGCCTGGTGCTGCGTTCGTGGGCCATTGCCTGACCATGGTCCTCGTGGTTTGCGGCCCACCTTCTGAGTTAGCCCCAGAGTGTCACGCAGACATGCCGCATACGGTAGGACATTCGCGTGTCAAGGACAGTGCCAGCTGCATCCTCCTTGGCACATCCACCCTTTCGCAGGACGAACAGAACACCACTGTAGTAGGACACTGTTTCGAGCCGTGAGATGGTGTTTTTTTGTTCCCTTTCAATATTCAGGAACTCTACCTGCGTGAGAGGGTCGTGAAGTAGCGAGGCCGAACTCTGAAAAGGTTAGGACTTTCTGTCACGCATGCTTGCAAATTAGTCCTGTACATAAAGTTGTTTTTGCTTATCGCTTTGGTATATTTTCTTCACCAGCATGCTTCATGAAGTGTTTTTTTTTCTAATATTAACGCATTATTGCAAATCTTTTTCTCTTCATCAGTCGTGCACCAAATGATGAACATCCAGAACATTCACAGATGTCTATGTTCGTAGCGAAAAAAAATGACTTGTTTTCACCGTTGATGTTCTTTGATGCCCTGTCTGTCCTGCATGTATATTACAAAACAACTTATTTGCCAAGAAAAGCAGTTGCAAGCATTACACTGTGTTTTATTGTACATTAGTGAGGCTCCTACTGTTTTTCGATTGGTACGGGGGCTACATATACTCTAAATTGTTTGTTAGCTTTTCTAGATGGCTACTAGAACCGGGATATGAGGAATAAAAATAGTGTAAGTTTCGCTCACATGACGCCAACGTTTTCGTTCTATTGATTTAACGTTGATTGAATCTTGAAACGAACGAAGCGCACATTCATTTCGTCGTGGTATTTGAGAAAGTACGTACCTCGGCGATTTCCACGAACAGTAATGTAACCAGCAGGCAGCATACACAACAGGACAAGAAGGGGAAAAATGTTGCAGCCCATCATTCTCTGCATGAGAAAAAAAGGAATGTGAGCTTGTTAGGACAATAAATTGAGAAGTTGGTCTTATAATGTACGTATCAACTTAACTGCGGAACTAGAAAGAAGTTGCTGCTGAGCCCCCTTTCGATTAATTTGAAAGCTGCAGAGGTTATAATTTGGTGTAGTTGAGTTTAACGCCGCGAAATATGTCTTATACAGAAAAGCATGGATGCCTTTTCAAAACACGTTTTTAGTGCTGTTTTCTATTTTAACATCTTCGTGACATTACTCCATTGTGTGGCTGCACAGAGTGAAATATGCTCATTATTGGTCTTATAAATTGAATTGAGTTTGCTTTTGCGCCTGTAGCCTGGCAGAATTAGCCTGGCTGCTTAGTTTCAGAGATATGTAAATTGTGTTTCATTTTTTCTCTGCAAGCTTAATACTTTTATTTTTATTGTTTTACAGGTACCTGTATTTGGTTTATTTCGCATTGTTATCTTATTGTAGTCTCTAAAGACTGTGGCTACGTTCCACATAGAGGAAGGAAAAACTAATTAGAGGCCCTGGCGTGATATTTGTGAAGCCGCCCGATGAATGAATGAATGAATGAATGGATGTATGCATCCCGCAGTGTCCTTCAGATCATACGGTGGCTCACGCCACCTAGCCATAAATTGAAATACTATCACTATGTGTCTAAGGAATAGATTTCACTCGCACGCCTATTATAGCCGTCAATCTGTTAGCCTCCTCCTGGTTATTTCCACCCTCTTAAAGTCTCCTTTTCTTCAATTTCCCTAAACCCCATGCTTTGAAAAATTCCGCGCCATTATCTTGAAACTCAAGGTGGAGCCCTTTACAGAGCATTATGAAATGTTCAGCCGTTCTTTCCTCCTCTCTATTCCGCTACGTATCGTATCTGTGCCTTCGTAATTAGCTTGGTACGGCTTGGTCTGCAATACTCCTGTTCTGGCTTCGAACAGCGAAGAACTACCCGGAGAATTATTGTCGGTCGTTTCTTTTGCAATCTCCTGCTTGAAAGTTCAGTTAGTCTCCAGTGACGATTTCGTAAGCATTCTAATCTTCCACATGTCTCTTTTTGTTTCCTTCACCTTCTTCTTAACCAATGGTTCCTTCCAGCTTGGTATTCTGTTGCTGCCTAAATACTTGCTTGACAATTTTTGAGTACTCTTTCTTCATTTAGTATAAGCATTCTTCATGTAGAAGTAGCTTAAAACATTTGTAGCCCAACTCTCCTCTCCCATTTTACTCAATAACTCCTCAAATTATACCTTACTGCTAGCTTCTCTGCACTCAAACGATGTCCATCCCATGTCAACCTGTACCCCCTGATTTGGGGTATTTCCGTGTATTCCCGAAGCAAGTCTACCTACGCCACGTTGTTTAATTTTCAATCTTGCTTGAAATTATGATTTTATGCAGAAAATTGCATCGCCGAACGTCAAAACTGAGACCATGGCACCTTTCTAAACACCTTTCACAACGTCATACATATTTCAGTTCCACAGTGCCCTATTTTTTATTACAGCTGCATTGCTGGTACCCTTAGTCATTACTTGTCTATCGTGCTCTCTTAGGCACTCAGCCCCGTTATTTATACACACGAGAAAATATTGGTATTTTTGCACCATTTCTGACGTGACTTCCTGTATCGTATGCTCAGTGCCTTTTTTATGATTAAAAATTGCTATTGCCCATTTTTCTCTGCTGAACTTCAAAATTAACCTATCTCTATCATTACCACAGGTGTATATCAACCCCGGCAGATCTTCCTTGTTGTGGGCTAGTAATACTACATCATCTACATACATCCATTCTGGTAATGACTGTTCAATGTGGTTTTTTTTTGCTTGGCAAAAGAGAGGCTAAAGCCGACTTGATTCTTCGCTAATTTGGCTTCTAATCTTTGTAGATACAGAAAAATGACAAAAGGGACAACTGACATCGTTTTCGAAGCTAGCGTTGTATCTCTGTGCGTTCAGATAGCTGCGCTTCCTATTTTATAGCTACCTAATTACTTTTATATATATCCTGTAGAATATTAGTTATTCCGTCCTCAACAATTAGCGTGTCCAGTATTCCCGACAAGTCTTCTGAAATTACGCTATCGCAATCTTTTTTAGAATCGAGAAATGCTAGCCACAGGGGCCTCTGTTTTTTTTTCACGCTATTTCAATGAAATGTAATATTGAAAACTGATTGTCGTCCAACCTCATTTTTCACTGAACCCATTTTGTAGCACTCCCAACACCCCCTCGTTCTCCACCCGTGTCTGTAGCCTTTCTTTTACTATCTGCATCTCCAGCCTGTAAACTGCTGATGTCACACTTATATGACGGTAGTTGTTTATATCAGCTTTGTCCCCCTTTATAGATCATGCTCATCCTGCTTTGTTTTCACCCACTCGGGGCTTCAGCATCCATTATTGCTTTGCTCACTGCTTCTCTGTGCTGTAACCTGTCAGCTAGAGTGCACCAAACTTGAATGTTACTTCACCTGTGTCACCGGATGCTTTGTCCCCTCCCACCCCACCACTATTTCGCCGAAGCTGGGTCTTTTGAATATAGAACTAGCTGAACCTATTTTCCCGAACCTGTTTTCTCTATCTTTTTCGCCGTTCTGGGTGCCGGTGCCCTACCGTTTTCTCTATTGTACACTCAATAGTTCACACTCACTATTGCCTCCTCAACTGACCCTAGTCTTTCTTCTATAGGCATCGTTTTTTCTTGCTCAGTCACTGACACAGTCTTCAGCTCGGCAATTCTCCTTGCCGAGCTGAACTTTAGGCAATTATAATTTTCCAAATTTTGTCTCGACCTAACATTGCCTACACCTCGCCTCAGCCTCCTCTGCATACGCGTCTGCACTTGCGTCCAATTTCAATTGCAGCCTGCATCCTGAACAATTTAGGATTTTTAACCATGTCTTTTTTTACCAGTTGTGCTTATGAATTGTCCTACTCAATCAATACAAAACACGGCGTACGCGGAATCTGGCCCTAAACAAAAGTCCAAGTTCTACTACGAAAATTCGCGTGTTCGATGTACATGCACGTCCACCACGGGATGGCAGGACAAAAAAAACACACACACAAACAAGTAAATATCTGTTGACTGACCACCCAATAGCCGTCAAAACTAATAAGTGCTACAAAGGTTTACACTGTCGCCTTATTAGTTATAAAAGCCAGCTCAAAGTATGCAAAAACACTTGTCTGCGGAGTCGATTTGGAGCCCTCGATAAACACGTCCATCCACCATGCCAGTCCGAACTGCTACAAGTACACTCGCTACACATGTTAGAAGAGAATCAGATGTACACTTCGCCGTTTTCGCTGTGAAGCAGCCTTCAAAGCGGTGCCGGTGGTGAGTCAATTTGTGACTGCTGTTACTTTGCGTGTGTTTTAGGAAGTCTGCGTGAAGCCCAGCTGTTGTGCATACTTGGTGCGAAACGCCTGCACTGCCGGAAGTACCTGGTGTTAATTTTCACGTGCGTTCACTTCATTGCTGGTGAATATTGCATGGCATTGTCATGTGGAGCTCTCAGTTGTACACTCTATTGGTTTTTACTGATTGTGTCAACTGACAACACATGGAAATTTTTAAAGAGCGAAACTCTTTAATGCTTTCTCTGAGCCTCCAGTCGTAATCGTATGTAGCCACCTCTTGTTAATTCTTGAATTGGCCGTAGAGGGCGGTGCTTGTACATATAACGAAATGCATATACGTTGAGAAATGCAAATTCAAGAGGACGTTATTTGTTCTATGATATGTAATAAAACTGCAGCATATCCACCGAGAGAATGAGGAGTTGGGTGAACCATCCGTTGATCCCTCCGTGCTTCCGGCCGTCCGTTCGTTCTTGCTTACGTCCATCTATACATACGTCCGTTCGTCCACGCGTCCATCCATTCATCCCTGTGTCCGTTCATTCGTGCATTCTTCATGCGTCTGTCCGTCCTCTCAGGTGTATATCCGTGAATCCATCCGTGCACCCGTTCCTGCGTTTATTCATGCGTCCGTCCGTTCTTGCACCCGTTCATTCGTGCGTTCATCCGTCCGTCCGTGCATCCATACACTTCTGCCTCTCCTAATATTTGCTTAGAATTAGGTCCTAGTATCTTTATTAGGATAATTGATAATGATGTCAGAGCCTCCTGACCTGCTAGTAGTAACTCTTTTCTCTGCCTTGTCCGACTCTCGTCGTCCCAAAGGAGCCACTGCGCTAATTGGTCCATCCTCTTCTGGTACGTTGTATGCTGCGCGTTCTTGGTGTTTAAATTTTTCTGTCATCCTTGTTTTGATATGTTCCATCGCCTCATCCCCTCCTAGTCTAACCCCTTGAACTGTAGTTATAAAGATCTGTTCCATGCTTGTCTTATTCCTTAGCGAATGGAGATGGTTCCAAAACTGTGCAGCTGCCTTTCTATCCTTATTGTTTACTGCTATCGCCCTTTTGGCCTCTTTTTTTTATTCTTTTTGTTCATCAGATTGAACGCTTCTGTTGAGCAGCTGAAAAAGTTATACCAATTTCTTCGGACATCATCTTTCGGTTCACCATTTTGTTTAGCATATCTCTGTGTCCTGAAGGCTTCCAGACGTCTTACTGTGGATCTTTTGACTTCCTCATCCCACCAGCTCTTGGGTTTGTCTCCTTTTTATTTGACTGCACTCGTACCTTAGCAAGCTATAACTGAAACAGTCAAGTTGGATTAGCGTACGTCCACGCTGTTTTAGTATCCTTCGTGATTATTTTTCAAGTTTCTGTAGTTGTTATTTCCTATTGCCTTACGGAATAAAAAATACCGTGTGGTTGCTCAAATTGGCTCCTTTCTATTTTATTTTCTTCTTAAAAATACCGTTTGATACGCCTGTGATCACTACGCAACCCCTTGATTCACATTCATTTATGTTCATCACCCTTAGCTGGCATCATTGCATAATAAATGCTACAGCGTTCCTATCTCCCATGCTGTCTGCCCTTCGCATTTCTCGGTACTGTTGCAAATATTAAAATCATGCCTTTCGCACATATGCAATAGCATTCTGCTTATTGGAATGGTATATTTATTCATATTTCAAATTTGCGCATTAATATCTCCTAATAGAGTTATCTCGTAAACTTCCCCTAGTTTGTCATTTTCTACGCATTGTACCATTTTTTGGTTTTCCTCTCTGGCATTTGCCCCTGTACGCAAGTATACAAAGCCCAGGGGCGTCATTTGCTCCACCTTTTTCTCTTTAAGCCAGAATTGTTCCCTACACTCCTGTACCCTTCATCAGTCGGTACTTTTATGAATGAATGAGCCAATGCCATCCCCATTTCCGCTGCCTTCTGTTCTAATACAATATTCCCATGAGTAGTCCGGATTTCTAGGTGGTTTTTTCTTGTCCCTAAGATGTGTTTCTAGAAACCTATATACCATCAGCTTCTCTTTCCTTAGCTGTTGTTCTATCTTTCCCCGCTTCATCCTGTTTCCGCCACCCCGCAGGTTAATATATCCTACGTCTTAAATGGCTCGATCTTCGTACCTACGTCATTTTTTCTCCCGGGCTCTTCATGTCTTAGATATTGGTGACACTTTGGCATTGTATCTGCCTATTCCACCTGTGAAGGAATTCCCCCTGGTTCTTTTCTCGTCATTAGCTATGCTGAAACTCGAAGGACCCACGCACCCCTCAAAAAGCTACTGCACGTCCTGCAAGTCTCCACACAACTTATGGCCTAGCCTCCTATTGTAGTGAATACTGTCTCGTTGAAAACCGCCCTACTTATGCACCTCTCTATTTATTTTCACTACCTCAAAGCCTTTCTCTCGACTAATTTGCTCTATCTCTTTGTTTTCATCACGAAGCGCTCTTTGCAAGTTGCCGTCACGCAGCGGTACCTCCGATATTGTGCATATCACTACCTGTACCTGAAAGAAATTGGCGAGCATGTTATCGATGCCTTTCACCACTGCGGTCATTGGTCCTGCTGAATCTTCAATTAAGACATAGTTCAAACTGCCTGCAATCATCATGAGGTTTCGTCCATTAGTTCTTGTTGCGATTTTTGTGCTTACTTGCTTCATGACTGCTTGCACCTAACACCCTCGAAACGTCCTTATACTGAAGGCTTCCTGTCGCCTTTTACTCTCTCTTTGATTGCTTCTGCGCATCAATTCATATTCAATTCTCTTGCGGTTATCACGTGCCGTGACTTGTCTTCTAGTGTGTACCGCACCTGAAGGTTACTTGCACCTGTGATGCCGGCTGCTTCGTCCCCTCCTACGCCTACCACTATTTCACTGACGCCATGTCTTGCGACCATTGCACATTGAATTGGGAGCCCTAGAAAAACACGTCCATTCACTGTGCCTGTCCGAACCCCCCCCCCCCCCCCCCGCACACACACCAGCACCACCTCCTAGCAAAGTCGCACATAAACACTTCGAGATTTTTACTGCGCAGCAGCCTTCGATGTGGCACCGCTGCGAGTCTATTGGCGATTGCTGGTATTTTTCGTGCGTTTCAGAAAATCTGCGCAAAGCCCAGCTGTTGTGTATACTCGGCGTGAAACGCGTGGACTGCTGGAAGCACCTGGTGTTACTTTTCATGTACGATCACTTCACTGCTGATCAACATTGCATGGTATTGTCATGTGGAGCTCTTGGTTGTTCGCTTAGTTGTTTTTAACTGATTTGGTCAATTGAGAACACATGGAAACTTTTGTTTAGGAAGCGAAGCTCTTTAAGGCGTGGGCAGAGGGTTTCGTCGTAATCGTATGTACCCACCTCTAGTTAGTTCTTGAACATATAACGTAATGCGTATACGCTACATAATGAAAATGGTAAGATACTAGAGAGGTTACTTGTGGTATGACAAATATTAAAAACACAGCACATCTTTGTAGTCAATGATGATCAGTAGGGTGAAGCATCCGTCATTTTGTCCGTGCTTCCGGCCGTCCGTTTGTTCTTGCTTCTGTTCATTCTTGCAGCCGTCCATCCATCCGTTCGTTTCATCGTGCGCCCACACGTGGGTCCGTCCCTGCATTCGCCCACGCGTCCATCCATCCGGGCGTTCATCCCTGCGTTCGTCGATGCGCCCATCCGTCAGTCTGTCCGTCCGACCTTCCGTCAAACAGACAGACAAACGATGGACAGACGTGGCCAGCGGATAATTCATAGGTGGCCGATGAAAAGTATTATGCACGCAAGGCGGCGGCGGCTGCTCGCGCTCGAAGACGAAACCGCGATGTGCAAGCGTGTGAGAAAATAGAAATTGCATCACACGTAGACACTATCGATCACGTGTTCTTCGGTGGCGCCGCACGTGGAGGAGCGCGGTGTAGTAAAATAAAAGCCCTTTTGGTGCGCACGTACGTTCAGAATGTCGGCGTATGAAAAAGGCTGCAGAGCGCCGTGCGCGCAAAGCGGTGGCGGCTTGCGCTAGAAAACGGAACTCGATTTGCGAGTGCACCAGGCAGAAGAGTGCGGTGAATCTGCGCAGGGGCGCCAACAAGGTCCCGGCGTACGAAAACGGGAGGCCGAAGCGGCGCAACAACGGCGTGCACGTACCCAGCTTTGCTGCACTCTCCATCTTTCACCCCATGAATAGGATGTCATTCTTTGGTGTTGTAGGTATCGTATTGCGTTTTGGAGGTTGTGTAGCTCATACGATAGGGCAATGAATTTTCTTGTTATCGAACCAAGCGTATATATATTTTGGTGTGTGCGCTCACTGCGTGATAGTTATGTGTGCACTAGAATTATACACTTTACGTGCACAGTCGCGTATACATTACAATGGTGCGTTCTTTTCAACATGACCTTACGTGAAGAATACGTTGGCATTTCACAGAATAGCTACGAAGCAAGCTCTTAAAGTTGTGCATTGCCGCAATGACATGATATACGAGCAAAAAACTAGTAGTCGGCTTGTAGAACGGGATATAAGGCTACGATAGGAGATAAAAAAACCTTACAGCGAGAAGAACGCAAAAGTCACTAACGGGTGGGTTAGAATACGAAAATTCAGGGGCTCATTGATTTTTATCACGGCACGTAATAGTGCTTTCTGTGATTTACGCGAAAACACTCCGTGAAGTATTACAGCACACCGCGCCCGAGCTTGCCACGCTAGAACATTCTTGGAAATATCTGATTGCACCAATTAACCGCTTGCAAACCACAAAATATGCATTAGGTTACGCCAGGATAATTAGTGCGCGCAGAAGTGAACTATCCCGTAAAGCATGCCGTGGAGCGTCTTGTCTTTCGTTTGCCGCATAAATTAGAGTTCACTTCCTCCACCCCTCTAGGAATGCATTGGGATACGATAGTGTGTCTCCTTAGTATTTCCTTCCTCTATGTTGTTTCTAGTGTACGTATGGGACTTCAATCCTAGTCAGCTGTGTATTTTCGGCTTTTGTTTGAATTTAATAGCAATCTTGTTTTTATTTGGCAAAAAAAATGGCAGGCCATAACTACAGTGAAAATCAATGATACGCAAAGCACGAATAAGGAAGGTTGATATGTCACTTTGAAATCAGCACAACGTTACAAGGTGGAGGTAAGTTATGCAGTACATGACTTCCGTGTCATGACTATCAATTGACGTGATGCCAAATATGCCAATTGACGTGATGCCAAATTTAGTGTATGTTGAGCTACTGCGTTTAGATTGACGTAACGTAACATCAAATTTGGTATATGTGGAGCTAGCGAATAGGCCGTGAGCACATCATAAAGGGTCCAATATATTACATAGTAACGATGCCTCGCGCGAACGGTAGGCACAGTGACACTACGTTAGCAAAAGGCGAGCAATCTAGAGTCTGACGCCAGGCACGTCCGGTGCGACCAACGTCTATCGGCGGTCGCCGACGGCAACCGGCGCGAAATGCGACATGCTACATTCAGCGCCGATGCGTTACCCAGACAGAACTGCACCTCCCTTTTTTCGTGACGGAGGGATGCCGGACGCGCTGAAACGCGCATGCACCGAAGCAACACAGTACCGCGCGCCTGCGAGTATATGGCAAGACCAGCACCTGGCGTGGCAACGCCAGCGTGACTCGAAGAAACGAATGTCGGCGAGTACGTGCATTGGGTCCCGTCGAAATGTATTGGCATTTTGGCTGTGGCATGTAGTCATGTTCTCACATGACACGCACCTCATTCGTAACATTTTTGCACCAGTCACATACAATAGCCATCCATTGACGCCACGTAATACAAAATTTGCCATATGTGAAGTTAGCGAAATGACCGCGAGCGCATCGTGAGTGTGGCATGTAGTCATGTTGTTAGAAGACACGCGTGTCGTGATTATCATGTTTGTGTGTGTCATTTCCCTAAGTCGTCCGTTCGCGTCACGCAATGCCGAATTTCGTATATGTGTTGAGTATTTCATGAGCCTAGCATGTAGTCATGCCAAATGAAGCGCCCCTCATGGTTACCATGTTTGCACCAGTCACATATCTTGTTATCCATTGACGTCACGTAATACCGAAGTCGGTACGTGTGACGCTATCGAAACAGCCGCCAGTGCATTATGAGCGTGGCATGTATTCATGTTGGTACATGACACGCTTGTCATGATTTTCATGTTAGGGTCTGTCGCTTGTGTTCGCCATGCAATTCTGTCACACCATACTATAGTTTTGCAACATCTCGTGTGAATGACACCACCGCAAGAGCATCGGCACTATGAAATGAAAATCATGACATTCATGGCGTACCAATTTTGATTTTTGTGTTATGACTACTTATATATGCTCGTGATAAAGTCAAATTATGTCATACCATGTTTGGTATCGATACGATTATTGGAACGGTCAGGAGAACAAAAAGTTGTAGGTGGCTAGATATATAGATAGATAGATAGATAGATAGATAGATAGATAGATAGATAGATAGATAGATAGATAGATGTAGATAGATATAGATAGGTAGATACGCTCAAAGTCATTGAGGTTTGCTGAGGATTGCTTCACAATTAATAAATGAGACCAAATCCCTGATACCCCTTCATAAGGAATAGATATACCACGAAAGTGAAAGATGTCATCGCAGAGGCATTTCAGCGCTTATTCTTCATTGTCTCGCTACAAGGATGAAGGAATGAATGATTAACCAACAGTTTGTAATGTCAAGCAAATTATGGCCAGATTGTCGAAACATGCAATCTTGGGTTCAATAAGAGGATGCACTAAAACTGTGCAAGATGAGTGTGAACAACTGTCACAGCTCGACACCTTACAGCGCGCTTCTGAAACACAATACAGAACACGAAACAAAAGCACACACATTCACAGGACTAGCATGAACTAGCAACGGTTACAGTTAACTTTTTTGTGATAGCGACGCGTTCTTTCCGAAAAGTGGTTGCAGTTATGATCAAAGTCAGCTTTGCGCTCTTTCTAACGTTTAAGACGTGTGATTTCCTTCCGGAATAACCTGAAGTTTTTGCACGGCTTGACATCTTGAAACCACGACGCTAGAGCCACATCGCGCCATCTCACTAGTGACAATGAAAACACGCTGCAGCCAACGAGCCTGGGTAAATCAACCGCCAAATGTTTCATAGCTCGGTGTTAATACACTAAACAAAAAAAATGTATCGCTCACTCATCGTACAGCGCGTTCAAGAGCGCAAGCTCTTATGTTTGTTTCAGTGGTCAAATTTTGCTTGCAATTTTTGGATGTGTTTATAATTTACAACGTCGTATCTGTGACGGAATTACGTCAGCGTAGTCAAAGAGTACCCGGGCATTAACTCTTTCGTGCTGAAAAATAAGTCACACTTTTGCCAATAGGGCGAATCAATGAATGCGATAGGGAGAATTTAGGATATCACATTTACAGCGAGAAGCAGCTTTACACGTTCGGCACATCACCGCATGATAAAAAAAAATTATGGACCATCCCTCTGAAGGGAACTCCGAAGGTATGTGAAGCAGCAGTGGTGCGCACGGCGTTGACCCCTGTTGGAACGGGCGTCGACGCGGGTGCTGCAAGAATGGTGGGATGCGAAACTCTGTCCGTTCGCTCGAGTAAACGTTTGTTTGTAACGCAAAGACACGGCAGACGGGTTGGGTTTGTGTAAGTTTCATCACAGATAAGCGAGCCGAAAGTGTTTCGACTCGACGTGGGGTAGAGCATTGCGTGTGTTAAAGGTAAAGCTAGCGACAAGTGTGTTGCGAGCTGAAGGAAGAGCCAGTAGCCGCTCTAGTTTAGGAATAGAGTTATGTCAGCGTGCAGCTTGGACTCCACCTACTTGTCATCGTTCCAGCAACTTGGGTGAGCGGAGCTGGTGGGGCGCGTTAGCACGGTCGCACAGACGGACAGTGTTACATAAGCTAGTCAAAGAGCTGCTTCACATTTACAAGGATGCCCGAAAAGAACGCTATAATATACACAGGATCAGTGTCAAATACACGGCAACTGAATAACTCTCTAAGTTGTTCCGTGTTTGTATTTCAATGTTCTCAATGCATATACCGACGTCACGGAGCAAGAAGCATTAACCCCGTTGCTTTAATTTAGAGCATTTCGCAGTCGCCCCTACTCGCAAATCTGGCCTCGGCGGTGCCGTCGGCAACCCTACTGCTATGCTCGCGTCTCGTGCTGCATGCTTGTGTCTCGTGCCAACTGTCGCTCGCCCCTCCACTCGCAAGGCCGACGTCGCAAGGCCGATTCAGGCAGCGTCGCCTAGTGAAATCCTACTGCTCGCACACACAACCGTTTACCGGCCACCCTGTATACGTAGACACTGGATTGCACATCAGCGTCCTACCACTCGTTCAAGCCAACGCTTCTCTTTCGTTCAATAAATAAGAATAATGAATACAAAATACCATTAAGCATTCCCAAAACATACCCAGTTAGACAACATTTCCGCGATACCCTCCTTGCACTTTGCGACGCAGTTACTCGAGTTCTCTACGCGCGAACAACTGGTTGGCTTCTACAGCGAAATGTGTTACGAGATCAATTTATGGGTCATGTGCGGCGCCGTAGTTGTCCACCGCCGGTGTCGATAATTAGTATCGAACGACACTACTCGTTAAAAAAAAATCTAATACAACAATGGGATTGGAGCCCGGGCCCGCCACGTGCCAGCCCAGTAATTAGGCCACCACTTAGCCAGGCGTCACGGCCAGGCGTCACACAATGCGGGTTTTGTAAAGAATGAGTTAACCAAATGCCCCCTCGCGGTGGTCTATTGGCTAAGGTACTCGGCAACCGACCCGCAGGTCACGGGATTGAATCCCGGCAACGGCGGCTGCATATCCGTTGAAGGTGCAAATGTTGTAGGCCCGTGTGCTCAGATTTCATTGCACGTTAACGCACCTCAGATGGTCAAAACTTCCGGAGCCCTCTACTACGGCATCTCTCATAATCATATGGTGGTTTTGAGACGTTAAAGCTCACATATCAATCAATGAGTTGTCCAATGCCCCAACCAACTAGAATACTGCGCAATTCATGCATATCTCTTCGTTGTCGTCAACCACTGCATCAAAAATTGCACAACAATTTCAAGAAAGTGTAGTGCACACCACGCCTCTCCAAATAACGATGAAGGACAGAATAGTGCATGCTTTCCCATAACGCAAACTTTATGATAATTTTTGCCGCAGGTGTAACCCAACAGTGTGCGTGTAGCATCCCAAATAGTGTTTAGAAAAAAAGCTCTGAAAGGCAGCGGTTCTAGATTTAGCGTTCCGCCCAGGTGAGGAGTTTTTAAAATGCATTTATTAGTCGCTAGATGTCACGCTTCGGCGTCGGTGGTGGCGCCATCAAAGTCTGCACGGCATATGCTGCCTTCTCGTGCTGGCCCAGGAAGACACCCGCAAAACTGTTGCTCCCCTCCCCTTCTATGCCTCGTAAGGCTGATGTACGCAGAGTCCGCTAGTAAAAAATCACAGCATATCCACGTGCTGAATGATGACGAGTAGGGCGAAGCTCTTCGCAGCAGGTCCTCACGGTAATACGAGTGTGCGTGCGTAGGACCAACGAAGAATTGGCAAACGTCAGTGCCTCGTCCACCGAAGTTTGGGAGCTCAACATTGTTCAAAACGAGGCCACACCACCCGAGATGAACGCATGGACGAACGGATGCATGGGCGGATGCACGGACAGACAGACAAATGCTTTTCCCTATTCATTATTGTTCACTCTGCAGATATGTTCTGACGCCGTTTTTATTGACATGCAATGCAATTCAACTGGGTACTACAGTGGCTACGACGACATGGGACGAACGACTCACAGCGTAAGGAGCTTCGCCTCAAAAACAAATGCTTGCACTGCACAACCATTCATGCGTTTGGAATTCATTCACGGGCGTCTTTACTTGTGCTTGACTGAACAACCCGCTAGACATGATTAGATGTGATGGGAGTGACAGTAGAGCTATAGAAATACGAAGTGGTTTCTTTTCGTATGCGCGTTAAGTAGTCGCGCATGCGCACTTGTCACCCGGTTCCGTAATACCGATTTTGCTTAACCTGTTTCCGTAGCTTGCTAAAAAACTGTGATACATTTACCAAGTAGTGGGGCACCATCCAACATCAGCGTGCCACCACCCATATGAGGCAATGCTTCTCCGTAGTTCAAAAAAAAATTGCCCGCAGCTTCCCTCGGGGGAACACTGAGGAGGATGCGGACCATATAATTGGTTAACGGGGTGTTAAAGTGCGACTTACTTGGGTCGATGGCTAAATTGGTTAACGTGGTTGTGAAATGGGGTGCTAAATTGCGACTTACTTGGGTCGATGGCTAAATTGGTTAACGTGGTTGTAGGAGGGGGTGTTAAATGAGTGAACACGTACACACGTATGCGAAAGGGCGGCGCTGGTCGAAGGGACGTCGATCATTGTGTTTGTGGATTCGTTGGAATTCATTTCACCGCAACCTTGGACGTCGACGCGCCGTACAAACCAACCGACGAGCGGCAACTGAGCGAGCGAGCGCCGACCTTGAGTATATATACAGCACGACGGCGCATGCACTGTCAGCTGTTGAATGTTCTCGAAGCGCGACGCCACATGCGCGTCCACTGGAGAATCAGGAGAATTGTAGATGTCGAACGCGGTGTGTAGAGGAGGAAGGGTGCACAGATGGTGGAGGAGTGAAGCGCGCGCGGTGTGTAGAGGAGGAAGGGATGCACAGATGGTGGAAGAGTGGGCGACGGCGCGACGGCGCATGCGCGCGCGTCAGCTGTCGAATGTTCGAGAAGCGGTGCGGACGGCGCGGACGGCGCGGACGGCGCACTACAAGGCGCGAGTATAAGATGCTCCGCATCTAATAATAGTAATAAACACTTAACAACAATTAGGTATTTCAATACCATCTCTAAATACGCAACATTCACGTGATTCCCCACCACTCTGCAGCTCAATAACTCCTGTTCCCCACGTGGGAAGCTGCGGGCAGCTTGTTAATAGGTGAAGGTCCTCATGCCGCAAGTCATTCCCTCTTTGCAGTTGCAGTAGTAGTGGTATTACGTCGCCAGCTCTGAATTCTGAGTTGCTCGGTAGACAGCTGTTTGCGTATATGTCCTTGGTAATATTATAACTATACGGCGTTACTGATTTTCACACCATGTGCATGCAGTAAATGATGAGTGGCGCGAAGCGTTCATCCGCTCATCCGTGTGTCCCTCCATGGTTCCGTCCAGCCATTTGTTCGTTAGTCTGTCTGTTCGTGCTTTCATTCATACGTCCGTGCTCTTGTCTAAGCCCCCGTGTCTCTGTCCATCCATCCATCCGTACACACGGACAAGTTTGTTGATAGAAGACGTCCCTCTGGACGCATGAACGAACAAAAGTCTTTTATAAACAAACTTGCGAACTAATGTAATTTGCCAGCATTTTTTTCTTCATTCAAATGTCGGAATTTACCTAAAGCTTTGCGTTCGGGGAGCCTTGTTCGCTACGTCAGAAGCAAGAATAAGGGAACAATTTGGCAGTCGTATGGCCATTCTTACTCTTTCTTTTGATACCGTTACGTCTACCCGATTGTGCTCTGCTCATGATAAAGTGCTCGTCTAGGCGAAAAAGTTACCCAGTAAAGTGGCAAATACGTGGCTAAAAATCGCTGCTAACCATGAGCACTGATGCCCGTAATATTGTATTCCAAAGCTGTCACTGCGTGAGAGTACTTAAGCTGACTACGTGAGTGGGTTATCTTTTTTATTCATCTTGATTCTTGTATGTGCAATGCCATCGCTCGACTAGCCTTGCGAAGAAATTTCTTTTCTTTTTTTTCGTTATACCTGCACATTTTGCGCGTTTTTACGCACGCACTACCTTTCTCAAGCCCTATCACTACAGCTGTGTCAAGCTGATGCCGCTTGACACATAATTTTTTGCATTAATTGATTCCTAGACACTAACACAGGGCTTAACCGCGGGTTACCTCCTTCCAACATCGTATTATAAAGCTAAGTAGACTTCAAATGCCCTGTGCCGAAACACAGCGCGAAAAACTGCAGCGCATAGCTGATGTCCTCCCTTTCTGCACTCTTGTGAGCACGGAAGGCCCACGGGTCCGGTGCAATAGTTCATCGCAAAAGGCCCACGCAGGAGCTAGCGCTTTGGAAACTGCCAGCTAAGATTGGGATGACGAATGTAATCTCGATGATTCAGACGACCGCAACGACACGTTGAAAGACTTGACGCGCCCGGTTGCTCAATTCATAGCAAACTTCAAGTGAAAAACAAACTTATACTTATTTACAATCAAAGGCGGCGGCGGCCACTAAACCAACAGCCTAGTAAACACTGGGCTACAATGCCGTCGCAGCTGCTTGCCAGCCCTTAGAAGACTGCATGCATCGACACAAAATTTCCTATGTAGTACCAAACTCTGTTTCAGTGTCGGCACTAAGCGCGACCTCTGTCCACGCTTCCCGAGCTCGCCCTCGAGCCCTACGCTTCACTCCTTTAATTTCTTTTCAGCAGAACCTCCCGTCTCATCTGAGACTGCCTCGTGAGACAAAACCTTTACTAATATTCCTCCAACGCAGTAAATAACTCTCCTTTTTCCACAGACATTGCTCCCCCTTTGCATTCTCACACTTTCCTGCGCCCGTATTCCAAGAATTCAGCTGAACAAGAACTCTGTCATTTCGTCAACTTGCAGCTAGAAATACTTTCGGGCAACGAAAAGCCCAAATAAATAACCGGTCAGCTGTCTGGAGTTGGTACACAAGATGCTGCCGTCTGTTCGCGCTTACTGTGAGAGCACGCTGCCACATTATCCGGTCGGGAGTCGTCTCGACACAGGCACCATAACCGTCAGAAGGTCACTTCTGCGCGGGTGATCCACCAGCGCAAGGATCGGTGAAAAAAAGCTCACGCTGTTTCCGACAATGTTGCGTGCAAAGGCGGATGGCTTAGTAGCCTGTCTGCACAGCCATCTTTATTTTTCTCTCTTTTTCGGCAGACGCACTCTACCAACTGGCCATTCTTCTCTCGCCCCAAACATAACTATTTCCAACTCAAGAATGTTGTTTGTAGGCTTGTTGTAAACTCAACTTGAAGAACCTTATGGGGGAAGGGAGGGTGACACTTGGGTGCACTGCCAGCACTACGAGTCATGCGCAAGCGTCGTGCAAAATTAACCAAAAAACAACGAAACAACAAGTTACAAGGATTCACCAAACGTCGTTATATCATTATAAAGCACTATCGCAGAGGTGTCCCATCCAACATGTTCGGGGCCATTATCTGCACAGTTACACACACAATGAACGAAAAAAAAAGCATTGGCAGATCCCACGCACATTGGGAATCTAAGATATGCGAGGCACGAATGAGGAGGGCTGGTATGCCACTTTAAAATCAGCAAAACATTACGAGGTGGAGGTAAATTATGCCGTAAACGAATTCCTTGTCAGGATTAACATGTTTGAACGTGTCATTTACCTTCGTCATCTATTTACGTCACATGATACCAAATTTGGTATATGTGGAGCTAGCAAAACAGCCACGAGCGCATCATCAAGGCCCAATACACTCCGAAGTAACGTTGATGCGCGTGCACGCTGGGCACAGCGACGCTGTGCCAGCAAAACGCGAGCACTACTGTACAGTCTGACGCCAGGCGCAAATGGCGCCACCAGCGTCCGTCGGCACAGCCCGGCGGCAACCGTCGTGAAATGCGACATGGTGCGTTTCGCGCCGATGATGTTACCGAGACAGTACTTCGTCTGCCTCTCTTCGTGACGGAGGGACGCCAGCCACGCTCAAATGCGCATGCGTCTAACGCGCGCTTTAAGGCAGGAGATCCGCGCCTTACCTGGCATCGCCGTCGTGATGCGACGAAACGAACGCCGGAGCGCAAGCGTGCAAGGTCCCATCAAAGTGTATAGGTGCCTAGAGTGTGACTTGTAGGCATGTTCTTACATAACACGCATCTCATGATTATCAGTTTTGCGCCAGTCGCATATCTTCAACATTCATTCACGTGATGTAGTACACACTTGGCATATGTGAAGCTAGCGAAACTACCCCCAATGCATCATGAGCGTGGCATGTAGTCATGTGTTAACATGATGCGCATCTCAGGACTATCATGTTTGCACCATGCATACAACGTCGTCATGCATTCACGTCCCGTAATACCAAATTTGGTATATGTGAGGCTAGCGTAATGGCCGCAAGCGCCCCATGAGCGTAACGTGTTGTCACGACTCATGACTTACATGACATGCATGTCATAATTTCTACGTTAGGGTCAGTCAATTGCATTTCCCATGCGGCCTTGTCATACAATACCAGTTTTGCAACATGTCATGGTAACGAAACCACCACAAGAGCAGCGAAACCTTGAAATGTAACTCATGACTTTCATGATATTGTCACGTTACTCTCGACAAACTTGATGAAAAATGGGCTCGTTTAGTCGACTACTCAAGCAGCGGCTCACAGAGATCGTCTTTGTCTTCTTTCACTCTTCGATCTCACCCAAGCAAACCATGTGGCAATAGTCCCCCCCTTTGAAAGCATCGACTCGATGCTCGTAAATAAAAAAAATGAAGGTATACACACGCAGATATAGAGAACCAAAAGAGGGAGAGTGCCACTACTCGCAGCGCAAATGAGGAAGTTTCGCCAACGCTTCCGCCAAGCGCAAAAAGAAAGGGCATAAAAACACACGAGAACACAAACAGCAGCAGCAACGCAATGTCACGGCATGTCGTAGCACGTGAAACCACAAGGGCTACTGTGTGAAGTAGGGCTTCAGCCGAAGGACATGCACGGTTTCGGGCCGAAGCTGTCGACGAGAAGACGCTGCGCCGTCCGGAAATACCTCGTAGGTAAGATCTGTGATTCGTCTAAGAACCTTGTACGGTCCAAAATAACGGCTTAGGAGTTTTTCGGATAAGCCTGGTCGCCGGACAGGGATCCACACCCACACTCGGTCCCCAGGGTGGTAGGTGACATTTCGATGGCGGAGGTTGTAACGTCGTGCGTCTGCATCTTGTTGGTGACTGGTGTTTATGCGAGCTAGCTGACGAGCTTCTTCGGCGTATCGAGTGTATTGCTCAGCATCTTGAGCAAGCTCATTGCTTTCGTCGCACGGAAGCATAGCATCGAGCATGGTTCGCACGTTGCGTCCGTAAACAAGTCGGAAAGGCGGAAATCGCGTTGTTTCTTGCGTTGCCGTATTATAAGCAAACGTGATGTATGGAAGAATCTCGTCCCAGGTTTTATGTTGTACGTCCACGTACATTGACAGCATGTCCGCTATGGTCTTGTTAAGCCTCTCTGTCAGTCCATTGGATTGCGGATGATAAGCCGTTGTTTTTCGATGACTTGTGCAGCTCAGTTTAAAATGTCCTCCATCATTCGTGCTGTAAACGACGTCCCTCTGTCCGTAATCACGCATGACGGGGCACCATGCCGTAGGACGATTTGGTGCACGAAGAACTGCGCGACTTCAGAGGCCGTGCCACGGGGTAACGCTTTTGTTTCAGCATAACGCGTAAGATAATCTGTCGCAACTATAATCCATTTGTTCCCAGAGGACGACAAAGGGAAGGGCCCGAGAAGGTCCATTCCCACGAGGTCAAACGGTGTCCGTGGTGGTGCGATCGGCTGGAGCAGGCCCGCGGGTCTCACAGGCGGAGTCTTGCGGCGCTGGCACTCACGGCAGCCTTTCACATATCGATGTACACTAGTTGATAGTCGCGGGCAGTAATACTGTTGGCGTACTCGGGCGAGAGTTCGCGAATAGCCCAAATGTCCTGACGTGGGCTCGTCGTGGCACGCCAGGAGGATTTCATCACGCATGTCGGTAGGAACAACGAGTAGGAAGGCCTTGTCGCTACCCCGGGCGTTTTTCTTGTAAAGAATGCCTCTTCTTAGACAAAAAGAGGACAGTTCGCGAGCAATGTGTTGAGGGACCTGAGAGTTGCGGCCTTCCAGGGAATCAATGACTGGGCGTAATTCATCGTCTGCCCGCTGCTTTGACATAAATTCGGAGTCACTAACTGCTCCGAGAAAGGCATCTTCATCTTCGGAGCCCCTGACAGCGTTCCCCACAGGTGCTCGAGAAAGCGCGTCGGCGTCTTCGTGTTTGCGTCCTGACCTGTACACAATCGTAATGTCAAACTCCTGCAAACGCAAACTCCACCGTGCGAGACGGCCGGATGGATCTCTGAGATTTGCCAGCCAGCAGAGCGAGTGGTGGTCAGTCACCACTTTGAAGGGACGACCGTAGAGGTAAGGCCGAAATTTGGTCGTCGCCCACACGACTGCGAGGCATTCTTTTTCTGACGTAGAAGAGTTGGTCTCAGCTCGAGAAAGAGTGCGACTGGCGTAAGCTATCACATGCTCAACGCCGCCGTGTCGTTGTACAAGGACAGCGCCAAGTCCGACGTTGCTGGCATCTGTATGAATTTCTGTAGCAGCGTCCTCATCAAAATGGGCAAGAACAGGGGCTGTTTGCATTCTCTGTCGTAACTCTGTGAACGCTGTATCTTGTTCTGCGCCCCAAGTAAAGGGTACGTCATCTCTGGTGAGTCGCGTAAGAGGTTCAGCTATCTTAGAGAAGTTGGCGATAAATCGGCGATAATACGCGCACAAGCCGAGGAAACGGCGTACTGCTCTTTTATCTGATGGGACAGGGAAGGCGGCGACAGCAGCAGTTTTGTCTGGATCAGGTCGCACTCCATCTGCACTAATGACATGTCCCAGAAATTTCAGCTCTTCATAGCCGAAATGGCATTTTTGGAGTTTCAGCGTAAGTTCAGCTGTGCGAATGGCTTCCAGAACCTTTCTCAGACGCTTCAGATGTTCTTCAAAGCTCTCGGAAAAGATGACCACATCATCGAGGTAGACAAGGCAGCTTTGCCACTTCAAGCCAGCGAGAACTGTGTCCATCATCCTCTGAAAAGTGGCTGGTGCAGAACAGAGGCCGAAGGGAAGAACTCGGAATTCGTAAAGTCCGTCTGGAGTCACAAACGCGGTTTTTTCTCGGTCTCGTTCATCCACTTCAATTTGCCAATAGCCACTCTTTAGATCGATGGACGAAAAATACTTCGCACGTCGTAACCTGTCGAGGGAGTCGTCTACTCGTGGAAGCGGGTAGACGTCCTTTTTTGTGACGCTATTAAGCTTCCTGTAGTCAATACAGAATCGCAGCGTTCCGTCTCTTTTCTTTACTAGAACGACTGGCGAGGACCAAGCGCTGCTGGATGGTTGAATAATCCCGTCATCGAGCATCTCTTTTACTTGTGTCTGAATAGCCTCGCGTTCTTTGGCAGAAACGCGATAAGGCTGCTGCCGGATGGGGCGGACGTCATCGTCGGTAATAATTCGATGCTTCGTGAGGTGTGTTTGACGGACTTTAGAAGAAGAGGCGAAGCAAGATCTAAACTCCCTTAAAAGGTCGTGAAGTGCAGCCTTTCTGTCGTCTGACAGCGTCGAATTAATGTCGATGTGGTCTAGAAATTCCTTATCCTCATGCGTTTCCTCGGACGCGAAGCACTCCGTGACGTCGGCAACAGGTTCTCCATAAGCTAGGGTGGTTCCACGGAAAAGATGCCGGTGCTCGTAATTGAAGTTCGTAGCTAGTATCGTTGACTGTCCGTCACGGACGCGCACAACACTTCGGGCGGCGCATACACCTTGGAGCAGCAGAAGTGATAAGTTGCTTTCAGCCACCACGTCGCCGTCTTGGAAGTCTTCACAAGTGACTTCGATGGGAACAGTTGCTCGAGGTGGCAGCGTCACATTGTCGTCAGCAACACGCAGCGCAAGTCTACGGCAGTTATCGGCGTCTCGATCTGTTGCGCCTTGAGTCGAGAAGGTCACGATGCGCTCACGGAGATTTATGATGGCACCGTATTCCCGAAGGAAGTCCATGCCGATAATCAGCTGACGCGAACAGTCGGGGAGAACGAGGCAGCTGAGCACAAACGTTGACGCACGAATTTTCACTCTTGCGGTACAGCGACCCAGCGGTGTTACAACGTGTCCTCCAGCTGTTCGAATTCGCGTTCCATTCCACGGCGTGATCACTTTCCTGAGATCTTTCGCTAGCCTCCCACTAATGATCGAATAGTCTGCACCAGTGTCTACCAATGCACTGACCTGAAGACCGTCAACCAGCACAGGTATGTCGAGCGACACGCGGTCGCTAAGTTCAGATGCGGATGTCGGCGTTTTTTCGGCACTGCGATTATTCTCTGACGAAATGCCTTCGGCGTTGCGTGCAAGCATCGATGGGAGGTCTTCCGCACTTTGAGTCCCAGTGACCTTGCCCCCGAAGGCCGCTGCCTTCAGTTTTCCCGACGAGGGCTCGGGGAGCGTTCCCGTGCCGTCACCCCAAAACGTGGCCCAGTGGCTGCGGGTCTCCTCGGAGATGGTGACCGCGATTGCCGTCGTGTAAAGGGTGCACACTGTTGCGCGAGATATTCTTCGATATCCCTTGGCCTTTGACCAATTCGGGGACGAGGGGAATTGACGGAAAATCCGCGCAGTCCAAGTTGCCGGTATGGGCATTCGCGGTAAATGTGACCAGCCTCACCGCAATGATAGCAGAGGGGTCGTCTGTCTGGCGTACGCCAGAGATCAGACTTGCGCGTCGGTGTACGGCGACTATCGATGTCCAAATCAGCGTGCGCTGACTGAATCGCGACTGACGGCATCATTATCTGGATCGCGACGTATGGCATTGTCTGGATCGGGACGTGCGGCACTGTCTGGATCAGGACGTGCGGCACTGTCTGGATTGGGACGTGCGGCACTGGCTGGATCGGGACTCCTTGACTCGAAAGAGGAGTGGCAGATCGCAAGGCTTCCGCGTACGTACGACGGCGACTGTCAGTAGACACAGGAGCCGTTTCCAGATCAACCGACGTGGGCGGAAAATGATGGGCGTGCAGCACCTGCTGGATCTCGTCGCGGATGACACTGGTGATAGAACCAACATCGATTTGCCTTGTCCCGTACATCTTTTCCATTTCTTCCCGGACGACAGATCGAATGATCTCGCGAATCCATTCGGGGCTCTTGCTCCCAGGGGTGGCGAAAATCTCGGGAGTTGAGGCAGCATTCACTTGACGCTCAAACTGGGCAGACCGTTGGTGCAGTACTCGCTCCATTGTTGCCGCTTCAGTAAGGAACTCAGCAACACTTTTGGGGGGACTACGCACCAAACCAGCAAAAAGTTGTTCCTTCACACCACGCATGAGGTGGCGCAACTTTTTTTCTTCTGCCATAGCAGGATCCGCTCGCTTGAAAAGCCGTGTCATGTCCTCGACGTACATCGAGACGGTCTCGTTGGGCATCTGGATGCGTGATTGAAGTGCACGCTCCGCCCGTTCGCGGCGGTCGGGACTCCTGTAGGTCTCCAGGAGGCGACGCTGGAACTCGCGCCAAGATGTCAGAACATCATCCCTGTTCAAAAACCACGTCTTGGCGCCGTCTTTTAGGCACGTGTACACGTTCCGGAGCTTCGCGGCATCATCCCAGTAATTGATCGCTGCGACACGTTCGAACTCACTCAGCCAGTCGTCAACATCTTCATGCTGCGCTCCGTGAAAGGGGCTAGGCATGAGCGGGTTCTGGACGGTGCAGTAGATTGGCGTGGAAGGTGTCGGAGCTTGCATGGGATCTTGTGTCGAAGTCATAGTCGCTGCGTCAGTGGTTGGTGTCTCAGGCGGTAGGCCTCGTTGGCGGCGGCTTACTCTATGAACAGGAGTGTCCACGGGTGCAGGGCTTGTGTTCCGGCTGCTGGACGGGGTCTTGGGCATTGGGTGGATTGCGAGACGTTGTACCCAGCAACTCCACCAGTCTTGTCACGTTACTCTCGACAAACTTGATAGAAAATGGGCTCGTTTAGTCGACTACTCAAGCAGCGGCTCAGAGAGAACGTCTTTGTCTTCTTTCACTCTTCGATCTCACCCAAGCAAACCATGCGGCAATATACATGTCATGATTTTTATCTTATGACTGGTCTCTTAAACTTGTCATACAGTCAGTATGGCTTGCCAAGTTTGGTATCGATACCATTATTGAAATGGCCAGGTAAGCTAAATGTCGTGGCTAGATAGATAGATAGATAGATAGATAGATAGATAGATAGAGATAGATAGATAGATAGATAGATTGATAGATAGATAGATTGATGCACTCAATGTTGCCGAAGTTCGCTAAGAAATTCTTCGCATTTATTTACCTGAAATAATCTCAATATCTGGGTAAACCACTTGTCCTCTAGCGCAATACCTTTCCTGATTTTTTTATCTTCTACTAGTCGAAGTAAAAACTTAGTCTTGTGCTAGCTGAGTTTTTGAACGTAGACATGGTACTAAAAATTTGCCTCTATGAGGTTTTGAGCGGACATAGAGAGAACTATTTTCTGCCTTGAAAAGGTTTTTTTGTGATTTCTGGGAGTTATTTCAGGTGGTAAAACGTAAATGTTGTCGAGTGCATTTCCCCAGAGTCAACAAGTTTATTCAATATCAAATGACGGCAGAATTGATGACACATATTGTAACACACATACAAACACGCACACACAAGAAATGCAGAATAAAACACCATTCCAACAGACTTCACGCGTTACTCGTCTGCACTTCGACAATCCGGTATACATAGGCAACGCTTTTCAACCTGACATGTAGTACAGGTAGGAGAGCTGCTTGCTTTCTCGCATCGATTAACAATAATGGGTATAAGTGCAAGCGTAGACTTAGGGTGGGCTGCAGGGAACTAGGAGTCAAACTGACATTTTATTATAAACCTACCCGATCTCACTCTTTTGACTATTAAATATTTAGCTGGCACATTGGCCTATTGGCTTCACCAGTGTTAGCACTGCTGTTCCAGAAGTCCACGAAATATACCTTTTTACACGCAAAGCTCGACAGCTAAATGATTTTCATTGAGCGGCGATGCACAAACCCAGTAAAAGCACGTACTCATGACAACGGGCGTAGAACAGTGGTGCACGCCTGCATACAAGCATCTTACCGATGGCGCACCAGACCTTTTTGAAGAGCATGGCTATGCAACTAACCACAGCTGGCGATCACAGAATACAACTCCTGCGCGAATTTCGTCATCATTTCCGACACAAATGAACACGTGCCCGCTATATGCGGAGTCTTACAGGGACTGGGCGATGTATGTACTTCCAACGAAGGAGACGGACACCATCTGGGTTTTCTTCGCGCTCACCGGCCGCCGCTTGTTTACTTTCGCGCAACAACAAGATACTTTGGCGCAACAACAAGCCTTGCTAGGCAGCCGGTCGGCTGTCTCGAGTTAGTACACAAGATGCTGTGGTCTGTTCACACTAACTGTGACAGCACGACGCCACATTATCCTGTGGGGAGTGGTGTCATGACAACGACGACTTGTTTCTCAGACTGGATTGCAGTGAGAATGCTTCTACCGTGTGCGTGACTCACCAGCGCAAGGTGCAGTGACAAAAAGTTCACGTGGTTCATAAAAAATGGCGCGTGAAGAGCCGAGCGGCTTAGTACCCTGTCTGCGCAGCAACTTTTCATTATCTTCCTTTCTCGCCAGCTTCCATCTACCAACTGGCCAGTTTTTGTGTTGTATCGCTGCCGGATGTACCGTCCGACAGAGACAATGGGAGCATTTGCACCAGATTGCTGTTAAGAGCCTCATGCTAGGCCGAGAACGAGGAGGGGACACTTCATTCGGAGAGCGCGCGTCAGCGCGTAACAATGGTTGCACAATATAACCGTTGCGTAGCGCTATACAACACTTCTCGTGAAAGCAAAACTGATCAGAGGTCCAAGAATCTTAGATTAGTATTGTTTACACAACACCACATCTCTCCCAAGAAAAGAAAGGAGAACTAAACTCTTGTGTTTGTGTATAAGAGAACGCAGACTAATCATACAGAGCTAGTGTCCCAGTAAGCATTTACAGGGGTTTAGAACGATATACAGCAGCAAGGTCCTGAAAATTTGAGGTATAGTAACGTGTGTAAATTAGACTAGTAAAAATTCGATATGTTTTTGCTGCAGATTTAAATTGGCATTACCGTTGAAATTATCTTGCAGAAAATTGCAAAATAAAACACATTGTAGAGTAGTTATCTTATGTAGAAATGTAATCTTCATTAGCATGGCTTCACGGGACCAGAGTTCAGCAGTTTGACTGAAAGCTTCTGTAATGAATTTTTCATGGCATGAGCCCGTATGGAGTAATTAGGAAATAATGTAACTAGTGTTTTCCATAGTCAGGATTATGCAGCGTACGATACATGCAAAAGCATATCATTAGTAGAATATGAAAAATTGAAGTGATATAGGAGTATGCTCTAGAAACATAATCCTTGTAACGCGCCGATTTTTGGGGAGTCGCTCGGAATAAAGACATGCAGGAAAACGCGGTGAAAGATTCCCCGATGTATCCTTATTTATCTTTTGCGACTTTGAGCTTTAGGGCTCATCTACATGCTCATCGTTAAAGACCAAACGCGGTAGCAAGTCTGGAGTGTCTGTGCATGACACATCCATACCCGAGACACCTCTCTCCCCTTTGAAAATTTTGCACTGGCACTGGGCGCATCAGCCGTTTCTTGTGAAGGTGTCTGCAAGATTGTTAGTGGAATGGTCACTAACTAAAACGTGGAAGAATAACATGAAAGTGGCAAGTTATTCTATTGCATGAATAAAAAAGTATACGGAAAAAGAAAATTGTGCTGTGAACTGAAGTTTTCCTTGCAATGAACCAGTACTAGCTTTGAAGCGCTTCATACAATGCCATCACTCAGGCTCACAGTAAATTCTTTGACAAGTTTAACATCATGAAACCAAAATATAATTATGAGAGACGCCATAGTAGAGGGCTCCAGAAATTACACTCAGGTAAAACAAATTCTGTTCAAGTTGACTGGTAGTGGTATATTGACTCTTGTGTTTATTATCCTTGCCTGGAAGAGGAGTTTTAACCCGGTGTCCCACCTATAGCTTAGGCGGTTTAGCTCCGTGCTTTATATTATTGTTTTGCTTTGCTGCCTGTTGCTAATGAAATACACTTGTTCTCACAGGATCCACCGTTGGCAAAGCATCAGAAGAATTGTCGATTCCAGCGTGCAGTTGGAGAATATGGAAAAATTTTGCTGGTGAAAAGCCTGTTCTAGCTTGAGGCGTAAAGCGATACGTGCCTAAGTACACTTGAACACAGTGTTTCAGTGGGTGGCTTTTAAGTGAGCGAGCTGAATTTGCTTTCTCAAAACTCTGCTGAAACGTTCAACTTGGTAGTTGTCTGGTGAAAAAAAGTTGGATGAGACGAGCGTGAGCGTACCACTGGACGACTGGCTGAGCAGTGGTGAGCCGCCCTTCTCAACCCACCTGTAGTAGACCAAATTTGGGCTGTCCAGCGAGCCTGAGCTATCACCGAAGACATAGCACGATGCTCAGCGGACGACAACTCCTGGAGGCCTAGCTCGGGCCAGTAATTCCTAGTTGGATCCTAATAAAGGTTATTATCTACCTACCTCTACATAAAGAAAGACATAGTGGTGGAGTGGCCATGGCGTTGCAAATAGTCAAGTAGATCCTCCATAAGAACTCCCAATGTAGTGTATTTCTTTCGACGTTTCAGCCAGACTGTGGCTAAAACGTCGCTTGTTCATAGTAAATGAGAACTGGCTCTATTCAAATTAGGCTGAATAACAGACGTGCTGTATATACAACTGCGCTTTATATTATCCTTAAAATTGCCCTTTTCGCATAGCCTTATGAATCTGAAGTCAATGTGTTGCTCCGGCTCGGCTCCGAGGCTTCACCTTCTGGTATAAAAATCACTCGGGTTTGGTATAGACGATGCATCTTTAGTGCAAAATCACGTGCTGAGAAGAATAATAAGCCTTTCAGAAAGCCCAATGAGCCCCCGCTAAGCCTGTACAATAAAGCTGATTTGTAACATATATATATATATATATATATATATATATATATATATATATATATATATATATGCCTGATCTTGTCTTGTTCGGACCTCTTAGGGTTAAAGCGCAGGCATAAATCGATAATATCTTCAATATAGCTAGTCAAGTTTTCGCCCTGTCTTTGTGCTCGTCCGCGTAGGCGTTGTTAAGCACGCAGCTTGTGCACTGCGGGGCGATCAAACACAGCTGCAAGGGTGGTCTTGAAAGCGGCCCAAATGGTCAATTCAGTACATTGGTCTGTGAACCACTGGCTGGCGACGTCTTTGAGATGAAAAGGGACGCACTCCAATTTCGAGGGGTCGTCCCACTTGTTGGCGGCGCTCACCTTTTCAAACAGCTGCAACCAGTCTTCCGCATCTTGGTCCTCGGTGCCGCTGAAGAAGGGGGATCGCGTTGGCGCAGGGTGGTAGGTACGATGACCAGTTGAAATTGGGCCGTGCTTTGCAGGGTGGTGGCTTGCTCGGTCGTGTGATCAGGCATTGCTGATGTAGTGGGCAGCTTCTGGCTGCGAAGTTCTAAGTTTGCATACCCAGCCGACTTCCACCACTTTGCAATGGAGTTTAATAGCGACGCCAGGTAGTAGGCGGGCAGCCGGTACAGACAGAAATGCTCGAGCAGTCCAGCGTCTTTAGCTCGTGCACTAACTCGCACTTCGTACTCAGAGAGAGATGGTCCCACTAGTCAGTGCCTTGCGAATTCCCCACTACAATATATATATATATATATATATATATATATATATATATATATATATATATATATATATATATATATATATAGGGAAAGTTACTTGTACTCGTGTTTCTCATGAACAATTGAGCCCATGTGGACTGATATGAGAATCAGTAGTCCTTTCGTATATACTGACGACCGAGCGACCGTATGCTTTTTCGGTGCTATTGATACTTCTCCACTTTTTGCATTTCGCCAGAAGCCACTTATAATGTAGCATGGCTTCAAAGACGGTTTTCAAACTGCACAATATTGATTGAACAGTTCGGCGGATCTTTCCAAATTTCGATTGTATGTTGTGTGATGATGTTTATTCAACCAGAGAAGTCGCAACGAGGTCGCAGCAGAAAACGGTCATACGGCAAGTTTGGCAAACGTGGCACAGGTTCTTGCGCAGAGCGCGGGGTTTGTTGTTCTCTTCAGAAGGCGCATACGCGTTGGTACGTATGGTCCACTACATTATCTCCGGGGTGAAGAGTAGCCATACTGGCGACTCAGGGAGTTAGCACAATGAGGGGGTTGTTGTAGGGCTCGAGACGGTCGACGTTTACGGTCCCACGTCCTCGACGGCGCAAATCTGGTGGTTGTGTTAGGGGCTCGATGATGTAATTGACCAGTGAGTTTACGACATTGACACGGTACAGACCATGGTACCGGGCCAGAAGTTTAGAAGAAAGGCAAGGAAAGGCCAGCTGTGTGGGCACCCAAAGCCACACAAGGGAGCCAGCACAAAATGTAGGAGCTATGAGATGAACGTCGTCATGTCGAGTCTTTTGTAGACCTTGAGCATCAGTTGCCAAATACCGAGCTAACTGACGGCAGTCTTCCGCGTATCTGGTGACTTCAGAAAGCGGAGAGCACTCAGATGCATCAGGGCAGTCCGGGTGTTTAGTGTCCAGCGGGAGGGAAGGTTCGCGGCCGTACAACAGAAAGAACGGAGAAAAACCGGTAGTCGTCTGCGTTGCGGTGTCATAAGTGAAGTTAGAAAAAGGTAATACAGCGTCCCAGTTAGTGTGATCGGAGGAGGTGTACATGCTCAGCATCTCGCCAAGTGTGCCGTTGAACCACTCAGTAAGACCATTCGTCTGTGGATGGTATGCAGAATATTTTCAGTCGATGATGTTGCATTCAGCGAGGATAGCTTGAATGACCTTCGACAGGAACACGCGGCCCGTATCACTGAGCAATTCCCGTGGAGCACCATTGCGTATAATGAAGCTGCGGAGAATGAAGAGTGCAACTTCGTGGGCGGGTGCTGCAGGTAGATCTACTGTCTCAAGGTAGCGTGTCCGATAATCGACGCCGACAACAATCTACCAGTTTCTAGAGCCACGATATGAGAGGGGGCTATAGAGGTCGATATTCACATGGTCAAATTCGCGAGCCAGACACGGGAGCACCTGTAAATTGCCAGTAAGGTGCCGCAGAGGGTTCTTGTTCTGTTGGCAAGTGGTGCAAGAATGAATGAATTTCTGCACAAACCGATGCATTCTTCGCCAGTAAAGTCGTTGGCAAAGCCTTTCGTAGGTTTTCAGGACACCTGCGGGAGCACTCTGGGGATCTGCATGGAAATTCATGCAGATCTCAGAATGCATATGAGTAGGGACAGCAAGGAGGTCAGCAGGTGGCGCAGCTAGCGAAATGCGTTGTCACATGCAGTTGACCATGAAAATTTACCTTTGTTGTTGGAAATCCGACTCATCAAAGGTGCGATGGTGGACGCGAAGTTGCACACGAAGCAACGAAAGTAGGAGCAGTTACCAACGAAACTTCTTAGGGCTTCCATTGATGTTGGCAATAGGAAGTAAGCCACAGCTCGAAGCTTATTAGGATCCGGATGAGCACCGTCTCTTGTGATGACATGTCCCAAGATGGTTAGTTTTTGTACTGCGAAGTGGCACTCCTTGGTGTTAAGTTGTAGGCCTGCAGAAGTTAGACATGTCAGAATCTCGTGGAGACAACCAAGATGTGTCAGAAAATCAGCTAAAAAAAATTCGATATCGTCCAGGTAACGCAAGCAAGTTTTCCACTTTTGGGCACGCAAGATGGAATCGATCATGCGCTCAATTGTCGCAGTCGCGTTGCAGAGCCCAAATGGCATCACTTTGAACTCATATAGGCCATACGGCGTTAAAGAAAAGCTGTTTTAGGGCAGTCACATGCAGCCATGGGCACCTGCGAATACCCAGAACGTAGATCCAATAATGTAAAGTAGTCGGCATCTTGAAAGAGTCAAGAGCATTGTCTATTCGTGGTAGTGGTTAGACATCGTTCTTCGTAACCTTGTTTATGAGGTGATAGATCACGCAAAATCAAACGGTGCTATCTTTTTTCTTTACCAGAACCACAAGCGATGACTAAGGGCTTTGAGAAGTCTCTATGACTCCACGTTTAAGCATTTCATCTACTTGGCCAGTAATGATGCAGCGCTCTATGACGGAAACGTGGTAAGGACGCTGTCACAGAGGGGAGTGTGAGCCGGTGTAAATAGTATGAGTGATAGTCGTGGTGCGGCCCAAAGCAGGTTCGTGAAAGTCAAAAAAAGAGCGAAACTTGTTGAGGAGAGCGAGAAGTTGGCGGCGATGCAAGGGGGGAAGGTCTGCGCCAATACCATGGTCGAATGCTGACGAACTTGATGGCCCAGACGCATGAGTTATTGCGGCAGTGTGACATGCGGTTTCGTCGGGAAGAATAATATCATCGATATGGTCGACAGGTTGTACATATCCTAACGTTTCGCCACGGAGTAAGCCAAAGGGGTAGTTGAACTGGTAGGTAAGCAGCATTACGGTTGAACCAGACACAATTGTAAAAACGGCAAATGAAAAAACAGTGACCTTGCGCTCAGTAAACACCGGAGATGGCGTAAACACACCCGTGGCGTCAGTTCACGTCACACATGCAAGGCTAATAGAAACTGAAGCTTCCGGAGGCAAGCTGATGTCGTCGTGAGCGTTGGGTTTGCAGAGCAGAGGAAAACGGTCGGGCGATGGAAATTGACATCTTCGCACAAGGGACACTTCTGCACGTGAACAATCGATGGTACCTTCATGACGTGATAAGAAATCCCAACCCAGGATGAGATCGTGAGAGCCAGATGGTAGAACGAAAAATAGGACGATGTAGAAAATGTCTTTAATGATGATGCGCGCTGTACACACATCCAAGAGATGAATGTGTTGCGTGCTAGCCGTGAACAGCACCATGCCACAGATAGACGGGGTAACTTTCTGCAGTTTCTGAAAAAAATTAGCGTTCATCACAGTAACGACAGTTCCAGTATCAATTAACGCTAGTGTGGCGACTCCCTCAACATCGACAACAATAACATTTTGCGGGGAAAAAGGAGGGCTTGAGAATTGCGCAGAAGTTGCAGTTTTTGCCTCCGGAACTGCACTGATTAGTTTCCCTCCTCAAGAGGTGGTCGACAAAGCATAGGCAATGGCAATCAGTGACGAGGGGATGAGAAACGAGCAGATCCGAGTCGAAGTGCCTCTGTTCGTATGCAGACGTGGTGGCCTACTGCGGCGCGTAGGTAGGAGTTCCAAAGGAGGCGTACGCAGATATGGGACAGCGGTGGCAGAAGCGTGCAACGTGGCCAGCGATGCCACACGCGAAGCAGATAGGACGGCTGTCATGGGTGCGTCGCTCACTATATGAACAGAAAAAGTGAAGTGGGGGCCTGTAAACTGGAGGCGAAGCCAAAGGAGGTGGAAGCGATAAGGAGACTGGATGCAGTGGGGGCTGCGCGACCACAGCTGCGTACCTGAGAGGTAAAGGTAGCGCAGGTGGTGCGTAGCCGGCAGTTGAGAGACCAGATGGTACCAAAGTGCGTTGGTAAGTGGCCATAATTGTAGGAAGAGCATCGCGAATTTCAGCGCGTACGGCCTGCTGCAGTGTCGAAGGCAGGCTTGCGGTGGCCGCGTCGATATGCGGCGGCAGGGAGAGCTGTCGGGTGATTCCTCCCTGATGAAGCCTTTGATCTGTTGGACAAAGTTTTTCGGCGAACACTGCCGTTTGCTAGTGCGACGGCCAAGATCGAATCTGGTGGTGGGACACTCCGTCGGGCGATGTAACGCTGACGGTACCATTGATCGAAGCTCTGGCACAGGCATACGAGCACTGCCACCGTGATCGGGCTTTTCGTCAGTAAAATGTAAAATGCGCCATCTTTGATGCCCTTGAGAATCTGCCGAATTTTCCCTTCTTCAGGCATAGATGGCTTGACACGCCTGCAGAGATCGAGCACATCCACACAGCACCTACCGAGCACCTCTACCAAATGTGAAGATGTTTATTTAACCAGAGAAGTCGCAACGAGGTCGCAACAAAAAAATGGTCGTACGGCAAGTCTGGTAAAAGCGCCACAGGTTCTCGCGCATTCTGAGCGCGGTGTTTTTCGTTCTCTTCCAAAGGCGCATACGCGTTGGTGCCTGTGCTCCGCTACAGTTGGTTTTTGTTTCTTTTGCATGTTAGCAGGCTCCAAAACTAGTATATTTTTCAAGCCATTTTTGCACGCCTGCGCCTTCTCTCATGCACCATGACGCGTCGCAGGTGTGCATACACCAATGGAGGCTCAGCAGCACAATAAATGCGCTAAAGTTAGCAATTGCAGGCATTCGCAGGTTATGAGCTTGTGTTCCAAGTACACGTGCTCTTCATGTCTTCAGTACAAAGTGACTACAGCGCCACCGTTGCTGCAACCCGCCGCAGAATCAGCTGAAAAGTGGCCTGGCCGCCTCGTTCATTCCACTTTCCCCTTCTATAGTACATTGTAACCGGACCTACTTGGCATCACTCTAACAGCTGTAGCAAGGTGGTTTGAGCAATCGTGTGGGACAGTGTTGCACAAGCTATTTAAAGAGCTGCTTCGCATCTAATGGTAATGTTGCATCGTCTCAGTAAACGGCGCACTGTGGCGAAGTGAAACAGCGCGGTGGGTGGACACCATGTTTGCATTAGTTTGATTAAGTGTTTCCGTATTTGTTTGCCGACGCTGCTGCTGTGTTTAGGCTTGTGAAACCCACGTTTCATTCGTTGCTGTTTCACACCGACGCCAGCGTCGTCTTTGGACAGTTAGAAATGCGACGTTTGCTTCTTTAGACGACCTTTGCTTGCCGACGCTACTGTTGCGTTTAGCTTCTGCAACACGTGTTTCATTCGTAGCTCTTTCTCGCCGACGCTGTGATCCCGTTTCGACAGTTCGAGCCCCCGTTTCATTCTTAGCAGTTTTCCGCCGACGTTGCTGTTTGCGCTGGTCTCCCCTAGGCCGGAGCTGGAGGTCCGCGTGCCGATGATTGCGTTGCAGTCTGGCACGTCCAAGCTTCCACTCCTCCACCAGCTGCTTCGTGATCTCAGCGGGCGTTCAGTCATTACTGTACCAGGCGCCGACGTTGACGTTCGAACTCATGACAACGGTGCACCTAGCGCAGTGAGCTTGTGTGAGATGTTGCAAGAGCCTTTCATTTAAACGAGGAAGGAGCGTGTGGGGAGAGGGAGGTTGGCTGTGGTGTAGCCACTGATGTAAGCTGGTGTGGGGATTGGAGGCAGCGCTCATGCCACCTAATCTACTTTACCTTCCAGCGCCGCTCTCGCGAGGAGCGGATCTTGCCACCTCCTCTCGCACACTCAAGAGGGGACGAGTTGGCGCTCACGCAGTAAGACTGGTCACACCGAAAACACCCCCAAGTACACTTCACCATAAATCGCTACGTATCTGAAATATTTGACTCAAGCTGAAATGAAACCAAATGTTTCTGCATAACAAACAGATGTTCTAACACAGCTATGCCAGTGCTTGAACATGCTGCGACAAAAATGAAAACTTTAATAATAATGATCGCTACTTCGAGAAGCCGGAACCGTGCGATATTGCGTGGAAAAAGGGAGTAGCTGCGCTTTCGTCCTAGTGGCTTCACGGATCAACACCAAATATAAAAAAATCACTTGTAGCAGACACTTATTTTTCCATCTGTTGAAGAATACAGTCTTGGAAAGTTCGAAACAGCTCAAGTCAGCACGTTTCTCATTTTTGTCATGAGTCTCAGGAGGCGACTAAGAAACAAAGCAGGGCTGGTGATTGAGAAGGCTATGCCATGGGTTTCAACTGCGTCAAGAATGTTTTTTAGCTGAGAATCTCAGCTCATGTGGAAAGTCATCGAAGCTGATAGCATTCGAAACTTTCAAGTTATTACATTTGTTCTGCACTTATTGCTCTCAATCTTGACGATATAGGTTTTAGATGCGAAGCATCCTATGTTTAAGTTCAATCCGGTGCGCGTTGTTACCACCCTTTACTGTGCATGCACGTACCCTCCCTTTCTCGCACCTCGCAACGCCGACAGAGGCAGTGGCTGCTTGCAAGTTTCTTTTTTGAAACAAATGACTGCTAGCGCTGCACATCGATTCGCTGGCCATCCCGTGTATGTAGGCAATGTATTTGATGTTCAAGGTAGTGCTGGTGGAGATTGTCTACTATGTATTGCTGAAACAATAAATACTTACAGCGTGCGCGTTCACAAATAGCGGATTACGAGTCTGTGTGCAATTGAGTATTCTGGCTCTCGTTGCTCAGGAGCGATACGCATGTTACGGTAGGAAACACTGGGATTTCACTGCGTACTGTACGCCTACCGAGGTTCTTCCCATGCACAACGCCCGGATGAACGTGAGTGCCGATGCCACTGCCAGTGGAAGTGTAGCGCCCACTCCTCCGCATCTGTACATAATTCCCTTTAGTGAGAAATGGCGAAATTTTTGTGCCTCATGAATTTTTTTATATTGCTTGTTAAGAATTTATCAAGAGACGGGTATTCTCTCCGGCGTTTGTTAAGTAAGTGTTTTTGTTTTTTGTCTTGTTTTCTGCGTTTATTCCTGATATTTTAGCCCAGATATTGAGATGCATTCCTTGTCTTGCTTTACCGTCTCATCAAGGCAGCACGTTCGAAACCCGTTTTTGTTGTAATAAAGGTGGTCGGAACTAAAGTTCAATTTAAGAAGCGCGCCTGAGCACGGGACTAGAACATGTACTGATAAAACGCAGCGGGTGATCCTCTTTTTTTGCCCATGTCGCTTTACGTCAGCTGAAAATCGTTTTGCTTATATGAATACTCCTTCTAATTTCATGTTAAACTAAATCTGTAAAATTGTGTTCAGCCATTGCGTATTGAATCTCGAACGGTCATTAATTTTGATGCAATGCTTTCTTTCATGCAGACACTATTCCGGCAGCCTCTGCACCCAATCACTTTGTGATTATTGTCAACAGGATTATTACTGTTCTTTTCACTAATCAACCTCTCCATCTCGCTCTGGGAATGACGTGCTCACTGGAGGATAAACGCCTCACCAGTGACAGCAGGTCATTTTCACGCGCGAGTTCTGGGTTTGAATTGAACTTGGGTAAAATTTCAGACACACCGCTACTCGTCTAATTAGATGTGACTCCATGACGGTGGTAGCGAAACGCCTGAGAAATACCATAAAAATTTCAGCGACGCTTTGAAACAAGTTAATATGAATAAATGGGTTACAAATCTACCTACTTTTCCAAAATGACTAAGGTGTATTTGCAATATATAACCAAAAATAGCGAGCGAATTTTGGAAACTTTCGACTGAGTCTAGTGCTGTCCACAAGAGATCGCCACTGTGAGCCCCCAATTTCTGATTTCACGCACAGTTTACAGCTATGAATAGGAAGCGCTAAACAATCTGACGCGACTCATGGCTGATGCCACATACCTTAACTGCCATAACAAGCGGGACAGTGTAAAGATAAATAACAGTAGCGCACTTTTCACACAGCAAGTTCATGAAATTTCTTAAGATTCAACTAGTACTTGGGAAATCGGACATGCTTACCTCAATCATTAGCGTCATCGGCGCTTTGAAAATTGAAGCACTGATATCTTACGAACCAAAATTTATGCTGCGTCATGGTGCTAAACTGTATTGAAGGTTGATTGATTGATTGACTGCTTCTTTTATTCTGGCGTAACTCACAATGGGCGACTCGCAATTGAACGAGTGGTATCTTGCTGAATAAACTAGTTTGTTCGTATTACCAAAACGCTCAGAAAGAAATAGTTCTGAAAAAAAGTTTTAGAATAATTCACAACAAAGAGCCAAAAAAGTTTATAGCAGTGGCGCAGAATTTTGCTCTTTTTCTTTGGATATTATTGTGTCTCCCCTAACTCACAGCCAGCCACAACTGCGTTTTTAGTCATGTTCGATTCATTCCATTCCTTTACTGTAGTTTATGTGCGATCAAAAATACGTGTATTTATGGGTAAACGATGCGCTTGCGCAATGACCATTTCTAGAGCCTTTTGACAAACGCTTTAGTGCTGAATAAGGCACTCTTAGCGGAATAAGGCATGTTGCTGGTTAAACCACGTACCTTTTTTTATCCACTTATCAACCGGATGAGCCGTCGTTCACTCACACTCTTTAAAACTACTGAAGTCGAGGTGCTTAAAACACTGAAAGGGCTGATAAATCTCAACAATGATCTACGTCGTCTTGCCAAAATTATTTTATACTCTCCCCTGCAATGTCAATTTTTAACCTGAGACAGAGGAAATGTGCCATTAACGTGGTGTAGAACATATAATTAATTATAGTACAACAGGGCAAGATACAAATGTAAGGATAAAGCCGCAAAGTTCATTGTGCTGTGCAAGTTCGTTGTCCTGATTGGTATTGTTTTTCTGGCATTACCTACAAATGCCGATCAGAAAGCTTGAACCCACAATATGAGCCTGACTCACACGGTGTAAGCGTGTCAAATGAAAATGAATTGAACTGTTTGAACCAGGACATGAAAGCTTAAGTGGAATTCGGCACTGCCTAAACTGTTCGTTACAGAGAAGGCTTCATTATTTTATAATTCTCCAAACATAGTGCAAACTGGGCACTTCGATCGGATAAGCTCACAAAGAAACGCCACTCGTTTTATAGTTTTTTTTTGCTTTTTTTCTACTGGCGTGGTTAGTGTTGCCGCAAACGCTTCAACCATGAACTACTACGGACATATCTATCACTGATGTGAGTAGTGCAAATGAGACAATGAAGACTGACAGACAGATGAACTTCATTAGCATTCTGAGAAGAAAGTTCCAAAGAACCCACCAAGGGCTGCACCCATGAGGAGGTCGGGGACCAGAGGTTCCCGATCGCTTCACAGGTTACCTGGACCACCCGGAGTTGTTTGGCAAGGTGTAGGCTTGTTATCAATTCTGAAAAAGTCTGTATCATTTACGTGATGCCTTCTTGATGAAACGCGCAAGCGGGGGCACTGCCACATAAAATGAGGGAAGGTCGTGAGCTGATCGCATGCCAAGCAGTTAGGCGAAATGTTCGTATAATGCGTCATAGTGGCGGGCGACGAAAAAGAGCTAACTTTGAGGAGTCAGGGGGCCATCTGCTGTTTCCTTGTTGGCTCTCTGTGCGGATCTAGAAAGGATTTCTTACTAATCGGTAATGCGAAGATAACTGATGAAAGGTGGTCAACTGGTCCCTGTCGGTGCCTTTACCACTCCGCTCCTCCTCCGTATGAGGGAGCTCGTTAGTCTGAGGCGGAGAATGTGTCCTGGTGTCCAAGCTTGAGCCATTTTATTGGAGATGGTGACGACGGGGACGGAGGCACTCATGTGGGCGGGGAACCATGTCGACTCGCCAAGAAGTATTGTGCCGTGAGTGAGAATTATTTAAGCATCCAAAGAGACTTGGTTGGCGTTACACGACCTGATGGCTGTCATGGAATCACACAAACAGTGGAAGGATCTTCAGTCATCAGCGCTAGAGAGACAGTGAGGTGGCACTAACGATGCGGCCACTTATATCTACCATTGCGGCCACAAAGCTATTTGGTCACGATTGAGATGCATCTCTTAAGCGCTCGCTTTCACTTCTGCTATTTGAATTGTAGTGGAGGGCTTCGGCATTTGCTCTTCTTCTACCGTGTTCATGTAGCGGATGCTTGGTGATAGTGGATGAATCATTATTGTCGACCTTACAGTGTCTGGAGAAGGAACTGCTCTTTCCTTAGTCAGAGGAGAGCTGACGCCTGCTCTGGATTGAATTGCCTTGCCGGCTTTCGTGCACGAAAGTCTGGAAATCTGGGCAATGCGCTATGCTTCGATCAATTCGTCGAGCTTGTTATGGATATATAACAGCCGCTAAACGTGGCTGCATGAAAGAGGAAGACTGCCAGTTGGGCGTGTTGATAAAGGCTAATGATCAAACAAGAGCTAAAAACACACACACTCAGAGAGGACACAGACAAACGCTTACTAGCAACTGAAACTTTATTTCGAAGTGAACACTAATAAATACACCACACGCATGTACGTCATTCGCAACTTCTCCTGTCATCATCAACAACTAAATATAACAAAATAAGCACTCCCATAATCGATGGCACACAACTGGATAAAGACGTGTCAAGAACTAAGAAAAGATTACGTAAAACAGAAAAAACAAAAGAAAACTCAAAACAGGAAAAAAAACTGGAATATGGGACGTGTAAAAAAGTAATGAACTGACGCATGACTAACGCAACGGTCCCCTTCTTTCTTTATTCTATACCGTTTCACTATGTCCCCCGTCATCCGCTTCTTGTTCCTGTCAATTATTCGTGTGTCTGAAAATTTCGATTGGCAAGTGCACTCCTTGCAGCGCATCATTAACTATGAGTAAGGGGCCCCCTTTAGTGAACTCTTATGTTCACGAAGGCGCAAATTTATGCCCTGACCTGTCTGGCCAACGTATTCCCTTTCACATGTGAAAGCAGTTCCGTATACAACTTTTTTGCACTCAAAGTTCCTCCAGCCATGTTTTATGCTACATCTCTTCGATTCTCCAATTCTTTTCTTGTTGACTTGCCTTTCTACTGCTGGGCAAATCTTCGATTATTTGTTTTCCGCTGAAAAAACAAACCGTGCGCCATATCTCTATGCAACTTTTTTCAACCGATGTGAGATAAGCGCGATGTGAGATAAACAGTCTATGTGTTCATAGACTGTTTAGCTGGCTCTCTCCATCTCGATTTACTTCTCTTGTCCGACCAGCCCATCGTAAACCAGCTTCTGCTGCATTGATTTCACGCGCCACCCACATAAATCTGTCACACATGTCGACTTATCCTCCACGCCGCCACTATCTGACGGTGATTACATGGTGGCCCTGATTCCAGCCGTGATGCTTTCGCTTGGGGTTGCTGTGCCGCATATGATTCTGACGATTACAAGAAACCGCATCTTGTTTCACTGGTCAACTTCTCACTCACCTACCAGGTTCTACCACAGGGTATCTCCCTGCCCAAAAAACTGCTCTCCAAGACGACCATGTCGAGCCCTTCAGAATACAAATAGGATTAACAGATAAGCCTTAGCACAATGAAGCTTGTAGATTTCATTGTCAGTGTAAAAGCGTTTTACTTTTTCAGTATTTTCTAGGTAATTGAGAGTACATTTATTTTTGAAACACAAACAAGTGGTTTACGTAAGAAAGTCATCACAACTGTAACTTCAACCAGAAGGCTCTTTTCAAGGCATTCGAAAAACTATGGAAAGTATACTTAGATAAGATGTGCACACCCAAATTTGCCATCTGTTGTATAATAATATGTAAAGTAAATTACAGTGAATTGCTCGGCTTTATAGGCTAAAGACAATTGTATGCAGCCTTGCAGAGTATAAAAGACAGGACAATCATAGCATCAGAATCAACTCATGTGGCAATCTTTAGATATTGCAATAAATTTAGAATGTGATATCATAGTAAATTACGAATGTGACAAACGCCATCAGTGCACTAGCAGAGATACCTGGTCGGCAACTAACTGCAGTAGATAGCATCCATCTTTAAAAGCAACACTACAGCTCACAACCAGCAGTACACTTAATGTAACACTTGACTGCTGAACTGAAGGCCGCGTAATCGAACCCAGGCTGTGGTGGCCGCAATTTTCATAAAGAAAGATTGGCTTGAGTTAGACATAAGTGCATTTTTTAGGCATTCAAAATTTTTGAAGTCTTTCACTATGACATTCCTGATAATCATATATTGTGGTTTAGAACACATCAAACCAAGCAATTAGACTTCCTAATAAATAATATGCTAATTGAGGCAAGCAAATATTATCATGTAGTTTTGAAAATGTCACCAATCCCCTTTTAATCTGTGGACTTAATTTACAATATTCCAGAACGCCTTCTGTCAGTTATCATTAACAATGTCGAACATAGTTAAATATCACTAACGTATGACACATCGTTAGGTATTGGTAAAGTTAAGTATAATTAAGTATGACTGTAGGAATTCAGTTTATTGCACTTATGGCATTAAATTCCAGAAGACAATTAAATAATCTGACAAAAACATGATAAAATAAAATATTTAGGCAATTTTAGAATAAATATAAAATCATTAATCTAGTGCTGCCTTTTGACAATGCAGAAGGTTCAATTTTAAAAGTTACTATTTGCATTTGACGAAGAAGTCTTGAGGGCACCTTAAAAAGTAGATTTTAGAAAAAAAAATATATCCTGTAAAAAGCTTTGGAAGCAGCGCTGACACATTCAGACGTGTGCTTTGTACTTGCATTATTATTCATCCCTAAGAAATAAAAACCACGTTTTTAGATCAGTTATGTTTCTAGAGGGACTCTAAGTATGACAAAATTGCTGCCAGCTGCCTGATAAACTAAGAATAACGCCAATTTGGTGGCTACAATAAGTGGGTACGTTTGCACAGAATAGTTTGCGGCAGTTGTATTTTGACACAATCCCACTTGCGAAAATTCTTCGAGCATGTCTATGCTTGTCCGAGCATATCCGAAGTTCAATTGTGCTTTTCATCATGGCACAAGCTAGCCAGTGAGGATCAGCAAACTGTTACTCCCTGGTGGGACGAGCAATCACTGCTCGTCCCACTCCGAGACGTCCGAGACGTTCTGTGGGGTCCGAGCAGTGACTGCTTGGACCCCACAGGACGTCTCGCTTGTTGGGCCCTAAGCCTTCAAGAATACACGTTCTCTGCCATGCATAAAGCAGGGCAATTACATTAGGATGCTAATTGTTTATACCGCTACACTGTGGATGAAGCAACCGATACTGACGCTATCGCGGACGTTTTTTCCGTGTCTCAGCTGCTGAACATTGGCAAAGAGCAACATCGGGATGCTTCTTTTCGCGCCATTATTGAGAAATTTGAGTCAACACCTCGCGAATGGCCCTACGAATGCTCTTGGTGAAAGACGGGATCCTATACAGCCGTTACTATGATTCCTTTGGATCTGGCTCACTTCTTGTCATCTCAGCGCACCTGCATTCCACTATCCTGTACCAGCTTCATGACGCTTCCATGACGAGCCTTTTGGGCGTTTCCCGCACATACGATCGGGTACGACGTCGGTTTTTTTGGCCTGAACTTCTCCTGCCTGTTCGACGCTATGTCGCCGCTTGTGAGCCCTGTCAGCGTTGCAAAACGCCGTCGGCCCTCCCAGCCGGCTACCTTCAGCCAATCGACGTTCCCATTGAATCTTTCCTTCGAGTTGGTCTCGACCTGTTGGGCGCTTTTCCACTCTCTACAGCCAGAAAAAAAAATGAAGTGCTGTTGCCATAGACTACGCGACGCGGTACGCAATCACACGAGCACTCCCGACCAGTTGTGCTACCGTCGTTACGGACTTCCTGCAATACGGCATAATAATAATGCACGGTGCTCCCCGCCAACTTCTCACCAACCATGGCCGCACGTTCTTATCAGCTGTCGTTCACGAAATCCTGAGGTCTCGCCATACCAAGCACAAATTTACTGCTTCGTATCATCCCCAGTCAAATGGCCTAACGGAGCACCTCATCAGGACCCTGACCTTTATGCCTGCCAAATAAGTTGCGCCAGACCACCAGGATTCGGACATTCATTTGCCGTATGTTACGTTCGCCTACAATTCATCCCGCTACAACACTGCCGGCTATTCGCCCTTCTATCTCCTATATGGCCGGGACCCAACTCTACTCTTGGACACTTTGCTACCTGCAGCCACTGAATATGCCGGGGAAGCCATCGCCCGCGCCGACCCCGCGCGCCAAGTCATGCGTAAGCATCTACAGGCGCACCAACGACAGCTCTACAATTCTCACTATAGGGAAGTGCACTTTTTCCCGGGTTCTCTTGTGCTCCTTTGGTCACCCACTCGGCGTGTGGTACTGTCTGAGAAACTGTTGTCGCCCTACACTGGACCATTTCATATCGTTCACCAAGTGACACACGTCACGTACGAGATTTCCCAATCAATCCAACAAAGTCATCATCAACTCCAAGCGATATCGTTTACGTGGCTCGGCTAAAGCCTTATTACCGTCCTTCGACATCATCTGCGTATATTTAGCACCGAGACGGTGCTTCTACTGCCGGGAGTCATGATATATTAAAGCCACTACACGCGGCTGTATGAAAGAGGATGACGAAGTGAGTTTTTTATTGATGCTGGACTGGCACCATCTTGCTCGTCGAGTTCTGTGCGTTGTAAATAGATTAATAAAAAAAGTTACTCGTAACATTATAAACACCCAACGCCTCGAATTTCACGGTACTCGTTCGAGAAGGGAAGCCAAAAACTTTATTAACAGTCTGTCGAATTAAGACTTCTAGTTTTGCCTTTTCAGCGGTAGTCTGAGCATGCACAGAGGCAGCATATTTGATAAGACTCAGAAGGAAGCCACGGAATAACCGGAGGACGTTGTCCTCTTTGATGCCTCCTTGGCTACCTGAGATCCTCTGAAGTAAGCCGAACGGTGGCAGCAGTGTGGTGGTGCAGCTTCTGCATCGTAGCTGCATTACTGCCGTTTTCAGAGATGAACATGCCTTGTTTGCGTAAAGTGTCTTTGCGGAGGATTACCGCGCCACTTTACGTCAACAGGTGTATGTCAATCTCTGGGGTTGGCACCCATTCATTAGGGCGTCAGCCCATGCGAATGGGTTTGTAAACAAGGAGCTCCCACTTGTTGTCTGATAGCTCGAGGTTTAACGAGAAAGGCGTTTCCCGACAATGCATACAGCTTCATGGAGCGGACTCTCTGTGGGGCCTATTGAGCCACCCCGGAACCAAAGGGTGATGTCGTCAGCATCAATAGCGCAGCGGATGTCATTGTTATAAAGATCCCTAGCTCGAGCCGTCATCCTCATGTTAAAAAGAAGGGGCGAGATGACCGCCTCTTGAGGAGTGTCCCTGTGTCTGAATGAAACATGTCTGACGAAATTCAAGAAATGCCTAACGCGAATCAGCTTGGAGGTGGCTTCAATTATGTGATCATGGAGTATGGTTTGGAACGCCTTTTTGAGATACAGAGCCAAAATGACTGCGATCTTTGCTAGAGGCATCGATGATCTGTGATTTGATGAGAATCACGGCGTCTTGCGTTGAAAGATGTGGGTAAAGGCCAACCATTTTACGTGGGAAGAGGACATTGAGCTATGTACTTAGAGACCCTATTTTTTATGACATGTTGAAAAACTTGGCCGACACATAATGTAAGCGAGATCAGTCTGAGATTGTCTGTTGTGCAGTTTCACCGGGTTTGGGTATCAGTATGATCAAGGCGTGCCTCCACTCGTGAGCATATGAGCCTTTTTTGAATGTTTGATGAATAAATTGGTCAGGAAGGTGTCCGATAGATTGTCAAGGTTCCTGAGCATGCGCTTCGTAACCAGGTCAGCTCCTGCCACCGAGGTGCTGTTCAGTTTGTAAAGTGAAGACCTTACTTCTAATTGCAATATGGAGCTGTCCAGCTCGTTGGAGTTGCTTCCTGTGTAACCGGGGGGTAGCGTGGATAAGGTGGTACCTATCGGGAGGTGCATTTCGGCTAGATCTTGCGTGATCAAATCTTTGCTACGATAAGTGAGTGCCTGGTGAGCAAATCTCTCAATGGCCGATCTCTGCGCAACTCGGGTTTCGGTAGGTTTCAAAAGGATTTAAGCAAGCTCCGCTTGCCGTCTACACTCATCGGACCGTCGACCTTGTCACCTGTTTCGATCCAGTGTTTCTGTTCTAACACTCATTGTATGACGTTTTTTCAGCATTGATCTTGGCATTGCATTTCCTTAGTGATCTGTTCCGTTTGTTTTTTAGCCAGGCTTTTATGAGAGACATGTTAGCTTCAAAAATGTGTGCTAAGTGGCTGTCTATGGTTGGAAAATTTTTTCCTGTTTTTATCTCCTGAGTGGAGGCAGAGACATCAGAAAAGACAGTTTCTTTCCACTCTACGTAGTCACTAGAAAGGGCTTTTTGATGAAACGTAAGAGGTCCCAATCAACAATGCGCTTTATTTTGGTGCTTTTTCATTGCGCATGCAGTGCCATGTTGATAATGAGATGATCGGAATCCAGATATTTTCCGATGTGTCGCCACGATGGTTTGCCGCCACAGGCGACCAGAGAGAGATCTGGACTCGAAAGTCTCGTTACCGAACTGCCTAAATGAGGGGCGTAGCCAGGGTCTGTTAGTAGTTCGAGAATGAAGTCCTGTAAAGCCTAGCATAAATAAGTCATTTTAGGTGAGTATTTAACGTAGCCTCCCGTGGAGGGAGGCGCGTTAAAGTCGCCAGCTACTATGAGGGCAATTCTGGCGTCAGTAGTCAGTTTTACTACTTTACCCATGAGGCCGTAGAAGCACTGGTCTTGTCTTTTTGTCGAACTGTATACGTGGAGGATAATCTATCCTCTGTGCATGGGGTTGCCCGGCCAGAATTCTGTAAAGACACATTCGGCATGAGAGCGCTTATCTATGTCTTGATGATCAATGACTTTGATGCCCTCATTGACTAAAGTAACGACGCCTCTGCGACCGTTTTTTACGCGTTCAAAGGACTCGTAACAAATAACTGTGGTACTGGACGTGAGTGTCTCTTGTAAAAAATTACTTGTGGCTTTGATGCACCCGGCAAAAGGTATTCAGCTAAAACTACTTTCTTCTTTTTCAACATGTAGCAGTACCACTGCCAGACGCGAAAGTTGGTGTTAGACACGACAGCCATGAATATCATTTGAATTTAGCAGAAGGCTGAGCCTTCGGCTCGCTTTGAGAGCATGGTATCTGCTTTTGTACAAGCTGCGCCACAACGGTGGGGTCTGATAATAACTGCGATAATTCTGTCGGGAGCGCCAGAGACTCCGGGAGACCCATCTTACGTTCAGGACTCCTTAGGCGAGCATCCAGAAAGTTATTCTGTGGCTTGAAAATTACTATGTCTTTAGTGATTTTCAGATGCGTCATAGAAATATTTTTGAAGAATTCTTTGATTTGGTTAAGACTTTCAGTTACGTCGACCAAAGGAACATCACCTACAACTCTGTGTTTAATATCATTAGTAGCATCTTGGTCCCCATCTGGTCTCGCTGCTGGAACGGCGGTTTTATTGACTGTTAATTTTTTTCTTATCTCCGCTAACTCTTAGCTGAGTAGCACGTTCTCGTTGCTGACTTTTTTTAGCTCCTCTGACGCCTTAGCGTTGGTGGTGCCTCCACCTACCTGGGTAGAGGATCCAGCTTGTCCTCTGTAAGGTTCTTTACTCTTCTCTTTGGAAGCCCATTTTGCGGTGGCGGAAAGCGTGGATCCACGTCCTATGGTGAGAGGCTGCACCCAGCCACTTGAAAACGGCCCAGGTGGCTCGGCCTGGAGCGTGGAGAAATCCTGCTAGGGTTTCCCGATGCTCCAGTAGAGGGGCTTTTCTGCAGGTCCACGTCGAAAGTGCGTTCTATTTCTTTTTCTTTTCACCTCTGTGGAATAACAAAAGATGTCATATATGTCACCACATCACTACTTCCAGACTTCTGGCTTTCTTCAGCACCTGTGAACTTGATCTCCAAACCTTTAAATTCACACGTGGAGAATTAGAACACAAGGTAGTATGATGAAATAGTCAGCTATCAGCGGGAATGCCAGCAGCTATGCTCCACATGGTGCCCAATAAATCGCGTGACTGGAGACCACACAGAAAATACCAATCACAAACCACCAAGACAATTGCGGATCGGTGGCCGTTCCTCATCATACCTGGAAAATATTCTAAACCTTTTAGAAGAATTAACTTTTTGTGCAGGCCACCAAATTTCCGTGGGCAATTCAGATGTGCCCTAAATGCATATTAGGAGACCATTTGGGTTCTTCGAGTTTTTGGGAATATCATTTGGTCTTACGAATGCCACTCAAACGTTATAACAATTTAGTAAAGCATGGTCTACCTTTCGTCTTCGCAAACGTTGGCTACTTGTTGGTAGCCAGTAAATTTGTGAAAGCATACTTACAATACACTAGTTGTCTGCTATAACAACTGTCTGGTCAGTGCATCGTCATAAACGTCTTGAAGAAAGAGTTTGTTGTCTGTAGCTCTGTCTTTGTGGGACATCAGCTGGAAAGCATTGGTGTCCGACTACTTTCATCTAAAATCAAAGCTATCGAGAGCTTTTCTATGCCTACAACGGTCACGAAGCTGTGGTTGCTTCTCGACATTACTAATATCTACAACTTATTTTAAGAACTCTGTAGATATAGCAGCGCCTTTGGGTCATCTCCTCTCACCAAAAGCAAAGCGTTCTTCCTTCCTTACGACACTACTTTTTGACATGTTTTTTATCAAGATCAGGGGCGCTTTCACGATCGACGCCCTGCTTGCTTATTATAGCCCCATGGCATCTCTAGCCCTTATGAGTGGCGCATCTAGTGCAGCAGTGGGAGCGGTTCTTCTGAAGTGTTGAGAACTCGCGGCAACCACTAGCCTTTTTGTACACTCTCAGTCAGGTGCCAGATAACGAGTGGCATATAGGTGGCGCACTCCTGAGTACTGACTAAAATCCTGTCTATAGAGAGCCCAGCAATAAAAAATACCCGTGACCGCCACGCGGCGTAGAAGTAACGCATATAGTCAGTAAGCGCAGGCGCAAAAGGGAAAAAAAAGAGGAAAGCCGCTGTCTCTGTCGCTCCAGCCTGGCGCCAGGAGCTGGCATCTACTTACGCAGAACCGTTGAGTGACGACAAGCGCGAGCGCAGGCAACCAAGTTTTCGTTTATCAGTTGTCGAGGTATGACATTGTTTCATGCATCTAATAAAAGAGTACTAGTGCATGCTTGACAGCTTACTGAAAAATGGCTTAGTGTGTTTATGCTCGTGTCCTACGAGACAAGTTGAACTGATGATTTCAGGAAAGCATGCCAAAAAAGAAACGAACCGAAGGCCGCGAGACAGAGCAAGATCAAAGCTGAAAATCGACTGCTTTATGTTTGATGAGTCGTTGCGTAAATTGACGATGAACATAAAGTACAGACGTCAGCAGGAGAACGTATGTCACCGACTTTTGCTCACTTTTTTGATTATTAAGTAGCGTACTTATAATCCAGCATGGATTTGTAACAGTGACCCACGAACAAGACAACAAGTGTACTGCTGTGGAGATATTGTGCCAGCTATAAAATATCTTCGTTTTCTAAAGAGCAACTGCACTCAGTAACAATGAAGGTTTTGAGGTTTGTTCGGCACCATTTCATGATCCCAACTGCATGTGGACATTCGCAAAAGAGATGTGCAGACGCATAATTTATTTGGAAGGAGACTGACCCCTCCGTCACTTATTTGTGTACGTCATACTTGATCTTGGCGCACGTTTCGGCATTCGCTTGAACAGCGGTGTGATGCTGAATAAAAGTAAGAGTAGCCACTCTCCATAAATAGGGTCAGTTAAAAAACTGAGAATGAGTTTTATATAGCAAAATAATGCCCATAATATCTATATAAAGTAATAGGTAATCGTTAAAATGCTAAAAAGGTGCTGCCGCTCCAGCGTGCAGCTCACGGCAGTTCGCGCGTACGAAATGCTAATGTTACAGTAGGCACGCTAAAATACCAATGAAAAGTTTACATGCGAAAGCGTATTGTCTTCAAATAGCCTAAACTAGGCTGCTCTCACTGACATGCGTGTACCTCCCGACACAAATCCGCAAAGTTTCTCACCGCACATGCAAGTGCGAGAATCATACGCAGGTTTCGACAGCCGAACACCGCCTCGTCCGCAAATTTCGGTGCGCGTAACACCCGCAGTTGACGGAGAAGCACCTAAACGACGCATCAACACAGGTTATTTGTTGCTATGGAACGGCGCTTCACGAACCGAAGTCGCAGCTGAAATCGCTCACCATGGTTGTCTCGAGTTCATAAAGCCCTACAAATTAATCGGTGATCAAATGCATGCATGTAGCACAAAAACAGTTCAAGGTTCAGCGACGCTTTGCAAAAAGCCACTTGGTAGATATTTACACCACGAAAAGACTCGCCTTCATGTGCTGGCACTCTGGTGCAAGGAGTAAGTTGTCTGTTTTACTCGCATGGGGCCTCGAGTTCGATTTCAGGGCTGTTTGTGCTTTGTATGTTAATCTCGCAGATGATGATATTAGTACTAATGGCCTTTAGGTACTTGTTGTTGTAATGCCCGCTGCATTATCAGCAAGAAACCAATCTGAAAATTATGAAATAACGCTTTTTTCCCGCCACCATGTCCCGCCCTGGCCGCCTACGGACCTGTCACGCCTAACCACAGGCCGTAACTTTCCATGAAAAATTTTACCTAAACACCCGGCTATTCTGAAGGCCACTTCGAATCGGGCCGGTTTCTCTGAGACACGGCTACGAAGCAGCGCAAAAGCGGCGATAATTGGACTTGATTTTCTGCCTGCAGGCTTGTAGTCAAGCCAGGATTTGAAAAAGAGTCTACAAGAAGCTCAGCCCAACACAAGCCTGTTACGGAATCTCTAGTAAAAAGTTACTTTATGTATACCTCACCATTCCTGGTGATGATGTTTGATGTTTTGTGGCACAAGGGTCTTTTCATGGCTGCAGAGTGCCAGTTCATCTTAATAAAAAGGTGGACAATGACTGATGAGCAACTGTATAGAGACCATAAAATTTCTGGTGCCAAGGTGGGAATAAACATAGAAGTTATATAATTATGACCATGCCGTGAAAAGCCCGTGGTGTTAGTGGATGACAAAAATGCGTGGTAATAAAAAATGATATTTGACAGGTATGGCACTAGCACAAGTGCTTCAATCGCTCACACCTTTGCGTCCAAGGGCCGTAAAAGTGCTTGATTCAGTGTAGCCACCGCAACGGAGACCTCTCTGGAGAGGTCGTGCTATGGATTGCCCGGGTATATGACATTAAAAGTACGAACTTCTTCAAAAAAGCTAACAAGTCATGCGTAAAATGTTGTTCTCTACCGACAAACATTGCAGGATGAAGTGGTATCTGTTTAAGGTAGGGTAGCGGAAACTGTTCTCTTCTGAGCATGTCTAGTCATTTACACTGGAATAGAATGTGAAGTACGGTGAGTGCGTCTCCAAAACTATCACACAAAGATGGATTGGGCCAGACAAAAAAAATGAATGTGCTGTATGTCCTGTTCTTAACCTTGTAAAGATTACTTCTGTGTAGCGTGATTTCGATACTGGCGGCCAATGTCCAGGTTGTCGCTGGGTGACATGTAATTTATTACCTGTGTCTGTATCCCATGTGCTCTGCCATTAACCCCTGAGCTTTCGTTTGAGAAAAGGTTTCAAGTCGAGTGCAGGAACTGGTATCAGTGCATCGGAAATGGTTTTGTTGGCGGATTCAGCCAGCTGTTCCACCAGAACGTCGCCTTCAATTTCGCGGTGTCCTGGCACCCTGCAGACTACAACATGCTGCTTAAATGAGTAGACTGTGCATAAGAGCAAATAAAGCAAGACAAGGACAGGTTTTTTTGCTTTTAATAGTTTTCAGAGCTTTTACTAAACTTACAGAATCTGTATATATCATTTCTTTCCGTAGTTTTATTTGTTTAGTGTGTTTAAGGTCCGCGAACATCGCATAAGCTTAGCCGGTGAAAATGCTTGATTTAGAGTGCACAACGCCGGCTTCAGAAAAGAATGGGCTGATTGCTGCGTACGAGACAGAAGTGTCGGACTTTGAAGCATCCGTAAAGAACTCAGGACATTTGTATTTCAGCTGTAGTTCTAGGAAGTATGTCTGGTTATGTGCCAATGGTGCATGCTTCGTAACCTCCAAGGAAGACACCTCACATTTTATTACCTTCCATAGCCACGGTGGCAGGCATGTCGCGGGAGACATGAAACGGTGTTGAAGTGGCACACCGTTTCTTTCACTAGGCCCTTCACATGGATAGAGTAGGGCTATCTCAAAGAAGGCCGTTTTTTAAACACTGCAATGCTTGACATTTGATTATTTGTGGAATGTGATGGGTGATTCTTGTCTGCATTTACTTTAGAATAATATTTAAAATACATGTAAAATTTCTGTCGGGGTGGGGGGGCGACTATTCGTGCAATTCCGCGTACAGGCTTTTCACGGAGCTAGTGCGAAAAGCACCCGTAGAGAGACGGAGGCCTAGATGATGAACAGGGTCAATCATTTTAAGGGCAGTCGGTGCCGCAGACTGATATATTCTTGCCCCATAGTTCAGGTGAGTACGTATGAGGCTGTTATACAAATTCATTTAACTCTTCTTGTCACTTTCCCATGTAGTGCGTGTCAACATTTTCAGAATGTTCATAGCTTTTATGCACTTGTTTTTTAAAGGTTCGATGTGAGGTATGAAGGTTAGCTTGGTGTCCAAGATTGGGCCTAAAACCTTATGTTCGGTTTTGAAGGAAAGCCGTTGTCTATGCAGTTGAATACCGGGTTCGGAATGAATGCCTCTCTTCCTGGAAAACAAGACACACGTGTTTATCTGTGTATTTAGTCGGAGCCCATTTTCTGCTGCCCAATTGGAGACTTTGTGCAAACAAAGCTGAACCTGCGACTCACACCCGGCCAGATTACAAGACTTAAAACCAAACTGGACGTCGCCGACATATCTATAGTAAGACATATTGCGAGGAATGGACAAGTGCGAGAAATTCATTAGGTAATAAATAGTGTGCAAATAAGTACTCCACTTTGCAGCCTGCATGTTTCTTGGACAACTGTCGGAGAAAGAATGCTGCCCACTTGAACGCGGTATGTCCGGATTGACCAGTAACGTTTGATTATGGTAAACATTCTGCCACACACGCCAAGTTGGGACAAGTTTTTTAATATTTTAAAGCACCTTGTATATTTAGGCCTTCTCGATGTCGAGGAACACAGAAAGGAAGTATTGCTTGTAGACGAAAGCATGTCTGATCTGCGCCTCGATACGAACAAAGTAGTTGGTGGTGGACCTAACCTCTCAAACCCCGCACTGGAGTAGGCGGAGCAAAGTTTTTGTTTCAAAGAAATGTACAAGTCGGCAGTTTATCATTTCTTCAAGAAGCTTGCACAGGCAGCTTGTAAGCGCAGTAGGCCTATATCTGGAAATTGAAGAATGGTCCTTGCCCTGTTTTAAAATGGGAATAACAATATCCTCTTTCCAGTGGGTAGCAATAGCGCCACAATACCAGATAGCATTGAGCAAACAAAGTAAAGTTTTTTGCGTTTCAATTAGCTGGTTTTTAACATTTTGAAAACCACACGGTGAGAACCTGGAGCGATATAACTGCAGGAGTTCAGTGATGTTTGGAGCTCAGCTGAGCTGAAAGCTCGTCTGTACGCCTCGTATATTGTACATTTGTGTTCGAGGTTTTGCTTTTCTATTTTTATTCTGTATTTTCGGAAAGCATCAGTATAGTGTGACGAGCTGGACACCTGTTCGAAGTGTGCACCAAGGAAGTTCACCTGATCTTCCAAAGTATCACCCTGTGTGTTTAGAAGTGGGAGTGTGTGTGCTTGTCTTCTTTACCCTACCAACATGTTGCAGACTTTTGCCTCCTGTGTATATGAATTGGTCCCTGATAAAAACTTCTGCCAAATTTCTTCTCTAACCTGAGACTTCATATTGCCGCGAACGTAATAACAGACAGCGACGGAACGACGTCTTGCTTGCCCTCAGACCAGGACGCAAAAGCCCTCTTCTTTCTTCACTTCCAAGGGATTCCGCCTACAGTTGATGGCTCATACCCATTACCTGTGACATTACTCCCTCTCCCCGAAAAGCATCGGCTCGATGCTGGTAATGAGCGTTGAGAAAAAAAAAGAAAAGATGCTACCATGGAACCCAACAACTCCTTCGTAAGGGAGAAAAAAAATGGGCTGGTGTCCTAGAAGTACTCAATAAAGAAAGGAGTAAGTACACAAGATAATAAAAACCAAAGTGACAAAAAAATAGTCATTGGATGGTAAGTTAGTCCACGTTCGATGGATGACGCGAGAAATATGACTTGAGTCTTGACTCGTGCACCACATCACTTTGTGGAAACCGACGGGAACGTCTTGAGGCGCCCTCAGGGAGAACTTCATACGTAACGTCACTGAGTCGGCGCAGAACTTTGTAAGGGCCGAAGTAGCGCCGAAGCAACTTCTCAGAGTGACCACGCTGTCGGATGGGAGTCCACACCCAAACTTCATCGCCTGGTTGGAAGGTAACCTCTCGGTGTGTAAGGTTGTAGCGGTGTGCGTCGGCAGTTTGGCGAGCCTGAATACGGTATCGGGCGAGTTGACGGGCCTCCTCGGCGCGTTCAGCGAACAATGCTGCGTCCGTGTTGAACATGCTCAAGTTGTTGGGAAGGAGCATTGCGTCGAGCATTGTGGTGACCTCTCGACCATGAACTAAGCGAAATGGGGTGAAACCTGTACTCTCTTGGACTGCTGTATTGTAAGCAGAAGTTACGTAAGGGAGTATATCATCCCAGTTCTTGTGATCAACGGCCACATACATTGACAGCATATCTGCAATGGTCTTGTTCAACCGCTCAGTGAGTCCATTTGTTTGGGGGTGATAACCCGTGGTTTTCCGATGTTCTGTACCACTTAGTCTCAGCACTTCTTGAAGCATCTCTGCGGTGAAAGCTGCACCACGATCAGTAATTATCACATCTGGCGCTCCGTGACGAAGTACGATGCTGGTGACAAAAAACTGTGCGATTTCGGCTGCGGTAGCTTTGGGCAGGGCCTTTGTTTCGCTGTAACGCGTTAAATAATCGGTGGCAACCACAATCCACCGGTTTCCAGACGAAGAGGTGGGAAATGAGCCGAGCAAGTCAATGCCAATTTGATGGAATGGTGTCTTCGGCGTGGCGATAGGCTGTATTAGTCCTGCTGGTCGGACAGGCGGAGTCTTACGGCGTTGGCAGTCGCGGCATGTGCGGACGTACTGCTTGACTGTCTTCGCGAGACGGGGCCAGTAGTATGAGTGGCGAATTCTTTCCAATGTGCGCGTGTAGCCAAGGTGTCTGGATGATGGTTCGTCGTGACAAGCATGTAAAATATCATCCCGAAGCGAGGTCGGCGCAACCAGTAGGTAAGTAGCCTGGGTATGGTCGAAATTGTTCTTATAGAGGACTCCATCCCTGATGCAGAACGAGGCCAGCGAACGTGCCAAGTTTCGAGGAAGGCTGCGTTTTCGGCCTTCGAGGTAGTCAATCAGCGGGCTTAGCTCCATGTCGTCGCGTTGTTGTTGAGCCAAGTCGGTTTCTGACACAGAGGAAAGGCATGTATCGTCCTTTTCAACGTCCGCGTTCGTACTTCGAATTGGTGCACGCGAGAGACAGTCAGCATCAGTGTGTTTGCGTCCTGACTTGTGAATGACTGTAACGTCAAATTCTTGCAGCCGAAGGCTCCAGCGTGCTAGACGACCAGAAGGGTCTTTGAGGTTGGCGAGCCAGCATAAAGAATGGTGGTCGCTAACTACCCTGAATGGTCGACCGTATAAATAAGGACGAAACTTTGTTATAGCCCAAACAACGGCTAAGCATTCTTTTTCTGTTGCAGAGTAGTTTTTCTCTGCAGATGATAGTGTTCGACTTGCATAGGCAATCACGCACTCTACGCCATTTTGCCATTGAACCAGTACAGCTCCAAGTCCGACGTTGCTGGCATCCGTGTGTAGCTCTGTGGCAGCGTTATCGTCAAAGTGACCGAGTACAGGTGGGGCTTGGAGATGGTTTCGTAGCGTGTCAAAGGCGTGATGGTGATCATGACCCCAAACAAACGGTACGCCGTCTTTCGTATGTTCACTTAGCGGTTCAGCGATTTTAGAAAAGCCTTTGAAGAAGCGTCTGTAATATGCGTAGAGTCCCAGAAATTGGCGGAGGTCGCGCTTGTTCGTTGGGACAGGAAATGCGGCAACAGCTTTCGTTTTCTCAGGGTCTGGGTGTATACCGGCGTGGCTGACGACGTGACCAAGAAATTTTAGTTCCTCGAATGCAAAGTGGCATTTCTCAGGTTTGAGAGAAAGTCCAGCTGTTCGAATCGCCTGAAGAACTGCCTGTAAGCGCTGGACGTGCTGCTAAAACGTGTCCGAGAAGACGACCACATCGTCAAGGTACACAAGACACGATTGCCATTTTAGCCTAGAAAGAACCGTGTCCATCATTTTTTGAAAAGTAGCTGGTGCCGAGCATAAGCCGAAGGGAAGGACCTTGAATTCGTAGAGTCCGTCAGGAGTAATGAAGGCGGTCTTTTCGCGGTCGCGCTCATCAACAGATATTTGCCAATAGCCGCTGCGTAGATCCAAGGAAGAAAAGTAGCGAGCATTGCGAATGCGGTCCAGCGAGTCGTCTATTCGTGGTAAAGGATACACGTCTTTCTTCGTAATCTTATTCAACTTTCGGTAGTCGACGCAAAATCGCAGAGTACCATCTTTTTTCTTTACTAACACAACAGGGGACGCCCAGGGACTGGTCGATGGCTGGATGACATCGTCCTTGAGCATCTGCTGGACCTGTTGGCGTATAACGTCTTGTTCTTTTTGCGAGACCCTGTAGGCATGCTGTCGAATTGGTCTCTCGGTAGGCTCGGTGATGATACGATGCTTGGCAAGTGGTGTTTGGTTAACTTTCAAAGTCGTAGCGAAGCAGTCCCGAAATGAGCCGAGTAGCTTCAAAAGACGTTCCCGTTGTGCAGACGGTAGACCCTGGTTTACGTCGAGAGTGCTTGCAAATGTCATGGCGGATTCGTCGCACGACGAAAGAGCAGATAATGTTGAGGGACCAGGGACGTCGGCAATATCCTGTTGAGGGCAGGGACGTCGGCGATCGCAGTGTGTTTGGTAAGATGGCGATACTCCTCGCTGAAATTCGTGACGAATAGGCAAGCCTGCTTTCTGCTGGGCTGAACAGTACCTCTGGCAACGCAGATTTGTTGTGCAAAAAGTAGGGACAAATTTCCTTCTGCAATTACAGCATCGGGGACATCTTGGTCACATTCAACGTTGATAAAAAGGCTGCTGCGGGGAGGCAGAGTAACAGATTCGGAGGATACACATAGGGCAGCCTTCGATGAGCGGGCGTTTTCCGGTTCAGGATGAAACGGGTCCTCGAACGACACCTGCAAGTCTCGTAGGTCAATAATTGTGCCGTGTTCGCGAAGAAAGTCCAGCCCCAGAATGAGTGGACGGGAGCACACAGGTAATACGAGGAAAGACCCTGTGAACGTCGAAGCACGGACTCGAACACGGGCTGTGCACATTCCAGTCGGTGTGACGAGGTGGCCCCCTGCCGTGCGCAACGGTGGTCCTTGCCAAGGGGTAGTTACCTTCCTCAGTTGGGATGCTAGGGTGCTGCTCATAACTGAATAATCGGCGCCGGTGTCGACAAGGGCAGTGACGACGTGATTATCGACGTGTACGGTGATGTCGGCGGAAACAGTCTTATGACTTTCGGAAACGACTGGAAAGTCAGAACGGTCTTCGTCGGGTCTTTGCGTCGAAGGAGGCTCTTTGACAGTTCGTTGGGACGCGGCTTCACCCCCAGGAGCCGCGGTTTCTAGTTTCCCCTGTGGGGACTCGGTTACCGGCCTCTGAAAGCAGCACAAGATGACGAGGAAATGCTAGGTGACGTGGGGCGGCGAGGTGATGGTGATCTTAAAATGGGGCGTTGACCAAGGCGAGGAGCTTGCTGGCCCGTAAGGTACGCTTCAATGTCGCGGGGACGCTCACCGTAACGCGGGCACCGAGCATCAGGGTGAAAGCCATGGAGACCAAGTTGGCGGTACTGGAAGTTACGGTAGACGTGACCCGCTTCGCCACAGTGGTAGCAGAGTGGTCGGTTATCGGACGTACGCCACACGCTGGCCTTTGTGGCGTTCTGCCGCGATCCAGACGGACGATAAGTTGGTGCACTCGGAAACCTTGAGGCGGGTGGTGGAGTCGAAGAGGTGCCCTGGAATCGATGGCTAGCCTGATCCATTCGCCCCATGGTGGGATCAGGGCCATGTGGTGTAGGAGATCGCAGAGCCGCCGCATAAGTCAGTACAGGGGCCTCAGGCCTTGCTGGCGCGAGTGGGGTGACCACCTGTCGGATCTCATTTCGGATTAAGTCTGTGAGAGCACTTACGGGTGGTTGGGGTCCCGCTGCTTGGAGTTGGCGCAGCTCGTCCCGCACGACGCTTCTTATGAACTCAGCGAGGGCATGCCTCTCACTGTCAGCCCCGATGAAGCATGCAGCAGGGGTCACGTCGTGGCGTTCATACTGTGGCGACCTATACTGGAGAGTACGCTCCATTGTGGTTGCCTCATTTGTGAACTCTGCCACAGTCGTCGGTGGATTGCGCACGAGTCCGGCGAAGAGCTGCTCTTTTACCCCACGCAATAAATGCCGCACCTTCTTTTCCTCGGACATTGCAGGGTCAGCACGTTTGAAGAGTCGCAGCATGTCCTCGACAAACATCGATACTCTCTCGTTGGGTCGTTGGTTCCGAGACGAGATAGCCTGCTCTGCTCTCTCTTTCCTTTCAGTGCTGCGGTACGCATCACAAAACTGTCGGCTGAACTCATGCCACGTCGCAAAGGAACCCTCGTGATTCTCGTACCACGTTTTGGCAGAGTCTTCTAATGCAAAGTAAACTCTCCGCAGCTTGCGAGCTTCATCCCATTCGTTGATGTTGGCAACTCGATTGAAGTGTTCAAGCCAGTCGTCAACATCTTCATAAATGTCTCCATGAAATGAGCGTGGTGTTTGCGGCGCATCAAAAACATGCGGGAGAAAAGAATAGGCGTCGTTGGTTTAACTCGCCTGGTTGTTAGTTGAAGTTGCCATCTCGTCTTGAGAGAGGGGACCGTACTCGGAAGATAGTCCTCGCAGGCGGCGACTGCTTCTTGCCGTGGGAGCTGTAGCTGTCTCCAAGTAGCTCGGTGTGTCGGCTGAAAATCTGCAGCCGAGGCGCATTTACCCCGCACCTCCACCAGTGCCGCGAACGTAATAACAGACAGCGACGAAACGACGTCTTGCTTGCCCTCAGACCAGGACGCAAAAGCCCTCTTCTTTCTTCACTTCCAAGGGATTCCGCCTACAGTTGATGGCTCATACCCATTACCTCTGACAATATACTTAAAGACGTAAAGATTTTCGGCTGTTGGTGAGTTCTAAAGCGACCTCCATGCTTTGTTTTGCTGCTTGCACGCATTTCTGCACGCTGAGTTCCACCATTGCACACGTCGTTTTCCTGGGTGTCCCTTTGTTTGTGGGATGCACTTTGTTGCTGCGTCGATCCGAAACAATGTGAAGTAGTTGACAGCCGCATCAATGATAAACGTGCATATGTCGCGCCAACTTGAATGAGTGATGGTATAGAGCTGTTCCCAATCGGCTTTGCTTAATAGCCGTTTGGGAACCTGTGGCGGGCATTCAGTTGATGAAGGTGTGCTCAAAACTACGGGAAGTGATCACTTTCGTAGGGATTAGTTATGAATTTTTAGTGAAATGGAGGCACAAGCGATAGAGACATTATGCTTAGGTCTATGCAGGAATAGTAATTGTTGGAGGTTATTATTGGTTAGAAGATACACTTCAATCAGTCGACCTCTGGTGTCAAAAGCCCGCTATAGCGTGCTATGCGCGTTCAGATCTCCAAGGAGAACAAAAGGTTCCGGGAGTTCATTGATTAAAAACTGGAGGTCATGTTTTTGTAGGTGATAGTTCGGAGATACGTAAAGAGTGCAAATTGTGATCAGCTTTTTGAAAAGCAATGCTCGAATAGGCACTGCCTTCAAGGAACGTTTGGAGTTGAAAGTGCGTGCATGCAATTCCTTGACTCACTGTGATGGCAACACCTCCGGATGATGTCACCATCATCGTGGTCCTTTCAGAAAATAACGTGTTTACCTAGAAAGTTGGTGTGTTTTGGATTTGAATGTGTTTTTTGCAGACACAGCACTTTTGGTGAGTCTTCGTGTAAAGGTTCTTAGACATCATCAAGGTTCCTGAGAAGGCCTATCCCATTCTATTGTATAATTTGAGTGCTCATGGTGAAAGTGAAGTAGCACTGTGTGTACGAGGAGTGAGTGGCTGTTTAGGCGGGAAGTTTGAATTGAAGTAACAGGGCCGTCACCAGGCCCCATTATTTCTTTTGGTTTTTTGACGTGCTCTAAGGAGCCATGCCACTCTTTCGGCACCAAGGGTAATGATGTATTCACTGCCTCCTCGGAGGCACTGTATTCCCGCTCTTTTGAGCTGCTTTTTCGAATTCGGGGCCCCGCCTGCCTAGGCAAGGCCTTGAGACCTGAGGACCCTAGAGTGTCTGGTCTCTGTTCGGGAGCAGGTGGCGTAGTCTTGACTACAGCCGCCTTGAAGGCAGGTGCCACAACCACCGGCTTGGTATTTGCGGGCCGAGGGAGTGGTGAGGGCTCGCGCGGTGGTGCCCCCTAACACACCGCCTCAGCATATGTAGGGCCATAGAATGGCAAGACACTTTTTCTTGCTTCCTTAAAGGAAATGTTTTCTTTCACCTTCAGCGTCTTTACCTCCTTTTCTTTCTTCCAGTATGGACAGGAACGTGAATATTCAGCATGGTTCTCGTCACAGTTTACACAGTGCGGCTGCTCTTTGCAGTTTTCAGACACGTGGTCCAGGACTCCACATTGTGCACAGGTCTGGCGACCACGACAGCTTTTAGAGCTATGGTCATACCTCGGACATTGGAAACAACCATGGGGGTTCGGTTTGTTTGGCCTGAGAGCTGTCTTCGCGTATTCTGTTTTATTGGTTTCTGGCAATTAACTAAAAGCAAAGGTGAGTATTAGGCGTTTTGTTTGTGTTTCCTTTTTGCGTATTCTTATAATATTTCTCTTTACACTGGTCACATTTTTGGCTCTTCCGCCCTTTGAAAAGTTTAGTCTTAGTCAGGTCAAGTAAATCCGTGTCATATATCACTCCGCGAGTTGTGCCCGTTGATCTGTGTGGTGTTATGCTTATCGGTATGTCACTCACAGCTGAGAGACAGTCTAACTTTTCAAATTATTATTTGGCCTGAATTCCGAGGAGGTTTCTACCAGCCTATTTGGTTACCTTGTATTCAGCGCCAGAGTATCGGTAAGTCTTTTAGAAATTAACAAGGGAGAGGCGGCTTGCTTTCCAGTTTTTTCACAGTGGATGGCATGAAAGTGAGGAAATGTTCCGATTGACCTGTTGAAAAAGTTTATGTCATTGATGAGCACCTGCTGCAAGCCAGGACGATCGGTAAGTAATGGGAATGCTCTTTGCATGCCGATTTTAATTTTATTCAGCAGCGTTGGCGACCACCTACCATGGAGCTCAACGAGGGGCCGCTATTAGTTTGTAAATACTAAAAGCTTGCTGATGCCAGTCGTACAACAACACTATAACCCTATGCGCCTAGACCAAGGCAGACTATTTGAACAGGGTTAATCCTCGCCGCCAGGAAAATCGGAAGTAAAAAGAAGAAACAAGAAGACAGGAAAAATAAAAAGTGGTGGCAAAGACGAGATGTAGAGAGTGGGGGGGATAGGAAGAAGCGACTGCGTATTGGCCCTGGGTGGGTCTGTCCAGTGGCGCCGTCTACGGGAAGACGGGTCCGAAGGGGTGTGTTGCCTCTGCCGGGGGCCTTAAAGGTCCGATCAGCCGACACCGGCTCAACCCCCAGGATCCCCTTTTCCCCGGACACGGCAAAAGCACGCACGGCTAGACGTGAAGGGAGGTGTCGAACCCCCCCCCCCCCCCACGTTAGCTCAGGTCCATGGTGTCGCTGCACACCAAACGCCCGCTGGCGCAGACGTCCATGTGGGGACCTCATCCTCCCTAGTTTCACCTTTTTGTGAAAGGTCGACTATTTAGAGAGAGAGAGAGAGAGAGAGAGATAATTTATTTACAGAAAGGTAGAGAGGTCAGCCTGAGCTATAGTTTGCTTTGGCCTGCTACTCTACACTGGGGAAGGGTGACTGGGGAGTGAAACAGTGATGAATGACGATGGTAAGGTAGAGAGATATGTCCTTATTAGGCTGGGTAACTCTACAGACGTGCATCCAGTCCAGTGGCTTCTAAGAAAGCGATGACGGCTCGTATAACCACATGTGTGCGGCTGGCGTCAGGCCAAGGACCTAACACAACTTCATCGGTTAATGGTCGACTAATATCTCGGCCAATCGAGGATATCAGTTGCTGACGTTCGCTTGCATATGCTGGACAGTCGCAAAATATATGTTCGAGCGTTTCTGGCAGCTGACAGTGACCACAATTGGGACCTGTGTAATTACAGCCAATCAAGTGGGTGTAACGTCTCGTGTAAGCCACACCGAGGCGAATGCGGTGGATAATGCATGAGATGCTTCGCTTTAACTTGTGAGGCATACTGAACTTCATTTCCGGGTCCCATTTGTGCAGCCGCTTGTGCTGGTGTTCTGGTTTCTGCCAGTGCTCTAAGATGGAGTTGCGCATTGTGCGTCGAAGTAGGAAGTTATTGTCTTGCAGAGAAAATGCAATGCACACTTCCGGGGCACCATTTAAAGCTCTAATGGCTTCAGCGTCCACCGCTTCATTGCCCATTAGGCCGCAATGAGCAGGTATCTATTGAAATGTTTCATAATGTCCATTTTTGTAGCAACGACAAGAAGCTCTGCTATTTCAATCGATAAAGTATGATATGAACCTTGTCTCATGAAGCCATCGATGGTTTGAAGAGCAGCTTTGGCATCGCACAGTATCGTCCATTTACGAGCAGGTTCTGTCGACATAAAACGTATTGCCTCCCGAATAGCAACAAGTTCCGCGGCTGTTGATGTGGTCTTGTGATCTATCTTGAAACGCCGAGCTATCTTCATCTGCGAGATGACAAAGGCTTCGGCGGAGCTAGGCGACGTGGTAGATCCATCAGTATATACGTGTGCCACACCGTCGTACATAGTATAAATGTGCAGCAGTGTAAGTTGCTTTAGGGCGATTGATGATACGAGGGGCTTCTTCATAATCCCAGGAATCTGAAGTATGACAAGTGGTCTAGGTAGGAGCCACGGAGGTGTCTCAGGAACATTGGAAGAGAGAATCTTGGCGGTATGGTGTTCTCGTGCCGCGATATAGCTCTTGAATAACTGCAGTCTAGGTAGCTGGCAGGGATCGCTGGTAAGGGATGTTGCTTGTGTCGAGCCAACAGGCGAAGGTGGACTCGAAGAAGCTCGCAGAGCACATATACTTTGATTGGATAAGCCCGAGCTTCGGCGAGAGTTCCCTTGGTTGATGTGCATTGAGGTAAGCCCAAACATGTGCGCAACCCTTGAGCTTGGATTCTTTCTAGCGTGCTCGCACAACAGGGTTTTATGCTTGAAAGCACGGGCATGCTGTATTGTAATTACCCTACAAATAAAGACTGGTACTGTTGCAGGAGAGCTGCCTCCGAAGGGCCCCATCTTGCTCCGTCCATGACCCGAAGAATGTGAACAAAACTCTTGAGCTTTGACTTCAATGCTGTGACGTGTTTTGACCACGATAGAATCCGGTCGAGGATAACACCCAGGAATTCGTGTTGCACAAAAGCACAAATTTCTGTTTCATTCACAGTTAGTGGGTATCTTGTCAGTTGTTTTCGTGTAAATGCAAGCACTGCGCATTTTTCAGTTGAGAGTGTGAGACCCTGGTGACGTAGGTACCTTGCTGTGATGGTCACTGCACGTTGTAGTCGAGCACGCGGTTGGGGGCGCGTAGCTCCAGAAGCCCAGATGCAGATGTCGTCCGCATATGTGCTGACCTTCACCGTGTCAGGAAGTTCAGTAGCAAGTCCAATCAAGGTGATGTTAAAAAGTATCGGATGGAGAAGACTCCCTTGGAGAAACACCACGGTGAATGTTATAATGGTCTGTATCTCCATCGATTGTTGACATATACACGGTACGGTCGCTAAGGTAGCTCACGATCCATGCACACAGTCGTCCGCAAATTTCTAGATCCTGGGGTGCATTAGGAATGGCATAATGTGAGACATTGCGTAGGCGTCTTTAATGTCATGAAAAACAGCAGCCACTAATCTGCCTCGACATCTTTCCTGTTCAACATCGGAGACCAAGTTGATGACTCGTCAATAGCTGATCGGCCTCTCCTAAAGCCATTCATGAACGCAGGAAAGCGATTATTGCTCTCTAAGAGCCACTCTAATCTCGACAATACCATCCTTTCGATGACTTTGCCGAAGCAGCTGCTTAAAGCGATCAGCCGGTAAGATGAAAGCTCATTAGGGCACTTCCCCGATTTAAGCAGTGCGAATATGCGGCTGCACTTCCACTTATCTGGAACATTTTCGCTGACTCCCAGGAGGTGTTGTAGTAAGTTAACAGGATCTGTCGTGCTTCTGTATCAAGATGGCGAAGTGCAGCGTACGTAATTCCGCCCGGCCCGGGTGCCGATGAGCGCCGGAAAAGTGAAATTGCCGAGTCCAGTTCCTGCGTTGTTAAAGGCACTTCGAGGTGTTCGTCGAAGCACGGGGCACAGTGGTGGTAAGAGTTTAGGTCACAGTGTCAGCGGTGGAAACGACAAGGCTACAATAGTCCTTGGCTACCTCTAACTCCGACCCTGATGTAGAGCCACCGCACGGAATGGCCAAATTTGTTGTGGAGAAGATTGTAAACTTCGTACTATGAGCCAAATTTTAGAGAGAGGCTGTCTTGGGTCCATAGAACCGCAGAACGACCTCCATCGTTGCCTGTTCAGCTTGTCGAGGTACCGAAGAACGTGTCGTTGAGCTTGACGACAGGCTGAGAGGCCTGACGGTGAACTTGTTCTTCTGTATCGCCGTTTTGCGTGGCGACGGATAGCACTAAGGGCCTCGTTTGTAAGTCGATAGCTTATTGTTGCAGCGGAATGGTAACTTGTCTTTTTGTGTCACGCAGGGACGAAGAAGTAATGTCTTCTACTTCGGATGGTGTAGTAGTGCGCTGACAGCTGGTTTTCACAGATGACTTGAAGAGACGCCAGTCTGCCTGATGAATGCAGCGCGTGACTTAACGGCGGTACCACCTAAACTGAACATATGTAGGCAAGTTATTACTACCGTAAGTCTCTATATCCGTGGACCAAGCTGCAGAAGACAGGAGACTCCTAGATACAAATGCAATGTCGAGGCAGCTCCTGTAAGAAGTACCCCGAATGAAAGTGGGCGATCCGTCGTTCAGCACCCTTAGTCCAAAATTTCACACGAAGTCGCTTAAATCTCTGACACGGCTGTTCATTACAGTGCTACTCCAGAGAGGATGATGAGCGTTGAAATCTCCAATGACAATGGGGGGGGGGGGCTCTAAGCAGCCTGAAGCACGGACCTAAGGTTAGAGCAGTCCATCTTCGTACATGGATGAATGTATCCTCCGATAACTGACAACGTGCGCCTTTTATACTTTATAGTCAAGCAAACGTAATCATTCGTTGTATGCGACAGAATGTCATGTCGTACGTACGTCATATCGCGGCGTACACAAACTAGCACCTTGCTTGCACGGTGATCACAGCGAGACCAAAGCTGGACTTACCCAGACAAACGGAATGTAGAATCCATGTTTGGTTCGCAGATGAGAATAACTGGGAACTAGTATTTCAATACCCACTGTCTGAAATCAGAGGGATGGCTACGTAAACCACGAGAATTCCACTGCATACCAAGCGTCTGCGCCATGCAATCTTCGAACATCGAGGCCATGTTCGCTTACTGAAGAACAACAAGAAGTGGTTCCAGCACCTCAAGTAACTGGGCAGCAGCTTTAGCCGCCGGAGTGTTTAGACCACTGAGGATCTTGGGCATTGAACCCATCAAAATTCTAAGCATACCCTTGAAGTTATTATTATCCATCTTGTCGTCCTGCTCGCTGCATTCAGCAGCATTATGCGTGGAAGGCGTACACGTGGGTCTTGATGGTAAAGAAGGCCACTCCGAAGTATTACGAGGCGGTGGTTGGTTGGCTCGTCCATTCAACGGCTGTAAAGGTACGGAAGCACAGACATCTTCATTTCTGGCCGGTAAAAGCAAACGACGAGAAGGTGAAGCCTGGACATTTGATGTCAGTTCTTCAACTCGGTTAGCACTGCTCCTTCGTTTGCGTCGGTGTCGTGAACGACGTGTACTGCGCCGGACAGCCCTTGAAGCTTCTCTGTGCGTGGAGTGGTCCCGCTCAATCTTCTTCATGATAGTTATTTGGTTCCTCATTTTAGGACAGTCCTTTGAGGTGGCGTCGTGGGCGCCCGAGCAGTTAAAGCAATTCGTGGCAGTGTTGCAGTTTCCATCGTCATGAAGTCCACCACATCGTTTGCAAGTTACCACACTCTTACAAACTGCACTGACATGCCCAAATTTGAAACATTTATGGCACTGTAGAGGCCTCGGTACATAAGGGCGTACCGGATGACGCACATAGCCAACCTTTACGTGAGTAGGCAACGACTCGAACACTACTTTCACACAATGCGACCGTCCGAAGCGGTGAAAACCAATTACAGAAGCCGTCGAAGAAAGCAATTTCTCGAGGCTTGAGTCTGTAATGTCTTCGCCCACATAATAAATGACGCCTATCGTAGTTGCCTTGTCGTACGCGGAAAACGCGCGCACTGGAATCTTTCCCAACTGGACGATGGCCTTCAGCGTGTCCAGTATAGCCTTTGAAGTAACCTCCACCGACAAGATGTTCTTGAGGGTATTTATACGTATTTCCTCAACCTGGCCAGGTGCGATACGTTCGAAATACTTCGACAAGCTTTGCCTATTTAGAGAGTTAAGGACGTCTGTCGTCGTTGTCGGCCTGTACGAGATCGTGAAGGACCGCATATTACTCGTCTTTTTCGGTGCCCATCGACCGGTCGGCGACGTACTTCTGATCTTTCTCTTCAGACGGCGGCTTTGAACAGGGGTGAAATCACTGTCCGATGTCATGTCTTATGTGGGTGATGATGATGAAAAACATTTATTATAAAAGAGAGAGGTATGGGGCCAAAGCATGACCCCACTACATGGTCGGCGTCCTTAGTCCGGGACACCGCATGACGAGGCCCCTACTCACGCCCGTCTCACCAGAGCCCGTTGAGACTCTAGTGATGAGCAGTTGAGGAGGGTAGTCTCCCATGCCTCTCGGGAAGGGGTAGGGGAAGGGAGTAGGTGGGGATTTTTCGGACATGCTCACACCATGTGGAAGATATCACACGTCTCCCCACAGTGTGGGCACCGCCCATCTGTGTTCGCATCGAAATGTTTTAGGATTGCAGGACAGAGTAGAGTACCTGCCTGCAGGCGCCTTAGAGTTCGCTCTTCCGCCTTACTCCGCCTCTTTGCAGGAGCCGGGTAAAGGCAGTGAGTGTCGCGATAATTGGTCAGAATTTCTTTGAACCGCAGCAGCGGTGTATTGGCCTCCGAGTCATAAGAGCCAAGGTGAGGAGCCCGGTGGATAAGCGCTCGGGCGGCCGCGTCTGTGGCCTCATTACCTCGTAAGCCCTGATGGCCAGGAGCCCATACGATGCGTTTCAGGGCTGGATCAGCGAGAGCCCGTTTTTGAAGTCTTCAGTGGAAGAGCCATCAGAAGCGTAACTCTGCCCCACGTTGGGGCCGAAGCGGTTACTCACATCGGACGCACCCTGATGAGGCAGTGTAGGGCCCGGAAGCTGGGCGGGGTTTTGATTCCCTTATTTTACGGGACCACGTCCCCCAGTGTTTTTGTCTCAGATTGCAGAAGTCGCAGAGAAAATAGAGAAAACTTCGAGAGGTGAACGCTGGAGCTGTTCTCTGTCATCCTTTCTTCTTCCTTCATCGACTATTTAAACTTCCACGGACCACAAGCAGTTGAAATATGCGCCTTTTAAAGTGTCGCGGACGCACACGTCTTCAGAATACTCCAACTAGTGTTTATATCGGCATTATCTAAAAATTTGCGACACGTAATCGGTGACCGAAACATAATTTCTGACACTATGAGCCGGGTGGATGCCTTGATATTCCCTGCAAGTTGTGCGCTTCTTCATGTGCCGACGCCCGCAGCACACTAAGCTAATTACCACGAGCTCATAAAACTGTTCTCATCAAAGGTAGCACTTCAAATAGATGATGAACTGCTTAGTGGCAGACAACACGTTGAAACACCAAAATTTTGTGCCTAGCATGTCACTGAACCAGCTTTTCGACACGCTGCACCCTAGTGTTCGTGTCTCGCAACGCCTTTTTTCATAACTAAACATGTGGCTTCAGATGAACGGAAACGTACGCGACTTATTACGTGCATGCACACTCTGCCAACGTTTTAAAGTTCGCAGGTATACTGTGGCAAAAATCCACCATTTCTTCAGCATGACCATTGTTTTCAACATTGTTCACAATCACATCGTTGGTTCACTGCTACCTTGTGATAGATTTCACTACTTGCTTACAGCTGTCGACAAATTTTCTTGTTGGCCTGAAGTGACTCGGTTTCAAAGCAGCTCTGCTGAAATGGTCACGGCACATTTTCAAAATGTAGGTTGCTTTCTTGGAATGCCCCGTGAATAGCTGACTGACAGAAAACAGCAATTTAAGTATGCGCTTTAGAGCACTGCGTGGGCCCGGACCCGGTCCTGCCCACGGGCCGAGCGGGCCAGGTAAGTGGTTTTGGATCAGGCCCGGGCAGGACTCGTGTCTGGGTGGTTTGGACCCGGGCCTGCGTCAGGCTCGAATCAGGCCCGGGTCTCATACATATTGGTATGTTGGGTGTGCTGTTTTAATTGTGTTGTGGGGTTAATGTAGCGATGTGGCACATACTATTGGAAACGCTGCATATGAGGGCTTTGGGTAATTCAGTTCATTAGCCTACACGATAATTGTACATTAGAAGACGTCTAGCATTTTGCTCCATTAGCAAAATACACGTAAATTTAAGAAACTCTTAATTGAACTTTACACCATTGAGTGCAAGATGCTCTTGAGTACCATGTAAAGGAAAGTTTACCAGGTGGTACTGCTGCCACAACAACGATGCATTGCCTAGAATAAAGTATATAATACACTACTCTGGTTACTTGTGTGCGTATCTCGTTAAGCATTCGGAGCATGCCGCTACGCTTTTACGCCCACCGCTCCTATTTCCAGCTGCATGGCTTTGTAGACTGGTAGATGCGACGAGTCGTTTATAGGACCTGTTGTTCGCGCACTTGAAGTGCATGATGCGGAGTGACTTTTATGCCAGACGCATCTATCGATGCTAACGTTGCCGATTTATTGGGATAGTGAGGCCGCTTTATGTATGTAGCATCTGGTAATCGACAAATAGTACCTAACTCGACTTCCTAGTGTATTTGAGCATATTTTTGGGTTATATTTATGGCCCTCTTCGTCTTTGCCATAATTTGTCAGTTATTAATAAGTGCATTAATTTGTCGATGCCCATGCGCATGGCTATAAATACATAAAATATCTCCCGTGGCGAAAGTAAGTAAAAGTTCTAAAGAAGGTGATGAATATAATAAGAATTTACTGCGGTACCCTTTTTAACGCGGAAGTGTGCTGTCACGGCTGCTTGGACAAATTTTATTGCATAAATTTATAAAGGCTCCAGAGACACCCTATGCTTAGTGTTTTAATTTTTCGAAACTTCTTCTCCTGGTTTCTATCATTTTCAGATATGGAAAGAGAAGTAAAATGCATCAAAAGTGACGACAACACCCCTATCTCTTGTAAAATTTCAAAGTATAAAGGTTGTACTTCCTTAGCTCATCTATGCTTAGCTAATCTCTGCGTAGTTCCTACATTATCAGGACTTTGGAGGCTGCGTGCACTGCATACCGTGCTTCATAAAAATTTAAAAATGCCTGTCGCTTGGCTCATTGAAGTGTGAGTTATTTATTTGCGTGCGGCAGGCACTATTAGCCCATCTATCTATCTATCTATCTATCTATCTATCTATCTATCTATCTATCTATCTATCTATCTTTTTTGCCTAGGTACCGACGTGATTAACTAATTAACTTGGGCGAACCAAAATTAGTACGGGAAGGTAAGAAGGCGTGACGATTATGACTAGGTGTTCATGACATAGAAAATGATACAATTCCGTGACGGGGAGATGCTAGGGGGCGCTAATTCATGTGGCCGTCTAAACATCGGGTCCTGCTCGTTCACAATTTTTTTCTGTGAAAGTTAGCTATGTGTTTGATGCCTTTTGCTCCAGTCGACGCCTGAAATCTTGAGGACGACGTGAAAACAATTTTGTCACTGTGGGTGTATCTTTTATCGAATTGTGAAGGACTTTCTTGCTGAACCACGCCGTGGGTTGCTAGGTCTAAGGTTAGGCTTACCTAAGCCTAACGCTAGGCTTAGGGCGTTTCAGCTATCAAGATGGCTATGCAAGTCACTGTGCAAGGGGATGACATTTCTCCCGAAGAATTCTAGTGTTTTGGATTGGCAACGGCGCTTTCTAAGCGTAAGTCGGCTAAAGCACCCGCGGCGGGCGCTGAAGTTCAAGGCCCACCATACGGCAAGAACGCTGGCACCCAATCTCCCACCAACGTGAAGAAACGCTTCGCTAACGCGTTAAGGCTGCCTCATCTACCAAGGGAGCATTTTCAAATTATTGTTAGGCCTCGGGGAGGCCTGAACGTTAAGAATATTAGTAACGTCAGGATTTCTCAAGTCCTCACGACAGCGGCGCGTTTCTCCACTGCGGATATTACAGAAGACATCATTTGTCCTGACGTTATGCAGAACATTGTTGTGATTAGTACGCTATAATAAGCCAATTCCAAGGCATATGCAAAAGTAGAGGCCATCACCGTTAAAGACGCAAAATACGAGGTTAGCTCTTACAATGCTGCGCCCGACAACACATGCAAGAGCATCATCAGAAACATCGGTATGGAAACTGACGACGAACTCAGAAGACTTCTTATTCAGCCGAGGAATCCCACTGTTCTCGAAGTGCAGCGAATCAAGAACTATACCACAGTCGTTATCCTCTCCGAAGGACTTCAAGCCCCAATTAAATCATGTGTGGTCCCAGCATAGTCAAGGGCACCCTCTACCGACGGCAGACGGATGTCTGCTATACTTGTGGTGGACTTGGCCACAGAGCCGACGTGTGCCCCACTCCAGGAAATGTTATCTGTCGACGTTGCAAATGACCTCCCCTGGCGACCAGCACGTTTGCGCACCGAAGTGCGCCTTCTGTGGAGGGCCTTATCCAACGGCCGACAGAACCTATACACAAAGATTCGAGATGCCTTACATGTTCAGACAGCGCAGAAGAGAAATACGCGACTTTGACAAGGACTTCCCACCGATAGGTCACCTGTCCGAAGCAGCCAACAAGTCCAGGTCCCAGTCCAGGAGCTCGAAAGGGCGCTCTCGATACAGGAGTGGTCCCCGTTCCACAAGCCGTTCCCAGTCCCGGAGCAGTTCCCGATCACGGAGCCTGGCCGCCAGCATTCAGGTGCCTGCTGCCACAGCGCCCGAGTGGGCTGACCGCGTCAAAAGATCCCAGAAACAGGTAACGGGGGGCAAACTGCCAGAGCAGAACAATGATAGAATAATTCAGCTGGAAAGGGAGAACGCTGCACTGAAGGAGGCGGTCGCGCAAATTAGAGTCGAGATGGTTGCACTTAAGAATGCTAATAACGCTTATACTGAGGCTTCACAACGTCCTCAGGTCACTAGACTCAAAACACCCGTCACTAGACTCAAACACCTATGAAAATGGCCATAGAAAGGCCCGTAGGAAAACCCGCGGAGACGCCGTCGAAACACCAATGAAAGTGCAGTGTACTGTTCGTCCAGTCAAAAAGAGGGCTTTGATGAGGCCCGCGTTTGCTGAGAAAGTGCATAGTTTTAAAACAGTGATCAAAGACATGTTCCAGTCGCTTAGCCAAACAGTCGCATTGGTTCATGTTAAGGTTGATACCTTGGCAGACAAGTTCAGCGCACTGGATGCCAAGGTCAATACGTTAGACGCTAACTTCTGTGCGTTGGACGCTTAAGTCAATGTGCTCGAATGCAGGCATTTATCTTTCGAGTCTAATCATGGCACGTCCGCCTCAAGAGTTCAGGATTTGGCCGTGGAACTGCTGCGGGTTTACCCGCAAGAAGGCAGTTCTTCAGCACTTCATTGGTTCTCACTCTGAAAAGTCGCACGTCATTTTGCTTCAGGAGACGTTTTCGGATTCTGTCATTCAAGCAGATTACACATCTCATGCCCTTTATGGAGACGGACGGAGAGGCATTTGCACGTTCGTATCTAAGGGATGCACCTATATCTCGCATGATCTTTCTATGGACAGCAGTAAAGTGGAACACTCATTGGTCGAAATTATTCCGGGGGGTCATTTAAAGAGTAGCGTTTTCATCCTGCATATTTATAGTTCCCCAAATGACTCAAAACAAAGGTTTGCGGCGCTCTTGAGTAGGGCTGCCGCCAGGGCCAGTATCTCCCCGCTTGTGGTGGCGGGTGATTTCAACGCTCCTCATCAAGGTTGGGGTTATCTGCGGTGATCCCGTAAAGGCAAGGATTTGTGGCAAGCAGCGGCGAACTTCAATCGGCGAACTTCAACCTCAATCTGGCCACGGATCCAGCATTTCCGACCTGGATGGGTAACTCCTGCACGAGGGACAAAAACCGGATCTTACCTTTGTTAAAAATCTTGAATTTGCTACTTGGCACAACTTGCACGTGGATCTGGGTAGTGACCATAATGTCTTGGCTACCCATATTAGTGTAAAGGGTAAACCCGTAAGAGAGTTTAGTTTCACAAATTGGGATTACTTCCGGCATAGTAAAAAGAAAGTGCGCAAGCTGAAGACTCAACCCCCCGCCTGGATCAATGTGCCAAACACCTCAAGGGAGACGTAGGTGAGGCGACAAAAAAGGCACACACAGATTTGGAAACGGATAGGATGGACAGCCGCCTTGCGCACCTCCTAGAGGCCAAGAAATTGTTATTGAGTAGGTGGAAGAGGCAGAGTCTCAATCGTCGGCTCCGCAAGACCAATCTGCACATGCCAATGAAGACCTGTCCTTTGAGCGACGTAGTTGCCGGCAAACAAACAGCATAAGATCATTCTAGGGCACGTTTATGCCAATGAAACGTCATTATTCTCCGACCTTTGCTTTACAACGAATACTGACTACCACTGGCTTGCCAATACCCCGCCTTTAGGAATATTATGAGGAAGAGCTTTAATTGAGACGAGCTCGAGCTGGCACACACTTATGATGATATCTGCAAATGAGGAAATTATACAAATGATGATGACACGTCCAATTGAAAAAGATGAGCCGGTGACTGCGCTCACACTAATTCTCCGTCACGCTGGAAGCGGCCTCCTGACCGCGCGAGAGACAATATTAGGAATTGCGTCAGGTATAGAGTTTCAGTCGGGAAACGTGCACAGTTTCTGTTCCACGAAAATGGTGGTCGGAGGGAGCGTTAAGGGGTGAGATACGGTAATTAACGAGGTACGTTTGTTCAATCTCTGTATAAGGTCCGATAAAACGACTGAGCAATTTTTCACAGAAGCCGGGCACACGCACGGGAGGGTACAGACGAACTTCGTCTCCTGGGGAAAAGGTGACACCACCGTGAATTGAGTCGTAGCGAGACTTGCGAGCTTCCTGAGATATGCCGGTGTTGAATCGGGCCGGATGACGGCAGTGCTTGAGGCGAGACTAAAATTGTTTTGATAAAGGGCCTGCTCAGGTAGCAGGAGCCGAAAGGAAGGAGACGTCTTGAGTTACACTTGAAGAGCGGCCATGGGCCAGAAAATAGGGAGAAAAGCCGGTAATGCGTTGCGTTGCCGTATCGTAGGCGAACATTACGAATGACAAAATGGCGTCCCAGTCCATGTGGTTGGGGTTAACGTACATGGCAATCATGTCCGAGAGAGTACGATGAAAGCGTTCCGTCAAGCCATTTTTTTGTGGATGATAAGAAAAAGGTGTCTCGTGAATGGTGTTGGCGGCACGTAGAACCTCAGCAACAATAGAGGAAAGAAACACCTTGTCGCGGTCGCTGAGCAGAACACGTGGAGCTCCATGGCGTAGAAATATGTTACGCCGAAAAAAAATGGCTACTTCAGTGGCTGTACCAGCGTAGACTGATGCTGTTTCCGCGTAACGAGTGAGGTGGTCTACAGCCTTTACAATCCAACGATTTCCATTGAAGGTCACGGAAAGGGGGCCGTACAAGTCTATCCCGACGACTTCGAATTCCAAAGCGGGATAAGGAAGAGGTTGGAAAAAGGCAGAAGGAGCAGTAGTGGGTCATTTCCGCCGTTGACATAAGACACACAAAGAAACATATTTGTCAATGGCGGATGAGAGGCCAGGACAGGTGAACCAACGGCGTACATTGTCGTACGTTTTGTGATAGCCGAGAAGCCCAGTAGCAGTACCATCGTGGTATGTCTCAAGAACCTGACGTTGTAGACAACGTGGTGTAACGAGGACCCATTGGTTTGCTTCAACGTGGTAAAAATAGCGATGTAAAATACCGTCGTGAAGCTTGAATTGTTTCAGTTGTCGACGAAGTCGGGCGTTCAGTGGAGTGGATGTGCCTTTTAAGCGTGCTATTATGGAGCGGCAGTAAGAATCGTTGCTATTATGTGACACAAAGGTAGAAGGGTGGCCGGGACTTAGCCAACTGAGACCTGCGATGAGTAATGCTGCGGTGGAAATTGGTGACGGTGGGCTATTACGGTTGGGTAGAGGGCAGTGAAGGAGAGCATCAGCATCTTGGTGCTACTTACCAGACCTGTAGACGACACCAATGTTGTGTTCTTGTAAACAAATGACCCAGTGGCCAAGACGGCCCGATAAGTTCTTTAGCGACGAAAACCACTATAATATGTTGTGGTCGATGACGATTGTGAAGTCGTGGTCGGGGAGGTATGGATGAAATTTTTGTACCGCCCGTACAACAGCCAGGCACTCTTGTTCAGTTATTGTGTAATTTTTCTCGGCAGCAGTCAAAGCCCGACTGGCGTAAACGATGACACGCTCGCGTGCGATTTCTCGCTGCAGTAGAACGGCACCGAGACCATTACCACTGGCGTCAGTGTGAAGAATGGTGCGTGCACCTGAATCGAAGTGACATTTTACCAGGTCGGATGTCAGGGCTCGCTTCAACGCCAGGAAGGCCTTTTCACAGTCTACGTACCAGACGAATGCCGTGTGACTTGCGAGTTGTCGAAGGAGCGGAGTGGCAAGCCTTGCGAAATCAAGTATGAAGCGCCGAAAGTACAATGCCAAGCCGAGAAAACTGCGCGGGTGGTTTTGACGCAACGCACGGGGAAACTCGAGGACGGCAGCTAGCTTTTCAGGATCCGGTCCGATACCGCCTTTGCTGACTAAGTGCCCTAAAACCTTGATAGTCTTGCTTGCAAAAATGCATTTTCTTGGTATTCAGCTGTAAACCAGCCTTTGCAAGGCAACCTAGGAATTCTTCGAAAGGTTACAGACGTTGCGAAAAGGTAGACGAAAACACTATGATGTCGTCGAGGTAGCATAAGCAGGTTTTCCACTTCAGGCCAAGCAGTACGCTATCGATCGTACGTTCGAAAGTAGCAGGTGCGTTACAAAGTCCAAAAGGCATCACGTTAAATTCAAATAGCCCACCTAAGGTGGTAAAAGCCGTCTTCTTTTTGTCAGATTCTGACATTCATATTTACGAGTAGCCCGATCGCAGGTCAAGGCATGAAAAATACTCTGCGTCATGTAACGAATCAAGTGCGTCATTGATTCGTGGGAGAGGGTAAACATCTTTGCGCGTTATTTTGTTCAGTGCCCGGTAATCAACGCAAAAACGTACTGTTCCTTCTTTCTTTTGCACCAAAATAACTAGTGAAGACCGTGATTTCGAGGAAGGGCGTATGATATTCTGTCGAAACAGGTCTGACACGTTTTCCTCGATTATCTTCTTTTTTTCAAGAGACACGCGGTGTTGGCGCTGGTGAATAATTCGAGAGCCGTCAGTCTGAATTCGGTGAATCGCAGAAGGTGTCATACCGAAGACAGCAGAATGAAGGCCAAACAATGAGAGATGTCTCTTGAATAAATTAAGCAATTCGGTACTCTGGGCCGCTGTCAGATAACGGCTTATCGTCACCGATAGAGGAATGGGAGAGTTTAGTGGTGGCGTGCTTGGCTCTGGTAGGTCTTCTTGATTTGGAAGGGCAACGATTGCAACGGGATTCGGGTCAATAGCGCATGTGACTGTTGATCCACAGGGCAACAGTAAGGGTTCGGGGGTCTGATTTAACGCAGTAATAAAAAGAGACCCTTCAGAAAAACGACCAAGGCCTGGAATAATCAGATTGCCTCAATGTACCGTGTGGCTATAAGGTAGCAGAAGCACGTCGCCATCCACATTGTTGATGCAATCAACGCTAATTACTTCTCGGGATGGCCAAAGAACATAATCTGAAGTGGTGACGAGACGAATGCGCTGTTCTTGTCCCGATACAGAAGAGTCAGTGGGGTTGAGGTGGATGAGGCGCTGACGATGATATAGAAGCGCGTGCAGACGACAGAAAATATCGCCCAAAAATGAGTTCGTGGGTGCACTCACGGAGAGCTTCAACAGCAATATGATGACGAATACCGTCTATGAATACTCGAACTGTACACTGGGCGAGTGGGAGACAAATGGCGTTCGTCGCAGCACGGAGAGATGGGCCTGAGTAAGGGGTTGTTATTTTGCGGAGACGGGAGCAAGGGTCAGAGCGAATAATAAAAATAGCAGCGCCAGTATCCACTAGAGCTTCGACGTGTACACATTCTACTAACACTGTTAACAAGTTCGATGGTCTGTCTGGAGGAATTGCTGGCTGTGCGGTGGATGCAGTTTTCCCTCCTAAAACTGCACTGGGGAGTTTTCCCAGTCATCATTCAGAAAATTGGAGGCGGGTCGCAGAGGTGATAGGGAACGGCAATTGGGAGATAGTGAGCGGTGGCGAGACTCACGGGTGTTCACAAGAAGACTAAAAGTGTAAGGTGGAAAGGGCGAGCACTGAAAAGAAGACCAGTAAGGCGTGCGCTGGTAGTTCATGAGTGGATTGAAGTGTCCGCGTTCCTCTGGAGCGTAGCCACGTTACTCGTCCTGAGCGCGCCTTCGGCAAAAGTGAGATATATGACCGATATAGCCGCAATAATAACAGATTGAGCGTGGAGGACGCGGCATGGCGCAATATGGCTGTGGGCGCATCGGTGGTGACACTGATGCAACAGGTACAGGTCACCTGGTGTAGTCGCTGGGATAGTGGTGGGTGCTGAGAACACCGCGACTTCCGCGTACCTTGGCACCTGCTGAGGTCTGGATTTGGCGGAAGAAGTTGGATGTGACGCAGATGAAATCCCTTGCCTAATGATGCCCCGCAAGATGGTTGAAGCTGAGGCTAAAGTAGATTGCGGAGCGCAGGAAGAGCAGCACGCATGAAGCTCCTCACGAACGATGTCATGAACCAGGGCACGGAAGTCGAGGGCCGCAGGAAGAGGAAGGTCCGTGGCATCATGGCAAAGATGAATGGACTGAAGTTCTTTTAGTCTCTGGCAAATGGAGATCACATCTTATTTATTTATTTATTTATTTATTTATTTAATACATACTGCAGACCACAGTTGTGGTCCTGGCAGGACGAGCACTTGAATAGCACAATAGTACAAAAATAGCAAAAGGGACAAAAAATGAAAGGGCGGACATTGCATTGTCAATCCAACACACAATTGACAACACTAACAAAAAATGGGGCTATACAGTATCTAATAAGTATGGCTCAGCAATGGAATTCCATTCAGCCACGGTGCGCGGGAAAAATGAAAATTTGTATGTATCGGTATGCGCTTGGTATGGTGTTAGCGATCTAGGGTTATGGTGCCGCGTGTGTTTTGTGGTCAGGGCGGATATATACAGGGAGGGGTCGATAGCCAATTCATGTTTAGTAAGTGAGCAGAGGAAATCGAGACGGAATTTTTGTCTTCTTAACTGAACCTTGGGAATGTTCTTGGCAATCATTAATTCAGAGGGAGAATCCGTGCGACGAAATTTTGAAAAAATGAACCTGACAGCTTTCCTCTGAATCTTTTCCAATTTATCGATGTTATTTTTGGTATACGGGTCCCATACTACAGCAGCATACTCAATCTTTGGTCTAACGTATGAATGGTAGCAAAGAAGTTTAACACTTGGAGGCAAATTACGAAGTTTGTGTCTCAAGAAACACAGTTTTCGAAAGGCGGAGGAGCAGATGTTTTCTATGTGCAAGTTCCAGGAAAGATTACAAGTGAACGTTACGCCTAAGTATTTGAAGCTGTTGACTTGGTTCACCGCGCATGATCCCAGTGTGTACTGAAATTGGAATGGAGATTTTTTGCGCGTTATGCGGAGGGAAACAGTTTTCTCTGCGTTGACAACCATGCCCCAATCCCTGCACCAACTGTATATATTGTCCAGGGTTGTGTTAAGTTCTATTTGATCTTGCATGTTGGAGATTTCACGGAATAAAATACAGTCATCTGCAAACAGCCGGACATGAGTGGTGGGTGTAACCACAGTGACGATATCCTTGATGTATAACAGAAAAAGCAACGGCCCCAGAACACTACCTTGAGGCACTCCGGATGTGACAGGAAGACAGCTCGAGCCATGACCATCAATCAAGACATACTGCTCTCTATTCATCAGATACCTAGACACCCACGCTACCAAACGTTCGGTAAGATTTATATTTTTTAATTTTTGAATTAATTTGTCATGAGGAACTTTGTCAAACGCTTTGCTGAGATCAAGAAAAATTGTGTCTACCTGAACATTCTTATCAAGGGCTTTTGCGAACTCGTGTGTGATGGTGACCAGTTGAGTCACAGTCGAATAGCCTTACCTAAAACCATGTTGGAAGCTTGTTAGAATCGAGTGTCTTTCAAGGAATTCAAGAATACGGTTGGCTATGATATGTTCAATTAATTTGCAGCATGTTGAAGTTAAAGATATAGGACGGTAGTTATCCGGAATAATTCGATCCCCTTTTTTAAAGATAGGGATGACTCTAGCGATCCTCCAGTCACATGGTAGTGTTGCAGTTAACAGGAACGCTTGGAAGATTACAACAAGAAATTTGGCGACGCATTCAGCATAACGCCGAAGAAACACATTGGGAAGGTCATCAGGACCACAGCATTTTTTTGCTTTCAAGTTTAAAAGCATTGAAACCAAACTAGAATAAGAAATGAAATTCGCTTCACATGGTTCAAACAAAAACGTTTCTGGTACACATATTTCTGAATTGGCAAACACGCTCTGAAAATAACTGTTGAAGTGATTTGCGATGTCACTGCGATTTGTAACTGTGCGCCCTTTGACAGAAATTGACGTCACTGGCTTTTTGTTATCGAATAGATAACTCCAGAACTTTGTTGGGTCGCTTTTAATAAAGTTTGGCATTAACGTTTTAAAGTAATAGTCTTTGGATTGTTGCACTTCACTTGCCAGGCTTCTTTGTAGCTTTTGGATCACATCTCGCTGGGCATGCCTCTTTTTCAATTTTTTAATTTTCCGCTTTAGATGGATGATACTGCGTGTCATCCAATGTGTGCGTTTGTTAGTTTTTTTTACGTTTGTTCGCTACAAAGTTGGTGATACAGTAGCGGCATACTTCCAAAAAGCGATCCCAAAGAGCGCATGCGTCATTGACATCATTGCTGAAGTCAACTAAGGCCGCTTCCATATGTTCAATCACGCAAGCGTCGTTTGCTCTAGAATAATCTTTAAAAGTTTGAACGGACGGTTTTTAAAAACAAACAAATTTCAGGAGCGGAATAGATACGCTGACAAGGCTATGATCCGATAACTCTTGTTCTATTAATACAGAGTGCTCAGAAAAGTCGCGATTCACAAACACCAAGTCTAAAATAGAGCTCGACTGTCCTTGTACACGAGTAGGTTGTTTAACTAGTTGAATTAGGTCGTGTGTGAGCATGATGTTCAAAATAGCATTCTCATTTTTGTTAGGCTGCAAACAAGTTTGCAAAAGGTCCCAGTCGATGGTGGGCAAATTGAAATCACCTATTAAAAATATTTTTTATTAAGATACAGGGACATATGTGCTTGCAACGTGATTAGATAATCTGGAGCTGAGTCTGGAGGCCTGTAGCACGCGTACAAAAGAAAGCTGTGGCCCCAGCATGTAATCTGTAGGCATAAACATTCAAGACTGCCCATATCTGCTAGAATCCTAGCCTCTAATGGCGGCTTCACTAGGACGGCTACGCCCCCTCCTCTGGTGGCCCTGTCTTTGCGAAATACGTTGTAATGGGGCGGAAAAACTTCTTCATCACCTATTTCACTTCTCAACCAAGTTTCAGTTATTACGGCTATGTGCGGATTATGTTGCAATAATCCAGTGAATCTATCTTATTAATGATACTGCGTGCATTTATATTCAGTAGCCTTAGTTGTTTTACACTTACCACACTTTTTGTGTTTGAGCAAGACGATGTGATCCTCGCAGTGAATGAATCGGCGGAGCGTACAGTTGAGACGCTGACATGCCTTTCAATTAGCTCTGTAATTGCCCTTGGCTTCGCGTAATTGGGCGGCTTGACTCTGCGATTTCGTTTTTTTGGGCAGGAACTTTGTCGTTTTTCTCGTCATCCCAGACATAGGCCTTTTTGTTTATGTATAATCTATCAAAACTAAGCGAAGTTTTCTCTCCATTTTCGCGGTTTTCTTTAGAACTTTGCCAGAGCTTCCTCCTCAACTCTCTCACTCTTATTGAAAAATCCTCGCCTATCGAATAATTTGTGCCTTTTAATTTGATTCCTTTTTTCAAAATGGCAGCTTTGTCCCTTGCGTCCAGCAGCTTGAAAATTACTGGCCTTACGTTTCTGGGCGATGGCCTTCCCAGCCTATGAATGCGCTCTATACCCACAGGATCCAAATCAAGAATGCCTTTGACTATCTCTTGGTTTACAGTATGTTCCAACGTGTCGCTACTTTCGTACTCAGCTTCAGGTAATCCGTAAATGATAAGGTTAGACCTTCTGCTACGATTCTCGAGGTCATCTAGCTCGTTCTTAAGGGTTTGAATTGTAGTAGACATGGAAGCAATCTGTTCTTGGCATGAGGAGACCTTGGTTTCAAGCACTGTTAAGGCATCAAGTTTCCTTTCAATATCTCCAAGCCGCTTTTCTTTGATTTCTTTGATATCATTAGCGATTTCGTTAAGTTGTTTCGCTATTTTAGCCAGGTATGGACCAGGGTTGCTCTCAATATCCCCTCCTAGCAAGAGTATCTTCCAGCACAGCGAAGCAGCGTCATACATCAAGCAACAAATCTCTGGACAGAAAAGCCGTGGGCACGGCAGCACCACCACAAACGGGTCGCTAGAGCAAAAGCACTTTCCGTAATGCTTTCTCACCTGTATAATAAACAGGAACGTGTTAGCGGCGGTCCGCATGTTCGTGGTGCCACCGTGCCCAGTGATCGTGCCTTGAGCAGGGTTTCCTTTTATAGCCGAGTAGACGGGTGTCGTCATCCGCAGCTCCATCACGTGACGTTCTGCGCGCGCAGTGGACGAGTGACGGGGCAGCAAAGTCCATGACAACCCTTCCAAATAGTACGGCACGAGCCAGTCGGTCCTCTCTTGGTCATGCGCCGTGTTACCGGCATTGCATTTGCCACGACGCGTGGCGTTGACGTTATGCAGGAGGCCAAAAACCTGTATAATAAACAGGAACGGGCTAGCAGCGGTCCACATGTTCGTGGTGCCACCGTGCCCAGTGATCGTGCCTTGAGCAGGGTTTCCTTTTATAGCCGAGTAGACGGGTGTCGTCATCCGCAGCTCCATCACGTGACGTTCTGCGCGCGCAGTGGACGAGTGCCGGGCGGCAAAGTCCATGACAATCCTTCCAAGTGGTACGGCATGAGGCAGTCGGTCCTCTCTTGGTCATGCGCCGTGGGACCGGCATTGCATTTGCCACGACGCGTGGCGTTGACGTTATGCAGGAGGCCAAAAACCTGTATAATAAACAGGAACGGGCTAGCAGCGGTCCGCATGTTCGTGGTGCCACCGTGCCCAGTTGGTAGTGGCAGGGATTGCGACGCAAGGGCGTTGAATTCGACTGTATTTATGCTTTTGATATGATGGTGTATTTGGTCGCTTTAAGGCATAGATGAATGGACACGCTTGCACAATGCAAGAACATCCTCAATGTACGAGGCGTATGATTCACCAGCCAGCTCAATGCGTTCAGCAAGCTTCTTCGTTGCTGCTTCAGCGTGAACACTTGGAAAACTGAAAATCTAACGGAGCTGCCGTGCGAACGTGTCCCAGTCAGGAAGATTTTGAAGGTGGTTCCAAAACCAGGTTTCGCCAACATCAGTTAGGTAGAAAGGGACCGTACGTAACTTGTGTAGAGTGTCCCACCTGTTCAACTCGCTGACGAGGTCGTAGGGGTGTAGCCATTCTTCAACGTCATGCCCTTGGAGACCCGATAATACTGCGGATCACGCTGGTGGCTGCGGATGGCCAGGGTCGACGGCGGAGGCTGCACTGGGCTGGTGATGTTAGATGGACCAGAATATTCTTGCACTGCCATGGCAGGTGGTAGTAGACGACGACCCAAGTGGAGCTCCAGTGGTAACGTGCGAGAGGACTTGGGGATCGAGAAGCACCGTCCACCACTCATAAGGAAGAGCTTTATTCCAGACGAGCTTGAGCTGGCGAACACTGATGATGATATCTACAGATGAGGAAATTATACAAATGATGATGAAACGTCCAATTGATAAAGATGAGCCGGTGACTGCGCTCACAATATGCCCTTTTTGCTACTGACATTCCTTAGCCGGCAGACTTTACATTACGCCTCCAGAACCTCGCCTAGCTGCTTTGAGCAGCCGCGTGCCAGATTCGCGGTGCAGTGTACTTCAAGGTTACGGACCACTGGATGACCTAGCGTCGAAACACTACACGATTACCACTAAATCGTCTATTTATGACTTTATATGTTGCCCATTGCCATCCCCTCATGCAGGGCGTATCCCCTCATGCAGAACTAGACTGCACCAGTCTAGTTCCTGTCTAGTTTTCTCTAGGCATTCCTTCTGAGTCTTGCGAGAAATTGTTACTGAGTCTGTTCCATCCAGTACTAGCTAAAAAAACTTTAACTGAAATAACTGCTCGGTGCAAATACCCCGCACACATGGAATGTATTATTAGGACTACCAGGAAACAAGTTATTAAATATCTTTCTATATATACCAAGTCAAACCTTTTATTTTTCACTTCAGTTTTTGAAGTTACTGCTGTGAGAAATACAGCCCAAACTGGGAGGCGAGCTCAGCAAGGCTCTGTGGGCATTGGGCTGGCCATGGCAGCAGGGATAGGAGAGGTGATTATTTAGAGGCTTCAGCAGGACATGAGGCAACGACAGTAGGCAGCGCACGGTCCTGAAAGCAGCGATTGGGCAGGAACCAAACCATCACAGGCTGCCACCGATACCTGCTCTGGGGGAGGGGGGCAGCAGTGATCGGGCTGCAAAACTATGAACACATCTGCGAAGTGCCTTTTCTAACCTCCATTGAAACAAACAAACCTCAAGAACTATGTTTTGATAAAATGCTGCGTTTTTTCAGGCACCTGCTTATGTGAATAGAAATTAACACCACAGAATAGGTTTCAAGCACTGCAGTATAACACATATGCAAGATAAACAACAAGAAAAATGGCTGCAGACGTTGTGTTGTACTATCCAGATCAAACGCCTTGAAGTCATCATGAAAGAAAATGAACAAATACTTCAACAGTCATTGTGCAAAGAAAATCTGGCTCGGACAAAAATATTTAAAAATGGGTTTCAATAAAAGTGGGATAAAAGAAGCTTGGTTGACTAATTTACAAATAAACACAAGGTCTTTTATGGATTTTAAACAAGGCTTAGGTTTGCAAACCAGGAGAAGTAGTCTGCAGCTATGGCCTAGGGCTGTATAAATCTATAACAGGACAACAAGACACCTCAGCACACAAACTTTCAAATCTGGAATTTTCTAGGGCGCACGTACACTGATACTACACAAGAGATTGACCGCCCACCAGACAGACAACACAGGATGAAAGAATATATGCAAATCTAATTTCACCACTGACAATTTCAGACTATTGCGAAAATCTTCCATATTTTTCAACGGTATCTCAAGATGAAAATAATATGTGACGATGTGGTTTTTTATTACACTATTTTTACAATAAATAAAACCTCCGAAATTTCACGCGCTTTCTGAGACCAGTAATAAGGTGGTAAGCCACCTTTAAAAGTCATTTCTTCTGCAAAATAAACTTTTAGGGTTTTGTTTTTCTTCCACGCCCAAAAATTAACATATATGTCGCAACAAAAATTATCATCCTAGCATCGGTAGTTTGCGAATTACAGCAAGTTTTCTATACCCTATGCTCCGATAGCAAAACCAAAACCACATTTCCAACTGAGGTTCCGGTTTCAAAAAATCGTTTTCAAAAGCAAGTGTTGTTCGGTCTATAATAATGCTAATAAAAACACTATCGGCATTTTATTGTGACAATTATATAAGATGATGTCATTATATACAACTTTGTGTTTAAACGTCTTCGTTATACTGTAACAAAAGCCACAATGGGGACGCACGATGCTCGTCGGAATTTTTGTTGTTTGCCTTGGTCAGACTACGTCAGTCTTCGTTCTGCATTTCTTCCACGTGTCAACGGGCCTAGGGCTGTAGGCTTACACCACCTGGACCATAGTACGACCAGAATGGGGAAGTGCAAATCACAGAAGACGAGGATGCGCAAGTTTGCTGGAAATCACTACATTCGCAATAGCAACGTGCTTCCGCCATCGCAGATCGGCTCAACGTCGAGCGGCAGGATCCTTGTAGCTAAATTTTGGTTCGCTTTTCATTCCTCATATTTCTTGTTAGTTTCTCTCAACTGAAACGTTGTTGCAGCCCTTTGGAGGTCAGGCAAGTCAGAATATTCTGATGTCTTTCTCATCACCCGGCCAAGGGAGCTCCCCTTGGCTGGCCTCACTACCGGTCAAGGATATGCCGCTCGATACCTTGCTACGCAGTGGAGATAGCTACGTCCTTGTGGCTCTGGTTCTTACAAATGAGGGTTTCATTCCAATGAAGAATCCGAAGGTGATACAAGTGGAGCTTCAGAGAGCCTCGTCACTTTTCCAGAAGATTACGGAGGTCCGCCAGTTCGGCTGAGGGGGTATCCTGTGCTGCTCTGCAGACCAGGATTGCGTCCGAGAGCTTCTGAATTGCTCTGAATTTGCCACACTGCCGGTGAGCCCGTTTATTCCAGCTCATCTTGCATATACGAAGGGCATTGTCCGTGGGGTGGATACGAGTCTGACACCTAAAGAAATTCTTGACATATTTGCTGTAGCTGGGGCAGTTTCAGTCTATCGATGCACCCGAACGACTGATAAAACAAAATCGCCTAATGAATCTGTTATAGTAACTTTTGCAGGAAGAGTTAGACCAACAGGAACTAAGGCATGGCCACTAATCTACAAAGTCAGCCACTTTCCCCGAAACCTTTGCAGTGCTCAAAATGTTGGCGATTTGGCCACAGCATCAAAGGATGCAGATCACAGGCTAGATGTCATCTGTGCGGAGAGAGTCATGACAGCTGCGATTGCGAATCCGATGACCAGAAGTGCTGCTTGTGTAATGGAGCGCACCCTGCAGACTCTGCTGAGTGTGGTGCCAAAGAAAGAGAAATGGGTGTTCTAGAAATCATAGAACGCAGGCGTTGCTCTAGAAGGGAGGTGGTAGCAGAAATGTGAAAGATCGAAAGGTTACGCAGGCATAACATCCCGGCAAACAGCGGCAATGGATGCATCGCTCGCAAAGTCGATAACTGAGGCTATTGGAAAAAGTCCACTGAAAAGGCAATGCAGCGTCTGGCAGCTACTCTTTTTGAAGCCTTGGCTGATATGTTAACACAACAGTTGACACAAATCGTTGGTACAGTTTCTCTGCAAAATCGGGATTCGCACGCTCTGATGATTTCAAGGGGTACAGAGGAGGACAATCAGACAGCCAATCATAGATCTATCTCTCCGAAAGCAGGACCTTCAAAAACGAGAGTTCAGGCTGAGTCAGAACCTGTGACAGATGATTCAGGAGACTTTACAAATATGGACACAGAATCTCTAAGAACTTTGAAACGTAACAGATCTCCCTCTTCTAAAAAGTCTTCTCAGAACCCAAAATCCAAGAAATACTTGTCAAAGAAAGACTTATTTGAGAACCTTTCAAAAATTGATTTCTTGAAAAAAGATATTCTCGATCAGGCAGTTTCTTCTGCCGGTATAGCATCAAAATAGGTTCCCTAAAAACTCTGCAGTGGAACTGCCAGTCTATTTGGTCGGCAACAACAGATTTACAATATATTTCTTCGCAAAGTTCTCCCGACATAATTGCCATTCAGGAAACCTGGTTCGGTAACGGTAAAAAATTTTACATGAAAAAATATTGATTAATACGGCTTGATCGGCCGAGTACAGGTGGCGGTCTGGCTTTCTTAATATCAACTAAATTTAGTCACAGAGCCAAGATATCGTATCAGTGTATGGATACGAATTACGAAATTCTGGTGTTACACATAACACTACCAGACTGCTCGCCTTTCTCTTTTGCAAATGTGTCCTTTCCTGCAGGCGTTCAAGACACGAGATGCCCCGATATTATGGTAGCTTCATGCAGAAAAGAAATAGTCCTTTGTGGTGATTTCAATTCACGCCTTGTGTCTTGGGGCTTCAAATCTGATGTATGCGGGAGACGTTTGTGGGAATGGAAGCTCGAAAATAACTTATCCTGCTTGAACTCACACGTTGCTACATTTGTAAGAGGTAACTCTAAATTGACTATTGATTTAACATTTTCGAGCTCTACTTTAAGCATACCCTCGTGGAATATATTAGATTGGGCTACAAACAGCGACCACCTTCCCATTATATTTGAAATTAGGTTACCGAGGTTTAGTTTGGCAGGGAAAGTTGGCTCATTCGTAAATTATGCTAAATTACAAAAAGACTTAGAATCTACGTTAACTTTTCGCGAGGAAATGCAGGAAGACCTTAGGGCTATGAGTCTATGTGCGGTGTTTAAACGATCACTAAAAAATTCAACGTTTACTGTAAAGTCGAATGCAGCGGGATCTTTTAGCCCTTGGTGGAATCAAGAATGTGTCAGGGGGTATAGAAAGCGAAAAGCAGCTTGGAAAAGGCTGTTAAATAACCAATGCCCCAAAAATTGGAGTGATTATAAATTCATGGCCGCCGATTTGAAGCGTCTAGTGCGCAAAGCAAAAGAAGACCATGAGATGAATAAATTTATTATCTGTCTAAGTCTAAAAATAAGAAAATGCTTTTCAGGTTTTTACGTGGGAGAAAAATGACTCCACAGACAGAAAGCAGTCATTCCACCATTATGTCTCCTCGCGGACTCTCTGAACTATTGGAAAATATTGCTAAAGGCTTGCAAACCAGGTTTACGACAATTATGCCAAAGTCCATGGTGAAATTAAGGGTGGATTGTGATTTCCAGGAGGTATCTTTAGCTGAATTGCGGATGTGATTAAGAGCTTACCGCCCGCTGCTCCCGGACCTGATGGGGTAATCTCTACAATGATTAAAGTGTTATACGAAATATCGCCACATGAAATGCGTAATATAGGTAATTATTCACTGAAAAATTCTTGGTCTCCGGCCGATGGTAGCTTTGCAAAATAATTCCCATACTTAAGAGACAGGCAATGGAGTTTACTCTGGATAACTTAAGGCCTATTTCATTGACATCTAACCTTGTCAAGCTTGTAGAGAGAGTCTTAAATGCCCGTATAATAAACTACATCAATGAACATAGAATACTAAACCCCAGACAAATTGGCTTTAGATCGGGATACTCCATTTGGTGTGCACATGATATTATCTTGGCGTGTGATCTAGATCAAGCAGTAGGAACTCCAACACGCGTTCAGGAAAATACGGCATCCATTCTTGATCTCGTTTTTCATTGTAAAAGTTTCTCCAATGTATATGTATCTGTAGAAGACGGTCTGTCCGACCATAAGCCTGTCCTTTTCTCATGTTTTGTAGTAGATCTATCTGACCAGGTGCCCTTATAGCGAAAAATGTTCAAAGACTTTAGTAGGGCTAACGATGAATCTGTTCTTGACTATCTTGATTTGTCTTTCGACGGTTTTTCAGGCAATGATGCTAATTATCTGTGGAAAAAGTTCAGGTCGCTGTGTGAGTTTTGCCTCGAAAACTTCATTCCAAACAAAGCTAAAAAATCAAACCACAGAAACCCTTGGATAACCAGAGAAATTATTCATTTAACGCGCAAGGTTGAGAAAACGAAAAGGCGGCAACCGAAAGGCCCGCTGCTTCAAAAGTTAAAAGATACACTTGCTAGTATTATACGCGCAGCTAAACTTCAATACTTCTCGGTGACCCTGCCACAGTTCCTAAAAAGTGAACCGGCAAAATTCTGGCGCAAACTTCAGCCTAAGAAACAAAAATCAGTCGAATGTATTAAGCTCGGAGACGAGATTATTCGAGATTCTAAGCAAACCACGATTGAATTTAACCGCTATTTCCACTCAGTGTTTTCTGACCCGTCCGTGTGTACCAATTCAAATGATAACTGTATTAAGGTTGATCCAGATTTCATAACATTTGAGAAGCATTTGAAGGCATATTTGAAGGCAGATTTGAAGGCATATTTGCCATGCTTCTTAATATCAAATCTAAAAGATCATGTGGCCCAGACAACATCCTTAATGTATTTCTTCGTCGCTACGCCGAGTCACTCGCACGTTTCCTGGTTGAATTTGTTCGCTCGTCCTTGTCGCAAGGCATTGTCCTGAAAGACAGGCTCATCGCCCGGGTGGTCCCAGTGTTTAAAAAAGGAGATAATGCCATCGTAACAAACTATAGGCCCATATCTCTAACTGTGTCGTGTTGTAAACTCATGGAGCACATTATTTCGAGCTACATTTTGAAATTCTTAGATGAGCGTAATATTCTGTCACCATTTCAGCATGGGCTTCGTAAGGGCCTTTCTACCACTACTCAGCTTATTACTTCTATTCATTCGTTCTCTGTTGTAATTGACAAATCAGGCCAAACCGACGTAGTTTTCATAGATTTCAGTAAAGCCTTCGACAGAATTTCTAATTCAAAGTTAATTTTCAAGCCTAATTTACTGGGTCTTCCATCTACAATCGTAAACTGGATAAAATCTTACCTGCATTCCCGCGTTCAATTTGTCGATTTAAATGGCTCTCATTCAGACTTCCTTCCTGTTAACTCCGGCGTCCCCCAGGGAAGTGTTCTGGGACCATTACTTTTCCTGATTTATAATAATGATGTAGTATCATGTGTTAAAGAAGGCGTTGAAATACGATTATTTGCAGATGACTGTTTGTTATCCAGCAAAATTAATTCTTTTAATGATCAGCAAATTCTAAACGATAGCCTTGACGCAATAAATAATTGGTGCGACCTTTGGGACATGAAACTAAATACTGAGAAAACCGTATTTATGCGTATTACTAACAAAAAGCAACCATAATAACATCTGTACACAATCAATGGTCTTCCTATCTCGCGAACTGATAGCTTTAAATATCTTGGCCTTACAATTACTAGTAATCTGACATGGTCCTCCCACATTCTTAAAGTATGCGCCTCAGCACGACGAAAACTAGGTTTACTAAGACATACACTGAAAAATTCGCCTGCGAACATAAAGCTTCTTGCGTATAACACAATAGTACGACCATGCCTTGAATACGCATGCATAGTATGGGATCCACATACTACAAAAAACATTGACAATCTCGAAAAAATCCAAAGATTAGCCGTCCGCTTCATTTACAACCGATACCGCCGTTATGACTCCCCGACAGAACTAATGCAGATGAATAAAATCCCTACTTTGGAATCTCGACGCAAAATGAATAGGCTAAAATTTCTTTTCCAATTATCACACGGGAATATTAGACTCGAAACATCGGCCTTCCTGACTCCGTTATCATCGCGTCCCACCAGGAATTACCATTCTGCAAAGTTCTCGCCTATCACAGCGCGCACTAACAATTTTAAGTATTCTTTTTTTCCCCGCACTATAACCGACTGGAATAACCTCCCGCATGAAATTATTTCATCTGACAATGTGCTGAAACCTATTGATCAAATGTTTGACTTGTAAAATTTTGTATTAATATTTTACAGTGTTTTCAAAATATTTTGTAATGTCCTGTTTATTGTTTTTACCTCGCTAAAGATTGTATAATTGTTCTAACGGCTCTGTAACACCCCCCTCCTGCTTGGGCCAATTTGTGGCCTGCAGTATTGTATAAATAAATAAAAATAAATAAAATAAATAAATAAACATGTGGATTTGGAAAGTCGCATACAGCTGGCTCGGCATCGAAGCCAATACTGTGCACTAGTCACTCTAGACTTAGCTAAAGCGTACGACAAAGTGGAATATCCTATCCTAATCCAGCAGATGCAAGACCATCGCTTTCCAAATTATATAACAGCATGGATTACAGAGTTTGTGAAAGACAGAGAATTTTATTGTTTCTTGGATGGATGCTCTTCTAAAAAATATAAGCAGACACGAGGTGCACCTCAGGGCTCAGTATTATCCCCTGTGTTATTCAACATATTACTAAGTTCCATTCCAACTCATCAGGATATCCAAATTTACGTATATGCAGATGATATTGCTTTCTTCGCAACAATCAGTAATCTGCACTCATTGTATCAGGCATTACAGCATTACATGAACATGCTAGAAGGATGGCTTGACAATATTCATATGTCATTGAACGTCAAAAAAAGCGCGCTTCTGCCATTCTCTTTTAACGATCGTGTCAACATTTCCCTGATTTATCGTACCGAGCTCATTCCACAGGTCGATTTCCTGAAATACCTAGGCATCGTATATAATAGGACGCTAAATTGCAAAAGCCATATAGACGAGATTGGCTGTAAAGCGTCACGTGCCTTGGGGTGGTTACGCAAATTGGGAAACAGAAAAATACGATTGCGTAGGAGTTCATTGATAATGATTTACAAGATGTATGTATGGCCTATTATGGAATTCGGGTGTGTATTATTTTCAGGCAGCGCGGCTTACAAGATGAGACAAATAATATTATTAGAAAGAGAAGCTTTGCGCTTGTGTCTTGGACTCCCAAAGTTTGTGGCAAATAATGTTTGTATGTGGAAGCGCGCCTTCCACTTTTGTTAACTCGGTTTAGAATACTTACAGTTCAAACTTTCTTAAAAGTATACAATTCGCCTCTGCGACAAGCTTCATACGTTTTTATTGAAGAACCAACCGCATTCTTTGGAACACAATGGCCTAGACTACACTCCCCTCAGATTAGGTTCGTCCAAGCGTTGCTAGAGCCTCTCAATGTAAACATTCATCAGATCTGCATAATGAAGACACCTAATTCAAAACTTGAAATTAAATTTGATGATATTGCCACAGAGACTGTTTACAATAACCGACATTATGAAGAATCAACGTCCACAGTCTTGTGCGCACTCTTGCTTGGGGCCGTTAGACTCATGCCTCTTGTTCACAGGTACGAGCCAGTGTGGGTTGGAGCTGTGAAGAAGAAAAAGGTGCGCGGGCAGATCGACCGTCAAAATCAAAACAATGCAGTAATAATGACGGATTCTCTTTCAGTTTGTGCAGCTCTGACAGCTTCAGAGAACTCTCGAATTCTAAGCACATTCAAAACATTAGTACCGCCGCAGTTGAGACTCCTGAGATTACTATGGGTTCCGGGTCACTGTGGATTAAGATTAAATGAATTGGCCGATTCCTTAGCTCGAGCCGCACTTGATGGGCCAGTTTTGTCCATACTGCCAGATGTAGAATATATCACGGCTATAAGATATCGAAAATCGGCAATCTCCACTGATACGATAGAAAAAGTAATTACATGGACAGACTATAACCACCTCATGTTTCCATGGCAACCCCACTGGAGTCAGTCCAGAAAGATCAAAGTCTTAATCACTAAATTTCGATGTCGTGTCCCCCCCCTAAACCTATATCTACACAGAACTGGTCAGACAACATCACCCCTCTGCGCATTCTGCGGAGAAATGGAATCACTAGATCATTATTTTTTGTATTGTCGCCGCTACGAAATACTTAGAAAAAGGTTACTAGTTATGCCATTTCGGAAAATAGGTCTTACATTGACGGCGGAAACGGCGCTAAGCTTTGGCGCCTCAGCTTTGGGACATTGCCACAGGGATGCTTTCAATGCCGTTTGCGATTATATTCAGGCAACCAAGCGTATACCTTTGTGATCTTCAATCAAAAACAAAAAAAAAATTATTTATTACTCCCAAGGGCAGAGTGAAGTAAACGCAGCTAAGTGGTAAACATAACACCTCAAATCTCAAAATTGCTCAACTTGATTTTTTTTTTCGTTTGCTCTTTTTATGTTGTTTTTATTTTTACATTAGTCTTATTATAATACCAATTCATTACACATAGTTAAAATGATTATAGATAAACTGCACTACACTTTCTTGGCCAATCCCCCTAAGTGGGTATGAGCCAACCTCACAGGGAAACAAAACAAAACAAAACAAAGATCGACCGTTTTTGTTTCGGAACGCTCTAGCGGACTCTTCTATCTTTTCGCACATAATTTTCAGGGCACAAGTTCGCCCATAATAAACTAGTTATTGACTTTGCTTCTCTTGCACCCGTTACATTCTGGTGGACAGTGCTGGGTATGATTGGAAGCCCCCTTGGCGCAAGAGGCCGAAGCCCTGATCCTCAACGATTGGAACCTAGCGAACTGACTCCGGTACACCAGCGTTCAAGCCGCCGCCTCCGAGGAGAGCCGCCTGAATTCGCACTCCTCCCCAGTGCTCCAGCAACACAAGCAGCATCCACAGACAACGGAACGATGGCTTACCAGGTGACATCATCGGAACTTATTTTGTCCCTACCGTGCTTGCTTGAGCCCTTCCACGGCGACACGTTCGAGGATGTGGAGGATTGGTTAGAACACTTCGAGCGGGTTGCGAAAACCAACGGCTGGGATGAAGCAAGGAAACTGCGTCGCATGTACTTCGCATTGGAGGATGCAGCAAGGACGTTGTATGAAAACCACGAAGCGTTCATACCGACATGGGAAGAATTCCGACGACAAATAGTAGCTACATATGCCAGCACCGATCGTCGGGAGAAGGCGGAGAACGCTGTACAGTCCAGAAACTAGGGCACGAACGAAAGCGTTGGCATGTATAGTTAGGACATGTCCCGCTTTTTCAAACGCGCTGACCCGAACATGAACGAAGAGAAAAAGCTGCGTAACTTGATGCGAGGTGTCAAACAGGAGTGATTTGCCGGTTTGGTACGCAACCCACCTCGTACAGTTGCGGAAATCCGCAACGAAGCCACCTCCATGGAGCGGGCATTGCAGCAGCGCTCCCGTCGCTACAATCATGACACGAGTAGTGTTCCTGCGGATGTCCTCTCAGCAAACATGGGAAGCAGCAGCGAAGCATTGAGAGAAATGGTGCGATCCATTGTGAAGGAAGAGCTCCAAAAGCTGCTGCCCCGAGAAGTCGCAACGCCCGTTTCGTCTCTGACTACCATGACCAGAGATGAAGTTCGCCACGCCATTCTTCAAGCCGAACCCGAGACGCAACCTGTTCGACTTGAACAGCAATTGCAGGAACGCCCCGTACCGACTTACGCCGATGCCGTACGCCAGCCCGCCGTGCGCACTGCTTCGTTTGCAGCTCCCAGTGGCTACCGACCGGCTTCGCGTGGCTCAAACTATCCAGCTAACTCGAAGCCACGAAAAAGCGACTTGTGGCGCACACCCGACAGGACGCCTCTGTTTCCATTGCGGCGAAGCGGGACACCTGTACAGAATGTGCCCATATCGACGAGTTGGTCTCCGTGGGTTTCCTCTAAACGCGCCATGCCCCCGAAATGGTGAAAGACCCATTGAAATTGAAGATTACTTGTCCGGGCATCTGTTTCCAACTGCCGGTTTCCAGCATCAGCCTAGATCACCAGCGCCTGCTCACTAGCGATCGCCAAGCCCTCGACGATTAAGTTCACCTTCTCCACCTTCAGCCTCAACACACCTTTGTTCAAGCAGTCCCCATCAGCAAAACTGAAGCCAGCGACCTATGGAGGCAAGGCCGTTGATGTCTGACCAACTGAAGATCCTCCGTCAAGGTCCCAGTGCAGCAACGACGAGCAGAACACTACAACTAGATTAGGTAAAGACAAAATTTCTTCAGACCTACGCGTTATCGTAGACGGGTGTGAATTTACCGTTTTAGTTGACACAGGTGCTGAATATTCGGTTGTCAGTTACGCTGCCGCAAAGGATTTAAAGAAAGTCCTGACGCCTTGGAGTGGACCCCAGATACGCACGGCTGGGGGTCATCTCATCACACCTGTGGGAAGACGTACCGCACGAATCGGAAATCAAGACGCTACTTACGTTGCCGACTTTGTCGTACTTCCGGAATGCTCTGGAGATTTAATACTCGGAATAGGATTTTCTGCTAGCGAACGGAGCTATAATCGACCTGCAGAATGCTAGTGTTTCTTTTTCGACCAAACTGGTCATGGACACAAATGAGGCAGAATACACTGCATTACGTGTTATAGATTGTGATGTTACCGTGCCGCCACGATGCAGCGTAATAGTCGGTGTAAGAAATGAAGCATTCATTGATTCTGAAGGTATAGCTGATGCAAACATCGAACTACTGCTCAAGAAAGGCATTTGCGTAGCCCGAGGCATTATTCAATTACGTGTTGGATGTGCCGATGTATTGCTCATGAATTTCGGAAACGAAATTCAGCACGTTGCAAAGGACACTGCTATCGCCTTCCTGCACGGTTTTCAAACAGTGACGGACTTATGTGGTCTGGTGTCAGGGCCACCTACTTCGGAACCTGCGCCCGATGTCTTTGCAAGAGTTGCAATCAGCCAAAATCTAGCCCCAGCCGAGAAGAAAATCATTCAAGACCTCCTAAGAGACTTCACCGGATGTTTCTCTACCTCGTCAAAAGTACGGCGGACCCAGGTTGTTAAACACCGAATAATAACGAATGAAGCTACAAGGTCGGTACACCAAAACCCGTACAGAGTATCACCGAAGGAACGTGAGATCATAAAGAGCCAAGTGAAAGAGATGCTGGAGGATGATGTCATACAGCCATCCAACAGTTCGTGGGTGTCGCCCGTAGTCCTTGTGAGGAAAAAGGACAACACGCTGAGATTCTGCGTCGATTGCAGAAAGCTGAACAGCGTGACCAAGCGAGATGCCGCGCATTGATCATACGTTGGATCGGCTACGGCACGCAAGGTATTTCTCTTCATTGGATTTAAAAAGCGGTTATTGGCAAATTGAAGTGGACCAAAGGGACCGTGAAAAGACTGCTTTCGTAACCCCGGACGGTCTATATGAGTTTAAAGCACTCCCATTCGGCCTCTGTTGTGCGCCTGCAACATTCCAGCGCATGATGGACAGCGTCCTTTCAGGCCTCGAATGGCAGTCGTGGTTAGTCTACCTGGACGACGTTGTGGCGTTTTCAGCAACGTTTGAACAGCATGTAGAGCGACTACATTCGGTACTTCAGGCTATCCAGTCAGCCGGCTTGACGATTAAACCAGAAAAATGCTAGTTTGGATCGACAAGCTTCGTTTCCTCGCTCATGTAATCAGCGCTCAAGGTGTTGGCGTGGACCCGGAGAAGACTGTGGCAGTGGGGCTCTTTCCCAAGTCGAAAGAAAAGAAAGAGGTACGCCGAATTTTGGGTTTATGTGGTTATTATAGGCGGTTTGTGAAAAAATTCGCGAAAATTGCCGAACCTCTAACAAGACTCACAAAAGAGGACGTGCCATTTATTTGCTGCACCAAACAAGACAGTGCAATCAACGAGCTAAAGAAATGTTTGCAAGCCCCACCCATCTTGGCCCACTTTGACAAAACCGCAGATACGGAAGTTCATACAGATGCCAGCTATCTTGGCCTAGGTGCGGTCCTGGTGCAATGGCAAAATAGAGAAGAGAAAGTGATAGCATATGCTAGCCGCACCCTCTAAAAAGCGGAAAGAAACTACTATGCAACCGAAAAAGAGTGCTTGGCAGTCATATGGGCGATCAGCAAATTAAGGCCATACCTCTACGGCAGGCCGTTCCGTGCCGTCAGCGACCTCCACTCACTTTGTTGGCTGGCGAGCTTAAAAGATCCACCAGGAGGGCTTGCGAGATGGAGTCTCAGGCTCCAAGAGTACGACATTACGGTCGTATATAGGTCTGGCAGAAAGCATAATGATGCTGACTGCTTATCACGTTCACCAGTCCACTCGACTCTTTCAGAAGAAGAGGACTTTCCACTCCTTTGTGTGATAAAAACCTCAGAAATCGCCGAACATCAACGGGCTGACATGGAACTGCTCCCATTAATAAAGTATCTCGAAGAGCACGACGAACAAGTTCCTTGCGTATTTAAGAGAGGGTTATCTTCATTCTGCCTGCGAGATAATGCACTTTACAAGAGGAATTTTGAACACAACAAGGAGAAGTTCTTACTCGTTGTACCATCAGCCATGAGGCATGAAGTCTTAGAAGCCTGTCATGATGAACCATCTGCGGGTCACTTAGGCGCGAGCCGAACTTTCGCCAAAATTCATCAGAAATATTACTGGCCCAAGTTGCTAGCGTCCGTGAAGCATCACGTCAAGACATGTCACCAGTATCAAAGGCAAAAAACACCACCCCTCACGACGGCCGGCCTTCTCAAGCCTATAGAGCCACCGGCGACTCCAATTCAACAGGTTGGAATGGACCTCCTCGGACCGTTTCCAATGTCCGTATCAGGAAAAAGGTGGATAATAGTTGCGACTGACTATTTGACACGATACGCTGAAACCGGCTGCCTTGAGCGAGGAACGGCAACGGAAGCCGCGAAGTTTTTCGTTCAGAATATTGCTCTTCGCCATGGAGCCACACTCGTCGTGATTACCGATCGAGGAGCAGCGTTCACGGCTGATTTGATGCAGTCCTTAATGACAATGACTAACACTAGCCATAGGAAGACCACTGCATACCATCCCCATACCAACGGGTTGACAGAACGCCTGAAGCGCACCATCGCTGACATGCTGTCGATGTACGTTGACATTGAGCATAAATTGCGAGACGAAATCTTGCCATACGCAACTTTCGCCCACAATACGGCAGTGCAGGAAACCATGTGCGTCACACCATTTCAGCTGGTCTACGGTCGCACTGTCACTACGACACTCGATGCCATGTTGCCAGTAGACAACGACAATTACGAGCCATCAGAACTTGATAACTTTCTGCAATGGGCTGAAGAAGCACGCCAGTTGGCACGACATCGAATACATCACCAGCAAAACAAGGACGCAAGCCACTACTACCTGCGCCGCAGAAACGTTCAGTACAACCCAGGCGAGCGAGTGTGAATATGGACACCACTCCGACGCCGCGGCCTCTCAGAAAAGCTTCTTTGTCGATACTTTGGCCCCTATAAGGTTCTCCGACGAGTTAGGGACCTAAACTACGAAGTCATTGCCGATGGAAACATCTGTTCAAAGCGGCAAAATAGCGCAGAAGTCGTACAGGTCGTTCGTATGAAGCCCTATTATGACAGAGAATGAAAGCGCTCCCTTTTTCTGTTTGCCTCTCTTCGTCGCGCATCGGCACGATGCGTATTTCGATGGGGAACTATTGCCACAGAGACTGTTTACAATAACCAACATTATGAAGAATCAGCGTCCACAGTCTTGTGCGCACTCTTGCTTGGGGCCGTTCGACTCATGCCTCTTGTTCAGAGGCACGAGCCAGTGTGGGTTGGAGCTGTGGTGAAGAAGTTGTGCAGGCAGATCGACCGTTTTTGTTTTGGAACGCTCTAGCGGACTCTTCCATCTTTTCGCACATAATTTTCAGGACACAAGTTCGCCCATAATAAACTAGTTTTTGACTTTGCTTCTCTTGCACCCGTTACAATTTTTCCCCTCTAATGCAAAACTACTGCCCCTTCAATATTTAAATATTCGGTTAAAAGATTACTTGATTCATGTGTCCATAAACAACATTATTCCAACGGTTGCATCCGTATTGAACGCAAAGGCTGGAATATGCATCTTCTGTGCTTCTCTCGACTGGTCTTTCTCAGTTCGATTACCAGATTTCACGCCTATATTCATCGCTGAATTATTTGCTATATTTCTAACGCTTCGTAAACTTCCTGCAAGCGGATCAGAAGCGGTCATACTTACCGATTCTCTCTTAGTATGCACTGCACTATCTACCGCAAAAAATTTGACATTATTGAGTATGATTAGCAGTTTATTACCAGAAAACCTGAAAAAATTTCACTTGCTATGGATACCCAGCCAATCTGGGATTTATCCAAATGAGACGGCAGACTCGTTAGCCAAAGCATCTTTAAGCGGACCAATCTTACCCATTTTACCTGATTTCGCCTACGTAATAGCACTCAGATATGGAAAGGCTTGTTTGCACAAAGAAATAGAAAAATAATCATTGGATAAAGGCAGAGACTTCGTACATCTAAGATATTGCTGGAACAAACATTGGTGTGTATCTCGGCAGTTAGAAACTACAATCACCAGATTATGATGCAGAATTCCGCATCTGAATTACTACCTACATAAAGCTGGACTAACAGCATCTCCGTTGTGTCTCTTTTGCAAGGAATCGGAATCAATAGATAATTTCTTTTTATCCTGTAAACGTTATGCTTATCAAAGGAAAAGATACCTGGTCGAACCAATTGAGAAGCTAGGTTTAAAAATAAACGTGGAACTAATTTTATCCTTCGGAGGGATTACATTAGTTTATAGCCACAGGGAGGTTTTCTCTGCTGTGTGCGAATAAATAAGGGCAACAAAGAGATTACCCTGTAAGCCTATTGTTATTATTTACGGCTACGAGACTACCTGAATGCCTGACTGAACACACTTGATGATCGTGCCACCCGGTTCTTGGCCAATCCCCCTTTGTGGGCGAGTGCCAACAAAGCCGAAGGTTCATCATCATCAACATCAATACATAAATATCAAAGATAATACTAATACTGTAAGCTCCGGGTAAAGGATATGTTTTGGATAACATTAGGCCCATTGCGTTAACCTCAAACTTTGTAAAGGAAATTGAGAGAATCATGAACGTTCGAATAACGAATTTCATCCATGAGAGAGAAATTCTGAATCCATCCCAAAATGGCTTCAGATCCGGATGTTCCTTATGGTAGGCCCATATAGACCTTGAAAGTCGCATAAAATTAGCTAAGCGGGAAGGAAAATATGCTGCGCTCGTCACTCTCGATATAGCAAAAGCGTACGACTGCATTGAGCATATAGCGTTAATCAACCAGCTGCACAACCTTAACTTCCCTAACTATATACAATCATGAATAGTAGAATTTTTACGCTATAGAACGTTTTATTGTTACAAAAACGGCACCTCGTCTTCTAAATATGTGCAAACAACAAGTGTCCCGCAAGGGGCCGTCCATTCCCCGGTGTTGATCAATATCTTGATGAGCTCTGTACCTCGGCACCATGACGTCCACACATATGTATATGCGGGCGACATCGCATTTTTTTCAGCAGCAGAGGACAGTCGTAGGCAATTTAAAATATTACAGACATGCCTATCGGCCATAGAAATGTGGATTGATAGCTTACGTCTGTATTTAAATGTCAAGAATACTTCTGTTCTAACATTTTCATTCAAGGATCCTTTTCACATTTCGCTCTCCTATCACCTGGATCATATCCGTCAAGTAGTGAATGTGAAATATCTGGGGTGACCTATGACCAGTCAATGTCTTGGAAGACACACATTGAAAACATTGCATCAAAGGGAGGTCATGCGATGGGAATACTAAGCAAAATTAGTAATAGTCGCTTAGGTATGCGGAGAAATACTCTTATCTCCGTGTATTGTATATACATTCGCCCGGCGCTTGAGTTTGGGTGTGTGTTATACGCGGGGGCACCTGCCTACAAGATACATCTTGTGGTAGTCATAGAGAGACAAGGCTTGAGACTATTCTTAGATCTCCCCAAGTTTGTTTGAAATAAGATCTTGTATCTTGAAGCTAGGGTTCCCTCACTTGCGACCCGTTTTATTTTGTTAGCTACACTGGCAATTCTTAGGCTCTATGAATCGCCGGTACGGCGCTTAGAAACAGTTTTTATTAACCGTCATGATTTGTTTTTTGGGCAATACTGGCCGAGATCTCGTATACCACAAGTTTTGGTTATTCAGCGCTTTCTAGATGATTTAGATGTTCAAATTGATGCTGTTCCTTTAATCAGTACCAATAACAGTGCTATCAAGTTACAGTTTGATGATACATTTCCGAAAAATTCAAAATTTATGCTGCTCAATTTTTTAGAACCTATATTAAGAGACTACCTGGAACATACGCCAATACAAGCAGTCACAGCAACTGATGCATCACAAAGGGAAGAAAGATGTGGAATTGGTATTTTTTCTCCTGCCCTAGACCGCTCCTTTTTGCTTCGCCTTCCTGATTATGTGTTCATATTAGAAGCAGAATTTTTTGCGATAATGTTAGCTCTCCGTAAAATAACTGCTTCAGTAAGAACCACAAAAATTTTAACACATTCACTATCAGTATGTGCCTCACTTACTGCAGATGAGAACTCGCATGCTCAGAACGCTTTCAAAGCATTAGTTCCCTCGCATCTCAATCTCATCAAACTGGTCTGGGTTCCTGGACATAAGGGCATTTATATTGTTACGGTGCGATGGATGCCTGTATTTACAGGAGATGATCAATGCGAGAGTCCAGGGATCTGGCCGATCACCGCTCGTGCCAACCTCGTTCTCCTCTTCTTCCATGCGCCTCCTCCGTATCGTAGCAATAAGAATGAAATGGCAGATGCGTTGGCCAAGTCATCTTTATATGGGCCTGTTATTGATGCATTACCGGCATCGATGTTCTTGATAGGCGCTAGATTAAGAAGGAAACTACTGTTAGAGGAATTTTCTACACCTTCACTAACAGCCACACCAGAATTCAAGCAGTGGTATACCATTGGAATAGTAAAATATGCCGAACGCGTGGAACGGAAGTCGCAATCACTAGACTGCGCTGTCAAATTCCACGGCTGAATTTATAGTTACACAGAGCTGGTTGGGCAGCCTCCCCTCATTGTCCTGTTTGTGGAGTAAATGAGTCAACTGAACATTATCTAACTTATTGTAATAGATTCTCTGTCTTACCTAAAAACACTTTAGAAGCCATTTGCCACCTTCTCGGAATATATTTACTTACTGAAAATGCGTTTTCTTTCGGGGCTTTGTGTCTAGGCCACAGCGACGGGAAGATGGTTGACAAATTGCAGGAGTTCGTCAAAAGTTCAAAGAGGTTTAAGTGTTGAAATCATTGTCCGGAAGATTTTAAAATTTCCAAATTCATAATAAATGAAATACGATGCTTTATTGTTTTACACTATAGATTATTTACAATTCAGCCATCAAATTTGTCTTGTTGCAGCTTTCTTTTATGACTCGTAAGTGGAAAAATTTTAATCTGTTATGAAACAAGAAATTCATGAAAACCATCCGGTACTTGGCCAATCCCTCAGCGTGGGTATGCGCCACATCGTCAAAGATCTTGACTTGACTTGATTAACTACGTGATGATGAGGCTGCCTACTGACACAGACGCCGGTATTTCGGCGACCGCGAAGACGCTTTGGGACGCAAACAAGGCGTACCAGGCTCCACTAGAGAATTCTGTGCTCCAAGAAAACAGGATAATGAACATTGGTATTCTTTCTTCAATGTTTTCATCGCTGGCATGTTCCGAATGCATGAACACAACACTGAAGCTCGAGGAACGCTCTCACCAAGGAATATGCTCGGCTTGTGCGGTCGTGTGTTCCGACTGTGGATTCAAGCGCCCATTTCATAAGTAGAGAAAGGTGGGTCGTGCCAATGAGAACAGTTTACGTCTGGTTTACGCGATACACCAGTTAGAAAAAAGGCACGCTGGTGCGAAAACTTTTTCCAAAGTGATGAACATGCCTGCTCCTCCACGTCACTCCGCCTACGACAAATTGTCATCTCGGCTTTCAGCAGCGGCAGGAGAAGTGGCGTTGAAGTCGATGACTGATGCTGCTGTGGAAGTTTGTCGTGTTGTGGGGAGTGCCGAGTGTGGTGTTTCAGGGGATGGCACGTCCCAGAAGCGTGGCAATTCATCTTTGAACGGTTGTGTGCCTGTGATTTCTGTTGACACGGGAAAGGCTATTGATGTTGAGGCTTTTTGTAGTTTTTGTAAGTCTTGTAAAACCAAAAGCAAGTTGAGGCAAGATAGTGCTTCGCACCAGGAATGGAAGGCAAACCACACTTCCTTTCAAACAAACCATGAAAGAAGTGCTGGCAGTATGGATACGGTTGGTCAATACCGAATATTTGAAAGGTCGAAAAGCAAAAGAGATATGAAGTACCTGCAGTACTACAGCAATGGTGATTCCAAGAGCTATGTCGCTGTCAAAGACGTATATGGAAAGGACAGTGTGAAGAAACTGGAATGTATTGGGCATGTCCAGAAGCGTGTTGGCTCTCGCCTCAGAAAACTGAAAAAGACAGTTCGTGAACTCGGTGGTAAGGAAAAGCTCACTGATGCCCTCTTTGACCTCCTGCAAGCTACTATGGCATCGCCGTAAGTGCTAATGTGGGGAAACTTTCTGCAATGAAAAAGGCTACCCTTGCCAGTCTTTTTCATTGCAGCTCTACCGACAAATAGCCGAGACATGGCTTGTGTCCACTTGGACCGAAAAGCTGCTGCGGATACCAAAGAGTCGAAGCACTCGGCCAAGGGAAATATGTACACAAAGGAAGACTTCCAAATGATGTGCTCAACAACGTTAAAACTGTCTACAGTGATCTGTGCTCTGATGAACTTTTATTGAAGTGACTTCACGGAAATACCCAAAATGCTAACGAGTGTTTCAATGGTCTAATATGGCAGCGGGCACCCAAAGAGGTCTACGGGAGCTTGCTTACAGTAATGTTTGCCTTGCGTGATGGTGTGAGACACTTTAATAATGGCAATGTAAGCGCCCTAGATATTCTGAGGCAAGCTGGCATAAAACCAGGGTACCACACGACGAAAGCTTGCATCGCCAGGGATCACCTGCGCATGCAGAATGCTAAAAGCAAGTCAGCGGATGGGACAAAACAGGCCAGGAAAAAAGACGAGCAGCCAGCCGAACAAAAGGAGACAATAATGCTTCCACAGAAGGGCCCAGCTAGGAATCGGATGCATTTTAGGCCTGCATGCGAAGATTGTGACCACTTTGACAAGCTCGGAAATCTTCGTTTAGGTTTATCTGAAAAAAAAACAGTTGGCTCCATATGTTGCTACGCAAACTTTCATAACGTATTTCTCAGTGTATACTTTGAACTGAAATTTTGCAAAAGGACTTACAACATATTGTAACGATGTTGAAGGACTCGGGGTATAACAAAACGTATTTATTAAAGGGCGAACCTGTGCCCACAATTCAAAGGGACTATGGTCGTAGTACGCTACAGCAGAACACCAAAAATGTCTCTTTCTTCTACTTCTTCAAGAAGAGTCCCAAGCGCGTGGCGCACATCAGCAGGGGGCAGCTGGGTTCTCGTGGTATCATCGTCGTCTCTGCGCAACACTAGACGGCGCGCATGTATGTCCCTGTGCGCGCGGTGATGGGCGCGTTGTTTGAATGCAGGCACTATGTCGCGGCATAAACCCCCTCCTCATACGCATCGTCCCGATGCGTCAGGCAATGAATAGATTCGTGGTAGGCGTCACTGGTCTTCCGGTGATCTTTCATAGTAAGGCTTCATCCGGACTACATGTACAACCTCTGTAGAGTTGCGGCGTTTTGAGCTCCCGTGTACAGCGGATCTGACTTGGCAAGTTACATCGCTTACACAATGGAGTACTTCGTAAGGCCCGAAGTAGCGGCTAAAAAGTTTTTCAGAAAGTCCACGGCAACGCACTGGGGTCCATATCCATACTTTGTCACCTGGTTGAAAATGCGCTTCAGTACGACGCTGATAGTACCGATAGGAGTAGATACGCTGTTGGCGGCGTATTCTGTATCTCACCATCTGTCGTGCTTCCTCGGCTCTTTGCAGGAAGTCGTCTAGGCCAGGTGAATTGCTGCTTTCATTATTCAGTGGCAACATTGCATTCAGTGAAGTGGTGACTGTTCGGCCGAATACAAGTTCAAATGGTGTCACTCGCGTTGATTCTTGAACGGCTGTATTATATGCGAACGTGATGTAGGGCAATATTTCATCCCACTGTTTATGTTCGACGTCGACATACATTGAAAGCATATCAGTCAGAGTTCTGTTCAGGCGCTCTGTTAGGCCATTCGTTTGAGGATGGTATGCTGTAGTTCTTCTCTGGTCTGTATGGGTCCTTCGCATCAGACATTTCATTAGGTCTGCAGTAAAAGCTGGGCCACGATCTGTAATTACGACACTGCGTGCACCATGTCTGAGGACTATGTTGTTAATGTAGAACTTGGCAACTTCAAGAGCTGTTGCAGTGTACAGCGAGTCAGCCTCAGCGTAACGAGTGAGATAGTCCATGGCTACGACTTTCCACTTCTTGCTTGCAGTTGATGTCGGAAACGGGCCTAGGAGATCCATACCGACTTGTTCGAATGGGGCATGCGGTGGTTCTATTGGCTGGAGGAGGCCTGCAGGTTTCACGGATGGAGTTTTGCGTCTTTGACACTCACGGCAAGTATTCACATAGCGCTGAACTGACAGTTTTGGCTAGCAGTATTTTAGGTGAATTCTGGCGAGTGTACGGCTGACACCCATGTGTCCAGATGTTGGCTCATCATGACATGCGTACAGAATCTCGTTTTGTAAAGGTGCAGGTACAACGAGTAAAAACTTGTCACCATGAGGCTTGAAGTTCCTTTTGTAAAGGACCCCTTCTCGAAGACAGAACGAAGGGAGCCCTCTGGATAAAGTGCGCGGGACTTTAACGTAGAGTCCTTGGAGACGCTGTATAAGCGGCAGCAAATAGGGGTCATTTTGTTGTTGTTGAGCCTGGATTTTTGATGCCTGGATGACGCCTATAAACCGGAAGTCTTCTTCCTCCAGCTCACTCGTCTCCACTGGTGCGCGTGACAACAGGCAGTCGGCATCGCTGTTTTTTTTTCCAGATTTGTATACCACAGTAACATCGTACTCTTGTAGCCTAGGGCTCCATATTGCTAGTGGGCTAGAGAGATCTTTAAGGTTCGCCAGCCAACACAGGCAATGGTGGTCACTGACTGCTCGGAATGGTCTACCGTAGAGGTGCGGCCGAAATTTATTTATGGCCCAGATGACCGCGAGACACTATTTTTCGGTTGCAGAATAATTTATCTCAGCTTTCGAAAGCTCGCAGCTGGCATACGCTAGCCCTTTTTCTTGGCCATTTTGCAGCTGGACTAGAATGGCTCCGAGGCCGCCGTTACTCACATCAGTGTCAACTTCAGTTTCGGCAGTCTCATTGAAGTGGGCGAAGATTGAAAAGGCTTGCAAGCGTGTTCCTAATTCATCAAACGCTTCCTGTTGTTTACTTTCCCTCATAAAGGGCGCCACGTTGTTTGTTAGGTAAGTGGTTCAGCAATGTTCGAAAAATTTTCCACAAATCGACGATAGTACGCGCGTAAACCCAGTAAGCGAAGTACTGACTTCTTGTCTTTGGGTGTCGGGAACTTCGCGATGGCAGCTGTCTTTTCGGGATCTGGCCGAACGCCGTCAGAGCTGACGACGTGCCCGAGGAATCGAAGCTCTTCAAAAGCGAAGTGGCATTTTTCTGGCTTGATGGTCAAGTCAGCTGAACGAATGGCTTCTAATACTGTGCGGAGGCGCTCTAAATGTTGGTAGAATGTAGTGGAAAATACGAGAACGTCATCCAAGTACACCAAGCAGGACTGCCATTTCAGTCCCGCGAGGACAGTGTTCATCATTCTCTGGAACGTAGCTGGCGCTGTGCACAGGCTGAATGGAAGCGCTTTAAATTCGTAGAGGCCGTCTGGGGTTATGAATGCCGTCTTTTCACGATCGCGCTCATCCACCTCAATTTGCCAAAATCCGCTCTTGAGATCAAGGGAGGAGAAGTATATCGCATTTCGTAGTCGATCGAGTGTATCATCAATACGCGTCAGAGGGTATACATCCCGTTTTGTTATGCTGTTCAGTTTCCGATAGTCGACGCAGAATCGAGGGCTGTTATCATTCTTTTTAACAAGCACTACGGGAGACGCCCATGGACTGCTGGAAGGCTGGATCACGTCATCTGAAAGCATCTCCTTCACTTGTTTCTTGATGACGTCTCTTTCATTTTGCGATATTCGATATGCGTGTTGGTAAATCGGTCTCGTGGCTTCTTCTGTTATAATCCGGTGTTTTGCAATAGCCGTGCGTCGCACCTTAGAGGAAGTTGAAAAGCATTCCGAAAACTCTTTTATAAGGACGAAACATTCTTTCTTTTGATAATCTGGGAGCCTATGGTTGACGTTAACTGATGCTTCGACGTTGCAGGTCTCTTGTGGAGTGGTTGCCGTTGTCGCTAAACTGCATAGTTCAGTCGCCATGCAGAACTCGTGGAAATAGGCGATACCCATACCTCGCGCAATGTGCTAACATTCATTCCCAAAATTTGTAAGGAGAACAACTGAGCGGCCATTCTTTAAGTGAACAACACCCCTCACCACACCAATTCCTTTGTTTTAAAAGAGCTCTAAGTTTCCATCCGCTATTTCTTCGTGGTCACAAAATACTTTATTTTAACAAGCACCATTACACTACAGCGTGGTGGCACTGTGACGTCATCATCAACAACGCGCAGAGCAGTAAGACGTCGCTTTTCCGATTCCTCCACCGACATAGCTTGTTCAGTCGAAAACGTTACACTGGATCTGCGCAGATTAATTATGGCTCCATTGGCTTGCAGAAAATCAATTCCTAGTATAAGCTCCCTTGAATAGTTCGGCAGTACGATGAAGTCAGCAACGTAAGTAAAGCCTCTTGTTTTGATCCTTGAGGTGCATCTGCCAAGTGGTGTAATAGTGTGGCCACCTGCCGTGCGTATCTGTGCCCCACTCCATTTTGTCACAACCTTTTTCAGTTTCTTTGCCAATTTGTGACTCATTACCGAATAATCAGCACCGGTGTGAACTAATGCATTTAGCTCGTATCCATCTATTTTCAATCGCAAATCTGAAGTATTCTTCGCATTGCTGCACTTATCCTCTGTAAACATAGCACCGTCACATTGAAACCGTAATGGAGGATCTTTGCAACTGTAATCAGCGGCCTCACCTCCACAGGTCGCTTGCTTCAGGTTTCCGGGTGTGGGCTTGTAGAACGGTGCCCAGGCCGTGCGGAAGAAGTACGTGAGCTGGGTGATCGGTAACGCCTGGGTGACGGCGATCTCGGCTGATGTTGGCGTGGAGTGAGTGAGCTCTGGAGCGCGGACAAGTAGTCTCGATCTCCGTTGGCCGTTCACCGTTTCGAGGGCATGGTGCGTACAACGGAAAACCCCTTAATCCTGCTTGTCGGTAAGGGCAGAACCTATACAGGTAACCTGCTTCCCCACAATTGAAACACAAAGGCCTGCGCTCATGGTCACGCCAGATGTCACTTTTCCGGGGCCTTTGATCCACGTAGCCAGCTACACCACGGGCTCGTGGCAGGTAGGTAGCCGTCGGTTCCAGTGGACAAGGTGCGCTGCGTACCGTCTGTGGGCAAGGAGAGGCCATCGCAACTGCTGCATTGGTGTGCGCCGCGGGTTGTCTGAGTATTTCAGAGTACGTTGGGATGCGTTGGATCGGCTGTGGCGCACGCTCCGGCTCACGTATCATCTGCCTCAGTTCATCTCGTACTACGTCGACGACAGACAGTGTTGCTGTAGTGTGAGGTGCTTGCAACTATCTGAGCTCTTTCCTGATCACCGACCTGATGAGTTCTCGCAGGGCATCCATGTCACTTCGCTGGCGTCCAGAGAAGACAATGGCAGGTGCGTAATTTATGTCTCGATTGTACTGTCGAGACCGCTGTTCTAGCGTATTCTCGATTGCTGTCGCTTCCATATGAAACTCCGCAAATGTTCGTGGTGGGTTGCGGACGAGAACAGCGAATAGCTCTTGCTTCACCCCACGCATGAGGTGGCGTAGCTTCTTGTCTTCAGTCATATGGGAATCTGCGCGCTTGAACAGGCGGATCATATCCTCGATATACATTGCGACACTTTCCTTGGTGAGTTGGTTACTGGATTCGAGCGCAGCCTTCGCCTTTTCTTTGTGATCCGCGCTGGCATAAGTCGCCAGAGCTTGTCGCCGAAATTCATCCCAGGTCGTAAAGGAGGTTTCATGGTTCTCATACCACGTCTTTCCAAAGTCCTCCAAAGCAAATTATACGCGGCGGAGCATCTTTCTCTCGTCCCAACCGTTCAAACGTGCCACTCTCTCAAAGAGGTTAAGCCAATCTTCTACGTCTTCATACGAGTCGCCATGAAATGCTGGTGGCTGGTGAGGCTGATTTATCACCACTGGGCTGATGTTACATGACTTGTCATGGCGGCTGCGTCCATTGACTGAGTTCCCCTTAGCGTGAAGTGGAGTGGACTGTATTCTGCTGAATCACCTCGAAGACGGCGACTGGTCCTCTGATGCACAGGTGTCAGCTCACCAGGATCAACTCGCTTGTGGTCGGGGCTACACTCTCTTGCGTTCGTAGGGCTTTGATTCATTACCCAGCACGTCCACCAGAAATGTAGCGATGTTGAAGGACTCGGGGTGTAAAAAAACGTATTTATTAAAGGGCGAACCTGTGCCCACAACTCAAAGGGACTATGGTCGTAGCACGCTACAGCGGAACACCAAAGATGATGATGATGATGATAATGATGATGATGATGATCCCATAAACATGGCTCGTACCCACTCAGGGGGAACGGCCAAGAATCGATGGCTTAATTAAGTGAGATTTTTTTTTTAAATCGTAACCACCCACCAGAAAAAAGAAAGAAAAAAGAAAAGCCACCCTAGGCAGAATGAAAGGAGTGCAATAGTTGCTTGTCACGCGTCAGATAAGACAATTATTCATTACCTCGAATAAGAATCAGCATGAGTAAACAATGCTCTTGTGTTCGTTGGAATTATTTTTTTGCTCGAATAATAATCACGCAAATAAAAGCTTAATTCTTTTACTTTCAATAAGGTACTAGCAAACTGCGTAGAAAACGTTCTCGTGGCTGAAGCCCAGATCGTAAGCACCGAAAGAAAGTATGATTTCTATTGTGAAATTCATCCCCAGGCTAGCGAATGGGAGGACTAAGATTGTTTTCCTGAGCAATTTGTATCGGCGACTTGATAAAAAATAGTGCTCAATTGTTTTCAATTCTGAACAAAAGTTGCATAATGGTGATATCGCCAGACCAGCCCTATGTGAATAGAAATTTAACGGGGGGACAAGACATCAAAATCTGGTTATAAAGATTTCCAACTGTCTTGTAGGACACCAATGAATTTTCAATGGAAATCTTAAGTGAGTAAATTCTGGTGTTGACAACATTGCTTCCATAGCGTCTGCACTGAGCGCAAGCTTTTTGTATCTTGTCGCAGTTATAGTGGCCACTTCGGGAAGGACTGATAGAACTGATGCTGATGCTGATGCTGATGACCTTTGATCGATGGCGCTTACCCACAAAGGGGGATGGGCCAAGAACCGGGCGGCAGGATACTTAAATGAAACTAAACTGCCCTGATAGAACACCAAAGATGTCTCCTTCTTCTCCGTCTTCAAGAACAGTCCCAAGCGCGTGGCGCACATCAGCAGGGGCCAGCTGGGTTCTCGTACTATCATCATCGTCTCTGCGCAACACTAGACAGCGCACATGTATGTCCCTGTGCGCGTGGTGATGGGCGCGTTGTTTGAATGTAGGCACTATGTCGCGGCAATATATATTTGTCCAGTGAACGAAAGTAAAAGAAATCCATCAAATATTTTTCAGTTCACAGCTGAATTCTCCAACAGGTTCAGCCTAAATTGGCTTTTTTTCTCCGCTTTTTTGGTTTTTAGCTATACTTCCTTGATACTCTCTGCATAATATTTATTCTAGTTCACTGCATAGCTCCAGCCATTAGTTACACAAATGTCGAAGCTTTAATGAATAAAGCCACCTATTAGTAACCTATCAGAGCTGACGTGGCTATCACTTTTATAGCAATTTTTGACAAAGTTTACCACCCAATAAATATATATTCAATATTTTGCACTGTAAGTGGCTGGGTAAACTAAATAGGACAATCTGGTTTTGAGGAAAAAGTTATTTCAACGCTACCTGAACCTTAAAAAATTTTGTTTTTGAGTGGCCTACCACCTTATTCCGAAGCCTTGGTTTCTTAGGACACCAGGACTTGATAGGTGGCTGGCCGAAAAACCGCACCTGGCTGAGAGTCGCTACACAACTCAGCCGCTCGCGCCCAGACGACCGGCTGCAGGTTAAGCACGCACGTGTGCGCTGCCGTTCTTCATTTTGAAGTGAACAGCTCTAAAAGCCATTGCACCTGTAATACTGCACTGTCGTTTACAAAAAAAAAACTTTGTCCGAAGACTACTCTCACATAAATGTCACTTGAAAACGGAAAGAAGTTCTCCAAAGTGGACTGCGTCTATGCAATATAGTGGCGAAAGGACAGTGCTGTGTCGTGAGGGCAACTTCCTTGTCACCATATCTGGTTGCGTGCTGAAATTTATGCTAACTGGTACTGGCTGATATGCCCACGCGCTGACGATACCACACTGCACACTTCTCTATATGAAAAAAAAACAAAAGAGAGGAAGTAGTTGCAGTGGCATCATTTTTTCTAGCGCTATATGTACGCCCTCTCTGCGGTATGTATGTACGTGGATGTTGATCAAGCAAACCAGCACGACAGCTTAGCACGGGTGGCGTCGTGGTCCTATGCTTGATAGTGGGGATGGATCTCCGACCCAGGTGGCTGTATTTAGATGGATGCAAAATACAAGGCACACCCGTGAAAGAAGATATATGAGCGCTTTAAAGATTTCCAAGCGGTCACAATTAATCCTGATAACCACGGTATAGCGTGCCTTTTCCAGCAACGCACAAATTCGGTTGTTACTTAGCCACAGAACTTAGTGAGAAAAAGCTTACCGCATCGGCTGGCTCCAAAAGCTTAGCTTCAAGTAGTCCGCTTCTTTTTTCGTAACAAAAACCCTGTCTTTTTGTTAAACAGAAGCACCTGGACATTGAGTATTCACTGCGAAATTATCTTTTATAACAACTCTGAGCCATATGAAGGTGGCCCTGCAGACGTCTTGTGGACAAGGCGGCTTTCCTTTAAACGCAACTCGTTACAAGAAAAAAAACGACTACCTGCCTATCTTTTCGTTCACTTCACGCGGTGGCATCAAATAGAGTTCAGTGGTAGGGGTCGAGTAGATTGACGCATGGAAACTTTGTTAGTCTTGAAGTTTGAAGTGCCCGACTTAACGCTCAGCGGGCAAGATAAAAAGAGTTTACTTATGTCGTATGTTGCATAATATGCTCGTTTCATTTCCGGCGAAACACGGTTTATGCTCGAGTGTTGGGACCTGGTTTCTATTAGTGGCTGGCCTCACTATCGAATAAATGGAGCAGACACGTTCCTTCCGCTTTAAAAACGAGCGTGACAGCACTACACAGAAGAGCGAGAGCATAATCTAGCTCGGCTGACCACCTGGATGCCACGCCCCCTCCTCTCTCTACGTCCTTGCTTTCCTCCACACGTCTACCCTCTTTTTATATATTGTTGCACTTTGATACGCAGCAGTACCGTCAGCGCCCCTTCGTATTGTTAGGCGATTCACGCATTTATCGCCTCTACCAGCTGCCACTCTCATATGCGGGAGCAGCTGAGAAGTGCGCGCTCTCACCGCCAGGGTGGTCGTGGAAACTCCAGCGCTGGTGTTCTACACTAGCAACGTTTTGGATTTCATGTTGTGGTTATCGGAGAAAAAACCGTCAAAAAGGACATCTTCGCCGTAGTAAACTTTGAACGACCACTTTACGCGGAAAGAGCTACAGCAGTAAAGCCTGACAGGCACGTCGTCAGCCCTATGGAAAGGACCCGAAATAACTTTAAATGGTCGGACTGCGAACACGCAATTTCACACTCAAAAGAAAAACATTTTATAGTCAATTGAATTCACTAGACCAGTAAGCAAATGGGGTATTTTGAGGTAAAATATTTTGATTGAGGGGGTACATGTATTCTACCGGATCATAGTGGCGCCAGCTCTGTGCCAGCGTGAAAGAAGACGTTGACGTTCGTGTGTGGCTCGTGCTTGCCGGGTTCTTGCCTGTGCCAGCTTGTGGCGGCTAACGCTTCTCGAATAACAACCTGTGTTTTTACATAACCTCGCTCGTCGCATTTGGTGGAATCGTGCTCGGTAACGTCTTGGAGCTCCGCAGCCGTAAGCTACAATCTGAGTCCGTGATCACCAAGCGCGTCGATCCCCCACAAGCTTCTTCCACGCTGCCACTTGTCATGTGCCCTGGTGTACTTCGTCTGCGTGGCCCACCAGAATACAATGGCACTGAAGATCATGATGTCGAGGACTGGCTGGCACAGTACGAGCGTACCAGCGCAATTAACAAGTGGGATGACCCTGCGAAGCTGACTCACATCATCTTCTACCCGACAGATTTGGCCAACTTATAGTTCACCAATCACCAAGCCGACATCCCCACCTCGTCGGATTTAAAAGAGGCCGTGACCTTGTTTTTCGGTCGCCCAGCCGTGCGCAAGCTTCGCGCTGAACTGGGCCTGCGGGGACGATTTCAGCGAAATGGTGAGAGCTTCACGAGCTACTTTGAGGATGTGATCAGCCTGTGTAGACGAGTTGATGTGAAGATGATGGAGGCTGACAGAATAAAAAATGTATTGAAAGGCATTGATGACGCCGCTTTTCATATGCTTGTGGCCAAAGACCCACAGACCGTCACGGCCATGATCCAGTATGTGAAAGTTTTGATGAGCTGCGCAAGCAGCGAATTTTACACGTCGCGCTAATACGCTAACAGCGGATATTTCGGCTTTGGATTGCAAAAGCAGTGGCCCTGACTACAGCATGTTAATGCCTCAAATTTAATGGTACATCGGGGAGTAAGCTGCTCGACAGCTCTCTCTTGTCGCCACCAAAAACGAGACCCCCACAGCACTGGACCACTCACTTCGCCGTGCTCTTCAGACGCAAGCTGCCGAGGCTCTCCCTTCGCCCGCGTCCCAAATATCAGTTGCTGCACCGCTGACCTATGCAGAAGCCGTCCGCCGACCTCCTGCCCAACCGCCGCTTCCTTTATACAGTCCAGTCACCAACTACTAAAAGTCATCAGTTTCTGTTTTTCCGGTAAATCGGCCCTTTCTACCACCTCGAGCACCTGTAAACTCTTGGCATACTCCGGATAACAGGCCCGTCTGCTACAACTGCGGTATTCCACGACATGTCGCGTCCTACTGTCGTCACCGTGGATTCTATTTTAATGATGCTCACCATTCCGGCAACATAACTCGGCAATCAGAATCGCATGCGACACCTGATGCACATGACCCTCAATCACATCGACCAGACTTCAACCGACATCGATCTCCTTCACCCCGTCTTCGGTCTCCTTCCCCCATGCTTCGCAATTCCAACCACGCCCAGGAAAAAAACTAACAGTCGCAGTTCCTGAGGCAAAAGCTGCGCCACCAACGAAATTTCCAAGGCCTCATCTCTCGCCCCCTAACGAGATTGGCGTGGTTGTGGATGGTTTCGCCACAACTACTCTCGTCGACACAGGTGCCGCAATTTGTGTAATCAGTGAAGTGTTATGCTGCAAACTGAACAAAGTTACGACTCCCCTGGTTGAAATTTCTTTACGCACAGTGAGTTCGCAACACGTCCAACCTTCTGCCACATGCACTGCTCATGTTGGGAATCAGGGAGTGCTTTACATTGTTGAATTTGTCGTCCTTTCGCATACGTCTCATGAAATCATCCTCGGATGGAACTTTCTTTCCACTAATCATACGGTTGTCGACGGCGCTCGTGCTCAACTCGTTTTGTTTCAATTCAGCACGACATTCATAGATCACCCTCGCTCACCCAAAAAGGTGATCGTGAGTGCTGACGTCGTCATCTCTGCTTTTTCAGTCGCCGCGGTATCTCTTTTGTGCAACTCCGTTCCCGATTCAACTGCCCTCTTCATGCCTTTACAAGAACGCGCTCGTCGCCGGAAACTTGTGGTCCCGTTTGTCGTCATCACACTTGCAGATGGCTCCGGTGCCGTGTACTTGTGCGATCCGTTCCCTTGTCCCGCTATCTCATTGCATGGCGAATGTATTGCGAGTCTTGACACTTATGATGACATCTTCCCTTTCGATGCCCCTTCTCATATGACGCCGTTGTCTGTGGATGCTGTCACAGCTGCCACCGCGCCCTCACTAACTGACTAAGACGTTCTGTTGCACGGCGTAGACACCAGCCTTACGCAAGACTAGCGCAATCAGCTCATTCAACTACTTGACCGTTTCCGCGCCTTCTTTGACCACGGACAACCTCCCTTGGGACGCACGTCAGTTGTCGCTCGCCATATCGACACCGGTCTTCATAATTTACTTTGTCAGCGCCCCTACCGCGTCTCACAGGCTTAGCGTGACCTCATCACTCAACACGTCAAGGATATGCTGCAATGTGGTGTTATTCAACACTCACACAGTTCTTGGGCTTCACCAGTGGTCCTCGTGCAAAAAAAGAATGGCTCCATCAGGTTTTGCGTGGATTATTGTCCACTAAACAAAATACCACGCAAGGATGTTTATCCCCTGGCACGCATTGATGACACTTGGGATCGCCTTGAAGGTGCGGAGTTTTTCACTTCACTGGATCTGCGCTCTGGGCATTGGCAAGTGCCAATGGTCAAACCAGACCGTTCAAAAACAACGTTTGTGACCCCTAACGGCTTGTAATGCCCTTCGGTTATTTATTCAGCATATTTATTGTAATGCCCTTCCGTCTTTTCAATGCACATGCAACTTTTAAAAAGATGATGGACAGTGTCCTCAGGGGTCTTAAAAAGCACAACTGTCTTTGCTACTTAGACGACATAGTTGTATTCTCGGCGAAACTCGAAACTCATCTTTCTCGTCTGGAACAAGTTCTCCAGTGCCTTACGGCAATCGGGTTGCTACTAAACTTCAAAAAATGTCGTTTTCTCACCCGCAAGCTCGCAATTCTCGACCACGTCGTTTCAAAAGAATGAATTTCGCCAGATTCTGTCAAACTGCGTGCCGTCGATGAGTACCCCAAGCCTACTACTCTAAAGGAGCTCCGTAGTTTCATAGGCTTGTGCTCCTATTTTCGGCGTTTCATTCGCAATTTTGCCTCTATAATGTCCTTCCTGACAAAGCTTCTCTCCCGTAGCATGGACGTCTATGGCTGAAATTCCCACTGTGATGACGCATTCATGGCGCTACGCCGGCTACTAACGTCTCTGCCAGTTCCCCGCCACTTTGATCCTAATGCACCCACTGAAATTCACACAGATGGAAGCGGTGTCGGCCTCGGTGTCATTCTCGCTCAACGCAAGGATGGCTGCGACGATTACATTGTCGCCTATGCTAGCCGTACTCCAACGAAGACAGAGTACAACTATTCCGTCACGGAAAAGGAGTGCTTGGCTATCATTTGGCCCATTGAAAAATTTTGCACTTACCTTTACGGACGCCAGTTTGATGTTGTCGCAGATCACCATACCTTATGCTGGCTAGCGTCCATGAAAGATCCTAATGGCCGCCTCACTCGTTAGGCTTTACGCCTTCACTAATGTGACATCCCGGTTATTTATCGCTCAGGACGCAGACATTCAGACGTCGATGAACTATCCCGTTCTCTACTGCCTACTGACCTTGCCTGCTTACCAACTGCCATCTGCGATTCATCATCGTTGAGCTTCACCGACATGCCATCTGAGCAGCGCAAGGATCCCTGGATCAATTCTTTGCTCGACGTCCTCTCTCACAGTTCGTAAGAAACGACTTCACGCTCCCTCTCTCGTCAAGCAAAACACTTTACAGTCCGTGAAGGCTTGTTATTGCCACAATTACGTGACCGACGGCCGTGGGTGGCTTCTTGTCATCCCTCGTCATTTGCGCTTGGACATATGCGTTGCCTTTCACGATGACCTCCAGTGTCGCCACGCTGGAGTATTCAAGACATGCTCGCACCTTCGCCTAAGATACTACTGGCGTGGCATGTATTGGTGTGTTCGCCAGTACGTTCGGTCATACACCACGTGTCAACGTCGCAAGACGCCTTCTCACAGCACTGCTGGCTTTTGCAACCTTTAAGCTGACCAGCGAGATCATTCGACCGCGTTGAAATTGATATTTATAGTCCTCTACCCAACACTCTTCGAGACAACCAGTGAATTATCGTCGCTGCCGATCATTTGACACGCTACGCTGAAACATCTGCGCTGCCTGCTACCACTGCGAAAGACTTTGCGTCTTTTCTTCTTCACCAACTTATTTTGCGGCATGGTGCACCTCTTGAAATACTGAGTGACCGTGGATGCATGTTTCTCTCTAACGCCATCGAAGAGCTGCTCAAGGCATGTCGCACTGTCCATCGGAAAACCACGGCATACCATCCTCAAACCAATGGCATGACAGAACACTTTATTCCTACCCTTGGAGATATGCTTGGCATGTACGCGTCTAACGACCACACTAATTGGGACCAAGTGCTCCATTTTGTCACGTACGCGCACAACTCTGCGCCACAAACAACCTTTTCTCCTTTCTTCCTCCTGTACGGACGTGAGCCATTATGTTCCATGGACACCATTCTCCCTTACAGGCCTGATGTTTCCGAAGCGACACCTGTTTCCGAAGCAGCTGCTTACGCCGAAGAGTGTCGTTAACTTGCTCGCTCATTTTCCGCACCAGACCAATGGCGCCAGAAAACTGACCACAACGCCTCTGCGTCTAGTGTCCATTATAACCCAGGAATGCTGGTTGAGCAATGGGTCTCGTCTACCCCTCCCAGTCTTTCTCCGAAGCTTTCGTCGAAATACCAAGGCACCTACCACATGGTGCGACAAACATTGCCTGTCAACTATGAAGTTGAGCCCATTGTTCCACCTTCAGAACAACGCTGCCGTGGGCGTGAAACAGTACACGTATCACGCCTCAAACCGTGCTATGACCCATTCGTGTCATTTCTTTTGGTCGCCAGGTTGGCTCCTTTCTGCATGGGAAGTAATTGTACTGGAGCATAGTGGCGCCAGCTCTGTGCCAGCGTGAAAGAAGACGTTGACGTTCGTGTCTAGCTCGTGCTTGCCCGGTTCCTGCCTCTACCAGCTTGTTGCGGCTAACGCTTCTCGAATAATAATCTGTGTTTTTACGTATCCTCGCTCGTTGCAGTATGAATAAATTTTCATACAATGGTGACGTTACTAGAGCGAAATCAGTTGTAGATAACTCAAATGAACTTTTGATAGTGTAGCTCCATGCTAGTCTTTTTTTTTTAAATAATTTTCAGCCAAAAACAACGTTGTCACTAAGTTGCCCTTTAGGATGAGGCAACATTGTGACAGCTTTAAACCTCAAGAGCGTCACACCCTAATTAAAGATGCGGATTAGTAGAGCGCTCCGTCGTGCGATCGAAGGTTTTGAAAACGCTGTGCCAATGTTCATTTGCCTTTATGTTGATAATTCTCCAACGAGGGAAGAAAAATGTGCAACGTTGATTGCAAGGTGACCCTATTTCAGGGTAGTACAGGTTTTCGACAACTAAGCAGAATTAGATGCATGTCTTCGTATCAATGTGCAGCAAAAATATCACAATATCCTCTGAATCGGGCACAAGGAACAAATCATATTAACGCTACGCCATGCCCCAAAAAGCTCATGACCACAGTAAAGTGGTCATGACGAGGCCAAGTTCAATGAAGCGATGGCACGACAATTTAGGTGAACAGCTTCTTAATAACTCTGACAATTTACTTGATACCACTTTTGTAGGCATTTACAATCAAATATTTCTTCAAAACAGTGTTTGCAGTGACTCTCGTGTTGCACCAGAAGTTGGCAATACTTTCTTAAACGTAAACTTACAAGAACCAATGTCTCAGTTTAGACTGACATGCTGCACGCCAAGACCTCTCATGCCACAAATTCATTATCAGGGTAGAAAATTAAGGTTGAAGTTTGTTTTTAAAGTTCGTGATAACCAAATTTTTAAAATTGATCATATATTTTCAACAATGGCTCGATGAATTATTCCGAATCTTCCCTCCGTAGATTCATCACACCGACTACTGACAGTGTACCTGGCTTTTATGAATTATAGCTGCGTAAGACCCAGTACAAGCGTTTCAATTTTATGATGCTACGCGGTTTCTTACGAGAAGCTCTAAGTGGCATCGCCACCCACAGTTTCTCACCTACCAAGCGTCGTGTCGTGGTGCGAATGGTATTTGCGGAATTGTTAAATTGTACTTTGATGATATGCGAAAAATGCTTTTCACTTTAGTGCCTTTTAAAGGTGTACCAAGACAATTTTGAAGCACCGCAAAAGAGACACTTTTCGTTTCCTCATTATGCAAATGGTATTACCACTTACCACACAATATTCAATCAACATGCATAAAATATTGCTTTGGTTTCAAAGTTTTTGTTGCAGAGTATTGCCAAAAAATGGAATGGATAATATCGCGACGAGTCAACAAGGTGTTCCTCCGAGTTTGAAAATGGAGTCTTTCATGCAGCCTAAATCACAAAAATCACTGCCATGGTGAAAAGGGACAATGCACTCATCGTTTATCTGTACCTCGAGCAGACCGCTTATCTGCAACTAGTACGTAGCGAATCACTGCAATCTCACACAGCCTTGTAACGTCACGGACAAGCCACCTACCTGATATCGAAACCTATATTGTATTTTAAAGTCAGAGGCCATAAAATTATATGCACTGCTTTGCCAGGCAACACAGCACTCTCTTTTCGAAACCAATTATCTTGTTAAGAGCAATAATCTTTAAATTTTTAAAATGCGTCTCAGTACCCCTTTAAGTGATGCTGACAAGATGAATCAGGACATTATTGTTAGATGGTTTGACCGCATGTATTTCGGCACATGCACGATTACCTGATCAGTTGTTAAAGGAACAACATAAACGAATGAATGTTGGTTCACGACTGGTCTAGGGGTGCTCATTCACTTCCTCCTTTGATGGTCTAAGCAGCCGCCGCGAGTGAAATGTAGCTGTTTCGATACAGCGACAGCGCACTCCGTGTGAAGGAGCTGAGAGCGAACTCTTCAAGGCGCGTTTCACCGCATACGCTTTGCATTGTAAATCAGCTGTCCCTGACCTCTTTCACGCGCTCATTGCTTCTTACACTTGTAGGAAGCGGTGAGAGTAGAACAGGTGTGTGTGGGCACAGCCTGGATTTTTCGGTATTCAGGCATTTGGTAATGAATACGGACACGCAACAATACAAAAATCTTTTTTAAGGCTCGAGCACTATATATTCGCAGAATTAGAAAATTATTGAGGCTCGTGTGTTTAGCATAATTGTTTAGGAGCACGTTAAAGAACTCCACAAGGTTAAAACTCCCAAAGCCTTCCACTATGCCAACTTCATAAATATATCAGTGAAATAACTTCCTCGAACGAAAGTTCCTGAAGTCTGCAGTTGACTCTTTAGCCATACAATGAAGATTCACTGCTACTGGACTGTACGGAAGGTGGTGACAAGAGTGACGCAGAAGGGTTGGCACTAATTACTTCTGAAAAGATTGTCCGCATTCTTCTGGGTAATTGCATAAAAATGCCAACGGATCAGAGTGACATGCTGTCTGGCTTTGTTTACAAGCCCACAAAAAACATTTTTGGTGGAGATCAATGTCGCTACTTCAGCTAAAAGCATCACAACAGAGTTTCGCCAACAGTGCTTTTTTTTAAGCACAACGAAATATATTAGTACTAATGAGAACAATTTCTGATTTCCCGAAATCATATTGTTCCCCTTCGTCTTTGGTGAGCCTTATTGCATATGGAAACGGTTTACATCTTTTCATCTGCACTGAAGATTGCTTCTGGGCTTGTGTGTGCTTGGGATTTTGTATGTTTGTAAGGACTCAGAGTGGTGTGGTTCGGCTTAGGATTATTTTTTTCTGCACTATAACAACTTCCTGAAGCTGTATGAATACATGCTGCTTCATGTTCATATCTTTTGTTCTTTCATTTTGAGGAATCGTTATTTTTATTTCTTCCACATTATTATTGTTATTACTCCTGCTATTGCGATTTATATTCGCGCCTACTTGTGAAAAATAGTGACCATCCCAATTAAGCTTTTACTTTCACCTTTTCGAAGGACTTATTTCAATAAACACGAAAGGTGATACCTTGAACTAAAATGCGCAAAGTTTATCATTTTCATGGGCATTGGCTGCTGGCATGTGGATTTGAAGTAAACGTTCCGAAAACTATTTTTCTCAGGAAAAAAAAGATTACGTTGTCTGTCATTTCGTCTGCCAGTTAGTGACGGATCATGTGGCCGAGCTTTCTGAACGCGACACACAATAGTACATGAGTGCAGATTGGAATATTTATCAATTCACTCATTTCGTGAAGTTACAGAAAGAGGTGTAATATATGCTTCCTACCATGTTTCTATTGCGTTGGTACCACCAAGAAGTGGAAGAGCAGAAATGACTGGGAGCAATATTTGAGCGCGCTAGCCTTTCTTTGCAACGGAGGCGGCGAGTTGGCTTGGAGCGAGATTGTGGCGATAGGTAGCAGCACAGCCTCCTGTACGCAGGCTGTTAAGAAAGCGAGCGTGCAACTCCAGACAGGTCGCAGGTAGATATACTCGGGACAATAAAAAGAAACAATGACTTTATTTATATTGACAATTTGTGGTCTGAGAACTCTTATGTATAAGTTTCACTTTCACGGGTTAATTATTAGTGGATAAACTTCAAGGTTGAGGTTTTATTGTTAAATTTCGTGCTAAACTAGTTGGCGTGTCTGTTGGTAGTACAGGCCTATATGTTGGTAGTACAGGCCTATAAGCCTATTTTGCCTTACGCATCAACATTTACGAACAATCAAAGATGGAATAGCTGCATATTTGGTACAGGAGGCTTTGTGTAAGTCATGTGGGCACACGGTACAAAACACTGTTCGTGTACAGATCTAGAGAGTGAAAACAGGGGTTTACAGATTATGTGGTCACTATATCCGGCGAGAATGTGGTGAGTTAAATGAGCAAATGAGAAGTCTGTTAGCAAGATTATGAAAGCCGCTTCAGCCTCCTGCCCTACAATCACAACATGGCGCACAATTAACAGTGTCGGATGCAGATATGATGCGTGAGTAGTTTGTACAACTCTGAAGAAGCTGGGCAGCACTTGCACACTTGTTAAACCTAGAGCCAAAGGCAAAACCAAAAATACTGGTGAATGTGGTCAGAAAAACTGAAGCTCGTACATTCCTTGCGTTACAGGAGTAGTGTACAAGAGTCCTCTGTCATGCATGAATGTTAATTACGGGAGTGCCATAGGAAACGAAAAATAATGTCTGACAATCAAATTTGTTTGATCTTTGCCAGGAGTGTCAACAGAACCTACTGTTTAACAAGATCAGGTGTGCAACAGCCGAAATACAGTTTAGAGCGATTTTAGAGCAGCAAATTATTACTTTTGAAGCACTGAAATATAGATTTAGAACAAGGTATAGAGAAATAAGAAATAAATTGCGCGTTTTCATCATTAAATACCAAACTTGAATCAGCATCAAAAAGGTTTACATTTAAAAACAAAAATTTTTGTAAACCATTCGTCATCACCTTAGTCGTGCAGTGTAAACATGAGCACTGCTATTTCTATAAAAATGGTGTTTTGAACCACCCCACTGCGCCAACAATGATAAAGTCTATATTAGCGTTTGCGACGCCTGTCAAATCATAGACAGACTCTGCGAATTTGAAATAAATCTGCCAAGCTACCGACTAGGAAATTTGAAAGATTTCTGAAACCAAAGAGTACGGGTGCTTAAAAAAGACAAAAAGCTTGGCGCAAATTTTAGTTTTTCTTTCTTAGGGAAGCAAAATGCTGTACACTGCTCCAAATTACTGCCAGTACTATATTTATACATCAGTGACTACACTGGTACTCATATATAGGCGGCGAATAAACGCATAGGTAACTGGACAAAATGTGCAGTGTCGCGTGACTAACGCTGACAGCCCCTTTATATCTCAATTGCAAGGAATATTTTCCTTGCGATTCTCGGCCGTGCAGAGAATCGCAAGGAAAATATTCTAACCACTACACCTCCCTCCCTGCTCACTGCCAACTTCCCACCTTGTTTTTTTATTCACCCAAGGGTTAGCTACTGCTTCGGCTCTCCCTTGCAAGGCGTTTTCAGACAGTGGAAGCAGCACGGGCGCGCACTCGTTGGTCTGACGACGGTTCCGGATGTCCATCGCCAGGATCGCGGCCAGGACGATGCAACTTCAAGACAAAGAAAAAAAAAACTTCTGAAGCATTTGGTGAAATTGCTCGTGTCAAGTTTTTTTAAGCTTCAATCACAAGCTGTATGAAATTTCACGGCAGCTCTTAGATTATTCAGTATTCAAAGCTGACATTGTTTTCGCCTGTAGATCAAAGCAACATTGAGAGGAATTGACAGTGGCTATGTATAAGATAAAGTATCTTGTGAACTGAGGCCGTAGACAGCATGGGCATTAGCAGAATTGTTTTCCGAGGGAGCACCACCTTGATTACAAATGGGCTCGCGTAAGCAGGTGTAGTAGACCGTTATTTTCTGCGCTATATACTATGGGAAAAAATTAGGGGTGGGTGGAGGGCACGGGCTTAACGTGACACTCTCTACCTTTGCTACTGGCTGATGGAAACCCGTGTGGTCGGATACACACATGTAGAAGAAGAGCCAGAGAGGAAGGTGGAGTGGCGGAGACTTCGGTTAGGTTGCCTTGGCGAGAGATGCAGCTTTAGCAGATTGGAGCAGCACATGTGTAAGAGAGAAGGTTTCGTCCAATATGCTGAGTGAATATGCAGAAACATGTGGTCACGCAATCGGCCAGGATAGGGTGAAATTAACGAAAAAATAATTCCTAGTTATCGCAGAACGACAGCACTTCCTGGGCTAAAAAAAGAAACAATTGGAAAACTGATGTGTTTTTGAAGCACTCATTCCACTGTATAAACCTTGTGTAGAATCTGCTGCCATCTAGTAGATGCCGAGTGCATTTCTGCCTCGTTGAAGGCTAGGCGCGATTCATCTGAGCAGACACCTACAGTTCATATCAGTATGTGTTGGCTGATAGGGGCGGCAGTGCAAGCATAATTTTACGTGCCATGTTCCACAGACTTAGCAAACAGGGATGCTAAAATAATTTGCAAGAAAGTAGCCTCCACATTGTTTGACACGAAGTGTCCCTATTAACGTGTGGTGGCTGATAGCGGTAACAGTTCAACATATTTCCGTGTGCCTTGTGGCTCAGACTGAGGAAACTCGGATGCTAAAAAATAATTGAAGGAAATTAACCTGAGTGTTATTTGTTTTTCTCATGGCTGACGTGAATGACCACATCTGTTGTTCATTGTGCTGCTTACAATTAAATGCGTGTTTATTTTCGCTGGTATACACAGATGTTGTGGGACAGCACAGGCACACATCACAGAATGCTCTTTAATGCCGTGCCAGAATGAAGCACTTGTTGCACCGTGTGGTTGCCGGCACAAAAAAAGCGTCCTTTTTCACGAGCTTCAAACCTGCATCGCGGCTACTCATTCTCGCCTCTTCTGCTGCTGACAACATTACTTCGTCGATTACATTGCAATAACAATTACATGTTAGCCCCGTAGCTATTGCATGTTATAGATTCTCAGCGAGTGGACCGGTTGTGCTTGAACACGGTGCTTATAGTTACTTTTTTCATTTTGGAGTTAATAAGGTAACGTTTAGTGGTGCAGTTGGCACACGTATTGCCTAACTATGCGTTCTTTTCAAGCATTACATATGCTCTTTCAGTGAGGCAGCCAATTTCATAAAATTGACCAGAATGCTGTGACCTTACCACCTGTTATTATTTTTTATACCCCGAGAAGAACACATACGTTATCCCAAATGCTGATCCTCCTTCATAAAAAATATTATATTAACCTTTGTGTGCCGTGAATTGTTAATAGATGTCTCAAGCGTGTCAACACTGTTTAAAGCGGAAAAAATGCTGTTCTGGCAAATCTATTACACTTCCCTGTTAGTGCGCTTCCACTGTTTGCGCACAAATATGATTTCGCAAACATTCCGTGGGTGATACACAACTGCCCTATTGCAAAGTGCGTGAACATGAAGGGTGCAAAAGCCCCAGAAGTCATGATGCGAACACAATTATTTTAGGCCTACTGAGATGTTTACGAGCTCATGCCCCCCCCCCCCTCCAAAAACGGGATTCAATAAAATTGCCGCTAAAGAATACCTACTTTCTGGATACGTTTTCTATTTTTTCTTTTCACACGCAAAAAAACTGAAAGTTTAAAAAGTGTCATTTTGTGCATTGATATATATATATATATATATATATATATATATATATATATATATATATATATATCCTGCCCACGGCAAGAAGTTATCTTTTCATCCACTTTTTTTTCATTCTCATTTACATTATGATTGGCCTAATAACTTCCCCTATACCTTCCTTGGCATTATTGTCTGTTAGATCTCATTGATATTGTGTAAAACACAAAAAACGAGCGCTTAAGTATACACATGTTTCTCTTATATATATATATATATATAGCATACGCTGATGACTCCAGCAGCAAAGCATTCTTTATTTTAAATATAAAAAAGTGTAATAAGTTTCATTTCAACTTAGATGTGCAATAAATCAGATGTGCTATTCGTAAGCGTTCTATGTAGAACGGGACAGAGATCAAACAGAAGATTGAGAGGAAGGCACCCTAGATTGGGCGAGGCTATTGCCATGATCAATACATAAAAATAGCTATGAAATGTGCATAGCATGGGTGGAGGCCGCATTGCGTCAATACACTAAAGACAAAATGGCATTCGAATGACTTATAATCACTTGAAATGAGGCGCTTGAGCTGAAGTATTCGAAATAGCCTGTTTTGCACCTAGATTACGCTAGTCCTTCTGAAAAAATCACAATAAAATGACTCCACCAAATGGGGACGTCACTTAGCGTCTACTGAAGATACAAATAAATGGCTAAAGTCATCCCACTGTGCAATCTCAAGCTTCGAAAAGCAATGGACGTCAATATATATGTTGAACTGTATTATTTTATATTTCTTCATGTGTTGAAATTATTTCTGAGTTCTCTTAGCCTGCCTACGAGCTCTTTGCACCTTTGGTTCTTCCATTTGAGCTTCTCCCAATTCTAAATAGAACGTTTGCAAACTAATTCTCCACGTTGACATAGGCCATTTCTAGTCGTTGCGCTTTGCAATGGTGTAATAGAGCGTCTGTACTCTAGCTGTGTCACGCTGAAGCTGCTTTTCAACCGCCCTGTATTGTTCCTCATTACTAGCAAATAACTAAAGCGATCATTATTTCAAAAAGCCGGTGACAGCTGCAGTCTATTTAAGGGTCCCTAAACCACCCCGATATATATATTTTTTCAAACTTCTGAAGCGAACACGTGCATCGTATGTAGACGGCTGCTTGATCAACGAATTTACACTTGGCAGCGCAACAAGCCACCAGCGCTCCACTAATTCCAAGAAACAATCACCCCATGCCTTTCGGGATGGCACGTGACATCAAGAAGTTGAATCTGACGTGCAGAACAAATATGCTGCTATTGGACAAGCAAGTACCTATGGCTTCCTGTTAGTTTGAAAGAAGCTGTTGACGCCACTTGTCGTTTGTCATGATGCCCGCATGCATGCGCGTGCTATGAGGTACTGTGGTCCGTAGTTCGAGGTTCATAGCGGCACGATTCGTATAAACACCTGCTGGCACAGCAACAGAAATTCGCCAACAAGCACACAGTTTGCAGAGGGTGCAGTGGCGGCAACAGGCACAAGACAGTGTTTGGTGCAGCATGTCATCAGTGACGTATGCCGCGAAAGTTTGGAAAAGGTGCCCGCCAAGAGCACAGAGCAGCTTCGAGAGAGGTACCAACGGAAGGGTGGTGAAAGGAAAAACGAAAGGAGTGATCGCCGTGATTAGATAACCAAATGAGTTTCACTACGCTATAACAGCACCTTTTCAAAAAATTTGCTGGCGTCGTGGTTGTTGTGCACTCACGCACAACTTCCCAATGACAACTGAATTTGGACCTCTTGGTAGTTAAATAATTTTTTATTAGGTAATACTATCAATTCCGTCAGAAATTCTTACAGGAGTGAGTAGAAGTGTCTACAAATACTATATATACACAAACTATAACAAATCTATAAATATGATAATACACAATATTACAACTGTAAGAAAAAACATTGGTAGATGTCACAAAATGCGAATCGATAATATGCGAAGCACGAATGAAAAATGTCGAAATGTCACTTTAAAACTAGCATAGTGTTACGAAGTGGAAATAAATGATGCCGTACATGACTTCCGTAACATGATTATCATGTTTGTATGTGTCGTTTACCACTGTCATCTATTCACGTCACGTGATACCAAATTTAATATATGTAAAGCTAGCGAAACGACCACGAGCACGCTATGAGCATGGTATGTTGTCATGTTCTTATATGACACGCGCGTGAGAAATATAATGTTTGCACCAGTGATATATTTCGTCATCTATTGACATCACGTAACAGCACATTTGTTATATGTGGAGCTAGCAAAACGGCCACGAGTGCATCATGAAGGGCACTAGTATGTATACTCCAATGAAGCGTTGAGGTGCGCGCATGCTGAGCACAGCGACGCTACGTCAATCAAACGCTAGCACTCTATAGTCTGACGCCAGGCGCGACCGGCATCCGTCATTGTGGGACGACGGCAACCGGCGCGAAATGAGACATGCTGCCTTTCAAGCCGATTCTTTACCCAGACAACACTGCATCTCCCTCTTTTCGTGATGGAGGGCCGCCGGACGCGCTGAAACGTCATGCGTCAAATCAACGCAGCGCGGCCCGCGCCTGCGAGTTTATGACACGACCGGTGGGTGCCTGGGGTACGTGGCGACGCCAGCGTGATCCTACGAAACGAACACCGTTGAGAACGCGCACCACGTCAAGTCGAAATGTGCATGTGCCTTAACTCTCGCAAGTGGTCATGTTCTTACTTGACACGCCTCTCATGATCATCATGTTTGCACCAGTAAAACACCGTCATGCATGGGCGTCAGTTATACCAAATATGGAATATTTAAATTCATGTCATTTATTTTACCCCCAATCGCACATAGCTTTACAGAGGGAAGTGGGGTACGAAAAAATAATAAATTATAAACAAGAGCAACCATGATAACAATAAAGTAATAAAGATTACAAGACATGAAAATATGATGTTAGGCACTACACTGAATGTATGTGTAAGTATCATCAGAAACATTGGGGAACAGAGTACAATAATATATATGTACAATTTACACTTCACGCGTCATCACGTAAGTACTTCTGTATTGTAAAAGAAAACAAGTGATGATTTGTTATGAAAACCATGTCCAAGGAAATGTGGTTCCAGTCATTAGATGTGCGTTGGACGAAAGGAATGATGGAAAGAGTTACTGTGGCAGCTAATGACGTGTACCCACCCTATCTTGATGATCTAAACGGGCTGAGTAATAGGATGGAGTGGTATTGAACTGAGCTTTTAAAAGTGGATGATTGAACATCTTGTGAAAAATTATGAGACGAGATGCTTTGCGACGTGATAAAAGTGACAGTAGCGAAAGGCTGTGTTTCATTGACGTAACACTGCTAGTGCGCTGGTAGTTAGAATGAAGCGTGCTGCGTTATTCTGTACCATTTCAAGCAAGTGAGTTGTGTTCAGTTGAAAAGGGCCCAAATGGAGCATGCATATTCGAGTTTCGGACGAATTAGTTTTTTATACATTGTTAGTTTCATGGCTTGAGGGGCACGGCTGAAGTTACGTCCTAGGTAACCTAGCATACGTTTCTATTGTTAATAACATAGTTAATATGATGCTTCTAGTTCAAGTCAGATGTTATATGAATCCCCCAGTATTTATACGAAGTTACAAACTCTAGATCAACGTCATTTAAGATGCGAATCTAGCGAAACAGCTGCGACGTATTATATGTGTGGCATGTATTCATAGAGTTACATGACACAAATTTCGTCATTATCATGTCTCGATGTGTCAATCACCTATGTTGTCCGTTCGCGTCACCTAATACCGAGTTTGGGGCATGTGAAGCTAGCAAAACAACCGCGAGCGCAGCATGAGCATGGCATGTAGTCATGTCGTTACATAACACACATATCATAATTATCATGTTTGCCCCAATCACATACCTTCCTTCTTCATTCACGTACTTTAATACCAAATATGGTGTATGTGAGGCTAGCGAAGCGGCTGCGAGTGCATCAAGAGCGTGGCATGTTGTCATATTGTTAGATGACACGCATGTCATGATTTTCATGTTACCATACCAGTTTTGCAACATGACATGTTTACAAAACCAACGCTAGAGCTGTAAGACCCCGCTGGGCGCGAGATCGAATCCCGGCGGCGGCAGCTGCATTTCCAATGGAGGCGGAAATGTTGTAGGCCCGTGTGCTCAGATTTGAGTGCACGTTAAAGAACCCTATGTTGCCGAAATTTACGGAGCCCTCCACTACGGCGTCTCTCATAATCATATGGTGGGTTTGGAACGTTAAAACCCCACAAATGACGCTGTAAGACCATGAAATGTAAATCATGACACTCATGACATACATGAAATTTATTCTTCATACAGTCATGTTATGTCATACAAGTTGGGTATTGATACCATCATTGAAACGGCCAGGGGAGCTAGAAGTCGTAGGCGCCAAGGTATATATATATATATATACATATATATATATTGTAGCGAAGCCTCCGAACTATGTAATGGGTCGAACTGTTGAGTACCTTCTAGTGGGGCTACCCAACAAGGACGCCACTCGCGCTGAGAGCCCGTGCTTTGCCGTTACTGTCGCCATTGTGCTTGCTCGCTGTGCGCCGGCTAATAAACGCCTTAACATTTTGGTGGAGAGTGCTGTGCCCTTCAAACATCTTCGGTTCACATTCGATGCCCTTGGAGCTTAGATCCCGTACCATGCCTTCAACCATGCAACAAGACGCCGCCCAGCAAACGCTTCCTCCTGCGCCGACGCCATGTTCCGGTGTCCCCCGCATCCGCGACCCACCTGTCTTCACCGGCGCGGATGGCACCGACGTCGAGGACTGGCTCGCCATGTACGAACGCGTCAGCGTCCCCAATCATTGGGACGAGGCAGGTAAACTCGGCAACCTGGTTTTCTACCTCGCGGGTGTGGCCGGCATGTGGTATAACAACCACGCGTCTGATTTCGCAACCTGGTCCGATTTTAAGACCGCTATCACCAACGTTTTTGGCCGCCCTGCCGTTCGTAAGCTGCAAGCCGAGCAGCGCTTACGCGAACGCGCTCAGCAGGCCGGTGAATCATTCACCAGTTACATTGAAGACGTCCTGGACCTATGCAAGAAATCCAACGACAGCATGTCCGAATCAGACAAGATCCGGAACGTCATGAAGGGCATTGCCGATGATGCCTTCACGATGCTGCTTGCCAAAAACCCAGGCACAGTAGCTGAGGTCATCACGCTGTGCCAGAGCTACGAGGAGCTCCGCCGGCAGCGTTCCATGACCCGTCGCTCCACACCACGAGATGCAGGGCTTGCAGGCTTGGAGGCGAGCTGTGACCAGGTGGCACTGCTGGCAGACCTCAAGTCCTTCATACGTGAGGAAATCGCACGGCAGTTCTCTCTCCTGCCCTTTGCCCACCCACCGGCTGCTCAACAATCGGCCACTACCATTTTCCCCCCCATCCGCCGAGCGATTGAGCAGGAAATAGCGGAGGTCATGCCTGCATACCACCCACAACAGCTTCCGGCTCCTGTACCCCCAAGTTACGCCCAAGTGGTCGCCAGGCCGCCCCCAGTCGTTCAAGCGCCCGCCCCACTGACTTACGCCGAAGCTGCCGCACGACCTCCATCCTTTGCAGTGGGTATGCCGGCTACGTATGTTGACGTGACCTCTCAGACTCAGCTCCAGCACCCCCTGCAGCCTTTCCAGCCACCGCTCCGTCCACCGGCTCTTGCGTCATGGACAAGACCTACCCCGGCGAACCGATGGCGCACATCCGACAACCGGCCCATTTGCTTTGCCTGCGGTTACGCCGGCCACGTAGCACGTTATTGCACTCGCGTACAGACGCCCCATATCTCGTTGCCTGTTGCTGGCCAGATCAGGCGTACCTATCACGAGGAAACGCCGTCTATGCCACCGCCAACTCGCCTAGCTTCATCTTCTCGTAGGTCACCGTCTCCACGACGTCGTTCCCCGTCCCCCATGCGGCCAAGTTCAGCTGCTCACGAGCGGGAAAACTAGTCGTCGCAGTCCCCGAGGCAAGGACTGCGATGCTATCGCACTGTGAAAGCCCTCAGAGCCGCCCATCTAATGTCATTGACGTGCTTGTGGACGGTGTTCACGCATCTGCTCTTATTGACACAGGAGCTGCAGTATCCGTTATGGACGAAAAATTTTGCCGCTTGCTTCGTAAAGTGACGACGCCAATTTCTGGATTGTCTCTTCGTACCGCCGGTTTGCATCGTATCCATCCTACAGCAGGGTGCACAGCTCGCGTTGTCGTTCAGGACGTTCTGTATGTCGCCCAATTCATCATCATTCCCGCATGCTCTCATGACGTCATCCTGGGGTGGGATTTTCTCTCCCGCAACGACGCCGTCATCCATTGTGCCGCCGCCGAAATTGAACTCTCCCCCTTCTCGCATATGACGCCGGAAGACAGTTCTTCGAAAGTGAGCAAGATTCTCGTGAAAGACGATACCATAGTGCCTCCAAGCTCCACGATGGGTGTATCTGTCTACTGCGCTGGACTCTCCGACACAATTGCACTCGTTTCGCCATCCGACCGTGCTTGCCGAAGGAAAGGGTTGCTAGTGCCTTTCGCGACCGTGCAAATCACCCAGGGCAACGCCTATATTTTCGTGACCAACCCATCCCCGTACACTGTTACCTTGGTTCGAGGGGAATGTCTCGGCAGAGTGGAACCAGTGGATAACGCACAAGTCCCGGACGTACCTGATGACTCGCGTTGTCCCAATTTGCGTACCATCAGTGCTGTTTCCACTTCTGATTCATCATCTCCTGATGTATTTGGCCCTTACATTGATGACAACTTCACGTCGGTACAGCGTTCCCAGCTTCTGAACCTGTTGCGAGAATATCGTTCTTTTTTCGATGTCGGGCGAAGTTCTCTCGGTCGTGCGTCCGCTGTTACGCATCGTATCGACACTGGTGCCCATCCACCATTACGGCAACGTCCCTACCGCGTGTCGCCTGCTGAACGTCGGGAAATTAACGAGCAGGTTGATGATATGCTCAGACGCGACGTTATTTGGCCCTCGGACAGTCGATGGGCGTCTCCTGTTGTTCTTGTTGCGAAGAAAGATGGTTCTGCGCGGTTCTGTGTGGACTACAGACGGCTCAATAAGATCACTCGCAAGGATGTTTACCCGCTGCCGCGCATCGATGACGCAATTGACAGCCTTCACGGAGCCGAATTTTTTTCGTCTCTCGATCTGCGCTCGGGGTACTGGCAAGTACCCATGGCTGATGACGCTCGACCGAAGACTGCGTTCATCACAACCGACGGCTTGTACGAATTCAACGTCATGCCGTTTGGTCTATGTAATGCACCTGCGACCTTTGAGCGCATGATGGACACCGTTCTGCGCAACTTGAAATGGCACACGTGCTTGTGTTACCTCGATGACGTTGTTGTGTTCGCTCCAGATTTCTCTACGCACCTCCAACGTCTGAAAGAAGTTTTTGCACGTGTCAGCAATGCCGGCTTGCAACTAAATCTGAAGAAGTGCCGCTTTGCAGCACGGCAACTCACCATCCTTGGGTACGTCGTGTCCAAGGATGGCATTCTTCTTGACCCAGCCAAGCTTCAAGCCGTGGCCGAATTCCCCAAACCTGTGTCCGTCAAAGAACTGCGTAGTTTCGTGGGCCTGTGCTCGTACTTCCGACGCTTCATACGAAACTTTGCCACGATCATATCACCGCTGACGAAGCTCCTTGGAAGTAACGGGTCCCTCAATTCGTGGTCGTCTGAGTGCGACGACGCGTTCGCGAAGCTCCGCCATGTGTTGACGTCTCCTCCCATTCTACGCCACTACGACCCTACGGCCCCGACGGAGGTGCACACAGACGCCAGCGGTGTAGGCCTCGGCGCTGTCCTGGCGCAGCGCAAACCCGGATTCCCTGAATATGTCGTAGCATATGCAAGCCGTACGCTCACGAGAGCTGAGACAAACTACACCGTCACGGAGAAAGAGTGCCTGGCGATCGTCTGGGCTCTTACAAAGTTTCGACCGTATTTGTATGGTCGCCCATTCGATGTCGTCACCGACCATCATGCACTATGCTGGCTTTCATCATTGAAGGATCCCTCAGGCCGTCTCGCCCGTTGGGCTCTTCGTTTACAAGACTACGACATCCGCGTGCTGTACCGCAACGGACGCCAGCATGCTGACGCCGACGCCCTCGCGCGCTCCCCTCTGCCTGAAGGTGATGTGCTCTGCTCAGTATCCTCGGCTGCTGTTTCTGCCATTGACGTTGACATAATCGCTACCGAACAGCGAAAGGATAATTGGATCGGCCCGCTGATCGACTTGCTCTCTGATCCATCCGCAACGCCATCCGCGCGTGCATTGCGTCATCAAGCTCGCCATTTCGCCATTCGTGACGGCCTTCTACACCGACGCAATTACGACGCCGACGGCCGGCAGTGGTTACTCGTGATACCCCGCAGTCTGCGGTCAGAGATATGTGAATCCTTCCATTCTGATCCGCAATGCGCGCACTCTGGGGTATTCAAAACCTACCATCGCATTCGACAACGCTACTTCTGGCGCGGGATGTACCGCTATGTGCAGCAGTTCGTTCGCTCTTGCCTCACTTGCCAACGCCGTAAACCGTCAGCTCACATGTCGCACGCCAGTCTACGACCGTTACCTTGCCCTGACCGTCCCTTTGGGCGCGTAGGTATCGATTTGTATGGACCACTTCCTCTGACGTCGGCTGGTAACCGCTGGGCCATCGTTGCCGTTGACCATTTAACGCGATACGCCGAAACCGCCGCTCTCCCTGCGGCTGCTGCGCGCGATGTTGCGTCCTTCCTGCTGCATCGATTTATACTGCGCCACGGACCACCCCAAGAGCTTCTCAGCGATCGAGGCCGTGTCTTCTTGTCGGAAGTCGTCAAAGCCATTCTGACGGAGTGCCATTCTGTCCACCGCAAAACTACTGCTTACCACCCACAGACGAATGGCCTCACCGAACGCTTTAACCGCACCCTCGGCGACATGCTTTCTATGTACGTCGCTGCCAACCACACTAATTGGGATCATATACTGCCCTTCGTCACCTACGCCTACAACACCGCCCCTCAGAGCACGACTGGTTTTTCACCTTTCTACTTGCTGTACGGAAGGCACCCGTCGCACACCATGGACACGATACTCCCGTACACGCCGGATCCATCTGAGTGTACACCTATTTCCGAGACAGCCAGGCTTGCTGAAGAGTGTCGTGAGCTTGCCAAGACTTTTACGACGCAAGAGCAAGAGCGGCAGAAGAGTATCCGTGATGGCTCCACCACTTCTGAGCCCACGTTCCTTCCTGGTGCGCTTGTATGGCTCTCGATCCCGACCCCTGCCGCTGGCCTCTCTTCCAAACTACGTCCCAAATACGAAGGCCCTTACCGTGTCGTCGAGCGCACCTCACCCGTCAACTATCTGATCGAACCCGTTGAACAATCTTCGGACATGCGCCGCCGTGGGCGGGACATCGTCAACGTAGAACGCCTGAAGGCTTATTATGACCCGCTCATAATAACAAGCTGTTAGGTCGCCAGGCGGCTCCCTCTTCGACCCCGGGGTAATTGTAGCGAAGCCTCCGAACTATGTAATGGGTCGAACTGTTGAGTACCTTCTAGTGGGGCTACCCAACAAGGACGCCGCTCGCGCTGAGAGCCCGTGCTTTGCCGTTACTGTCACCATTGTGCTTGCTCGCTGTGCGCCGGCTAATAAACGTCTTAACAATATATATATATATACACATAGATAGATAGATAGATAGATACGCTCAAAGTCACCGAAGTTTGGTAATAAAGGCTTCGCATTTACTAACAAGAGTAGTGACAAGCAAACATGTCAAAATACAAAATTTGAAGGACTTCAAACTTTTCGAATCACAAAGATCAGTGTACTCTGAAAGAGAACAGATATAACAAAATTGGCAGATCCCACGTACAGTAGAAATCTATAATATGCGAAACACGAATGAGAAAAGTTGGTATGTCACTTTAAAATCCGCACAATGTTACGAGGTGGAGGTAAATGATGCCGTACACGAATTCCGTGTCTTGATTATCATGTTAGTATTTGTCGTTTACCATCGTCGTCTATTCACTTCACGTGATACCAAACTTAGTATATGTAAAGCTAGCGAAACGGCTGCGAGCCCAGTATGAGCGTCGTATGTTGTCATGCTGTTGCATGACACGCAGATCAGGATTATCAAGTTTGCACCTGCCATATATCTTTATCAGTCGTTAACGTACTGTAATACGAAATTTGGTACATGTGACGGTAGTGAAAGGGCCCTAAGTGCATCATCAAGGGCCCCATAGCGTTGACACGCGTGCACGCTGCACACGGCATTGCTACATTAGAAAAACGTGAGCACTCTATAGTCTGACGCCAAGCGTGATTAGCGTCCGAGGGCGCAGCGCGATGGCAACCGGCGCTAAATGCGACATGCTGCAATTGCGTCGATGCGTTACCCAGACAACACTACGTCTCCCTCTTTTTGTTTCGGAGGGAAGCCGGACGTGTTGAAACACGCTTGCGTCAAAGCGACTAGCTAGCGTGTCACGGCCAAGCTGTGTCAGCATCTGCGTAGGTGGGCCGGTACGCCTATATCTGTTACAGATAAAACGCACGGCTTTGCGCTGGAATGCCTCAATAGTGGTTACGGGATTTCGGGTCGACGGAAACCATGCCACATTCGCATATTCTAAGACAGGGCGCATAATTGTTGCATAAGCCAAGAGCTTAGATTCGCTTGTCAAGTATCACAAGGTTCGCTTCCAAAACATCAATTTTAGCATTACTTTCCTTGTCACGTGTTCTATATGCGCTTTTCATTCGAGATCTGATAATATAACGACTCCCAAGTACTTGCACAGGGTGACTGTTTAGGATGATGCTAGCATAGCCATGTGGAAAACAAAGTTTGGACTTCTTTTTTTTACAGTCATTGCAACTGTTTTATCGAAGTTTATTATCATCTTCAATGGCTCACAATATTGTGCTAACAAGGCGAAATCATTGTTTAGAATATTTTGATCTTGCTGGCTTAAGATTTCTCTATACAGAACACAGTTATCTGCAAATAACCTGATTTGAGATTGATTCCTACAAGTTATGTCGTTTGTAAACTAATGAAACATAATAGGAGTCAAAACTGAACACGGAGGTACTCCAGAAAGCACCGGCACACCTTCGGAAGTGCTGGCTCCTAACTGGACAAAATGGCGACGGTCAGGTAAATGGCACTTAATTCAACCGAAATTCAGGTCATCCCCTAAAATATGTTTGAGCTTTTGGAGAAGTTCGGCATGGCAGACACGGTCAAATGTCTTTGAAAAATCTAGTAAAATTATACCTAATTGTGATTGATCATGCAGGAATTTTACAAGTGTAGTGGTGGTTGACAGACCAGCCCTGAAGGCAAGTTGATAGGGATTTAGAATATTGCTTTCCTCAACAAACTGAGTAATAGATTTTAGTATAATATGCTCAAAATTTTTGCAGCAAGTTCGTGTGAGAGAAACGGGTCTATTATTAGACGGTCAAGAAGTATAAGCAAAATTCTATAGTCAAGAGTCCAGTGGAATCCCATCTGGCCGAGTAAAAACATGGAGCAAGATAACAAAAACGCCAACCAAGGTAAAATACCCGAAAATAAAAAGAAGTTTTAGCTCCCCACGCGGGGACCTTGTTCATAGTGACCGCAAATAGCGTAGTGCGCTCTTCTTATGCAAGTTTCATCACGTGTTGCAGACATCGCGTGTACACAGGGGGGAGTGTCCCAATACTCTTGTTCAACCTATGCGCAGTTTTTTGGATGGCCAGAGATTCCATGTGCAATCTTGGTAACAACTTTCTGTCCTTGGCAATGATGCATGCTTTCTCCCATTCGATAGCGTGCCCAGTAGACGAAACATGTTGCGCAAGGGCATTAGAAGCCAGTTTCTCGTTTTTTGACGTCAGTTAAAATTTTCCGGAGCCTTCTTCTGTATAGACTTCAGCGCATGTTACACGAAGATAAATGGAAACACACAGAACACAGACGAGTGCTGACTTACAGCTGAGTTTATTTGGACTTGAACAAGCTTTTTTATGCGTCAAAACCTGGCTGTACTACCTATACAGAGAAAAGCAAGATAAAAAAAAACGATATAAATGGTACCAAAATCTATAAGCAAAAAAGTGCCAATGCCTATAGTGGGATCAAATACCAAGGATAACGCACATCTATATCAATGAAGGCAAACGGAACTACAAAATAAAGACGGCACATGGTTTGTACTCTAAAAACGGCGCCTTCATAATAAAATCTGACAAAGAGCAGGGCGTGAAATGTTCTTCTTGTGCTGTTGATAACTGAAGTGAGTGTCTAAAAGAAGATAAAAAATTGGCAGATTCAAAGTAGAGTGGAAATCGATTATATGCGAAGCACGAATAAGAAAGGTTGATATGTCACTTTAATATTAGCGAACGTTACGAGGGGGAGGTAAATGATGCCTTACATGACTTACGTGTCTTGACTATCATGTTTGGGTGTGTCATTTACCTTCGTCATCTATTCAGGTCACGTGATCCCAAATTTAGTATATGTGGAGCTAGCGCAACGACCACGAGCACGCTATGAGCATGGTATGTTTTTATGTTCTTTTAAGACACGCATGTCGCGATTATCATGTTTGCACAAGTCATACATTTTCGTCATTCATTGATGTCACGTAACGCCAAATATGGTATATTGGAGCTAGCAAAACGGCCACGAGTGCATCATGAAGGGCCCAGTATTCTCCAACGTAGCTTTGACGGGCGAGCATGCTGGGTGCTGCGACGCTACGTAAGGAACACGTGGGCAATCTATAGTCTGACGCCTAGGCGCGACCGGCATGACTAGCGTCCACCGGCGTGGCATGACGGCACCCAGCGCGAAATGCGATACGCTGCATTTGGCGCTGATGCATTACTCAGACAACACTGCGTCTCTCTCTTTCAGTAATGGAAGGACGCCGGACAGGCCGAAACGTGCATGCGTCAAAGTAACGCAGCCCGGCGCGCGCCTGCGAATATATGGCAGGATTGGTGCCTGGCGAGGCGACGGCGGCGTGACGCGACGAAATGAACACCGTCCAGCACATGAGCTGCGTCACGTCTAAATGTGTTTGCGCCTTTACTGAGGCATGTAGTCATGTTCTCGCATATCACGCATCTCATGATTATCATGTTTTCAGCAGTCACATACCCTCGTCACCCATTGACGTCACGTAATACAAAATTTGGCATACGTGAAGCAAGGGAAATTACCGCGAGCACACCATGAGTGTGGCATGTAGTCATGTTGTTACTTGACACGCGCATGTCGTGATTATGATGTTCGAATGTGTTATTTACTTTTGTCATCCATTCGCGTCACGTAATACCGAGTTTGGTACATGTGAAGCTAGCAAAACAGCCGCCAGCGAATCATGAGCGTGGCTTGTAGTGATGTTGGTACATGAGTCGCATTTTATGTTTATCATGTTCGCACCAGTATCAGATCTTCCTCATCCAATCACGTCTCATAAAACCAATTTAGCTATAAGTGAAACTGGCGAAACGGCCGGCAGCGCATCATGATCGTGGCATGTAGTCATGTTGTTACATGGCATGCATGTCACGATTTTCATGTTAGGGTCTCTCGCTTGTGTTCACCATGCAATCATGTTATACCAATTACAGTTTTGCAACATGTCATGTTAACGAAACCAACACAGGAGCATGAAATGTAAATCATGACATTCATGACATACATATATTCTTCATCCAGTCAAGGTACGCCGTACCAAGTTTGGTATTGATACCATTATCGAAACGGCCAGGAGGGCTAAACGTCATATGCGAATAGGTATATATATATATATATATATATATATATATATATATATATATATATATATATATATATATATATATATATATATATATATATATAGATAGATAGATAGATAGATAGATAGATAGATAGATAGATAGATAGATAGATAGATAGATAGATAGATACGCTCAAAGTCTCTGAAGTTCGCTAAGAAATGCTTCGCATATAAAAACACAGAAAGCACGTGGGGATGAAAGAACAATACATAACCTAGAAAACAGATGTCGGCGTCACGTATACTGAAAACAAGTCTTTCTTGTGCTCCCGGGTGACCCTCGCTGTACATTACCAAAAGCATGCAGAAGCAACAAAAAGTAGCCCAAGAACGGACTAAAGTAAATTAAAACAGCCTGTCACCTGGTTGTTAAAGCACCCGTCTCTGAATACGAACTCATTTGTGTCAAGTGAAAGTAGCGTCAGGAAGAGTAAAAGACCAAAACACGGAAAACCTTGCAAAAGCGAGAAGACACTTCAAAGAAAACCATCAAAAACGTCAACCACAGTGTCCGTTAGGGCGACAGAAGGCACCCTTACACAGTGATCACCAGCTTTTTTTAATAGAAAACGTTTCAACACTTTCGCGTTGAGTCCTATCTTTCGCTCTTTTTTAAAATTTGGTGCCGTTGAAGTATAGTGTGCAGCCACAACGCTTACAGTGCTCGGCTAGGTGGCTACCAGCTTTTGCGTAGATTAAGGTTGTGCTCCTTAACACGCTCATTAAAACAACTGCCTTTCAGCTCTATGGAACGGCGTCCACAGCTTTGGCAAGGTGCATACGCCACATTCGAGACACACTCAGTGAACCTATTTTTGTGCCGAGTGGAGCTTTGGGGTAACGCTTGCCGATTAGCCAAAGTTCAGTTTGCCTTGTGTGAGATAGGTGTGCATTATCTTTGATATTTGATTCCACTCTAACCGTTTGCAATTTTTCTCGTAAATCTTGGGTACTTTTAATATCGGTTTTTATCTTGCTCTTCTGTGTATAGGTACTTTAGGCAGGTTTTGACGCACAAAAAGGCTTGTTCAAGTGCAAATAAACTCCTTCGTAAGTGAGCCCTCGTTTGTGTTCCGTGTGTCTCGATTTGTCTTCGTCTAAATTGCGCTGTAGCCTATCCATCGATGTACCAACTCGCCCAAGTCAAAGCACTTGTTTTGTGATTGCCAATCTCGCCAATGAATGCGTATTCTCAGTCTTTGCAAGGAACTTATATACTACACCAGAAAAAGTGTGTCTGTCCAATATATCTTTCATTTTTGTGATTTGGTCTGTAAGCTTTCGTGTCGTCGTAGCCACGTGTCGTCGTACCCATGGACGTCGTAGCCATGCAGAACCCGGCCGAGGAATTTACTGAAACCTGGAACGAAACGACCCGATGTGTCTTTTGTTTTAATGCTGTGCGATTGAGCTGGGCGCTGCAGTTGTCGCTGCACCAAGTTCACAAAGAAAGGTGGGTATAAGCAAGTAGCGAGCTGCCACCTAACGGTCTTTACTACTGCGTCTTCTTTTTTGGCACAAATCTCCAAGCGCGCTTTACGAGTGTAGATGCAACAGAACGTTTTTTGCAGGGTGGGTGCGAATAATTGAAGCTCAGAAAACGACCTGTGTGTGTATCTTTTCTGTAGACGCCGTCAGCTACGCGCCGACCATCTCTTTTCATAGGAACGTCAAGGAACGGAAGGCATTCCTTTCATTATTCTTCCCCGGTATACTGTATCGCAGCCTCCACAGAATTTCGCTGTTCCAAATATAGTGACAGGACATCCTGTTGCGAAGCACAGAAACAATCATCCACGTGCCGCAAGAAAACCTTGGGTGGGGCCGCAAACCAAGTGAAAGCCCGGTTTTCAACAGCCTCCATGGTAAGGTTTGCGGCAGTGATGGACACAGAAGAGCCCATTGCAGTGCCATGCACCTGCTTGTAGTATTTGCTCCTGAAGGTGAAGTAGCTGTTCTCTAAGCAGAACTACAGCAACATTAACAGATCAGAAACATCGATTTGGCGTTCTGTCCGACAATGATTAGTCTGAACAAATGGCTGCCTTGCACACGTCGATTGCCAGACCAGCATGTACACTTTTAAAAGTAACCGTAGATCAACAGATGCTAGAACGTCATTGCCATGTAGTGCTATGTGGCGTACCTTACTATTGAGACCACCGAAATTCTTTAAGTGCGTTTCAATTTTTCCAACGAGCGGCAAGAGCGATCTGTGTAGGCAAGCCGAAAGCTTCTTAAGAGGCAACCTTGTACGTTTTCCGACGAGCGGCAAGAGCGATCTGTGTAGGCAAGCCGAAAGCTTCTTCAGAAGCAACCTTGTAAAATCAACAATTGGACGGATTGGGACACATGTCATGTGAATCTTAGGCAATCCATTCAAAGCTGGCGCTGATTCAGTGTTACAAAGGAGAGAGTAATATAAAGACTTGTGTTAAGGCGACAAAAAGCGAAAGACGTCTGCTAGCAGCTTTTGTAGGTGCGTTGGAAGTTTTGCTGTTGCGTCCCTATCTAATGGAAGGTACCTGCTGCCATCCTCGAGAAGGCGTTAACTCTAATTCACGTATTCCTTCGTGTCGAGCAAAAGAGCGTTGCCCTTTTCCACAGGAAGTGTTACAATGTCGTTACTATTGCGTACGGTCTTCACTGTCTGAAGTTTTGCTGAGGTCAGAGGGGAAGGCTACCAATGACGAAGTGAAGAGAACGCAGACACAGCAAGCGTACGGGTTTCGTCTTTACGAGAAAGTTCTTTGAGGCTCGCAGCGTGCTCGACGGCACAAATTGTCTTCTTATGGCCAGTTTCAGGTCACATATTAACATTAGGTCCCAGATTCAGAACCATAGTCTCGGCGACATTTGGCTTGTAAGAAGAAAGGCTATGCACAGTGCATTTACCTGTCGCATGCGCACCTTCCACATGTCGCTGTTTTAAGTTCGCGAGCTTCATTTCGTGCGATTGTTCACAACGACGCCTTAGAAGCATGGCTTTAAAATTCGCGTGTAGATGTATGCTCGCGAAATTATTCGGGTACTCGAATTTATTGTGGCGCTGGGCGAATAAAGCATCATTTTTCAAGCCTTGTATTCAATTTTTGCAATCTAAAATTCTTGCTTGAAAGTAACTGTCACTCCGCCTTCGAAACAACGCTGATTCTAAACTTTGTGAGTAAAAGTCTCTTTAAATGAATAGACCGCGGGATGATACCTTGAGATTTGCAAACCAGGTTGAACTTGAAGTGGCTTTTTAAGCAATCCACCTTGCAGAAGAGTGCGACATAACCTCAAATTTGCTGAATCAAGGGGTGGCCATACTCCTTGTGAAGGTTTATGTAGTAAAAAGTCCGACGAAATCCTGTCTGGTCGGAGCAAATATAAAGTGAAGTAACAAAAATACCGACCAAGGTAAAATAGACAAAAGTAAAAGCACATTTCTGCTTCCCACACAGGAGAGAGAGAGAGAGAGAGAGAGAGAAAAGACTTTATTGAACACAATGGGCCGGCTATTTGGTCTTGGTGGCTTCAGGTGGCAGCTTGTAGTCCGTGGACACCGGCGGCATCCTCGGCCGGCCGGACGGCCAAGAGTTGGGCTTTAAAGGGCCGGCACCCAGCGGTGGCAACGCCGACGAAAAAGGCCTCCCGCGGCTCCCGCAGCCGGGGTGGCGGCAGGAACGAGTGAGCTCGAGGCTCCCTGTGATATGGTATTGACTGCTGCTATAGGCGTATCGCGATTGGTGGTGTTTTCACGACTGTCGTCGCCGGCACATTCGCAGAGCAAGTGGCTCAGCGTTGCTCTGTGCACGCGCACTTTACACATATCGGTGGGGTGTATGTACGGGTAGAGGCGGCATAGAACGGCCGGGCTAGGGTACGAAAGGGTTTGGAGAAAGCGAATGCTCACGGCATCGCGCCTGTGTGATTTCTCGTGCGGGGGCGGGAACCTACGTCTTTCAAGCCTATAGTGTTGGTTGATGTCACGGAACGTTGTAACACGATCACCCCATGATCATTCTGAATCTTGTTCTGCGGGCATATCAAAGTGTCTTGATCCAGAAGATGCATCGCCCCGCTCTTGGAGTCAGACACGGCGGCCACGCAGTGGGCTGCGGCTCGGCGAGTGAGACCTCGAGCCGCTGCATGGGCCGCCTCGTTCACCGCGAGTGGAATGCGGTTGTGTGCCGGGGTCCATAGGAAGAAAACCGTTGGAATTTGGGGTTTTGAGCACGACGTCGAGTCGCCATCTCCGAAAATTTTAGGGATGCGCACCGCTCCCCGCGACATACGGCAGCGTGCGAAACTGTGGGCAGCCACCTGCGAGTCGCTTACCGCAACCTCTGCATGCGGTGCTGCGGTGAGTGCTAAGGCTACCGCGGCTTCTTCGGCCGCCTCCGTGTGTCCCGTCGTCAGGGTGGCGCTAGAGAGGCATTTTTCCTGACGGTCGATGACCACAGTTGCGTGGGCTCTTCTCCCTTCTCCCTATATCGCGGCGTCTACGTATACCAAGTCCGTAGTGGTACCAAACTTCTTTTGAAGCTGTCTAGCACGCCCGTTACGCCATTCGATGTGGTGCGTCGGGTGCATATTTCTAGGAATCGGTCAAACAATCAAGCGGTCGTGGACTGAGGCAGGTACTTCTACCTTTGCTTCGTAATGAGCGTGACATCTGATGCTTAGTGTCTCAAGGATATGTCGACCCGTCTTTGATTCGCTCAAGTGTTCATATTGCGCTACTTCATTGGCCTCAATTAACTCGTCGAGTGAGTTGTGAAGTCACGTAGAGCAGTGTTCACAGTTACCGCGACTAGCTAGTGTACTCTTCTTATGCATGTTTCATCACGTGTGGCAGACATCGCGCACACAAGGGGGAGTGTTCAAATATGCTTGTTCAACGTATGCGCAGTTGTTTAGATGCCCAGAGATTTTATATGCAATCGTGGTAACAATTTTTTTCCGTGGCATTGATGCAGACTTTATGCCAGTCAAATGCGTCACCAGTAGACGCAACATGTTCTGCACGGGCATTAGAAGCCACTTTCTTGTTTTTGACGTCAATAAAATGTTCCCGGAGCCTTGTTTTGTGACTTCCCCTCTCGCCAATGTATCCTTATTCGCAGTCTTTGAAGGAACTTTACATACTACACCAGGAAAATCGTGTTTACCAGTTTTTCTGGTGTAGGATAATCAAGGAATTGTGGAAGAAGAATCAAACGACTGCCTTGCGTTCCATGACGTCCTCGTGAAATGAGATGGTAGGCGCCTGGCTTTCAGCGTCTACAGGAAGATACACAAACCGGTCGTTTTCTGAGCGTCAATTCTGTGCACCCACCCAGCCATAGACGTTCTGTTGTGTCTGCACTCGTAAATCACGCTTGGAAGTTTTTTCTAAAGAAGAAGACGCAGTACAAGATATGGAGATCATTCAACCCGTCCTCTAGATTCGTTTGACCGCCCTTTTGTTTGTTGCTGAGCTGTCCCTGTCCTCTGTCCTCGCTGTTCTCGAGGTTTACTCCGGTGCTTCCTGAGGCGTCAGTGTCCGGTTTTCATTCGGGATCTACTTCCCCTCCTACTTCAAGGGCATCTTTGTGCTTCCTCTTGTGGGTGTGCGGCCGGATCGGGCGGTGCTGCCGAGCCTACCAACCAGATGTCTCTCTCCTCTTCTGGCCAGGCATATTCTGCCTGGTCGGCTTTCCTTTCTAACAATCATTTACCAATCCATCTTTTTTCGCACAGTGGTCTGAAGAGCGTCCCTGTGGCCCTGGTTCCATCCAAAGGCGAGTCAATTCGCATAAAAAATTCACAAGTAATTCTGGAAAACTGCGGAAGAATTCTGATTATTACCAAATGATTACCGAGATGCATCAAATTAGACGTGGAGGAATCCTGTGTTGCTCGCCGGACCAGGCCTGCATCACAGGTCTAAAATGCACAACATTTGCCTCAAATATGGTGAGCTGTTTCGTGCCTGTCCATTTGGCCTGTGTTAAGGAACTAGTTAAGAAATGGGACTTACACCACCTGAAATACTTGAAATGTTTCCGGCTGCAGGAGCAGTCTCTGTATTTCGATGCTTGCGAAACGTAGAGAACAAAGAGGTCCGCAAAGAATCAGCGATCGCGACTTTTGCCGGCACGGCTCGACCAACAGAAGTTAAGGCATGGCCACTAACTTATTGTGTAGATGCGCTTTCTCCTTGCCCACTGCAGTGCAAAAATACTGGAGGTATGAGCATAACCTCAAGGAATATAGATCGAATGTTAGGTGTCGCACATGTACTGACCAACATAAACCAGATAAAGGTTCAACCCAAGAAGTGAGATGCTGTCTATGCAGAGGAAATCAGGCAGCTGACAATGAAGGTTGCCCCATGAGGACATATGATATAATATGTGGGGATTAACGTCCCAAACCAACCATATAATTATGAGGCACGCTGTAGTGGAGGGTTCCGAAATTTTTGACCACCTGGGGTTCTTCATTGTGCACACAAATCTGAGCACACGGGCTTACAACATTTCCGCAAAGGGGCATATGAGTTGCAACTTCTCTAGATCATCGAACGACAACGATGCTTCCGGCGTGAGGCCCGATTCATTTTCTCTGAGCGTACGCATGGCTATGTCACTGTTTTCAACCGGGCAAACCAGATGCTTGAGTCGTCGTTGCCGGATCTAATAACATCAACGGTGGAAAGGGCCTTGACCAAGTTTTATAGCTTCTCTATTCATGAGCCCAACGGAGTCATTGGCACAAATATTGAGCACTCAGTTGGCTCAAATCTTGCGGAAAGGTAACCAACCTACCGTGCCCCCTTCTCTCTGTTCATCAGTTAAGGTTACTGATATTCCATAGGAACCAGGTCCTTCGAAGTCAAAGCCAGACATGCCAAACTCTGGCCGTAGAATAATTGTGCCTCTTGTGCAGGACTTAGATTGAAGCTCGGATTCCGATTCCCTGGTCTCACAACCAGAACAATTGGACTCTGACTCAAAAAATATTAAAACACGTGCTTCGCCTGAGGCACAACGCTCCTGAGTTAGTCCTAAATCAAGAAATAACAAATATCACAAGGAAGATCCATCGAATTCTTTTTTAAAAGTATAGCATCTTAGAGAAAGCAGTGAGTGCTGCTCATATCTCTTCAAAATAGGGAATTTAAAAGTACTATAGTGAAGTTGCCCCTCCATTTTTTCAGCAGCTACGCTTACTTCATCTTTGCGATCATTATTTCCTTGACATTGTTGCTTTACAAGAAACGTGGCTTGAAAAAATTAAGTATTTTAGGATTAAAAATCACCGCGCAATTCGTCTAGACTACTCAACATGGGGTGGAGGTTTGGCAATATTTATCTCATCTAAAATCACCCATAGAGATAAAAGTATTTATCAGTCAATGACTTTAAAAGCCATATTTTAGCATTAGGCTCTACTATTCCTGGGTTCCTCCCATCCTCATTTATTACCACTCATTTTCTTGAGGGTGTTCTAAATTGTTCGGTTCCAGATAGTGCAGTTTACTATTGCTGAAAGATATTGTATTAGTAGATGACTTCGATTCTCATCATATTTCGTGGGGTTTTAAAACATATTTTAATGGCAAACGTTGGTGGTATCGGGTGATGAAGAACTTTAAAAGCATAAACACGAAAACTCCTACTTTTATGTGTAATCAGTCCTCCTCGGTGCTTGATGTAACTTTTCCTAACGCTAACTTGTCCATCTTATCATCATTTTTGATAGACTTGGGAACCAGTAGTGACCATACGCCAATTTTGTTTGAGGTGGTATGTCCGCTAGCCTCCAAGAATAGATCATCGGTTACGCATGAAAACTTTCATACATCAGAGAGATCATAACGAGGCGCTTTATCTAACCAAACAAATGATGCGGAACTAGACGCCATCAGAATAAGCGACATTTTAAAAGAGTCGCTGAATAACTCAAAATTCACCATTGAAAGTTCTAAACCTTCTACCAACCCTTGGTGGAATTCAGACTGTTCGCAGGCTTATAGACTAAGAAAAACTTCATAGAAACAATTATTTTCAACCACTGTCTCAGGAACTGAAGTGATTTTAAGTACTCGGTCGCTATTTTCAGAGAACCATTGCTAATGCGAAGGACAAATTCAAGAAAAACCGCATGAGTTCCTTTCAAAGCTGGTCAATATAATAGCACTCTTTAGCTTTATGAGATATAAGAAAGTTCTTCCGGTACTAAAAATATATCATCCATAGTATCATCACCAAATTACCTGAAGGCCTTTCTAGAAGAGATAGCTCAAGGCCTAAAAAGTCGCTTTACGACAATTCTCTCATACCAAGCCCAGTTCCTCCATAGGGCTGAGGATTTTGAAGAGGTCACACCTGAAGAACTAGCAACGCAGTTAAGACACCACCCCATTCTGCTCCTAGTCCTGATGGCATGACGACGTCGGTGATAAAATCAAAACATAAAATATACCCACTTGGCCTACTCGAAAATAGTAATCGCTCATCTAGAAGCTCTTGGATTTCAGCCGAATGAAATGTCTAAATTAATTCCATTATTAAAAAATCAAGGCGATGGGTTTACTTTAGATAATAGTAGGCCCGTTGCATTTATATTGAACCTAGTAAAACTCGTTGAAAGAATTTTAAAAAGATGTATTGATCAATGGATGTCCGAAAATATGACACTGAGGCCATGTGAAATTGGACAGACGGGGTTGCTCCATTTGGTGTGCGCACTTGGATCTGGAAAGTAGAATTCAACTTGCTCGATATAAGAAATAATATTCCGCTTTGGTAACCTTAGATATCACAAAAGTCTGTGATAGCGTGGAGCATGTGAAACTGCTAGATTCGCTTCAGAACTTATGACTGCCTCAATACTTTGTGGCCTGAACCATGCTTTCTTTAGCGATAGAGAATATAATAGCTCGCAATCTCGTGTCAACTCTTCATTTATAGGCAAACGAGAGGTCTACCGCAAGGGTCATTACTATCGCCCTTATTATTTATTGCAATACTATGTACCATTTCTATACAGCAACATGCGCATGTCTATGTGTATGCTGATGATATCGCATTTCTTGCTGCGTCGGTGGACATTTCCACACTATGTCTGATACTTCAGACATACAAGAATAGCCTGAAAACGTGGCTGGAGGATATCAACCTATGCCTCAATTTTAACAAAAGCACAATCATAGTTTTCGCACAAAATGCCGCAGTGCGAATTTCACAAATGTACCGGCAAGACGCCATACTTCAGGTCAAGTCAGTTAGGTACTTGGGGGAAACCTACACCCAAACACTTAACTGGAGTCCCCACATACAAAAAATGGCTGCTAAAGAAGCACTTGCCATAGAGATGCTGCGCTGGCTCATTATTTTAATGCCGACTTGCGTAGAGACGAGCCCGTCATGATATATTGCATGTACATTCGACCCATATTAGCATTCGGCTGCGTTTAGTATTCTGGCGCTCCGGCTTAAAAATTCCACCGCTGATTCTGTTAGAACCCGAATCATTACGGTTATGCCAAGGGCTACCTAAATACGTTGCGAACAAGATCTTCTACAAAGAATCCCACCTGTCTTCTCTTATCAAAAGATTTCATATTCTAACCGTATGAACGTTCCTTAAACTCTATGCATTACCTCAGAGGAAATCACAGTATGTGTTCAATAACCACTAGACCTTATTTTTCAACCACAAATGGTCTAAATGACGGTGCTCTCAAGTAATATTTACACAGAAACTTTTGAACCCCTTAAGAGTTAACCTTGCGAAACACTTGTACTCAACATCGTAGATGCAATTAGGATTGAATTTGATGATAAATATAGTAAGAATCAAACAACTACCATAGCAGTATATAAAGGGCATTTAGGAAGATCATTGGGCCAATCTAGAAACATCCATGGTGATAGTGACTGAAGCTTCTGTTTATGAAGAGAAGGCTGGCGCAGGAATCGTATCATTCTCTATAGATCGGGGTTTCTCTATTCGTTTACCCGACTTTACCCCTATTTACCAAGCTTAGCTACTTGCAATAGTCCTAGCATTGCGTAAAGTGCCCCAAGATCTATCAGCGGTCATTGTTCTAACAGACTGTCTCTCGAACTGTACTGCCTTAAGCTCACCAACTTCTTCGCGGACCTTAGAAACTTTCTACTCGCTCATTCTTAGACATGTGGGACTCGTAGGTCTAGTTTGGGTTCCAGGCTACAGAGGTTTAGCTCTCAATGAACATGCATATGTATTAGCTGTATCTTCCCTTAATTGTACTGTTTTACCTACTTTGCCTACTTCGGAATATATCGCAGCAGCACGCTTTGAAAAACGCACAATGACCAATAACTTCAAAAATTCTCCTTCGTTTTTATCAGATTATCCACAGCTAAAGTTCACTTGGAAGAACAAGTGGTGTTCATCAAGACAGGAAGAAAGAGTAATTACAAGGCTGCGTTGTCGAGTTCATTCATTGAACTTTTACCTTCACAGGTCGGGCTGGCACAGTCGCCCTGGTGCCTTCATTGTAATTAGAGTTAATCTTGGGAGTACTTCTCATTGTCATGCCGAAAATCCTTAAGTCAAGGAAAACATCTACTAGAAGAACCCCTACAAAAGTTGGACTTACACTTGATACTTCCGGTGATTCTTTTATTTGGCGCAGTCGCATTTGGTTTCAGCCACAGGAGCGTTATTACCGCTGTTACAAATTTCTTACAAGAATCAAAAAGAATGAAATGCCAAACCTAGATAAATTCAGTTGTTTTATGTTAATTTTTTCTTTTTGTGTGTTTATTATGTTTTCCTTTTCAAGGTGTTTTTTGTTTGTTTAGAAATCTAACATCTTTAAATTATTACCTATATTACTTAATTAATGCAACCATCCTTTTCAAGAAGTGAATTTATTTAAAAAGCAAGGCACCGTCCCATTCATGGCATATTCCCCTAGGTGGGTTGCGCCAACGTGTTGAGGAACACTCTAACTAATCAACCGTTCGACAGGAGCTTGCTGCTTACGGATACTTTCCTTCCTCTATGAACTTGGTGCAGTGAAAACTGCAGCGCCTCGTTCAATCGCAGACCATTACAAGGAAACGCGCATCGGTGCTTTACGCCCCAGTCTTCAGTGAAACGCCCGCTCGGGTTTAGCGCGGCTACGTTCAAGTGGCTCACGTTCCGACACGAAAGCTCACAGGTCATTTCACAAATGCAAAGAATTAGTTGGGCAGACGCAATTTTCCCCGTAAATTATATGAAATTCTTTGCAAAGACTGCAAATACGAATACAATAGGGAGATCGGCGTTTACGAAAGAAGGCTTCGGGAATATTTTAATGACATCAAGAACAAGAAAGTGGCTTCTAATGTCCTTGAAGAGCTTGTTGCGTCTACTGGGCACACTATCGACTGGAATAAAGCTTGAATCATTGCCACGGAAAGAAAGTTGTTACAACAATTGCACGAGAATCTCAGGCCATCCAAACTAGGGCGCGTACGTTGAGCAGGAATATAGGGACACTCCCCCATGTTTACGCGTGATTTCTGCAACACGTCATGAAACGTTCATATGAAAAGCGCCTAACGCTGTTTGCGGTCACTGGAAACAACCCTCCCACGTGGGGAGCCGAAACGTCTCTATAATGTTCGTGTTTTTACCTTAGTCGGTGCTTTTGTTTTTGTTTTCTCTAAGTATCACCAGACACATTGCACACACAGGCACATTGCAATTTTCCATTCGGATGGTAGGCGTTGTTCTGAAACTGATTTGTTGTGACGAAGATACGAGTATTCGCTTGCAGGTTCAGCGCAGTGTTTCAGGAAGCGGTTCGGGATTTCGGCTGGTGCGCTGCATTTGTTATAGTCCTAATTCAGTAAGAGTAAAAGCACGTCTGTTTCGGTTATGACTAGCGCATTCAGCGTATCAATTTGCTCGTTAATTTTGGGCCTGTAGGCATGCGCATTGCCAATGTCAGGATCATATACGGAATGGAAAAACGTTAAGCGCTTCTGCTTGTTTTTTTCTTTGGGTGACATTGGTTTTGCGCTGCTTTTTTACGCCTAATAAAACTCCCAAAGTTTTGAGGCGAATGCTGGAAAAAGTTGCTAAGCAGTCTACTGCAGAATCGCTGTCGTGCTGACTTTATTTCTTGAAGCCTGTTTAGCGAATTCAGTTTTTGGTAGAAGTCCACATGATGGCGAACCTATTAGCTTTTTTCAGTCTTTTTATTCTTTTCTTTAGGTGGAATACATCGCGTGTGATTCGTGAGTTACGTTTGTTACTGTTCTTTTGGACTTGTGGGACAAATTGTTTCAAACAGTGCCTAATATGTGCTTTGAAAAGCAGTCAGAACTCGTCAATGCCAGCTGATCTGTTTAACATAAGTTTGTGGAAATTGTAGTACTCATAGGACAGGTAAGACTTATTGACAGCTTTATCTACTTTGTTAGAAACATACACAGACTTCCACTTTTACGTTGAGCAATTTTCTCCGGAATAGTTAGGGTACATAAAACTGTGTTATGGTCAGATATTTCTTCCAGTATTTCGACGTTGTGCTTTCCTTTCAAAAAGAAATCACTCCAGAAAACGAAGTCTAAGATAGAGCTTGAGGCACCCTGCACATGAGTAGGCTGTAAAAGAACTTGGGTTAGGTTGAAAGCGAACATGAGATTGTGGGATATAATGTTTGTCACACTTCATGGACATGAGAAGCCCTAATTTATATCTGGAAGAGAGAAGCCTCCTCCCATTGTTATGTCGCTCCCCGTCATTTTTTCTTACATGTACTCTACATGTACTCTTACATGTACTTTTCTAAGCTGTTGAAAATAGGGTGCTTGGCTTGCGGTTGTCTATACACCGCAACAACACTCACTTTGTTCTCTCCTAGCTGAAGCTTACACCAGACCGCCTCTAAACCCAAAACGTCTGGCACTACTGTATAACTTATGCATTGCTTCAAAAGCAAGGCAACACCACCACCTTTCGCTGGTCTATGTTTTCGCATAATAACGTAGCCTGGTGGTGCCACCTCATAGTTTTTAATGTCTTGACAGCTACGTCTAGGTCAGGTAGGCAATGCTGGGCTCACGAAGCATCAGATTTGCCACGAAGTGTGCAAATCGACTCATCAGGCTGCGCGCATTAACGTTAAGCAAAACTAGGGTCGAGGGCAATTTTGACGTCACTTGGTTAGTTCGTTGCCATTTCTCCCGTTTTTGCTACTTCCACTGTGTCATTAGTTTTGTTATCCGAGGTGCAGAGGCGATAATTAATTCTGATTTTATCGTACGACAAGAAAACTTTGTCTTTTTGGTCTGGGTTCTCCTTTGTTTTTACCCAGAGCTTCTTTTTAATACCTCTAACTGTAGGCAAAAATTTCTCGCTAATTGAGCATTTCATTCCTTTTCGCTTCTTGCAGCTGCTAAGTATGCATGCTTTTTCTCGATATTAATGTAACTTTAAGAAAACAAGTATATTTTAGGACTGCCATTCGTGGCCCGTCGCCTAAGGCAATAAAATATGTCTATGGCCACCGTTTTTACTCCTAATTTATCTTCAAACATTTTTTTTCTTCAACAGCATCGAGCAGATCTTGGTGCATTTCAGTTTCAAGTTCCTTGACACCATATACGACAGGATTAGAACTGTGCCCTTATGAAAATGAATTTTGAGAGTCTAATGTGGACCTAATGCGCACCTTATGACACACTAGATTGACATTATATCTGCAAATGCTGATGCCCTTGCGCATTACATTCACATACACTCTCAAATATCGTTGCGCTTTAGAACTTGTGGTGAGAGTAATACTCAGACTCTTAGCTGCGGTTCCTGATGTCAATGTACACCACATGACGTAAAAAGCAAAAACAAATCTGGAAATTTTTTCCCACATTTACATCAAAATCTTATACAGCTACAAGTGAAGTGTTTATTTAACAGAGAAAATGCATTCGTCTACACTTATAAACAGAGTTTGTACTGTGCAGCGCCTAGTAAAAAAAAATGTGCTAGGCGCAGAACAGTCACAGCGAGTTTCAAGCTGGAATAGCAGCCTTTCAGAGCATTTGAAAACACTTATTGGGTATCTACTGGAAGCCCACTAGCTGGACACCCACTAGGGCATGGATAATGAATTTTTTTTAGGGCCGGCATTTGCTATGCTTTTTTTTTGTCAATCTTCTGAGAAGCGTCGTATTCGCTAAACACCATAGAGGATGTTTGCACCAATTCTTCAGGAAATGGCTGAAGACGATGAGGAATTATGGCTGAATTGGGTATGCGACAATAGGAAAACAAAAACAAGTTTTTTAATGGGTTGGAGCATTGGATAACCTACTCGTTACGCTAGTCGCATTGCGCGATGACTGGTTGTTCTTTTGCTGTTTTTAAACGCCTTATAACTCTTCAATACGCGATTACATTTCCGACATCAAGCCGACTTGAAGTCACACGCACCAGCGTAGCTCAGTATAATAAAGAGAAAAACCAGTGCAGCTCAGTGGTAGAATACTTGGCCGGCACCCAGCGGACCCTGTTTCGAGCCACACCGTGTCTTTGGTGGTAGGTTTTTTGCTAATTTCGCGCTATGTGGATGCAGACACAGGCGGCGGCGGCGAACAACTGCGCGTGACCGAGGTTGTGATCTCATAACAGCTTTCGCTGTAAAACAAGTGAAGAATTACGGTAACAGAAACCTGGGCAGGCAAAACATAATAAATATTCGAAAATGTTATTATGGCGAACTGACACGCTCTCGGGCCACACAAAAGGCAGCTTTCTAATTTCCACGATGTGCACCAATTACGCCTTTCACTCACCGGAGCCAGAGAACACGTGTAAAATTTTTACACCAATTTAACCACTGGATGTAACACCAGGAGGCCATGGCCAGTTGGACCGCAAAGGCCGTTATAATGAGTCAACTCCGCTCAGTGGGTTTGTGAAGTTTGCGATTTACCTGTAGCCTAGATCGCACAAGCCACTGGTTGAAACTTTATTACCCATTAAATACGTAAACCACATGTGACGAAAACAATAAATGCGAAAACTGATGCTTGTATTTAACAAGTACAAGTTTCCTCGCGACGTGATTGATTGATTGATATGTGAGGTTTAATGTTCGAAAACCACCATATGATTATGAGACACGCCGCAGTTTTGGGCTACGGAAATTCAGACAACCTGGGGTTCTTTACCGTGCACCCAAATCTGAGCACACGGGCTTCCCAAATTTCCGCCGCCTTCAGAAATGCAGCCGCCGCAGCTGAGATGCGAACCCGCGACCTGCGTGTCAGCAGCCGAGTACCTTAGCCACTAGACCACCAAGGTGGGGCCCCGCACACGTGAGACTTGTCTTTACACGTCACTGCGAACCACTTCTTCGATAGCGAAACTACAAGTGTGGGTTCGTTTTGAAAGAGGTTGGTCTTTCTTGGGGACCTTTGGCGGCAAAATGTTGGTCTGTCTATATGTCTGTATGTTTGTCTGTCTGTCTGTTTGTCCACTTTTACCGATACCTCAAACGGCACCAAACGGCCAACCCCGTCCGCATCGCCCACCAATATTGCTCAAGATTCAGCGTTCATACTTCTGCGATTGTCAATAAAAGCAATTATTGCATATATATGAAGCTTCGTACCAACACGTCGATGTTTTGTATGTGTGTCTTTTTAATAGAGAAGACACGCACAAGTAATTCTAAGGACCGTAGTGTTTATCACGCTGCGCTGACAGTGCAACGTGATGCTCAAAAAGGTAAATGCTTCCACTGCTTTGCTAAGGCGACATGGTGGCCGCACCCGCCCGCCGCTTTGCTTTTTACACCTTATCACCTCTGAGACAAGCGCGCAGCTTTTTCCGCGGGCGCGCACGCCTCCCTTAGTTTTTGAACAGCCAGATGGCGCTCGTGTTTAACGTGCCTCGATGCGCTCGTTTCCCTCCGCTACACGCTCCAGGCGCTAACACTGCGCCTCCAGAATACTATTCACCAATTTTCGTGCACAGAACATAAAATAAACGCTTTGTTCATTCTCCCCAGACACAAGACAATCGTCATTCGACGACGTATGCAGTGTAACATGCAGATTCGGGGCCAAATTTTTATGGTGGCGGTATTGAAAGTGTATTCAATTATTTCCGAAGGAGTCTTGACATTTCTGGGTATATCTAGCGAAACAAGCTGAAAATAGTCAAATTTAGTGTCAGTACACCTCTAAACTTACTCTCAATGAATGATCTTGATACAAAAGTTCATTCTGGCCTCGATTCAATGCAGTAGGAGTCAATTCAGTTTTACAAGCGACGTTCATGCATGCAACTGTTTATTGTCTTCTAGCATCACATGCGCATTAGAGACCAAAATGACAATGCACATGAAGGCTCATGGTGATAGAGCTATAAGCGCAGTTGCTAATAATAAAGCACATCACATGAAATAAACGCAAACAATTGTGAAGGATTTTGCCCTCACACTTTCATCATAGTGTTTTTGAGCTACAGCTTGGTGTTTTATTAAACCTAGAAAATGCATTCCTCTGTACTTTAAAGAGTGTTTTAGTTCGAAAAATCAAAATACATATACACGTTTCACAAACACACTTATTTTAATGCAAAAAATTTACAAGCTTCAAAATGAAAAAAAACTCGCATACATCTTCCAATACTTTGTAGCACCAGAGATGAGGACAAAACAAGAACAGACACACACAGCACTATTAAGCCAAACACTCTATTCCTGTGAACGTGAAACAAGGTACAATTACAGTAGGCAGACAAGGACCACACGTACAAATACCGAAGATAGGTTGCCTCATCATTTCTTGTTCTTCTACATTTTACACTTTGTCAAGCACAGCAGTAGACACCTCTGTTCGATAGAACAAATACCTTACTAATAACAGTAACATATACAACGTGATTGAGATATTAAGAGTTAAGTTATGAAAAAGCAGTGGTCCCCGAGGTCCACCACAAAGGTAAGATATCCTATATTGTTAATTATCAAGCAGCAGTTTTTGTTTCTCTGTAAAGACATTTACCGAATGGCATTCAGCAATAAACCACAATGGGGACAGTTAATGCTAAGCAGAGACTCTCACCACAAGTAGTGTCCTTTCAAAATAAGCCGAAGAAGAGGACAAACCACTAGAAGGAGATGAAGAGCACGGCCAAATAAAGTTTCAAGGACCTACTGCAACTACCCTAGATAAAAAAAGGAAGCTGCCCAGTGATCTACCTGATTCTCACTATGAAAGTTTCAGAGTAGGCCTGGAGGCACTCGTGTCGAGAATGTTTCAACCTCGACAGCAAGGATCCAAAGATGGTTCCATGCTTTAAATCAGGTAGTTAACAGAAGTGCGCGAGTGTGATAATGGAGTAGAGGCCTTTCTATTTGGGCAGAAGTTCTGAAGAGAGGCCAGTTGCGGTATAGGGACTGAGAGACGCAAGATAGCTCCAAGAAGCAACGGGAGTGCAGTATTGGTGTCTCTGGAAATACTGTTCCAACGCTCTTCTTCATGAACAGTAAAGCCCTTAGCATGCCACCGATGCGATTCAACAAGTGAGGCGTGGAAGAAATCAGACCACACTGAGATGCTTACGGCTTGCATAGAACTTTCATGTCCACTGCATGCAACGGGTGCCTGCCATACAATAGGAAGCTAGGTGAACGGCCTAGTTGTGCATTGTATAGCACTACTATCAAAGCAGGTGATGAAGCACTGAATGGCATCCAGTCGGTGTGATCTGCAGCAATGTATATAGGGAGCATGTTGCCTCGCGAGCGTACAGTTTGACTGTTCCATAAAACCATTTGTATGCAGGTTGTAAGCGGTAGTCTTGTGGTGCAGATGTTTGCACTCTAAGAATGGCTTCATGAAGCGACTTCCGACAAAAAGACACGACCTCAATCGCTCAGCATCTCCTGGGATCAACCGTGATGTTGAATTGGTCGAGCAGGAAGGAGGCAACATTGTGTGCTATTGCCACTGGGAGGGTGACTTAGTACAGGGTTCCAAGGCTTCTCTACAACTGTACTACTTCCATCATTAGGCTGAAGAATGTTTTGTTCTTCAACATAATTTTTAAACCGTTCGATTGAATTTTGTGGATGCTGCAGGTTTTACAATGCCTGGTTCATACTTGCTCTGCGTCATGTGCTTCAAAATACACTGAACGTCTTCATTGCAACACAACTGTTCTGCATACAATGATATTTCAATTAAACTAAAACATGGCAGTCTCTAGATAACAAGTCCTCACTTTATGGCGTGTTGGTAAAGCTGCTTTTAGGAAATATTTGCAGAAGATGGCTAGATTGACAAAAGATGTATGAAAAGGCATCCCCATGTGCAATGTCTATACCTTTACTCCTTACTGGTCTTCAGTTCTGTTGTTTTTTTCAGTATCTATCAGAATTTGTTGCGCCAGTAGACAGAGAGTCACCCAAAAGTACCCTAATCTAGCCTCATGGCTGTTGCGATGACTTTCCCTACTGCACAGACTGTGTTTCAGTTTTCGTGGCTTGGGCAAAGAAGGATGCCACTCCTCACACGACTGTTGTGTTTTATGTGTAAGGTGGAATGCCTGGGTTTCGACACTTATTAAAACAGAACACAAAACGTCCTGTGCATTTCCGCAATCGCGAAGAATCAACTTGTTCTCAGTCTTCTGTTCAAGTATGTGCAACCGATGTTGTGCTCTCTTTTCGATATTGCAACTTTTCACTACGATACTATGAATGGTGCCTCGGGAAACCAAAAGAACTGTAATACAGAAAGTACCTAGAGTGGCCTTTCTATAATAAGGCATAAATTTGTCCACCTTTGTGGCGCCTTCAATGAAACTGAACAGCCTACGGCTCCTTTCACTTCTGCAAATTTCAGTATAACCGCCTGCAATTACTCTACACCACTTGCAAACTTTTTCTTGCGCAACTATTCTTACACTTCTATGAATGAGATAAATCACAGCGAATGGAAAGACTTCGCACTTGAAAACCGAATACGTTATTCGGCGGAAGTATTGAAAGGCAGTTCCAGTCTTGGGCTCCTAGGGTTTTCTAATCGAACAGAAGCGTGCACCTACTTATTTTAGAGCGCGGGAAGCGCCACTTAGAACAGTGTGGCCAACATAGAAATAATAATGTGCTTGTAAAAGTGTTACAGGAAGTGTTAAAAACCGTTCACTAGCCGGAGAGATAATGAAAAATACAGTTCATCATAGCAGGAAATGCAGTGCATCGCTCATGCTTGCGAAAAAATACAGCAAATACGGAACACAACACAAGAACGTTAACAGCAATGGAAAGCTACAAGAAGCTGCTTTCAAAGCAGCGCAAAATCATAGACAAATGCAAGAAAAATACTAACACCAGTAAAACAATTGCAATAGAAAAACCGTTTATGATATAATTCGGAACAGTGCATTTTTGCACAAAAATAAAATAAAGTTGCATGACATTGTACAGCCTAACTTAAGCCGTGTAAAGTTGAACATATTTGTTGTGGTGAAGGCTGAAGTCAGACGCTGCATGAATTCATTCCTATGTGTTAGTTCCCAGTGCTGTTAAGAGGCGAATTTCACAACCCAAAGGTTCCTTACAAAGTCAAGAATTTAGATGCATCAGCAATTTGGAGTGGCCGGAGTGGCCGAACACACGAGGGTGGGGTTTCGCACTAAGGTGGGAACATCTAAGAATCAAGACAACTAGCGAAACCTATTTCCGTCAAAACAACTCACGTATGTCTTCCTGATACACACGTGAACGGAGACGACGGCACAGCTGGCTACCACACAAGTGCTGGTCGACGCTTTGCTCACCACTATATTCTTTTGGCAAGAACGCCAAAACACGTCTGTGCTTAACGTATTTACTGCCTTTATTGTAGCCTTGCTTTAGCCGCGTACCTTTGGAGCTTGTATGTCGCTGTCGCGTCACCACGGTGGTTGCGGCAAACGCGTTTCATATCACAAACAGCGGATCAATCAGTCCGGTATGCTTAGAAAAAAAATTGCCCGCAGCTTCCCTCGGGGGAACACTGAGGAGGATGCGGAGCATATAATTGGTTAACGGGGTGTTAAAGTGCGACTTACTTGGGTCGATGGCTAAATTGGTTAACGTGGTTGTGAAATGGGGTGTTAAATTGCGACTTACTTGGGTCGATGGCTAAATTGGTTAACGTGGTTGTAGGAGGGGGTGTTAAATGAGTGAACACGTACACACGTATGCGAAAGGGCGGCGCTGGTCGAAGGGACGTCGATCATTGTGTTTGTGGATTCGTTGGAATTCATTTCACCGCGACCTTGGACGTCGACGCGCCGTACAAACCAACCGACGAGCGGCAACTGAGCGAGCGAGCGCCGACCTTGAGTATATATACAGCGCGACGGCGCATGCACTGTCAGCTGTTGAATGTTCTCGAAGCGCGACGCCACATGCGCGTCCACTGGAGAATCAGGAGAATTGTAGATGTCGAACGCGGTGTGTAGAGGAGGAAGGGTGCACAGATGGTGGAGGAGTGAAGCGCGCGCGGTGTGTAGAGGAGGAAGGGATGCACAGATGGTGGAAGAGTGGGCGACGGCGCGACGGCGCATGCGCGCGCGTCAGCTGTCGAATGTTCGAGAAGCGGTGCGGACGGCGCGGACGGCGCACTACAAGGCGCGAGTATAAGATGCTTCCGCATCTAAAATGCAACAGCGCCTTCATTGCCTTTAAAAACTGTAATGAACGTACAATGATCCAAATTGTTTCTCGACAGTAAAACCGCCTTCTTTAAGGTGATTCAAGTTCGCTTTTCGATCTCCGCCCCACCGCGGTGGTCTAGTGGATAAGGTACTCGGCTGCTGAGCCGCAGGTCACGGGATTGAATCCCGGCAGCGGCGGCTGCATTTCAGATGGAAGCGGAAATGTTGTAGGCCCGTGTGCTCAGATTTGGGTGCATGTTAAAGAACGCCAGGTGGTCGAAATGTCCGGAGCCCTCCACTACGGCGTCTCTCATAATCATATGGTGGTTTTGAAACGTTAAACTCCACATATCAATCAATCTTTTTTATCTCCGCGCACATGGTTGTGCACGCACCTTAAAATCTAAGTTCTCTTTTGCCAACTACAAACGCATCTGATCCCGACTGCGGCGGCTGCATTTCCGATGGAGGCGGAAATGTTGTAGGGCCGTGTGCTTAAATTTGAGTGCACGTTAAAGAACCCCAGGTGGTCGAAATTTCTGTAGCCCTCCTTTGCGGCGTCTCTTGTAATCATATGGTTGTTTTGAAACGTTAAACTCCACATATCAATCAATCTTTTTGACCTCCGCACACTTGGTTGTGCACGCACCTTAAAATCTAAGTTCTTTTATGCCAACTACAAACGCATCTGATTCCCGCTGCGGTGGCTGCATTTACGATGGAGGCGGAAATGTTGTAGGGCCGTGTGCTTAGATTTGAGTGCACGTTAAAGAACCCCAGGTGGTCGAAATTTCTGTAGCCCTCCACTGCGGCGTCTCTTGTAATCATCTGCTGGTTTTGGGACGTTAAATACCACATATCAATCAATAAATCAACAATAGCATCTGCCGCGGTTTTCTCCGCAGAGTTTGCGGAAAGCAGCATTGCTTTGACTGGTTGAGAAATAAAGTTGTTTCTCTCTCTCTTTGACTGGTTGAGGGTTGGATTCACCCACAATTTTGGGGTTTTGTAAGTGACGTCGTCGCCATACATGATCATGTTAACAACTACTGCGGTTTTGTCCACAGAATTTGTGCAACGACAATCACATTCACTGTAGAAGACAGTGATGCACCGATCGCACGCATACTTGCGAGGCTTCGAGTTCGCTGCTTTCGCCTTTCGTTCGACAATTTTCGTACTAAAATTTGTATCACCCGCCGCAATTTGTAACTGTGTTCGGACCATTATAATTTAGGCCCAATGTATTCTTGGCCACCAATGGACATGGTGGAATTCGGCTGGGAAATTTCACGAATTCAAATGTGCCACGGTTTCGCATCACTGAGATTTTGCAGTATGTTTAGTTGAACGCTTCTTAAATTCAATTAAACACGGATTTCGAAAAGGCCGCTCATGCGAAACCCAACTAGCCCTTTTCCTTCACGACCTGCATGCTAACCTCGATGGTAACCTCCAAACTGATGCTATTTTTCTTGACTTCACTAAAGCTTTCGACAAAGTTCCTCACCAGCGCCTACTAAAAAAACTTTCTCAAATAAATCTACCAGCTGAACTTCTTAATTGGATTGCTCAATTTCTGACTAACCGCTCTCAGTTTGTTTTAGTTAACAACGTCAAATCTAACTCGCTTCGTGTTAGGTCTGGAGTGCCACAGGGATCTGTCCTTGGCCCGCTTTTGTTCCTAATCTACATTAACGACTTACCTAACAATTTATCCTGCAACCTTCGTATGTTTGCAGATGATTGTGTCATCTACCGCAAAATAAACAACACTTTTGATCAAGCAGCACTACAGAATGACCTTATTGAAGTAATAAACTGGTGTGACCATTGGCTTATGACCCTTAATCCTAACAAATGCAAATTAGTTTCCTTCCACCGCCGCAAAAATCCACTCCAATTTTCCTATGAAATTGCTAACATGCCAGTCGAAACAGCCGTATCCTATAAGTATATTGGTGTAACATTAACCCCTGATCTTTCCTGGCGAACGCATATCACTAACATGATTTCATCAGCCAACCGATCATTACGATTTCTAAAACGTCACCTACGTCACTCACCGTATCACGTTCATCTTGTGGCCTATCAGTCGCTAATCCGGTCCAAACTAGAATACGCATCACCCATCCTGAGCCCTCACCAAGTTTATCTGATCAACGCTATCGAAGCAGTTCAAAATCGTGCCGCTCGCTTCATTCATTCTTCTTATTCTTACGATGTCAGTGTTTCATTCCTTAAAAATGAATCCGGTCTATTAAGTCTTTACCTTCGCCGCAGAATTGCTACGTTGTCACTGTACCACAAGTTGTATCACAGCTCACTCCACCAACCACCTTACATCGCTCCCGCCGCACGCATTTCTCCCCGCACAGGCCACCCATTTCAAGTCTTCCGACCCCGATCTGGCACCTCAACATTTTCTGCATCATTTCTCTGCCGCACCGCCAAAGAATGGAATGACCTTCCCCACGATGTTGTTTCAATCACCTGTCCATCACGTTTTATTCAAAGTGTGTCAATGCATCTGCAAGGTTAACCTGTGGCTTTTGTATCTTTGTTGTACAATGGAGGCGGAAATGTCGAGGCCCGTGTGCTCAGATTTGGGTGCATGTTAAAGAACCCCAGGTGGTCGAAATTTCCGGAGCCCTCCACTACGGCGTCTCTCATAATCATATGGTGGTTTTGGGACGTTAAACCCCACAAATCAATCAAATCAATCAATCTTTGTTGTACAACCCACCCCTTATGTAACACCCCCCCTGGGGGTCTTTGAGGAAATAAAGTGAAAGTGAAAGTGAAAATAAAATGTTGTAGGTTCGAAAAGCCTGGAATGATTTGAGCTGCGTTTTATTGCGAAAGCAATTATATAGACACTCCTGGCTGGAATTAGCCGCTGGCGTCGGCGTCGATGTCATGCACCGTATATGTATACGTATCTGTAAGTATGAAAACGCAAGAAAGAAAAAAACTGAAAAACACACTTCGGCGCGCGGAATCGAACGTGGGACTTATGCGTCCTGAATACGAGGCGTTGACCACTAATCCAACCCTGAAGACATCATTCACCATTCAAACAGCAAGATACTTCTGCCGGCCACTTACCGCTGCTCACGAGTATCTCGGGGAACAATTGCGTTTTGAGCATTACCAGCAAGAAGGCGCACAGAGCACACGTCGCCACGTCACGAGGTGGCGCCTCCTATAATCTCCTACGCGCTCTTTTCCCGGCCAGATAAGGGCACGTGTAAGAGCGACACCTCACGCGCCCTTTTTCGCGGCAGCGAGGAAGGAAGCTCGTACGCCTTCGCTGGCCTCGGGCTTTACCTGAAACGATTCTGCTGTAGTTACCTGGTGCACAAAGGTCACTGCAATCACTGCAGTCTCCGATTTCAAAAAGCACGAGCTTTTCAGACACAGCAAAGTAACAAATGAGACGCTTATTCGCATGCATCCGTATCTGTGAGTATGTTTTGTCTGTCATTTGTGCGTTAGGAACATGGGGCTTGTTTCGATCTGCTTTCTATTCTGCGCATGACCTTTCAATTCGTTGATATCGCGTTCATTGCTTCGCCTTTCTCGCAATGCTGTGAAGTTTTAGTTAATACGGTCAGATGACGCACAGAAATTTTAATTTCAAGGATATTTTTATCATAAGTTTACAAATGGAAGAAACGAGGAATTCTGGCAGTCTCCTCGCCAATCAGGGAGACTTGGCAGGTATGCACTGTGCATTGCTCTTAATTACAAGAATAATTGCTCCGTACGCAGTGAAATCAGTTCCAACATATATTATGTCTAAGCAACGACACGATAGACTAGTTGGAAACAAGCTTGGAGGAGAAGCCAGTAGCAACATCAGGAACCCAAAGCCACAAACGAGAGTTTACATAAATTGAGAATACGAGTGGTCATTACGCCATCGAGATTTTTATTATCATTGGTTGAGGATCCTTAATACATGGGCAAGTGTTACAAGCTGCCACTCTAGCGTCGCCAGCGCGAAGTCGGCGACGGGAATGACAGCAGGTTGGTTCGTTCCGTACGCAAGCAGAGACAGTGAAGAGATCAGAGACGTGAGAAAACAAAACAACTTTACTCTAGTGATATTGCAGCACACGGGATCTAATACAACACTTCAATACAACTAACAAAATACATCAACACTTGATACAACTAAAGAAATATATAACAGAAACAATAAATCAGATTACGAGAGAGAACTATTACAAACTACACAAACTAACAAGAATAGAAGGACGGAGGAGAAAGTTCGAAGATATAAACAGGTGAAGGCATACGTGTGATGACCGGCAGCGTTGTGTCCCCGACGATCGGATGCGAGAAGTCGAAGAGAGTTCTGGCACGACTGCGATGTCGGCGGTGTTGCAACGCTGGTGGCTCCGGGAGGCTAGTGCTTGCAGGAGACTTCGATCAGGTTGAGCTAACTTGAGGCGAAGTCCCGATGTCTACGTTGCAGACGTTAATATCGCGTCACAACTAGACGAACGGCTAAGTTTAGGTGGCCAGTCGATACAGAGCCACACTAAAAACTTCTAGAAGAGATGCTTGTTGATCTGTTTCTACACCATCTTGGTTAGCGACTAGTCTGCCTAACAGGGCTAAATCCTGCGCTTAAATCCCCCTCGTGTCTCCTCGCTCTCTTCCTTGGGGACAAGAGACCTCTACCTGGGTCCAATCATGCGCGTTTGATTTGATGGGAAACTCCGCCCCAAAAATATTTTGACCCCACCCCTTTTTAATTGGGAGAGGGCCCTCAACTAGCGAGAGTGACAACCTGTCGGGTTGTTGTCATACGGCTTGGCCACCAGAGCGTTTCCCACGCTTTTCCTCGTGGGAACGGTCAAACGTTTGGCTCTCAGCCGGTGTGTCTCGCAGTCTAATCTTTGTTCGGGGTATACCGCGGCCTTCTACGACCTTGCACGCGCCGCCACAGTTACAAAAGGATTAACCGTCGGCGGCGACGTTCTAAGAAGAGCACCCCATTTTGCACTTCTCGGCTCCCTTTCATGCGCCGCCGTTCCTCACGGTCAGTCGGGGAGTATGGCGCCCGTTAATAGCCGTGACGCGGTGTCGCCAAAAATGGCCGTCCGTGACAGCAAGCAACAGCCTTCTTTGATGGAGTGGGAAATTTGAGAAATGGGCGCATAGACTCGGATGAATGGACTGGTATGGCACATACACATCAAATGTGGTTCAAGGTTTATGGTCCTATAGAAGGCTCATACGCTGTGCGATTTCTGTGCACATTAAAAATCACAAGTGGCCAACAACACTTGCACTCTCCAATGACATGCCTCAATCATATCGTGGGTTTTGCATATAAAACGACCGATATCGTTACTGAAGCCAGAGAAAAATTCTTTCTAGAACAATTACTTGACCAAATTGTAAAGAAGCTTCAAGGTATTTATGCCTTCATGATGAATATGGGTGGATGGAAATTTTTTTTGGTAAGGTTTCTTACACACAGCTTCCTGCAGAACTAATCTGCTGAATATGAAGAATAAGAATACAGCTTGTTCATCACTGAGGAGCAATTGTTATAATGCCCAGCTTCTGAATCGAAGGTAGTGGATTCACTCCTGGTTGCAGTGGTCATATGTCAATGAAGGCGAAAGGCCAGAGCCCTGTATGCTATGCGATGTCAGCCCACGTTAAATAAAGAACACCAGATGGTCAAAATCTCGAGAAAGCCTTCTACTATATATATATATATACACCGGGATTCTCATAATCGTATCATAATTTTGGGATGTAAAACACCGAACCAGATAATGTTACGTAGGCATGCAGATGATGGCACTGTCATGAGGTGGGCTTCATCATATTACTGATGATGAGCAACTTTTTAATTGGCTTCAATTGCGTAATAGAAATTAAATGTGCACAAATATGTTATGTCGCCACAAATCAGGGCTACACATTTCGTCAACTGGGTCATTCTGACAGTCTCAAGTTCTTCTGCGTCCACAGCTTGACCAAACTGTAGCGAAGTATCTTTACAAATTGTTGTCAACACCTTCCGGCATACCGTGTACAGCTGAACAGTTAGCATCACTATTTTCATGCATGTGCATTTCAGATGTCCTTCAGCACATAATAAAGATATCTCAGTAATACGACTGAAACGGCTATCCACAAGAATAAAAGAATGAATTCTCTGAGCCTTATGAAGCTTGGCGATGCAGAACATGAAAGAGCCAATGCCAATCTTTTATAGTGTGACACATCAGCCCTGTGTACTGGCTTCCCATTGAATATAATATTGTTGTTTTCTAAGTATCATTTTTTCATTTTGTAGCACTTAACAGAGAACTTGAAGAGCCTGTCAAGATTGTCAAGAGCCCTCCTTTTTGTAATATGTTCCCATAGTGCTGGCAGAGCCCATGCGAGACAGAACTTTTCGATAATTTGTTTTTAGGGGTAGCACGTACCTCTCACCATTTTCACAAGCTCCCCATTTATAGACTCAAATGGAAACATTGAATCGGCCAATAGAGGACCCCAACACCTGTGTCAAGAATGTGGAGAAAGTGCGAGTTGAAAGTTATGTTGTTTATGCTATACAGCTCTTCATATTCTTTTAGCAACTTAATTATTCGTAGCCTCAGGCTATGCATCTTCTCAAGTGCAATGCACTCACCCAACATGTAGGGCATCATGTCGACAAATGTCAGCCAATGCCTCAAGTTTCTTGAAGAAATGTAGGCTTCCAGAACAACAGGTGGATATAATCAGAACCAGTTGCGCTAGTCTGCCGATTTCCAGTACTTCACATCTTGCAGTAGCTGTGGCAGCCTTAACGTTTCCCACACAGGACACATGCTTTTCAATTTTCCATCAGTGCCTCAAGACGATGGCAGAAGTGAAAGCCTTGGCTTCATTTCTATTTGAGCCATACTAGCGGCTTTGCCTTCTTGAAGCCAGAGCAAAGAGAGGGCATATATTCTACTACAAAGCCAGACCAGAAGTTGAAGTATGCCATGAGAGTAAGAACACTTGTGCTTCTTACTCCACAGTACTGAAAGTTGGGTGAGTTGGTACTCATTCATGACTACTTTGCGCAAACACGTACACGGACACAAGGAAAAGAGGCAAACAACACGGGCGCAACACTCCACAGCTCTCTCAATTAACATATGTCCTGGCCTTAAAGCATGCCTACTGAATGATTCCTGCGTGCGCGTTTCAGGTATGGACTTGGATGCAGGATAAACCCGACAGTGTCCAATGTCGCGGGAAACAACATGTTCTGGCATCTTACACCAGCCACACTTATGCTTGCCGTTAAATTGCGCCATGCACATCATTTCATACCTTGCCACGCTGTCCAGAGAATACTTCTTGTGTTCTGAAGTTACCTTCAGTGTCTTGCCACGACAAACCAGCAGAAAAAAGCTCATAGAGGGCTTGCACAAAACGCAAATGGAAACAGTTCATATTAGGCTTGTGTGAGCCAAACCGTAGGCCAGCAAGAAGTAATTTTTAAACGCGTTCTTTTTATGGCAGCTCAATATACTGGGCAAGAAGTGACTAAATCCCGAACGCACTGCTCTCAAATAGAGCAACACCATCAGTGTTGAAAGTGAAAGTAATATCCTCGGGACAAAGCAGCAGCTTACTGTAAATGGCACTATGTGTTAGGTCTTTGACATCAAGGTAATCGGATTGATTGATTGATACGTGGGGTTTAGCGACCCAAAGCCACCTTATGATTATGAGAGACGCCGTAAGGTAGGCCTCCGGAGATTTCGACGACCTGGGGTTCTTTAACGTGCACCCAAATCTGAGCACACGGGCCTACAACATTTCCGCCTACATCGGAAGTGTAACCGCCGCAGCCGGGAATCGAAGCTGCGACTTGCGGGTCAGCAGCCGAGTACCTTAGCCACTAGACCGCCATGGCGGGGCAAGGTAATCGGATTGCTCAACGGGTTTACCAAGTCTCGATTTTAGCATATCACATATTTGTCAAGCTGATTCAATTTAAAAAAAAATGATGCCGTTTTCAAAAGGTCAGCTACTTGGAGTTGAATGTTGCACTTGTCACGCACGACATTCGCGACATCCTTTAGAAGCCCCAAATAGATGTTGCAACTGCTACAATAAAAGAGCCTCGTCTTCTTATTGTCAACATTGCTTGAATGCCTGTTGGCAGTGACGTTCCTTTTTGAACGTGAGCATTCAGCAAGTTCAGTAGGCTTTCTCTGGGTTCTCTCGGAGCTTCAAGGCGGAGGCTTTGCCGCAAAATCCAAAGAAGGCTGTCGGCTACTGTTGTTCTGGACCCTACATACACTGGTTAGTTCTGCAATAAACAAGAAACTGAGTTACATTGATAGTCACATTCTAAATTTTCAATGAAAATGCTGCTTCTATTAAGATGTCAACTTCAGCTGTTAAAGTTTGTGTATCATTATAAGCATTATTCACATGAAAACAGCGCCAATAACGAGGGCCGAAGAAAGGAGACAGACAGCGGGACAACCTGGTATAAGCGTGATGTAGATTGAATAGCCTGACCAGAAGCAGACAACTAGACATTGTTCCGGTTTGCCTTTTACCTCAATTTAGCAGTAAGCATTGCTTTTTAGAGAATGATGCTGAAAAGACATGGAATGATAGAACTATGCGACATTCATATATAGAAGGAACCTAGGACTATGAATACATCGCCAGTAATATTTGTATGCAGTTTATTATGTATTAGGATATAGGTTTTCCTATTTCATAACACCAAAAAATGGTATCTTACTTCTGGTCCTACCTAATTGTCATTGTCTGAATTTTAGTCTTCTGTTATGTTCACGAGGTGTCACAAAGCATACTGCACCTGTTTTAGTTCAAACACTACTAGCCTGAGCCAGTCATTTATCTTATATTGAACCCACTATGACTGTTTTTAACGATGCACAGTTGTTTTTAAAATCACCGAGAAGTTTTCTAGCGCACACTCGCTTTGTCGTCTCCTATGTGTCTTACGAGCTACACTCCTTCACAAACACTATTTGGCAATAAGACACTAGAAACTAGAACATGCTGTGTGAACCTCATTACTAATTCTCAAGTCAAGGTGACAGGTCAAAGAAAGTTCACTAGTAATTCTCACAGGGCACAACCACACCTTAGCACAACAGTCTGCATGTATTGAATAGATACCACAACCCCTATACGCCAGAGCGGAGTTCATCTGTAAGGCTCAAAGTAATGAAGCCTACCGATGCAGCCTCCTGCCTCTTTCCTGCCATCCCACGCTGTGTAGCTTATATAGAGCACTGTTCAGAATAAAAGATTACAAAAGGCACTTGGGACCTGAAAAAAATTATTGTTAGCACGGCTAGTAAGTGAGATATTAAAAGTTTAGCAGTAAAATATCCGCAGGGCAATATACTACCAGAGTGAAGTCATTTAGTTATTGCTTCAAAAGGATTCTTGGGAAGGTCGTAACTGAAAGAACTTTAGGGAGTTGTGACACCTCCCAAAATTTTCACATGCTTGGCCAGTTCGGGCGACACCAAAGTAATTGGTATACCGATTATGTGTGGCGCTTTAGGTGCAAGGGCCAATTGATGTCCAAAAAGCGCCATTTCAATGACTAAAGTTGTGGACAATGATATGTTGCGTGGCTGTATAGAGGCCCTAAAATTCCTCGCTATGATGCGGGTAAAAACATAAGTATTAAATTTATGACAGTGGCGTGATATGGATAGTAAAAACTGGTGACAAATGGTTTCGATAATGAAAACATGTGTAAAATATTTTGCACTAGCACAAGTGCTTCATCAGCGCCCTTGTGTGCAAGGGCTGCGAGGCAAGTGCTTTTCAATGTAGTCACTGCAGCAGCAGCCTCTCTTGAGAGGTTGCGCTACGCATTGCCTGAGTATATGAGATGATAAAAGCGAACATCTCTTAAAAAAAGCTAGCACAGATTTATGAGTGAACAGTAGTTCTCTACCGAAGAAGATTGCAGGGTGTAAAGGTATATGTTCTCGGTAGGATAATGGAAAGTGTTGTTTTCTTAGAGTGTCTGATTGTTTGCACTGAATTAAAATGTGAAGAGCTGTTAGTGCTTCAGCACATCTGTCACACAATGGTGGATCGCCACCGGGCAAAAGATATGAGTGTGTCGTGTATGTGTGTCTTATCCTGAGCCTCGTTAGTGTTACCTCTGTATGACGTGATTTTGATATTGGCGGCCAATGGCCAAGGTGTGGCTTAATAATGTGTAGTTTCTTTTGGTTCTGTCTATCTCACGTGCACTGCCAGTAGCCTCTGAGTTTTCGTTTGAGAGACGGCTTAAGATCAAGGGCCGGAATCGATATGTGTGTAGTGGCAGTGCTTTCGTTGACGGATGCAGCAAGCTGATCCGCCATCACACTGCATTGGATCTCACGGTGCCCTGGCACCCAGCGCACTATAACAGTGCGTAGAGTGTGCATAAAATGGAGTTAAGTTAGACGAGGACAGGGTTTTTTGTTTTTTAAGAGTGTGGGAAGCCAATACCACACTGAGAGAGTCCGTATAAATTACTGTTTTACGTATTTGTAGTTGTTTGATGTGTTTAGCGGCCACAAGTATCGCGTAAGCTTCCGCTCTGAAGATACTTGTTTATGGATGTAGATGGCCAGCATACGAAAAGGATGGGCTGACAGCAGCCTAGGACACAGAGGAGATGGACTTGGAGGCATCTGTAAAGAACTCAGGACGTGAGTATTTCTGTTGAAGTTCCAGGAAGTATGCTCGTATATGGGCAATGGGCGCGTGTTTTGTAATTTTTCAGAAAGACACATAGCAATCTATAGTCTGCCACTGCCAAGGTGGCGGGTATGCTACAGGTGCCAACAAACTGTGTTTCAGTGAGACACCAGTTTCCTCACATAGACCCATGAGGCGAATTGAGTATGGTGGCCTCATCGAAGGCCTGTTTGGAAACATTATGGAGCTCGACAAATCAATAATAGTAAAGTATGAGGGGTGTTTCTAGGCTGCTTTCACCTTAAGCAAATATACAAAGGGCATGTAAGTTCTCTGCAGATGAAGCGACCACTCATTTGACTCAACGTAAAGGCTTTCTACGGGTCTGGTGCGAAAAGCAGCCGTAGAAAGGCGGATGCACAAATAGTGCATGGGGTCAAGCATTGTCAAAGTACTTTGAGTCGCAGACTGATGAATCATAATCTAATCCGGTGTGAATGAGGCTTCTATACAGATTCATGAGACAATGCCTGTCACTACCCCACGTAGTACGTGACAACACATTTAGAACATTCATGGCTTTTAAACATTTTGTTTTTAAATACCTGATGTGCGGTACGAAGGTGAAGTTGTTGTCCAAGATTAAGCATAAGAATTAATGCTCCGCATTAACAGACAGACGTTGACTGTTCAGTTCAATGTCGGGTTCTGAGTGCATGCCTATTTTTCGGGAGAACAAGACACACGTGCTTTATTGTGGGTTCAGTTGAAATCCGTTTTCCGCTGCCCATTTGGAGACCTTGTTTAAACCTAACTGAACCTGCCACTCACACATTGCCAGGTTGGATGACTTAAAGCCAAGCTGGACGTCATCGACATATGTACAGTAGCACATGTTGCGAGGGATGAACAGGTGCAAGGAATTCATATTGATAATAAAAAGTGTGCAACCAAGTGCACCACCTTGCGGTACTCCCGTTTCTTGGACAAATTCTTGGGAGAGAATACTGCCCACACGGACATGGAGTGTCCGATTGGACAAGTAACTCTCGATTATGGAAAGCTTTCCACCCTGCACACCCAAGTGAGATAGTTCTCTTAATATGCCAAGACGCCATGTTGTGTCGTATGCCTCTCAATATCGAGAAACACGGAGAGGAGTTATTCTTTGTGGACGAAAGCGTCTCTGAACTCTGCCTCAATGCACACCAGATGGTCGGTGGTGGATTTACCCTCTCGAAACCCGCACTGGAATCGGTCGAGCATATTGTGTGTTTCGGGGAAATGTAAAAGTCGGTGGTTTATTATCTTTTCAAAAAGTTTAAAAAGGCAGCTTGTAAGTGCAATGGGCCTATAACTCGCAACTGAGGAAAGGTTCTTGCCCTGTTTCAAAATAGGGACAAGAATAGCCTCTTTCCAGGAGGAAGGGATGGTGGGAGAAAGCCAGATAGCATTGTATAGGGAGAGTAAAGCTTTTCGCGTTTTGAGCGGCAGGTTTTTTACCATTTTATATGTGACACGGTCGTAGCCTAGGGCAGATTTACTGCAGGAGTTTAGTGATGTTTGTAGCTCAGCTAAGTTAAAAGGTTGGTTGTACGCCTCGTGATTTGTGCACTTGTATTCTAGTTTCTGCTTTTCTATCCTTGCTCTGTATCTTTGGAAAACTTCAGTATAGTGTGACGAGCTAGACACCTGTTCGTAGTATGCACCGAAGAAGTTCGCCTGATCTTCCAGGCTATCACCTTGTAGGCTTACGAGTGAGAGTGAGTGTACTTGTCTTCCTGCTACCCTACCCACCATGTTCCAGACTTTAGCCTCTTGTGTATATGATTTTACCCCTGATAAAACCTTGTGCCAGCATTCTGTTCTGGCCTGCCGATGCGTTCTTCTGCCTCGAGATTTAATTTTCTTGAAGCTCCAAATGTTTTCCACTGTCGGCTAGTTCTGCAGCAACCTCTATGCCCTGTTCTGTTCCTTTCGCGCATTACCACACTCAGTGTTCCACCATGGGACGTGTCGTCTGCTGGGGAGTCCAGACGTTTGTGGGATGCACTTGGCTGCTGCGTCAGTAAGAGAAACTGTGAAGTAGTGCACAGCTTCATCTATGCCTAATCCGCCTATGTCAGTCCATTTTAAGTGAGCATTCTTTTGAAATTGTTCCCAGTCGGCTTTGTTTACCAGCCATTTGGGAATATGTGGAGGACATTCATATGATATTGGTGTACTCTAAGCTAAATGAAAATGGTCACTTCGGTATTGATTATTTATGACTTTCCACTGAAGTAATGGTACAAGTGAAGGAGATGCATTACTGAGGTCTATGGAAGAGTAAGTTTTGTTGGCAAGGTTATAGTATGTTCCCTCTTTCCTATTCAGCAGACAAACCTGATGAAATGAGAAAGTGTTCAATGAGAAGACCTCGTGCATCACAGCGAGAGTTACCCCACAGACCGTTATGTGGGTTCAGGTCCCCAAGGACCAGATAAGGTTCAGGTAGTTCGTCTATTAAAGACTGGAATTGAAGTTTTTCAAGATGGTGGTGCGGAGGTATGTACAAAGAGCAGACGGTGACGAGTTTGTTTAGCGTAACTGCTCGGACAGCCACCGCTTCGAGGGAAGTCTAAAGGGCTATTTGAGTACATGCTATACCTTGAATAGCTATAACCGATACACCACCGGATGGTGGCATGGTGTCATCGCTATCCTTTCGGAAGATTACGTAGATACGTGAAAAGTTTGTTGTGAGAATCCGAGAAAAACGACAACGACAAAGGTGCGGGAGAAGGCACGTGCGATTACGAGGCAACTGTGCGCCAATCAGCTGATGACTGGTGGTGGCCAATAGAGGTGGCGTGCCACGATTGGGCCACGTGCGACCATTACGTGGCAGTACGCTGTGTGGCTGGGGACGAGCCGGAGCAGCGGCAGACGGGAGACAGGGAGCCGAAGCGTCGGACGCAGGCGATCCAGGTTCCTGCCGGGGAACGCGGCTGTCCACGCTACTGCCGTCCAACTACCAGCTGGGGTGGCGTTGCCGGCACGAGTACTGCATCTCGGGGCGTGGCCTGGCCTGCTGTTCTCTTCTTTGCTGAGGGCATCGCGGATCTCGGCGAGGCGTCTGCGTGGTCAGACGTTCGGCACAGCGATGAACGTGGCCTGGCTAATGGTCACGGTTGCGCTGAGCATCGCGTCTCGACGCAAGCTGTTCGCTGGACGGGCTGGCCATTCCCCGCATGGAGCATTGCGTCTCCGATGCCGGTTGATTGCTTCGTAGTCGAACCCATGCCATCAAGCACCGGTGTCACCAGAGCGCCGCACATCGGCAAGGGACGAGTGAGACGTTCTGCCGGGCGAGACGCGGGCGTGTGTACGGAGGAGAAGAAGAAGGAACGTGTGGAAAGGAGAGCTCGAGGGTGGAGGCCACGAAGACAGAGGAAGCGGTGCACTGCTCGAGAGGACGAGTTCCTGGCAGCGTCCCTGATCCGGACGTTGGACCCGTACGTGTCGGCCAGGTCGAGCTCCGGTGTGTCTGTTCGAGGTCGATTCCGTCGGCCTGTACAAGGTCCAAGGACGGGGCCTGCTGAACGGCTCCTGCTGGGTGCAGTGGCCGGGAGCAGGTTCGTGAACGAGGCCTACCGGGTGTGGTCCTCGTGAGCCATGGCCTGATCCTGGACCTCAGAAGTTGCGACCCTGACTGCTGGCTTGGCCGCGACGTCCGACTCAATGGCGCTGCACACGGTAGCGCATCCGTGTGCCGTCAGCCGTTGCAGACGTGCCACCTTTGCCCTCGCGCACGTCGACGACCGCATCATGTCGGGACGACGGGGACCCAAACTGCGACGTTCCCATTCCTGGACCAGGAAGTGCACAAAACCGAGAAGAACAAGGTGTGCCTGTACAAGTATGTGTTTCCGCCGCACCTGCCGCACCCGACGCTGGCCTTCATCGTGCTGCTGCAGCTGCTTGGGGGCGTGTTCGCCGCGCGGGAGGCGCAGAGCCGTTGGTTCGCCCAGCTCATCAACAAGAAAGTGTCACTTCCTTCTCTAGTGTGCAATATAAAGCTCCTTTTGTTCGCATCAATTGTTGATGTTAATCCTTTCTCGTCCGTTATTAACAAACATAGTGACGAACGTCCTTAACCATCACATTTGTGTTTGTTCGTTTTAAGTGTGTCTCTTGTACACACAGCACTCTAGTATTGTGTTCATGGAGGAGTTCTTGTAAGTCATCGAGGTTTCGAAGAAGGCCTCGGATGTTCCACTGTATTATTTTTGTCTGCATATAAAAAAAGAGATGCTGCTGTGTGTACAGAGAGTATGCTGTGTTGGAGTGAGCTTGTTAAATAAGGTAGCAGGACGGTCGTCCAGCCCCATTATTGCTTTTTTTATTTTTCTTGGCGCGCTCCAAGGAGCTGCGCTGCTCTTTCGGTACCAAGTGTACTGTTAAATTCATTGCCTCCCAAGAGGCACTGGATGCCCGCACATGCGAGCTGGTGGTTCAGATTTTAGGCCTCACCTGGTGAGGTGAGGCCTTGAGAGCAGAGGACCCTGGAGTCTCCGGCCTCAATTCGCTAGAAAGCGGAGTAGACTGAACTACAGCCGCCTTGGGGGCAGGCGCCACAGCCGACAGCTCGCTCTGCGCTGGCCGAAGGGGTATTGAGACTGGTGCGGCGTAGCCCCCTGACGCGCCGCATCAGCATTTGTAGCACCGTAAAATGGCGACACTCTTCGTCTTACTTCTTTGAATGTGATATTTTCTTTAATTTTCAATGTGATGATTTCTTTTTCTTTTTTTCAAAATGAACAAGACCGTGAGTATGCGGCATGATTTCCGACAAATTTCACACAGTGTGGTGGTTCTTCGCAGTTGTCAGAATTATGGCCTGACACTCCACATTGTGCACAAGTTTGGTGACCACGACAGCTTTTGAGCCGTCGCCATACCTCTGGCATTTAAAACAACGACGTGGGTTAGGTATGTACGGTCTGATCGACGTCTTCATGTACACTGTTTGAATACTTTTTGGCAGATTACTGGAAGCGAAAGTGAGTATTTGTTGTTTTGTTGGTGTTACCTTGTTGTCTCTTCTGATGATGATCCTTTTTACATTGGTCACATTCCGACTTTTCCACCCCTTCAGAAGTTCCACTTCGGTCAAGCCGAACAAATCAGAAACAGATACTACTCCACGGGTTGTGTTCATAGATCTGCGTGGTGTTACAGTGATCAGAGTGTCACGAAAAGTTGAAAGATTCTGTAGCTTCTCAAACTGTTCTTTTTCTCGAACTTCAAGAAGGAGGTCTCCGCTGGCCATTTTGGTAACTTTGTACCCGGCCCCAAGCGTTTCTGTGAGACATCTGGCGACTACAAAGGGGGATACAGTTCTGGCTCGCTTGCCACATATCTCACTAAGTATAACATGAAAATGGGGGAAGTTTTCATTTGATCGGTTGAAAAAGCCTGAGTCTTCGGTGCGTACGCGCTTTAAGGCGGTACGATCACTTGATAAGGGAAATGCTCTATGGATGCCAGTTTGATTTTCTTCAGAAGCGTTGGTGGCCACACACCACGGAGCCCAACGAGGGGAAGCTACAAGTTTGCGGATGCTAAAAACTGCAGACGCCAGCCGTACAACGCTACTATAACCCATTGTGCCTAGACCAAGGTAGGCTATTTGCATAGGGTTAACCCTAGCCGCCAGGAAGTTTGGAAGTAAACAGAAGAGAGCAGAAGACAGGACAGATAAATGGTGAAATATAAAGACGAAGATGTAGGGAGGGAGAGGAAGGACAAGGCGACTGCCGATTTTCTCTGGGTGGATCAGCCCAGGGGTGCCGTCAACGTGAAGCCGGGGCCAAAGGGGTGCGTTGCCTCTGCCGGAGGGCCTTAGAGGTTCAAGCACTCAGCGTTAACTCAACCCCCAGGATCCCCTTTTCCACCGACACGGCTCAGCCACGCATGGCTAGGCGTAGGAGGGAGCCAAAACTCCCCCGTTAGCTCGGGTCCATGGTGTCACTACACACCAAACGCCTACTTGTGCAGGCGCCCCTGCGGGGATTTGGTATACCAAAGTTTTTGGTCAATACCAAGACCTTCAAATCAAATAACACTAGCCAAAGTTGGTTGTTCTACAACACTAGTGGCTTGCAAATAGTGAATTTTAAACCCAAATCGAATACAAACCAGTGATGACACTGAATAGAATATGAATAGTATTTGAATAAAAAATAATGAAATCACAAAAATTAAGATAAGCATGCATACAACAGGAACTAGAGCTTTCCTATCGTTTTCTAACTTGAGGTTAAAATACAGCACTCACTTATGTTATCAACATAAGACTTTGTTGCCTCATCTTAAATTATATGAAGACACAAAACTCATAATATATAGGTGAACATCACGGATACAGCTAAAGTTATAATGAAGCAGCTCAACCTGTTGTCACAAAATGGCGGCCGCACTGAAAGCACATAAAAAAAGTATTTAAATCTACATTGGCAGGAACAATTTATGTAAATGCAGCACGTGCACCTGTTAGCCATGAAGCTGCAAGCAGTTGTCTCCAGCTTCCGTTATTGCAAGATGAAGAGAATAGCTGATTATTTCGATACCACTTCACCAAAATGAAATGTGAGCAAGAGGGCAGTTATCAGAACACCACAGGTTCATCCGGCATTCAGTATAGTGTCAGAAATTTCTCAAAAGCTCGTGCTGCTTGCGGATCACTTTAGAGACTAAATGAAAAATGTCACTGAGCTGTTGCAAATTATTTGTGTGTGTGTGTGTTGGGTCTCTCATTGGTGCATATCATTCGAATACTATTCAAAAAATATATATAGTTTTTCAAATGTTTTAATAAGTACTATATTTAAGTCGAGTATCTAATGAAATGCAGAGCTATTACTTTCATTATTCAAAAATCATTATTATTTGCACGCCAATAATACCCCCCCCTCCAAAAAATTGTCCTTCGTACAGCGCAGATTGTTGTAATGTTCCTACATTTGCCTTTTTACTGTTGTTTATAATAAACAGTTTGTGTGCTGTGTTTATAGATGAACTCAAATAGCGAATTCTCCCTTTCCATTATTATTTGATGCGTTGCTAGCACTATTTGAATTAGAGCTGTTATCTGGCCCTCAGTTATGGAACGCAACGGCTGCTGAGCGATGATGAATAACTGTGCCTCAATTTTAGCCTGTTCTGTAGCACTTTTTTGACTTCCTCTATTAGCATACTGAACAATTTTGAAGAAATTCTGTTATCGCGAATTGCACTCGTCGAAGGGGAGCAATTTTGTTTGCTCTGTGGTCACAAAACTGCATTTCGCTGACAGATGCGAAGCAATTCGCATGTCGCACTCGCACAGGTGCCTGCGTTTTCTGTGTGCCCTCTAGCATGGGGTATGCAATATAACTGAAGAAAAATTTATTGTTAGCAGACATTGGGAATTCGTCAAAGCAGACATTCTTCACGTTTTAATGCTTCGACAACCTTAACGCCAGCTTTTTTTTTAACCAGAGCATTTGCGCTTGGCATAATCATTCTTGTTTACAGACTACTTATTTTGCCATGAGGATAGGTCATATAGCGTGCGTGCTAGCAGTCATGGCATGTTACTTCAGTCCTGGCTGTGACGCGTGCGTTTAGATGCCTTCTTGATGTCAGTGCCTTTTACAATACTACGCACATTGCCGAGATTATTATCCGGAGCGCCGGACAACCACACTGATAATTGTTCATACATAGCATGAAAAGTACATTGCTATATTTTACGAGCTGAAGCGTTCACTGACGAAACGTTTGAAAAAAAAAAAGCAATTACCAGCTCGTTGTTGGAATCCGTTGACGGGCTCCTGAGCGGTTCATTCCTTTTGTATTCCTAGGGGTCGCTTTTACTGCTGCTGCTGCTGCTGTCGCAGTTCATGTCGCTAGGCTCCGACCATACTTAGTTTGGTATGGCAGGTGGCATTTCAGCAGGTGGCATTTTGACACCAGCATCAGAAGTGGTGCTTATCTGACGAAACCTGTCGTTCAGATTCGAAACGATCTGACGCTGTTGATGGTGATGACTGATTATCGGCCCCGTGGCTTGTGTCCTCACGCAATACTTTGTGCGAATGAGTATCTGAGCGTTGCCATCCAAGAGATACTGGTTATATCTTCTTTTCTTAGGCCCCATGCTTACACGACCGTCAGAACAATCACCCTAGCCAGTCAAAGAAAAGTTCACGCAGTGTGACAACAGTAAGCGCGATCAAAAAGTACTCACAGCACAGATGACACTGAGAAAAACTGCCCATGCTAAACATGTGCCAAATAAAAATGAAAATAGAGAAATAGGCCAAGTAAGTATGCCCTGCTGTGGTGGCCGCGGTGCGGCAGCACTGCAGACGAACGTTTATCATAGAGTAATATATGGTGTGACTTCTTATCGTCGCACGCGTCAGTTCTTGTGCGCTTCTTTTTTATTGGTGCATATTTTATGCGTATCGTTACGCTCACCAAAGTTACACTAACAAGCGCAAGTTGCAGCTTTTGTGCTGATACAGTAATTATTTCATGCAGGAAGGTTATGTATACACTGTCGAGGTATGCTGCCTGCTTGATGTTCCATAGGTGTTACACCACCGTTATACGTGTGGTTCACTGTCAAGCCTGATCTTATTACAGTTAACCAAAGACAATTGGTTAATTTTTGCACAACTGCAGCGCACAGCACACATACGTAGATGGAAATAACTTGGTTGAGAGGCCCTTCAGGTTTTAGAGAACTGAGCTCTCTGCAGTCACGCGATGGGCCGTCGAAATTTCAAGACAGAATTGGGAGCTTTTGAAAAGCGTGCGCAAAGCTTTGTATTAGTGCTTGTCGCCACTGCTGTGTATGCGTCGTTAACCAACTCGCAGGACAGAAGAGTTGGTCGCACACACATGGTCTCGACGATTACATTTCATCGTGTTTCTGTACGTGTATAACTACATAGTCACATTTGCCTACACAAATGAAAACAAAAAGTAACAAGGAGTAAAAAAACAAAAAACTTAGTAGGCATGACATGACGATTGACTGACAGTCTTCTATTTACTGCACCTGGCAGTCTGAAAAAAAATGCTTTGCGAGTTTCACTGCGCACTGGTCACTAAAATTTCCCTAAACATTATTACTAAAAGCAAGCAACCAAGCAATGGTTACGAATAAGTTTACAATGTCGCATTGTGAACGACCCCAATCCCGTTTAATTATGTTTCTAGTTACCTGGAAGTTGACGAAGCAATCACGAGTTTTTGTATGTTACTAGCCTTTAGAAATTGAGAAAAAATATGAAATCGTTAGAGTGCTTGTCGATTTCATTGATGTATTCTGTGTAAATTTATGGTACACATGCAGAAGTCCAACTGTTTCATATGTACGCAAAGTTTCATAGATTCAGCTGTCGAGTCATAATGCACCTCTTCGATGCGTGCTCACCGGTGGGTGATATTTAAGGTAGACATGAAAATAACTCATTTTCAAAGTAAGTGAAAGTAACCGGGAGAACTAGCACAATAGATTCATTGACCATTAGGCCAATGGAAATCAAAATATCTTATGTGAACAAATCAGTGCTTTCTGGTAATATCAATGGTGTCCAACTCTGCATTTTATATTATTGGTTGACTGACAAAAACCTATCGTGGAGGCTATACTTTCTAACAACAAGTATCTTAGTTAAAAATGCAATGAAAACTTCAAAATTCAACAGATCTTGAAAGCCATGCTTATACACGTTACTATTTTCCCTAGCGACGTCACTGCCGGTCAATCATCATCGTCATACGCTCAAAAAAATTTTTTTTGTTTAACTGTTCGATCGCGCACCATATGCAAAATGCATACAAGTGTAGTCGATCAGACGCAGTTAAAGAAACCAATGATGACGCATGTTCTGCTGAAATGAATCACCTAAGAATCGTAAGATATGTACCCAGTCCGCGCGACGAAGATTACCAGCGTAGCCTTTCGGTTCCTCTCCGAGACAAAAAGCATAATGAAGTTGAGGGCTACTGTTGTTCTAGTTGACTGGCATGAAAGCCGACAGCCAGCGAAGGCGAAACTTCTAAATTTTCGTAAATAAGTGGAGTGAGTGGAGACGTAGTTTGAAGCAGTTGTTTCTGCTGAGATAGTCAACGCCGTAAATATTTACAGGCAACCAAAAAGCCATGGAGTTGAAGCGTGCCCGGCTTGCAAAGGCTGCCGTGGCAACGGCGAGCATTCGCACAAATTTAGTGCCAGCAAAGACGCAGAGCGAGATAACTTTCCGCGTTGCACACACTTTACGGAAATACTGATACCGATTCGCTTGCACATTGTGGTTTACACTGTTTTGTGAAGTTAGGTGCTCGTGCACGACAACCTGCTTCATGTGGCAGCATCAGAAATCGACCATGAGTGAAAAACTTGGTGGAAAAGACCATTCCGTCATATAAGTGTGGCTTAATAGTGAAGAAATGTCAGTTACACGAGTGATAGGCACGTAGCTTTATGATTATTTTGCAAACGGCATACAGTGAGAGAGCATGCAGACAGATTGCATTAGCAGTGGCGTGGCAACCGTCGTTTGTGCCCTCAAGGCTTGATTTATTGCTGTACCGACGCGAGGGCATAAATCGTGTGCCACTAGTTATCTGCTTTTCGTTATTGAAGGACCATTACCTGTTATAGGTGTGATAAGCGCCGAAAGAACACTTGTATTGTGTTACAGCACAAGGCCAGTTTTATTTTTAGGAGTAGAATAGCAGTTATCAAAAGCACGAAACACTGACTGCTCACACGAATCCTTCAACTTATCAAAACTGTACACACTTCTATTGGCATCTCTTCACACAGCGAGCTCTGAATAGTAATTGTTACCTTCCCTATGCCTATCGAATTGTCATAGCGTGCGCGCAGGGAGGGGGGTTGAGAGCAGGGTTCTACGGTGATCTCCCTTTCATGCGCACGTCTGTGTGTGTTGTAACAGATGTCACATTGTCATATCCCTGTGCTTGAGGCATACGTTGTCTCTCAGCTGATTGGAACAAGCTGCTTTATTAGATCAGATTTGTGTTCGATTCTTTCCTGTGCTGATTCCTTAATAGTGCAGTAGGTAGGCAGAATTCCTGCAGAGATAGCAGAGCTTAGACTAAAAAAAGTCACAGCATGCTGCAAGGGCAATGCAATGAAAGCAGTAGCAACAATTTGAAAAGTAACACGCAGAATGGAAAGCAGATCGAAACTTGCCGCGAATTTTCGTGCGCAAACAATAGTAAACGCACAAAACGTACAGGTAAGAATGCACGAAAATAAGCGTCTCATTTGTTATTTCGCTGAGTCTTAAAAGCGCGTGCTTTTCGCGAAAGGGGACAGCATTAATTGCAGCGATCTTTGTGTGCCCGGTAACTGCAGCAGAATTGTTCCACGCAAAGCCCGAGGCCAGCCAAGGCGTACGATCCACCCCTCCTCGTCACTGCGAGATAAGGGTGTGCAAGGGAGCGTCGCTACCCTTCTTTAAGCCAAGGAAAGTGCGCGTAGGTGATTAGATCAGCCGCTGCGGCGTGATTTTGCAACTTGCGATCATTGCGCCATCTTTCTGGCACTGCCGAAAACGCAGTAGCAGTAAATAGTAGATATGACTAGCTTGCTAAGTGAACGGTGAAGAACGTTCTCCGGGATGGCTCAGTGGCTAACGCCTCTCTTTCACAACGCAGAGGTCTCACATTCGATTCCAAGTGCCGGAGTGCTTTTTAAAAGTGAAGCCTTTCTTAGCGAACGTCGGCGACTTTCCGCGTACCTATCTCTCTATCTAGCCGCCTATGACTCTTAGCTCTCCAGGTCGTTTTGATAACGGTATCAATATCAAAGTTGGTATGGTATAACATGACCGTATGGAGCACTTATTTGACTAGTAGTACCTTGAAAATTATATTGCCACAGGAAATTACCATTGCTCCACGCAACGCGGACGTTGGGAACCAGAGAAATGCTAATGACACGACTACGAGCGACGAAGCCAGCCACAATGCACGAGCCGGCCCTGCATGCGCCCGGTACTCCGCCGAACAGCCAACAAGCGTGAAGAAGAAGAGAACGAGGGTGCTCGAGGCAGAGGCTCACGAGGAATACCGCCCTTGGATCTTGATTGCTGTGCGTCGTTCACTTTGGGCACAAGTTCGCCCTTAATAAACCGTGTAAATAGAACATCGTTTTTGTGAGGCTGCTACATTCGTTACAATATGTATGTCATGAATTTCATGATTTACATTTCATGGTCCTGCAGCTCTTGCGGTGGTTTCGTTCACATGGCATGTTGCAAAACTTGTATGGTATGACATGATTGCATGCCGAGCAGAAGCGACCAACCCTAAAATGAAAATCATGACAAGCGTGTCATGTAACAACATGACTACATGCCACGCTCATGATGTGCTCACGGTCGTTTCCATATAGCAAATTTGTATTACGGTACGTGAATGAATGACGAATGTTTTTGACTGGTGCAATCATGATAATCATGGGATGCGTGCTATGTAACAACATGCCCCGCTCATGAAGCACTGGGCCGTTTCGGTAGCTTCACTTATAGCAAATTAGGTATCACGGGACATGAAAGGATGACGAAGCTATGCTACTGGTGCAAAAATAATAAACGTGAGATGCGTGTCATTTAACAACATGACTACACGCTACGCTTATATTGCGCTGGCGGCCGTTTCGCTAGCTTCACATTGAAGGCCTCACCTCCACTCAGGGGGTCAGTTAGCCAAAAATTCACAGTGCGCGAGCCAGCAACGCAGGTAACCAAAACCGTCTTTAAACACGACTCAAAACAATCACCAACAGCTTTCCGAATCGGCTCAATACGACCCTGACGCACACAGGAATACCGGAAAACCAGGACAAACAATTCCTGCAGACTGGCGGTCAATGGGACATACGCCGCGAAACTACGACAGGAAAGCCAGCTCGAAACATACCAGCAAAAAATACCACTCACACGCAACTCGCCGCAGAATACGAGCCACCGGCTCACCTTATAGCCGACGCCTCCAAAATCGGCGAGGCCTCGCCTGTGTAGCACGCGCGGAGGAAGCACCCTTCCCAACACCCGCCTAAAACCGAAAAGCCTCCAAGCTCGTCGCGCACCCCTTCTTATCTGCTACCCACTTTCCCACCCTCTGTGGTGTTTTTGGATGCTGACGCTCGTCCCACGCATGTGCATTGCACATGTGCTCTCCTCGCCCTGCTTCCACCGTGCGTGCTACAGATAAGAACACATCGGCCCGACACTCCCCCCCCCCCACGCAAGAATGGACACTCCCCTGATTGCCATAATCCACCGACTACAAAAGAAAATAATGAACACTATACAAATACAAGATAGAAAATTAAGAAGCAGTGCCTGGTTAGTGTACACAGTTTGTCAGGCACCACAACGCTTTAGTATTAGCCGCATGTCCATGTCAACGCAGTTTGTCAGGCACCAAAACACATCACCACTCGTCGCATGTCTTTGATGAGTTGCACCAAACGGAGCTTGTGCACACATCACATAACTGTTGGCCACCTGTCTTTTTCCCGCTGGTTGCACAGAATGGAAAGCACACGTAGCGTGAGACGGTGTTCACAGCAGACTGGTCTGGCATCCCATGACTGGTGTCAGCCTTGTGCTTGTCGGTGGCTAGGTGTAGGAAACACTGAAGACACTGCGAGTGATCGGTGAAAGGCGACATTACTACAGCAGGACAAGAACAATAACAAAAAGGGGGACTGCATCTTCATTGACAAACAACGCATACGTTGGAAAGCAACGTCGACGATAGTGAGGGATGGGTTTACACGTCTAGTGAGCGCTCGTAATAAGCTTTGTGGTCACACACGTTTACAGGGCCTGTTACTCGACCCCTACGTTTGTTTTTGGAAAAGTATGCTAACCTTAAACTTCGCTTTACAATCACGTAGGGACAATCCCATCGTGTTGAGAGGGAGGCAGCAAACTAATTCGCTGTGGGACTGAGTGGATGCGCGCGGCAGAGCACCTCATCACCGAACATGAAAATTTCAATGTTTCAGGCGGGCTAGTTCCGAATTTTCTCTGGCTTCCCTCAAAACTTTGCTCAAGTGATTAGAAAAATTCTGTGCGAATGCAGCGTAGTTGCAGCACGGTGATTCGGAGTCATGGGTGAGTGCCTGTTCGTGGTGAAATTTGAGCTTGCGACCTAAGAGAATGGCTGGCGGAGTAAAGCAAGTCTAACGATCCACTGTAGTTCGGGTGGGGAATGCCACTTCCTGTAAGCGGGCATCTCAGTTCCTGTGCCAGCCAGTGAAAGCCACCAACATTGTCTTGAGGTTTCTGTTGACGCGTTTAGTAATGTTGGCCTGAGGGTGGTAAGGTGTAGTTCATTTGTGGTGTACACAAAGAACTTTGCAATTGTCCACAATTATTCTACCCATGAAATATATGGCATCGTCTGTTATGAGCAGCTTTGAACAACTAAAGCGAGTGAATCTCTTCTGCAGACAATCCGAAAAACTTTTGAATTGAGCTGGTGTAACGGGTACAGCTCTACTCATTTTGAAAAGTAGTCAGTGACTACTAGCAACTACCGACACCCGTAAGCTCATCCGGGTACGGACCCATTGCGTCACAGGCAACAATTTCCCATGGGTACTTGCTTTCTACAGATTGCATGAGGCCGGGTGGTTTGCCTCCCCTCGGTTTTGTGGTCTGGCAGATAGGACAAGTACGAACGTATGACGGGACGCCCTTTCTCTCAAGTGGAGCCTTGTGGCGACGCAACACAACTATTCAAAAGTTCTCTTGTCATCGCTGTGACCAGCCAGGCGTGTGTAACAAAAGTATGCCAAGAAAACTTTGCGTCGAGTCCAAGGGAAAAAATGCGGAATGGGGGCTCGCCATCACGCGTATCAAGTGCGGGTACGTAACGCAAAGCAGCCTGTCCTCGGCTTGCCAGTAGCGGCCATAGGTGTTTGGAAACCGTGTGTTCCCGGTGGAATGGGCAGTGGCCAGGCCACTGCATGTTTGCTTTCACTGGTCGTCGCTCCTCTGAGCACGAAGAAGCTGCTGCCGTCAGACCAGTGTTCCCCATGAATCTTTTGGCGTTGTCACAACTAAAACGTCGGCGGCTGGTTCACCATCTCCGGGAAATGCCGGTCAGGAAAGCGCGTCAGCCATTTTGTTGCCGGTGGCTTTCTTGTACTCCACTTTCTTATTATATTTCTGAAGAGAAAGAGCCCACAGGGCCAGATAACCGGATAGGTTTTTGAGCTTTGATAAGCATGACATATGCTTTTCATCTGATTGAATCGTTAATGCAGCTGCATCTAAATACTTGTCGAATTTCTTCAGTGCGAATAGTATTGCAAGACACTTCTTCTCTCTTACGCTGTAGTTTCTGTACCTGAGAGTGTGAGGCTGACAAATGCTAGCGGGTAAAGCATCCCTTGGTGTTCTTGAAGCAAAACTGCTCCAAGGCCATATTCACTAGCGTCAGTCTGCACAGTGAAGGGTAAGTTTAAGTTAGGGAGGCGCAGCCGTGATGTATTAGCGATAGCCTCCTACAGAGCTTGGAATGCTACCTGCTCCACGTTAGTCCAAGATTAATGGACCTCCTTACGCAAGAGCTGGTGAAGTGATTTTGCCAAATCGGCGCAGTGAGGAATGAAGTGGCGGTAGAAGCCCATCATATCCGAAAAACCGTTGTAGTCGGTTGACGCTCGCTGGTGGTTGATTTTCAGGATTGTCTCATGTTTTTCTTCATCGGGTCGTTTTGTTCCTTGCTCGACGATGAAACCTACAAGCTTTATTTTGTTTGATACCAACTGAACTAATCTGGGGGTTGATGGTGATACCTGCTTCCTGCATTTATTGTAATACTGGAGTTAGGTGAATCAGGTGCTCGTCGAAAGTTTGCGAAAAGACTATTACGTCATCCATGTAGGCCATTGCATAGTGAATTCGGCGTCGCAAAGAACAATGTCCACGACGCGCTGAAACGTGGCGGGTGAATTCCACAATCCGAAAGGGAACCTCGTAAACTAGACCAATTCCTGTGGCAAGTAAATGCCATTTTCTCAGTGTCGCACTCTGCTAACGGGATTTGCGAGAAGCCTCTGCTACATTTAAGGGTAGTGAAGAATTTGGCGGCCCCAAGGGAGTACATAACAGAGCCGATTGATGGAAAGGGGTACGAGTCTCAAATCGTGACTGTGTTTAAGCACCGGTAGTCAACGAACAACCAGCGGACCCCTCCTTCTTTTGAGCTAAAACAACACGAAACACCAATGGACTGTTCGACGCTCCTACAGCACGAGTGGTAAGCATTTCTTTGAGAGCAGCGTCTAGGAGTTCACGCTTCTGTACGCTTCGAGGACGTGGATTGAAACAGAAAGGGCGGACGTCACATGTGTCGATCCTGTGTTCCAGTACAGTGACCTTGCCAGGAGCATCTTTGAACATCGCCGCAAAGGGCTTTAGGGTTGTATATAAATATAATTTAGCTCTGATGGTTCTTTGAAGAATTTGATGACGCTCGAGAAGTCATTTGTGGTCTCCAAGAACAAATCCACATTTGTTACAATCAGATGAGATGGGGGATCTGGCGAAGTAGGCACAAACATGAGTGGTTTTACATTGATCCGGTGGCTGTAGGTGCCTGTACGAATATCAAGCACAATTCCCGACTTGTACATAAAATTTCTTCCCAAAAATCAAGAGGCAGGAATGTCCGGATAGGGGTAGGAAACGTTGACAGAATTTCTGCCCATCGAGTGTAAGCGCTAAACGAGCTGCAAGCGAATCAGAGACGGCATGAGCAGAAGCAACGAGCAAATTAGTGTACCTTTCGCAAAGCTAAGCCTTTGAGCTGGAAGTCATTCTTGATTTGATCCCCGAAAACAGATGCAGCTGAGCCAGTATCTAAAAGAGCCACGACTTCTACTCCTGCCATGGAATCCTACACGAATGGTGTTTTATCAGCGTGGGGAGCAAGAGACGGCAGATCACTCACCGTATTGTACAGCACACAGGGGCTGTCGGGTGGCAGGCACTCTGCAAGAACGTTAGTTGTTTGGTTCTCTTGTAGTTGTCTGAGCGGGGAAGGATGGGGCTTTATCTTTTTAGGCATGAGCTGCTTTGCCTAAGGTTTCCCGCGGCCATGCTTCCTGGCGGCTAGATGATGCGAAGACCAAAGCACCCGGTGTTGAGGCCTCTTCGACGCACCTGGCTGCCCTTGAATATCAGCCTCACACCATGTAGCGACCACAGTAGGTTTTTCAGGGCCTTCGTGAAGTGAGAGGACCCAGGGGTTGGTAGAATGTTGGCCGGCGATAGGCATGCGCTCACCATCGCCGGCCTCGGTCTTTTCCTCGGTGGCCAGGGCCGGGTCTGCTTGGGCATTGACTTCTGTAGTGTCCCCAGCCTCCACACCGGAAGCATATCAGAGTGCTTCTGCTTGTGCCTCCTGCACTAAAATGGGTGGCGGCCCCTAGGGGCTGACCTTGGGTCGAGGTGCCTGGTGTGGTAGTCCCACGTTCCTGGGTCGGTGACAGTGAAGGCGAACGGAGCAGACGAATTGTGGTAGCTGAATAGGTCTAGAGCGCCTGGTAGGGCCGCCGGTGAGGCCCTAGGGTAAGACTGACCATGCCATGCACAAGACGGCTCGAGACTGGATTTGGACGGGGGTGGTGGTTGGTATACAAGCACTGCCAACATCGCAGCCTGAATATCACCAGTTTTTATAGCGAGAACATCGAGTGAAGGTTACGAACAACTTCTTAAGTACGCCTGAAAACGCGGATGCGACTGCCTAACTACTCAAGTCACTCTTTCTGCTTCAGATACCGAATAGTCCGCGTGGTCATAAAGCTTCTGAAAGCAGCGTACGTATTCCTGGACGCTTTCATTCTCACCCTGTGTATGCCTGCAGAGTACATATTTCATGCGAATGACGTAGTCGAAGGAAGAAACTCAGCACGGAGTAGCTGCTTCAAGTGGGACCAACTGTCGGAAGAGTGGCGATGATGCCATTGAGCAGCACAGCCAGACAGGGCCACGGGCAGAACGCCTAGCAGAAGTGTCTCATTTGTGAGGGCTTGTGCGTCACGATAACTGCAAAAAGTCTGCGACTCTTCCAAAAGGTCTGCGACTGATTTCTTTTCCATGTGTCCCTCGCACATAGGTACGGCCAGCGGTAAGCGAAAACTGTGCTCCGGTATAACCTGGAGTTCGAGCCGCGCGGCCAACTGCTCGATGATACGAGATGTATCTGGCGCAGACACCTCCTGTTGCGCCTTGTCGGGCATAATACTAGACCTTGGGTACGTTGGGTTATCACCTTCACGAACTGTAATTTTTCCGTAACGCAAGAGCAATGGAGACTGGATGGGAGCCTTACGCATGCGGTTCTCGTGGTGCGAATGCGAACTCCAACGAAAAGAACGAGTACTACATGATAAAACCACGTTGGAAGGAACAAAAGGAAGGGCAACTCTGTGCGAAAACTGCGTTGGGCACCTGATAAAGGCCTGGCCTCCACTCAGGGGGGTCAGTTAGCCCAAAATTGGCAGTGCACCCGCCAACAACGCAGTCAGTGCAAACTGTCTTTAATCCACGACTCAAAGCAATCACCAACAGCCTTCCGAACCAGCCCCGTTCCTGACGCACACATGAATACCAAAAACCTGGAACGAACAATCCCCACAAACTGGTGGTCAATGGGACATAGCCGCTTAACACCAACAGGAAAGCCAGCTCAAAACATAACATCAAGAAATAACACTCACACACAACTCGCCGTAGAATAGGGGCTAACGGCTTGCCCTATTGGCGACGCCCCCAAAACTGGCGAGGCCTCGCCTGTGTAGCCCGCGCGGAGGAAGTACGTTTGGCGCCTCGCGTGAGTGACGGCACTTGCCATCATCCGCCTGCCTCGGAAAAGCCTCCAGGCTCATCGCGCACCTCTTCTTATCTGCCACCCCCTGTGGCTTTTTTGAATGCTGGCGCTCGTCCCGCGCATGATGTGCAATGCGCATGTGTTCTACTAGCCCTGTTTCAACCATCCGTGCTACAGATAAGGACGCATCGGCCCGACATGTACTAAACTCGGTATTACGCGGTGCGAACGGACAACATAGGCAAAAGACGTATCCAAACATAATAATCATGACATGCGTGTCATGTAACAACATGGCCACATACAACACATATGATGCACTTGGAGCTGTTTCGCTAGATTCACATATGCCCGATTGTGTATTATGTGACGTCAATGGATGACGAAGGTGTGGGACTGGTGTAAACAAGATAATCATGAGATGCGCATCATGTGAGAACATGACTGCATATCATATGTCAAGGTGCCAATACATTTCGACATGACGCGGTGCGCGCGTGCTCACCGTCGTTCATTTCGCCGCGTCACGCTGGCGTTGCCACGCCAGGCGCGGGTGTTGCCATATACTCGCAGGAGCGTGCCGCGCTGCGTTGCTTTGACACATGCGCGTTTCAGCGCGTTCGGCATCCCTTCGTCACGAAAAGAGGGAGACGCAGTGTTGTCTAAGTAACGCATCAGCGCGAAACGCAGCAAGTCGCATTTCGCACCGGTTGCCGTCAGGCCACGCGAATTGTGAGGCCGCGTGAGAGGTCGCGCCTGGCGTCAAACTATAGGGTGCTCTCGTTTTGCTAACGTAGCGTCGCTGCGCACAGTGTGCGCGTGCGTGAACTCTACATTGGAGTATATTGGGGCCTTCACCATGAGCTCGTGGCCGTTTTGCTAACTCCACATATAACAAATTTTGTGTTATCTGAAGTCAATGAATGACAAAATTATATGACTGGTGTAAAACATGATAATGCTGACAAGCCTGTCATTTAAATTAAAAACAATGTACCACGCCCATAGCGTGCTTGAGGCCGTTTCGCTAGCTCTACCAATGTGAAATTGGTATCACTTGAGGTAAATAGATGACGAAGGAAAACGACACATTCAAACAAGATAATACGTAAGTCAAGTACGGCATCTTTTACCTCAATCTCATAACATTGTGTCAACTTTAGAGAGACATAAAAACCTTTCTCATGCGTGCTTCGCATATCTCCGTTTCGATTCCCACTGTACGTGGGTTCTGCCTGTCTTTTCAGGACTTTTTTTTCTTGCGTTTCCACACACACACACACACGCGCGCACACACACACACACACATATGTATATATGAATTTGGAGTATTGCTGGAAGTGTTCTGATGAGCAGGAAGTGGCCAATGTCAGTAACAGTTTCCTACTGCAAGCGCCGCACTAATAGTTGGCTTGCATGTTCGAAAGAGTGTTGACTACAGGTCAGCAGTATTGTCGGTGTCTTCACAAAAACTTGCAAGGCCCTTCAAACTTTGCAATTTGTTGACTTCGAAATGTTTTTTTTCTTGAAACGTTGTTTACAAACTGACTTCAACTAAGCTTGCTTTTGTAGCCTTAGAATGGCAGTGATGGCTGCTGCAATTCAGCGGAGCAGGTCAAGCTCCTAGAAGAACGTGTGCAGGACCTTGAGCAGGGGCTCCAGGAGGCTAAAAACAACTGCGGTAAGTCACATATCGATACGTGCATTAAAAAGAGGGTGCAGTGTGTTTTTGTTTAGATTACATCTTTCTGCACAGTTATACATGCTGTGTTAACTGTTTAGGTGCTGAAAACTTTTTTCAGGTAATTTAGAGTCAGTGCAGGAAAATTTCGCGACCATATTCTAAAATGCGGAGCATTTTTTACTTGCACGATGTCGTAGATGCGGCGTCAGCAAGGCCATTCAGACCCCCCTGCGCATGTTCACGTCTCTCGCCAGCCGAGGAAGACACGCGCAAAACTGTCACTCTAGGAGCCATTAAAGGGTGAGGCACCACAAAATGTTAAGCAATCGAGCACGCACAGTGGGGGTGCAGACTTCTCCCCCTACTCCTTTTTCTTGAAGGCGCGCGGTGTGTATATAAGAGATCAAACATGCGTTCAGAATTCAGTAAACGGCGTTATACTCGGCTTTCGCTTGACTTGATGCTTTGCTTCACTCAAGTAGATGTGATGGACGCAAGCGCGCATTCAACCAGTAATGAGGCACAACCCAACAGCAGCGTCCCACCACTCGTTGAATGGAATCTCTCCTTCATTCAATAAATTGAAATAATAAAGATGAAGTAACACTTAGGCATTCCAAAACCATACCTCTTTACGCAACATTCACGCAGTACCCCCATCACTATGTGACGCATTTGCTCGAGTTCCCGCCGGGGTAAGTTGTGGGCGGTTTTTTTTTCACAGCAAGTAAAAATATTTTATTTGTTTGCTTCTTGGAGGGAAGCTTGTCTCTTATGTTTGCGCTACATACTGGACCCAAATATCGAATCGTCCCATAAATACCGGAAGTGATTTGTCGTAAGGAAACATGGTAGGCCTCCCAGACTAGATTTCATGGTGGACGTACACAACTCATTATGTCATTGTCTTTGCCATCACTCTCGTTCTTGCTTGAAACCACCTCTTATTCACCAAGACATTCGCACTGCTACATATATCATATTTGTCACCCATAACCCACTCTGAAAAAACACACAAATGTGCTAAAAGGATGATGGGACTGATTTTAGACCTTTACCAAACGTCTACCTAGGCACTGTCATACTTCTCTCGTGGCGGGGCTAAGCCTCCTCCCAAAATGTTCTGTCAAGGTAGCGACATCATCCTTCATATTCTCTCGTGCAGCCCAGCATGGCGACTTTTTTATGTCTCCTGTAAAAATGCCTATATTCGAATGTTATATGCATGTTTTTTTTTCATTTGTGGAATTAACGCTATTTATGCAGGTTTATGCAGGGGCAATTTATAAGCGAGAACTGATGGTATGTATTATTCAGAAGCTCTTAACCTTTTCTGGGTCGCAATCAGTCTTTAGTATTGCCAAAAAAGTGACACCCTGACCTTTTCGCTATGAAAGATAACCCGATAAGATTTGGAGGAGCGGCCATTGCAAAGTTATAGATCAGAATCTGCCTTTCTCTCCCCCCTTTTTTTGTGTCGTCCTCTGGCGCTTTGGTGAAGCTTGTGAGAGTCTGTGGTGTTATGTGACTATCTTGTTGGGGAAGGCTGTATGCACCACGGCATCAGGGAATATGCAGGTTCAAAAAGGTGACAAAATAGCCGCTAAAAACAAAAAAAAACATAAACCCGTGCTTCTGATGCAAAGCACTATTAGGTATGCATGCATAACTGTTTTTTATTTGCCCTCCTCAGCTAAATAAAAACAGTCAATCATACAAGGAAAAATTTGGAAGAGAAGAAAGGGGCGGTTATGTGCATTGCTTGAAAAAAAGGGGGTGCTTGCTCAGTTAGGGTGATTGTTCGCGATATTGCAATACTCCAACAGCTTTTTTAATATATCTTGGCTGGTGACATTCCTTATGTGTGCTGCAGCTTTGCATTTCCTGTTGCCAGCCTAAAGGAATAGCAGAAGTGCCAAGCAAGTTTAATGATTTTCTACCGCCCTACAGAGAACAAATGTACATTTGTTGGCAATTTAACTTGAGAGGTGTGAGCGAAGACCACAATTAAATGAAACTGCATCGTCGTGCTGTTGGCCATAATGCGTACAGTGTCTACACATTGCAGTGAATGTGTGTATCCTTTGATACTTGCAGCCTTGTCTTTAGAGTTTCTTGCAGCATACGCTGGACACATGTAGCATTTAGTTGTAGAGTTGCGTTCTTTTTTTAATCCGTCATGTGTTCCATGGAAGTGCGTGGGGTTGATGTGAAGCGTATGCTGCTCGCATGACCCTGTTAAAGATAGCTTACTTCGGCTCAGTGACAAAGCACTGCCACATACAGCATGAGCGGCCCTCTGTGCGTGTTATTTTTGCTGAAAACATACTGTATGGTGATGGAACATGAACGAGGGTACAGAATTAGAAGAATTATTGTGCTGAAAAAAATTCTTCAGATGACGCTCACAAAGTGAGAAGTTGCGGCCGCTGCATGTTATTTGTCTGATAAAAGTAAAACAAGCGGTGCACTTCTCCCCGATATTGTATTCACGTCCTTGTGGCTTCTTGCTGCAAACGGGTGGTTGTTTTCTTACCCTTTATAAGCAAATGATTGTGTTTTGTTCCCAACAGCAATGATCACAAATTCATAGGAGTGAAATGCAAAAAGTGAAATGTTAGTTTAGATGTAGGTTAGAGGATGCCAGACGGTCAGAACTAATTTCTCTCACAATAGTGTGGACATTATTGTATCAGAAGGGCGAATCATGATCTTATATTAGAAACTAATCTTTTAACGCTGAAGTATTACCACAAGGGAAGCTGTGTTCAGGAACTATGAAAAGGCAGTCAGTATGATGCCGGGGTGTATGCAGATTTGCAATTTTTTCTGCAGATGATCTGGCGACAGTCTTTTTTTATCTGTGCAGTATTGCGAATCCATCCAAGGCTTCAGATTTTTCTTCTTTACTAATTTTCTGTTGGACATTTAGTTTGGCACAATGATTATGTTCTTGAGGAAGAATAAAATAATGTAGGCCAATGCACACAGTAAGTTGTGTTGTGAACATTGTCTGAAGAATTTACACTTAGTACACCGATTTAGATCGTGCAATTATCGCACCTTTTTCTTGGAAGAATCGGCCATGGTTTAGAAGTGCGATAACTCTGTGAGTAAAAATTTATTTTGAAAGATTGAGCTACTGTTTGAGTTATTTTCCTTTCTTCCTTCTTTCAACTCGCTCTTCTAACTGTGACTAGCGTATGCATTACCAAAGGGTTAGGCTTTGTAAGGCTTATCCTTGCATTGAAAGGACACAGTCACTTTGCTTGGATTTCTTCATAGTTAGCTCATCATTTAAACGGGCGATAACAAGTACTGCCCAAAAAGGCAGGTATAAACTATCATGTTCGTTACTTCATGCCAGTTCCTTCAATTTGCATTAAAGAAACGATGTGGAACAGCTCTGTCCTCGAGTGCATACAAAATATTCTTTAAAGGCACGTTTGAATCGTATACTGAATTATTGGCACGATAGTGAAAGCAAGGTGCGACTTCGCTTTATTTGCACAGTGGCCGCCTCCTAAAACTGTGAACACATGGCATCATAGCCGAAATAAGTACCAGTGTCTAAGTTTGAGGTGTTATCTATACGGGGAAAAAAAGAGAGAGAGATGAAGAAATTTGGGACAAATTTCAGAAGTGCAATCATTTTGTGAGTAAATATGGCAGTACTTGCTCACGGAATTTGTCATCTGTATTTCACAAAGATGGTAAATAAAGTTATCATTATTATTAGTTCAGTGTTTGACACTGGGACAATAACTTGCATTTTCTTTTTCTGTCTGCTTCAGACTTCCTCAACATGCTAAAAAATTCAGGATACTGGTGCGTCGGCTGTAGCCTCGTAGAGCAGCCGAGGGAGCATTTTGTAGAAGCCGAAAAGGTAGGTCTTGTATTACAAGCAAATTTGTGCATACACGTACCACCAATGGCATGTACTAGGGAAGTGGTTGACGTAGAGTTTAAGCATATGTGTGATTGTAAAGGGTACGGTCAACTATCAAATTTTTTACCACTGTAACACAGGAACTGGAAGAATGAAAGCAAGACAATGGTTCAAAAGGCTTCTTTCTTTGTTAGACAGGTGTGGCATCGGAGAATAACATCAAAACCACCGAGAAGTGTGACTCACCAGTCTCGTTACGCTCGCGCTGCGCGAGAGCTCGGGTTCACCGAAGCTCTGGCTGACCTGGAATAAATTACGTGTCACCTATGTTCTGTTGAGTCAGTGACGTGCGTTGTAACAGTGGCGACGAGAACAACTAGGGCCTCAACCAGTCCTGGACCCACAGAGCCATGATCGTAGGACAGCCACCAGTGTTTGAGGGAATGTGGTCAACGTTGCGAGTTCGCCTCGCAGCCAATTTCAATGCGAAAGACATCACGGACACGACGAAGTGACGAGCAATGTTAGTGGCCTCGCTACAACACAGCGCGATACGTGTGGTTCAGGGATATTGCTTTCGAGGTAAATGAATGCATTTAACTACGACAATGCCGTTAGTCACCTCGAGGTCTACTACGCCCTATAAGTCAACGAAATACCGGGAAAATATGTTTTTTTACTCAGTCACAACTAGAAAAAGAGGGGGAGCAAGAATTTATTGCTGAATTTGGCTGGCTGGCAGAAAAATGCAATTGTGAACCGTCAGTCGAACGCATAGTACGATACCGAATCGTGCGTGGAGTTTAAGATGAAAATGTGACACGACATTTGCTGACTCTCAAGAACCTGACGCTAACGGAAGCAGAGGATTTCGTTATTGCAGCTCATAACGTGATCACGAATGATAGAAGCATGCAATCTACCGATCAGAGTAGCATCCAATCCAAGCGTTGGAATTGGCCACGAAAAGGGCAAACTAAGGCCGAAGGCATGACACTTTGTCATAGGTGCGGCTGTCACAGAACGAGCGCTAAAAATGGGCGCGCCGCCAAATTCTTGCAGTAACGCGCGAAAGAGACGCCGCGAGGTCAAAAGAAAAAAAAAATTGCCCGCAGCTTCCCTCGGGGGAACACTGAGGAGGATGCGGAGCATATAATTGGTTAACGGGGTGTTAAAGTGCGACTTACTTGGGTCGATGGCTAAATTGGTTAACGTGGTTGTGAAATGGGGTGTTAAATTGCGACTTACTTGGGTCGATGGCTAAATTGGTTAACGTGGGTGTAGGAGGGGGTGTTAAATGAGTGAACACGTACACACGTATGCGAAAGGGCGGCGCTGGTCGAAGGGACGTCGATCATTGTGTTTGTGGATTCGTTGGAATTCATTTCACCGCGACCTTGGACGTCGACGCGCCGTACAAACCAACCGACGAGCGGCAACTGAGCGAGCGAGCGCCGACCTTGAGTATATATACAGCGCGACGGCGCCTGCACTGTCAGCTGTTGAATGTTCTCGAAGCGCGACGCCACATGCGCGTCCACTGGAGAATCAGGAGAATTGTAGATGTCGAACGCGGTGTGTAGAGGAGGAAGGGTGCACAGATGGTGGAGGAGTGAAGCGTGCGCGGTGTGTAGAGGAGGAAGGGATGCACAGATGGTGGAAGAGTGGGCGACGGCGCGACGGCGCATGCGCGCGCGTCAGCTGTCGAATGTTCGAGAAGCGGTGCGGACGGCGCGGACGGCGCACTACAAGGCGCGAGTATAAGATGCTTCCGCATCTAAAAGAAAACAAACATCCAAGGCTCCCCGGGGCGCGCGCTCTCCTCCCGGAAGCGTGGCTTCGCCGACGAACCTCCTCACCCCACAACGGCGGCAGGGCAAGCGCTGGAAAGTTCCAGAAGGAAATAGGCGTGGTCATACCGAGCTGAGTCATCTGCCGCGGAGGGCATTCGTACAGTCTCGCGCCTCTCCCCAGCCTTCGCTGCGTATCGCGCCGACGAAATGACGAGAACTTTCTGGAATGTTGCGCGGAAGGTATTTAACCGAGCAGCCGAGACGAGAGATCAGGAGAAGACGGAAGTGAGCGCCAGAGCGCGTAGGGATTCCGCCGTGTAGTCGGCGAAGGTTTTGTCCGTAGAGACAAAGCGGGAGAAGAAGATGATTTCCACCTGAGGGGTGACGACTCGAGCTACAGGCAAGAGTGTGAGTTTACCGCTATCGAGCGAAGACGCGTGGCAACAGCTGCGTGTGTGAAGCCGGCGTGTTTCCGGCGAAGAAGTTTGAAGCTTGGAAAGTGGCCAATTGAAGACGCGAGGTTTCCTGGAAGAGGAACTTCGAGGGCGCAGAACGACAACAACGCTGGACTTTGAGTGAGTGATTCTCGGAAGAGTATCATCCAGACTTTTGTTCCAAGAACTTTGGACTGGATAGGTTTTCTATCTCTTTAGTCTTTAAGTGCCTTGGCTGTTCAATGCATGCGACTGCATTATAGTGCGTATTGTTGTCTGTGTCCGTTGTTTTGAGTGTGGCTGATTGTACTGTGTAGTACGTTGTTTGATTGGTGACGTATTGTATGTAACTATTGTGGAGTGTGCATTCTTGTGTGTTGTTTTCGATCTGTCATTTTTGAGAATATAATATTTGTTTTGTTTATCAACTCTCGGCTCTGACTTGTTCTTTGGGCCACAGCCAGCGTCCGCTGGCGCGCCAAAAAGGACCACTTCTAAATTGTCCACGCTTTCGTGGTGTGGTTCGGGGGGCCAATACTTCGGCCCTTGGAATTAGCCCGGCGATCGCCTCCCTAATTAACGGGACCTGTGCGTGACAGCGGCAGTGAAGCTCACTCGAAGGAGCAGTGCTATCACGTTCATACGGTCTACCGCCGATGTGGTGAACGAGGGCAGGTCACTCGAATGTGCCGAGAACAAACCAAGCGGGAGCCCCGTGGCGCCTACACCCTGTCGGCAGCAGCCGACAATATCTAGGAGGATGAGAAGCTCTATACTATAGTGGGTCATGAAACGAGTACTGGTCGCATCGTTAAGCCGATTTTCAAGAAAATTACTTGTAGTGGTGTGCCGCTTGCCATGTTGATCGATGCGGGTCAGCTGTTAGCGTTATTTCAATAAGCCTGTTCAAGCAGAATCAAAGCAGATGGCCGCCTCCAAGCAGCACCATCCTCAAATGTTTATGTGTTTTGGGAGAGCTTTCAGTGGTTGGAGAAGTGCACAATAATGTGACTTGTGAGAGGCACGCCGTACAGGGCACCCTTGTTATTTTTGATACCCCTGGACCAGCGTTATGTGGAAGGAATACCATCAAGGCGTTTAACAATTGTGCAGTGACTATGTTAACCTAAATGTCGTCACAAACCTCACCACGCGCAAGAAAGACCGCAAGAGCCAGGAACTTCACATTTTTCTCAAGTAGTTCGAAGATGTGTTTGTGCCAGATTTAGGACTATCAAAAGTTTACTGGTTAAGCATATCCTGAAGGAAAATGGCACGCACCACTTTTGCAAAGCTCGTACGCTGCCACAGACTTTGATAACCAAAGTGTCTGATGCTTTGGACCGATTGGTTGCTGACGATATGATATCAACAGTTATGGCTGCAGAATCAGCAACGCCAGCGCTTCCAGTTCTTAGGAGTGATGGATTCATTCGACTATGTGGAAATTTTCGCCTACAGTGAACACGGCCGCAGTGACTGAACAGTGTCAACTACCCCGTCCTGGACGACGATGCCAAGAAGCTGAGAGTCATAAGCACTCACAAGAGCCTATTCTACTTCAATAAGCTTCCTTTTGGGATTAATTCCGCTCCGGTCATCTTCCAGAGTTATATAGATTTCTTATTCAAGGATCTCTCAGGTGTACAAGTCTATCTGGATGACATCATCGTGGCTGAGAAGCGCAATGACACTTCATTGTTAAAGCAAGTCTTGCTGCGCTCAACAGACTATGGTCTCGAGATAAACATCAAGAATTGCAAATTGAGACAAGAAGAAGTCACCTTCCTCGGACATCGAGTTAATGCTAATGGGGCTCAAATATATTCGTTGCTATATATTCGTTGAGGTTAGGAGAGATGATTACTATACGGTACTTCGTAATGGGCATGTACGCTGCCGTTGTGGCTTTCCTGGCAAAATAAAAGTGGTGTTAAGGTTCGCTATCAACAGAAATATAGCTGGTAAATAGAAAAACACCATAGCAATATTGAGTTGGTGGTACGTACCATAACTAACCTTAATAGGATATATAAGATGAAGATGGTTCAAGTCTATGAGCAAGCATCCAGCCTTGTTAACGTAATATTTCGAATCTTCTACGGAGAGTTGGGATCTACATTGGGTAAAATGAAAACGCAGCATACTATACTAATGGGCGAATTCAATGCTAAGAAAAGAAGAAGTAGGCACGACGCCAGACATTAGAGATTTACGGCATCGCTACTAGAAATGCCAAGCGGAACTTAGTGGACCAATTTGCGGAACGCCATATTTTATGAATATTGGTTGTTTTCTACCGAAAACAAGTGAATCTAAGTGGACAGAGCTCAAGAATCAAATAGACTCTAAATTTAAAGCATACTCAAGCATTGTGCACAATGTTAAAGTTCTTGGCAAGGTATACTGTAGCAACCTTAGTGTGAAGAGGCCTCAAATTCGCCTAGACTTGAAGAAGGAATGACCAAATCTGACTTTACAAGAGCCCAATCTATGAGGTAGCAGTGAGAAGGAACGTAAAGTAATTTAGTCTGTCTTAGCACAGATACTTGTCTATTTTCGAGGAAATCGTTCTTAGCGTGGACGCAATGATTGCCAATCTGGCGAGTATTCTTACGCAGTGTGCAGTGGAACTTGAAGGTATGTTAGTAAGACATGACACTGGAAGCTGTTCCAATATTGAATGTTATGTGGGCTTTAGCATCCCACTCCTCCCATATGAATAGGAGATACACAATAGGGGAAGGCAGCAAAAATTTTGACCACCTGGGGTTTTTATTGTGCACCCAAACCTGAGCACATTAGTTTACAGCATTTTCACCTCCTTCGACAATGCAGCCATCGATGCCGGATTCGATCCCGCGACCTGCGGGTCAGCAGCTCAGTACATTAGCCACTGGACCACTACGGTGGGCGTCCCAGGAGACGAAGAACCTTATTAAGAAATGTCAAAGTATAAAAGCCTCAATGACAGTAGAGAAAATAAAACTGGCAAAACTTTCTAAGATGATCATCAGCCGAAAGGTATGCGATGTAACAACATAAAACATAGAGAGATTCGAGCATGCTTTCAAGAACGAAGAAAGCTTGAGACAGGCAAAAGTTAGATGTGTGCAGTAAGCTACACGGAATAAAAATAACTACAACTATTCAGAGGATAGTTAAAGTAACGGAGGACTTTGACAGATTCGTGCACTAGCCGGGAGTATTACGACCACATTGTGAGAACTAGCAGTAACCAAATAGCTTCATACCAGTATTGACAGAAGGGGTCAGGAAATGCGGCGGCTGCATTTCCGATGGAGGCGGAAATGTTGTAGGCCCGTGTACTCAGATTTGGGTGCACGTTAAAGAACCCCAGGTGGTCTAAATTTCCGGAGCCCTCCACTACGGCGTGTCTCATAATCATATAGTGGTTTTGGGACGTTAAACCCCACATATCAATCAGGGGTCAGGAAAGTCTTGACAGAGTGCAAACAGCCAAGCTGCCGGTAAGTATAAAATAACGTCAGCTATGCTGAACAACGAACTAAAGATTTTGTTGGAAAAAGTGGCCACTACGTACATAGTGTCTCCTCACGAGGAGGGTACCAGAATCTTAAAAATTACTAACATCATGTTGATCTACAAAAGAGGGGATGACAAGGACTTGAAAAACAACTGGTCGATCAGCTTGCTCTCCGGCCTATACAAGCTATTTACAAAGTTGATTGCTCGCAAAACTAAGACATCAGAATTCAATCAACAAAAACAACAAGCAACATTTTGAACATGCTACTAGGCAATCTATTACATTTATACCATCAATGAAGTGATAGAGCAATGCTCAGTACAAAAAACCACTACAAAGAACTTGTATGCAGCTAGATTAAAAAAAAGTTCTTAAATTGATACGTATGATACATGGCAGCACAAGAGAGAGCTGGGCTCTGCGCTGATGCATTATGATGAGCAAGAAGCAAAATAATGAGTAAACAGGGAGACAGAAATTAGAGAAATTTTTAGTATAGCTCTAGAATATATTCACACCTCTAAATGAGGTAACCGACGATAGCGTTCACACTATGAACAATATTCTTATTAGTATTATCAAGGAGATTTCAACGTATGTCAGACGTAGAGCCACTTGAAAGCTGATGGCTTTGCCTGATGGCATTGCCTTGGTGAGTAACACAGGGAGAAATTTGAGCTCACTAATACTGAACTGGGTTGAAAAGCAGCAGAGTTACAAAGTTTGTGTGCAAGAGTATTGATAGAAAGCACCGCTTTGCGACAGGTGGATAGACGGAAGTTTTAAAGAACTGTGTCTATTTCGAACACGTTGTAGTGGTTGAGCCAAACCATCAGAGTGAAATAACTTGAAGAATGAAGGTGGAGTGAATCACAATCAGCAAGCATTCTCAAATCATGAAAAATAATCTACCACTAACCATCAAGAGAGAGGTGTATAACAGCTGCATCTTGTTGGTACTTACCTACGAAGCAGAAACCTGTACGATTACGAAGAAGGTTCATTCAGCTTCAATTGAAGACGAAGCAGCCAGCGATGGACAAGAAAATATAGGTGTAATCTTACGAGACAATGAAATAACATAGGGAGTCACGACACACACCGTTGTTAAGGATTTCACAGTACAAATGAAGAAGAATCGAAGATGGGCTGGACTGGGAGCGTGTAAGCAGTAAAACCGCTGTTCAATAAAGGTAACTAACTGCATTCATTGAGAAGGGAAACGTGCGAGAAAAAGAATTGAGACTGAAATTTTTTAGGTATCACTTGGCAGCAGAAAGCTCAAGACTGGCATGATGTGCGGATCATGGTGGGAGCCTTCGTAGTTCGCTGGGTGTAGTGAGATTGCTGATGATGATGATTACTATATTGATAATAAGTGTAAAGGAAGAAAAGGGAGTGGAAAGGTAACTTACCAAACAATACTCTTTTTGTCCAATTCTTGTTTATTTTTCCCCGCCGTGGTTGTCTAGTGGCTAAGGTACTCATCCGATGACCCGCAGGTCGCGGGTTAGAATTCCGACTGCGGCGGGTACATTTTCGATGGGGGCGGAAATTGTGTAGGCCCATGTGCTCCGATTTGGCTCCACGTTAAGGAACCCCAGGTGGTCAAAACTTTCCGGAGCCCTTCATTACGGCGTCTCCCATACCCATATGGTGGGTTTGGGACGTTAAACCCCACATATCATACTCAGATGCCCTGAAGGCCCCGAAGGGCATTGCATAGGCTGCGGGGGGGAGAACAATGTGTTGAGTACATTTAATTCAAGAGCAAACACAGTCAAGAGCGCGCATGTAACAAAAACGGTAGAAAAGCAAACAAACAAACAAAAATAAATGGTAAAGAAATACAAAGCAAGCGCACATAGTACATGGTTCATGGCTCTGATAATAAAAATCGCTTCAAGTGGCTTACAAACAAATCGTGATTATAAATTGCGGCAATATCTTCTGGTAATTGATTCCAATGAAAGATGGCCAAGAACAACGGGAACAACGGGGATCGACAAAGAAGATTAGTACGGGCAAACAAGGGAAGGACTTTGAAAGGGTGATCTAGACGCGGAAAAATGCGATGGGCAGGTTTGATATGCGATGCAGCGAATGACGACGCACTATGATAGAGCTGGTGGAAGTGACACAGTAATACTAGTATTCTTCGTTTTTCCAGGGAGGGCAGCTGTAGAGATTTTTAATGGCAGTTATACTAGATGTGCGGGAATAGTTCTTAGTAATAAGACGTGCTGCTTTATTTTGCAAGGCCTCCAGTCTGTTTGTTAAGTATGCCTGGTTTGGGTTCCAAATAATAGACGCGTAGTCGAGTTTGGATAGAACTAATGAAGTATAAGCTAAAAGTTTAGTTGACTGACTAGCTAAATACAAATTTCAAACCGAGTGTTTTACTTGCCTTGGAAATTATAGCATCAATGTGTTGATTCCACTTAAGGTTGGACGACAAATAGACACCCAGATATTTTAGCGTAGAAACGTTTTCGACAGCTGTGTTATTAATAGAATACGAATTTAGGTACATGTTAGTAGACCTAGTAAATGTCAGAGCTTTTGTTTTGAAAGCATTCATTTGCATTTGCCAATCCTCAAACCAGTTAACAATATTATCCAGGTCGGTCTGTAAAATATTAGAAACTTCGGAGCTGTTAATTTTTCTGTAACTTACGCAATCGTCGGCGAATAACCGAACGTTAGAACTTAAGTTATTGCCTACGTCATTACTGTAAACCAAGAATAAAATTGGTCCTAGTACAGAGCCCTGAGGCACTCCTGATTTGACTTCGGTTAAGGGGGCATTGTGGTCATTTACAGAAACGCATTGATAGCGCTTGGTTAAAAATGCTGCAATCCAATTGAGTACGCTGCTGTTTATGTTAAGCCGGGCAAGTTTTATCATTAGGCGTTTATGGGGTACTTTATCAAATTCTTTTTCAAGGTCGATAAATATGGCATCAATTTGGGATGAGTCATGAACGGCCTGATGTAGGTCGGTTACAAGCTCAAATAATTGGGTTTCACATGAACGCTCCCGAAGAAATCCATGCTGATGACACCGCAGGGGCGCCTCTGCAAGCAGGCGTTTGGTGTGTAGCGACACCATAGACCCGAGCTAACGGGGGAGTTTTGACTCCCTCCCACGCCTAGCCGTGCGTGGCTTTGCCGTGTCCGGGGAAAAGGGGATCCTGGGGGTTGAGCCGACGCTGGGTGCTTGGACCTTTAAGGCCCCCCGGCAGAGGCAACACACCCCTTTGGCCCCGGCTTCACGTAGACGGCACCCCTGGGCTGACCCACCCAGGGGAAATCGGCAGTCGCCTTTTCCTATCTCTCTCTCCCTACATCTTCGTCTTTTGTTCTCACTTTACATCTTTCCTGTCTTCTCCTCACTTCATTTTACTTCCAACTTTTCCTGGCGGCAAGGGTTAACCTGGTGTAAATATCCAAACTTGGATAGATATATTAGGTTATGGCAGTTGCGTACTACTGGCGTTGTGCAGACATGTTTACATGTTCTGCCACGTCCCCTTGTTGGGCTCCGTGGTGGGTGGTAGGCGCCATTACTGAAGGAACTGCACTTTTCTATGGTATCACGAAACCCCTTATCCATTGATCGCCCCTTCAAAAGGTGGTGCACCGAAGCAAATGTAATGCCGATTTCAGAAAAACAAGACCATTTCCCTAAGTACCACGTTATTCATTGCGAAAACTCGGACAAAAAAGCTCGCAACATCTCCCCATTCCTCGTGTCCAGGTGCCTAACCAAGACTATCGGAACTGGCTATAAGGCTACAAAGATAGCAAGTGGAGACTTGCTAGTGGAAGTTAAAGACAAGACACAGTTTCAGAAACTAGAAAAATTAGTAGCATTTGGGGGTCAAGCCCGTAACCGTCTCTGCGCACCAAACGATGAACACTGTCAAAGGCGTTGTGTCAGACGATGACCTAAAAGACCTAACAAATGATGAGCTTCTGGCTGGCTGGAAGGACGAAAACGTCGTTCACGTACAGCGTATCGTAGTGAGAAGAGAAAACAAAGAAATTCCAACCAAGCACATAATTGTGACCTTCGGGTGCTCCACACTACCGCAAGAATTAGTTACCGGCTATCTAAAACTGTCTGTGTGACCCTACATTCCGAATTCGCGGCGCTGCTTCAAGTGCCAAAGATTCGGACATGCTTCTCAGAGTTGCCGTGGGCAGCTTATCTGTGCACGGTGTGGTATCACAGGCCACTCTGCAGATGATGACTGCAAGGCCGAACCCCACTGTGCGAACTGCGATGGAGAACACGCGGCGTATTCTAGATCCTGCATAGCATGGAAAAAAGAAAAAGAAATTATTACCATCAAAGTCACCCACAACATCAGTTTCCGCGAAGCAAGGCATCGGGTCTCCCCTTTCTATGCAACAAAATTATTTGCTGAAATGGTGCAACAGGGGGCAGCACCACGACAGCATCAGGTGGCCGCCCAAGCTACGCACAGCGTGCTGGAGCGACCACCGCTTGCCCCTACTGCGGGAGCAGCCAAGGTTGCTCCGGCCTTACTCAACAAGGCCCCACCATGGGCGTCGACATGCATTGGCACGAGCCAAGGCAACGGGCAGACTGCGGGAACCCCGTCGACGTCCAGTGTAGAGGGTTTGAAGGCTTCGTATCTTGAGCCGAAGCCCACAACGCCCAGGGATCGCTCGGCAGAGCGACGGTCCAACGCTTCTCATGAGGCTATGGACACAACCGCCAGTCAAACGGTGCCTGCAGTGCCGAAGGAGCGGCGAGTTTCTCTCGACCGCTCCAAAAAAGACAAAAGACAAATTACAGGGCCTCCAAAAAGCCCTCTAAAATAAGTTTCGTTTTCCATATCCTGAAAGGTTATGGTACCATTCTGTTTTGACTTTAGTATCACACGCATGTCACCAAGGTTTTATTGCCAACAAGTCAATTCTTACTCCATTTTTCTGCGCAAGTTCACTGCCCAAAATGGCTTTTCTCCTCCATTGGAATTGTAGAGGACTCATTCACAACATAGGGGACACAAAAGATTTGCTAAGTAGTCTCTCTCCAATGGCTATGTGCTTACAGGAGACCAATCTGGAAGAAAAACACACCAACTTCCTCAGAGGTTTTACCGTAGTACGGCGCGATCGCGTCCACGCTAGCCGGTTATCCGGTGGCGTGGCTATTGTCGTCAAAAGTGGAATTGCAGTGAGAGAGATCACCATCAACAGTCACATCGAGGCCGTAGCCGTCACCATTTTAGCTCACAAAACTATCACCATATGTTCCATATATATCCCCCCACACACGCATTTTTCAATTAAAGATATAGAGCTTATTTTGGACCAACTGCCTGAACCGTTCGTTATCGCAGGGGATTTTAACGCGCACGGAATGCTTTGGAGAAGCAGTACAACTGACACCAGAGGACAAACCCTCGAAGATTTTATTCTGAACAATGACGTATGTCTTTTAAATACTGGTAGCGTCACCTACTGCTCCCCAAGCACAGGAGCCACTAGCTGCTTAGATCTAGCGCTGTGCTCACCTTCGCTCTTTTGTGAACTAAAGTGGAGCGTGATAGATAATGTCTACGGCAGTGACCATATGCCTGCTCTCATAAAATTAACACAAACCCTTCCCACCACTCAATCCCGACCCCCGCGTTGGAAACTACATCTGGCAGACTGGCCACTGTTCACTGAAAAAGCTTCCCTAGAAAAAGAGATGCTTGATGGCCTAAGCATAGAGGAAATGAACGAGACAGTCACCGCTTGCATACTTGCGGCAGCCGAACAAACTATACCACAATCTTCCAGCATTATAAAGAAAAAACTTAAACACTGGTGGACAAAAGAATGCACACAAGCTAAAAAAATGCAACACAAGGAGTGGGGCATTTTTCGTAAACATCCTACAGGAGAGAACCTCCTAGCATTTAAAAAGGCGTGAGCAAAGGCAAGATTTATTCGCAGGCAGGCTGAAAAACTCTCGTGGAAAAAGTACATTTCATCTATCAACAGCTCCATCACATCTAAAAGAATGTGGGAGCAGGTGCACAAGTTTAACGGCAACTACAGTTCATATACCATCCCCATTCTCTCAACTCCTGGCATCCAGACAACTTTAGGCGAACAGGCAGACCTACTAGCGCAACACTTTTGCGCTCTTTCGAGCTCAGCAAACTATTCAGCAGCTTTCCTAAAACATAAACAATCTACAGAAAAACAAAAGCTTCCTATTACAGGTTATCACGACAGATCATACAACTCCCCCTTAACCCTGCAGGAAATTAACAGAGTGCTTTCTCAAGGTAAAAAAACAGCACCTGGCCCTGACAAAATACATTACCAAATGCTCGCCCATCTGTCCCAGGAAGCGGTGAAGGCATTGCTGCACTTCTTTAACGCTATTTGGATCACTGGCAGAATGCCAACAGAGTGGAAAAAAGCCATTATAATTCCAGTTCTCAAAGCCGGAAAAAACCCTACATTACCAACAAGCTACAGGCCCATAGCACTTACAAGTTGTATGGCGAAATCTTTCGAAAGCGTTATTAATATTAGGCTAACATACATCCTAGAAACCGATAACTTGATAGATGTTCACCAATGTGGTTACAGGAAAGGATGTACCACCACCGATCACCTCGTTCGCCTTGAACATACAGTACAAGAAGCTTTCCTGTACAAGCAGCACTGCTTAGCAGTATATTTTGATCTTGAAAAGGCATATGACACAACGTGGAAGTACGGTATTTTACGAGACCTGGCAGATCTTGGAATTCGCGGAAGGATGCTTAACTGCTTGTCCGACTTCCTATCGAACCGAACTTTTCAGGTTCGTTTGGGTACCACACTTTCAGAAACATTTACTCAAGAGAACGGCGTGCCTCAGGGCTGTGTCTTAAGCACAACTCTCTTTGTCGTCAAAATGAACTCTGTGAACCAGGTCATACCATCTACTCTTATGCACTCACTATATGTGGATGATCTCCAAATAGCGCGCCGGTCATCTAACATGGCGACGTGCGAGCGACAGATTCAAATAGCACTAAACAAGCTAACACAATGGGCTAACAAAAATGGCTTCCGGTTTTCTGGGGAAAAGACGGTTGCTGTAGCGTTCTCCCAGAAAAGAGGCTTACAACCAGACCCCGTACTGAAAATAAATGAAACAGTATTGCCAATAAAACAAGAACAGAAGTTTCTGGGGGTCGTATTTAATAAGAAGCTCAATTTTCTTCCACACATTAATAATCTCAAGGCGAAATCCAACGGCGCCCTCAATGTCCTCAAAGTCTTGTCCCGAAAGCACTGGGGTTCCGACCGTAAGTGCCTCCTGCTCATATACCGCTCTTTAGTACGCAGCAAATTAGACTACGGTAGTATAATCGACGGTTCAGCAAGAGACTCGTACCTTAAGCGCCTAGACCCTGTCCATAACAAAGGGTTACGCCTCGCAACAGGTGCCTATCGTACCTCACCTATTTTGAGCTTATACGCCGAAAGTAACGAACCATCCTTGGAATATAGGAGAACGAAACTAATGCTCACGTATGTCCTTAGAGTTCGTTCTTCACCAGATCATATATACCACAGTATTGTCACACGCTGTGACCTACGACAACACTATGCCATCAAACCAAACGTAATTAAGCCACTAATACTAAGATTTGAAGAAAAATTTCATGCCCTGAATATTCCTAACGAAGCACTCTCCATTGCCAGAAGGCCACTCAGTTTGGCCCCTTGGAGTGATTTCTCCAAATTCTTGAATTTTTCACTCACACATATAAAAAACAAAACACCCCACGTGAACATATACTACAAGAATTCCTTACATTACAACAAACGTACAACACTCACGAAGAATTTTATACTGATGGTTCGAAGACATCTGCTTATGTCGGAAGCAGTGTGGTAGGAGCAACACACGAGCAAATAACTAGACTACCGCAGTTCGTATCCATCTACACCGCTGAGTGCTATGCGTTATGGATGGCAGTACGATACATTATAAGCTCAAAACATAAAAAAGTCGTAATATTTACAGACTCGTTAAGCGCGCTGAAAAGTCTCAATTATAAATCTCAGTATGAGCGATTCACAGGCGATATTTTAAACATGCTATTTCACACACCTGATGACCACACCATACGCCTCTGTTGGGTCCCGAGTCTTGTCGGGATCCCAGGCAATGAAAGGGCAGACCAACTAGCTGCAACAGCAAAAGAGATGCGCGAGTCAAAAACCAACATACCTGCCAGAGATGGGATTCAAGCTGTTCGCCGGGCCACCACCTTTCACTGGCAGCAGGAATGGAAATTACAACAAAACAACAAACTTCACCTAATTAAACCTGTTCTTGGTGAATGGAAGACCTGTCTTCATCAAGCGCGTTTTATCGAAGTAGTTATATGTCGACTACGAATAGGTCACACGCACATCACACATAATTACCTATTGGCAGGCGAAGAAGCCCCAACATGCGATAAGTGTCAGGAGCAACTAACTGTAATGCACATTTTAATAGCTTGCCCACATGTGGAAACATTTAGAGAAAAACATTTCCGTATGTTTTACAGGTTAAATATTCCCTTTCATCCAATGCTACTCTTGGGCGATGACGCCCTAATACCTATAGCTGATGTGATCAGCTTTTTAAATGAAGCACAACTTCTGAACAAAGTCTAACTACACTAAACTATGCTACCACTAGACATGGCAAAACTTGACTGATGTGATTCGTAGCACAGCCTCTTCGGAGAGGCATCTGCTGCAGCTGGAATTTACAACGAGGCACTTGCCTCCCTGCCCTTAGGTATAACGACACGGGTATGATATTAGTGCTATGTAAAAGCCGTTACGGTTTAACATAACCTCATGCACCAACCATACACATTGACCACCCCGAGCATCACACACATAATCTTAGAAGAGATATATACTTCACGCGTTTACGGAGCCAATACTTTTAGGCCTTTATACAGCCACGCTTCACCGCTCATCATATCCCATATGTCATCGCCGTTAAGACATTTCAGAGTCATTGTCATAGCCCTGTCTGCTGTAAGTATGCTCACCATGAGTCAGGCGCAGCATAGCTTTAGTTGCTCTTGCGCCACAAAACCCAACATAACTAACTAACTAACCATGCTGATGAATATAAAAAAGGTTGTGCTTTGTAAAATACGTCATAACGGCTGATGATATATGTTCTAGAATTTCGCATGGTATGCTTGTTAAGGAGATTGGTCTATAGTTTGAAAGTTCTGATCGGATTTAAATACAGGAACGACGCGTGCGATTTTCCAGTCATCCGGTATGATACCGGTGTCGAGTGACTGTTGAAAAATGGCGGCTAAGATACAAGCTATAATTGGTTTAGTCATTTTGAGCAGTTTTGGACAAATGCCATCGGGTCCTGGGGCAGAATTATTCGAAAGTCGATCAATGGCACATTCAATTCCTTCCGTTGTGATGGTAATGCCACTCATAAAAGTCAAAATAGAAGCTGGTTGAAGTTCAAGTGGTCTTAGTGGGCTTTCATCGATGAAAACAGAGCTAAAAAAAGAGTTAGGTTTGGTCGCAACCTCGGAGGGTGAACGTAATTCGCCTTCTTTGACTATATCTATACTAACTTGTGAGTTCCGTTTGGGATTGATTATATTCCAGAATTTTTTGTAGTACTTTTTAACATGCTGACAATATCATTATTATACAATTTTTCTGTGGAATCTTCAAATAAAGATTTGCAGTTTTATGTTGCTTCGCGATAGCGTTCCCAATCACCATCCGAGTTGAAGGACTTGGCTTTTGAGTACGAGCGTTTCTTCTTATTTATTGCTGTATTTACGTGTGACGTGAACCATGCGCTTTGAGCTGATGAAACGATTTCGACCTTGGGGATGTGCTTATGCTTCAGTTCAACTAGTTTGTTTTTGACACAGATCCAGTTATCATTAACATTGCGGTTACGCATTGTGCACAAAAATTCAACGTAAAAAGATGTCAACTCTTGGAGGATAAGATCAACATTTGCGCGTGCGTAACTGTAGATAGTTTTCTTTGGCTGCCCAGGTTTGTTATTTTTAATGGATATTCACAGTGGAGAACATTGTGATCACTAATAGATTCCAAAACACGGACAGTAATTTTCCCCGGCTCGGTAGTTAATACCAGATCCAAAATGGCATCGCCACGTGTGCATTCACAAACCATTTGTTGCAAATCAAATAAAGAAAGCACATCTAAAAATTCCTTGAATTCGTTCTTTCCTGTACCGCCCAGGGGTGTGTAGGATTGCCAATCGACCGCACGGTAATTAAAATCACCACCTAGAATATTTCGTGATGCTGGGTATTTGTCCTGGATAGCGCCTAAAGAATCATATGAATTTCCACGAATTCTTGAGGGTAATCGGGCGGGCGGTAACACACCTTGACGGCACAAGGTACAGAAAGGTACATTTCAATCAGAACCCACAGATTTTTTATATCTGAATTTTATATATGAATTTTAAATCTGAAAGGTATTTTTTACGGCCACTACCACTCCACCACCGCGTGCGACCACTCGGTCTCTCCTGAATATTGTAAATGCTTTAGGAGTGACAGTTTGGTATTGTTAATGACGGGAGTCAACCATGTCTCTGTGCCCAGAACAATGTCTGCCGAACATGATTCTACAAATGCACATAACTGATCTTGCTTTGGGAGCATACTACGGAAATTGCACACTAAAATTGATAAATTTTTTGCTGCCTTAACGGTTTCATATCAGTCACCAATAGTACCATCATCACTTCTTATTATTTGTATTCGTATTGCGTTTATTGTTAATGACGGGAGTCAACCATGTCTCTGTGCCCAGAACAATGTCTGCCGAACATGATTCTACAAATGCACATAACTGATCTTGCTTTGGGAGCATATTACGAAAATTGCACACTAAAATTGATAAATTTTTTGCTGCCTTAACGGTTTCATGTCAGTCACCAATAGTGCCATCATCACTTCTTATTATTTGTATTCATATTGCGTTTATTGTTAATGACGGGAGTCAACCATGTCTCTGTGCCCAGAACAATGTCTGCCGAACATGATTCTACAAATGCACATAACTGATCTTGCTTTGGGAGCATATTACGGAAATTGCACACTAAACTTGATAAATTTTTTGCTGCCTTAACGGTTTCATGTCAGTCACCAATAGTATCATCATCACTTCTTATTATTTGTATTCGTATTGCGTTTATTACTAATAGCATGCGCTATACTTTGGCTTGCGTTATTGTTTTTTAGTTCTGATTACATTTATTTTATTTTTAGACGATCACTTTATAAGTCAATGTTTTGTTCAGAGCAGATTATTTGGTTGGAGTCCGTCGTACATATATCAGTGTTTTAAATGTGCGTGACTATTTGCAGTGCATAGCCGTCAACTGTCATAGTGCCACACTTACACTGATGCTGCTGCTGGTCCGACATTTTTTTTTTGGTTTTGCAACTTGCCAAACTCCTTTATGCAGTTGCCTTACTTCACTGCACTTCTTTCTGTGTGACAGCGGCAAAATTGACTTGACTTCATTAAAGTTCACTGAAGCTCACGTGCAGAGCATGGTATTAAATCAGTGACAAAAAAACTTCAGCATTTCTACCTGTCAACATATCGCGATAAAGCATTTCAAATTAACAGTCTTGACGACACACTGAGAAATTAGTTCCTTTCGTTTCTTTTGAAAGTCGGCGTATCAGCTCACTCTAATAGCATTGATTTCGAATGGCGATCTTTCTCCTTAGACAATATCTCAGAATCGCCCTGTCATAGAGCCCTCGGAGCTTCCATCTACGAAGGCCCTATTTTAGAACATGGCTCTATGAGTCTGAACATGACTCTATGCTATTCAGAACATGGCTCTTCATTATTCAGAACATGACTCTATTCACGACATGGCTCTGTGATATTCAGGAGATGGCTGTATGCTATGTATGCACAAGATCTATTTGTAATAACTCAGCACTTGAGTTTCTGTCAATATGTATTTACGCTGATATTATGTGACATGAATTTTGAACATTGCATGGTAAAAGAAAACGCACTTCGGGTAGAAACATAGTGGTTTCCTAATAATGGCACAGCTAGAAGCGAGGCCAACCAGTACGGCTATTTTGCTACGCAACAGAATTGCTTAAAACAACACTGTCCTGTTTCTAAGAATCCCTAACTCCAACTGCAAAGGTGGCGCTTCTTCTGAGTACGACTGCTGACAAAGTGCACAACGTGTTCAACACGTTCCACCTTGGAACACCGATTATGCAAATATGGCTACACAATAATCAGTACAAGGCTTGTTGCGCACAATTATGGAACGAGGTATATGTGTCATATGTGTTTCGCTTCATGAAGTCGGCACAATGGATTGGAAATACTCGAGTCCTCAAAAAGAGTGCTACACATGAAATTTTCAGAACAGGTGTATTCAGTGATATGGCATCAAATTGTGTATGGTTACAAGAACTGAAACTTGTGCGCGAATATGCTTTGAGAACAAGCGTTGATAATACAGCCTGTGGAATGATTGCGAAAAGCTCCAAATCTGCGTGCAACGAGGCGAAGATTTGGGCCGATGGGCCATCGTATGTACGCTACTGTGGGGTCAATGTCAAAGAAGTCATCTGCTTAGATATTAAAATAGTTATGCTCGTACACAATCGTACAGCTACAATTTCAAGGGTAGTACCAAAGCACCAAAAATGTATTTGAAGAAAATTGACATTCTGCGCAGAATGCACAGCACAGTCATAGTGAAATCAAGAAAACAGGTCTTTATAGGTTCTTTTAAACACCCTCCTTGCTATCACAACAGGTACGCTAAGGTGGCACCCACTGCGTCATAAACAATGAATATTTTTGTGAAAAAGCAAAGCACCCGCTACACCTTTATTTGTTCTTAGGAGCAGCGTTGTACTCTCTACACATCGGTGATACATTATGTACATATTTTCCATTGCGGGGCTCAATTCAAAAATAATTATGAAATGGCTTTTGAATGAGTTGGAAGCATTCAATGGATGATTTGTTATGCAATACCACTCTGTGACGCCTGGCTGCTAATTTGTATTTGTGAAGCTCTTGCTAACGCTTGCTAACGTAATTCTTCTCGCGACATGTAGTCGGTGTATGTTCACTTTACCGGCACTTTTCATTTGCCGGATAGTTAGAATACTGGCCTCTCAAACAGAGCTAAAGGATTGCAACAATAATTTTGGGGTATATAATTTGTTTTTTAAATATGAAGCAGCCTCTTTGTTCATCCGTGCTGCGTACTGCCCAACCCTCCTCCCACTTCCGCACGTGTTCTCTTCCTATCTCTCTCACCTCTGCGCTAACTCCTCTCTCTCCTGTACGATCTCAAGGTGGTACAGCAGCGCGAACTTGATTGATTCGCAAACGCCGAGAGGCGAATGCCCAAGCGACGATGCCACTCGAGTCAATGGCGAAGAAACCAACCCCTTTGTAGAAGCCGCTGCAAATTGGACCGATGGCGCGAATGTGTACTTTAAGCGAGATTTCCTCCACTGAAGCTTCGGCAACAGCTGAAAAGTCTGTGAACATCTTTGGTTTTATGACAACTTGATGATAAAGGTGGGAAGCATTGAGAACGAACTACACCAGAATGTGGCCGTCAACATGCTGGGGATCATGTGTGATGTTTTTTGGTGCAAAAGCTTTTTTATGGCCGAAGAGGGCCAGTTTATAAGACAAGAGATGTGAACAATGAAAGTGTGTGCCTGTATAATGGCCTTAAATAGCTCGCGCTAAGGCGGGTAAGGGGGGCCTCATCCTTGCCCTTGTGGTAAAAGTGACGAGTCAGGTGCTTTTCATAGTAGCCACTGCTGTAGCAACCTCTCTTGAGAGGTCACGCTTACGAAGCCTGCGAATATTACAATAAAAGGGCAGACTTCTCTTAAAAACGCCCACAAAGATTTATGAGAGAAAAGTAGTTGTCTACCGATTAACTTTGCAGAATTCAGTGGCATCTGTTGTTGGTAGGCTAATAGAAAGCGTTCTCCTCTTAGAGTGTCCAATTGTTCACACTGGTTAAAAACGTAGAGCACTGTTAGTGCTTCTCCGTATCTGTCTCACAATGGTGGATCGTCACAAGACAAAATTTTTGAGTGTGTCGAGCATGAGTGTTCTATCTTGAGCCTTGTTAGAGTCGCCTCTGTACGTCATGATTTCGGTACTGGCGGCCAATCATCAAAGTGTCGCTTAATGACTTGCAGTTTGTTTTGTGTGTTTCTATCCTACTTGTTCTGCAAGTGATCCCGATGCTTTCATTTTAGAGAAGGTTTACTATCAAGGGCTTTGATAGATACTGTTGTTGTAGGAGTGTTTTCGCAGACGGCTGCAGCGAGCTGGTCCGCCCTCACATAGCCTTGAATCTCCTGGTGCCCTGGCACCCAGCACACTACGACATGTTCGTTAAGTTTGTAGGGTTCTGATAAAATAAAGCGAAATGAGGACGTGATTTTTTTGTTCTTAAGTCTTGGCAGAGCGTTTATTACACTGAGGGAATTCATGTAAATACTGATTTTTGTAGTTGTACTTGTTTGATATGATTATCAACCACAAAGATGCGGAAGCTTCCGCAATGATGATGCTTGCATCTGGATGTAGAGGGCAAGCATACGAAAAGGAAGGGTCGACAGCTGCGTAAGACACAGAAGAGTTAGACTTCAAGGCATCTATACAAAACTCAGTCGTGTGTATTTGTGTTGCAGATCCACAAAATATGTTCGGATATGGGCATTGGGAGCGTGTTTTGTATCTTTAGGCAATACACATTGTGGTCTAAAGTCTGCCATTTCTATGGTGGCGGGTATGGTGCTGGACCCATTAAGCTGTGTTTCAAGCGGCACACAATTTATCTTGGCTAGACATTTCAGGCGAACTGAGTAGGGCTGTCTCACAGAAGGTCATTTTTAAACATAGTTAATTTTTTTAAACAGAGTTTTTTGAAAAATTGTTAACAGTGGAGTATGAGGGGTGTTTTCTGACGGCGTTCATCTAGCAAAAATATACAACGACATGTATGTTTTCGGCAGATGAAGTGATTCATTTGACTCGACGTAGAGGCTTTCTACGGTGCTAGTGGGAAAAGCACCCGTAAAAACGCGGATGCACAAATGGTAGACTGGCTCAAGCATTTGCAGGACACTTGGTGCTGCACACAGATATATTATCATCCCATATTCTAGACGCATGCATATAAGGCTTTTATGAAGAATCATCAGGCATTTTCTGTCACTGCCTCATGATGCGCGCGATACAATCTTGGATGCATTGATTGCTTCCATGCACTTGTTTTGAGATGTTTAGAGCGAGGATTGAACTTTAGTATCTTGTCTAAAATATAGCGAAAAATTTTGCGTGGATTTCATTGTTTGCCTCTGAACATGCTGGTGAATATCCAGATCGGGATGGGGATTTCTGTTTCTCCCGAATAAAATGCATGTGCTTTTTCGTGCATTAGGGGGAACCCATTCTCGTCTGCCCACTTGGTTTCATTATTTAAGCCATGTTGAACCTGCCGCTCGCACGTTGAGAAGTAACATGATGTATAACCTATCTGCACGTTGTCGACATATTTGAAATAGAACATCTTTCGTTGAATGCAAGTATGCAAGGTATTTATTTTCATAATAAAAAGTGTGCTACTCAGCACGCCACCTTATGGAACGATGCCCTACTGAAAAATCCTGTACAGATAGGACCCGTATCATACGATGTTATTGGATACAGGTGATACAGGGATTATGGGCCATATGGGGGATACAGGGATTACGGGCCATATGGGGGATACAGGGCTTATGGGGCATATGGGGTATATGGGCCATACAGGAGTTAAGGGTTCGTGAGTAATATAGTTGATAGGGGTCCGAGGAATTCTCCGGTCCTGCTGAAAATCATAATATAGTGCAAAAAAGAGAGAACAGTCACACAAAACCACACACCATATAATTTTAAGCAAGCATAAACTAGCCCAAAAACAAGCCCTTCTGCAGAACAACCCCGGTTACTTTGGGCAAGTAGTAAGGGTCAAAAGTAATGTTTGTCTAAGCATGGTAATAAGGCTATACCAGTTTATAGTGTAAAAAATATGAATATGCCACAATGGGCAAATTAATGGTGCTTCGAAAGTACAGTAGACTAAACGGGTGGAAGTGTTGTATGTAGTGTAGTGTCGGGACATTTGAGAAAAACAAGACAAATATTTTTGCATCCTCGAATTTATTTATATGATTACTATAACTTACTAAATTCTTTACTTATTTGTTTAACTGTAAGTTAAAACATAAAGCAAAATACCATAAAGAGTACTGACACAAAATTTTGTAGCTAATATAGCCTGCGACATTGATTCCCTTGAACGTACATATATCTACAAATTGGATGAACAATTATAGCTCAGACGGCCAATTATATGAATATTAAAGTTTGCGTGCCTGATCCAGTGCTATATGCCGCATCTCGCATCATTGAATCACTGAAAGTGACCTGAAGCTGAGTCCCAACTTCCAGGTGCCACCATTGTTGCTGAGCTCAGAGTTGGCACAGCTATATTATTGACATCATAGTCGTTATTGCCTTTTGGCCACACTTGTGCTAGCAGGCTACTATTCAGCGACTGCTGTGTTCATGCCTAATGTAAACATGTGGAACGTGAGGATGCCTTAAGAAAATCTTTGCACCCGAACGAGAACGATCAACTTGACGACGACATTGTGCTGCATATGCAGCAGCAAAACAATGTGAGCACATAACGCAGGCAGCACAGAAGTGCGTCAGTGTTCTGTGTGTAAGAAGGAAGAAGAACAATACGCCATGGTGGGCCATCTCTTAAGCCAGAAGCGCCGAGCGGGAGCTGTTTGCCCCAGCGCCTTGATTACTGTGTCTGTTGTCACCGTCCACTTTCAATATTGATAGACCTGCTGTGCAAGTGCTACTTACACCTGGAAGCCCCGTTTTATGTGTACCATTTAGCACACTAGTTGGCATTTGTTGCATTCCGCGGCTCGTGTTCTTAGAGCTGTGCCATGCTAAAACTAGTCTGTAATAAACAGACAGCAATTGTCCATCTGTCCCATGCTGCAGCAAGCAATCCACCACATTGTGACTAATAGGCTGTCAACAGTGTTAATATTGCAAGACAAAAATTTGCGTCAGTACCTCTTTAAGCAATAATCACTAGCCACAACCTCCAAATTTCTCGCTGTCAGAGCCCCGTTCAGGGGCACTTGTTTGTCCTCTTGATGCACAAATACTCCAATGCGGGGCTACTATGAGGCTCTTGTTCTGAAGCTGAAGGACACTCCACAGGAGCTTTGTAGCCTCCTTGCATTACGACCGCAGCCAAGCCCACTGCTCCTTCTTCTGCCTCTCAAATGAACCTGCAGGGGAAAAATGTCTCTGTGATCCTTCTTTCTTGTGTGTGGGAGTTAACATCGTTACACTCACCCTCAAATTGTTGCTTTAACACTTAAAACTTACTAGCATAACTACTTCAAAAAATGAAGTTTCAATAGTGAAAATTGATCCACGAGGTTTCACAATTTTGAATTCAAACAGCTAAATAGAAGGTCTCACAGAAGAATATGCGTGGAGCTCTAGGCACGTGCATGAGTTGTGATCTGTGGCCTTAGCACAGCATTTAGAAGGGCACATGTCTTTTCTACTGAGAACGAAAAATGGGGTAAAAATTTGAAGTAAACAATAAGTAGGGGTATGCAAATATTCATATTTTTGAATATCTTTTGAATAATATTTGCTATTTGATTCAATTCGTATGGCAAATTTTGCTATTCGAACTATTATAACTTACCAGAGACAAAAAATAGGGTCAATGTCTGACTGAAAGGGACCCTCCAAATTTTTAATATGTTTCACCTCATCACACTCGTATTGCATGAAAGCTGAATTTCTGGCTCTGCTACGGTCGCAAATGTACTGACTCTAGAAAAGGCTGATTCTAAAAAGGAGAAGATAGGTGTGGCAGAGACAAGGGCTTACTTATACTGCTTTTTGACCTGAAATTTGATCAACTCTTTGGCTGCATGAAATCGTGCATATGAACACATCTGTGCATATATAAATTCAATTGCGCATTGCCTTATTCTTTATAAGGCAACTAGGAAGCGCTACCCTACCAACACTTATCAATTTTGCGAAAAGGAAGACTTTATTCTCATAAGAATAAACTTTGGAAGCCTCTCCAACTTTTTCTAGAATTTCACATGAAGTATTTGAAAAAATTCTAGAAGTATTCGAGAAATTTCAGAAAAATATTCAATTTGCACACACACTTCAATATTAGAATTCACTTTGGCACACATACTATAAAGTTCAAGAGAAGTGGGAAAACCAGAAATAGTTTAGCATTTTATCGCACACTCCTGCCACAGAGAATTATTCTTCTTGTTCTTCAAGCACTTTGATGATGTTGAAGCAGGCAAAACCATATAAAGCATCGCCAATTAAGGGCACACTTGCACCAGAGCGACCTTTTCCTCCTGTTCTTTGAGTGCCTTGATGGTAACATTTAATGTCCAGCAATTTAAGGGCCTCGATCATCCACTGTCATTACTTAAATCTTTTTCAAATTTCTTTCACAAATTCAGAATAGTATACACAACACTCTCCATGAAGCAGTTTAAGTGGCCCAGCAACCCTTTTCGAGCATGGTCAGAAAATGCTGCCGAGGGTAGTCGAGGCACCTGAGAGCATGTGAGACAGACATGATGGGGCAACACGCAGCCTGTAATTCATAATTTATTATCAGTCACCTGAAAAACGCTGTTTCCCCTAAACAAATAAGGCTCCAAATTCAACTGACTGCGCTTCAAGTGCGATGTGTACAACCGCAACCGGAGGCTGCCTTATGCCCGTGCACATGTTCGTGATTACACTGAGAAGAAGCCCCATGTTTGAAGAAAAAAAAGGGGGGGGGATAAAAGAGCTCAACTTCAGGATGCACGTTGATAAATAGGCATAGCTTCTTGTCTCCCAGTCATCCCCTCCTGCGTGGCTTTGTGTGAGCTCACTCGAACGAAATGTGAAAGAAAGCACGTAAAGTATGTGACGAATTCCTGTAGCTCCGCTAGTATTTCGCAGATTGCAAAATTTTTTGCAACAGTCGATTTAGGATGAATTAAGTTTCTCTAATGAAGACATTTGATGATTACTTGGAAAGGCTTTTCAGGGCTTCTTCATTACAAGGCAATGCGAACATGTGCCTGTAACTTGAAGGTAGGAACTCTTCAACCTGATATGGTTTTGTTATGGCACAACGTAGTCATTACAATTCCAGCTTCCAGTTTTAAATTTAGTCGACCTGTTCCAAAACTTTACCCACTGTACAAACCACACCTTTATATCAGTAAATTGTCCAAAAATGAAGAAAATACAATTATTATGTGAGCAAATACAGTACATGGATATAAAAAAGATAAGTGCAAGCTGCAGGAGTATAAATGGCATATTCAGGCTGTATGAGGAATGTCGTGGAACTGGTAGAGATGAGTATTAATGCATCAACAGCAAACAAAAAATAAAAAAAGGAAAGCTGCCCACTTTGTTATTTATGAGGGCCAGAACTGTAAGCGGCAGTCCCCCCCCTGGGTGCTGCCCCCCAAAAAGCAAAAAAAAGTGGATAGTTAAGTCAGCCATAAAATAAGGTGCTTCCACACAAGCATGCAACCACAGCTGACACAAATGAGCACTTAAACAGCATTAAAAAAGAAGCCCCCAAGCATAGCCCCTAATGAGCCCTTTGCAGCTACACGAGCTATCAACAGCTGTTTTCTGAAGCATGCATGCTCCTGCACCCTCCTCTGAAAGAAGGCACCGCGCAATAGCCAGCATGCTTCACACCAAATGCTGGTGCAAAAGCCCCCCCAAAAAATGAGAACTCAGGACACAATGTCATGTAGAAGCTGCTACAGTGCTATGAAAAAAGCATGCAAGAAACTTATTCATTTCAAGGCTTTGCCTTTGTTTTGCTATGCATGGATGAGTCATGTCAATATTCCTCGAACCAGGGTGCAAATGGCAACTATTGGCACCCTTGTTCAAGAATCATAGCAATTGAGAATCGAGATTAGCAGAAACCTCTTTTGGATTCAATCTCACTTAACTCTACAAAACAAAACGCTGGTTAAAGCAAATGTGAGTGCTCCCAAGAGTGAAGGGTTTTTGTGCTGTTAGTGACCAATGACCAAGTCTGGTGAGTCAACTTACGAGTCCGTTAAAATATGATTATCTTTTTCACCTATAGTTTCAGTGCTCCATAAAAGCAATATATTGCATAATGGGTGCTCCAGCTGGCACCTTGCAGTGTCTCGTGGCAGTGTAGCGGCCTCCCTCCACATGAAATCGCGCCTTGAGCTCTCAGTTTTCACAGCTCACACATATCTCAATGCACAAGCATTTGTGCACCGACTCAATATTTATAGCTGAGAGGCCAAAACTACAAGAGGGGGGGAGGGGGGAGTCGAGGTTCCTTGACATGCCCTCCTGTGAATTTCTTCCCGGGACATTCTCATAAAATATCTGAGGTGCCAAATCTTTGAATAGAGATTACCTTACTGGGTTACAGTCACTATATAAAGGTCTGAGATTGAAAGGTTGTAACTGGAGCACCCATTATGCAACACATTGCTGTTAAGGAGCATTGAAACCATGTGTGGAAAAGATCATCAACTGGAGCACCAATTATGCAACACATTGCTGTTAAGGAGCATTGAAATCATGTGTGGAAAAGATCATCATATTTTATCGGACTCGGAAGTCTACTCACCAGACTTGTCAGACTTGCAATGAGCAGCGAGTCTGAGTCCACTAGTAAGGCCTAAGGAAAAATTATATTTCATGAGTGAGTGTGAATGATTCGCAGATTTCTTTTTAACCTATGCAGGGTGCTGCTCAATATAAGCACGCAGAGACAGGGTAAATGCAGAAGTGGTTCAGCTGGTAAGGCAATGTGTTATGATATAGAAGAGTTCTTCGGTTGTCCAGAGAAGTGTTACATTATTAAGTAGTACCATCGATCATCTTACATCGCTGCCGAGAAAAACACTGACCAGAAAAAATTTGAAACAATGCAGTGTGATGATGTTTTGCATACAAAACAGCTCCTATTAGCACCTTAATAGGGCATCAGTCAGTCGGTCTATGATGAAGATTTTATAGATGATGCTGTGCAGTCACTGAGGAGGTGTTTTGAAAGAGAGTCTCGACACTGAGGAGTAACAAGTATTCACCGACTGCAGCAGGGGAGCTCCTGGACAATACTGCAGTCTACATGGAGGGACTAGTCGGGCTGGTGATGAAATCATTGCTTGAAGAATTGAATATTCTGGAGTGCCTGAGTTTCATGCTTGCGATGAGTAATACATGATGATTGTCTCACCATCATTGTTAGACCCACTTGAGTTGTCCAGTGATTTAACTAGCCAGTCATTTAGAATAAAATATTGCAATGGCAATTATATGGACACTTTCAACAGCTGCTACCATTGAACATAAGGGCGCAGTTATGAGTGCTGGTGCGTGCTATTTGGATAAATATCACTACACGGCTTGTTTACGTGGTGTGCTCTCAGCACTTTCTATTCGTTGAGACTACCGACAGCACAAAAACCCACTCACTCTCAGCAGCACTGACATTGACTTTAACCAGTGTTTCGTTTTGTGAAATGCAATCTGAAGAGTTAAGTGCTAATCTTTGTATAGCATTCCCATTTGCTCCTATTTCCTTCATTGCTTCGTGCTTGTAACAAAACTCTGAGCTAAGACTTTATCTTTGGACCCCAACCAGCATTTGCTGGCTTGCTAAAACAGGGGTACACCAGCCGAAATAGCATTTGGAGCAATTTTTGGAGCAGCCAAATGTTACTTTTGGAGCACTAAATTCCAAGTTCGGAGCTGGTTATGGAAAAAAAGAACATGCATTTTTATCATGACATAGCGAAATTGGAGCACTATAAAAAAAGGTGGCTTACATTTAGAGAAAAAACATGTGTAAACAATTCAACATAACCTAAATTATGTAGTGTGAGCATACTATTTACTACTATTTCAATGAAGGTAGTATTTTGAACCACCTCGCTAAGGAACCAATGATAAAGTCCATATTAGCGTTTACTGCACCTGTTAAATCAATTGACAAACTCTGAGAATTTCAATATCAATCTGCCGATATTGTGAGCTTGAAATTTGGAAGATTCGTAAAAACGAGAAGTAGAGGTGGTGAAAAAAAAAATTGGCGCACAATTTAGTTTATTTCTGTAGAGAAGCATAAATGTCACACACTGCTTCAAATGATTGACAGTAGCTTATTTATACGTCAGTATTTATACTGGTACTCAGAATTTAATGGTGTACAAACGCATGAGTAACTGAGCAAGATGTGAAGTGTCCCAGTATCGCGAACAGCCCCTTGTAAATCTCAACACGCTTTTTCGCAGGCACCGGTCTAGTGCGGCAAAGGTGACTCAAGCAGCTTTAGAACGAAAGTCAACAAATTTTCTTACCGCTCACCACCCCCCTCCCACCCACCCTTTTCAGCATGGGGCTATGTGCCGCTTCGGCTACCTAGCAAGACGAGTTTGACCAGATAAAGTAACAACGGCGCACCCCCGTTGCCCCGGCGACGGTACTAGATATCTATCGCCAAGACCGTGGCAAGGACGCAGCTTCCAGCCAAAATTTGTTATTTGCCATTGCTAAGGTAACCAACACCGGCATTTACAGCACGTCGAAGCCTTATTAAGCCATATCCGCGTTTCTGGCAAGAGAACTTACATTTTCCGCGAAGGGTTGGTGCAACACATTTTTGTTTTAAAGTTCTGCCATCCCGCCGATACGTATCTGTTGTGGTCAGTGGACCGATAGACATGCAGTGTTGTTACTTTATCAGGTCGATCACGTCTCACGAGCATAGGGTGGGTGGCTAGATTATTTTAGGTATATTCTAGGCAGTTTACTTCGGGTTTGCACGCTTTTAGTGATGGTGCAAAGCTGCAGGTGGCCGACATGGCCTGCATTGCTCACCGCAATTAGTACACCTGAAAAAAAATTGAGGCTTGCTGGGCATTTTGGCGCAGCGTGGTGCAATTTTAACAATTTCACGGGTTTGGCCCAGCTCGGTGCAACAATCGGGAATTGTATCAAATTGGCGCGATTGGCACAGCTGCTGCACCCCTGCTAAAAGGGCCTGATGTTAAACTGTTCAAGCTTTAGCAGTGCATTTTGGGGGATGTTAAGTCAGCCATTGGAGTCTACCCGGTCACTGCCTCCAATTAAGGGGTAGCGACAATAACATTTCTGCTCTATGTATCTACTTTGCCATTATTGAATATGACAGCTCTGCGGGTGTATGTAAACACTGCCTTACTTCAGAGCACTGTGTTGATTAGAGAAGACCAGCAAGTCCCAGACTTCCACGTATTTTTTACCCTATTGTAATCATTTTTGAGCATGTAATGATAGCAACCAGAAGTTTATACTAATTTGTTCAGAGCCTTGCGTTCTATTGACCGAACCAAAGTATGGTTTACTTTATTTAAAAAACTGCATTTTTTTGCTCTTGTACATGATTTTGGACATTTTGCACACTTTCTTTAAGATCAAATGAAAGTTTTTCTAAAGGATCAAGTTCAGTTCAGTACACCACCATGTGTTGCTTGAGTACGTGCACAAACAATCAGCATGACATCTTTTGCCATTTTAAAATTATCATACTGACATAACAAAAAATGCCATTTCGAGAAGATGGAGTTCTACTTATGCAATAAAAATTGCACATTTTTTTTCTGTGCTGACTTATTTTTTTTACTGTGCCACCTTATCTATTTCACTGTGTCTGACTTCGGTAAATGCTTAAACAACACTAGTTGGACAGCCTTTTCTTTTTGCTAAAAAATGCTAAACTTCATGCTTTTTGTCAATTTAGAAAGAAAATAAGCTACAAATACACCATATATAAAAGGGCCATTTGCTTTCAGGTCGCTTTTTTCAGTTGATTAAAAAAAGATACGCAGGATGAGGACAATACTGTAATATCTCAAGCAAGCGCCCCAACATAAGCAAGTTCCATCCTCTCTCTTTCAAGATATTTAAAACATGTACGAACAACTGAGCAAGCACTCCCCCCCCCCCCCCGCCTTTTTGCCATTTCTGTAGTTTCCTTCACTTCCGTTATTTAGAAGCGCAACGAGGTTGCAGAATCATAGTGAATTCATGCATATTTATTAAAGTGTATCAGTTTCGTTGGAAGCACATGCGACTTTTTCACCATAATCTTGATTTTTTGATGCAAGACAGAGCAAGAACCCCCCCGCCTCCGATTCTCGTCACCTTCACCATAGTGGGAGCACTCGCTCAGGATTGCACGGTACACGAAAATTGTAGAAAAAGAATCTGCTTTCATATCTAGTAAACAATGAAAAAGTACTTTCTTCTAACGTTTGCTTACCCTGCTTCCTTCATACACAAAATTATTAACATAACCCTTACAAATATTATTTAGTTCTGTAGCAAGGGAATATGCTGCCCGCTGATATTGTGAACTGCTTTTCTGTCAAATTTATGAACAGAATTCAGAACTTATCTGAACACCTGTATACTATACAATGTGCATATTTCTTGCTCTTACTTGCTTTGTACATAAGTTCGATTTATTTTCCTCACATTTTTGTGTATTCAAGTTCAACCCATTCCTGCATTGGCCCGAGAAGGGGCCTGCAATATTGTAAAATAAAATAAAAATAAGCTACTTCGAAATTCACATAAACTTGGTTCCCTACACTGACAGACACACGTAGTTTCAACCCTGTTCAAGAAGCATGAAGTTGGCAGACTTGTCAATTATTCTGCCCATTGAAAACATCAGTGCTATTGAAAGCTAAATTTCTTAACAGTACACACTTGCCTGACAGCTTCTTCTTGAAGCATGTGAAGCCCTGTCAAGGTGAGGCATCATTGGGAAGGACTGTGGTAGCAGCTCAGAAGTTGTAATACTGGTTGTGATGCAGCAATGGCTGAAGTGAAATATAGGTCGTGGTGGTGGTGGAAGCAGCTGCAGTGTTTCTGCCGAAGGTGCCTGACCTGGAGGATATCACTGAAACCTAAGGGGTGACAGATAATAGGCATTAAGAAATCATGAAAAAGAATGTTCACTACATTATAGAAATTTGCAACTTAGAGTAATGGACAGCTGAGCTTGTTGGTAGAGATTTATGTTGGACTTCTGTGAACATAATAAGCGAGAAGCGTAGCATGTAAAGGGTGTGTCGTGGGTAGTACCTACATTCACAACATAGCTCAGGGGCTAAAGAGAGTGATAAACAGATACAACATAAATGCATTGTGGCCACCAATAGACTAGGTACTAGGCGAGATATAATGTCATGCTGAAAAACATCGAGAGGGGACAAGAAGCTGGACTCACATTTGTTTCGTAAACACACCAAAAATTTTGTTGATTACCATACAGGCGTAAAGTAACATGTTCCTTTTAGCTTCGGCCATACATACATAGGGAAGATGGGCCAGTGTTAACTATAGATGAATGAAAAAGAAGAGAGCGCGAACTACAGGCTCACCGAAAATTCTATCTTTAAATTGTCGAAAGTGTGTTGAAAGCACAGGCCGACCAAAAAAAAAGTGAAGCTCACTCAATCGCAAAATGTATTTGCACATATAGCTCATTCAGATTCTCAATTATGGCCCAATCCGAGGTTGAGTGACTCGGCTTGTGAGTAGAGTTTGCCGACCTATGGCTGAGAGGGGTTCTGAAGCCTGCCATTCCTTTCCTCCAAAGCCTCTATTTGTTGCTCAATCCACTCGTTCCATTGTAAACATTTTCTCTTTCTGGAGGAGGCTCAATCAAACAAGCTTCTAATTGCCAGAGCCATCCTACAGGGCTCTTTTTCTTTCTTGAATCGCTGCCTTCTGCGACTTTTTTTTTTTGGAGGGGTGGGGTGGGGGGGCCTTGGGAGTGTATATAAAACCCAAAATATTACCACTCAGTAGAGACGCTCTAAATGCCATAAAATCCAGAGTAAGCACTCCTAACAGAGCAAGCACCTCCCTACTTTCTTGCTAAATAGAGGTGCTAAATAAGTAGCCTCTTCTCCTCTACCACCATCTTCACTGTTTTCATTTGCCGAGTGAATGCGAAATAAAGCCGTGTATGCATGGGCATTCAAGAAAGTGCTTAAGTAGACGCACAGATGTGCATTTTTTATTCTCAGTGATTCTTCCACTTCCACGTTAAATATTGACCGATGACTGAGCAAGAGCCTACTCTTCAAACCTTGTCGAATTATCATTCACTCTCCAGGAGCACTTGCTGAGAATTTTTCGATAAACACAACATACTACAAAGTCTGTACTTTCCAGTTACACGTACCTCAAGACTAGAGTTGCAGTAACTACCTTACTAAGTCATATATTACTTCATAGGTAGCCATGAATATTCACTTGAATATCATACTGTCTGCTGTGTTGCTGACCGCAACAGCTGCATGTGCTCCTTAATTTATAACTATGCAATAATTGCACATCATATTTGCAGACTGATGTTTATGCAGTGATTTAGCCACATGAATTTATGCAAATCATTACAAAATTAACTGCTTCATGAACGTAACAAACATAGAGTCAGCATGAGTATAACTTGAGAAGCTTGCTTTGGCATGTTGACACTCCGGAGATACATTTCAGCTCATAAAATACAATGCCTATATTTTTCAAAGTCAAACTGGCCTCCCAATAAAAAGCAATTAAAATTTCATGATGCAACGCATATGTGTTGTACGATTTCTTTAGTGTGCCTGTCTATCTTATGAGGTCACAGCTTTCAGTTCTTGACGCAAAACCCATGTAAGCATGCCTCGGATAAGTGTGAAATGTGTGCTAGAATTCAATTTCAGGGTGCTGAGCAGTGCAGTGCAGCTGAAATTCATCGAATATTGAGCAATGTGTACAGCACCACTTTCAATACATGACAGCAAGGCACTGCAATAATGTAGGAAATTAGAAGCATGATGTACAATATTTACAATGCAAACTGACTGGGAATGAAGCAAGTGTAAAACTATGATTTTGTTGACTGAACGGATCAGATAATTCGGTAAAATCATGGGGTCAGAATTTTTGGGCTGAGTAATTCATTTCCCAAAATATTGCAGTCAGCTCAATACAGCACAGCTGGTATACCATGATTGGACACAGAGTGAGACTCTAGTGCTGCAAACTGCGTGCAGTCAGTTCCTAAAATGCTGACTGGTCATGAAAACAAAACGATAAACGGGATAAACGGGATAGTTGAAAGACGTGACAACCAAGGCCACGCCACTTAAAAGAAAACACATAATTGATATAGCACATACAGTCGGTTGTTTGCCACTTCAAATGAAAATATTATTTGGCAATCACAGCACATGCTTCTCTTTTGTGGTCAGTCGTAGGTGCGGCCATGCTATTGTGTGCTAGAAATTTGCAGCATATGCGTCGGGTTACCATGAAGAAAGCGAGTGACACGGATAAACGCCAATACTCAAGGAGTGATGCAGCACGCAGAGAGCCATTGAAATGGTAGCTGGTGCAGATGGCATGAATCCCATGAGCCTTTGCAAGTTTATGCCTCACTTATTCATGGGACATGGCATGACCCTCACTGCAGTATTGTAGGCCTAACTCTCAAATGTCTACAGAGCGCAATTAAGAATAAGCAAAGAGAGACATAAGACACTGTCTTTTTTTTTCATGACAACAAGGGGCCACAGAGGAAGCAGCGGGAAGTTCAGTCGCCCAACACCATACAGACTCAACTTAGCTATCTCTGATTGCCATATTTCTGCTAACATGAAATGCTGGCTAGGAGGCCTGTGCTTTCACCCGGTCCTGTTCTTCGCTCTGCTGCTTGATGCAGACTCGCTTACTGAACTTCTAGGCGGAGAGTAAAGGAAGTTGCAAGGCAGACAGTTCTGATGAAGCCCTTGATCAACATTTGTTGTGCTGAATACTAAATCACTGAGACTCTTACATTACTAAGTCAAAAGTGTGGTTGCTAACTATTAGTGCTGTTCTTTTTCTTTGTAAGAATCATCCCGGCAAAACTGACGTATTTACGTGTGGTGTCAGTATTGTTACTAATTATTTCTGTACCATTCTCCTTTCTTGTAATTCCACTGCAGCTTGGGCTATGCTAGGCTGCAGTATTGTGAATAAATAAATTAATGAGTTGGTGCTACACACTGTCAAATGTCTGAATCAAAATGGCAAATATGTACAGATGTAGCTGGTATATGTACCTAAACATTTCAAATTAAGCAGTCTTCTTTTTTGCTCTGGTTACTACTTCACGACCGAACAGAACTTGAAAAAAAATATGCAACATAGAATGAGTGACCCTTGCCTAGCCAATCAGCACAAATGTACATGAATGAGCGACTATTGTATAGACGTGCGGCTTGTGAAAGCAACCAGGACAATGGAAGTTAGCATTTTGTATATGTTGTTAAAATAAGTTTTACTATTAAACCACATTTACCTTCCAAGTTCAGACGTTCTTTTCACAGTCACTCTGGTAGAAAAGATTGTGTTGCACGGCGAGTCGTTTTTTTTCTCCATCTGCACGAGGTCAGTAAAAATAGTTTAATCAGAGAACACATAAAGTTGGAGAGCAGGCTACTATAAATAACCACACAAATGAAAACGTAGAATGTGCGACTATTACATGCGAACTATAAATAAATGCAATGTAGTGCAGGTTTGCCATCAGGAATAGCGACGTCGACTTGTTCATATATTAATAACTCTGCCAGTGTCACACCGGACATTTCCAGCCCCATCAGGGCCGACCCGAATGCGGTTTTTGATCGCGATCAACAGTGCCAGCTACAACTTAGGTCACTGTGCAGCTGCACATAATACATTTTGATCCAGATCGGTCATGATTGCGATCGAAAGATCCCATGGGACACGAGCGCGCGGTATCAGGTGCAGCATGCCAACATACACAACACACGGATAAAATGTGCCACATAAAAAAATAAAACACACACGCACTCAAACATGTTTTCGTTGTGCCCTCCTTTGTTCGCCTAAACGCACGCCAGCGAAAACGTCATGGAAAATAAAATGACACTCACCTCAAAGAAGGTGGACATCCCTGTAATAGCAGCTCTTCTTGATGTCCTTACCCGGCTCACTTTGCCGATAATGGCCTTTTTTGCCATATCGGCAACGCTCAGCGATATGAAGCACTTCTCGAGGTTGTCCACAACGGCGCGGTAACCATCTCCGCAAATGACGAACGTGACTTTTGGTGCACCCCGCATTTCAAATGACTTCTCACGGTTTTACTGAACCACATCTGTTTCACACCTGCCGCACAGTTCGAAGAGGCATAGAGGCTGCACACAGGAAACGTTTAAATCCGGTAGCACAAGACAAGCAACAAACCCCTTCGCACAACCTGCAAGCGCCATATTGACGACGAATGACTCCGAAATGGGCTTGTCTTGGCCGCTTGTCGTTAACCGACTCTCCCGCAGTTACAATGAAAAAAAAAAACTCGAAGCTGGCGAGAAAGAGAAAACTCATTGACACAATTTCAAATTCATAAACTCACGTTTTTTTGCACGCATAAAAAAGCATGTAGTAAGTTTTATTGGTCTCAATTGATTTTTTTTTCACGCTACCAAAAATTTGTATTTTGGCTTCCGTAGTGCGGCTGTCAGGTGGTGTTGACTTATAGCTCGTAAACATCCGGTCGCGCAAAAATGCAAATGGCAGTTAAGCATTCTGCGATGATCCCGTTGATTCTCATCGACGCAGTAACAAACTGGACCTACCTACAGCGGAGAGCATGTGGAAAAAAAAAAGCTTTTTTGAACTTCACTAAGCTTCCCAGCTGATTATTGTTCAGCAGCATGCCGTGACGGCATACGTTAACTGGCGTACATAAGCATACATAATCACCAAAAGAACGCGACCAGTACACCCAACTTCGAGGAGACCAACAGAAAAAAAACACATAAAAAATAAAATTCGTCCGTGTTAATCTAGATTAACGACGAAAGCATAAAGCGCAGATCTGCGAGATGTTGACTATTTTTTGTTCAATACACAGAGTAATTGTAGAGATATTCTCGTCTGGGCCCTGTAATTAGTGTGTGGTGTTGTTTAGAATTTTTTCACGAACCGTAAGTGTTACATAGATGAGTATTCAGCTGACCTTACTGTATCTGTAAGCATTAATATATTCGTTATCTTGTATATTCATATGCCAGAATTCAGCGTAATAGTGTAAAAACAGCTGAGCTGTGGAGAATTATCTTTGGCTAAGTTGTAAATTATGCGTAAAGCTCTCTTTTGAATAAGGTGGAGCTTCTTTAAAGTGCTGCTAGTACGAAGAACAATTAAAACGTGAGACAGCTTAACGCACGAGACTGGCCTGCACATCCCTCAGCAACGTTTATGTTAACCAAACTCCTAGAATTTTACATGGCTAGCACATTTTTTATGTTTCTAGAGCTGCAAGTCACTGATTCCTGTCATAGCGCATGCTTCACCCCGTGGCCAAAAAGTGATCCCTCTCGTATTAGCCACGACAATTTCTAGTGTACTTTTTCCAGTCACGCTCCATTTTTACTAACCAAAAATTCTACGAAGATTACGATATTACTTAACGCACATTCAACGCGCAGCTTCTTGTTGAAGCAATGCTAACTGCAGCCACATGCACTCCACAGTTGTAGAAACATAACATTAATTCGCTATAGGTTGCCACTAAAACTGCCAGTGCTCAAGCTTCACGCACACCACTATGTGCATTCAAGGAGCCGCGAACTAAGCGGAACGCCTACAGCCACTTTAGGACAATCGAAGCCTGCCACACTGGATGCGCACAAACTTCATTCATAAGGAACGAAAGCGAGGAGTGGGGAGACAGCCTGTGTGACTGAGGAAGCAAACGAGGCTGCAGTCGCTCTTGATATCTACAGACTCCGCGCTTACTCTCTCGTCTTCGATCTATCGGTTACCCCTCCAACGCAGACAGCGAAGCCGCATGACCGAGGAGCACACGCCTTGAGATCAGCTCTCTCACACAACTGTATTATCGGTGCCATAAGTGCATGGTCGTCGGCAGGATTCTCTCTTGAGGGGTGAAAATGGCTGGTGTAGGGCAAAAGCACTGCCATAGCTTGGGTGGGTGCAAGTGCTAGTGAGGCTTGAGGGGGACAACTACCCCAATTTTTTCCCCTTACTGACACCCATGCATAAGTGTGCAAAACAAAATGAGTAATATATACTAACAGTCTTGTTAATAATCAGTTAAACAAGAAACAAACCAGTATGCTTCTCTATGTGACTCCTAGCTGGCGTAGGATCCAGTGTTTCTCATGAGTGCTAATCAATATTAACATGCTGATGTCAAAGTGACGCATAAGAATTCACAAGTTATAAGACTCAATTGCCATCATATTACGGAAATTCAAGCTTGACACAAAGTATTTCTTGGTTTTGTTTTATGAGTGTAATACTTCCTTAAAGTAAATAAAAAGGGCTAACACTAGACACTTCTCTTCAATTCTTTGAAGAATGAATTGTCTCTGCAGTTACACTACACCAACGTTTTCTTTAAACCATGCTTGCATGGCACTGCAAGATTACGTCCCTCAGTAAAATTAGAGAGATGTCTTCAAATGACGTTTTCTAGGTCTTTAAAGAAAACTCAAAACAGGCAAGCAGAAAATGCGCAAGTTTGTGTCACACAATTACTCAGATAACATATTTCAAACAATGCAAATTCGTGCACCACATCATTCGAACTGAAGAGCTAATGGTCAAAATACTCATGTCTTGCAAGCAAAAGTGGCTCAAGTTGTTGTTTTGAGCTTCCATGCATTGCTTTGAACGGTTTATGAGTGTGTTTGGTGGCACAAGCTTTCTTCTTCCTGATACTTGGCTGGGCTATCACAGAGAAGGTGCACAATAGCATACGATTCTCCACGCTATGTTTTGTGCACTTCCATCTGAACCATTGAAAATGGCTTGTTGCACGCTTACGTGTACAGCATCATCCCCATTGGACAGCTATTTGTAACAATACTAATGTCACAGCACATGAGCATCTTGTGCACAAAGCAAAGCGTGGAGCATTATTTGCTATTGTGCACCTTCTCTGTGATAGCACGGCCATGCGTCAGGAACAAGAAAGTTTGTGCCACTAAACACTCTTGTCAACTATTTTAAGCAATGAGTGGAAGCTCAAAACAACAACTTGAGCCACTCTTCTTTGCAAGACATAAGTACCGTGACCATTAGCTGTTCAGTTGGGATGATGCGGTACATGGATCCGTACAACAAGCTGTTTTCAAGGGTTCAGATAGAAGCACACAAAACAAAGTGTGGAAAATTATTTCCTCTTGTCCACCTTCTCAGTGATAGACACAGCCAAGTATCACAGACAAGAATTCTTGTGCCACAATAACATTCTCATGAACCATTTAAAGCAATACGTGGAAACTCAAAATGAAAAATTGAGCCTCTTTTGTTTGCAAGACATGAGTACCATTGCGAATAGCTGTCCAATGGGCATGATGCTGTACATGCAAGCATATAAGAAGACGTTTTGAAAGGTTCAGATGGAAGCGCACAAAACAAAGCGTGGAGAATTATTTCCTCTTGTCCACCTTCTGAGTGATAAACACAGCCAAGTATCACAGACGAGCATTCTTGTGCCACAAAAACACTCTCATGAACCATTTCAAGCAATACGTGGAAACTCAAAATGAAAAATTGAGCCCCTTTTGTTTGCAAGACATGAGTACCATTGCAAATAGCTGTACAATCGGCATGATGCTGTATATGCAAGCATACAACAAGCCATTTTGAAAGGTTCAGATAGAAGCGCACAAAACAAAGCGTGGAGAATTATTTCCTCGTGTCCACCTTGTGAGTGATAAACACAGCCAAGTATCACAGACGAGCATTCTTGTGCCACAAAAACACTCTCATGAACCATTTCAAACAATACGTGGAAACTCAAAATGAAAAATTGAGCCCCTTTTGTTTGCAAGACATGAGTACCGTTGCAAATAGCTGTCCAATCGGCATGATGCTGTACATGCAAGCATACAACAAGCCGTTTTGAAAGTTTCAGATAGAAGCGCACTAAACAAAGCGTGGAGAATTATTTCCTCTTGTCCACCTTCTGAGTGATAAACACTGCCAAGTATCACAGACAAGAATTCTTGTGCCACAATAACATTCTCATCAACCATTTAAAGCAATACGTGGAAACTCAAATGAAAAATTGAGCCCCTTTTGTTTGCAAGACATGAGTACCGTTGCAAATAGCTGTCCAATCGGCATGATGCTGTACATGCAAGCATATAACAAGACGTTTTGAAAGGTTCAGATGGAAGCGCACAAAAGAAAGCGTGGAGAATTATTTTCTCTTGTCCACCTTCTGAGTGATAAACAAAGCCAAGTATCACAGACAAGCATTCTTGTGCCACAAAAACACTCTCATGAACCATTTTAAGCAATACATGGAAACTCAAAATGAAAAATTGAGCCCCTTTTATTGGCAAGACAAGAGTACTGTAACAAATAGCTGACCAATGGGGATGATGCTATACATGCAAGCATACAACAAGCCATTTTGAAAGGTTCAGTCAAAAGCGCACAAAACAAATCGTGGAGAAATATTTGCTAATGTACACCTTCTCTGTGATAGCCCAGCCAAGTATCACGAAGAGGAAAATCTGTACCACTAAAACACTCTTGCCAACCTTTCAAGTAATGCATGGAAGCTCAAACAACAACTTGAGCAACTCTTGTTTGCAAGACATGAGTATCGTGACCATTAGCTGTTGAGTTGGAATGATGTGATATATGAATGCGTACAACAAGAAGTGTTCAAAGGTTCAGATGAAAGCACACGAAACAAAATCTTGAGAACTATTTGCTCCTATTTAGCTTTTGAGCAATAAACACAGCCAAGTACATTTTACGAGCAAGCAAGCTTGTGCCACCCAAACACTTATTCAACTATTTAAAGTAATGTGTTGAAAGTTAAACTGTATATTTGAATGAATTTTGTTGTAAGACAGGAGTAGCACTAGAAATACTTAGTTGGCCAGTGGTGAAGATACTTTGATGCAGACGTACAATAAGACGGTTTCAAAGGCTCAGATGGAAGCACACCAAACGAAATTTTATAATTATTTGCTCTTATTCTGATTCTGAGAAATGAACACAGTCAAGTACCGTTCACAAGTGAGCAAGCTTGTGCGAAGCCAACCAAACTCTCAGATCGACCGTTTTGAGCAGTGCATGGAAAATTAATCTGAATATTGGATGTAGTTTTCTTTCAACAATACCAGTATTGCAAAACCTTTTTAATGTGTTTGTATGTAATTATTTTGTACTTGTACAGATTAAAGACTTAATCGATATCTTTCATTGTGTGTGTTTAGACCAGAGAGCGCAATTGCTATGTCATAACAGAGACGCCTTGCCTCTCGACTGTGTCTTGTGCACTTTTTCCTCGAGGTCCAAGCTTCGTAGAGCTCATTCGCACTCTTCCTTGGCAGTCCTGCATGGCCCTTTGTGCTTTGTGCCTTGGTTCAATGACAAAGCACGTGAGCGCGGCTTGGTATATCTCTCCTGAATATAAGGATTAATTGTCTTTTATCTTCTTGTGTATGTTCATATAATAGAAAATTACTCACTCACTATTTTCTGTTAGAGATTTCTCATAGAAAGATTATTCATTGCAAAAATACAACATTTAAAATATTCTTTTTTTTCATAAATTGAACAGCAATATTTGTGCAAATATAACACGTGTACAACTAAGGTGATCAAATGAAATAAAGTTCTTTGGTAATTATCTGATATACTTATCTGTTATACTTTTGCACATATTTGCATCTCATGATATGAACTAGTAAAAATTGGTTATTTCTTGAGGTTGTGTACAGCCAACTAATGGAGCTGAAAAACTTAGTATTTTAGCCCTTTCAACACACAAAAAAACAAAAATGTTATGCATGCCTAGGTATTTGGTCTAATAAGTTTACTGATGTACTACATTGACTATCAAGGTTGACATTGAGCCCTATCAAGTCCTATGTATGGCCCCCATTCAGCCCCATTAGCTCCTATATTGTGCTAGATGAGAGTCCTACATACCAAACCCATAATGCCTGTATAGCTCCTACATACCCCTATATGTCCTGCCCAGGTCCCATTCAGCTCCTACATACCACCATATAGCTCCTGTATAAGACCCATCTACCCCCATTTGGTTCCTGTACAGCTCCTGTATTAGCTCCTGTAACCCCTGTATTGAAGCATACGGATCCTGTATGGAATTATATAGGTTTTTTCAGTAGGGTGGTCTCCTGGTCGAAGGTTCGACACAAGACATTCCCCACTCGTACACGGAAAGTGTGATCGAACAAATTACTTTGAATTAGGTTCAGCACATTACCTCGGACACCAAAGTGTGAGAGGTTTTGCATAATCCCAACACGCGATGTGGTGCCGTAGGCTTTTTCTATATAGAAAAATACCGATAGGGAAAACTGCATGATGGAAAGCATCACAAATCTGTGCCTCAATTCGAGCTAGGTGGTCAATGGTGAATCTGCCACTATCGACCTCACCGGTACGAATCAAGTGGGCTGTTAGTTTCAAAGAAGTGTACGAGTTGGCGATTTATGATTTTTCGAAAAGCTTGCATAGGCACCTTCTCAGTGCGGTGGGTCTTTAACTCGGAACGAAGAATGAATCCTTGCATTTTTTTCAACATAGGAATGACAATGTCTTCTTTCCAGCTAAAAGGGATGCTGCCGACAAACCAGGTGACATTGTAAGATAGTTGGGTTTTTTGCCTTCCGAGGGGTAAGTTCACAACATTTCATAGACCACACGATGAGATCCTAGAGCGCAAGGGCTGCAGCAGTTTAGAAATGTCTGTAGTTAAGCTGAGAAGAAAGGTTGGTCGTATGTCTCTTATTTTGTGCATTTGGTATCTAGTTTATGCTTCTCCACTGTTATCTTCTGCCGTTCTAACTATTGAGAATAGCGCGACGAGCTAGAACCTTGCTTGAACGGTGCTTTTAGGTGGTTTGCCTGGTCTTTCAAGCTTTCGGCATGTGTTCACCAGAAGAGGCGAATATGCTTGTTTCCTCCATTTTTTCTTACCCTATTGCAGACCTTACTATGGTGTCATGTTACCCTTCCGGTTTCGAAGCAGGTTCTTTAGCCCACTGGGGGCGCTGTACATGTGTTTATGTGAGCCATGCTTGTGTACATAGAGTTTTCGCCCAGGCCTCGTGCGATCCACTTCCTTTTCCTCCCCAGCCCACGCTTCGAGTTCGGGGCCTCGTGTTCCGCGTGCGTCCCGCCCGACGCCTGATACAACATCTGACAATGAGGTGGCGAATCCACTTGCATGCGGCTGAAGGTAGGAAGGTGAGCTTTACTACTAGTGCTACCTTGTTCAGCACACCGGTTAACACTACACCGATGTTGTATTTCCTGAAGATTAGGTACTTGTGACACATCGTGACCGTAGCTGCATTTCTCCGCGTCTATTCTGCCGAAATGTGAGCCATCCTTTATTCTACTGTCTTCTGCTGCGTGGCTCACGTTCAAGACGCTACCTACAGATATTTCACCGGGTTGAAAGGACGTCGGGCTTTTACACGTGGGATGGCTATATATTTATTGTCTCCGCATCCGGTCTCTCTCTGCCCCAGGCAGCACGCCGCCGTTGGACCAAACTTGGACCAACATCGGCTAACACCGGCACCGACGTCGGGCCGGCGTCGGAAGTGCAACTTCTTCCAATGTCGGGCCGACGTTCAAGCCAATGATGGGCCGACGTTTTGCCGGTGTTTTAGCCAGTATGCAACCAACATTGGGCCGACGAAGGCCCATCGTATTGCCGGCAAAGCTGCCAATGTTCGGTCAACACTGGGCCATATTTCAGCCAATCACATGCCATTTTTACGCCAATGTTTGCGGCACGACGAATATTGGCTACCGATGTACGACCGAAATTGGATCAATCCAGGAACACATTGCCGCCAATAAATGCCGTTATTACACCGATGTTCTCTGCACGACGAATATTGGCTACTGATTGGCTTGCCATTATGTAACCATTATTAGTGGGAAATTTTTCTTACCGGAAGATTTAAACAATATGCCTCGATGACCAGCTCTTGTAGCTTTGCAGCCCTGTATACTTGGGGCAACAGAAAATTGAATGCTGAGAACTGAAAGCAGTTACGCGATCTATTTCATCTTTTATACCTCATTCCCTTTGCTAACACTAGAAGTGTAGTTTATTTTTTTATCAATCCATCTTTTGCAATAGCGAGTGCTTTATTTGGTACTGGTATTTGATACAGCAGATCGGAAAACGTCGTTAGGAAGTAAATGCTGAAAGCGTATGTCCCCCACAAGCAATCCCCACAAATGTCCCCCATATGATAATCGAGAATATTCATACAGTTTAGAGCATTTTTTTGTAACTAAAACTTGGTGATGGTGCTTCCGAATCAGAATAAGCTAGCCGAACAGTGCACCACCGACAGTCTGCAGACCATTTATTCTTTGTTCTTTTTTATTCATTAGGTACAACAAAAAATGTATACATTGAAAAATATATATACACAACTAAAAAAGGCCCGCTCTACTGCAGGTCAGGATGCGTTGGGGGCACAGTGGCAGTGGTGCTGTCAAGGCCCTGGCTGCTGTGGCTGGGCAGGAAGCCAGCTGCCGCGAGCAGCCGATAATCTGCACTCTGAGAGTGGGGATCATCGGGCTGCTCCACAACAAATGCTTCTCTGAAGCGCCGCTTCCTGCCTCACAGCGATCACCAGACCCTGGCAGCCACCTCTTAATAAAGTTGAGGGCCTCCGCCTGGTCGCACCCTGCTTTTTGGCAGATGACATCTGCATAAAAGAACAGAAATACCATAGTACACATGAAGCACTGCAGTACAGAAAATACACAAGGGTACACACACATAAAACAATGAACATGTCTAACCTGTCACTAATCTACAGACCCTCAGGTTCGCAAAAGCCCTTTTCTGCCATAAAGGCCGTACAGCACTTGCACGTCATGTGCCAATACAGCCTTCATGGCATTCACACCAATTTCTCGGAGGCCACGTCACCCAATATGCAGGAGGTGCTTACGCTGTAAAAAAATCCAAGAAGCATAGATGGGGTAAACGCAACAGCACATCGAAATGTTTTCATGATAAAAATCTTCAAGAAGAGGAAACTGAAAACAACAACTTGAATTTTCGGGCATCACAACATTTCAATGTTTTTTTACGCTAACTTCAACTCACTTGACCTAAAATGGTTTCCACATCAGCCCTCTCACACTCAGTGTGAGAACCTTTCAGAGTCCTTCTCTGATATGCAGTTTCGCTGTTATGAAATCAAATACAACACTCTTATAACCCTTAATAAATATTGATTCTAGCTATGAAATAGTATAATTACTTTGTACAGTGCTCAACTTTGAATACAAGTTTCTTCGAGGTTACAATGTCTTTGCCTGAATGTTGACCAGGAGTAGCTTGTACAGGTGAAAAACGATAAAATATGTGGAATTCAAAAAGAAGCTTGGACATGTTTTTAATCAATGCATTGTAAGCAGAGCGCAACAAGATAAATGAACATGATCAAGGCGTACTAAGAGGGAACCTTAGCGCTACCAAATCTTGGTCATAGATGAAACTGATAGAAAAATAAAGGTCGCACTAGATGGTCGCACCATTTGCTGTTTATATTTCTCTGTGATAGTCAACAAAGAGGCATGTCGCTATAGAAATCTCATCACAATAAACAAAGGTGCATTTTTCTTCACCCTGCAAAATTGAGTGCATGTTAGATTTTTAAAAAAGTAAGAAATCGGCTAACACAAGGCCGGGTGAACTGTAGCTCAAAGTAGAGAGAGCCGAAGCGGACACGAAATAGGGTGATAAATGAACGAAATTACTGAATGTCTGTTTTAAGCAGGCTATTGCTAGTCACTGCCCATCAAACACATGATTCCGCCTACATCGTCTGCTAGCTCAGGACAATTCATTCGGACTGCACAGACTATAGTAAATACAGTCGAATCTCATTAATTCCAACACACTTAATTCGAACTGACGCTGTGGTCCTATCAAAGTTATACCGCGCTCCGAAAATGCTCTCAACACCCCGCCCAATCCTGCGGTGGCACTTCAGACACCTCATCGCTGTGCTTGAAGGAGAAAATGAAAGAAAAGACTGCGGTGGAATGTTTGCCAAATGCCAATCTGCGACATTCCTGTGCCACGCTTCGTCTTTTTACGTCCCTGCCACGTAGAGACCCTTCTCCTCTTAACACTGCGCACGAAGAGAAACATGGGAAAAAAAGCTGTCGCAGAGAGTTGGCTCTCTCTCATGCCGATCTGCAACGCGCCGGCGTCACGCTTCCCTCTTTTTCATTCCTGCTATGTAGAGACCCTTCTCCTTTCAACACCGCGCATGAAGAGAGCAGAAAAAAAAGCTGCCGCGGAGTGTTTCTCTCTCGAATGCCGATCTGCTTTTCTCCAGGTGGAGACGCTCCTCCTTTCTCATCATGTGCTGGCCACGCTCCGGCTGCAGCGCAGATGGTAACAGTGGAAACACAGTTGTCTTCGAAGAGTGTCAGCACTGGACATTGCCGCGCGCAACTTCTTTTGCCAGGAGAATACTGAAGCCGAAGCCAAAGCCGAAGTACAAATGCTTTGCAAACTGCACACAAAACTTGTTGACTCGTTGCAAGGCCAACGTGTGCAGACATGTATTGACTACATTAATTAATGACGGATGTCCTGTAATTTGTGAATAAAACTTCTCCATGCACATGCATCACTGCATGGTGAGGCCTCCGCTCATTTACCGTATTTACTCGATTCTACGGCGCCCTCGATTGTAACGCGCGCCCTTTTTGCTCGTTGGCCCGCTTGATCACACCACTCGAAAAAACGACTCTTTTTGAGAGCGTCTTCCGTTTAAATATGAAGTACGGGGGAAGCTTATGCCTATCTGACGTGCAACGGAGCATTGCTGTCACTCCAGTTTTACCGTGGCCCGATGTCAGTACACGAACTTGCTTCGCCCCCTTCTCCTCGACGGTTGTGGTGCCAGGCATGTTGAAGTAAAGAGGCGTCTGATCGGCATTCCCGATTTGCCCAAGCACGTAGCCGTTGTTGTGCCGCAAGTTTAGGAAGAACCTCTGAAGACTCTGAAGCTTTTCTTCGTACTCCTCCGGCAACTTCCAGCATATGCCCGTTCGCCTTCAGAAGGAAAAGCCTTTCCTCTTCATAAAGTTCGTTAGCCAGCACCTGCTCGCTTTAAAATGGCTCTGCATTAGCCCTTTTTCTTAGGCTAACTGCATAGCCTGCACTTGGAGCAGTTCTGTCGTCACGGGCCGCTGTGCCGCTAACTGCTTAATCACATACTCGCCGAGCAGCTCTTCAATTTGTGGAAACCGACCCTGCTGTGGTCCACTGAAGCCTTTGCGTGAATCTTTGCTGTCGACAATATTCTGCTTTTTTTTCCGCCAGTCCCGCACGCCCGTTTCGGGAACTCCGAATGACCGCGATGCGGCCCGATTTTTGTCCGTTCCGGCACACGCGATGACTTTTCTTTTAGAAGCAGCATTGTGGTGCACTCGTCGAGTTTTTGGAGTCGGCCCTACCATGCCGTCAATGCTAATGTACTACAAGATGACGAACTCCTCAGCACACGTATGAAGTGCCGCACATGGGAAACACATAGGCAGAAATGACCGACGCGCCATGCCGACGCACGTAGGGGGCGGCCATTTTGTAAGTGGCGATGGCAATAGAATGACCATACTCATTTTTTTTCGTACTCGATTCTAACGCGCATGGGATTTATAAACTCTCTTAACCGGAAAAAAGGTGCGTGTAAGATTCAAGTAATTACGGTAACTTTCATTATTTTGAACTTCTTTTAATTTGAACAAATTTTCTGGCCTCTTTGAGTACGAATTATTCATATTCGACTGTAGTACAGTGGCTCATGAGATTACCTGACTAGTTTGTTTCCCGAAACACAGTATCTTAAAGCAGTACTAAATTTCTGCATGTTACATAGGCATAATAAAAATCAAGAAATACACACCAAAGCCGCAGCCACAGCTTCACTCTGCACAGCTCCCTCTGCTGCCTCCACTTCTCCAATTGTACCAGCAGGCAGCCGGGGAAGGTCAGAAGGGGGCTGTGCTGGCTGGGCGTGCTGAGGCACGGACAAGAGCCGTACCTCGTGCTTCAGCTGTCGCACCTCCTGCAGAACCTCTCTTTGTTGCTGCCAGATGCCAAGTTGGATCCGCAGGATCCGCAGCAACAGAGCTGAAACATACAAGAGTACATACCATATTTACTCGCACAACTTGCATCCTCACATAATTTGCTCACCAGTATAATTAGCCAGCCTGCTTTACGACAAGAAACTTTTTGCTCGCATATTTTGCCTTCCCCAACCAGCCCGAGCCACCTTGCCAGCACACACACAGACACATTTGACTTCATAATTATCTGGTCAGGCACATCTCTTGTCGAGCAGGCGAGTGCAGTCTTACACAAAATGGGCTGAATGCAAGGTCCCTTCTTCCATGAACTTTTATGCTTTCCCTAGAATAGTGAACTTGAAAACCGAAACCTGTTTATGTGTAGTCCAAAATGCCTAAAGGTTTGCCTCCTATCTTCCCACCTCTTCCACGGCAAGAATGTATTCCCGAGACACAGCACAGATGTTGAACGCGTGCAAGGACCTGTCACATCAACTAGATGAGGCAGGTTTTCGCACTCATTTTCTTTTTTTCGGTTTGGCCATCTGGCCATTGCGCTTTTACCGTTCATTGTGATAGGCTACAATAATTATATACGAGGCAGATTGCTGTTATGAAGCTTACCGAAGAAAACTGAAACCGCGCTACCACCAAGCACATCAGCGTGGAGTTCTTCGACATGCAATATTCAGTATGGGAGCCAGCAGAAGAGTGCGTTGAATAAGACTTAGCCTAGAAGCTTGGGTGTGTTGGTTAGATATCGGAGGGAACACAACGCAATTGAAGACTGGGACAAGGAATGGGGACACAGACACATGAAGGGCGACACACACAGCACTGTGTTGGCATCGTGCTTCCTTCTCTGCATCTTACTTTGCGTTGTGTTCCCGACAATTATTGGAGAGTACTTATGTTCTCTGGTATAACCCTGTCGTGGGAACTGGTTTTTGTGAGCAATGTTCGAAAGAACTTCAAGAAAATGGGGGCATTTGAACAGGCCTAGCAAACAAATGACAATCCGCATTGAGACAGCTGTGACAGCGCCTGCAACATATATTCCCAGTTGGGCTTTTAGGCCAGCGATTCCTACTAGCTTCGCACATAACCGGATCGACAAAAAAGTACACATAATACGCGAGTATATACCGCATTTGACTCTGTAGCTTTGATGAACCAGGCAGATACACAAATTTATCTAAAACTCCATTGATTCTGTTGCAAAATTATTCAACAAACAAATTGCGATTTTATTCATGTTACTTTACGATTGTGCCCCGCAGGGGCGCCAGCGCAAGTGGGCGTTTGGTGTGTAGCGACACCACTGACCCGAGCTAACGGGGGAGTTTCTACTCCCTCCCACGCCTAGCCGTGCTTGGCTTTGCCGTGTCCGGGGAAAAGGGGATCCTGGGGGTTGAGCCGACGCTGGGTGATTGGACCTTTAAGGCCCCCCGACAAAGGCAACACACCCCTTTGGCCCCGGCTTCACGTAGACGGCACCCCTGGGCTGACCCACCCAGGGGAAATCGGCAGTCGCCTTTTCCTATCCCTCTCTCCCTGCATCTTCGTCTTTATCTCTTACTATTTATCTGTCCTGTCTTCTACTCTCTTCCGTTTACTTCCAAACTTCCTGGCGGCTAGGGTTAACCCTGTGCAAATAGCCTACCTTGGTCTAAGCGCATTGGGTTATAGTGGCGGTGTACGGCTGGCGTCTGCAGTTTTCAGCATCTGTAAACTTGTAGCGTCCCCTCGTTGGGCTCCGTGGTGGGTGGCCGCCAACGCTGCTGAACAAAAATAAGAAAGGCATGCATGGAGCATTACCCTTACTGTCTGATCGTACCGGCTTAAAGCGGGTACGCACCGATGATATAAACTTTTTTAACCAGCCCAAAGAAACATATCCTCACTATCATGTTATCCACTGTGAAAAAACTGAAAAGCAAGCCAGAACCGTCTCTCCTTTCCTGGTTTCTAGATGTCTTACCGAAACTCTTGGCACAGGATACAAAGTAACCAAAATGGCTAGTGGAGACCTTCTCCTCGAAATCCGTGACAAAGAGCAATTTGAAAAGCTAGACCGTCTTTCAGATTTCGGTGGCATACCAATAACCATAACACCACATAGATCAATGAACACAACTTGCGGAGTGGTATCTGACATGGACTTACTTTACTTGACTGAGACTGAACTTTTAGAGGGGTCGAAGAGCCAAAATGTCACTAATGTACAGAGAATCATCATTAGAAGAGATAATAAGGAAACACCGACGAAACACTTAATACTCACATTTGTATCCAGTAAACTACCGGAATCTATTCAAACAAGGTACACAAAGACATCTATCAGGCCGTACATACCAAACCCTCGTCGTTGCTTCCAATGCCAGAGGTATGGCCATGGCTCTAAAACCTGTCGTGGTCGCCAGACTTGTGCACAATGTGGAGTTCTAGGCCACGTGTCTGAGAACTGCAAACAACCGCCACACTGTGTAAACTGCGAAGGAAACCATGCCGCATATTCACGCTCCTGCACATACTGGAAAAAAGAAAAAGAAATAATTACGTTGAAGGTGAAGGAGAACATTACATTTAAGGAAGCACGGCGAAGAGTCGCTTCATTCTATGGACCTACATACGCTGATGCGGCGCGTCAGGGGGCACCGCCGCACCAGCCCTCGCCACTCCTTCGGCCCGCGCATACCGAGCCGGTGGTTGTGGCACCTGCCCCCAAGGCGGCTGTAGCCCAAGCTACACCGCCTACTCCCAAACAGAGACCGGAGACTCCAGAGTCCTCCGGTCTCAAGGCCTCACCTCACCAGGCGAGGCCCGAAATTGGAATTAACAGCCCGCACATGCGGGCATCCAGTGCCTCCGAGGAGGCAATGAATACGTCGGCACCCTTGGTGCCGAAAGAGCGGCGTGGCTCCCTGGAGCGCGTCAAGAAAACAAAAAAGCAGATAACAGGGCCTGGTGATGGCCCTGTTAAGTGAACTCAAACTCCCTGCCTAAACAGCCACTCGCTTTTCGTACACACAGCACTATTTCACAATCACCATGAACACTCAAATTATACAATGGAACGTCAGGGGCCTTCTCAGAAACCTTGACGACATCCAAGAACTCTTACATGAACACTCGCCAAAAGTGCTGTGTGTACAAGAAACACACCTTAATTTAAAACACACAAATTTTCTTCGTAAATACGTTATTTTCCGAAAAGACCGTGTTGATGCTATGACATCATCCGGAGGTGTTGCCATCATAGTGAATCAAGGAATAGCATGCACACACTTACAGCTCCAAACATCCCTTGAGGCAGTGGCTGTTCGAGCGGTTCTTTTTGATAAACTGATCACAATCTGCACTATTTACATTCCTCCTAGCTATCAGCTGCAAAAACGCGATTTACACTCCCTAATTGATGAACTTCCGGAGCCTTATGTTCTCCTTGGAGACTTTAATGCGCATAGCAGGCTATGGGGTGACTCTCGGTATGACGCGTGAGGTCGACTGATCGAACAGTTCCTTATCTCGTCGAGCGCGTGTCTCCTAAATCGAAAAGAACCAACCTATTATAACCTCGCTAATAACACCTACTCCTCCATAGACCTGAGCATAGTATCTCCATCCCTTGTGCCTCTACTCCAGTGGAAAGTTGTCAGTAATCTGTACGGAAGTGACCACTTCCCCGTAGTTTTGAGCACAACGACAGTAACTGAGTGTCCACCACGTGTTCCCAAGTGGCTCATAAACAGAGCCGACTGGAAACAGTTTTATACTATCGCTTGTCTAGGTTGGAATGACAACTGTACTTTGAACATTGATGTTGCTGTGAACTACTTCACAGCGTTTTTGATTGATGCTGCAACAAAATGCATCCCACAAACAAATGGACACCCTGGAAAACGATGTGTGCCATGGTGGAACTCTGAATGCCAAAACGCGCGCAAACAGCAAAACAGAGCTTGGAGGCTGCTTCGGAACTCACCGACAGCCGAAAACCTTGAAACCTTCAAGAAAATAAAGTCTCAAGGCAGGAGAACGCGTCGGCAGGCCAGAAGAGAAAGCTGGCAGAAGTTTTTATCAGGGGTTAATTCATACACACAGGAGGCTAAAGTCTGGAACATGGTCGGTAGGATAGCAGGAAAACAAGTACACACACTTCCACTCGTAAACACTCAGGGTGATACCTTGGAAGATCAGGCAAACTTCCTCGGTGCACACTTCGAACAGGTATCCAGCTCGTCCCACTATACTGACACTTTCCAAAAATACAGAACAACACTAGAAAAACAGAAGCTCGAACACAAATCCACTAGATACGAGGCATATAACCAAGCTTTCAGTCTAGCGGAGCTCCGAACATCTCTAAACTCCTGCAGTACTTCTGCCCCACGTTCTGACCGTGTGATGTATGAAATGTTAAAAAACCTACCAAACGAAACCCGAAAAACCTTACTGTGTTTGTACAATGCTATTTGGTCTTCTGGCACTATTCCTACCTCCTGGAAAGAGGCTATTGTTATTCCCATTTTGAAAGAGGGCAAGGACCCTTCTTTACCCTCGAGTTATAGGCCTATAGCACTTACCAGCTGCTTGTGCAAATTCTTCGAAAAAATGATAAACTGCGTACTTGTACAATTTCTTGAAACAAATAATTTCCTCGACCCATTTTAGTGCGGGTTTCCAGAAAGTAGATCCACCACAGACCACCTTGTTCGTATCGAGGCACAGATCAGAGACGCCTTCGTCCATAAACAATATTTTCTCTCTGTGTTCCTCGATATCGAAAAGGCTTATGATACAACATGGCGTTTCGGAATTCTAAGAGGCCTGTCCCACCTTGGTGTGCGCGGAAGAATGTTTCATATAATCGAAAGTTACCTGTCAAACCGGACATTCCGTGTCCTTCTGGGCAGTGTGCTCTCCCAAACATTTGTCCAGGAAACAGGCGTGCCACAAGGTGGTGTGCTTAGTTGCACTTTTTTTATTATTAAAATGAATTCTTTGCACTTGTCCATTCCCCGCAATATGTTCTATTGTACATATGTCGACGACGTTCAGCTTGGCTTCAAGTCATGCAACTTGGCCATGTGTAAGCGGCAGGTTCAGCTGGGTTTAAATAAGGTCTCCAAATGGGCAGATGAAAACGGATTTCGACTTAACCCCCAAAAAAGCACGTGTGTCTTGTTCTCTGAAAAGAGAGGCATGCACTCGGAACCTGACATTCGACTGAACGGGTAACGTCTGTCCGTCAAAGCCGAGCATAAATTCTTAGGCTTAATCTTGGACAACAAGTTGACCTTCGTACCTCACATAAAGTATTTAAAAACAAAATGTTGAAAAGCCATGAATGTTATAGAAGTGTTGTCACGTACTGCGTGGGGTAGTGACAGGAAATGCCTCATGAACCTGTATAGAAGCCTTATTCGCACCCGCTTAGATTATGGGGCCATTGTTTATCAGTCTGCGACTGAAAGTGCTTTGAAGATGCTGGATCCCGTGCACCATTCGGGCATGCGCCTTTCTACGGGTGCTTTTCGCACCAGCCCCGTAGAAAGCCTTTACGTTGAGTCAAATGAGTGGTCGCTTCATCTGCAAAGAACCTACATGTCCTTTGTATATTTCCTTAAGGTGAAAGCAGACAAGAGGCACCCCTCATACTCTACTATTAAAGACTTGTCGAGCTCCATTCTTTTTCAAAACAGGCCTTCAATGAGGCAGCCCTTCTCTGTTCGCCTGAAGGGTCTAGCTGAGGACACTGGAGTGTCACTCGAACACAGTTTAATGGCTCCTGTAGCATACCTGCCACCGTGGCAGTGGCAGACTATAGATTGCGATGTGTCTTTCCTAGAAGTTACTAAACATGCGCCTATTGCTCATATTCGAACATACTTCTTGGAACTTCAACACAAATACACACGTCCTGAGTTTTTTACAGATGCCTCTAAGTCTAACTCCTCTGTGTCCTACGCTGCTGTTGGCCCTTCCTTTTCGGATGCTGGCCCTCTACATCCAGGCACAATTATCTTCACAGCGGAAGCTTACGCGATACTTGTGGCAGCTAAACACATCAAACAATCACAAATACAAAAAGCAGTAATTTATACAGACTCCCTCAGTGTGGTAACGGCTCTGCACAGTCTTAAAAGACAAAAAAAACCCTGTCCTCGTTTCACTTTACTCTATTTTATGCACACTATACACACTCAACCGACATGTTGTTGTGTGCTGGGTGCCAGGGCACCGTGAGATTCAAGGCAACATGATGGCGGATCAGCTTGCTGCATCCGCCCACGAAAGCACCGCCATTACACCCACATCAATCCCGGCCCTTGATTTTAAGCCGTCTCTCAAACGAAAACTCAGGGACTACTGGCAGAGCAAGTGGGATACACACACACAAAACAAACTACACGTTATCAAGCCACACCTTGGCCATTGGCCACCAATATCAAAATCACGTCACATAGAGGTAACATTAACGAGGCTCAGGATAGGACACACATGCACGACACACTCATATCTTTTCTCCGGTGGCGATCCACCATTGTGTGACAGATGTGGTGAAGCACTAACAGTTCTTCACATTTTAATTCAGTGCAAACAATTGGACACTCTAAGAAAACAACACTTTCCTTCACCCTACCGACAACATATACCTTTACACCCTGCAATGTTCGTCGGTAGGGAACCGCTTTTTAGTCACAAATCATTGTTAGCGTTTTTAAAAGAAATTCATAGCTTTCATGTCATATACCCGGGCATATCGTAGCACGACCTCTCCAGAGAGACTTTCGCTGCGGTGGCTACACAATAAAGCACTTGCCTCATGGCCCTTGGACGCAAGGGTATGAACGAGTGAGGCACTTGTGCTAATGCCATACATGCCCACCACCGTTTTCATTATCATTAGCTTTTGCCATCTATTCGCACCACACACACCTTTCACGGCATGGTCATGATTTTATTAATTGTAGGATTTACCCGCTTTACTGCGAGGAATTTGATGACCCTTATACAGCCACTAATCACAATTATTGTCCACATTCCTGTCTCATGAACTGGCGCTCTTTGGCCATCAAATGGCCCTTGCGCCAAAAAAAACACCATAAAAATACGATTGTGGCACTTTACCATTGCAGCTTTCCAGGAGGCACACATAGTGCAGCGTTAGTTCACCACTCGCAGTTAATTGTATGCACTAGGTTGTTCACAGCAACTGACTGCATGCAATAGTGAACATCTTGCATGCTTGCACCGCTGTTTCAGCATGCTGGCTGCTTCCCATACGCCTATCAATTGATGTTCATAAAATTGGGAAGATGAAGAAAGACTACACAGTGCCCTCTGGCCACCCTATACTCCAAACCTCCAGCCAACAAACAAACGAAAGAAACAGAAGTATGCAAATGAATATTATTCCTAATGCAGCTGGAATGAAGTGTAGTTTTCACCAATTCTCTGTTTTATTTCAATATGGAGTGAGTTAACTCCATAAAGTAGCTTTTCTCATAACAGTGTTCACTCTATTGTAACACAAGGAGTGACTTCATAGCATCTAGAGGGAAAAATAGAATCTCCAGTATTTGATTGAAATGTGAGGCTCTACCTTAAAAGAACAATAATCTGGAAAAAGAACTCATTACATTCGAAAAAAAAGGTAGCACAGTTGATCCCCTTTCCCCTTTACAAGAGACGCTGATGTAACAGACAAACGGGGATAAGAGGCACCAGTGTGCAGGCTGACATTTGGCCCATCATGCATCAGGCACTCCGTAGATGCGCCTGTGTAGCCGGGAGCCCTGCAGTCAAGCATGCTGAGCAAGACTGTTGACCACTGTACAATGACACATTGCCACAAATTTTCAAAACTTCATTTCACAGACTTCTGCAAAAGCTTCTTACACTCTTGCATAATTTTCGCACAAGCTTCTCTCATTCTTGCGTGATTTTCGTCAGAACATATAAGTGTTGGAAGTTGTATGTCCCCAAAAACTTGCACAATACAAATAGCATACAATAAAGTCTATCACTTAATACGTGCATAGTGTAACAATGAAAGGAAACTCACGCATGGTTTGCTCCGAGCCTTCCCCCTGCGGTGCCTCCTTGTGCCTTGGAGAACACTGTACAGCTAGAGCAAAGTAGCATCAATCCAGTGTTAATGGCAGGTTAACAAGACAACAAAACTAACCCCCATATTCATAAATGATCTCCGACTCGACTTTCACCCTTCACTTGACAGAGTTGAGCACTGTGCCGCTGCTCGTTTGAAAGCAACGCTGCGCTACTCGAGAATCACAGCAGATTATTGCTGACATGCAGCGACTTTCTCTGCTTAGAGACGGTGCTCCCATCAGCCATCTGAAGTGAAGGTGAAGCGTTGAGTGGAGGGACGTTCTAGAATACGGGGGTAAGATTGGTTGCAAGAACACTACAATAGACACACTTATTTTTACACTTCATCTATATTGTACAACCACACACATCCTGCATCCTTATAATGCAACATATGCATGCAGGCTTATAAAGTAAACGCTGTAGGCTGCTCAAATAACGCCTACACAAACAATTACCCAAACGTGGCCATGCGCAAAGTACTTTCATTTGAAACTCACAAAACTTTTGTGGTGATGGAGAATAAATAAGACAGGTTACGCTTGGAGGCACATGAGACCTCAGCTTTCATAAAGTACAAAAAACAATATGGTGTGTGTGTGTGTATGTACGCATGAAGCTTCAGCCTTTACATACGGTTTCTTGAAAGAATCTACTATGAATATTATGGCACCTGCGTCTTCAGCGCAATTGAAAGCCTGCTGATCAGTGTGTGTAATCGTGGAATAGTTACATGGAAAATGGCGTGATACACCTAAAATAAAATTTTTCTAGCTAGGAAATATGCAGCTGTGTACTACACAACACATGCTGCAAACAGTGGGAGGTGACCACAAGAGTGATTTGAGTGTAAGCGGCAGTATTCCGCATTCATGCACCCCACCATTTTCAACTGTTGCCCAAAAGCAGCACCACTTCAGCGTGCTACTTTTTTTTACATCATAAACAGCACGGAATACAGCGAGGATGAAAACAACATATGCTATCAAATTTTGAGCACTATTTATGGTGCGCATGATTGATTGATTGATATGGGGGTTTAACGTCCCAAAACCACTATATGATTATGAGAGATGCAATAGTGGAGGGCTCCAGAAATTTAGACCACCTGGGGTTCTTTAACGTGCACCCAAATCTGAGCACACGGGCCTACAACATTTCGGCCTCCATCAGAAATGCAGCTGCCGCAGCCGGGAATCGAACCCGCGCCCTGCGGGTCAGCAGCCGAGTACCTTAGCCACTAGACCACCGCGGCGGGGATGATGCGCATGAAAAAAAATAGGCCTTCGTACAACGACGAATTCATAATTTGCCTTCACGGACCTTCTGTTAGGCTGCACCACATACAGATTTTTCGTGGCTTTCAAAAGAGGTTGAAAAAAAAAATAACCATGTTTACTCTCGTCATGAGCGCACTCACTAAGTCACCCCCATTTCAGTCGCCAAATTTTTGAATTTTTTTACCACATATTAAACACACACCCTACGTTCATCCGCTGCAGTCCCACGGGCTCCCCCCCTTCTTGCCACCTTCACTCGCTGCCACGTGCCATTTAATTTTTGTTTTTTTTGTTCACGGCACGTCCCCTGTCTTTTTAATTATCTGTTGTAACATATGTGGCATAAATCTGTTTACATCTGTTGTAACATAAATCTGTTAGACCTATTTTCCAGCACCCATACCGTGGTCTCCAAAAGAGAGAGAAGTCATCAGAGGCTAAGTTGGACGAAGGCTTAGAGACGACGTTATTCAACCATACGCCAGCCCATGGGACTCACCTGTAGTGCTGGTAAGGAAAAAGGACCAGACCCTGCGCTTCCACGTTGACTACCCAAAAGTGAACGCCGTCACAAAGCGGGATGTCTATTCCCTTACAAGGATCAATTGCACTTTTGACAGACTACGAGACACAAAATTTTTCCTCTCTAGACCTCAAGAGCGGATACTGGCAGATAGAGGTGGACGAACGAGATCGCGAGAAAACAGCTTTCGTCACCTCAGATGGGTTATACGAGTTCAAGGTACTCGCATTTGACCTGTGTTCCGCACCCACCACATTTCAGCAGATGATGAACTCTGTGCTGTCCGGGTTAGAATGGCAGTCCTGTCTTGTTTATCTCGATGACGTCGTGATCTTTTCGGCCTCCTTCGATCAGCATGTGGAACGACTACGGACTGTGCTCGAAGCGATTAGTTCAGCAGGGCTGATGATAAAACCCCATAGGTGCCATTTTTGTTTTTATACACTGCTTTTCCTCGGTCATGTGGTTAGCTCTGAAGCCATTTGACCTGACCCCGAAAAGACAGCAGCTGTAGAAAAGTTTCCTAGACAGACGGATAAAAGGGCTGTGAGAGAGATTCTTAGGACTTAGTGCCTGTACAGAAGATTCATCAAAAATTTTTTGAAGATCGCGGAACCGCTAATTCGACTGATGAAAGATTACAAGTCTTTTTACCTGGACAAGCGAGTACGAAGACGCGTTCAATGAGCTGCGACAGCAACTTCTAAACCACACTGTCCTTTCACCTTTCCACGAAGAAGCCGAAACAGAGATTCGCACGGACGCTCACGTGAACGCAAGATTTGGGACTAGGCGCCGTCCTCGTGCAGCTGCAAAACGGAGAGGAACGAGTGGTTGCATATGCTGGTCGCAATCTTTTGAGAGCTGAAATGAATTATTCGGCGACGGAAAAGGAATCTCTGACGGTAACATGGGCCATACAGAAATTCGGACCATACTTATATGGTAAACCATTTAGAGCAGTGAGTGACCATCACTCACTGTGCTGGCTCGCAGGCCTAAAAGACCCTTCTGGGCGACGTGCTAGATGGAGCCTCAGGTTACAAGAATACGACATAAGAGTCGTATACAAGTCGGGTCGCAAGCACGGCGATGCTGATTGCCTGTCACACACACCAGTAGAACCTGCAGCTGTGGAAGATGTTCACGACTTTCCGTTTCTCGGAGCCGTCAACACTGCAGACATGACTGAATATCAAAAATCTGACGTGGAGTTGCTTCAACTGATCAAGCGTCTGGAAGGGCAACCCGTGCGTTTTCCTCGAGTTTTTGTCTGGGGATTGTCGTGGTACCTCATGAGAAACAACGTTTTATACAAGAGAAACTTCGAGCACAGCAGGGAGAAATTTCTACTCGTCGTTCCCTCGGCCTTGCGACCCAAAATTCAGGAAGCCTGCCATGATGATCCAGCAGCAGGACACCTCGGAGTAAGTACAACATTGCGTCGCATCCGCACCAAGTACTACTGGCTATAGTTACCGGATGATGTATAGCATTGTGTGAGGACACGTAGATATTGCCAGAGACGCAAAACGTCTCCAGTGAAACCTGCAGGACTTTTCCAACCAATAGAACCCCCTCAATTTTCGTTTGAACAAGTAGGAATGGATATACTTGGTCCATTTCCTACGTCATCAAAGGGCAATTGATGAATAGTAGTGGCGACAAACCACTTCACCCGGTTATGTTGAGGGAGCCTCTCTCACCAGGGGCACAGCTATAAAAGTCGCTCAATTTTTCGTCACTAACATTGTTTTACGGCACGGTGCCCCAAAGGTGGTTATCACGGATTGAGGAACTGCATTGACAGCCGATCTGACGCAGTGCATTGTGAAACTTAGCCACACATGTCATAGGAAAACAACGGCTTACCACCCTCAAACGAATGGGCTATGCGAGCGATTCAACAGAACTCTAACCGATATGTTGTTCATTCATGTTAACTTGGAGCACCGTACGTGAGACAAGATACTACCGTACGCCACTTCCACTTATAATACTGCTGTGCAGGAGGCTACTAAAGTGGCGCCATTCCAGCTAGTCTATGGTCGGAGAGTTACCACACCATTACATGAAATGCTGCCTGTAAGCGACAATACAGAGCACAAGCCTGACATGAGTGAGTTCATTCAGCGAGCCGAAGAAGCACGGCAGTTGGCGCGACATCAAATAAAACAACAACGCATTGATGCAAACATTACAACATTACAATCTTCGGTGGAAAGGAGTCGATTACGCACCAGGCGAGCGAGATTGGATTTGGACTGCCATGTGGACACCTGGCCTCTGCGAAAAGCTTCTGCGCCGCTATTTTAGCCCTTGCCGAGTCCTTCGTCACGTCAGCTCCTAGAACTACGAGGTGTCACCGGAACGACCAGCGAGCTCATCAAGATGTCGAAGGAGCAAGGAAATCGTGCGTGTAGTCAGAGTGAAGCCATACTGTGACAGGCAATGAACATCGAAATATACACACCCAATCATAAGGAATACCTATTTCGCCAATAAAAACGACACATTGGGACCATGTCAGCAACACTGCTTTTGCGCATCGTGACGATGCGTTCTTGGGGGAGGGATAGTGACGCAAGAGAGACGTAGTATTCAAACTATGCGCCCTACTTTGTGCGCCCCGAAAGAGACCAGCGGTCCGATGATGAGACAAGAAAAGGTCGTGAAGAATCATGCCTCCTAGGCACGAGATTTTGACGAAAAAGAAGTGGTGCACCGCTCGATGGTTTCTCGCAGATTGATTCCTTTTGTTGATCGCCTGTTGGAAACGCTGCTACATTTTTATTTGCTTTTGGGCACAAATTAGCCTCAATAAACAGTTGTACCTACACCATCTGGATTGTGCGTAACAATATTTTTGACCCATTTTGTGACTCAGTAAGCTGCAATATTTTGCCTGCCTTTGCTTTCAACCTAGCGTGGACAATTTAAAGATAGATTAATTGGTGAGCCTGCTGTTAGAACTCTCCTATATTTCGCAATTCTCTGGTTAACACTAAGAGTCTAAATTAGCCATATGTGCAAATGCTTCTGTGAATTAGTGAGCTTCTATTTTTTTGGTAGCAACTGCTTTTGACCCACCATGGACAATTTGAAGATAGGTTATATAATGAGCCTGTAGTTAGCACTCTCTTATGTTCTATTACCCTCTTGTAAACACTAACAGTTTGAATGAGCCGTATGTGCAAATACACTTTGTGAATAAGTAAGCTTCACTACTTTGCCTGCCTGTGCTTTTACCGACGTTGGATAATTTAAGATAGATTATTTGGTGGGCGTGCAGTTCTCTCTTATAATCCTTTACTCTCTGGTTAACACTCAGAGTATGAATGACCATACATCAATTACCACTTGTGATTTAGTGAGCTTCAATTTTTCGCCAGCCTGTGCTTTCGACCCACCATGCGCAATTTAAAGATAGACGATTTGGTGAGCCTGCAGTTAGCACTCTCTTATATTCCCTTGTTACTGAGATCATGAATGAGTCAAATGTGCAAATCAATCTTGTGATTAAGGAATGTTCACAATCTTTGCGAGCATTTGTTTTGATGCATCGTGAACAATTTAAAGATGAATATTTTGGTCGTCGTGCACCTGGCACTCTGTTCCATTCCATTATTCTCTGTTAAACCCACAGAATATGTGTGAGCCATATGTGCAGATATATTTTGTGATTGAGTAAGCTTCAATTATTTTTGCGAGCCTGTGGTTTCGACCCAGTGTAGACATACTAAAGATGGATTATTTGTTGAGCCTGCAGTTAGCGCTTCATAAGATTTCATTTTTTTCTGGGTGACACTGACATTCTAAATGAGCCATATGTGCAAATACGTTTTGTGATTGTGTGAGCTTCGATTTTTATACGCTGGTCCAGGCTTTCCATCCACCGTGAAAAATTGAAGATAGGTTATTTGGTTAGCGTGAACTCAGCGTTCTCTTATATATTAAAAATGTCTGATTAACACTGAGACTCTAAGTCAGCCTGATGTGCAAATAATCTTTTAATTGAGTGAGCTTCACTTCTTTTGCAAGCCGGAGCTTTCGACGAACCATGTACAATTTAAACATAGATCATTTGGTGAGCCTTCAGTTAGCGCTCTAATATATTCCAACATTCTGTGGTTAACACTGAGAGTGTGAATTCGCTATATGTGCAAATGAATTTGTGATTGAGTGAGCATCTGATTTTTCGCCGGCCTGTGCTTTCAACCGACCAAGGATCATTTAGAGATATATTATTTGGTGAGGCTGCAGTTACCACTCTTTGCAATTAAAGTCACCGAAGAGATAAGTGACATCTGCGTGGAAGTGCTCAAGTGCTCTCGTAATGCTTCCCCGCAGCTTGTGCGAGAAGGAGTGATAGGAGTTCGGTGCTCGGTAACAGTTGCCTATGAATATTTTGGTGGAAGATGTAATACAGGTCGCCCATATTGTTTCCAGATCAGAATTTGTAATAGCAAGTGATGTTAGCGATTTTTAAGGCCAAGCAGGACGCCTCCCCCTCGCCTATGTGTGCGATCGTGCCTGCATATGTTAAATGAGTGGGAGCCTGAAAGAACTTTGCAATCACAGATGTCTGGGTGTAGCCACGTTTCAGTGAAAGCGATGATATCAGAACCACTGTCTTCGAGGAAAGATGAGGTTTCAGCACACTTAGATAATATACTTCAAATGTTAGAGAATGATATATACCAGGGGGAAGACAAGGTGACAGGTTTTGGTTGTTTTAGGATGTGCACACGATCACTGCGCATGAGCTATTGATGAAACTGCATAATGGTATCAGTCGCCACACTGTAAATATAGGTTTTAAAGTCCATGCGCAGTTTTTCCACCGACAGCTTGTACTTCTTTTTGTGCGATATGTGAAATTTATCAGTTTTGCCCTGGCTTTCAAGTTGCAGGCGAGAAGTTTTCGCGTATTGCAAAATTTGTTCCCTTAAGTTTAGGCCCCGATGACATTATGAGTGCTTTCTCCTTGAAATAGGTTAATTTGGAATTATCGGCCTTCGCTTTTCAGGGCTATATTTTTCTAAGCGGTGAACACGCTCAAATTGAACGCTATTAGTTGTCATCTGCAATTCGTCCGAGCAGAATTTAACTATTTCATGTTCGGACATTCCCCAGTCTTTACCCGACTTATCTTCAATGCCAAAAAATAGAAGTTTTGAGCAACACATCCTAATTTCCACATCATCACATCTTGGTGAATAGCCGTCAGTTGATTCGAGACGCACATAGTTTCATCATTTTTGCTTTCTTCTGCAGTGCTACACGAGGCAACGGCAGCTTCCAAGGTCGCCACTTTGGCACTAAGTATTTGAACACAATTTTCATAGTCTTCCTGCTTTTCTTTGATGCTTTTTAGCTCTTCTAGCAAAGAACTCGGTGCTTCCTCAAGCTTTCGGATTGTTTCTAGCGGCCCGGCAAAAAACGTCAGCCTCGCTGTCGATTCGTTTCCAGTCACTGCCACGCACGTCGTTGTCGATGAGCCATGGACGCCCGACCTTTTTCATGACTATCCTCATAGAGACGCCGCCGAATGGCTGGAGGGTTTTGGGCGCGTCGCCAACTGCAACGGATGGACCGAAGAACGGAAACTCCGCCGCGTTTGTTTCGCGTTGCAGGACAGCACACGAACGAACTTTGAAAACTATGAAGGCGCCATTCAGTCGAGGGATGACTTCCAATGGGAGCTACTGACCACATACCCAAGCACAGGCCACAGGGCTGTAGGCTGAAGCTGCCTTACAAGCAAGAAACCAGCGCAACAATGAAAGCATCGCATTGTATGCGGAAGATATGTGCCGGTTATTTCGGCGGTCTGAACAAAATATGAGCGATAACAAGAAAGTTCGGCACCTGATGCGTGAGGTGAAGAAGGCGGTTTTTGCTATTCGCTCCAATCCCCCCCCCCCGCAGAACGTCGCCAAACTTCACACCTTATCGATATTGAAATATCAGAGAGCGCTAACTGCCGGCTCAACAAATGATCCGCCTTTAAATTGTCCGAGGTGAATCGAAAGCACAGGCTGGCAAAAAACTAAAGCTCACTCAAACACAAAATGTATTTGCACATACGACTAATTCATATTCTCGGTGTTTACCAAAGAATAATTTAATATAAGAGAGTGCTATTTTCAGGCTCACCGAATGATCTATCTTTAATTTGTACAAGATGGGTCGGAAGCAGGGGCCAGCAAAAAAGTGAAGCTCACTCAATCACAACATGTATTTGCACATATGGCTCCTTCAGACTCTCAGTGGTAGTCAAAGAATTATGAAATACCAATGAGCAATCACGTAACGCTCACCAAAGAATATGCCTTCAAATATTCTATGATGGGTCGACACACAGGCCCGCGAAAAATGTGAAGTCCACTCAATCAAAAAATGTTTTTGCACATATGGCTCATATATATTCCAACTTTTAAACAGAGAATACTCGAATAATAAAAAAGCGCTAACTGCAGGCTCACAAGATAATATATCTTTTAAATGTCCACAGTCAGCTGAAAGCAAAGCTAGCAAGAAAAATGAAGCTCCCTCCGTCACAAAATGCAATTGCATAGAGGCTCATTCAGAATCTCAATGTTAACCAGAGCATACTGGAATATAGGAGAGCGCTACCTGCTAGCTCAACAAATAGCCTATCTTCCATGATGACACCCCAGAGAAATGATAAAAGAACTCACAAAAGCCTTGGAGAGCATGCAAAGAGGCAAAGCTGCTGGTGAGGACCAGGTAACATCAGACCTGCGGAAAAATGGAAGATAGATTGTGTTTGAAAAACTAGCCACCCTGTTTACGAGATGCCTCCTGACTATAAGAATATCAGCCTTGGAACAATGCTAAAATCATCTTAATACATAAGAAACGAGATGACAAGGACTTGAAGAATCGATTGATATGTGGGGTTTAACGACTCAAAACCTCCATATGACTATGAAAGACGCCGTAGTGGAGGGCTCCGGAAATTTCGACCACCTGAGGTTCTTTAACGTGCACCCAAATCTGAGCCCACGGGCCTACAACATTTCCGCCTCCATGGGAAATGCAGCCGCCGCAGTCGGGATAGTATTGAAGAATTACAGGCCGATCAGCTTGCTCTTCGTATATACATGCTATTTACAAAGGTAATTCCTAACAGCGTTAAGAAAACTTTAGAATTTAATCAACCAAAGAACAAGCAGGATTTCGAACAGGCTACTCAACAATCGACCAAATTCATACTATCAACAGAAAATACAGACTTGCTCAGAATATAGCCAACCACTCTAAATTGCCTCCCTAGATTATAAGAAGGCGTTTCATTCAGTAGCTTATTTAGCAGTCGTGCAGACACTGCGGAATCAGGGCGTCGATGAGTCATATATAAACATCCTGGAAAAAATCTACTGGGGATGAAGTGCTACCTTAGTACACCATAAACAAAGCAACAGAATAATCAAGAAGGGTGTAAGGCAGGGAATACAATCTCCCCAATGCTATTTACCACGTGTTTACAGCAGGTTTTCAGAGGCCTAGAACGGGAACAGTTAGGGATAAGAGTTAATGGAGATTACCAGAGTAACCTGTGCTTCCCCGATGACAAGACATTGCTGAGTAACTCAGGGAATGAATTGCAACTCATGATTACAGAGTTAGACAAGGAGAGCAGAAAGGTTGGTCCTAAAATTATTCTGCAGAAAACTAAAGTAATGTTTTACAACCTCGGTCGAGGGCAGCGCATCAAGATATGTAGTAGTGCACTTCAAGCTGTAAAAGGCTATGTCTACTTGGGGCAGGTAGTAACCGCGGAGCTGAACCACGAAATTGGAGTAAATAAAAGAATGAGAATAGGGTGGAGCACATTTGCAAGCACTCTGTAATCATGACAGGTAGATTTCCACTATCCCTCATGAAGAAGGTATATAACAGCTGCATCTTGACGGTACTTAGCTATGGAGCAGAAACCAGGAGACTTACAAAGAGGGTTCAGCTTAAATTGAGGACGACGCACGAAGCAATCGAAAGAAAAATGGTAGGTGTAACTTTGAGAGACAACAAGAGATCAGAGTGAATTAGGGAACAAAATAGGGTTAAGGATATCATAGTTGAAATCAAGAAGAGGAAATGGACATAAGTCAGGCATGTAGCGCGTAGACAGGATAATCGCTGGTCATTAGGGTAACTTTGAGGATTCCTAGAGAAGGCAAGCGGGTTAGGTGGAGACAGAAGGTTAGGTGGGCAGATCAAAATAAGAAGTTTGCGTGTATAAATTGACTGCAGCAAACACACGACCGAGTTGACTGGTGGAACACGGGAGAGGTCTTTGTCCTGCAGTGGACCTAGTCCGGCTGCTAATGATGATTATGAGGAGGATGATAAATTGTTCACGGTGGGTCGAATGCAAAGGCTACCAAAAATGAGAAGCTCACTCATTCTAAACGTTATTTGCACATATGGCTCATTCAGATTCTAAGTTTTACGAAAACATTTATGAAGTATACAAAAGTTCTAACAGCAGACTCACCAAATATTCTACCTTTAAATGGTCCACGTTGAGTCGAAAGCGCAGGTTGAAAAAATTGAAGCACACTCAATCAAAAAATTTTAGTACATATGGCTGAGTGAGATTCTCAGTGTTAACCAGAGAAATAAGGAGTATAGGAGAGCGCTAACAGCAGCCTCACCAAATAATCTAAATTCTGGTCCACGCTGGGTCTAAAGCAGAGGCTGTTAAAAAAAAAGCTTAGCTTACTCAATCACAAAATTCGTTTGCGCATATGGCTCATTTAGATTCTCAGTTTGAACCAGAGAATAATGAAATAATAATATAAGCTCTAAATGCAGGTTCATCTAATGATCTATCTTCAAATTGTCTGCGGTTTGTTGAAAGCAAAGGCTGCGAAAAAGAGAAGGTCACTCAATCACAAAACGTGTTGCACATATAGCTCATTCATATTCTCTGCGTTAACCAGAGAATTAGAGAGTATAAAAAAGCGCTAAATGCAGGCTCGCCTTGTAATCTATCGTCCATTTTTTCACGATGGGTCCAAAGCACAAGCCGGCAAAAATGCGATGCTCCCCCAATCACAAAGTTATTTGCACATATGGCTCATTCAGATTCTTACTCTGAAGCAGAGAGTTATGCACTATAGGAGAGCGCTAACTGAAGGTTCACAAAATATTTTATCTTGGAATTGTCTACGATGGGTTGACACCACACTCCGGCAAAAAAATGTGAAGCTCACTCAATCACAAAATGTATTTGCAGATATAGCTAACTTAGATTCTCAGTGTTAACCCAAGAATTATGGAGCATTAGAGAGCACCAACTGTAGGCTCACCGAATGATCCAGCTTTAATTGTTCCCAGTTTTTCGAAAGCACAGGCAGCGGAAAAATTGTGAAGTTCACTCAATCACAAAATTTTTGCAGATTCGGCTCATTCAGACTCTCAGTGTTAACCAGATAACTTAAAATTTAACAGAGTGCTAACTGCGGGCTAATTAGCTATACTATCCTTAAATTTTTAAGGTTAGTTGAATGCACAGGCCAGCAAAAATCAAGCGAAGCTCACTCTATCACAAAATGCATTCACACATATGACTCATTCTGATTCACAGTGTTAACCAGATCATAATAAAGCACTTGAGAGCACTAACTACAGGCTCACCCAATATTTTATGTTTTAATGGTCTATGGTTATTCGAAAGACAAGGCTGCCAAAAAAATTAGGAGCTCACTAATTCCCAAAACTATTTGCACCCATGGCTGATTCAGATTATCAGTGTTAACCCCAGAATATTGGAATACTACAGAGCGCTAAGTGCAGGCTCACCAAATATTTTAACTTTACGTTGTTCACGGTGAGTCGAAAGCACAGGCTGAGAAAAACAATGTGAAGCTCACTCAATAAAAAATGTGTTTGCGCATATGGCTTATTTATATTCTCAGTTTTTAACAGAGCATAATGGAATGTTAGGAAGTGCAAACTGACGGCTCACCAAATCAATTATCTTTAAATGGTCCACGTTCAGTCGATAGATTAGCCAAGCAAAAATTAGAAGTTCACTAATTCACAGATTTATTTGCACATACGGCTGATTCAGATTCTATGTGTTAACCACAAAATTATTAAATATTAGAGACTGCTATGTGCAGGCTCACCAAATATTCTAAATTTAGGTTGTCCAAGGTAGGTCGAAAGCACAAGCTGGAAAAAAATGAAGCTCACTCAATCACAAAATATTTGCACCTATGGCTCATTTAAATTCTCACAGAATTTCGAAATATAATAGAGCGCAAACTGCATGGTCACAAGATTATATATCTTTATTTGTGCACGGTGGGTTGAAAGCGCAGGCTGGCGAAAAATTGTGAAACTCATTCACCACAAGTATTTGCGCAAAGGGCACAAGCAGATTCTTAGTGTTAACCAGAGATTATACGATTATAAGAGAGCGCTGAGAGCACGCTCTCAAAGTAATCTATCTTCAAGTTTTCCAAGGTTGCTTGAAAGCACATGTCGGAAAAAAAGGAACCTCACTCAATCACAAAATGCATTTTCACATTGCATTTTCACAATCAGATTCACAGTGTTAACCAGAGCATAATGGAATATAGCAGAGCACTAACTACGGGCTCACCAATTATTCTATCATAAAATTGTCCACGGTGGGCCGAAAGCACATGCTAACAAAAAAAGTGAAGCTCACTCCATCAGAGCATTTTCGTCAATATGGCTAATATATATTCCATCTGTAGGTTAACCAAATAATCCATCTTTACAATGTCCACGGTGGGTCTAAAGCAAAGCTGCCTGGCAAAAAAAGTTAGGCTTACTCAATCTCGAAATGAATTTGCTCATATGGCTCATTCAGATTCAAATTGTTATCCAGAGCATAATGGAATATAGTTGAGCACCAACTGCAGGCTCACAAAATAATCTACCTTTAAATGGTTAACGGCTCATCGAAAGAACAGGCCGGCCAAAAAATCAGAAGCTCACTCAATCAAAAAAGTATTTGCAAATATGGTTGATTTGGATTCTCAGTGTTAAGAACAGAACTTTAAAAAGTAAGGGAATGCTGACTGCACGCTAACCAAATAATCTTTCATCAAAATTTACACGGCGGGTCGAAAGCCTAGGCCGACGATAAAAATGTTAAGCTCACTCAGTCACAAATGTGTTTGCTCGTATGGCTGATTTAGAATCTCAGCGCTCTCTATTATTCCACAGAATAACGAAATATCAGAGAGCGCGTCAGTGCAGGCTCACCAAATATTCTATTTTCAAGTTTTCCACGGTGGGTCATAAGCACAGGCTGGCAAAAAAAAGTGAAGCTCACTCAATGACAAAGTATTTGCAAATATGGCTTATTTAAATTCTCATTGTTAAACGGGGAAATTGGAAATATAATAGAGCGCTAACTGCAGGCTCAACAAATTGTTTATCTTTATTTGTTCACTGTGGGTTGAAAGCACAGGCTGTCAAAAAATGTGAAACTCTTTCAATCACTACATGTAATATCTCGAATGGCCCATGCAGATTTTTGGTGTTAACCAAAGAATAATGGATTATAAGAGAGCGCTGACCGCATGCGCACCACATAATCTGTCTTCAAATTTTCCAACGTTGGTTCAGAGCACAGGCCAGAAAATAAAGGGAAGATCACTCTATCACAAAATGCATTTGCACATATGGCCAATCCAGACTCACACTGTTAACCAGAGCCTAATAGAATATAGGAGGACTTTAACTGCAGGCTCACCAAATAATTTATTTTTTAACGGCAAACCTTTGGTTGAAAGCACAGGCCGGCAAAAAAGGGAAGCTCACTCAATAACAAAATGCATTTGCACATATGGCTTGTTCGCATTCACACTGTTAACCAGAGAATAATTAAATATGAGAGAGCGCTGACTGCACGACCACCAAATATGCTATCTTTAAATTGTCCACGATTGGTCAAAAGCACAGGTTGGCAAAAAAGTGTGAAGCTCGACCAATCACAGCATTTATTTGCAGATATGGCTTATTCAGATTCTCAGTGTCAAGCAGAGAACAGCGGAATTTGAGAGAACGCTAAGTCCAGGCTAAACAAATACTCTATTTTTGAATTGTCCACGGTGGGCTGAAAGCACAGGCTGGCAAAAGTGTGGAGTACACTCAATGACAAGGTCATTTGTACATATTGCTCATTCAGATTCTCAGTGTTAACCAGAGAATTAGAGAGTATAAGAGAGCGCTGACTGCAGGCTCATCGAATAATCTTTATTTGTATTGTCTCCAGTGGGTTGAAAACACTGGCTCGGAAAAAAGTGAAGCTCACTCAATCACTAAATGTATTGGAACGTATGGCTCCCTCATATTCTGTGTGTTAAACACAGAAAAATGCAATACAACAGAGCGCCAACCATGCGTACCCCAAGATATTTATCTTTAAATTGTCTACGCTGCATGAAAAACAAGCTCACAAAAATAAGAAGCTCCCTCAGTCACAAGGTATATTTGCAGATTTGTTTCATTCGAGATCTCAGTACCCAAAGAATAATCAAATATAAGAGAACGCTAACTGAAGGCTCACCAAATGATCTATATTGAAATTCTCCACGGCGAGTTCAAGGCACAGGCTGGAAAAAAAGTGAAGCTCACAGAATCACAAGATGCGTTTGCACACTCGGCTCGTTCACATCCACTGTGTTAACCAGAAAATAATGAATTACAAGAGAGTGTTAACTGCACGTCCATCAAATAAACCATCTTTAAATTTTCCATGGTGGGTCGAAAGAACAAGCTGGCAAAAAATGTGAAACTAACTCAACCGCAGCGTGTGTATGCGCAAAAGGCTCATGAAGATTTTCAGTGTTAACCTGAGAATAATGGAATATAAGAGAGCGCTGAATGCACGCTCACCAAATGATCAATCTTCAAATTTTTCACAGTGGATTGAATGCAGAGGCCGGAAACAAAAAGGGAAGCTCACTCAATCACAAAATGCATTTGCAGATATGGCTTTTTCAGATTCTCAGTGTAAACAAAAGAAACATGGAATGCATTTGGGACATGGAATGTATTAACGTCTTCAATCTATGAAAGCACATTAGTAAAATCACTTGAGAGCTTCCATCAGAACTTCTTGTTCCAAATTTCTAGAGACTAACGATGGCCAATATCTTATAACTCGTGCACCAGATGCCCAGTTGAAACCTCTGCGTCAAAGCTCTATGGACTAACTGTTGCCAATTTGTTAAAGAAAGTCATGCATCAGGTACGCATTCGAAACTCCGGCGTGAGAGCTTTTAGACTAACTGTGGGCAAGTTGTTATAAGAACTCATGCATCAGGTGCGCATTAGAAACTCCTGCTTGAGAGCTGTTTCAACAAATGGTAGCCATTGTGCAATAGAAACTCATGCGTCAGGTGCGCAGTATAAACTCCTGCGTGAGAGCTATATATGCTAACGGTGGCCAATCACTACTAGAATTACATTGGGTACACTTTAGAATGCGCATTAGACTATCATCAGACAGTTTATTGTTTGTGATGTATAACGACATTATTCTCTTTATTTATACACAGTAATTTTTCTCATAAGGGCAGCCTTGGTTATCTACATTTTCGATTTTTTTCGTCAGGGAGAGAACCGTATTTTCAAGTCTAACAACAATTTTCACATATTCGAGAACCTGCGTTTCTATTTTGCCTATTTTTTCAACTTTCTTTCTCTAGTTGCAAGCTTTTGGTTGGTCCTTATTTTTTGTTCTTTATTTCCTGGATGTCCTGTGCAAATATTTTGAGCTGTTCTTCAAGCCCAGTGTCACGGGGTTCAGGATCAGTTTCGACGCTCCCCGCCAACAACAACAAGATTGTCGATGATTATGACTTGTAGGGCTTAATGGCGCAAGGGTCAACTGATGGCCAAAGAGCACCATTTCAGTGACTAGAGAAGTGGACATTGATATGGTGCGTGGCTGTATAGGGGCCTTCAAAGTCCTCGCGCTAACGCGGGTGAAATTGTTACTATTAAAATCAGAACAGTGGCCTGATATGTACAGCAAAAATGGGTGACAAAAAGTTTTGATAATAGAAGCATGTGTAAAACTATTTCACACTAGCACAAATGCCTCATCAGTGCTCTTGTGTCCAAGGGCCACGAGGCAATTGCTTTTCAATGTAGCCACTGCAGCAGCAACCTCTCTGAGAAGTCATGCTATGCAATGCTCGGGCATATTACATGGTAGAAATGGACATCTCCTAAAAAAGCTAGCAATGATTTATGAGTGAAGAATGGTTCCCTACCGACGAACATTGTAGGGTGTAATGGTATATGTTGTCGATAGGGTAATAGAAAGGGTTGTCTTCGTAGAGGGTCTAATATGTTCATACTGTATTAAAATGTGAACAACTGTTAGTGCTTTAACACATCTTTCACACAATGGGGTATCGCCACCGGACAAAAGATATGAGTGTGTCGTGAATGTGTGTCCTATCCTGAGCCTCGTTAGCGTTACCTCTGTACGACGTGATATTGATACTGGCAGCCAGTGACCAAGGTTTGGCTTATTAACGTGTAGTTTGTTTTGTGTGTGTCTATCTCTCTCGCTCTGCCAGTAGTCCCTGAGCTTTCGTTTGAGATAGGGTTTACGATCAAGGGCCGGGATTCATATGAGTGTAGCGGAAGTGCTTTCGCGTACGGATGCACGAAGCTGATCCGACATCACGTTGCCATGGATCTCACGGTGCCCTGGCACCCAGCACACTACAACATATTGTTTGAGTTTGTAAAGTGTGCATAAAATAGAGTAAAGTGAGATGAGGGCAATGTTTTTTTTTGTTTTTAAGATTTTGCAGAGCTGTTACCACACTTAGGAAGTCCATGGAAATGACTGCTTTTTGTAGTTTTAATTGTTTGATGCGATTAGCGGCGACAAGTATCGCGTAAGCTTCCGCTGTGAGGATACTTGTGTCTGGATGTAGAGGGCCAGCATCCGAGAAGGATGGCCTGGCAGCAGCGTAGGACACCGAGGAGTTAGACTTATAGGCATCTGTAAAGAATTCAGGACATGTGTATTTGTGTTGAAGTTCCAGGAAGTATGTTCGAATATGGGCAATGTGTGCGTATATTGTAACTTCTAGGAAAGACATATAGCAGTCTTTAGTCTGCCACTGCCACACCGTGGCGGGTATTCTACAGGAGCCATGAAACTGTGTTTAAGTCACACACCAGTTTCCTCAGCTAACATTTCAGGTGAACTGAGTAGGGCTGCCTCATCGAGAGCCTGTTTAGAAACAGAATTGAGCTCGACAAATCATTATTAGGGAAGTATGAGGGGTGCTTCTTATCTGCTTTCACCTTAAGGAAATATACAAAGGATATGTAAGTTCTCTGCAGATAAATTGATCACTCATTTGACTCAACGTAAAGGCTTTCTATGGGCTGGTTAGAAAATCACCCGAAGAAAGGTGGATGCCCGAATGGTGCACAGGGTCTGGCATCTTCAAAGCACTTTTAGTCGCAGACTCATAAACAACGGCGTCATAATCCAAGGAGGTGCAAATGAGGCTTCTAAACAAATTCACGGAGACATTGCCTGTCAATATGCCATGTAGTATGTGACAACACTTTTATAACATTCATAGGTTTGACGCATTTTCTTTTTAAATACTTGTTGTGCAGTATGAAGGTTAGCTTGTGATCCGAGATGAGGCCAAAAATTTACTGCTCTGCATTAACAGACAGACGTTCATCATTCATTTGAATGTCAAGTTCTGAGTGCATGCGTCTTTTTCGGGAGAAGAAGACACACTTGCTTTGTTGTAGGTTCAGTCAAAATCCATTTTATTCTGCTGATTTGGAGACCTTGTTTAAACCAGCTGAACCTGCCGCTCACACATTGCCAGGTTGCATGCGTTAAAGCCAAGCGGGACGTCATCGACAAAAGTACAATAGAACTTATTGCGGGAAATGCACTGGTGCAAGGAACTCATTTTAATAATAAAAAGTGTACAACCAAGTACACCGCCTTGCGGTACTCCCGTTTTTTTGAACAAACGTTTGGGAGGGAACACTTCACCCCCACACACGGAATGCCTGATTGGACAATTACCTTTCGATTATGGAAAGCTGTATACCGCGCAAGTCCAGGTGAGACAAGTCTCTTAAACTTGCCACATTCCATTTCCCAAGTTTTGTTATCGTCCCAAAACACTACACGATTCTCAGCGCAAACCGCGCCTGCAGTTTTCGAGAAGCTTCCCGACCTCATTTCGATAAGCTTCCGGAGATCATTTCGATAAGATCATGCCCACTCTGCCAACGGTACAGAATAATCTGGAACCTACGCCACCGCTGGCGATAACGCTAGAACATTCGACGGCGAGAGTATAAATGCCGATGCGTTTCGCCTCTGGTCAGTAGTTGATCGACGGCCGACGCTCCGTTCGCCGATCTAGCTGTCTCTTTCGAGTCCTCGCGCGAGACCCGGGGTCACGTCACGCGGACGTCAACCCAAGGGGTTCAAGTCGACAAAAGAAGTCTACGTGGCACCGGCGTCTTGTACGCGCGACTGCCGCCCCTGGGTCTCGGTCCTTGCTGCCTGGAGCCCGCCTACCCCATGCCAGGAAGAGGTGAAAGGTCCCCGGTTCACGCCCGCCGTACCGGAGTCCCCCTGCGGTCCACCTGGTACCACCAAGACCTGTGAGCCGCTTCCTACCAGAGTGCAGCTCGACTGCACGTTACAAGTCACCCACGCGCCACGCCCAACCGGTGGCTTGCGGGGTCCGCCCACCAGAATGGCCACGCCATTTGAACTCCCGCTGAGGGAGAATTGTTTCATGTTTTCCGCGCCCGAGGGCGATATCTCTGTCGATGAGTTAATTGACGCAATTGAAGATACAGCTGGTGACGACAGCGTATTAGTACTGGAACATATGAGGAGCGCAAAATTTCTTGTATGCACCCGCTATGCTGGTCAGGCGACGAGGCTAATGGTGGCGGAAGGTTTTGAAGTGAACGGGGCGAGGGTGCCAGTAGAGGCAGTCGTGCGGCCGGTTACGCAGTGAACGTTTACCGGTACCCCGCTTTTCTATCAGACGAGGCCCTTAGCAATGCCTTAGCCCAGTTTGGTAAAGTGAAGGGCATTTCGTTCGCCACCCTAGTGTCGCGAGAGCAAGGTTTCCAGCTCCAGTATCTTCCCAGGAAATTTGTGCAAAACCAACTCCTGCTTCTTTTTTAAGTCTTTCTTTGTACTCTTCTACCTTTGGGTTTGTTTCTCTGGCCATTACAGAGCTTCGGCTTTTGACTTTAATGGAATGTGGGATAAATCGTGTTTTCCAGCCTGGGACAGGCGCCTACACACTGCATTTTACGGCTCACAAACCGAGCAGTCAAGGTCGCCCCGTTCGGGATTAGAAGGGGAAAGCTTACTAGGAAAAGCGTCTAGCAATAGGCAGGTCCGGCGCCACCGTCTGAGTCTAAGCCATTGTTAACAGGCACGCGTGTCATTGAGAATGACATGGGGACGCGACCACTTAGCCTGACCGAGACATAGTGGTGGCAGGTAAACGACCATATTCTCTCGCGCTGTTGTTAGGATGTCGGGGCGCCTCGCTGTCGCATGTACACCTGATAAGCAATGGTGTACCCATCGCTCTTAAGGACGCTTCTAGAAAGCAACAGTTAATGAAAGAACTTACGGGGCCCGAGCACGAGTAACGTTGGGCAGCACGGCCTGGCATGGGAGAGAGTGTCACGTGCGGATAACCTTTCCCTTTGCGTGTTTCATTTTGGTAAGGAGGTTTTTACAAATGTAGTGCCTTTTATGAAAGTGTTTCTGTGATTGGTTGTGATGCTGCGAGTCCCAACATGTGATTGGTTTTTGTGAAGACTCTTTGTTCGACCAAGGGTTAAAAAGAGGATGTTTGAACTTGAAAAGGGTGCGGAGCGGAGTCGGGGTCAACGGCGGATCTCACCACCGGAGACCAGCTATGCGGGCCGAGGGGTATGCCACCATTTTCTATGTTTTGTCTTTGTAACCCAGTGCATTTTGTAACTTGAAGTTGTGTTAGCTAAATAAACCCCCAATGAGTGCTCCCCGAATTCATCGTGTTGACTTCTCATCGATTGCCTCCGCGGAGTTTCAACCACACTTATTCGTCTCCCTGGTCGTCCGATGCGCCTAACTTGAACAACCCCGACGTTTCGCTACAAAGTGGTGGAGGTTGCTCGGTAACGATAGTCCCGCTCTGAAATTATGCCCCGAGTCAACAAAAAGTATCAGGAACCTACCTCTGACAGCTCTACTATGACGGAACCCCCTACCTTCTTCTGTGCTATGTCTACCCCCCAAGCTAAACCATTCGTCGGACCGCCAGTCTTTCGAGGCGCGCCGGAGGAATCTATTTCCGAGTGGCTACTTTGCTACGAACATGTAGCGTCGCTTAATAATTGGGACCAAGCCACGAAGGTGAAATTTCTATATCTGGCTTTAGACGGAGATGAGAAAAAGTGGCACACCACTCAAATTCTAACCGGTGCTCCTAATACATGGGAAGAATGGGCGACGCTACCTAAAACGTCCTTTACGAGTCGCCACTCAGTCGAGATCGCCCATTTGCGGCTACAAAACCGCACCCAATTGCCGTCCGAAACCCCCGAGCAGTACTAATATGACGTCGTACAGCTGTGTGCAAGAGTGAACCCGTCCATGACGGAAGATGATCGGGTCGGCACCTTATGCGCGGTTTGCGTCCGGGTATTCTGGAGAAGATGATGATCGCAAACCCGGAGAGCTGCACTGCATTCCTCCAAATTTTGCAACGCATAAATCTGGCAGCTTTGATGAGCCGTGCGTCGGCGCCACAACCGATTGGCATCCAGTATTCCACCGGATTGTAGTCGTGGATGCAAAACATCGCGCATCCCGTAGGGTTCGCACCCACCGCAGCGACAGGGTACTCTCCTCCTACGTGTGTCGCCACCTGCGCCGCGGCCGAATTGCGTTGCCCACGGGAGGCTGCCGACCGCGAAAGAGACCTGAAAGCGATTGCGGACTCGATCGCCTTGCTATCTGACCGGCTAAAAGCATCGAAGACGAGGTGCGTCGCCCCCTAATGCCTTGGCCTCAGAGAACTTCCTGTGCCAACGACGGACGTCCCCGATGCCAGATTTGCCGCCGCATAGGTCACATAGCACAACAGTGCTGGCAGCGGTTCCGAGATGGCAGGAACGATCAGGCGGAGCTCCAAGGCAATCAGAATGTGCAGCCTAATCCTTCGGGAAACGAGAACGGCCGGGCCTAGGGGGCCAGCCCGGCCGCCCCATCGACATAACGTTGCGACACCGCCCTGGCCTCAAGAATGGAAATGCCGACACGCTTTCCCGCCTTCCTCATGATCCCGCGCCTGTAAGCGAAGAAAACCCCTTACCGTTGCTGGTTCTGGATCAGGTGGATGTTGGAAAAAAGCAGAGGGCAGACCCATGGATGAAAGAAATTATGCAGCACCTCGAGCACCCGGATGCGCCCGGTGTCAGGAAAACTAAAAGAACGGCACGGAGCTTTCGGTTGATCGACGGTGTACTGTATCGAAGGGCGAAAGGGTTTCAGGAGGATCGTGCTGCGCTCGTTGTCCCCAAGTGCTTGAGATCTGAGATTTTAAGGTACTGCCATGACGCCACCACGGCAGGCCACTTAGGTGTCAAGCGCACATGGGAGAAAGTTCGTTGCCGATATTTCTGGCCGAAGATGTTCTCGTACGTAAGCAACGGTCTCTCCTGCCCCGACTGCCAGACACGAAAGCAACCACCGGGGAGGCCGGTCGGTTTCCTCCAACCGATCCCACCTGCAGGTCGACCTTTTCAGCAGGTGGGCATGGACTTCATTGGGCCTTTCACTAAATCCAAAGCAGGGAACCGCTACATTGTCGTGATTACCGACTACCATACGAAATGGTCGAGGCTGTCGCGTGTCCAGCGGCCACTGCCGCAGAAGCAGCAAGAGCTTTCGTCGAACGAATCGTCCTACGTCATGGTGCCCCGGAGAAAGTAATAAGCGATCGTGGGCAGCACTTTGTCGCCAACTTGACCGAAGAAATATTCCGGCTCGTGGGTAGCGAGCATGCCACCACAACAGCATACCACCCACAGGCCAACGGCTTGTGCGAGCGTTTTAACCGCACGTTGGCTGACATGCTCAGCATGTACGTTTCCTCACACCACCGCGACTGGGATGAATTCCTACCGTACGTTCTTTTCGCATACAATTCTTCCACCCACGAGACGACTGGATTCACTCTCTTCTTTCTTCTTCACGGACATGAACCGACACTACCGGTGGATGTAGGGTCGGGCGCGCAACGCGGATTCGACTACACCCTGGATGCAATGAAAGTGGCCCGCAGGCTGCGGCAGGCTCGAAAAATAGTTAATGAACGGGAGAAGCGTCAGCAGGAGAAGAACAAGCGCAGCTATGATGCTAGGCGACGAAGTGTTGTTTATCATCAGGGCGACTTGGTGTACTTGTGGACTCCCTCCCGGGCGAAAGGGAAGACGACGAAGCTTCTTCACAAATATCACGGACCTTTTCCGTCTTGTGCGCCAGGTAGCCGAGAACAACTGGGAGGTGGTAGACAAAACTGGGAAAAAACGTGACGTTGTGAATGTGGCGCGTTTAAAGCCCTGCCACGTTCGATTGGGCTCCGATGCCGACGACGCGGACGATGAGTCTGATGATAATCATGAGGTGCGCGATCTCGGTGGTGATGTGCGCGAGGGAAGTGCCAGGAGAGATGACCACAGATTGCATCAAAGTGTTGTGCGCGAGTGCGGCTCCAATGGTGATGTGCGCGAGTGCGGCTCCAATGGTGATGTGCGCGAGTGCGGTTCGCGAGTGGGTCAGGAACTCCGTTTGCATCATTGTGTGCGCGGGACACAGACCAGTGTTCCAGTACAGCAGTGCGAAAGCTACGACACGGACACTGAACTTTACTCGGACTGGAAGACATTTTCAAGTAATAACAACGCACAACAGAATGTCAGTGCTTACGAAACGGACACTGAATTGTATTGCAGTACCGATGAGTGAACCCATATATTTCTGTGTCCAATGATTTTGTTTTGTTTTTCATCTGTTGTTTTATGTAATTTTTTTAAAACATCTCACACACTTGTTGAATGCAAAACCTTTTTGTATAATTAGTCTATTTATTGTCGTGTTTGCAGATAAAACGAGTGGGGCACTCTTTTTCGTAGGGGGGAGGTGTCGCGAGAGCAAGGTTTCCAGCTCCAGTATCTTCTCAGGAAATTTGTGCAAAACCAACTCCTGCTTCTTTTTAAAGTCTTTCTTTGTACTCTTCTACCTTTGGGTTTGTTTCTCTGGCCATTACAGAGCTTCGGCTTTTGACTTTAATGGAATGTGGGATAAATCGTGTTTTCCAGCCTGGGACAGGCGCCTACACACTGCATTTTACGGCTCACAAACCGAGCAGTCAAGGTCGCCCCGTTCGGGATTAGAAGGGGAAAGCTTACTAGGAAAAGCGTCTAGCAATAGGCAGGTCCGGCGCCACCGTCTGAGTCTAAGCCATTGTTAACAGGCACGCGTGTCATTGAGAATGACATGGGGACGCGACCACTTAGCCTGACCGAGACATAGTGGCGGCAGGTAAACGACCATATTCTCTCGCGCTGTTGTTAGGATGTCGGGGCGCCTCGCTGTCGCATGTACACCTGATAAGCAATGGTGTACCCATCGCTCTTAAGGACGCTTCTAGAAAGCAACAGTTAATGAAAGAACTTACGGGGCCCGAGCGTGGGAACGGCCGCCGACGATAGTCGGCCGAAGGAGGCAGCTCGGCCTGGCATGGGAGAGAGTGTCACGTGCGGAGAACCTTTCCCTTTGCGTGTTTCATTTTGGTAAGGAGGTTTTTACAAATGTAGTGCCTTTTATGAAAGTGTTTCTGTGATTGGTTGTGATGCTGCGAGTCCCAACATGTGATTGGTTTTTGTGAAGACTCTTTGTTCGACCAAGGGTTAAAAAAAGGATGTTTGAACTTGAAAAGGGTGCGGAGCGGAGTCGGGGTCAACGGCGGATCTCACCACCGGAGACCAGCTATGCGGGCCGAGGGGTATGCCACCATTTTCTATGTTTTGTCTTTGTAACCCAGTGCATTTTGTAACTTGAAGTTGTGTTAGCTAAATAAACCCCCAATGAGTGCTCCCCGAATTCATCGTGTTGACTTCTCATCGATTGCCTCCGCGGAGTTTCAACCACACTTATTCGTCTCCCTGGTCGTTCGATGCGCCTAACTTGAACAACCCCGACGTTTCGCTACACTAGCCACTCGCCAGACCAAGTTGAACGGGGTACGTGTGGTTAAAATTGAGATATGCCGCCCAGTCCCCAACTTAATCACTATTGCGGGACACAAAGTCATCTGCGAGTACAGAGGCATGCGCCGGGTGTGCGCGCGTTGTGGTGAAGTCGGGCATATGGCGACTGCGTGCACCACGGCGTACTGTAAGCGGTGCGGCACCTTCGGTCACGATACTGAGGGCTGCTCGGCAGACTGTAAACGTTGCGCGGGTCACCATGGAACACGCCAGTGCTTTCGTAAGCGCTCATACGCTTCGGCGGCTCGCGGCTTCTCCTCACTATCTGAATCCGCTTCGTCGCACTCTCAGTCAAGTGGTCCTGCCTGTGCCCGAGCAACTAACTCGCCGCGTATGCAGGTCCTTACGCCCAGGTCCGCATCCCGCAAAACAGAGAGGGGATCCCCTTCCGGGGACCGTGACTTACACTCCGATCTGACTTCAGACAGTGGCATGGGCGATCCGTCCACCAGTGAGGGGGAGAGGCCCGGGAGTTTTTACGAGACTACCACCAGGTCGACCGAAACAGTGTCGAGCGATATCGAGACGCGTTCGGCGATATCGTCCCCCCTAAGCCGCCTACACCCTCGGCGAGCCGGGATGACTGCGGGAATTCGCTGACCGCGGCTGAAGTGACCCCCGAGTCTAACGAGCAGGGAGAGGCCCTCCTCGCTTTATCCCACACACCCATCAATGTCCGGGCCCCAGTGACCAGCCTGGCCTTGGAGGCCGGCACCCAAGTCCCAGCCGGTGACGACGCTTCCATAAAAAGTAAAGAATATTACTTTCAATCCGGCGACAGCGAATGCGACCATGCTGCACCGACTTCCTCCCCCGCCTCTCATTCGGCACGCCTAAGCCGGAAATCGTACGCGAAAACTGGACAGATGGCCTCTGGGCTAGAGCAGAGAGCTCGCTCGTGCTCACGAAGACGCCCTGATGATGATAAGCGGTATCTGTGTGGTAGGGCAGCCAGCAAGGAGGCCCGGCAGCGTAGACTCGGGCCAGCAGGCCAAAGCAGTGATAGCGACGCTACACCACACGCGAAGGCTCACAAGCTCGAGAAAGATGATGTAGGCAAAGGGGAACCACCCCCCAAGCCCCGAGACACACGTCACTGAAGCGGCGCGCCTGCCCTGTCGGCTTCACGGCCCTTTTCACTTCCTCTCGTTCGCTCTGGCCGCACTATGTCCCACTTGCCTTCCCTTCTCCTTCTGGTGCAGCACCCTCCTCGCCACTTTCTGTCGGCACGCGGCTGTCGCCTATCTTGCTCGGTGCATTCGCTCACCCTTCTTTCCTTCTCCCCTCCAGCGCTTGGCATCGCGCCCGATCGGCGGATGACGGCCACGCTGCTTGCTAGCCTCGATACTTCCCGCGTTTTGCTTTCTTCTTTTTAAGGTTTTTGATGGCCTTTTTAAAATTGGCTACGTGAAATATCTGAGGGTTTAGAGATAAGGCGAAACAAGCAGCCATCCTAGAATCGCTAGGAACCAGAACATAGACCTCCTCTTTATTCAAGAGGCGAATCGAACTTTCCATTTACCGGGCACAGGTTCGTCCAAATAAACATTTAAATTCCAACGCAAAGTCTCCTGTCTTCGGCCACCCGTGACAATATGACAGAACGCCATGTTGTGTCGTAAGGCTTCTCGACATGGAGAAACACCGAGAGGAAGTATTGTTTTTGCACAAACGCGTCTCGGATCTCTGCCTCGATACGCATCAGATGGTCGGTGGTGGATCTACCATCTTGAAACCCACACTGGAATCGGTCGAGAAGATTGTGTGTTGAAAGGAAATGTAAAAGTCGGCGGTTCATCATCTTTTCAAAAAGTTTGCAAAGGCAGTTTGTAAATGTAATTGGCCTATAACTGAAAACTGAGGAAGGTCTTTGGCCTCTTTTAAAATTAGAAATATTGTAGCCTCTTTCCAGGAAATTGGGATAGCACCAGGGCACCAGCTAACATTTTACAAGCAAAGTAGGAGTTTTTTTTTTGTTTCGATTAGTAGGTTTTTCAACATTTCGTACACCACACTATCAGAGCCTGGGGAGAAATGACTGCAGGAGTTTAGTAATATTTAGAGCTCAGCGAAGCCGAAAGCTTGGTTTTATGCCCCGCCGCAGTGGACTAGGGGCTAAGGTACTCGGCTGCTGACCCGCAGGTCGCGGGTTCAAATCCCGGCTGCGGCGGCTGCATTTCCGATGGAGGCGGAAATGTTGTAGGCCCGTGTGCTCAGATTTGGGCGCACATTAAAGAACCCCAGGTGGTCGAAATTTCCGGAGTCCTCCAGTACGGCGTCTCTCATAATCATATGGTGGTTTTGGGACGTTAAACCCCACAAATGAATCAAAGCTTGGTTTTATGCTTCGCGTTTTGTACATTTGTGTTCTAGTTTCAGCTTTTCCATTCTTGTTTTTTATGTTTGCAAGGCTTCACTATAGTGGGACGAGCTGGAGACTTTTTCGAAGTGCGCGCCTAGAAAAAGTGCTTGATCTTCCGAGCTCTTACCTTGCGTGTTTACGAGAGAGAGTGAATGTACTTGTCTTCCTGCTATTCTCCTAATCACTTTCCAGACTTTAGCCTCCTGTGTATATGAATGGATGCGTGATATAAAGTTGTACAAACTTTCTCTTATGCCCTGTCGGTGCGTCCTCCTGCCTTGAGACTCTATGTTTTTAAAATTTGTAAGATTCTCCACTGTCGGAGAGTCCCTAAGCAGCTTCCATGCTTTATTTTGCTTTATTCGTGCATTCCGACATTCACTGTTCCACCAAGGCTCGTTTCGCATGGTAGATCGTCCAGTTTAAGGGATATATTTGGTTGCAGCATCAGTAAGAAGTGCTGTCAAGAAGTCCACTGCTGCATCTATACTTAATTGACATATGTCTGACCGACTTAATTGGGTAGCTTCTCTGAATTCTTCTCAGTCCGCGCTTTGTCTGTCTGCCATCTGGGAACATGTGGAGGACATATTGTAGTGGTGTACTTAGAATGATCGGAAGTTGATTACTTCCAAAAGTAGTGTTAAACACTTTCCATTGAAATAGGGGTACAAGCGATGGGGACCCAACGCTGAGATTTATGCATGAGTAGGGTTTTGTTGGCGAGGCTAAAGTATGTTGACTCTTTCCTTTTCAACAGATATGCACACGAAGAAAAGAGAAACTGTTCGATTAGGTGAACATGTGCATCGCAGCAAAAGACGCCCCATAGACCATTATGTGCATTCAAGTCCTCAAGGACCAAATAAGGTTCCAGTAGTTCATGTATCAGTAATTGGAATTTGTGTTTTTTTAGGCGGTACTGTGGAGGTAAGTGAAGAGAGCAGATAGTGAAAAGTTTGTTCAAAAGAAGCGCTCGAACAGCCACTGCCTCACGGGATGTTTGTGGTGGTAGATGTGTACATGCTACGCCCTTATCAACTATATTGGCCACACCACCAGATCACGTTACAGCGTCATTGCGGTCCTTTCTGAATATTACACAATGACGTAGAATATCGGTGTTCCTGAAATTTGAGTGTCTCTCTTGTAGACACAGCTCTTTTGGGGAATGTTTGTGTAAGAGTTCCTGGATATCGTCGAGGTTCCTAAGCAGTCATCTGACGTTCTATTGTAATATTTGTGTATTCATCATGAGTGTAAATGAGTGCTGTGTGTACTAGAGAGATATTGCGTCAAGTCAAGAGCCCTTGTCAGGCCCCGTAATGATGTTTTTTTTTTATTTTCTGGCGTGCTCCAAAGTGCCGCGCCTGTCCCTCAGTGCCGAAGCCACCATTAGACTTGCTGTTGTGTGCATCACCTGGAAGGAGGCGCTGGATGCCCGCTCGCTGTTCACGCGTGCAGGCATGGAGGTCTTAGGGCTAACTGTCGAGACAGAAGGCCCTGGGGCTTCAGGTGTGGAGGCTTGGTGGCGGAACAGCTTGTGCTACTTCCGCTGAGGGTATGAATGCTGCTGCCGCTCGTCAATTTTGTTTGCACTGCCCCCTTCCGTGCCGCCTCCACGAAGGAAAGGCCCTGCAATAGTAGACGCTTGCGCACCTCTCTAAACGAGATGCTTTCATTTACTTTCAGTGTGAGTATTTCCTTTTCATGTTTCCATGTCGGGCATGTGCGAGAGTAATCAGGGTGTCCACCATCGCAGTTCGCGCAGTGGTTAGTGGCTTCTTCACATTTGTCTGTAGCGTGTTCGTGCTAACTACACTTTGCACAGGTTTGACGGCCGCGGCAGCTCTGATACTGTGGCCGAATCACTGGCGCTTAATTCAACGTCGGGGGTTGGGGATGTAGGGTCGAACCTTTAACTTCAAATAGCCTGTATCGATAAGTTCTGGAAGTGTGCTTGTGTAAAATGTAAGAATGAAGTGCTGTGTTGGGGTTTCTTTGTTGTCCCGCCTAATCCTAATTCTCTCTACATGCGTTACATGGTGTTCGTTCCGGCCCTCAAGGAGCTCACTCTCTGTCAGGGTAATTATGTCTTTATCACACACTACGCCTCGGGAACCAATCAGGGAACGGTGTGGTGTGATAGATACAGATGTGGTTCAAAAAGAGGTGAGCTTTGTCAAATTTTTACACTTGGTCTTGGTTTGGACGTCAAGAAGAAGGTCCCCACTAGCAATTGTGTAGGCTAGTACCTTGGACCAAGGGTACTGGTGAGGCATTTAGAAACGACAAACGAAGAGAGGGTACTTGCGTTCTTCTCTTGTGTTTCACAGTGGATCACATGGAAGCGCAGAAATTTTTTTGTCTTTATGAATAAACTCAGTGTTGCTTCAGTGCACCCCCTCTGAGGAGGAGGGTGATAAGACAGTTTAGGAAATGAAAAAGAGGCCATAAAATATATACAAATTTGGCAGCCATGTCTGCCACCCACCATCGAGCCCAACATGGGGACGCGGCAGCACAATTATAAAGGCATGCCAGCGCCAGCTGTACAAATCCACTACAACCCAATAATATGTGACCAAGAGAGAGTACATACGAAAGGTTAACCCTTGCCGCCTGGAAGATGGAAGTAAACAGAAGTGAGGAGATGACAGAAAAGATTGGAAGAGAAAAAAGACGAAAATCATGAGGGAGAGAGAGATAGGAAAATGCGACTGCCGAATTCCCCTGGGTGGATCAACCCAGGGTTGCCGTCTACGTGAAGTCGGGGCCAAATGGGTGTGTTACCTCTCTCAGGGTGCCTTAAACGTCCAATCACCCGGTGTCGGCTTAACCCCCAGGATCATCTTTTCCCCGGACACTGCTCAGCCACACATGGCTACACGTAGCAGTAGGTCGAGACCGCCCATTAGCTCGGGTACGTGGTGTCACTAAACACCAAACGCCTGCTTACGCAGACGCCCCTGTGGAGCAACAAGAATCGCAAAGAAGACAATCAGTCAGAGAACAAATCAAGGAAAAATTGTGGGCACGGCAGAAAAAACAAGCATACATTGCCGCTACGAAAGCATTAGCCAAATCACTTTCTCACCTGAACGGCAAACAAGAAGGGGTTTGAGCGATGCAATATATAAGTGCCGCTATGGCCACTGAAGAATCGCTCGCAGAGACAGTCTCTTATGTAGCTGCTTGATGACGTCAAGGTCTGAGATAATGTTGTGTTGTTCGCTGAGAAGTGACTGCCAACGCCATCCGGGGCCTGATGATAAGGCAAAATGTGTCCCGTGTTCGTGTGTAGGTGGTGACAATCTATTGACGAATGGCCCGAAGCCGTTACCGCCATAGAAAGCAGCGCGCCAAGCGTAACCTGGGCGGAAAACAAGGAGTTCGAGCAATGAATTTGTGCCAATGCTGCTGCGCCCACTGAAGGATACCTCAATGAGACAGTGTCTTAATTTACTGCTTGATTACGTCAAAGTCTCAGAATGTGGCACTGTTCGCTAAGAAGTGACTGCCAGCGTCATTCGGTGCCTGATGATAACGCCAGGTTTGTCCCGTGCTTGTGGGTAGGTGAGGAAAATCCGTTGACAAAATGCTCGAATCTGGTCATGCAGCAGAAAGCAGCATGCCAAGCGTAACCTGGACGGCAAACAAGAAGTGGTTTGACGATGCATTTCGGAAATGGCACGGCGCGCAAATATTGCATCTGATTTCTGCTGCATGCACTATAGTACATATTGTGTGCGAGCACTGTTCAGTTAATAAAATAAGCCTGCGTTTATGGCTGCAAGATTGGTGGCCTCGAAATCAAGAGGCATTGTCTGGATCAGGAATGATGTTGCCACTGATGCATACTGTCAAACGTGGGACTCTATTCTAGCATGGGATATTATACAATGATCGTATTAGGAAGGCGCAAAAAACCTAGTTTCGCGCATTTGTGCGCAGAAGCAGCATCGCTCATTGAGGAATAGGGGGCGTTTTTATTATTGAAACCACATGAAGCTACCAGAGAAGGCAAACAAATTCGAATAAAAAATTACGACTTGAAATGTTATATTTTGTTTCTGAGGCACCACGAGTGAATCTTAAAAATGAACTGAGAGGTATTTTTGGGCCTACAAAGCAAGAAAAAAACAAAAAAAATTACTCAGACCACCTGTTGTTGTTTGCAAAGCTAACCCTGCTAAAATCAACACAATCACCACCACCACCACCATACCACCTTCTTTGCTGCGAAGTAATTTACATAAATGCTGTTGCAACTTTTATTTACTCGCACTGATGCCACGAAGCTTCTCAACGCCGCGACGCATCCTATCTAATGCAGCTGGAAAATTACGCAAATCATGTGTTGCATACTAAATTCCTACAAAATACAGAAAACTGCTCCTAGCTACATTAGGCCATGCTCCACACAATGGCTACGCTTAACCTACGGAAGACTGCAGTTGTTGGCCTTATTTTACGTGTACCGTAAACACACGGTTATGCAAAACGGTGCGATATGTGCTACATGTATGCAACATTTAGCTCAAGTTGCCGATCCACTGCAAAAGTTTGACAGGCAAGCACATAAAATTACCTTTGCTCAAATGAGGCACTTTTATAAAGGATACCCGAGAGGGGCAGACGACATAGGTTCCCGTCAGGTTGTGCACGCCTGCACAGGTTGCACATAAAAATCCCGATTTGATGAGGTTACCTGTACTCTACTGTGTACCCTCCAATCAAAAGAAAAAGATCAATCACTCGGGTCACACGTACACCACTAGCCGCAAATATTTGTCCTACTTACTGGCCGAATACTCGCACACTACTTTAAGCAGCTGAATAGGATCCACATGACAGGCACGAAGAAAAAAGCTCTCGTACAGAAGAACAGTAACTTATACTCACATATTTAATCAGCACTGTCGCTAACGTTGCTGAGGCAGCTGAAATTCTCTGCCCGAATCAACCGGATGACAAAATCAGGGTTGCCAGGTTTTGGTAAGGAAGCGTCAATGAAATCAGACAATCCCTTACGAAATGTGGCGGAGAGAAGTATTCATTCACAACACATATAAAAACACTTTCAAGCCTCCTGAAAAAAGTGATATTTACCACTCAGAAGACAGTGATGGTGTAGTCAGCTAGCAAATGTCAAAACCACTATCGCTCAGATGGGCGAGTTCATATGACGACTGAGGTCGTCGTTGGCGCAGAAGACTCAGAAACGAAGTTTCTTTATTAAAGTAGCATGAAATTTATTGCTTTTATACAGCACCAGCTGGCTGTAAAACCGACAAAAGAAGCATACTACTTCTTACCAAGCTTGTGTTTTGTGGCACATGGACTCCTAATATAGCTGTGGGATTAACACGGCTGCGATCTGTGCTTAGAAATTTCCGACTTTCAGGCCGTGATTTTGCTGACGACTGCGCTAAATATTTGCTGATTCCGCACCAAACACAATTTGAGAGGCCTGTTCACGATCTAAAGACACCGTTACAAAAAATCAGCAAGAAACCTCAGGCAATGCTCGCAAAATCACGAAAACCTACATCAGCTGACCCGATTGGAGCTTATATTATGTTTGATCTTGCCGAAGCTCAGGACGCTATGCAGCTGCAGTAGTCTTGAAGTTGACATGCGTGAAAAGCCATGGTTGTACGTGCGAGAATGACGAGCAAATACAAAGTGAGAATGACAACCATAAACAGGTGAGCAAGCGCACTTCTCCTAATTAAATTAAGTGATAGTACAAGGTGCTAGGCGTTGTCTTAAGGTTGGATTATACAATTTAATACAATAATACCGGTTCAACCACACAGTGGTATACACTTTGCCGTAAAGAGGTGAGCAAGCTAACTTCTTCTCCTAATGAATTATTTGATAGTACAAGGTGCTAGGCGTTGTCGTAAGGTTAGATTCAAACTATACAATTCAATACAATATTACCGGTTCAATCACACACTGAGTTCGACAGTTCACACAGAAATAAACACTAGCTACGTTCTTAAAAAGTTGACCCAGCATTCATGGTCGCATGTGTGTGTACTTTTCTTTCAAACACACCTCGTCCTGAATGCGATATCCACCAGACCACGTAAACACAATACGACAGCTTGTAAACGACAATGACTAAGCGTATACACGGGCATGATTTGGGGACAAGAAATGCGCAAAGCCATAACAGTCCACCTACGCCTGTTCGCTAATTACTTAGTCGTAACAACTATACATACTCTGAAAAATTATCAGATTATACTACCAGTGATAATACAAGCAAAACTTTGCAAAACTGATGAAGACTAAGAAAGAGTAGGCACAACATGGGTGTCAATTGTCAACCTTTTGTAAGCTTAACCACTAAGGAAATCTCTGAATTGGTGCAAAACAATCAGTAAGATTATTACGCGTGTTTTTAGGGCATAGCAACGTAATTGTTTCTCTCTTTATCGCAACCATAATGTTGCAGGGTACGTTATCACTGTTTCACATAATAAATCGTGGAGCCACCACATTAGTATGGATCGTTAAGTGAGAAAGAATCTGAGGGCTCTGATGACAGAAAAATGAAGAACAAGTAATTTTGCATATGTCAATTCACCTATTTACGAAATTGATGTAGCACATAAATTATAGTACAGGTGCTATTTTAATTGCACTCCAATTCGAAATAGTTTTTGAGGCAGCCATACGAAATTACCTATCTATTTAGAGATTTCACTGACTTCACTCAGCCTATTGTGTGCGGTGTGTTGGTGTTCATGTGTTCTGCGAATAGTGCTGAAGTCTAAACCAGGATGCTGAGGCATAGCACCAAATGTCAACTGTGCCTAGCTGTTTAAACGAAGCAACCGCACCTGATTAATATACCCAGCACCTCACATTCGTGTATGATGTCTCGGATATATGATGCAGCACATTCCTCCTAAATTGGCCTCATGTGGTCCAACAAAGAAGTCCTTTAAAAAGACATACAGATTTCTCATAACATGCTGATAGTGACATCGTTCATTCTGCTTGGTCCTCTACGTATGCCATGTGGCAATAAAAGTTTTAGACAGACATTTCAGCGTGTTCCCCAGCCTTGAATTCTGCCATGCTTGCTTCAACAACCTATTTATCACGAGCAGTTCCTCAGATGAGCACAGTTCACATCTGCATTTTGTGGTCCAACACCTCAACCCGGCACATTTGTCAGCATACGCAGGTGTGCATTTGATCTCCAAAATCTCACCTTTCCTGGCCTTGTCCTCTCAGAATCCAGTATTCATCTCTACGTAGGCAGACTTATAGGTATTGACAGCTTCCCATCTCCGAATATTAAATGCTGATAGTTCCTACAAGCTCCTTCGCCTTATTTTGTCAAGTACTATTTTACCGTTTGGTACCATGGTTCCAGGCCACTCTAGATACTCCCTCCACTTCGTGCTGTTGACAGACAGAACTGCTACTATATAGATCTTCCTTAGACCAACACCTCCGAAACAAACTTTGGGGGACTAACTGATGCTTGTGCGAAAGTATATGCTATTTCCTGAACATAAAATGTCACTTCCACTAGGCATTATTGTTAGACATCTTGAATGCAAATTCTGCGAGATGTCCCACACTGACTCGTCAAAAGAGTGCATATGGCGGCCAATAAGTTCCCTAACAAGTCCTGAAAACTTATGCTCACTACCTGAGCAGAAATACAACACTTTAGAGTGGAAACTGAAACTAATGGATCCTCAATAATGTTGCTGAATCATGTGGTTCGGCATGTAAGCATTCGCAGTATTGTCACAGTGCGACTGATTCTTAAAGTGCCGCAAAGCAAACGACTAAGGTGGTACGTACACCCACGTAATGCTATACACCTTATATGTTATCTGCCTGGGGAAGATTTCGGATTTCCCGTGTACTTGGGTGTACGTGAAAGACCCTCTAGTTGTGATATGCCTAATTGGGCTTACAAGTGGGCGTAAATGGTTAGTGCTTTTGTCATTTTAATTTTACATGAAAAAAAATAAGTGAGTTTTTTGTCATAGAATATGTGAGTACATCTTTTATCAGTACACTCCCTCAGTTACAATTATGGCATTCATATTCCCATCAACTGCAGCAGATGTCAAACTTATCAGAAATCACGTCATATATATTAGTCACATATAGGAGCTGTCAACATTCTGATTGATGTACTTTCGAATGCTGCCACCATATTTCTGAAAGGCACATGTTAATGCACAATTCCCAACACCATGAAAATAGCAAATATGTAGTTCTTTTTTCAGTGTCAATTTTTCTACCAGTTGTTTCATAATAAATGAAGGGAGCAGAGGTTGCACTTAAAATAGGCATTAATAACTTAAAGATGAACTGCAGCAGAATATCACTTACACTAAATTTATTTTGGGTGAGTAGTATGTACCACTGAAACAACACGGACGAACCCACAAAGTTGATATCTTTTCTGTTCGCTGCATTTTAACGGAATCTACGCTGATGACAGATCTCAATTATTCTACCATATAACTCTGGCATGCACCAGAATGGTGCTTCAGCAGCTGGTTACAATGCAGTCTATATTATATGTAGTCATGACATTAAAAGTGAGGGCATAAGCACTGACCAAGAAGAACATGATGATATCTTTAATAACACACACAACCCTGTCACATAGCCCAATGAACATATTCACCTGTCCAAGAGAAATATAGAACTTAAAAAGTGACAATTAGATGTCTTGACAACAAACTCTCTCATCTGAAAGGAATATAAGCTTCGAAACTGCTAGACTTTTAGTGGTGCAGAGTTGTTTGACGGTAACAGGAGACATATTTACTTCGACACATGCTCTGACACAACCACTGCCCATTTATATCCACTTGGAAGCACAATTAGGCATATTGCCGCAACTAAGCTGTCTTTCACACTGAAATACTTGGGAAATCCAAAGGTTTCCCCAGGCAGATAACGTAAGGTGTATAGCATCACGTGGGTGTACGTACCACCTGTATCAATCGTTTTGCAGCACTTTAAGATTTAGTCACATTGTGACATTGCTGGATATGTTTGGAGGCCCAGCCACGTGATACAGTGGCATTTCTGAGGATGCTATCGTGCCATTGGCTATACTGGTGCCTCGCGAAAGACAAACTTGTTGGCTTTTGTTGATTGATTGGTTCATCGTTGGGTGGAATATATTCTTACTCCGACATTAATAGGTTACGCACTGTTGCATCTGCTTTTGTGATTGCTGGATGCATCACTCGTCTTTCTAGTTCTCTACAGATAGAGAAAGCTGATATAGACCAACATAATTTTAATACGCCCTACCTCCCAATGAGCAATGCAATTAATGAAACCTGAATGCACGACAATAAAGGCAGGTATTGGTCGCAACATTGTAACGCTGGTTTTAAGCGTGACTGTAGGTCTGCCCAGTGACCATGTTTTTTTTTATTCTGACCGATATGAAGCCCACCTTCCTGCCAGTGACTACATATCTCGTCTATGTTACATCATAAAGAAGCTTCTACCAATAGCTGTGCAACAGCGCATTGGAAGGCACTTATGGTCGCAATGAACTTGATTCCTGTACGTGCATGTATATTGGAATTATATGGGCTAACCATCCGTCATCGGTGTTCAGCTGCCAACTTTATAAAACCTTTCTCTCAAGTGATTTTGCTGAAGTTTTATGATAATAAAACAGATGATTCACTACCCATGAAGAAGTCATTATCAATGCACAAAAGACCTGAAACAGCAAAAACATCTCACTAAAATACCTTCAATTAACATTCCTTCAATGCGATGACTAAAATTGCATGTCAACTGGTTTGCAAGTCAAGCTATCTAATAGATCTTTTACCAGCATCATTTCTTCAGGTGAAGGGAAATTTTTTTGCGTTTATAAATTTTAGAACAGAAAATAATAACTTAGGTGTGCAAAAAATGTCTCATTGAGTTTGTGACATGTGAGTTATGATGAGTACAAAGGTATTGAATATCAGCTGTAATGTTATATGATTCAGTAAATCTATGCTTTGCATGGGCTTGTAAATGTGCTAGTTCTCGAGTGCCTCAAATAAAAAGTAAGAAAGTAATTTAAATTTTCTATTGCCCGCTACCTATGCTCAAGTGCTATGAAAACTAAACTGTAGCTTCATGTTTTCTGTGAGCTGACCCCTGCAACCAGACCTTACTTAAAGAAGGTTCAGCTACCATTTTAAATATCTGAATTTTCAATCATTTGGAAAAACAAACGGTGTGGTCTTTTGAGTTTTGTTTTTGTGTACATCATCAAGCTTGTGGTCACGTCATGCTTGATGTTCTTTCCTAACTCATTCACATCATAAAAGCACTCAAGGCAAAGTCACAGTTACAAAAATTGAAGATTAAGATGGTGCATGTGCCCCCAACAGTAAAAAGCAATGTTCACGTAACCAATGTGAGGAATGCTGTTAACCTTGCCGTACATCAAACGGTCCTGCATACAATTAGAGAGGCATGCTTGATCATAACTGACATGATTAAATACAACGACATGGGCTAGAAAGCCTGAATAGAACTGACAGATTAGTTTGGTGTGGATTCATATTAAAACAGTACAACAAAGTAGATCGAAAAACGAGCTACAGAAGCACGAGCGGCGATTCACAGCTAACTTGTTTTCAAAATAACAGAACAGATATATACATCCGCAAGGCTATAGAAGGTTTCGGTGTTTGTAAACAAACCGGCTCGCGCCGGACGGCGTAACCCGCTAGACTTCCAGTGCGGCACTTCCGGCAATGTTTTTTCAAAGGTTGCGGTGGTGTGTTCGTGGTGTGTTTGAGTTTGCAGCTCTATTATTTCTGGTGCATTCTTTAAGATGTGCTTGGAGCAACGTCTAGCGGCTACATGAAGGGGCTCGATGTAGCACAGGGCAGGCACAGGTGCGGGCACTGCTGCAGGTAACGCGGCTCGCGTTGCTGACGGCTGCCGCGCAAGATATCTGTTAAGGCCTTCCGATGAGGGCGGCCCCCTGCTTCAATATACCTTTGATAGTGTTCGTGCCTATATAAACAGAAAATGCATAAATTTCATTATACGTTTGTCAGCAAAGTTAATTGGGCCATTTTGATCTGCATGTCGACGATGTGGATGCGCTTTGAAGACACGGACCGAAAATTGCCAGCACACACCTGTCTTTTTATCTGTCCACGTCCTCAAAGCACACCCACATCGTCGATGTGAGGAGAAATTGAAGTTGTTCAATTCAGCTTTTCGACTAGAACTGAAAACCTTCCTCCTGTTAAACCCCGAACATAATTGTATTTTCGTCTAAGCACACAGTTTCAGGATAAAACGCCTATTTCTGCGCCTGTGCCACACCGGGCACTTTTTAAAAAGATCTACAGCGATCGGAATCACTCGCGATCCGAAGTGTTCGTGTGACTGAGAAATTATAAAATTAACTGGTGTGAAGACGTAAACTGCGGCTGCAGGGTCACGCGAAGTATTATGTTTTACTAACGAGTAAGCTATTCATGAACCAATTTTTGTAAGTGAATCTACCTAAACCTGCAGTTAATCTTACACTAAAAAGATGAGCGAGCTTAAATGCAGCGATGTTAATAGCGACAGAAAGACATACAATGAGTCATTTGATCGCACACATGAGGGCCGACTCGCCGACGTCGCTTTCGAAAAATCAAATGCAATGACAACGAAACCTGGACACCATGGTGTACCCTGTGCGGCGATTAATGTTAAGGGTGGCTACTTTGTGTCCAGTGTTGTTTCAAACAGAACGCATCGTTGATATAGCTCAAACTATAAAATAAACACCTTTACGATCAATTCTCAGTGTTAGCTTCCACGTTTTGCCACCCATTTCCCGCGTCAGTACACTTATCTGCCACGGTTAGAACATGAGTGACGGATGTGTTCCCGGTAAAGGAGGCCTGCGACTGGTCCAACGTGTGAGTATTGCCTTCATGCCATTAGTCTGCACTGAGCTTTACATTACCCTTGATAAAATTGGCAGAACAAACCTACACACTCTTGTAGGGAATCGAGCTTTCTCGCGTGATCGCTGCATTGCAAGCACTCTTTCTATCGCCATTGTTCAGAAAACGAAAAGTTTTGACTAGCATATAAAATTGATTCAGGCACATAGACTGCATGCTGGTTTGACATAGCTGTGCTCGAGTTGCCACGCTTCATCGAAATCATTTTGTCCGCATAAAACATCGGAACACAATCCGCGGCCAGCAACAAACCCTAAAACCACTCAAAAACATGCTAAACCAGAAGTTTCCAGGGGTGGTTTTCCGGTGAACGTGCAAAGTTGCCAAAAACCGGCAGGCTCTGGTGAAACCGTCTATACGCAAAATCGACCTGCAATACCGAGAAACAAAAACAACCAGCTTAGTTGGAGGAAAGCTGATGCGTGATTGTTTTTCATTTCTCTGTACCTTCTCAGTTACTTCCAATTTTTCTTTTCGAAACAACATCACAGGACAACTCGGGGAGCTTGTGCTCGCACACGTAACTCAATAGTCTTTTCTTTCCGTTTTTGACGTGTAAGGCTAAAAAACCAGAAAAATCAACGGATGTCGAAATTACATATAGTAGTTTTTACCCTACCTGAATCAGGTAAAAATTCACTGATATGAACTGTTTTTGACTTCAATGTCACCATATTTTGTATCTGCAGCCTGAATAGTTCTTTTTTTATCAATTCCAGCACACTGCAATGATGCTATTCAGACTGCCGGTAGCTTTAGTGTAATGAACTGAATTTGCTGCATTTACTCACTGCCGCTGACAGTAAGTAAATGCAGCACATTTTTCTGTAGTTGACTGAGTCAAACATAAAATAAAAAGACAGCTAGTGATAGATTTTTTTTATATCGAAAAGTTATTTGAAGTAAGGCACAGCATTATATTTTAAGAAAGGGCATATAAATTTAGGAACAAGTGTGCCTTATATACATTTATTAATAAAAAACACATGTGAGCAGAGTCTGACAGGGGCAATACATAAACGCACACTGATCGCCATTCTCTGATCAGCTTCCAAGCCTCACTTTAGCTGAAGCAAGCATTGCTTTATCCACTCACTGCATGTAGAAAGATAGCAGTAACACAGAACAAATATTTATAATATGTACAGATCATTAGAGCAACATTTTCGTACTTTATTTCTCACACATTTTTAATGCTACAATAGCCCCGCTGCGGTGGTCTAATGGCTAAGGTACTCGGCTGCTGACACGCAGGTCACGGGTTCGAATCCCGGCTGCGGCGGCTACATTTCCGATGGTGGCGGAAATGTTGTAGGCCCGTAAACTCAGATTTGGGTGGGTGTTAAACAACCCCAGGTGGTCGAAAATTTCCGGAGCCCTCCCCTACGGCGACTTTGAGAATCATATGGTGATTTTGGGACGTTAAACGCCCCATATCAAGCAATCAATAAATGCTACAATATTTAAAAGATATGTCAAACTTTACACGCCACTTTTGCTGATGTCTTTTGTGCTTTTTTATTCTATAGCTAAAAAGTGAAAGGTGGCCAAAGATGACCATGCCGGCCATTAAACATTTACTTGAGCAACACCGTCTGCATGCAGCCCCACCTGTGTCTTCTGCCTCCTTTAATTTGAACAACCTCCAAGCAACGGTGAAGGTGGCGAGCCTATTATAAAGATATTAGGCGAGTCGATGTTTATAAAACTGGAAGAAAGGGCATTTGAACCACGTAAGATAAGTTGAATGTGTGTATATGCCCCTGTTTCAAGTGACGTTGAGGGACAGCAGGTCATCGGAACAACCTTATCTTGTCTGGTAGGTTGAGATTTCGGTTGAGATGTTGAGTTGGAGCCAGTGGCATTAGGTGTTCCAGATTTCTTGGGGCATCCACTCTAGCATAATACCCTTGTCACACGTGACAACGTAAGTGCACTTTGAGTGAGTGTACATATGCACACGAAGTGTCATTTTGGCGGTTCACTGCTACACGAGGAGCGGATCGTACTTTATATATGATGGCAGTGTTGATTGATAGATTTGTAGCACAACGTATATTTGTTATTTTTGCGCCTGTGACTCCTCTTCAAACCACGTTGCCTTCGTGGAAGTAGCACCTGTGGCCCATGCCATATTAAATGAATAGAGAACAACTTATCTACACATGTGCAAGTGCACCTAGAAGTAAACAACGTGACGGACGCAGCCGTTGCTGTGCATGTGTTGCCGCATCTTCTTAGCGGACGTGGCCGCAAACAGCCCGACGGGGAAAGTCGTGAGATTATCTGTATCTTATTACTTAGTTTATACAAAACAATATCCATCATATTGAAACAATATTTTAAACATAAAATGAGCGCCGCGTTAGGCAACAGCGCCTTTCTGTACAAGGCACTGGTACCGAGGCTACACCTTATATCGGAGCCGTCGCAGTGAAGTGAGGTTTGGGAACGCACTTGCTTGCGAGTGTACTTTTGCAAACAGTGATAATAAACTTGCTCATGTGACAGCGCGCAAATGACGTGCGCAGCGAAGTGTACTCGCTTAAAGCACTGTCAAGTAGTCACGTGTGTCAGGGGCATAAGTTCATGTTTGGTGGATGACGTGTTCATTGTGTCGCATTGTATTCTGCCATCATGTCTGGTCCACTTGCAGTCAGCACTTTCGAGGGTCTGTTCAAGAGTTGTACTGAATCCATTGTTGAGAATCTAGGTCCAAGTATTTTCTATCAGTGCGTAAAAGCCGAATTTGTGTAATGGCTTTATTTTCCATAATTGGCTCCAGAAAGTGTATATTCCTTTTAACGTTCTCGTGCAAGAAAGCCATTCAAGGTAGGTTTTTCATGACTATTGAGTGCTGTCCATGAAGTGCTGACATGGACGAACGGCTTTTCTTTTGGATGTGTTGGTGTTCTCAGTCAGGGTCACAGAGCCTCCTGTTGCGTTACAATATTTCTGTTCATAGGATTGCTCTTTCCATGATTTTTTAGTTCTTTGTACTATCATGAAAGCAGGTACTAGTTGGTGTCGATTCTGATACTTTTATCTGGTGTTTCACATACTTATCCCTAGCTTCATTCGCCCACAAAGCAAGAAGTCAAAGTATTGTGGTAACAATTGATTTCAGTTGTCTGTTGTTATTATTGTATCTTAACAAGGATCGGTTCAAGTATTGCTCTATACCGGTGGTGCACTTATGATAAGCGAGGTCCTTCAGAGGGTGCAGAGAGGTGGGAAACTTGGCCATAGTGTTATGACTATGTTCCCTTTTGGGAATATAGTCATACCACAACACAGGGGTCAGGCGAAAATTGAAGAGGGGGGGTGGGGGCTCTAGCCTCCTGGTGCCTACCCTTGACACCACCCCCTATTTTAGCCTGTGTTATTTGACTGCTGCCGACGTCGTGTGATAGCTCTTCTTCATGCAAACATTTTATGTCAAGTACTTATCTTATCAGTTGAAGAGTCCTCACGTGATAAAGATAAAACTCTGTCGATTCTGGTTTTGTAACTTACTGATGGCGTATCTTAACAATTTTTTCTCAGTCTACCTTTACCTTACTTGGCTGTTTTAACGGCAACGTTACAATTTTCAGCTCTTAGCAGCTTTTTATGCCGCTTAAAAGTAATCGACACTCCTTTCTCAGGCTATTTGTTTTGGATGGTTGACATGTCAGTACTCCTCTCAGATGGTGACTGTTTTGTAAGTACGAGTTCGTCGTGGCTGCCTCTGGCACTGGATGCAGTGCTCACTCAGCTAGCCTTTTTGGCACAGCAGAAAGCATGAAAAGTGTGGACTAATCACTACAGGTGTGCCCTTTCTTGGTTGCGGCTGGTGTAATTTGGCAGTGGTGAGGTACTCGGTGTGTATTACTAGCTTGGGAAGCAACGCCTTTTCTTTTAGTTTGCTGCAAACAAGTGCAAAGATTACTATTTTTACTTGCTAAGTTTATAGCCCCTTCAGGTGTGAATTATGATGCAGTGTCACTAAATGTGCCAAATTCACATAGCACAATCGCAAGCCACTCAATTTTACAACTCAAAAAAAAATTGTGTGCGCTCTTGTGTAAGATTCAGCAAGCTATAATACCTTCTATGAAATAAATACTTAAATTTGCTGTATTTTATGCCTATTTTAAAGTAAAACATGAACTCATAAGCTCCTCATGTGTGACAATGATTTTTTCATTGGAAAAATTCGAGAGAAGAAAAGAAACACTTGAAGTTCGTTCTGAAACAGAACATGAAAGACCCATCAAAGATAGCAGTTCATTCACCGAAGTGATCGAATACGGTCGTATGCAGCAGATTGAGGTAAAATCAGGACATACTGATTGTGAAATGGTTCCGTTCATCTAACGAACTATGTTTTTTGTTCTATTCTGGCTGAAAGTTGACACAGCTGACATAAAGAATTGCATAAATAAATGTAGCCACTGCTGCTAACGTGTTAAATTTGTTTATCTTGGAAAAAATTTCCCACTTGGAAACACAAGGTCGCCTAAACCTTGACAAAATGCTTGAACATGGGTCATGGGCACTTATAACCCATGGTGTAGGCGGCACTTTGTGTGTTGGAGAGATAGGTGGTGACGTTTTTGGTCGTTAGTATAAGCAATTCGAGTATGTGGTATTTGGTGTTCAGTATCCCATTGCTAAAATTTCGGTGTTGGGCAATTAGCCCAGTGTCTTTTTCCTTGGCTAAACGACTGAAATTTCTAATAAACACCTATTTTACACTTTTGTGCCTTCAGTGGCTCATCAGTTAAACTGCCTTCCTGGTGGAAGTGACCATTTCATCCATTACTAAAACAGCTAAGCTTAATATTTTGATCAGCATGTCAAACTAGAAGTGCGAATGATCGTTGCAGTTTCAGAAGTCTTGAGAAAATATGTTCGTATACGCCATAAATATGAAAACCAGTGAAAACTTCATATGTGTAGAGCAGTATAAGTGACAAAGTTGTAAAATACGGGAAGAGTGATATGCATTAGCTTCTTTGGCCAACTGAGCCAATCAATTACGCTTGCTTGTAGTTCTGCTTGACACTCCCATTGATTGTAGGACGCTGTGAAGACATACACCACAAAATTGCATGCAGAGTGTGTGATAATTAAGACAAAAGAGCTAATTATATCCTGACCACAACAATCCTGTTTGCTCTTGTACACTGAGCCTGGATAAAGGTAAATAAAAAATATGACGGAAGTTGATCGACAAACACTGTAAGATATTTAAAGAGCTCACATGCCAAAATGCATAGCTGCTGAACAGTCTTCGGTACCACAGACAGTAAGTCACTCCAAATTGTTGGTTGTAATAACTGTAACAACCACAGGCTTCGAAGATTTATTTATAGATATTGATTTTCAGATTCAATGAGCAGTCCTGACAGCAGGTGGATTCTGGAAATTACCGTGATTTCTGACACATCCTCAGGTGTGTAACGTGTACGTTCACCGATTTCTTGAAGGACAGATAGCTGGCCTCAGCCGCCCCACTTAACAGAAAATTAATAAAGGATAGCGGGTGTGAAATAAAGCACCCTACTTTACATGAACCAGTTTTCCAGATCTGTGCAAAACACTTTCTTCTTTCACAGACTTAAAAGTTGCTCGGAGGGAAAGGGAGAGGAGACTATATTTCTGTATTTGTTCAAAACAACACGACGGCATAAGCGTGCATGTTTTTTAAAACACAATTAGGTCTACGTGTTATGTGTTTTATGCATCAGCATATATGAACTCAGGGAAACGTTGTTTTTTTTTGCATATCGTACTGTGAGCCCAATAGCTCTACGTATTGCGTAACCTAGTTGATGTTTTGGATACCGTAGGCCAATGTATAAATATATGAAAATATTCAAAAGAAAAACTTCGAGAACAAAATGCCAACTCGCGATGAACCACAGAGACAAGTTGGCCAACGCCCACGCGCTATACCCCGCTTTACCAAGTGTCACAAAACGAGCGCTCAAAAAGAACGCGCCACCAATTTCTCGCGACGAAGCGCGGGAGTGACGCCGCGAGGTCAACGATAAAAAAAGAAAACAAGCATCCAAAGACTCCCCTGGGGCGCGTCCCTCTCCCCTCTCGGAAGCGTAGGTTCGACGACGAACCTCCTCTCCTCTCATCGGCGACCGAGCAAGCCCTGGAACGTTCTCGATGGAAAGGGGCGTGGTGATGCAGGGCTGCGTACGTCGCGGACGGCCCTCGTGCCGTCTCGCCCTTTCCCCAGCCTTCGCTGCGTATCGCGCCGACGAAATAATGAGATTTTTCTGGAATCTCGCGCGGAAGGTATTTAATCAAGCAGCCGAGATGGGAGATCAGAAGAAGAAGGAAGTTAGCGCCAGTGTGCGTGGGGTGATTCCGCCGCGTCTGTCAGTGAAGGTTTTGTCCTTAGTGACAAAACAGGAGAAAAAGAAAGTATGCGCCAGAGTGCGTAGGGAGTTCCGCCTTGTGGGCGAAGCCTTTTGTCTTCCGTGACAAAGGAGGAGAAGAAGAGGATTTCCACCTGATGGGTGAAGACTCGAGCTACAGGCAAGAGTGTGTGTATACCGCTATCGAGCGAAGACGCGTGGCAACAGCTGCGTGTGTGAAGCCGACGTGTTTCCGGCGAAGAAGTTTGGAGTCTGGAGAGCGGCCAATTGAAGATGTGAGGTTTCCTGGAAGAGACACTTCGGGGGCAATGGAACGAAAACAACGCTGGGCTTGGAGTGAGTGATTCCCGGAAGAGTATCATCCAGACTTTTGTTCCAAGAACTTTGGACTGAATAAGTTTCTAACTCTTTAGTCTTTAAGTGTCTTGGTTGTTCGATGCATGCAACTGCATTGTAGTGCGTATTGTTGTCAGTGTCCGTTGTTTCGAGTGTGGCTGATTGTACTGCGTAGTACGTTGTTTGATTGGTGAAATATTGTATTCAACTAGTGTCGAGTGTGCATACTTGTGTATCGTTTTGATCTGCCATAATTGAGAATATAATTTCATTTTGTTTATCAACTCTCAATTCTGACTTGTTCTTTGGGCCACAGCCGGCGTCCGCTGGCGCGCCAAATAGGACCACTTCTAAATTGTCCACGTTTTCGTGGTGTGGTTCGGGGGGCCGATACTTCGGCCCTTGGAATTAGCCCGGCGATCGCCTCCCGCATTAACGGGACCTGTGACAATTATTCTGGCGTCCGCGACAGGACCCTTTTGGTGCACAGTGTGTCCAAAGTAGTGAGAAAGAGTCTCGAGTTTTGTATAATGCTATCGGAACAATTTTGTGTGTTGCTCAGTGTTCTCGTTAACGAGTGCAGGGGAGTGTTCCGACAGACTGATTTAGGCAGATACTTTTTGCACGCGGCAAGACTTCATTTGCGAGACACAATAGATCTCGAAAAGTTAGTAGCTCTTGGTGAGAAGATTGGTCTTTCTGGCGCCAAACTACGGAAGTGGGTAAGCCAGAAGGAGAAAGAGACGGTGGAGAGAGAGAGGTTGGCAGCTGAGAGAGCCAAGGAAGAAAAAGCAGCTGAGTTGGAACGAGAGAGGTTGGCAGCTGAGAGGGCCAAGGAAGAAAAAGCAGCTGAGTTGGAGAGAGAAAAGCTGGCCGCTGAAAGGACAAAGGAAAAAAGAGAGCAGCAATTGAAGTGTGAGGTGGAGAGAGAAAAGCTGGCAGCTGAAAGGGCGAAAGAAGAAAGAGAGGCAAAAAAGTGACAGCTGAAGGAAGAAACAGAGCAACAATTGAAATTGGAATTGGAGAGAGAAAGACTGGCTGCTGAAAGGCGAAAGAAGAAGAGAAGCGGAGATGGCTGAAAGGGAACCGCAGCGGCAGCACGAGATGGAACTGGAGCTGCTCCGTTTGCAACGGCGAAGTGAAACTCCGGTCCAAGCTAGAGTTGAAAGCAGCGAACGGGAGGACCATGGCTTCCGCTTGAACTCAAGCAAGCCGCTCGTAGCGTTTGATGAAAAAAAGGACGACCTTGACGCGTACCTTCACCGATTTGAGACGATCGTGAGGAGCCAGAATTGGCCGGAACATCAATGGGCAACTGCTTTGAATACTTGCTTGAGTGGTGAAGCGCTCAGTGTGAACGGTAGGCTCACGCCGAATGATGTAGCCATTATGCAAAGGTGAAGCTGCTTTGCTGAAGCGATTTAGATTTACTATGGAAGGTTTCAGGGACAGATTTCGGACAGGAAAGCCAGCTGATGGTGAGACGGCTACGCAGTATGCCACCCGACTTTGCCATTATTTCGACAGATGGATTGAACTTTCATGGACAGCGCAGCAGTAGGATGAGCTTAGAGAGCTCTTAATTAGAGAACAATTTCTTACTGGTTGCCACCCAAGCCTGTCGCTGTACTTTAAAGAGATGAGAGCTAAGTCACTTGAAGACATGCTTGAATTATCTGATCAATTCTTGGAACCGCAAGGTAGCACTAATTTGGTTAAAGTCAAGAAAGACTGTCCTGAAGATTCAAAGAAATCAGCACCCAAAGAAAAGAAGCGTGCACCGGAAAGTGTTCCGCGATGTTTTTTGTGTAACCGAGTGGGTCATCGCGCTAGCAACTGCCGATCTAACTTTACGAGTCCCACGGTCGTAAAATGCTTCAAGTGTGGTGAGACTGGGCACAAAGCATACGCATGTCGTAACGGAGCAAGTCAAACTCACCAGGTATCCTTTGTGCTAGCAGCACCAAAATCCGATAATGCCGTCGCCGACGGGTTCCTAGAGTGGAAAACTGGGGATAAACTTCCTATTGTGGGGGCTGTAATGACAAAACAGCCAACCGGTGTTACGAAGGGATTGCCAACGGTGCCTGGAAAAGTTGCGGGCAAAAAGGTTAGAGTGTTAAGAGATACCGGTAGCTCCACTGTTATCGTGCGAAAAAATTTGGTGCGGGAAAGTGAGTTAACAGGCAAAACGAAACCGGTTTGCCTAATTGACAGTACGGTTCGGATGCTTCGCGAAGCAGAGATTGAGGTTGAAACCTCGTACTTCAGCGGGAAGGTTACGGCTCTATGCATGACGACCCCCCTGTACGACCTCGTCATCGGAAACATCGACGGGGCGCGAGGGCCAAATGGTCCAGAATGTTTGGGGGGAAGACCCGAAGATCGAGCCCCCGCTGACACAGGAACCGCGAGATTCAGCGGAGAACAATCCTGTGAAGGATTTCACCCGAGCCCAAGGTGAAGCCTGGGCGCAAGAGAGAGCGAATGTGAACATAATCGTATTGAATGAGTTTACGTGCTGGGCAGCTGGACTTACGTCGACTCGACCTCAACTGACCGACAATGTAAAGAAGACGGAGTCGGCCAGCCAGGCCCAATGCCGTGACATGAACAAGCTGGTAAATAAACAGACAGGACCCGTTGAACGTTATGACCCGTTACCGGTGTCGGAAGTGACAACGATGGCTGAGACGCCGCCCCAGATACCGTCGTTGGAAAGGGCTCGCCGAAAAAGAACGAGGAAAAACAAGAAGAGGTCGAGCGAGCACCACAAGAAAGGGCGCAAGCGCCACTCAAGGTACACAGGATAGGTGCGGAGGTGGAATTGGAATGTGTTTGGCAGGGCTGATTGCCATATGTTGTATTATTGTTCTTGTTATCCTGTGTCACAACTGTATGTCGAGCTAGTCAAAATGTTTGTTACGGTGATGTGATGTATAGTATTGTGTAATTGTTGTAAAAACAGAACTTTGTACATTTGTATTGTTTGGAATATGTGATGAAGTGTTGTAGTCATGTACCTGTGGCTATATTTCATGTGTTGTGAGATTGAATGACAACATACAATTGCATTGAGTGTTCTATTGTGGTTGTGACGCGCCATGAGCGATGGACTAAGTTACAGTCTTTTAGAGTGTGGGGACTGTTCGCGCTCGTTTGTGTGGTTTCGAATATTATGAGATAATATTCTTAAAGTGTGGGGCTGTGTTTGAACGAGCGCTCAAAAAGGTCGCGCCGCCATATTCTCGCGACGACGCCCCGGAGTGACGCCGCGAGATCAACGATAAAAAAAAACAAGCATCCAAATACTCCTCGGGTGCGCGTCCCTCTTTAGGCACTGCGCCGTGCTCCCGACCGGGTTGCAGAAATTAGGTGCCTTTTCTCATCTTCTAACCACTACCACCACCACCCTCTCCCCTCTCGGAAGCGTAGCTTCGCCGACGAACCTCCTTTCCTCTCATCGGCAACCGAGCAAGTCCTGGAACGTTCTCAATGGAAAGGGGCGTGGTAATGCAGGGTTGCGTCATCCGTCGCGGACGGCCCTCATACCGTCTCGCCCTTTCCCCAGCCTTCGCTGCGTATCGCACTGACAAAATGATGAGAACTTTCTGGAATCTTGCGCGGAACGTATTTAATCGAGCAGCCGAGATGGAAGATCAAGAGAAGAAGAAAATTAGTGCCAGTATGCGAGGGGTTATTCCACCGCATTTGTCTGTGAAGGTTTTGTCCTTAGTGACACTGCAGGAGAAGAAGAAAGTATGCGCTAGAGTGCGTAGAGAGTTCCGCCTTGTGTGCGAAGCCTTTTGTCTTCCGTGACAAAGGAGGAGAAGAAGAGGATTTCCACCTGAGGGGTGAAGACTCGCGCTACAGGCAAGAGTGAGTGTCTACTGCTATTGAGCGAAGACGCGTGGCAACAGCTGCGTGTGTGAAGCCGACGTGTTTCCGGCGAAAACGTTTGGTGTCTGGAGAGCGGCCAATTGAAGACGCGAGGTTTCCTGGAAGAGAAACTTCGGGGGCAGCAGAACGACAACAACACTGGGCTTGGAGTGAGTGATTCTCGGAAGAGTACCATCCAGACTTTTGTTCCAAGAACTTTGGACTGAATAAGTTTCTAACTCTTTAGTCTTTAAGTTTCTTGGTTGTTCGATGCATGCAACTGCATTGTAGTGCGTAGTGTTGTCAGTGTCCGTTGTTTCGAGTGTGGCTGATTGTACTACGTAGTACGTTGTTTGATTGGTGACATATTGTATTCAACTAGTGTCGAGTGTGCATACTTGTGTATCGTTTTGATCTGCCATAATTGAGAATATAATTTTGTTTTGTTTATCAACTCTCGGCTCTGACTTGTTCTTTGGGCCACAGCCGGCGTCCGCTGGCGCGCCAAATAAGACCACTTCTAAATTGTCCACGCTTTCGTGGTGCGATTCGGGGGGCCGATACTTTGGCCCTTGGAATTAGCCCGGTGATCGCCTCCCGAATTAACGGGACCCGTGATGCCAACCCTTCGCTGTGATGTAGATAGTTAGTGTGGTCGTTGTGATACAGGATGCGTGCGTCGGTGCCTGTGTCAAATTATGGCAACTGCGTGGGTTGTACAATTCAATCATCGTAACGCAAGTGATCACCCACAGTTTCCACATGTCAAACACTTGCGTGCCGTTAACTATTTCGGCACTGTGAAGGCGAAAGAACGAAATCGGTCGCGACGATAGAATAACAGGGCACGTGATACGATACGATTTGCGTCTGATATTCGCGAAGTCTAAAGCACTTGGCGTGGCATCACCATCGCGATGCAACGAAACGAGCACCAGCGCGGGCTGGGTCACGTCGAAGTGCGTCGCTTACGGCAGCGGCATCCGCGGTTGCTTCATATCGTACAAATCTGAATGGTTTTCACCTGGGAAAGCACCACATCGGACAGGCAACCAGCACTATAAATTTTTCTCAGAAAAATATTTTACCTTGCGCAACTTCTATCAACAATCATGCATACCAACTAGTTATGCAGGATTTAATGATAAAAATATATATAACTTATCCGCCCGGCATATTACTCTCTCAACTTTTAAATTGACGCGTTAGGTGCCACCAGAACAGTGCCAAAAAGCAGGTGACACATAGATAACGAAGAGAACTGTTTAGCCAACGCCAGCAATAATGGTCGAACGACGGGCCAATAGTGCGGGCCTAATTGAACGGCTTCGCTCATATTGGCTGCTGCTTGTGCAACTGGCACCAATGTGGTCGTTTTAATATGGTGGCACAGCCGACAGTGGCTGAAAGTTTTGAACGCTGGTCTAACTTCACCATTCTATGAGACTTGTACAGCCATTATTGGCAAAATTTTGTCCACGCTGGCCCTACATCGCCATTCTATTTGGCTGGCACAGTCGTTATTGGTGGTACGTTGTCAATCTCGGGCCATTCTCGGGCCAGCAACTGTGGGCCAACGTTCTGTGCTGCCTGAGTCTAGACGCTACTGTATAAGAGATGATGGGTGACTAAAGCAATATTAGAGACAAATATGCTCTACATTCTTACAGTTAGGACACAACAGCTTTTCATTACGTGTGCGCCACTGGTTTCGATCACGGTACCTGGAGTAAGCCGGTTGTGGGTGGTTGTATGATACATGGCCTTATCGCGTGATGACTTAGGGCACATAAAGGCTAGATACCTGCACTCGTCCGTTCTTCGCACACGAACACCTTGGTTAGTGACGCTGGCAGCCAGGTCTCCTTGTGAAAACGAGCCTCAAGAGAATATAGGATTTCTTCCTTATCTCTCACCACACAAGACGCAAGAGGTTTTTGGTACTGGATGGTGGCTGGATCTGGACGCCTTCGCACGACGACGATGTGGCCGTGTTAGAGAGCCGAACAAATTACTGCGTGACTCGTCGGCTCTTCCTTTTTTCGAACCACCGGCATTCTCTGATGCTGTCGTCAATGGTTGAGCACTTTTTGTACAAAAGCAAAACGTCACCCTTCACCTTATCGGTAGTTAGGTCGGTCTTATCTAAATTTTCTCTACATTTGTTACCACTTTTCCTGCCAACGATCCTTCATCATTTTCTCTTCTTGTGTTGTCTATGAGTCTGAACACCAATTCTGTCACTCCTAGAAGGTGTTCGAAGGATAAATACCTTTCGATTTCCAAGAATGAATATTTTTGAGCTTTTCTCGTGTATTCGTGAAACAGCATTTGTTCTGGTCTTGCACATCTGCATTCATGCGGCTTCTGCTTTCATTGTTTCTCTTTTCACTAATGTTGTCTACTTGTGACCCTGCCACCATAACTTTTAAAACGCATTTGCGCTCATTCCTCGTGTAGGTAAGTCAGCAAAGTTGTCTTCAATTTGAACAAATGACCACCTCGCTTCAAGTGCATTTTCTCTGAGTTCTGTGGTTCTGAACAAACAAGCCCTTTTTGCTTGTTTGCTTGATTCACTGAAGCACAATCACCAAGTCCGTCAAGCAGTGTACTTGCTGATTTTTCTTGTTTATTGACTTTTGATGTGGTCGCCTAATCTGGATGCTACCAGCACTGCTATCAGTTGAAGTCGCAGCGATCTCATTTCTTTATTTGAAGCTACACGGCTTTTTGCTGGCACTAGCCTTGATTATTAGCTTATATTGTTGTACGCAACCAATAAATGTGCTGCCGCTCTGTCTGCTTTTGGGCTCACATCGTCAAACATAAGCAGCATGTATGCTTGTACTGGTTGGTTCTTGATTACCTAGCAACGGATCATTTCTACACCTTGAAGGACCTCCACTTCTGACATGAAGCTACCCACTAGACGTACTTTTCTTTAGAGAGGTCGTGCCCCCCGTGACTCTAATAGATCTCATAGTTAGGCTTGTTGGGGCATGTCTTGAATAAATCTTCAACGTCGCGCCGAATAAACAACCGCACTGATAAAGAAACGCACATAGACAGCATGGGTGCTCGTGTTGTCTATTTGTGTTTCTTCCTCTGTGTGGTTGTTGATTCGCCGCGACGTTGACTTTTTAATCACGAGATTAAACGTGGCGTTCGTTTTCCACAGCCTCTGCAAGTCTATCCTTGCGTGTACTGTGAACGAAGACAACAAACCAAGTGGTCGAATATCTTCGCTGTCGCTTGTAGCGCTGGCCTTTTTCTCAAGTACGTTTTATATGTTAACAACCTCCACTTCACAAAGAGGAAGAACATGATGTTCATTGAGTGTTTCCATATCGAGCTCATAAGACTTGTATATCTTCTAAATCAAATCTCCATACGAGAGTCGTCCTTTTCGTTTTCATCTAGTATTTTGTCTGTTCTCTTCTCATTGGATGTCGGTATACTCAAGTTCATTGCTGCCTCTCTGAACGATTGCTTTGCTCCTATGAACAATGGGCGGCATCATTAGGTGTTACTGTTTCAAGAATAACGTCATTCATGTACACCGCTTTCCGAAGTGTCCTTGTCGTATCTGGAGACCGGCCTTCCACTTGTTTCAAATTTCGCGTAAACATAGCTGCCAGCAGAAACGTGCTTAGGGTTATTCCTAACGTTACTCTTTTCATGTGTCATGTTCGCACTTGATTTATGGATATTTCTTTGCCGTCATTCTTCAACGATAGGATTATCAGTGCATCTCTATCCTTTTCATGTATTGAAATTTATAGAAATGCTTTTCAACAGCTCTTACTAATAGCACCTTTTATTTTCGGAAATTTATGAGCAGTGACATTATGTATACATTCAAATTTCTTGGAGTCTCTAGATTGTCGTGTAACGACCTGTCTTTTCGAGAGTGGGATGAGGTGGGGATTACTACTCAAACCTTTAGAGTGGCTCTGTCCTCTCGTATGATCGCATGATCGGCCATGTAGCAGCAAATCGCATTTCGCTGTTTTCATGGCACTTGAACCTTTCATGCGACTCCTGATTTCACATTTATTTATTTAATTATCTATTTATTTCATCAAATTGTAGACAAAGGTTGCTGGTCCAAAACAGGTGGGGCATACAAATAGTTGACCTATAACGTGAACAAGCGTATATAACGTATTCTCGTTCATAAACAGGTTTAGTGCCCAAACTAGCAATTACATGTACGAAAAGCGCTAAAATATTGCTATCACAGGTGAGTTCTAAGTTGAGAAAAAGCCCATACAACAACCAATACACCAGAAAACAAAACAGTGGTTTTAAAATCTTACCAAGAAGTATTCTTCTACAGAGTGATGGAAATAATGTGCTTGAATGAAGAACTCTGTTACCTTACTCTCATACAGTATTGTTTTCGAAAAAAAAATGTTACTGAAAGCTCCTCTACGAGTAAATATAAGCTTCAAAGCGTGGGTCGGTGTGTTAAGCGTTCTTCCTAATGTCAGCTGTGCTTGAAAGGATGGCCACCTTATTTTCACTCTTTTTGTTCAAACGTTTATGCAGAAAATGAAGACGGGCTATCTTTCTACATCTTTACCTGGGCATCATCTTTCTATTCTGCATTAGCTCTGAGATTGGCTCGTGTCTTCTATATTTTCCTTAAATAAAACAAACCGCTTTCCTTTGAATACACTCAAGTTCTTGCTCCCTTTTCATATGTGGGCCCGAAAACACACAAACGTATTCCAGCTTTGGCCCTAGTTTTGTAGATTTTGCTACAAGCTTAATATTAGAAAGCGTGTCTTCAATTTTACGTCTGAGACCATATAGCTTTCGAAACGCCGAGGAACTAACATCTGTTGTGTGAGCCGTTCATGCAAAATCCTTGGTCAATGTGACGCCTAGATATCAATATTCCGTGACCTGTGCAATGCCTGAGAGAATGTCTGTACTGGAATACGCTTGGTTGATGGTTTCTTGAACGTTGAAGCATCAATTTGCCTTTTAGACTTTCGGCAATTAAAATATATTTTCCGAAGCGATTTCTGCCGACATTTACGGTTTACAGATGAATTCACTTTGAATTTGATGAAGTCATCTGAAACAACATCATGCTACCCGATTCGGGTAGCATTTGTGTAATGTAGTTGATGAATCTAAGGAATATTATTGGACCGAGTGCTCTGCCCTGGGGCACTCCATGCAGAACTGCCAAAGTGGATGATAAACAGTCAATAAGGTCTACAAATAGTGATCTGTTTCGCACATATGCGGTGTTCTAGTAATGAGATACTGAGGAAGCCCAATACTACTTACTTTAAAAAGCAACATCTTATGTGACACTGCATCAAATCCTTTACAGAAATCTAGTAGAGCACATCTATTTGTCCAGATCTATGTAGTGTGGTCTGATATAGCTTTGTCAAAGCATCGCAGCACGTCCCCATTTCACTACAGCCTTTTAATTATTTGCATTACACGTTTGATGGCATTTTTCTCCTTTTAATTAGTTGCAGTACCCTTTTCAAAGCATTTTTCATGCGTCTTTCGAAATTGCTGTCTTGTTCTAATAAAAGCTGACCTGATGTCGACCGTTTTGTTGCACAATATTTGGCCATAATTTTCCAGCTACTTCATTTCCTGTGCTCTTCAAAATGTTTCGTCTGATCTCCATTCACAATAGTGCTTGAAACTTCTGTATCTCGAGCTTCAGTTCTGCCTCTCTAGATTAAACCTTCATAACGATGACTGCTCGAATATGTGTTCATATTGTCTCACTTGCTCATACAAATCTTGCAGTTTCCACCCAAGTATAGTCTCAGCAGCCTTCAGCCTGTTCTCGCGCTCTCTACTTCCAGCAAGCATAGCTTGTTTTTCATCAACTAGAATTTTTTGAAGACGTTCTTCTGTGGTGTGGTTTTTCTGCCTACAAAATATGCATATTCTATTCGCTGAGGTATAGAAGCTTTAAGTTGTGCGTAGTTGCCCGCCGTTACGTCTTGGTATAGCAGTTAACCTCTATTGTTCACCTTGTGTTTCTTCTCAAAAAGCTGCTTGCTCTCTCATGAATAACATAAGCCTGTACCTTTTTCTCACACACATTTCCTGCTGCCTTTCTTCGCTCACCATGTCCGAAAGCTGGGCTGTTTCTCACTGCTTGTTATGTTTTGAACTACACCTATGCCTCCAGTGGAATAGCTGTTCATAGTATTGGTAACAACATCGTCGCTTAGGCGTTTGCCATGGGCGTACGGTGTATTTAGTAGTATTTTGAACAGTTGAAACAAACTCCTTCAGAAAGTTCATAATAATAGAAATGACTGTATTTCATAAAAATGTAAAGCTTGCACTCTGTTCGCTCCAATAGCGCAGTTTCACCAGCTTTTTTTCCTAACAAATAGCGGTCATAGATAGCTGAATTGCAATCATCAATAACACTTTTTAATTTAGACTGTTTATTTTTTCCAAAGGTCAATAAATACATATTCAAGTTCACAATGGTCTGTGATTTTCTAAATTGTATCGGTGGTCGTTTATTACTGAGTGCAGTCATTTTCGCAACTTGCGCAACGACGAATAAAAAAAACAAGTTTTCCTAAACAAACTGTACGTTGTGAGCTAAAATGGCAGCGATATCACAGGAGACTTCTCTGACAACGGGTATTAAATTCTGTCGACATCACAACTGGTACTTTTTAATAGCTTCTATGAACTGCGAAGCAGCTCTTTGACTAGGTTGTGTAACGCTGTCTGTCAGTGTCTCTGTGCCAACTCGCCGCACTGTGCTCCCCTCACTGAGGTTTTGGAGCGTTGCCAAGTAGCTCACACCTTCTCTCGCAATGCGCGATCACGTCACTCTTTCTCTCGCTTGCCGCGCGCTCACCACCTGTCCCCTCCCTTTTTGTTCTCCCTCTCCACCACTCGCAACGTTTGAGTGAATATCGAGGGAACGCTCTGTCCGCTCGTTTACCTGTGCTGGAGAGGGTGTTCGAAAGCGAAGCTCATCTGCCCGCTGAAACATGCGCCGAGGTGATTTGGCATAATGATAATGTAAGAATAATCAAGTGTTGACGCTTAACGGCCATTTATTATTCGGACTCACGGGTGCATTTGGCTGTTAGCCATCAGATGGCACCGCGGCTAACGTATCCCACTGGTACGTTAGCCGAGGTGCCATCTTCGTCAAACAAGGTTTCGTCAAACAAGGAAAACTCATTGAACAGGCACTACCAGCATTGATGTACGCAGATGATATAGTGCTAAAGGCCGCCAACAAGGAAGATTTTCAGTGATTGGTGGGCATCTGCGGTAATGAGGAAGATAGGTTCGATTTCAGATTCAGTAAGGAAAAATCAGCAGTCACAATTTTTAACGGCAATGAAGGTAGTGAGCTTTGAATACAGGAGGTTACGCTAGAAATAACAGATAAATACAAATATCTGGGCGTATTGATAAGCAATGGGGCCGAGTACCTAAGAGAACACGAAACCTACGTGACTACTAAAGGTAACAGGAACGCAGCAGTAATAAAAAACAGGCACTTTGGAAATATAATAGGTACGATGTTGTGAGAGGAATATGAAAAGGGGTCATGGTTCTTGGTCTGACGTTCGGCAATGCAGTCTTGTGCATGAGATCAAAAGTTCAAGCAAGATTAGAAATTAAGCAACTTGAAATAAGTAGGCTTGCCTTAGGAGCTCACGGGGATACCAAATCAGAGAGTAGAAGGTGATATGGTATGGACACCTTTTGAAGGCAGGGAAGCTGGCAGTAGTAATAGCTGGCCGTAGTAATTATACATTTCTCTATCAAAAAGGTTAGTTACAGCACCAGAAACGTATTTCATCCGTGTCACTGCTTTCATTTACACAGGAAATCATTGAACCAAAGTAATGCTTGTTTCCTAAAGCGTGATATAAATAAATGTTTAAAACGCGCAATATTCTAATAATAAGCACCCAAGAGGAATGGAGCTATTCAGCGACATACATCAATATTTGAACAACGCAAGCATTTTGCCAACAGAACACTTAAGCAGCTATAGTTTACTATAAGAATTCAGACATTTATGCCAACGGTCACTCACAGACGGCAGGTTAAAAAGAGGCACTCGCTCCGCACAAGTCTGATAACCAGAATGACAGTTCAGTGCAAACTCATTCTACGAATTCAGGAACCTCTCAGCAGTTTGATGTCACCTTCATTGGTAGAACCATATTAAACACATGCGAACCAAAACAAACCTGGCTTCAAAACAGCATGGTCATACATCCCAACAAGAACATTGGCAGCACGCACATTTCTGCCTAGCGTTCAGCCAAGACGGCTAACCCCGCTCATCTTAGTGCCATCTGATAAGGCACTAAGGAAGCTGGGAAAATATAATAGGTACGATGTTGTGAGAGGAATATGAAAAGAGGTCATGGTTCCTGGTCTGACGTTCGGCAAGGCAGTCTTGTGCATGAGATCAAAAGTTCAAGCAAGATTAGAAATTAAGCAACTTGAAATAGGTAGGCTTGCCTTAGGAGCTCACGGGGATACCAAATCAGAGAGTAGAAGGTGATATGGTATGGACACCTTTTGAAGGCAGGGAAGCTGGCAGTAGTAATAGCTGGCCGTAGTAATTATACATTTCTCTATCAAAAAGGTTAGTTACAGCACCAGAAACGTATTTCATCCGTGTCAATGCTTTCATTTACACAGGAAATCATTGAACCAAAGTAATGCTTGTTTCCTAAAGCGTGATAGAAATAAATGTTTAAAACGCGCAATATTTTAATAATAAGCACCCAAGAGGAATGGAGCTATTCAGCGACATACATCAATATTTGAACAACGCAAGCATTTTGCCAACAGAACACTTAAGCAGCTATAGTTTACTATGAGAATTCAGACATTTATGCCAACGGTCACTCACAGACGGCAGGTTAAAAAGAGGCACTCGCTCCGCACAAGTCTGATAACCAGAATGACAGTTCAGTGCAAACTCATTCTACGAATTCGGGAACCTCTCAGCAGTTTGATGTCACCTTCATTGGTAGAACCATATTAAACACATGCGAACCAAAACAAACCTGGCTTCAAAACAGCATGGTCATACATCCCAACAAGAACATTGGCAGCACGCACATTTCTGCCTAGCGTTCAGCCAAGACGGCTAACCCCGCTCATCTTAGTGCCATCTGATAAGGCACCAAGGAAGCTGGGAGATAACTGATAACGGCCCGAACATTATTAGGACGTGCTAAGATAGCGCTTTTCAATGTCTTGCAGGGAGGGTGCAAGCACCTGCACGTCCTTGCTCAGCCTTCATCGGCGTTGCGAGGGCCAGCAGAGCCTATCGCGTTCACCAGTGGTGACGACATGCCTGTAACTTTGACGAGGTGCTAGCCAGGGTAGCTGAACGCAAGCGTCGGCAGCGGAACAACAGTGACACCGATGAGGCGCGAGTCACAAACGCCAAATACGTCAATGCGTAACGCTGCTGTTTCGCATATCATCAAGGTTTTTAAAATATTGTCTGGGTAATTTTGCTGTTATATTGCTTATTGGTAGCTATAGGAGATAAGTACAACGTCTGAGCATTTTGTGATTGGCGAACTGAGAAAGATAATTGCGTACGCCACTCAGGTAGAGGTAACTGCATGCGATACTGATCCGAATAGAGTGTCATACACATATGGTTGAAAAACTTGATTTCTTAGAAACCATAAAGATCACGAAGTATAGAAAGAGTTACCCTTTCGCTGTAATCTCAGCAAATTCACGAAGACATTGACATTCAAGGTTTTCGTAGCGTTGAAAGAACATAGTCGTGCAGGACTTTCGCAACTGAAGAACCAATGACAAACAGCATCAGTGTAACCAGCCACCGGCAGTAGTTGGCTGCATAGAAACTTGCTAAGGTAACATTATATTGCGCAAGCCTTCACACTCTAAAATACGGCTGCAATCTATGCCTACCGGATACACAAAGTTTTATGTTACTGGCCGTAGCAGTCCAGCTTCGCATCTTAGCTGCGCTAAATTCGACAATAGTTTGATTCATATGTGGGGTTTAACGTCCCGAAACCACGATATGATGATGAGAGACGCTGTACTGGAGGGCTCCAGAAATTTCGACCACCTGGTGCTCTTTAACTGGCGCCCAAATCCGAGCACACGGGCCAACAACGTTTTCGCCTCCATCAGAAGTGCAGCCGCCGCAGCCGGGATTTGAACCTGCGACCTGCGGGTCAGCAGCCGAGTACCTTAGCCACAAGACGACAGCGGCGGGGCCTAAATTTGATAAGCTTGTGCTCTCCTTGTGGTTGAATTCGCACCCTTTGCTTCCTATACATGGCTATGGTTTCCCTCTGAGATAGTGCTTATCTGTTAAAGAAATCAGGCGCACAACTCGCCAACTGTTTTACTAATATTTAAAGGAACAAATGGGAAGGAAACACTCATTTGATTTTACAAGTTTCAGCTTTATTTTGTTGAGCGTGCATACTGAGTGCTTGTGCGTTAATTTATTGCAAACTTGCTCGTGATATTGACAAATTTAGATCTACAGAAGGAATAATAATGACAACTAACAGATGATTTCGTGAAGCAAAGCGTACCAGATGCTGGAAGTATTTGTGATGTAATCCTGAAGAAAGGAAAGTGGATGAAAAGGCAAGTTGCCGTGGCGCAAAACCGATCCTGCGACCTTATCAAGTAACGCGTATGATGATCTAACATTCATAGGACGGCACTTTCAAATATTACTCATTCATACTCTCTCACGACAATTTTTTTGGCCTTGGCACTCACTCACGTCTACGAACACTCAAAGGCACTCACTCACATTCATACTCACGACAACTAACACTCATGAGTACTCATTCAAATTTATACTCACGCCTACTCACACTCACAGGTCCTCACTGACGTTCAATTCATGACTACTCTCACTCATAGTTACTCACCGTTCTCACGCCCAACCACACTCATGAGTACCCCCATTAGCGCTAATACTCACGGCTACTCACTCTCCCAGGCACTCACTAGCTTCATACTCCCGCCTACTAACAATAGGAGGCGCTCTCGTTCACATTCACACCTACTCACTCATAAGTCAATAGGGTTGATTGGGTGAGTTGGTTATACATGATTGTTTGAAAACGAGAGCGCACTACTTAAACACGGATAGAAAGACAGGGACAAGCTCTTACTACCAACTGAAAGTTTATACGGAATTTATTTTAAGTATTGTTCTCTCATTTGAAAACAAGCACTCATAGGCTCTAAATTACGTTCCTACTCATGACAACTCGCACTCACGAGCACTCAATGACATTCAAACTCACGAGTACTTACACCCATGAGTACCCAATCTTGTTGATACTAGGAGATCCCATTGCACTTTTTAACTTTGGGACCTCCTTCTGTATATTCTCAATGCGTAACCTTTTTCCTAAACACAATAGAATTGATTGATTGACTACTCGCACTGAGAATTGCTCACGCTCACACTGACGCCTACTCACGCTTATGAGTAGTCACTCCCGTTCATACTCCTATCTACACACTCACAGGCACTCATTCTCGTTCATACTCATGCCATCACACTCAGAGACACTCACATCCTACTCACATACATGAGCACTCACTCACGTTCATACTCACACCTACTCACAGTCATAGAGTCATAGGTACTTGCTCACAATCGCACTAACACCAACTCATGGTCATAAGAACTAACTCACGTTTATACTACACCTTCCCACACACATACACACTCACTCACTTTCATACACACATCTACTTATCATCATAATTGTCAGCAGCAGCAACCTGTCTGCGCCCACTGAAGGACAAATGCCTGTCCCCTGTTCCACCTGTCAACTCACTCCTGTGCTTGCTGCGGGTACTTCATAGCCACAAACATCCTAATCTCATCTGCCCACCTAACTTTATATCTCCGCTTAACCCACTTTCGCTCTGTTGCAATGTGCGAAAATTTTCTACAGAAAACAAAGTACCGTACAACCACCTTGGAAGAGAACCGCGCTTTGGGTAGGTATCAGTGCACTTGAACTTGTAAAATATTATGCCCACTTAGGAGAGTTGGTAACTGCGGAGCCGAACTACGAGATTGAATAAGCTGAAACCATTACCAAATCGTGAATGATAGATTGCCACTGTCTTTGAAGTAGAAGGTATATAACAGCTGCTTATTACCTGTACTTATATACCTACGTAGGATAAAGCTTGAGGTTTTCAAAGACGATTTAACGTAAGTTGTGGACAACGCAGCGAGAAACAGAAAGGAAAATGTTTGGTGTAACGTTAAGGGACAAGAAAATAGCAGGCTGTATCGGGCAACGAATAGGCTTTCAGGACATTATTGTCGAAATTGAGATGAAATGTTTTTGCAAAGGGAAAGTAGACCAAAGGGAAGATAATTGCTGGCGAATGAGCATCAGAGATATCTACCCATACTTATCAGCATTACTCACGCCGGCTATACTTATTCAGTACTCACTCACGCTCACATTCACGAATACTCATAAACACTCACTCATGTTCATACACACGCCAGCACACACTCATAGACACTCACTCACTTTCATAAACGCCTGTCACTATTTGACTACACTTTGAGCGAGTGTACTTACGCTCACGAAGTGTTTTTGGGCGTTGTGCTGCCACATGCGAAAACGAAGTGTACTTCAGAAATGATGGTAGTAGCAATTGACGGAATTGTAGGGCAACATATCTTTGTTATTTTAGTGCCTATGTCTCATCGTCGGACACGTGGTCTTCATTAAACTAGCAACAGTAGCACACCATCGCGAACGACTTGGGAACAACTCCCCCACCCGTGCGCGAGTGTGCAAGGAAGTAAACAGCACAACGGGCACACCCATTACACAGCATTTGCTGCCGCATCTCCCTGGTGAACGTGTCCGCGAATTGCCTAAGGATAAGACTAGCGAGATTTTTGTTGTATTATGACTTGTTTTATTACACAACAGTATTTTAAATGCGAATGCAATTCTCAGCGAACTTCAGCGACTTTAAGCGTATCTATCTATCTATCTATCTATCTATCTATCTATCTATCTATCTATCTATCTATCTATCTATCTATCTATCTATCTATCTATCTATCTATCTATCTATCTATCTATCTATCTATCTATCTATCTATCTATCTATCTATCTATCTATCTATCTATCTATCTATCTATCTATCTATCTATCCAGCTGCCTACGACTTTTAGCTTAACATATTTGTTTAGTCAAAGATTGATAATCATGGCATGTATGTCATGAATGTCATGGTATGCATTTCATGGTCCTGCAGCTTTTGGGGGTGTTTTGTTCCCACGGCATGTTGCACGGCGAACACAAGTGACAGACCATAACATGATAATCATGAGATGCGTGTCATGTAACAACATGAATACATGCCACGCTCACGATGCACTTGCGGCCGTTTCGCTTGATTGACTTATACCAAGTTTGGTAATACGGGACCTGAATAGATGACGAAGGTATGATACTGGTGCGAACATGATAAACATGAATTGCGTGTCATGTAACAACATGACTACATGCTACGCTCATGATGCGCTCGTGGCCATTTCGCTAGCTTCACATGTACCGAACTAGGTATTACGCAACCTGAACGGACGACATAGGTAAATGGAACAATCAATTCATGATAATAGCGACATGCATGTCATGTAAAAACATTACTACATGCCAGATTCATGCGCTCGCGGCCGGTTTGCTAGCTTCAATATGCCAAATTAAGTATTACGTAACACCGATTTATGACGAAGATATGTGACTAGTGAAAACATGATAATCATGAGATACGTGTGATGTGAGAACATGACTACAAACCACAGTCAAGTTGCCAATACATTTTGACGTGACGCAATACGTGTGCTTGCCGGCACTCATTTCGTCCCTTCACGTCGGCATTGCCACGCCAGGTGCCGGTCCTGCCATATTCTCGCAGGCGCGCGCCACGCTGTGGTGCTTTGACGCATGCGCACCTCAGCGCGTCCGGCGTCCCTCCGTCACGAAAATAGATTGATTGATGTGATTGAAATGTGGGGTTTAACGTCCCGAAACCACCATATCTATATGAGAGACGCCGTAGTGGAGGGCTCCGGAAATTTTGACCACCTGGGCATCCTAACGTGCACCCAAGTCTGAGCACCAAGCCTACAACATTTCCGCCTCCATCGGAAATGCAGCCGCCGCAGCCCGTATTTGATCCCGTGATTTGCGGGTAAGCAGCCGAGCACCTTAGCCACTAGACCACCACGATGGGGTGTCGCGAAAATAGAGAGACGCAGTGTTGTCTGGGTAACGCATCGGCGCGAATTGCAGCATGTCGCATTTCGCACCGGTTGCCATCAGGCCGCGCCGACGGACGCTGGTCGCGCCTGGCGTCAGATTATAGAGTGCTCGCGTTTTGCTTACGGGGCGTCGCTGTGCCCAGTGTGCGCACGTGTTAACGCTACATTGGAGGCTCAATATATTGGTGCTTTCACGATGCGCTCGCGGCCGTTTTGCAAGCTCCACAAATACCAAATTTGGTGTTACGTGAGGTCACTGAATGACGAAATATAAAACTGGTGCAAACATGATAATCCTGTCGCGCGTGTCATGTAAGAACATGACAGCATACCATGCTCATAACGTGCTCGTGGCCGTTTCGCTAGCTCCACATATACTAAATTTGGCATCACGTGAAGTGAATAGATGATGAAGGCAAACGATGCAACCAAACGTGATTATTATGAAACGGAAGTCATGTACGGCGTCATTTACCTCCACCTCGTAAGGTTGAGCTGATTTTAAAGGAACATATTAACATTTTTGCTTCGTGCTTCGCATATCATTGATTCACACTGTACGTGGGATCTGCCAATTTTCTTATAACCAAAACAGAAATAGTATGAGCGCCACTTTAGGCAACATCGTATTTCTGTGCAAGCCTCCGGTACTTAGTCTACACACTTTTACCCCGTGAAGTGAGGTGAAGGAACACACTTGCCGGCAACCATTTTTTTGCAGTGAGTGACACTGAACTTCTGCGTGTGACAACGCGCAAATGCTTTGCGTAGTTTACTCACTCAAAGTGCACTTAAGGTACCACGTGTGATAAGGAAATCACTCACGTATACTTACACTCGTAGATACCCACTCATGATATACTCAAGCCTACTCACACTCATAGGCTCCCACTCAAGCCACAGTGAACGCATTTTCGATAGACGTGAACATGCTAGTGGCGTTTGTGCATAGATTTGGGTGCACGTTAAAACCGCCGGTATCTAAATTTCCGGAGTTTTCTACTACGGAGTCTCTCATATTCATACGATAGTTTTGGGACATTTACCCCTATAATTAGGATAGGCACACTTTCCAATTCTCAGACCTCATGCCCATTGCTAATCAGGTACGTACTCACGCCCTGTCAACGCTCATAAGTATTCACTCAGTTTCATCCTAGCGTAGTCATGTCCATGTATACTCATTGCTGTTTGCACTCACACCCGCTCAATAACTTAAGTGTATCTAACGTATCGTAGCAACAACTCAGTCTCATCAACTAACCCGCGTTCGCACTCACGTGCACTCACATAGCTACAAATAAAGTAGACACACCTCCACACAAACGCCGTGCTTGCGGTTTGAGCCATTTATTCAAACTCATTGTACTCTATCACGACCATGCTCACGCCATTTCACAACATTTCATGATAGTCACTCATTCGCGTTTACACTCACACCTGCTCATACTCATCGGTACTGAGCCGCTTTTAGTTGGTAAGTTTAAATGGTGAGTTTAACTGGTGGGGAAGAGAAATGTGTTATATCAATTTCAGAAAAAGAGGTAAACACGCTCCAGCTAATTTGTGAAGTAGTGGGAATTCGATAGCAGCATGTCGTCTTTTACAAAAAGTAAGGCTAGCTGCTATCTCCCTTCGGTCTGACCTCGCACATCTACAAAATTCTGGTGTATGGTAATGCGGTTGCTCTCAAGGGAGGTTGTTTTTATACTCTTTCTGACATCAGTTGTAACCGAGCACCAAACAAAGGTCAAAAAGTGCGGTATAGTATACGAGTCATTCGCTGATATATACGGATAGTGTTCAGGCACATATGTATGCGGGAGGAGGGCCGTGTTCCTGCCACTAAGGGTGGTGGGGGCTTCCAGTCAGCCCCTTACATTGAGGGAGAAGACACTGCAATGAGTCTTCCTCCCGTTGCAAAAGGCATTCCTGCGGCTGTTTATGCTCACGCCCGTCGACACTCACCACATGCCCTAGATGTTCATAGTTCCAGCGCCAGCGACGCAGCCTTCCCCTTGTGATCTCCCGGTGTTTCTTCATGCTGTTTCGCCCAGGGAAATACGGGCAGGACGTTTCTTTTCTTTTTGAGGAGCAAGCGATGGCAGGCCTGGCATGCAGGAGAAGGTTAATGCATGTGCCTTCCTGTGAGGGAGATCAGCCGCTTCATTCATCCATTTCAGGCGCCTTCTTCACCAATACGTGCGAGTTTTTACTCACGGGTAGAACATACAATGCGTGTTGTTAAGGTGTCGGATTCGAAGTAGCTGGTGTGACGGCAAGTGACGCAAACGTACCATCGTTTCAAGTTTAAGGAGAAGACGAAAGCTTATGGCAAACACATTTTGCTGTTTTGATGGCTCTTTAACTAACGTCTTCGGCAACTCCTATTGACATATACGTTGGTATAGTTTTGTCGTAGCGACACAGCACTTCTTCGTTTTTCTTCAGCCTTTTAATAAGTTGCAGTACAAATTGCATGACATTTTTCTTGTCTGTTTCCTGGCTGACGTGCTGTCCCCATGAAAGCTGACCTTATAGTGACCGTTTAGTTGCACAATCTTGCGCTCGTATTCCACGACAATTTCATTTCCTCTGTTACTTTAACTGTTTTGTCTGACCCCTATCGACACCAGGCTCCGAAACCTCTGTAGCACAAGCTTCAGTTCTGTCTCCGCAGCTTCAACCATCAGAGCCGTAACTGCTTGATTATGGTTTAGTCTTGTTATGCTTGCTCAGAAAGACCTTGAAGTTTCCATCCCAGTGTACTCTCGACAGTCATCAGCCTGTTCTCATTCCTTCGAAATCTACAAAAGAAGAGCTCCCAATAATAATCTGAGCAAACGAACAGTTCTTGGAGTCTGTTGCAGTCGTCTAGGACCTCCGATTCAGCACTTGCAATTTTTGCTGAGTTCTTGACTTAAGGTGGGCATAGGACTGTGCGAAATAACGTCGACTTGTAATGCTTCGATCAGTGTTGTTGTTCTTATTCCTGATTGAATTATAGTCACATACATGTTGTTTATTAGCTCCACTTCTTCGTTTCATCTAAATGAACTAATCGTCAGCCTTTTTTTTCTAAACACCCTCGCACATATGTCTTTTGATAATTAGGCTTCAATAAATAAATTTTGACTTCCACTGTTTAATAGACGACGGCAATGTCGGCCATAAGTTCCTCAACAAATTCTGCAGCGGTCTGCAATAGCACAAAATTATGTTTGATATTTTTCGTCGGGTGTTGCGTTGGAGTCGTCGCTTCGGCTAGCGCTATATCTATACCAGCTCTAGCCCTGTTTTCTGCATGATATTGCTCACAATTATGCGGCATGTCTTCCTTTGCATTGTTTGCTTTTATAATGGGCTTTGGAAATAAGTACACTGTGTATTTATTGTGCATTTTTGCGCGCTCTAAGTTTAGTAAGCATAGTTTTTTTTATTCACAAGGTACTCGTACGACAGTCTTCCGTAATGTGGTTGTTCTGCTTACAGAATAAGCATATTCTGCCTGCTGAGCCATGGAAGGTTGTAGTTGCGTATTCGTCGGCCATTACTTCTTGGTTTCACAGTTATCAACTATTGTTCACGTTACCCTTCTTATCAAACGCTTCTTGCTCTCTGAGAGTAACCTAAGCCTGAAACCTTTTCCACGCACGCTTTTTGTGTTGGGTTGCTTCACTTGCCGTGTTCGATAGCGGGGCTGCTCCTACTATATTATTTTGACTTGAAAAACAGCTATTACTCTTCTGGACTAGCTCTTTCTATTACTGGTAACAACATCGGCTCATAGCACTTGGGTTCCACTTCTAGTGACTCGAATGACAGTATATTTTCTTGGGCTCTCTCTACTTGTCTATTCAGGTCGTTGCTATCTAGAGCAGACCTCACTTTTTCTAAACTCAAAATCTCATCCATGAACACCTCAAATGATTTTCAACGTTTTCAGACTGTTTGCCATTATCTGAATGCTTCATCGTGGTTTTCCAATGCCGAGTACTTTAGCTGTTTATTAGCAGCCACCCGTTTCCCGGTTAGCGATGCCAGCAAGTAATTAGGCCTCTGTCCTTGTCACCTATTCGGTCTTAGGTAAAGTGCCGACTCTTACTGAGGCCACAAATTGTTCTACTCCAAAGATTTTCCGTAGAGCTTTATTCTTTCAAACTTTGGTAGCTTCGCTAGCTCTGTCGCGTCCTGTTTTGTACTTGATGAAGTCAACTGCCTTTTCGTATCGTTCGAATCAGATTGTGCAGGCTATCTAAGTCTGAAATTTATTTTAGACATGAGCGTCATTATTTTCATATATTACTTTATAAATGTTTTCTGTTGAGCTTCGGCACTGTCTTCTGTCATAAACATTCTTCCAAATGCTCGCTAACACTCTTGAGAGTGCCACTTATTACTTTGTTTTCTGCGCCTATATTGTGAGCAGCTGCTCCTGGTTAGCTTGATCATTATTTGCTGCTTGGCTGCGTTAACCAGCTGCGTCATCTGTGGGCGATGCACTTTTTTGTCTTCGTGATATCTTCCTTGCTAATTTTGAGGTTGTTAACCATGGCGGCTTACTTGTCATTCGTCCGCACTGATGCTCACACTGTCACTGTGGTCTTGTTGCTTGCTCCAGCTGGATCATCTGCTCCTCTGGCGCTTTCATTTCTGCTGCTTGGTGGCCGGTTGACCTTATTGCAGATGGGAAGCTCGTCTCTTAGTTCACGATACTATTCTTACGCAAACCGAGATCAGGCACTGTTTAAAAGAAGAGAAGGAGTGCTTGGTCTCTTGGCAGCAGCCTTCTCTTTTTTTCTTTCTCGGGTACCTTCGACGCTGATATTTTGGTCAGTCTCTCTGTTGGCATGTCTGTACGTTTTTCTGTTTGTCCGCCTTAACAATAACCAAAACGATACACCAAACGACCGACCCTGTGACGTCATTCTGCTGCCATCCGTGGCCGCCTGTTCTTGAGACAAGCGCCGAGAGCCGAGAAACGCGCTCTTTTTGTTTCCATGATTCGGTTATCAATGGAGTCATATGATGATTCAGAACGTATATATTTCATGACGAAACAATAAAAAGGGCTTATTTTTCGGTCACTATGAAACAAGGGTCCGTCGATCCCTCTGACGAGCATGACATCCCAGGCAGCACAGAACGTTGGCCCAATGTTGGGGATAGATCGGCAGTTTATGGCTCGAGAAGGGCGCATTATTGACAGCGTACCGCTGAGCCAGCCGAATAGAACGGCTATGTTGGACCATCATTGACAACCTTCCGCTAATAATGGCTGTGCCGGCCGAATAGAACGGTGATGTTGGACCAGCATTCAGAACATCCCACCATTGTTGGCTGTGCCAGCGTAATGAAACGGCCACATTAGACCGAGTTGTACAACCAGCAGACAATATGCGCTGAGCCATGCAATTAGGCTGGCATTATTGGCCCGTCGTTCGAGCATTATTGCCGGCGTCGGCCAGAGAGTCAACTTTGTTGGCATAACATTGAACCGGTATGAGTTGATTTCTGCGTCTGCTGCTTTTGGCGCTGTTCTGGTACCACTCACATGTCGATTTTTCAAGTTCAAGAGAGTAATATTGCGGGCGCATAAGTAATATATCTTTGTCAATAAATCATACACAGCTAGTTGATATGCATGATTGTTGATTGATGTTGCGCAAGGTAGACTATTATACTGATAAACAATTATCAAATTTGTCACCTGTCAGACGTCCGATGCGGTGCTTTCCCAGATGAAAAATGTGCAGACCTGTGCGCTGAAGAAATCGCGGATGCCACTGCCGTACGTGACCCACTTCGACGTGACCCGGCGCGCGCCTGCACAGGCTTTCGTTTTGTCGCCACGCAAAGCGCTTTCAATTTCGTGGATATCGGACGCAAAGCGTATCGTATCGTGTGTCCTGCTATGCTATCGTCACGACCGATTTGGTTTTTTCGCGTTCACAGCGCTGTACCAGTTCACGGCACAAAAGTACTCGACGTGTGGGAACTCGAGTTATCAGTTGCGTTACGGTGAATGAATCGTACAACACACGCATTTGCCGTAATCTGACACACGCACCCACGCTCGCATCCTGTATCACAAGCATCACATGAATTACCTAAAACATCACAGCGAGTGTTTGGTAAAGTGTGGTGGAGTGCGTGGGAGTCAGGCACCTTGTCTCCGTGGTCGTCACGAGTTACAATTTTGTGGTGGAACGTTTTTTGTCGATTATATATATATATATATATATATATATATATATATATATATATATATATATATATATATATATATATATATACATTGCCTTTTTGTAGCCAAAACATCAGCTAGCTTAGCACTACGTATACACAATTGAATCCGCAGTACGACGTGCAAAAAACAGTTTCCGTGAGTTCATTTGTGTCAGGACTGGTCCTCACAACTGAAAGGCAATATTTATGAATAACTTTTAAGCTACGAGTGAGTGACTGTTTATAGTACTGAAGACTCTTGCCTGTGTTGTCAGTAGCTGTGCATTTTTTGTATATTTGGCATGTGAGATTTTGCAATTTATTTCTCACAGTGTTTCTCAATCTAGCTCAGTCATACTTTTATAGTTTCCTTTCACCAGACTCAGTGCACAAGAGCAAACACAATTGTTGTGATAAGCGACTAACTAGTTCATTTATCTTAATTATCACATATTCTGTGTGCAATTTTGTGGCGTATCTGTCTTCAGGACGTCCTATATTCAGTGGGAGAGTCAAACACAACTATAAGCAAGGAACAGCTCAGTTGGCTAAAGTAGCTAGTGCATATCATGCACTCTTCCCATATTTTATATCTTTGATTGATATGTGGGGTTTAACGTCCCAAAACCACTATATGATTATGAGAGACGCCGTAGTGGAGGGCTCCGGAAATTTAGACCACCTGGGGTTCTTTAACGTGCACCCAAATCTGAGCACACGGGCCTACAACATTTCCGCCTCCATCGGAAATGCAGCCGCCGCAGCCGGGATTTGAACCCGCACCCTGCGGGTCAGCAGCCGAGTGCCTTAGCCACTAGACCACCGCGGCGGGGCTATTTTATATCTTTGTGACTTATACTGCTCTACATACAAATGAAGGTATCATTAGTTTTCATATTCTTGTGGTATATGAACGTGTTTCTTCAAAGCTTTTCAAACTGAAACGACCCTTTTCTCTTTTAGTTTGACATGCAGATCAAGATATTTAGCTTATCTGTATTATCAACGGCTGAAATGGTCTCGTCCACCAGAGAGGCAATTTAATTGATGAGCCACTGAAGGCGCAAAAGTGCAAGATGTGTGCTTCATAGTTAATGCAGTGGTGTAGCCGAGGAATGGGACACTGGGCAAATGGCCCAACCTTGAACTTTTCAGCAATGGAATACCGAGAACCAAATAACACGTCCTCTACTTGCCTGCACTGAAGACGAAGGACGTCATCCCCCTACCCCTCCACCACACAAAGTTCCGCCTATATCACAGGTTGTAGGTCCACGGCCCAAGTTCAAGCATTTCGGCAAGGTTTATGCGACCTTTTGTTTTCAAATGGTAACATTTTTCTAAGAGAAACAAATGTAAACATTTAGCATCAGCGGCGACATTTGTGTATGCAAATTATTTATGCTAGCTTTGTCAACTTGAGGCCAGTATAGAGTAAAATACATAGTTGGTTAGATTAACTGAACTTTCTCACTAGTCAGTATGTCCCGACTTCGCCTCAGTCTGCTTCTCACAATTGTAGCTGATAACTCTAGTGAAGAAACTGTTATATTTGATGGGTCGTTCAAATCGTGTTCTAAAACGAACGTCAAGTGCTGCTTTTCTTGTCCAGAAATAATGCAATGAAAAACAAAATGCACACACAATAGGAGCTTTTGATTTCACTCTCTTTATATCAAAAATAAATTTAATTTACAGCAGAATGATGACGTGTTTAATTTCATAGAAATTGTAAAGACTTCCTCAAGCTCACAATATGAACACATCATTTTGTTCCTCGGAATGTATTATTGAGTGCCTTGTGATCATGCTATCTTAATTTGTCACATTTGTTGACAGTGCATCATAATTCACACCTGAAAGGGCTATATTCTTCTTAGCAAGTGTTAATACTACTCTTCGCACGTGCTTTGCAGCTAACTAAAAGAAGAGGCTTTGGCTGTCAAGCTAGTAATACATGCTCAGGACATCACCACTGCAAAGATACACCAGCCCCAACCAAGAAAGTACACACCTGCAGTGATATATTTTAATGTTTTCTGCTGTGCCAATAAGGCTGGCTGAGTTAGCACTGCATCCAGTACCAGGGGGCTGCAGCAACAAAGTCCTTCTTACAAAACACTCACCAGCTGAGAGAAGAAGTACTGTCGGGCCAACTATCCAAAACAGAATGCGGGAGAAAAGAGCGGTGATTACTTTTACAGTCTATAAAAGCATGCTAAGAGTTCAAAGTTGTAATGTTGCTGATCTTCCAGCCAAGTAAAATAAGGTTACACTGAGAAAAGATACAGAGAATACGCCATCAGGAAATGACAAAACAAGAACCGACAGAGGTTCTTATTCATCACATAAACAGCCTTCAACTGATAAGGCGAGTAAGTAACTGACACACAATGAGTGCACGAGGAAGAGCTGCCACACGAGCTCGTCAGCAGTCAAACGACACAGGCTGGAATCAGGGGTGGTGCTAGGGTAGGCACAAAGAGGCTAGACTGGAGCCCCCCCCTTCCCCCAATTTTCGCCTGACCCCTGTGTTGTGTTACGACTATATGTTATGACTATGTTCCCAAGAAGAAACATAGTCGTAACACAATGGCCAAGTTCCCCACCTCTCTGGTCCTCCTGAAGAACCTCGCTTATCGTGGGAGCACCCCCGGTATAGACCAATCCTTGTACAAACCCTGGCTAAAAGACAATAAGAACAACAGAAAGCTCAAAGCAAACGTTACCGCCATACTTTGACTTCTTGCTTTGTGTGTAAATGAATCCAGCGAGAAGTATGTGGAACACCAAATAAAACACCACAGTCCACACCTGCTAGTACATGCTTTCATAATAGTACAAAGTGCTGAAGAAGCATGCAAAGAGCAATCCTGCGAAGCGAAATATTATAAAGCAACAGGATGCTGTGTGGCCCTGACTGAGACAACACCACAACAAAAAGAAAAACCTTTCAGGCATGCAAGCAGTTCATGCACAGCACTAAAAAGTAATTGAAACCTACCTTCAATACCTTTCTTGCACAAGAACACTAAAAGGAATAGACAATAATGGAGAAGAAAGCCATTACTCAAATCCAGCTCTTATGCAGTGATGAAAAATACTTGTCTGGATTCCTAACAATGGCTTCAGTACAACTCTTAAACAGACCCTCAAAAGTGCTGACTGCAAGTGAACGAGACATGAAGGCAGACTACAATGCGACACAATGAACACATTAACGACCAACCATAAGTTTATGCTAGAGTGGATGCCGTAAGGAATCTTGAACACTGGGAACACTCAACATTCCCATCCGAAATCTCGACCTCACAAACACAATAAGAATGTTCCGATGACCTGCTGCCCATCGCCATGATGTGAAACTGAGGCATATACACACACAACTCATCTTTACGTGATTAAAATACTCTTGCTTTCAGGTTTATAGAAACCGTCTCACCGAATTTCTCTGTAATCCTTCATCGTTGCTGCGAGGGTGTTGACATTATAGGAGATAGAGGGCACTGGTAGGGCTGTATGCAGATGGTGCTCTTCGAATAAATGAGCAATTCCCGGCATGGTCTTCTTTGACCACCTTTCACGTCTGAGCCATTTGTTATATTCATGTTTACATAATAGTGTAGTAGTTGTGGCTAATGAAAGGCATTGAAGACATAAATATCAGTAGAGGCATGTAAACTTTGAGACGCCTTTAATTATTGCAAATTTTAACTGTGCTAGAATTAAAAAAAACAAATTGTTGCTCTGATGACACTGTGTATATATATAGAAACATTTGTACTGTGTTTCTAATATCTTTCAACATGCCAAAAGTAGGTAAATTCAAGCTTGCTTAAGCTAAAGTGAGGCTTAGAAGCTGATCAGAGCATCACAATCAACGTGTTTCCTTGTATAGACCCTTTCAGACTCGGCTTCCATGTTCATTGTTATTAATATAATTATTATTTGTATATAGTTAGGGCTCACAAGTTCCGCAATTTATATGGTCTTTTTTAAGATCTAAGCTGTGCCTTGCTCAAAACAACTTTTTAAATATTAAAAATGCCATCACTAGCTGTCCCCTTACTTGATTTGCCTTAAATGTATGTTTGATTCAGTGAACTGGAGAAAAATTTTCTGCACTGACTTACTCTCAGCGACAAATTCAGTTCATTACACTGAAGCTGCCGGGAATCTGAATAGTAGCATTATTTCAGTGTGCTAGAGTTGACTCAAAAAAGAACTACTCAGACAGAAGATACACAACAATTATTTCAACAGTGGAGTCGAAAAGAGCTCATAATAGTAGATTTTCACATAAACAAGTAGGAGAAGAACTATTATTACTGATATTGAGATCCAGTAGGCCTTCTGGTTTTTTGAATGGCAAGACAAAGAAGGAAAAATCTTTTGAGTAAAGTGCGCGAGCGCAGGCTTCCGGAGTTGTCCTGTGGTGATGTTTTGAAAAAAAAAGGAACCAATTGAGAAGGTACAGTCAAAATGAAAAACAATCATGCATCAGCTTTCTTTCAACGTTACTGCAGGGTAAACGAATTCTTCACTCTTGTGCACAACTTGTTTTTTTATTTTTGGTATTGCTGGTAAATTTTGCGTATTGCCATGTGGATGTAGCGTATATCTGTTTTGTTATTTTGAATAAACTTCAGCCGCGAGTCGGCACTTGCGTTCCTGTGGCTTATTTGTTTTTATTCTTCTTCGTTGTACTGTTCTAATATCATGAATCCATACCAACTTAATCTTGACGATTTGAACTTAATCTTGACGTAATTTCTGATAATTGACGTTTCTGTTTCGGGCATCGAGCTTAGTACGTCTAAACTCGCTGCCCGTAAACAAAATGGCTGCGCTCCTTGTGGGAAGTCGCGTTGTAAAGTGTGTGCGCACATGCTAACTACGCAAACTGTCACCAGTTCATCCACTGGCTTTCAGTTAACAATCAGGGGCAATCTAAATTGTGACAGTTCCAACGTAGTATATATGCTCGAATGCGATATCTGTAATCTACAATATATTCGCCATACAGAAACACCTTAGAAGTGTGGCAGCTTGGGCTAGTTGGTATGGCATGACGATAGTTATAGCGCTATAACTATCGTCATACAGAAACACCGTTTAGAACTCGGTTTTATAATCATAAGTCGCATGTCAAAACCCTTACAAATCTGCCTCTATCGAAACATCTAGCAATACCTGGTCATTCTTTCGACAATATTAAAGCAACGGTGCTGGAATCTGGTTTGCGCTCACATCATGAGCGGGAAACGCGCGAGTCGTTTCTAATCTACAAGTTCGGTACACTAAACTCTGGAATAAACGAACACGCAGGCGCACTCGCTAATCTACCTTGCACCACTTAAGGTGTCTCATACCCTTCCGAGATTTCTAGTTCATTTTTTGTTATTTTAATTCTTATTTTTGTTTTCGGCAGAACCATCCTTGTTCCCAGCCTAACAAACTCAGTGTACCTGTTTATCTTTAGTATGTATACCGCTCGTTCATGGCTTCAATCTGCGCGCATGGTTATCATAATGCTTTCCACACCATGCGCCATACTTATATTTAAAATCTTTTTCACTCGTACTGATGTCGCTATAACGATAAGAAGTGACCACTGTGTCCATGTTGCTTTACGCATTGCATCTTCACACTAAATGTATTTTGCCTTTTTGTATAATTATGTCGAATCACTTCCGATTGCTATTGCGCATGTCCCAAAACATTTTAGAAATGTATATAATGGCTACGAAAGCTGCATTACATGTCACACTGACGAAGGCTGGCCCACCAGCCGAAACGTATGTGATTAATAAAAGTGTTTCCTCGTTAGTCGTGCTTTTTCGCTTCCGTTTTTACTACGAAGCCAGTGCGCTTCCTTCCTCGCAACGTCTATACAAACCACTATGGGTCCTGCAACGACTACATCGAAACCAAACTTCTGGAAATTCCCCGAAACAGAAACGTCACTGGTCGTCATCGGTGACTCGCAGATGAAGTACGTCCAAGAACACTTCAATTCATCCTGCGAAGGAACCCCGGCCTTCATTCGGGACAAACGACATGGCGCTCGAGAAGGCGAGTATCGCCTTTTCTCATTATCGGCTATTGCTGGATCAAGTCGCAAATGTCTCGCCTCAGATAACTAGAGTGTACACCACACTTATACCTCCTCGAAGCATCAACCACCGCCGTGGTAGCCGCAACCACAATTTTATCCGTCGCTGCAATAGGGAAGCCTGCTTCTTCAACCACCGACTTGAAGAGTACTGCCGTCGGTCGCGAAAAGGCTTCTACCACGACCACGGCTTTGAATGGCTGCCTCCTTTTCGTGTGTTGGCAGCTGATGGATTGCATCTCAGTTTTGAAGGCGTTGCTCTCATTGGCGCCCATCTCCGCCAACTTGGCTTCAAGCACACCAGAATCGCATCCTCACCATGGCACGACTTCACGTCCAGTGAGACTTCGCAGTACCCGACACGGACATTGGACATTTCTACAAGCCAGTCCCCACTGATAAACGCTTCACGTGATGCCGACGCGACGTGCTCCCCTCGGAACACTTCTTATGTCGTCAACGAATGTGCGACGCAGACTTCTCCGAACCTTGGCCGTCGCTACCCATCGAGGAGAAATGCTGACTGGGACACAGTGTCCAAGTGACTTCCTGCACCTTTGACTGGTAAAGCTTCCTTTTTTACACATTCTGAGACATTTTTGCAAGCTAGAAAACTAGTAGACCAAAGGATTCGTGCTGAGCTACATGCGTCAACGTTATCAACATACCTAACTTCGTCCAAAGTGCCCAAAGGGTTACAACTGCGACTAAACGCAGCTACTTTCGAGCTGTCTTCTCACCACAAGGCGAGATTGCAACAAGTTTTACAAAGTGCTTCGCTAAATTTGACGCGTATTGTTATAGACCATAACAAATCACGCGCTAAACAACTGTTTCAGAAAGAAAGGATTCTGCTGTCGCAAATATCTGCACCGGAGTCTGATCAATTAGTAGCTTACCAGCAAAATAAGGTTGCGAAACTAAGTGCAATGAAACAAAAGAAGTACATGCGTGACAACATGCTTCCCTCCTCAAGCCATGATATTCGAGCAAAGCCAGCCGATAAAAGAGCATTGCCAGACAATGTAATCAATCTTTCTTCAGCAAAGTCGCGCAGATAGGTTGTTTATCGAAGGGCCTTAGTTTTTGTCCAGCAAACGGTGGGTTCAATGAGTTTCAGCTCATTAAGGACCTTCACAATTTCGTCCGAAATATGTGCCTTGAAGAATATTTTTACGATCACTCTAGTGACCACAAAATCGGGCTGCTACAGCCTCAGCAGAGACACTGGACCCCACCACCGCAACGTGATGGGTGCTTAGACCTATATATTAAGGCTGTACGACAAGATGTCATAGATTCTTACAAAACTCGTGCTCCCCATCGACATAATCTATCAACGAAAGAAAAAAGGGCACTCGAAGAGCTAGCAAATAACCCCGACATCATAATCAAGCCGGCAGACAAAGATGGCGCAATTGTCATTCTTAATAAATGTGACTATATAAGTGAAGCTGAGAGGCAGCTCTCAGATCGAAACTTCTACAGACCACTCCCTACCGATCCTATAAACGACTGCAAGGTCGAATTGCAGGACGCACTCGCACAACTTGTAAAAAATGAAAAGATCGATAAAACGATAGCCCGGTCACTCGTCCCACTCAGCCCTTTTGCAGGTAGATTTTATCTTCTGCCAAGATACATAAAGTAAATAACCCCGGACGCCCTATCATCTCTGGCATAGGAACAGTAACTGAATACTTATCCAGGTTTGTCGATAGCCTCATAAACAGGATCCCACCTACATTCTCGTCATTTATAAAGGACACAAATCACTTCTTGAAAGACATTTTAGACATAGGTGTTCCCGACGATAGGTTTCTGGTAACACTTGACGTCTCGTCCTTGTACACAAACATTTCACACAACGATGGCATTTGCGCCCTCATCAAGGCTTACGATGATTGTTGCTTTGACAAGCCAGTTGATGGTGAAACTATTGGTACTCTCATGAAGCTCATCTTAGAACCAAACAACTTCGAATTCAATAACTTGCACTACGTACAAACAAACGGGACATCTATGGGCACTAGAGTGGGTCTTAACTACGCAAATATCTTTATAGGCCTGTTGTAAGCTAACTTCATGGAGAATTCACCTTTGAAGCCATGCTTCTACAAACGCTTCATCGATGACATCTTCATGATTTGGACACATGGTGAAGCAAGTCCCTTAAGCTTCATTAGGAATTTCAACAATGCCCACCCCGCCATTACTTTCACCCATAGTTACTTATCAACAACAATAAACTTTCATGACGTTACCGTCAAAGCTAGCGAAGGACGGCTCTCCACAAATCTCTTTCGCAAACCGACTCATAGGCATCAACTCCTCCATTTCCATAGCAGTCACGTCTGACATTGCAAAACAGGGATACCGTACAGCCAAGCTCATAGGTTTAAAAGAATATGTTCCAGCCACGAAGATTTCCTTTCGAATTGCCAGGATCTGAAACATTCGCTCATTCAACGTAAATATCCACGGGGAATAATTAATGACGCAATAAAACGCGCTGACAAACTAAACCGAACTGACCTGCTCAACGCTGACCCCAAAGCGTTGTGTACATCCCAGGTCAACCTTGTACTCACCCATTCAACGTCAGGTTCAAACGTCACCACGATTTTGAAGCGACACCATAACATAGTAACTCAAAGCAAGCGCCTTAAAAATGTATTCGCAGAGCCACCAAGAGTGGTGTACAGACGTGCACGTAACCTCCGTGATATGCTTTCATCGTCTAAGCTCGCTGCCCGTAAACAAAATGGCGGCGCTCCTTGTGGGAAGTCGCGGTGCAAGGTGTGTGCGCACATGGTAACTACGCAAATTGTCACCAGTTCATCCACTGGCTTTCAGTTAACAATCAGGGGCAATCTAAATTGTGACAGTTCCAACGTAGTATATATGCTCGAATGCGATATCTGTAATCTACAATATATTCGCCATAGAGAAACACCTTAGAAGTGTGGCAGCTTGGGCAAGTTGGTATGGCATGACGATAGTTATAGCGCTATAACTATCGACATACAGAAACACCGTTTAGAACTCGGTTTAATAATCATAAGTCGCATGTCAAAACCCTTCAAAATCTGCCTCTATCGAAACATCTAGCAATACCTGGTCATTCTTTCGACATTATTAAAGCAATGGTACTGGAATCCGGTTTCCGCTCACATCATGAGCGGGAAATGCGCGAGTCGTTTCTAATCTACAAGTTCGGTACACTAAACTCTGGAATGAATGAACATGCAGGCACACTCGCTAATCTACCTTGCACCACTTAAGGTGTCTCATACCCTTCCGAGATTTCTAGTTCATTTTCTGTTATTTTACTTCTTAATTTTGTTTTCGGCAAACCATCCTTGTTCCCAGCTTAACAAACTCAGTGTACCTGTTTATCTTTAGTATGTATACCGCTCGTTCATGGCTTCAATCTGCGCGCATGGTTATCATAATGCTTTCCACACCATGCGCCATACTTATATTTAAAATCTTTTTCACTCGTACTGATGTCGCTATAACGATAAGAGGTGACCACTGTGTCCATGTTGCTTTACGCATTGCATCTTCACACTAAATGTATTTTGCCTTTTTGTATAATCATGTCGAATCACTTCCGATTGCTATTGCGCATGTCCCAAAACATTTTAGAAATGTATATAATGGCTACGAAAGCTGCATTACATGTCACACTGACGAAGGCTGGCCCACCAGCCGAAACGTATGTGATTAACAAAAGTGTTTCCTCGTTAGTCGTGCTTTCTCGCTTCCGTCTATATATATATATAAATATATATATATAAATATATATATATATGTATATATATGTGTAAATATATATATATATATATATATATATATATATATATATATATATATATATACATTGAAATCTAAGCCTTCTTTCTCAAGCTGCTCAAAATTCTGTCTTTCGTGGTAAAAAATGAATGTTTATTTCGCTTGCAATCTGCTCTGAGTTTGAGTTTTAGTGCTCCAAAAGTAACATTTTGCTGCTCCCCAAATTGCTCCCGATTCTAGTTCGGCTGTTGCACCCCTGGAAAATGTTTAAGCACGAAATTTAACATTGAAATTTTGACCTTGATTTTTATTCATTAATAATGAAACTGATGAGAGTGAAACTTGTAGCTTTAGAGTTCTCAGACCACAGTTTGTTAATCTAAGTGAAGTCATTGTCTCTCTTTATTGTTTCGAGTATATCTACCTGCGGCCAATCTGGAGGCACACGCTCGTTTTTTTTACGGCCTGTGCATAGGAAGGAGGCTGTGCTTCTACCTATCGCTTCATTCTCGTTCCAAACTAACTTGCCGCCGTTCATTGAAAAAAAAGGCTAGTGCACTCAAATAATGCTCAGGTTCATGCCTATTGTCGCACTTCCTGGTGGTACCAATGCAAAAAAAACATGGTAGGAAGCATATATGACCACTCTTTCTGATACTTCAAGACAGAAGTAAATTGATAAATACTCCATTCTGCACACATGTACCATTGTGTGTCGTGTTCAGAAGGCTCGGCCACATGATCCGTCACTAACTGGCAGACGAAATGACAGACAACCTAATCTTTTTTTTCCTGAGAAAAATAGTTTTGGGAACGTTTACTTCGATTCCACATGCCGGCCACCAGTGCCCATAAAAATGACAAATTTTGCACAATTTTGTCCAAGCTATCACATTTCGTGCTTATTGAAATAAGTCCTTCGAAAAGGAGAAAGTAAAAGCCTAATAGGGATGGTCAATATTTTTCAAAAGAAGGTGTGAATAGCACTCGCAATAGCAGGAGTAATAGCAATAGTAATAAGAATTTCAATAAAAATAATAATTGTTCAATATGAAAACACAAAATTTAGGAACATAAAAGAGCATGTAGTGATATAGTCTTGGAAAGTTGTTGTAGTAAAGAAAAACAAAACCCAAGTCCACACAATCCCAGATGCAATCTTCAATGCCGATGAAAAAATGTGAAACATTTTCATATGCAATATAGGTCACCAGAGACGCAGGGGAACAATACAATTTCAGAAAATCAGAAAATGTTCTCATTAAAACTAATATATATTCATTGCACCTGAAGAAAAAAAAATGTGCTGTTGGCAAAACTCTGTCGTAATGCTTTCAGCTGAAGTAGCAACATTGTTTCTAACTGGCAATGCTTTTGTATGGGCCTGTAAACAAAGCCAGATGGCATGTCATTTTCACCCAATAACATTTATACAATTACCTAGAAAAATTCGGAGAAACATTTCAAAATTAGCACCAACCCTTCTGCGTGACTCTTGTCCACACTTTCCAGACAAGCCAGCAGCAGGAAATCTTCAATGAATGGTTCAAGAATCGACTGCAATTGTTGAGGATTTTTGTTCGAAGAAGTTATTTCACTGATATGTTTGTGAAGGACGCCATAGTGGAAGGCATTGAAAATTTTCACCATGTGGAGTTTAACGCGCACCTAAATGATAAATACAACCACACAAGCCTAGAGCATTTTCGAATTCAGCAAATAGATTGTGTTCGAGCATTGAAAAAAAAGATCTTTATGTTGTTGCGTGTGCATATTCATTACCCAATGCATGAGTGCAAAAATGCAGGCTGTGCCCTCACACACCTCTACTACTCTCACTGCTTACTACAAATGGAAAAGTCATTGCTTAGAGAAAGTGGCTGGGTACAGCTGATTTACAATACAATGCGTATGCGGCAAAAGGCGTTCTGAAGAGTTGGCTCTCAACGCCCTCAAGCGGAGTGCGCTGACACTTTATAAAAACAACTATATTTTACTCGTGGTGGCTGCTTAAGCCATAAAAGCACGGAGCGAGCGCCTATAGACCGGCCGTTATCTACCATCCATTCGTTAATATTGTTTTCTTCTCAATTGATCAGGTAGGCGTGCATGTAGCGAAATACATACCGCCAAACCATCTGATATTAGTCCTGATTCATCTGTTGGCATCACCTAAAACAGTACTGAGACAAATTTTCAATAATTAGGAATTGTTGTTTTATAGAAAACGATTGGGTTCAAGAAGTTCAAGAAGAGATACCTGTTAATCTGTCCGATGATGAACACAGGTATCTTTTTAGTTAAATTGTTATTTTAAGACTGGAATAAGGTGGTTTGGCGCATGTGCAATCATTTGCCCTTTTTTCTGTGCGTGATCTCCTCGCCCTTTTGACTGTATATATATTCCCGCCATATGTACAATAAAATTGGCTGTAAGTGCGCGCTCTGTTCTTCTCTCTGCTATATCTTCCTTTTGCGATGGAGGCGGAAATGGTGTAGGCCCGTGTGCTAAGATTTGGGTGCACGTTAAAGAACCCTAGGTTGTCGAAATTTCCGGAGCCCTCCTCTACGGCATCTCTCAAAATCATATGATGGTTTTGAGACGTTAAACTCCACATATCAATCAATGATATATCTTCCTTCGTTCTCTGCGCACTAAGAAAATATATTTCTCTCAAAAAAAAACCTAAGGGCACTGCCCGTACTGCTGCGTATTCAAGCGCAACAGTATGTAAAAAGGAGGACGTATAGAGGAAATGAAGAACGTAGAAAGAGGAGGCAGCGTTGCATCCAAGCGGTCAGCCGAGAAAAATAGTGCTCTCACTCTCCTTTCTAGTGCTGTCTGGCTCGTTTTTAAACCGAATGGCACGTGTCTGCTATATTTATTCGATAGTGACGACAGCCACCAGTGCAAACCAGGGTCATACAGTCTAGTTTAAACGGTGTTTTGCCGGAAATGAAACTAGCATATTATGAAACAATCGGCATTGTAAACTTTTTTATCTGGCCTGATGAGCGTTGAGTAGTGAACATTAAGACTAACAAAGTTTCCGTGCGTCCGTCCATTTGACCATCACCACCAAACTCTATCTGATGCCACAGCGTGTAGTGAACGAAACGATAGGCAGGTAGTCTTTTTTTTTGTAAACAGTTGCGTGTAAAGGAAAGCTGCGTTGCCCACAAAACCTGCGCAATGCCACGTTCATGCGCCTCTGAACTGTTATAAAAGATACTCTCGCGATGAAAACTCAATGCTGGAGTGCCTCTGTTTAACTTGATTTGTGAAAAAGCCAGGGTTCTTGTTTTTTATTTTACTTTATTTTTATTTTTGTTACGAACAAAGGAGCGGACTAATCGAAGCCTATCTGTATGAAGCCAGCCAATGCGGTAAGCGTTTTTTTCACTTGCTGCCGTGGCTAAGTATCATTTGAATTTATGCGTTGCTAAAGAAGTATCAAATGTCTTCGATGTTTACTTGTTGCTTAGTTCACCTAACACACCTTTCAGTTTTTTCCACTTGCCTCTGTGGGCCTAAAATGAACATGCCTGTTCAACATTGATAATTGCTAGGCTTTAATGTACCAAAAAGATATCATTCTAAGGCACGCCGTAGGGTGCGTACCAAGATTGTGACCGCTTGGGGTTCTCCAACGTGCACATATCTTTTGGTTCACGGGTGTTCTTTTCTATTTTGTCACCATCTAAATGCAGCCATTGTGGTCGGAGATCTATACCGCGCTATCAAGCATAAGACTGCGACACAACCCGTGCTATGCTGTCACAGTGGTTTGCTTGATCAACGTCCACGTACATACCGCAGACAAGATGTACATAGGCCGCCAGAAAAAAAAAGTGATGCCGCAGCCACTACTTATTCGTTTTTTTACTACAGAAGTATGCAGTGAAGTATCGTCGCCGCATGGGCATTTAAGCCGGTATTACCATAGCACAAAATCCCAACCAGAAAAAGATCACGAAAAAGTTGTCATCACTGCACAACACTGTCTCTTGAATGCCACATGCATAGATGCAGTCCGCTTTGCAGAGCTTCTCTCCGTTTTCAAGTGCTATTTATGTGAGAGTAGCCTTCAGACAGTTTTTTCAAACCACAGTGCACTATTACTGGCTCAGTGGCTTTTAGAGCTGTTCGTTCCAAAATGAAGCACGGCAGTGCCACAAGTCCGTGGTCTCTCTGCAGGCGGTCGTCTGGGCACGAATGGCTTAGTTGTATCGCGACTTTCTGCAATGTGCTGTTTTTTGATGAGCCACCTATCCAGTCCTGGTATCCTATGAAACCAAGACTTCGGATCAATGCAAGTCTCAAAAAGCACGTGGAATTTCGGAGGTTTATTAATGCGAAAAGAACAACATTAGAAACCACATCAACACATCTTTAGTAGAAATTGGAGATACCATTTTAAAATTAATACAGGCGACTTGCATTAATCCACAAGTGTCAGTGCTAAAATTGCGTTTGCTAGATTCTTTCATGTTGTGTTGTCTATCTGGTGGTCAGTCATCCTCTTGTACAGTATTAGCTAATGTGTGCCCGTGAATAATCCAGAGTTCCCCGCAGGGGCGCCTGCGCAAGTAGGCGTTTGGTGTGTAGCGACACCACGGACCCGAGCTAACGGGGGAGTTTTGACTCCCTCCCACGCCTAGCCGTGCGTGGCTTTGCCGTGTCCGGGGAAAAGGGGATCCTAGGGGTTGAGCCAATGCTGGGTGATTGGACCTTTAAGGCCCCCGGCAGAGGCAACACACCCCTTTGGCCCAAGCTTCTCGTAGACGGCACCCCTGGGCTGACCCACCCAGGGGAAATCGGCAGTCGCCTTTTCCTATCTCCCTCTCCCTACATCTTTGTCTTTATCTCTCACTATTTATCTGTCCTGTCTTCTACTCTCTTCCGTTTACTTCCAAACTTCCTGGCGGCTAGGGTTAACCCTGTGTAGTTACCCAACCTTGGGTAGTTATATTCGGTTATAGCGACGATGCATGGCTGGCGTCTCGAAGTGTTCACAATTCAACCTTGTAGCGTCCCCTTGTTGGACTCGGTGGTGGACGGCCACCATCGCCGCCGAATTTAGAATGCTTCTTATGGAAAACCCTTTTCCTGCACTCCTTGATTGCCGCCTGAAAAGGTGGCGCACCGATGACAGCTTGTTTACTGTACAGCCTAAACAGACCTTCCCCAAGTACCATGTAATCCACAGCCAAAATGAAAAGAAAACAAATCGATCTATTTCACCACTTATTGTCTCGATAACGCTCACAGATGCAATTGGCCCTGGCTATAATGTAACTAAGATGAGGAATGGCGATCTCCTTCTAGATGTTCGCGACAAGACTCAGTACGACAAGCTCACAAAACTCGTTTCATTTGATAACATCCCAATATCAGTGGGCCCACATAGGTCGATGAACACAGTGCGTGGTGTCATATCTGATGATGACCTCCTCGAGCTTTCTGAAAGAGAACTGCTCGAAGGCTGGCAAGAACAAAATGTAGTGAAAGTACAGAGAATAATAATCAGGCGAGATAATAAACAGATCCCAACAAAGCACATCATAGTTACCTTCGGAACAAGCAACCTTCCCGACTCTATTGAAACTGGTTACTGCAAGCTTCCTGTCAGACCCTATATACCGAATTCTCACCGAAGTTTCAAGTGTCAGCGCTTCGGACACGGATCCCAAACGTGCAGAGGGCGCGCTAGGTGTGCGAAGTGCGCATCTTGTGAACATTTATCCGAAAAGTGCACTTCAGAAGGCTGTTGCGCTAACTACGAAGGAGATCACGCTGCGTATTCTCGATCATGCCCTGCATGAAAAAAAGAGAAACAAATATTAGAACTTAAGGTCAAGTTCAACCTGTTGTTTCAAAAGGCACGTCAACGTTTTTGTACACACAATAATTCTGAACCTTCCTTCGCCGACGTGGCGCGGCGAGGCGCCGTGCCACGTCCTTCGGCACCCGCGAGATTCACACCAAGTGTGACTGTGGTTGTGCCAGAAGCGCCTCCGGCTGGAGCAGTCTGTACTGCTCCGCCTCCTGTTCAAAAGGGCCAGCAGACTACAGATTTTGCTGGACCCCGGACCACTGCAAGTGCAGTCAGGTCCGAAACTGCCATGAACGTGCCTGCCAAGCAGGCACCATCCACCACCTCAGAAGAGGTGATGGACACAAGCCATACTCCTCCGGCGCCACACACGTCGAAAGAAAGGCGCAGCTCTTTGGAGCGAAACAAGAAAGAGAAAACCCGTATTACAGGGCCCCAACAGGCCCTGTAACTTAAGGCAACGTTTCTGTACACACAGCACTTAACTACATTAAAATTGGAGACACAAATTTTACAGTGGAACATCAGAGGACTACTGAGAAACCTTGACGATATTCAAGAACTTTTATATAAACAGTCACCAAAAGTGCTGTGTGTACAAGAAACACACCTAAAACCCAAGATCACTCATTCTCTACGCCAGTATATCATTTTTCGAAAGGACAGGAATGAAGCAGTCACGTCATCTGGTGGTGTGGCCATTATAGTAAATCAAGGGATTGCATGTACTCATCTACCACTCGAAACATCTCTTGAAGCAGTGGCTATTCGTGTAGTCCTCCTGAACAAACTCGTGACCCTCTGCTCTGTCTACATACCTCCACACTACCATCTTGAAAAACGTGAATTCCAGTCCCTTATAGATAAACTTCCAGAACCTTATATCCTCCTTGGAGATTTCAAGGCACATAGCAATCTATGGGGTGACTCTCGCTGCGATGCTTGAGGTCGCCTGATTGAACAGCTCCTTTTTTCTTCCGGTGCATGCCTGCTGAATTGGAAAGAGCCAACATATTACAACATCGCTAACAATACGTACTCAGCAATAGACCTCAGCATAGTATCCCCATCACTCCTGCCTCTACTTAAATGGGAAGTCATTAATGATCCACATGGTAGTGACCATTTTCCTATCGTTATCACCTCATCAATAACAAATACATATCCCGCACAAGTTCCCAAATGGCTCACCGACGAAGCTCATTGGGAAAAGTTTCAAAAAATGACTTTATTATCTTGGACTGACATGTCGGCATTGAGCATAGAGGATGCTGTATGCTACTTTACAGCTTTCTCGGTTGATGCAGCAACAAAATGTATTCCCCAAACATGTGGACCGTCAAGAAAACGGCGAGTACCATGGTGGAATAATGAGTGCCATGATGCTCGAGAAAACAAAATAAGGCATGGAGGTTGCTTAGAGACTCGCCCACAGCCGAGAATCTTGTAAACTTTAAGAACGTCAAGTCGCAAGCAAGGAGGACGTGCCGACAGGCGAGAAGAGAAAGTTGGCACAAATTTGCATCGGGAATTTACTCATACACAGATGAGTCGAGAGTCTGGAGTATAGTTGGTAAGGTGGCAGGACTAGGAGCACATTCGCTTCCTCTAGTGAACACACAAGGGGAGAGTTTGGAAGACCAGGCAAACACTTTCGGAGCACACTTTGAACAGGTCTCTAGTTCAGCACACTATAATGGAGCGTTCCGACAATACAAAACCGCAATAGAAAAACAGACATTGGAGCGCAAGCCCAGAACACATGAGGCATACAACGAACCTTTCTGTTTGGCTGAACTGCAGGCCTCACTTGCCTTATGCAATAAATCTGCCCCAGGCCCGGACCGTGTGGCATATGAAATAATAAAACACCTGCCCACTAAAACCCAGAAAGCTTTCCTCTCTCTGTATAATGCGATATGGTCTTCTGGTGAGCTACCCTCAGCCTGGAAGCTATCATTATCCCAATCCTATAAAAAGGCAAGGACCCGGCCTCAGTTTCCCGCTACAGGCCAATAGCATTAACCAGCTGTATTTGCAAAGTCTTTGAAAACATGAATAACAGGCGCCTGATGCACTTCCTTGAAATCAGTGGCCTAATTGACCCATACGTTTCGAGAGGCTCGGTCCACCACTGACCACCTTGTCCGTATCGAAGCACAAATTCGCGACGCTTTTGTCAGTAAGCAATTTTTTCTTTCTGTGTTCCTCGATATGGAAAAGGCATATGACACTGCATGGCGTTTCGGCATACTGCGAGACCTGTCACATTTAGGTGTGCGGGGTAGAATGCTGACAGTTATCGAAAGCTACCTGTCCAACCGTACATTCCGTGTCCAAGTTGGCACTGTCTTATCTCGAGTATTTGTTCAAGAAACAGGAGTGCCAAAAGGAGGTGTATTGAGCTGCACACTTTTCATAGTTAAAATGAATTCCTTGCACCTGTCTCTCCGACGAAATATTTTTTACTGCATATATGTCGATGCTGTGCAGATTGGTTACAAATCGTGCAACATCTCAATGTGCCAACGTCAAGTTCGACTAGGGTTGAACAAGGTATCTCAGTGGGCAAACGAGAATGGTTTTATACTCAACGCGCAAAAGAGCGCGTGTGTGTTGTTCAGCCGAAAGAGCGGCCTCCTTCCTGACCCCGACATTGACCTGCATGGTCAACCTCTGTCAGTGTAGACCGAGCACAAGTTTCTTGGTCTCATATCAGACACTAAGCTAACCTCCATCCCACACATCAAGTATTTAAGGGACAAGGGCTTAAAAACAATGAACATTTTGAAAGTGTTGTCACACACTACATGGGGAAGTGACAGGAAATGTTTAATTAACCTATATAAAAGCCTCGTACGCACACGCCTAGAAAACGGTGCTATATTCTATCAGTCGGCAACACCATCAGCCTTGAAAATTCTCGTCTCTGTCCACCATCTAGGCATTCGCCTCTCTACGGGTGCTTTCCGCACCAGCCCTGTGAAGAGCCTGTATGTGGATTCGAATGAATGGTCGCTCCACCTACAAAGATGTTCCCTGTCCTTTTTGTACTTTTTGAAGGTGAAGGCAGACAAGAAACATCCTTCCCATCTCACAATTAACGATTTGTCTTGTTCTGTCTTGTTCGAGAACCGTCCTTCGTTTAGGCAGCCCTACGCGCTGCGTGTAAGGAGCATGGCCGAAGAAACAGGTGTGCCTCATCTTGAACCCAGTTTGATGGCTCCTGCAACATATCTGCCACCGTGGCAGTGGCAGCTTATAGACTGTGATATTCCTTTTGTTGATGTCACAAAGCACGCACCACTTGCACACATACATACATACTTTTTAGAACTACAACATAAATACACGTGCCCTGAGTTCTTTACCGATGCGTCAAAGTCAAACACTTCTGTGTCATATGCAGCGGTAGGCCAATCCTTTTCAGAGGCTGGCGTTCTTCATCCTAATGCAAGCATTTTCACAGGTGAAGCTTACGCAATACTGGCGGTCGTAAAACACATTAAACAGATAAAATTACAAAAGGCGGTAATATACACAGATTCCCTAAGCGTGGTCAAAGCCCTGAAAACTCCTAAAAAACACAAGAACCCCGTGCTGGTGTCACTCTTCTCACTTCTGTGCACACTCTACACATAAAAACAGCATGTCGTTGTCTGTTGGGTTCCAGGGCACCGTGAAATACAAGGGAGCATTTTGGCCGACAATCTGGCTGCTTGCGCCAATGTCACTATTGCCAATGCATCAACACCAGTCCCTGCACTTGACTTAAAACCTTTTATAAAACGAAAGCTCAGGGCGTATTGGCAGAGCATGTGGGATAAGCACACAGATAATAAACTCGATGCTATTAAGCCGCAACTAGGTTATTGGCCACCACTATCAAAATCACGACATGCAGAAGTAATACTAACAAGGCTTAGAACAGGACATACACATTCTACACATTTATTTCTCCTGTCTACCGGTGATTCACCACATTGTGAGAGATGTGCAGAGCCTCTTACGGTTCTCCACATTCTCGTCCACTGCAATGAGCTGGATGCTCTAAGGAAAAAGCACTTTTACTGCCCTACCGACAGCAGCTCCCTCTACACCCTGAGATGCTCATCGGTAGGGATCCGCTTTTTAAACTGCAAACACTTTTTACGTTTCTAAAAGATGTGCAAAGCTTTCACCCGATATTTCTAGGTCATCCGTAGCACGATCCCTGTAGAGTGGTTGTGGCTGCGGTGACTACGTCTTCATTATGGTTTTATTATCATGACATTTTGCCATCCGCTATCACTACACATATGTCACGCCACTGTCATGATTTTATTACTTTCATGTTTTAACCCGCGTTAGAGCAAGGAATTTTAAGACCCCTTTACAGCCACGCACCATATCATTGTTCATATCTGTAGTCAATTGAAATGGCGCTCTTTGGCCATCAATTGGCCCTTGCGCCACTAAAAACTACTCATCATCAATAATCCAGAGTTGAAAGTTCGTGCGGTCGTGTGTCTTGTTGTCCTGTTATAAATTTATACAGCATAAGCTATAGCTGCAGGCTAGTTCACCTGGCTTGCAACCCTGTGTGTCATGTTTAAAAATCATGAAAGACCTTGTGTTTATTTATAAGTTTGTCAAACAAGCTTGTTTTAATCAACTTTCATTGAAACCTATTCCTAAATATTTCGGTCTGTGGCAGATTTTTTTTTTGCACAATGACTGTTGAAGTATTTGTTTATTGCTTTTTATAATGGCCACATGGCATTTGATCTGGATAGTTCATTATAACGTCTACTGTCATTGTTTTTCATTTTTTAGCTCGCATATGTGTTATACTGCAGTGCTTAGAACTTATTTTGAGGTGTCCATTTCTTTTCACGTATGCAGGAGTTTAAAAAAGCTCAGCGTTTCATCAAGACGTGGCTGTTGAAGTTTGTTGGCCTCAATGGAGGTTAGGAAAGGCACTTCACACATGTGTTCATAGATTTGCAGCCAAATCGCTGCTGGCCCTCAGAGCAGGGATCTTCGACAGCCTGTGATGGTTGAATGTTTGCCCAATCGCTACTTGCAGGACCCTGTGCAGCCCACCGTCATTGCCTCATCTCCTGCTGAAGCCTCTAAATCATCGCCCCACCTCTTCTGCCATGGACAGCCCTATGCCAAATAGAGCCTTGCTGAATTCGCCTCCTAGTTTGGAGTGCATTACTGAACAGCAGTAACTTCAAAAGTTGAAATGAAAAATAAATGGTTTGGCTTTGTGTATTTAGAAATTAATTTACAAAAAATGTGTTCTGGTATACTTATTTATAGATTGCTTGTGTGCTGAATATTTGCACAAAGCAGTTATTTTATATAATGTTTTTAGCTAATACTTGACGAAAATTGTAACAGCCTATGTTACGATTTCTCACTAAACTGAGGAGGAATGTGTGAAGAAAACTAGACAGTAACTAGACTTGTGCAGTCTTATGCTCTATATGCGGGGAAGGTAATAGGCAATGGAAGAAAAAAGGCGAAAATGGATGATTTAGTGGAATCGTAGTGTTTCTATACTAGTCATCCAGTGGTCAGTCGCCTTGAAGTATACTACAACGTGAAGATCTCACGGGGCTGCTATAAGCTGCTAGGGCAAGTTCTGGAAGTGTAATGTAAAGTTTACCTGCTAAGGAACGCCAGTAGTAAAAAGCCCATATTATTTACGGTGGAATATTGGCAAGCCAATGGTAGCCGATGTTCGTTGTAAAGCGAATACTGCCGTAAGAATGGCATTTCATTGGCAATAAAGTGGCCCGAGAATGGTCCTATGCTGGATGTATGATGGCAACTACGTCGGTGAAAGGACCGGCCTTCATCGGCATGTGTAGAGTGGGCCCGCGTCGGCTGGATATTGGCAAATGCAACGGCAGAACGTCGGCCCTTGGTGGGCTTGAACATCGGGCCTACATCGAAAGAACTTGCACTTCGCCGAGATGCCAATCTTGGCCCAATATTGCGGCCTATGTTAGCCAATACGGGTCCAAGATCGGTCTAATGACAGTGTGTTGCCTGGGATGGTGTCAAAAGTGATTCCGAAGTAGCCAAGTAGCACTTGAACAGCCCTATCAACAAGCGAACGACCGGAAGCTCAGCCTACGAGAACAAGCTGCATGGGCGACAACGCTTCAGAATTGCGAGAATCATGCCTCCTAAGCCCTTCTACTTCCACAAGGCAGTGGACTGGCCCTCCTGGATGGATGAATTTGACAACAGTTTCGCGTCTGGGCTCCATTAGAAAACAGACGAAGTTCAAGTAAGGACTCTTATATACTATGGGCAGAAGGTTGAGGGAAATTCTTCGGTCGCTAAACGTCAAAGACAAAGAAATTGAGGACTTCGAGCTTGTAAAGTCTTAAATTATCGACTACTTTGTCCACACCATGAACATAGTCTACTAAAGTGCTAACTTTAATCTACGCCGCTTACAACTGAGAGAAGCAGTATACCAGTTCGCAACCTAGCATGGGAAGTTAGCAGACAGATCCGAGTTTAAAGGCATGAAGGAACGCCTAATAAGTGACCGCATAGATGTCAGACTACGGGACCAGGTTCTTTTAGAACAACTACAAATCGACCCCAAGCTTACGATGGCGTCTGCTTTGTCGAAAGCGCGTACGAGCAAAACCGTAAAGCAACAGCAAGCAGAGCTAAAAAAGCACGAGGGCAAAATCCTAGAAGCTTGCATTGCCGGAGTAAAACAAACAAACGATAAAAAGGTCACGTTTACACGCTTTAAATAGGGTTTTTTATTCCATTCCATTTACACGCTTTCAGAAGCCCACTTATTATCAAAATAACTGCAGCTATTGTGCCGGACTATTTAACCAGAAGAACAAGTGCCCAGCGCAAAAAGAAAGGTGTGCGTTTTGCCGTAGGTTGGGCCACTACGAAAAGGCATGCCGAAAAAAGAAGTAAACAGACACAAATCTCGATGGCATCGCCGCACCTGATAGCAAGTTTATTGGCATGGTGAAGCAGTGTGCAAACACACAATGGGAGCATTTCGTCACGGTGAAGATAAACAACAAGACGCTTCTCATGAAAGTAGATACGGAAGCCGAGGTGACAGTCGTCGGTGAAAATCGTCTTTTTCTTCCACCTTCTCTGGAAAGCGCAGCCGATCCTAAAGAACCGAACAATACTAGCATCCGTACGATCAGAAAGTTTGACGATAAAATGCCTTCGAAATACAGTTCTTCACAAATAACCATTTACGTCCTGCGAAACTTTCGCATGCCCTTGTTGGGACTACCAGCTATCAAAGTTCTGGGAATTGTTCGCTTCCTGGAAGAGTTAGACACTGCTGAAGACATAGCAAGCAAGTATCTCAAGATATTCTGAAGCACGGGTACCATCTCGTGAAATTACACCATACGCCTTGAGGCACATGCAATCATGTACAGTATTTCAACACCACGACGGGTTCCTATTGCTATAAAAGCAAAGGTTAAAGATGAACTTGATAGGCTAAAACAAGAAAAAATGATAAAGAAGGTAGAAGAGCCGACATAATGTAGCGCGCGTATCGTTCCTGTATTGACGCCGTCTGGCGCATAAGGCTCTGCGTTGACTCATTCGGACCAGTTCGTCAGACGGGACTGTCATCACCAGCCATCAATTCAGCAAGGTATGGGAAGCTTTCAGGAAGCCAAACTCACCTCTAAACTTGAAGGACATTCTGGTTTCTACCAGGTAAAGCTTTTCGAGGCATGTCAAAGGCTCACGACGCTCATTACGCCGCAGGTGCGGTACTGCTACTGTAGGTTGCCATTCGCCGTTACATCCGGACCAGAAATTTTTCAAAGAAATTTCTCTCAAGTCTTAGAAGGTCTAGACCGCATACTGAATTACATGGGTGACATTCTGGTGTACGGCAAGAACCAAATGGAACACGACAGGCGGCTTTGTAACGTCCTCGAACGACTTCAACAAGCAGGTGTAACTCTCAAAAAACAGAAGTGTTGTTTCTCAGTTGACAAGGTTGCATTCTTGGGAATAGTCTTCGATGCCAACGGTGCGCATCCAGACCCCGAAAGTAAGAGGAATCAAGCATTTGCCCATACCCCGAAACGTCGCTGTGATTCGAACCTTGTTAGGCATTAGGAACCACTTCGCTATGATTTTACTTGATGCAGCTTCAATGACTGCTTCTTTATGCAGCCTCCTGAACAACAGCGACTTGTCTTGGGGACCTCAACAAGAGGCACCTTTTTTAGAAAACCAAGGCCAGTCTCAACTCGCAGGGACGCATGGCGAGGTACAATTCTGATACTCGGCAACTGTATACGCGGATGCGTCTTCACTTAGGTTTGGCGCAGTATTCCTCCAGGATCATTCATTTGGTGAAAGGCTTTCAGTAGCACATGCCTCGAGATCACTCTCATGAACAGAGCAGAGCTATTCACAAATCGAAAAAGAAGGAAGCGCTGGCGTTACCTTGGGCTGCGGAACGCTTCGACAAAATCCTAGGAGGCCTCACGTTTTTATTTGAGACGGACCACAAGCTTCTAATACCACTACTTGGTCGAAATCGTCTTGATTTTCTACCACCAAGAATTCAAAGGTTCATGATGCGTCTTATGCGATACTCATTCACACTTACACACGTACCGTGGAAAAGCATTGCTACGGCAGACACAGCTTCTAGGGCGCGAGTGATGAACACTTGCAGCGGGAGAGTTGTCTGAAGCAGACGGTTCGGCTCACATGGTGAGAGTCGTTTAGTATGCGTTCTCCTTCGACATGCTTGAACACAAAGGCTCCGAGCAAGCAAATAACCCCGAATATGCGTCAGGGCTCGAAGCGTGTATGCAGGCTTGGCCCACTAAGCACCACACACCAGTCTTCTGAGGCCATTCTGTAAGCATCACAGTAGCATCTCGGTTTGCAAGCAGTTTGCTTTTGTAGGACTCAAGGCTGGTGATTATCGGAGCACTGTGGGAAGAAATGCTACGAGGGGGGGGGAGGGGGCTTCACGAGGGACACAACGAAACTACACGCTGCCATGCAAGCGCGAACGAATCTCTCTGTTGGCCAGGAATCAGCAAAAACATTGCACAAACCGTGGCCAACTGCCAAGCATGCGCGACAAGGCTTAGACAATTTTCCGAACCAATGATTTTATCGGAAACAATCAAGCTGCCATGACAGAAAATTGAAATTGGGTCATTTCAGATGAAAGGAGGCTGTCTGTATTGTCGTTGTATTATCACTCAAGGTACCCTGATCTGGGCCTGCTCGATCGAAAAACGTCGTCGAAGGTGGTTATCGTGCATCTAAAAAAGCTGCTTCACCAGGCATGGCGTACAGCAAACGGTTATATCGGACAACGGACTGCAATTCATCCTTATCCCGTTTACTGCTTTTGTAAGAAACTACAACTTTAGGTATGTCCCAACAAGTCCTTGTTACCCACAAGCTAACGGGGAAGCTGAGCGCATGTGAGGGACTCTTAGCAAGCTTCTGAAAAAGAAAGAGGGCGCCTACATCGCCTTGCTGAACTCTAGAAACACACCGGGCTCAACCGGCTATAGTCCAGCGCAACTGCCAATGAGCCGCCATTCAGAAGTAGTAAAGGCTTCTTTGAAAGAGCAAGATGAAAGACGCCGACAAATACAAAAAAATGTATTTTGACAAACGTTAAGCTGCGAGACCTCTCCCACGTCTATTCGCAAGCCCTCAAGTATGGCTCAAAGACAGAGGCGCCGAGGGAATGGTCCTTCGTCCTTCCAAAATACCGAGATCCTACTGCGTCCAAACTGAAGGAAAAATCATACACAGAAAAAGGCGTCATCTGTTTTATCTCCTACTAGAAGAAACAAGCCCCGTGAAGGCGGAGAAGCATCTAAAAAACAGCGAGCCAACTGACGTGATGGACAAAGACCTCGTAGCATCTAAATCGTCTGACATCCTAGAGCCTCGTTCATCGAAAGAAGCCTCAAGTCCAGAGCAAAGAGACGCAATAAAGACGTGTCATACGAGCTCCGAAAAGACACGGCATTATTGACTAATTTGTGAAATGTTTTTCTTTCTTGACAGGTTAACGATTCTTTTAAACAGTGGAAGATGTGACGTCATCATGCTGCATTCCGCGGCCGCCTGCTCCTGAGACAAGCGCCGAGACACGCGCTATCTTTGTTTTCATCATCTGGTGGTAACAGAAGTCATGTGATTATTCGGACAGTATATATTCACGACAAAACAATAAACAGGGCTCACTTCCTTCGTCACGATAGAAGAAGCGTCTGTCGATCACTCTGACGAGCTCGACAAACCACATCCGCAGCGCACACCACTATTGTTCAAGTTTCAGCGTTCACATTTGTGCGATTGTCAATGAAAAAGCAACTGTTGCTTATATGTGAGGCGTCATAACAGCTATAGAAGGCACACATGAGGAATTTCAAAGACTGTAGTGTTTATTACACTTCGCTGAAAATGCAACGCGATACAAAAAGGCAAGTGTTTCTAACACTTTGCTGAGACACACACATGTGGCAGCTGCCCAATGGTTTGATTCTACACCTTATCGCCTCTGACACAAGCGCGCATCTTTCTCCTTGGGGACACATGCCTTCCTTCGTTTTCAAAGATAAGTGCCCACTAAACCGAATCTCACCCTTAAGAGATAAATGAGTTTGTCGCCAGACGAGCAACCTTTCCTCCCTATTGGGTGTTCCAAAAAGGGTGCAGAGAAAGGGTGCAGAGCTCAGCATCCTTTAGAAAAGGGTGCAGAGCAAAAATTTTGAAGGGTGTAGTGGGTGCACCCCTTGAGTAGCGGTACTGTCATGCCATAATATCTTTTCAAATGGTTGCTCGACGTACCAGTTGGCCAAATCTAGGATTGATGCTGGAGATGGCTATAAATGCAGAATGTTCTACTCTCTGTAGACCATGCTAAGTAACAGGCCACATACGGTTTCTATTAATACTTGAACAGATGTACAATGTCGTCCATATTCCCCTGAAAGTGCACGTGCACCATGTGGCCGGCACTCCACGGAGTGCCTATCGCAGGTGCTTATGAAACTAGCACTGAAGCACAGTGACAGCTCTAGGTGGGACTTCTGCATATTCGTCTTTTATTACAATATGGCTCTGCGTTGAAGCTGCTGGTAAATTTGCTGCACTGTTTTGTTTTTTCTATATGTAGGCAAGAAGAAAATCCGGCGCTCTTAACGAGAAGTGCTGCAATTGTGCCTTACCCTGTCCAGGTGCTGCTCCTCGGGGTTTTTTTGCTGCTCTGGATGGAACAAGCCGCAGTTACTACACTTCCTAAGAACAGTGCTGAATTGTAGTTAGGCTTGCACTGTTGCAAGAGCAAAGTTAGCTTCACCGCAAATGAAGTTTGATTTGGCGAAGCCACCATTCTCCAGCAGTCGACAAAGTGAAGGCCCCATATACAGCTGCCCTTACGTTCGTGTGCTAGTTACTAAAGTGCCCTCGAGAAGCGCTCAGCAGAGTGCCGGCTGTATGGCGCAATGTTCAAGGTGGAAGTAGACAATATGTATATTATACATAAATCAAGCCATATTGAATAAACATGTGTGTTTCAATAAACATGAATCTGATCCCATAGTGCGTATATGGCCTATGCTACCTATTTTTGGACCAGATTGTATGACATCTGTCTAATGCCCCTTCCTGCACACATGCATGCCCTATTTATGGATGCTTGGTTACCATACAGACTTGTATGCGTGTAAATTGAAAATTCATAAGGTTCGAATACTGGTGATCATTTCAGCAGCCACATATTCACTTTATAAGACACACAGATAATATGCACTAAATACAAAACCTTACAATCTTGCGCTCTTTTAAATTAGGTGTAGGAGAATTGAGCTTTTATGCATGTGAGGACGCAAGATATTAGGCCCCAAAGAAAATTTATGAACAATTAAATTAACACAATGCAAATAGTCAAATACACTATTTTATTGTACGTACCATACAACCAGAAAAGATTCACAATAGTGAACATGAGCTATGACCTAATGCACCGATTCTATTGGTGATATCAGTGTGAGTGAGGATCAATCTTCTGTTTTTATAATCTTTTTCTTATGAGTACACACCTTTTTTGTGGGACGAGACTTCTTTTTTACCTTTTAGCATTCTGGCTTCCCTCCTCTCATAGTAGGTAAAAAATAAACTATTTAGAACAGTAAAATATAAGTTAGGGGCACCTGTAGTCAAAAACCGCATATTGAGAGTGTTGCCCATGCCCACGCATTTGAAAAAGAAAATGGATAGGAAAGTAGGTGTGCGGTAAAACACGTGGGCTTATAAAATATGCTTTTGTCATCATACCGAAAACCTTGACTACCAACTTGCTCAAAACTTATTTACTGCTCTCACTGTATGTATATATATATATATATATATATATATATATATATATATATATATATATATATATATGTGTGTGTGTGTGTGTGTGTGTGTGTGTGTGTGTGTTTCTAATCTTGTGCATTAAAATACAAAAATATTGACAAGCTAATGCAAGTGGTGTTAGATAACTATAAGGGGATCATTCAAACACTTGGACAATCCATCTTCAGCTGCCCAGGCGACTTTGGCTCCTTTCCTACAGCCCCTCCGTACCCGGAAGCCCAAAATAAAGACAACAAAAAATCAGCATGAGTTTCACAAAACAGAGTGTCCAAGATACGATATGCGAAGTCATGCTGGAGTGTTCTTAGTTCTTTGTGAGTAGAAGTCAGCATCAGAATCCACTTCGTTTCCAACGAGAAACATGCTTGTTGAGGATTCCTCAGGCAGAAAGCTGTGTAAACAACCTGAGCACCCGGGGGCCTACAGAGGGTAGCATATACAACAGATTTCACATACAAAAACAAACACCATTGTAGAAGGGAAATATATATACAAGAAACATCTGAGCAATAATTCAGCATGATGCACACGTGAAAAGTTAGTTAGGTTTGAGTGAAAAAGCTTTTCATCATTTAATCGCTAACATCCGATTGGAACAAATGGAATAGGGCACTGAAGTTAGTTAAGGTTTTTAAAGAATTGTAAAGTCCTAATATGCAATTGTTTAGTCTAGCTCTACTGTAGTGTGTTATGTATGTGCTACTAGTGTTTGCCTGTTAGGTATGCTGTAGTCATGAATGTATTTAGTTTTTCTAATACTTAAATTGTAGTATGTTGCAGTCCACCTGTTTTTCATGTTCTATTAAATAGTATTGTATAATAACGGCTACAAAATTGATGCTAAAAATTTCGCTGATTCCACATACTTGGAGAATCGATGTCATGCGAAACACGCAGATGCAAAGTGAATGTATTTTAATTTTTTATTCAGTGATCTCTTGAAGTTAAGCTCAATATATGTATAAATCCTCGCACACAACACGTTAAACAGCCACGTATGCTTTATTACTTATGGAGAGATGTCACACCCGCGACAACATTGGCAGTTATTTGCAGTTTCGTAACGTTGCCAATAGAAACACAGATATTAGCCACACTAGAAGTGGAAGGCTGGTATGAAGCACTGGTGCTTTCGGTGGGATTCGCTAAGATGGGAGTTCATAACACTGCTACACAAATACCTCACAGGATGGCACCTGACTATAATTGACATTGGTTCAACATCATGGCTGTATCATAGGAGTGCATATGTAATAGCTATGAAATTTGATAGCCAGTACTGCAACGACTATTGGTGTTACACGAACATTGGGGTCTATTTCAAAACTGTAACCGAGGCCGGGCATGGCTCTGTGCTATAATACTTAATTGCCAAGCAGAATACTAGGGTTCAGTTCCTGCTGGGACACTTAACTTTATTCTCAGCATTCATGTAGTCAATGCTGCCTATGTCAGCTTTTTAACACGATAGCACTGAAAAGCTCGTGTCGCAGAAAACCCACCGCCGTTCCGGCGCCGTTGGTTGTGAGCGCAAAGTCATCTGTGTGTCTGTGACCAAAAAATCAAGTTACGAAGTTTCCATAGACTCCAAGAATTTCTACTTATGACCTAATGGAGGCGTGCCAATTGCTGCAAAACAAAACCCTCAAGTCGTTCTACTAGACACTCAACAGAGGGCTAAACACGCGGAAGTTCATTGACATTGGCCACAAATTACCTTTTGATGTTCAGCGCTATTTCTCCTCCCCATTTCATGGACCACGCAATGTCATGATAATCATTTTCTGGTATTTTTGGTGGGCTATATCGCACGAATAAAACCAGGATGATGTCGAAAAAATGACATCAAATTTTTTCGACATGTCATCGAAATACAGACACAGGCTACTAGCCTTATTTTTAATGCTAAGAGCAATTAGGCTTAACGCACTGAAGAAGCTGGTGGCCTTTAGGCTCGAGCGTCGAATTTTTCACTATCTAGGTATCGAAATTCTGCCATGTCATTCATAGTTTACCGAAACTGCAAGCTAAATAAAAGTGTGGCTGTGGAGGCATCAACACAGCTTTTTGTGCAGATCTTCGAAAGAGGCAGTCCTTAAAATTGCTAATGTTTTCACTATTTTCGCTATAAATTTTATGTCTTGCATTCAATTAAACTTCCATCCTACTTTATGTTTTTTTTTTGCATTCGTGCTCTCTTTGACTGCTTACTTATTCTTGTCCAGTGCTCGTTGACATAAATAGGACCACTTAATCTAAAACGAAGGGCTACTGTAGAAAGACGTAACTTTTTCGCCTTATCCAGAACATTTCATTTGTGACATTGGGCATAAGGCACTACTATGCTTATGAAACTAGGCCTATTTGTTTTTACTCTGTCTATAATACCATTATCATCACGAGTTAATGGCTTTTCCATCCTCACACAAAAACTTTGAGCAGTGTAAAAAGGCAAACCCTCGTCTGGGACGCCTTTTTTGTCCAGATAGTTCCACCTTGAAGACAGTGTAAATTCTTCGATTTTAATCTGAAGTTGCTTATTTTCACTTGGAAGTTTTTTGTTACTCTTTCACTGTGCAACAGGCTCTTCATGAAAAGCCTTTATTTCTAAAGAAAGCGCACTGACACTGTCACCAGCTTCGTTCCCCACTGCTTGAAGGACCAAAGGTCAGCATGCATTTTGTGCTTGAAATCGTCTGCTTGCCTTCACAACGAATTTACAGGAAACATAGGTACTCTTGCTTGGCAGCAGTGCATGCAGTAATAGTAACACAATTGAAGCAAGAAAAAAGTTTCTCACCTGTGCTAAAATAGTTTTGGCAAGCACAGTGAAGACCACACATGCTGCTGCCAAACTGACGGGAATATGGAGAGCATTTCATATATATAGGCAGCGTTCAGTAGCTTGGTGAGCCACAGCGCATGAGCAGGGTGAACACAGCTAATTCTTGGAACAATGTTTCATAGTTTGGTGGTGCTTGAGCCCCTTGACCTTGTCAGGAGCTTTCTTTGAGCAGCCTGACTAAAACGAAACGACAGACTGTGCCGAAAAGTTTCTGCACCGGTGCAAAAAGTTATACTGGTGAGCTTTGTGAAGACTGCATGCGCCGCTTGCCCAATTTCAACGAATGGCTAGCAATGCATGGCCAACTTGTACTTAGTGGCATGCAACTGAGAAATACAAAAAGGGCATGCTTCCGAATAAATACAACAAAAAACGTGCTGTTGCAGAGCTTTTTATATTGTCAATATCATAGATGTGAATTTTCACCCTTACAGCTCGCTCATGCACAAACGAGAAGTTAGAACTCTTAAACGAAGACACCCGCGTTTAGCTGTATCGACTACGTGTAATTAAGAAATAAGCATGCGTGAGTAATATTGTTGCCCGCGATCAATAAATTCTGTTTTTGCAGCTGGCCAAATATATGCACGATTGCATCCATAGAGACACATTTGCATTTCTGTAGTTATGATACTCACTTGATGAGTTGCTTAAGTTAATGTCATGCGATGTGCACATATGAATATTTTATTACGTAAAATTGCAATACCTCTGCATATACATGAGAGTATGCGCATATACATATACTGCAGACAACACATAAAATGAAAGGTATACTGACACATTATTTTTCACCAAGGTAATGGAGGGCTCAGGAAATTTGGACCTTCTGGGGTGCTTTACCGTGCATCCAAATCAGAGCACACAGGCCGACAGCATTTTCACCACCATCAAAAAAGCAGCCACCACAGCTTCGGGTCAGAAAATGAGTACCTTAGCGACTAGACCACCGCAACAGGACTTCAATCTCCCTGTTCCCCCGTGTTGGGTGGCAAACCGGCTTTGCTGGTCAGGCTAACCTCTCTGTCTTTCCTTCTCGACCGTTTCTTCTCACGAGTTCAACAAATGCAGCTTCCTCCAAGCGTCTAACATTCGGACGATTACATATTGCCTGAAATTGTGTTCACTAAATGAATATTGTGTGCAGCTTCATTGTGATCGTTGATTTAATTTGTTCTGGTTGGCTAAAAAGGCATCACTCCTCACTTGTCATCAAACAGCACATGCTGTCAAATGAAAGTAGGGGGAAAAAGTGCAAATGCTAAGACAAAGCATCAATCTTTAACCACATGCCGTCACAATACAGCAGGCAAGCTATTACAATAATGTCCGGCAACCAGGATCTCAGAAACTACTGATAGCTACATAACATAATGGTTTCCCAAAACGATGTAAAGGCAGAAGAATCACACTGTGCCTAACCTGCTTCATTGTGTTAACGAAGAGACCACAACGTTATTGGCCTCTGTATGCTAGTAACAATTTACTTTGAAAATCATGTGACAATAACATTCAATACGACGACATGAATCTTGCATCCTACCATGTTACCTAAGTACCAACAAGGTGCTTTAGTGACGTCGGTGCAAGCCAATAAACAGCAATCACTTGCTGAAGATTATTTTTGACATTATTCAATGGGTTCAATACCTACATCTTTAAAAAAGACAGTCTAGATTTCATCGTTCTTAAATAAATACAATGCCTAATTGCATTTCAGCAGCAATATATGCACGCTTTAGGCATGCATATCGTAATGTATAACATTATTGTGTTTTGAGCAATAAATGAGCTTTCATACACTGCACATACGCCAGATCACTTGTAAATCTGCAGCAAGGACATTCACGATTTCAGATGCAGCATTACACTTGTATTTTGAGACTGTCATTGGAAGTTGTGGTACAACTATGTTTTAGAATGTTTGTAGACGTATAGGTATTCGGCAAAGTTTTAACGCCAAAGCAATGTGTGGCTCACAAAATTCTTAAAAACCAGAACAATGCAATGATAGGTGAACATGGGGAAATAAGCAGTACCACGAAAATTGTGCTCGAGCGAGTGGACTAATGCCCAACGTAGCGCTTGCACAGCTAAGGTAAGGCTCATAGAGAAAATGTCTTAACCCAAGTTGTAATTGCAAGCTTTGCAAACTGCATCTAGAGTACGTTGTGTCAAGTTTGCGCACATTTACTTAGGCTGAGTATCATGGTAGTTTAAAGTTATACGTGCCCGGAGGATGAAAGCACGTTTAGTCACACAGAAAAACATCTACCTTACAGTAGTGATACACATTTACCTGTCCTGTTATTGTTGAAATGAAGACGCGCAACTTATAAAACTTTTTTTCAGATACTTCTTTGGCACAAAAAAGAACAAGGCCGGGTAAATAGCAACGCGGACACCGCGTCACACGTCTCCGTTGTTCTAAGGTAAATACGCTAAGATCTAATTCACCGGAATCACCAGCATCCTCAAACGCACGCGACAGACACAAAGACGACGCTTAGGGCTAACAGGCACAGTCACCGAACGGCGCCTGACGGCATAGCAAAAATAATGTGATTCATAGCGTGCAGAGAATCGCCCCACCTCTGTTCAAAGCGCCCGCCTAATCACAGCCGCACAGCGCACATTGCTTTAAGGTCATCCCCTCCGCACACAAAAAACTCGTCCGTGCGTAACGTCACGGAGCTCAGACTTGAGCCTAATGAAATCAGACACGCCAACAGGCTCACTACGTTAATAAAAACTCCCTTGTCGTCTACTAGCTAGGGAAACCTTAGTTAAAAACCGCGGGAGGAGCCGACGACTCAAGCAGGAGCACGGCCGCCTGGATCGGGCGCACCGTGGCCTTGGCGGGAGAAGCAAAAAACAAAGCGTCGATAGCAGAAATATCCACCTACCTTTTAGGGGCAAAGCTCCTTATATTGGCACCCATTCGTCCCTTGTAGCCGTTGTAGTATGTATCAAGTGTAACATTTTGATCTCCAAGGCGGTGCTGGTGAGATATTTCTTATGTGCGTTGTTGAAGAATAAAAATAGTGCTCAATGCACATGCCGATTGCTGCTAATGGGGAATGAGAGACAGGAGCATTCGGCTTTCTGTTAACGCGCACACTGCGATCCCCATTAGCAGCCATTGACATGTACATTCAGCACTATCTGTCACACTCGCTGGGTGGAACCTCCTTAGATTTAGAAAGGTTTAGCGAGCGTTGAGCCGCAGTGCTATGAATACAATGAACTAGTATATACCATGAATGAACTTGAAGTGGTTAGAGGTGGGAAGTAGATACGAAGTGCAAGCCGTAAGTAAGTAAAAGCTGAACTCTCCTGTCTCTCATTTCCCATTAGCATCCATTGGCATGTACATTGAGCACTATCTGACAGGAAAAGGTTGCTACGTTATACTCGCTGGGCGTAACCTCCTTGGTTTTAATAAGGTTTAGCCAGCGTCGGACCGCAGTGCCATGAATATAGTGAACTAGTATATACCATGAACTCGAGGTGATTAAATGCGGGAAGTAGACCCCAAGTGCAAGCCTCAAAGAATGTGTGCGTGTGTCACCTCTCGTTTAGCCCTCAGAGTGTCCGCTGGATGGCGGTGCTTCTATATGGGTAATATATGATGAAAAGATGCAAGGTGGTGGTGCTTGGAGTGTTGAATATGAACGGGCACACAGACGGATGCATGGATAGACGCATGAACGGACGCAGGGACGGATGCACGGACGAACGCACAGACGAAAGCACGAACAGACGCACGCATGGATGGGCAGATGGACGTATGGACAGTCACACAGACGGACGCATGGACGGACGGAAGCAAGAACGAATGAATGCACGACTGCTTCGCCCAACTCTCCATCATTCACTCCGTGGATATGCTGCCCAATGTTTTAATTTGACGAGCGCTTGACGATACGAAGCAGCCGGTTCACTCTTGATTATAGTGCATCTTTGTAACACGCAGCACCAACAGAACACGAAAGACAGCGCAAGCACACTTTGAAAAACAACAGAAGTAGACTTTAAATGCTCCGCACACAGCCGTTGCGCTCTCCAGGAAGATTCTGCCATATCAGTCCTTCTTACGCAACTACAGTGTACGAGAAAAAGGCAGTGGAGTGAACGAGGCGTTGGCGCCGCATCTCGGCTGATTCTCCGGCGGGTGATAGTAGTGGCGGCGCTGTAGTTCTATGGTACTGAAGATTGCGGAGCGTCTGCATTAAAAGCGCGCGCGCCCAAGCCTGCGAAAGCGTGCGTACAATGGCTTGTTTTCAGCGCGTTTAAGGCGTTTCTGAGCCTTTATCAGTGAACGCACCTTCTACGCGCCATGGTACACAAGTAAATATGCAGGCACGCCGAATTTTCGTCGATACATTCACTGTTTCAAGAGCCTGCTGACCCAGAAAAAAATGTCAATCAAAATTTCCACGGATACGCCTAGCTCCTTACTCAACCAGCGCTTTGAGCTGCATTACATCATAGGTGGCTACTGGCGAACTACAAAGAGAGGAGAAGTATCAAAACGACAAATAAATCGTGCACTGGTTTTGTCAGCAGTCTCTACAATATTCAGAGCACAGTGTTCTTCAAATGATGCCACACGCGCTCGATTGTTTCACGAAAAACCTGAGTGTAAGTAACGTTGTCACAACATTAATTGTTGACGACACTTTTACGATGCAAGTTTTGTGGAAGGTAATATTTATTGCTTTCCGAAAGGCTTAATAAATAATGAACTTATTCAAACTACACTCAAACATATTAAAAATGCTGATTGCTTATATATCCCGCCTGTTAATTCGCTTAAATTCATTGTAATCAGTTCTCATTTTGTATCAACAGCTGAAATTGTGCTGCTTTCAAATATTTCATTGGCGTAACGCCATTGCAAGTGAGCAAGTTTATGACAATGTTTTGTATTATAAGCGTAGTTCTATCAATAAGCGTCAAAAGTGTAGGCAGGCAGTGAAGCATCTTGCTTTGAGAAATTTACCTTCCTTGTATATGTACTTTGTGAACACTCAGACACACACACGCATATATATATATATATATATATATATATATATATATATATATATATATATATATATATATATATATATATATATATATATATATATATATGTAGTGTTCCTACTTAAAATAACGGAACAGCATTAAAGCTTCAGTATGGAACTGGCGTCCATCTTAATCTGCTTTATTTTTCACTTCATCCTCCTCTTCTTTCCTGCCCCGGCCCTCGCGCTTCTTCATCTTCTGTCCAAAGGCTCATACCGCTTCACCCTTCCCGCTTTCTTTTAATTACCCCTCCTGGGGTAATACTTGAAGACATTCCCAATTGAAGCACATTCAACAGATCCACGTTCACCAGTGTACCAGACAGTCTTCAAAATTCCGTTCTGGGTGGCTGTCTTGGTCACAAAGTAAGGCCCATAAAATTTGGCACTGGAATCTCTTATTCCTTTTCTCACTAGTACGAGGTCGGTGACTTGAATGTCTGGCATGTCTGCTCGATGCCTCTTGTCGAAATTCTTTTTCATTCGTTTTCGGTACCTCTCCTCCTGTGATTTTTGTTGCCTCTCCTCGACAATCTTGAGGTTTTCCAAGAGTCCCAACTCACGGTCTGCCTGCAGAATAGGGGTCTCTCCTGTAGAAGCGTACTGTGGACTGCACCCCAAGCCACTGGTGTAGGATCGGTTATGATGTTTTACGGCTGCTTCTAAAGAACATTTCCATCCCCCAGGAAAACTATCGTACATCTTGATGTATTGTTTCACGTCCCGTATGGCACGTTCTGCAAGCCCATTCGCCGCAGGATGGTATGGCGCACAGAACTTGATCGATACATTGTGATCTCGAGCCCATCTTACTAGCTTTTCACTCTTGAACGCGGGGCCATTATCGCATACGATTGTCCGCGTAGTTCTAAACATGTCCCTTTCGAGAAGGGTTATGACGCTATTTGCATCTTCTTTTCCTGCTCGTGCCGCGACCATCCTGGTGCATTCATCTATGGCCAGCAGAAAAGCTTGCGTTTTTCTGACTCCTTCCCGTTTCTTGTTAAGTTCGGCGAAATCCAGGTGAACTACTTCAAAAGGCACGTTCGAGTGGCAAGGTAGTATCATGGTGTCCGTAGGCTGTTTATACTTGACTTTGTGTACTTGACACACATGGCATGAACGAACGTACTGACTAACGTCTTTCTTCATGTGAGGCCACGTAAACCTCTTGACCAACTTGTTGTAGGTACGCCAAAAGCCGTCGTGTCCTCCAGATTCTGGGCTATCGTGGTACAAGTAAAGCACTTTGGAAACAAGAGTTGGTGGGACTTGATACCGACCTTCCGTAAAAACCAGTTGTTCTGAGCCTTCCCACAGCTTCACTTCATTGATTTCTTCAGATTTTTCTGTGTTGTTTTGTACCATCAATCTTGATAGAGCATCTGCATCGGTTAAAAGCGGTCCTGGTCGGTGCGAGATGGTAAAGTCAAATTGCTGCAAGTAATTCACCCATCTGGCGATACGCCCTTTAGTTTGGGTCATATTCAAGAGATGAGTGAGTGCCTGGTGATCGGTGAACAAAGTGAACTTCGTACCTTCCAGGTACGTGCGGAAGTAGTCAACGGCCTTCAGAACCGCCAGTGCTTCTTTTTCCGTAGTAGTGTAGTTTGTTTCAGACGGCTTGAAAGTGTAACTGTAGTAACCGACTACGTGTCGCTTTTCTCGGCCAGATGCTTCAATACATTTTTGATACAACACTGCACCAGTCCCATAATGTGAGGCGTCAGTGTTCAATTCAAAGGGTAAAGTGAAATCTGGTATACGCAGAACGGGGTCAGAAGAAATTCTGTGCACCAAGTCACGGTAGACTCCCTCACATTCGTCACTCCATTCAAAGGGAACTTCTTTCTGCGTTAAGCGCGTGAGGCATCTAGTTTTGACAGCAAAGTCCTTTATGAAAGATCGGAAATGTCCTGCCAATCCCAAAAACACACGCAGTGAATGGACGTCATATGGTTTCTTCAACTGGGAGATCTTCTCGACGGACTCTTGTTTTGTGCTTTTGGTGTTCCCATCGAAGACTCTTCCAAGAAACACCACTTTTTGTTGAAAGAATTCACTCTTCTTAAAATTAACCTTGAGATGTGCCAAGCTCAAGGCGTTTAACACCTGAGACAGATGGTCCTGATGCTCAGCCTCTGTTTTGGAGAAGACTATAATGTCGTCTATGTACACATTACAAAAAACACCAAGGAATGGCTTTAGGACGTCGTTCATGATCTTCTGGAACCACGCTGGCGAGTTTTTCCAACCGAAAGGGAGCCGGTTGTATTCGTAGAGATCGAATGGCGTGATAAAAGCGGTGTACATTTTTGTTTCTTCGGTTAGTGGGATCTGCCAGAAACCTTTGCATAAATCGATGCGGGAAAAATGTCGGCAACCCCCGGTCTCATCTATAATTGTGTCGATCTTCGGCATAGGAAATGGTATGAGTTCTGTCTGACGATTGAGAACCCTGTAGTCGGTGCATAATCTGAAGGTTCCGTCTTCTTTCGGTGCGATCGTTATGGGAGAAGCGAAGGGTGATACCGAAGGTCGTATGATATCAGCATCTAGCATCTCCTGCAACTCTTTCTTGAGCCACATCTTTCGCTCCCTTGACATATTGTAAGGTGCTTTCCGGATGACGGTCTTGTCAGCGAGTTCGAAAGGAACCTTGTGGGACTTCATCGCCTGAGGATAGCTTCCTATGCATACAAGTTCAGGGTAGGTCGTTGCGATATCCGCCGCGCACTTGACAACTCGTAGATTATCTTGTCTACCTTGATTTGTCTCGTTCCTTGCTACTCCTTCTACTAGAACCACATCGTCCCAGTACACGTTGATCTTTAGTTTCTTTATATCTGGTCTTGATAGCAAAAAGTCGTACGTTACCCCCTCTATCACCAACACTTCGCTCTCTATTTGCTGACCCTGGAACTCGATGTTTACCAAGGCCCACTGATCATGCAACGTTACTTTTCCATCATAGCCTTGTACTCGTAGAATTCTTCCACTATGCAAGCGATTTGCATCCACCAGCTTGGCATTTATAATGGACACAGAAGCACCGCTGTCTACCAGAGCCATCATATGTTTGTTTCCTACTTTGACGGGAATGTGAAGTAGGCTAGAGCAACTTAAATAAACAGTCTCATTTGGAGTCATCGGGTGGGACTGATCACCCTCGTTTATTAGTTTTTTTTCTGTCGAATACTCCTGAGCTTCAGTGTCGATATTATTCACTCGACCTCTTGGAACACGCCAGGGCAAGTTATCTGTGCGAGTTGCGAGGTGGCTCGGTTCTCGCTGAGCGCGGCTTGACCAGTCCGATTTACTCCGACTGAAACAGCTGCTTGACTCGGCGGTTATGCTTGTTTCCGAAGCTGATGGTATGTTCTGAAGACACGCGAGGAGGTCATCTAGAGTCTTTGGTGACAGTATTTGCACTTGCTTCAACACGTTAGTGTGCAATCCATGCATTATTAAGGCAACTACGGCCGTAGATGGAAGCAAAGGCTCCGCCAGCTTTAAAAGACGGCGTTTCTCAAAGAAGTACTCGACAAGGCAGCTTTGCTCAGACTTGAAATTAAGCGCCGTGTTCCATCTTTCTACTGGATTGCTTCGGAATGCAGTCAAAAACTTTTTCCTCCACTGGCTCCAAGAGTCGTCACTGTCTTCCAGAATGCATGTTTCATACCACTTTCGCGCAACACCTCTCAAGTAAACGCGCATGTTGGTGATTTTAGCCTCATCAGAGAGCCACTTGTTTTTTCCAGCGGCATATTCGTAGAAATCAAGCCAACTTTCTGGATTTGAAGACACACCGTCGAAAGCATCAGGTTCTACGAAATTAGGTGTCGGTCTCTCAGCATTCAGAGAGCTTATAAGAGATGTCATTATTTGGTTTTGTTGAAGCATCTGTTCCTGTTGCAGCTGAAAAGCTTTCAAAACGAGGCTCACCTCTTCCGTCGAAGATCGTGATCCTGAGTGTTTTCGACGCGCTGGTTCAAGAACTAGGTCGTTGAAGGTCGCCACACGCAAGTTCACTTTCACAGCACCTTTCCGTCGTAGTTCAGTAGTGTCTACGGCTGCCTTTTCCACAACCAGGTTTACGAGTTCTTCCGAGCTGAGCTCACGAGGTAGGTCTACCGCTGCTTCGTCTTGAACTTGGTACTTCGAAAAGATGATCTCCTCGGAGGTCTCGTCTATGAAGAACGTCACCCACATGATGGCTTCGATGGCCGGCTGCGCCAAAATAATGTAGTGTTCCTACTTAAAATAACGGAACAGCATTAAAGCTTCAGTATGGAACTGGCGTCCATCTTAATCTGCTTTATTTTTCACTTCATCCTCCTCTTCTTTCCTGCCCCGGCCCTCGCGCTTCTTCATCTTCTGTCCAAAGGCTCATACCGCTTCAATATATACATTTATATATATATGTATATATATATATATATATATATATATATATATATATATATATATATATATATATATATATATATATATATATATATATATATATATATATAAATTCATCGAAGCCCCTTAGCACAGCTACTATAATTAGGCGGTGCATTTCTCGACCGACTACGTTAGGCTTGAACTAGTTTTGAGACCTCATACTCTAAAAGGTGAAATCCACAGTGCGCATTCGTAGAGACCCGATATGTTCCTCTTCGCCAACTGTAAACTATTGTGTAGGGCTACCCATGATTTCTTTTTTTTTCGAGGGTGTGTGGTGTGCAGCAGAACGCCTAACTTTGGCCATTGGTAGTCGCTGTGAATACCTTTAACTAGTTTAGTATACCATGAAAAGGTAAATTACCAAAGCATTTATTGGTGTAGGGGGTTCAGATTCCCTTCCTCTCCTCTCTTTCCTTGTGGCTTTCTGGTTGTGCGTGCTTGTTACACAGTATTTGTTTTTTTAATCTCACAGCCTTTTGAGCACAGCTAACTTCCAATAAATCAGCTCAGTTATTCTAAATATTGTAGATGCCTAACGAAGAAAGAGTCAAGGGAGAAGGAATCAGTACAAGACACACCCTTTCTGAATTACTTTCGATCTCTCACAAGAAATTTTATGAAGCTCTAATTGAGAATATGGGCGTGTCATACTTCAAGGGCTATGGCAGCATGTGCTGGACATTAATGATGGCAGGAATGAAGAAATCTGCATCAAGAAATCGTGACGGAAGAGCCGAAGCGCATAACAGTTCCTGCACACGGCGTGAGGCTCTTTCAGTACAAATCGACTGCAGCACCGCCGTTGCGGGCAACGCGGAAGGAATCAGGCGGCAAGGTGTGGTCATGCCACTCAACATTACTAGTACACTCTAACGCAACCATTATGCATTTGCACGCATAATTTTTTATATCATCAGTATATAAAGTGTTTCTGCTTTAAATATAGAGAAAATTAGTGAAAATATATGATACGCAAGTATGTATTGCATACACTATTTCTCGACTTTGAAAAAAAAAAATACACAGCGCGTATTCGCGCGAAACATCAAATGTCTGAGAGAGTGCGATATGTGAATTGTTTGCTTGTTTGTGTATTTCTGATAGTGATACCTTGTTAAAATCTGTATATTAGTTGAGTGGTTGAGCTGACTGTTAAAAAGTGTTAAAATTGTTGTATATAACTACAAATTACAGGCAGAAAGGTAAATCGGTCACTACAAGGTAAGTGTACTGGTACTTCATAGGCAAACATTATTTTAGCTATCTTTAGTGAAAGTTTCTTTTAGAATAATATTCTAGTCAAGACTCGTTTTAACTTGCTTTAAAGAAGTTTTCTGTAACCAAAAGGAAGAAAACCTTTCTTTGATGTTATAATAATAGAACGTGAGAGTCCATAGCCCGTCAGTAAAATTGGTAATACGTTTCGATTCGATACGTTGCAACGTTAACAAATATTTGTACAACACAAAAACTATTTCCTCTACCACGGTCTTCTTGGTTTCTGTTTATTTGCATTACCAAATGTATGATTTTATATACTGTCATGGACAAAGTTTTGTTTGCAATGTTAGGCGCAAACGAGGCCAAGAGCTCTATATTTGTAAGTCAAACTCCTGTTGTAGCTCTACAAGCTGCGTACGCCGCCGTTGGTTAGTGAGCTTGTAGCACATAGCGTGGTCAGCGCCGGCCATTTGGCGACGAGAAAGAGGTAGCACAAATGCCAGAACCAATGTAGAACTTACGTTCAGCCGGGCACTACCGCTATTAAAATATGCGCTACTGCAGTGAGGCTACTATTGAATCCTCAGTGTCTAACCAGGGAACCTCTAAAAGCTGTTTGTTATGCTATATGACCATGCTGCTCACAAATTTTTGTCGGTGACTGTGCACTCTAATGGGTGCTTATCAGCACCCATTAGTTGTTGCACCCTAGTTTGCACCCTTTTGATGTATGCACCCTGTTGGTTCCGCTTGTAGGGTGCTGAGGCGCGAATAGGGTTCTCATGCGGTGTGCTTAGGGTATTTGCCCCCTTTTGTACACCCTTATAAGTCTAAATTGGTTAAGTGTGTACCAGAGAGCGCCCGTGTCTAAGGTGCCTCCATGCGGTACACTCTAAATAAAGAGTGAGTAAAAAGGGTGTCTTTTTGTACCATGACATTAATCGTCATCTATATTGCGTTCCATCCTTGCGCTATCGCCCCGCACCCGGTACAATCCGGTCACGATCGACAGGCCCGTTATCAGAGTTACATCGCATTCTCGATAGAAAAGTGACCAGCGCCGAGTTTTCAAGACAGAAAGCGCACGCAAGCCTGATGACGATTATTGTTGTGGGAAAAAAGACACCCTTTTTACTCTATATTTTTTAAAGTGTAGTTTGCCTTCGCTTCACGTATCGAGACTCTCTTACACAACGCTTTCAGATTACAATTTACCAATTTCCTGTTGTAGTATATCAAGTGAACGTTTTGTTCACACTCTCCAGATGCAAGACTATTGTCTTTCGACGACATTTGCAGTGATACATGCAGATACTGGGCCGATTTTTTTAAGCCGATGGTGTTTCTTGGGACCCTTCGATGCAAAAATTTTGGTCAGTCTGTCTGTCCGTCGGTTGGTCGGTGGACTTCTCTGTTTGTCCGCCAGAACAATACTCGAAACGGCTGAAATCTGACCCCATACGCAGCACCCACCAATAATGCCAAACATTCAGGGTTCACACTTGTGCGATTATCATATAACTAATGGTTTTTAATTTACAATTGCATAAGTAATAATTCTGAAACTTGAGCAACATTGGTGGGTGCTGCGTATGAAGTTGGACTTTTGGTGTATCGCTTGTTGCCATTTGTGGTATCGTTGTGGCGTACAAACAGAGCAATGTACAGAAAGACAGACCGACAAAGCAAATTTTTGTGTTGATGTACTCAAAAAAGACTATTCTCTTTAAAAAAACGCCAGGCGTGCGCGAGAGGCGCAGCACAGTCGCCGCGGACGCTAAAAAAGCGGCCATTCAGAGCGTTTTCTAAACGCTCATTGGGTAACTACTGCAGGCACACTTGCTTGATATCCACTAGGGCATCAATAATAAACTTTTTTATTCTGCCGTTTGACGATGATAATTTAGATATAGTGATGCCGACGTGGTGCAGGAAAACACACCGATCTTGTGGATGCCGCAGTGACACAGCGGACGAGCCGCAGCATCGGCTCCACACAACACAGCAAATGCAGCGAATGAATAAACTGCAAGGCGAGAATAATGAACCTGTGGCATTTTGAAAGCGCGCAGGACGCCAACGGTGGTCTTTAAAGCAGCTTAAACCCGTCTGTATATGAAGCACAATAGCGCGCACTCGTCAGTATTCTAGAAAGCATGCCAGTACTATTCCACCCTTGCTGTAAATTGTACACCTGGTTTATCTCGAGGGTATCTTTTTAGTAAATAGCAAAAACGTAGATTTTGTAGACGCAGCTACATGAAATAAAAAGTGAGGTTTTTCAGCTGTCGTGATTTTTTACGATAATAAGTGTAACATATTTGTTATAGAGCAAAAAAAAATCAGAACTACAGTGGGAACCACTTTTGTGGTACCCATACCACAAATGAAATTGGAAGTGATAGTTTTTTGGCTGTTAGACGGTTGTGAACTATTTCGCAGATTGACGGAATCTCCCTCTATGAACTACGAATTCTTGTGGAAGGCCATAATAATCACGAAAAAAATGTCTACCTAATATGGACACTGGTTCCCACATCCAGCTTACCGAAAGAAAGCAATAATAATATGACAGCGCGTGACATGGCTCGAAGGTTCACAAGCCGAGAGACTGCAGAGAGTGCATCTAGCTTTGCAAGTCTCAGGTGAAAGAGGAAGGAGGGTAGCAGAAATACGAGAACAGCTTCATGGTATTTATTAGTATAGCACGGTGCAACATACTAGAAAGAATCTTTTTTTCATAACCTCAGAAAAGCTAAGCAATAATTGGTGTGGTGGCCAGCGACAATACAAATTACAGCCTATCAAAACTCGCTAATCTCACACCTCACCTACCCAGATATATGCAGGCAGATAAGCGCCGAACAAAGCATGGACTTCGCTGTCGAGCTGGTTTCAGAATTTCCATTCGTCACCGAGGCAGCACCTGTTACCCGTCTTACTTATTTTGCGACAACTCGAAGTCTGGCAGCAGTGCACGAAGCCACCACACGCCTAAAACACGTCTGCGCGACTATTTGCAGGAAATATTTTTGTATTCAATTTGGAAGCTCACTGCAACGATGCCCCTTTATCGACGCATGGTCTGCAGTGCATCAAAAACTGACATCTGGACGCCATTCTTGTCCCCTGCACAGTCTAGCTGCAGTGCATGAAGTGACCAGACGCGTAAAAGCACACTTGTGACTATTTGTAGGTAAGCAAGAGCCATCCTTGTGCAAACTGTTGCTTTGTTGCACTCCTGCCGAACAAAGTACTTTTCCTTTGGAATTGTTGTGCGAAAGTTGCTATTATGAGTAAAGGTGACCAGAAAGAAATTGTAACATTTTTTTATTTCATAAGAGAAATACGTGTCAAAATAAAGTCAGAAAGAAAAGCCTGAAATTTCGCAATGATACAAGCGATGAAATAAAAGAAACATGCATTTATATCAAGGCATTAAGAGCGATTATTGTTGCACTGGTTTTTAAAAACGAAAAACTCGAAGCCAAAAACCTTCGTCTCGAAGAGAAAGTCGAAGAATTTGAGCAATATTAAAGAAGCAACAATCTTGAGATAAAAGGTGTACCAGATAAACTTGACTCAACTGTCGTCGTGAAAAACATAGGCGAGCTCGTTGGAGAGCCAAAACTTGATAGTGACATCCACATCTGTCACATGGTGTCCACGGCAAAAAGGAATGAACGGAACATTGTCCGGCTTATCTCACGCAACAAGCACAATGCACTGCTCGCAAAAGCAAGGAGACAAAGGATCATTTCAACTCACCTCGATTACGAGAACACGAATGTGTCATCTATGCTAACGATCACCTGAAGCGGCTGGACAAGCACCTTCTTGGTGCGGCAATAGCAAAAAGGATATCTGCAAAGTGAAAATTTGTATGGTCTAGCGGAGGAAAAATTCTTCCGCGCAAAGATGAAACATCTGAAGTAATCTGAATAAAAAGTGTTCTTGATTTAGACCTCAATAAGTAGAAGATGGTGAAGCGAAAAACTTTTTCTTGATTCAAATTTTCGTGAGTTCACAATGTCGACTCTACAAACAGCAATTCCTATAATAAATAAAGGCTCTCTTACCGTACTACATCCAAATATAAGAAGTATTAGGAATGAACACGAAGCGTATGATATATTTATGAGTACTCTTCAAGTGAACATCAATGCAAGATTGTTTACAGAGACATGGCTGTGTACTAAGCATACTTCTCCGGTGTTTACAAATTTTATTGTAGTGCGCTTGGATCGCACTAAAAGGGGTGGAAGGTTAGCGGTATACCTCCAGCAGCGCTATTCCTTCAAACGCTTGATGATCTGTCTGAGTAGCGGTGGCATACAGACCCCCACTGTGGTATAATGCTGTGGTATACAGACCCCCCACTGAATATAAGCGACATTTTCTCAGTCAATTGGAAGCTGTTTGCATTGTTTTATTAAAATAATGACGTTTTTATTATGGGTGAAAAAATATCAATATGATAAGTGAAGACGTGTATGAACTTGATTTTAAAAAAACCTGGTATTTTCAATATGGAGCTGAAAATCCCATTTTAGATTCGCCGTCTTACCAAAAAGAAGCGTACATAAAAGCAGACACTCCGGCAGGGCTCTATGGCCCAGCTACTGCGCTGCTTTCAGCGCCACGAGTAGTTGCTTAGACCCAGTATCGTTCTCAGAATAAATAAAATAAAAAAGGGTTTTCTTTCTGGCGCAGCGATTTCACCCCGTATCCTCATGCTTCGAAGGCGACCGTCTTTACCTCAAGGCTACACGCCCATGCGTCCAAAAAGAGAATACACGTACAGTACATCTAAACTACATGAATTCCCAGGCAGCACAGAATGTTGGCCCAATGTTGGGGATAGATCGGCAGTTCATGGCCCGAGAATGGCCCATTTTGACAGCATACCGCCAATAATGACTGAGCCAGCTGAGGAGAACGGCGATGTTGGACCAGCATTGACAACGTACCGCCGACAATGGCTGTGCCAGCCAAGTAGAACGGCGATGTTAGACCAGCATTGACAACGTTCCACCAATAATGGCTGTGCCAGCCGAATAGTACCGTGATGTTGGACCAGCATTCAGAACTTCCCGCCAGTATTGGCTGTGCCAGCGTATTAGAACGGCCACATTGGACCGAGTTGTACAACCAGCAGCCATTAAGAGCAGAGCCATACAATTAGACTGGCATTATTGGCCCATCGTTCGAACGTTAATACCGGCGTCGGCTAAAGAGTCAACTTCGTGTGCATAACATTGAACCATTATGAGCTGATTTCGGCGTCTGCTGCTTTTAACGCTGTTCTGGTCACACTCACTTGTCAATTTTTCAAGTTCTAGAGAGTAATATGCCAGGCGCATAATTTAGCCCCGCCGCGGTGGTCTAGTGGCTAAGGTACTCGGCTGCTGACCCGCAGGACGCGGGTTTGAATCCCGGTTGCGGCAGCTGCATTTCCGATGGAGGCGGAAATGTTGTAGGCCCGTGTGCTCAGATTTGGGTGCACGTTAAAAAACCCCAGGTGGTCTAAATTTCGGGAGCCCTCCACTACGGCGTCTCTCATAATCATATAGTGGTTTTGGGACGTTAAACCCCACATATGAATCAATCACTCAGGCACATGACTTATATATTTTGTCAATAAATCATGTACAGCTAGTTGATATGCATGATTGTTGAATGAAGTTGCGCAATGTAGACTATTTTACTGATAAACATTTATCGTGTTTGTCGCCTGTCAGACGTCCGATGCGGTGCTTTGCCACATGAACATCGTGCAGATCTGTGAGCTGTAGCAACCGCGGATGCCACTGCCGTACGTGTCCCACTTTGACGTGACCCGGCGCGCGCGTGCGCCGGCGTTCGTTTCGTCGCATCACGCCGGCGATGCCACGCCAAGCGCTTTCAAATTGGTGGATATCGGACGCAAAGCGTATTGTATCGTCTGTCCTGCTCTGCTATCACCACGACCGATTTGGTTTTTTTGCGTTCACAGCACTGTACCAGTTAACTGCACAAAAGTACTCGACGTATGGGAACTCGAGTTATCAGTTGCGTTACGGTGAATGAATCGTACAACACACGCATTTGCCGTAATCTGACACTGACACACGCACCCACGCTCGTATCCTGTATTACATGGATCACATGAATTACCTAAAACATTGCAACGAGCGGTTGGTAAAGTGTGGTGGAGTGCGTGGGCGTCGGGCACTTTGTTTCCGTGGTCATCGCGAGTTACAATTTTGTTGTGGAACGTTTTTTTGTTGACTATATATATATATATATATATATATATATATATATATATATATATATATATATATATATATATGCATTGCCTTACTGTAGCCAAAACATATCCCGGCTGCGGCGGCTGCATTTCCGATGGAGGCGGAAATGTTGTAGGCCCGTGTACTCAGATTTGGGTGCACGTTAAAGAACCCCAGGTGGTCTAAATTTCCGGAGCCCTCCACTACGGCGTCTCTCATAATCATATGGTGGTTTTGGGACGTTAAACCCCACATATCAATCAATCAATGTAGCCAAAACATCAGCTAGCTTACGAAGTACGTATACTTAATTGAACCCGCAGTACGACGGGCAAAAAAAACGTTTCCGTGAGTTCATATGTGCTGATGCATAGAACACATAACACGTAGGCTAAATTGTTTATAAACAAAAACACGCAGGCTTACGGCGTCGTGTTGTTTTGATCCAATACAGTACCAAAGACGCCTCTCCGGCCTCCTCCCTTCTGCTTTTTTTAAGTCTGTGGAAAGAAGGAACTGATCTGCACAGATCTGGCAAGCTTGTTCCTGTAAAGTGAGAGTTTTATTTCACACTCGCTGTCCTTTATTAATTTTCCGTTTAGTGGGGTGGCCAAGGCAAGCTGGGTGTCTTTCGAGAAATCAATGAACGTACACGGTACAAATCAGAAAATGTGTCGAAAATTTCTGTAATCTCCAGAACATGAGGAGGATCAATTGACAGCTGGTGTCAGGACTGGTCCTCACAACTGAAAGGCAATATTTATGAATAAATCTTAAGCTACGAGTGAGTGACTGTTTGTAGTACTGAAGACTGTTGCCTGTGTTGTCAGCAGCTGTGCATTTTTTGTATATTTGGCATGTGAGATCTTGCAATTTCTTTCTCACAGTGTTTCTCAATCTAGCTCAGTCGTACTTTTATAGTTTCCTTTCTCCAGATTCATGACAGATGATCAAACAGGATTGTTGTGATCAGCGAATAACTAGTTCATTTGTCTTGATTATCACATACTCTGTGTGCAATTTTGTGGCGTATGTGCCTTCAGGACGTCTTATTGTCCATGAGAGTCAAACAGAACTTAAAGCAAGGAACGGCTCAGTTAACAAAAGTAGCTGGTTAATATCATGCACCCTCCCCATATTTTGTATCTTTGTGACTTACACTGCTCTACACACATGAACTTGTCATTGATTTTCATAATCTTGTGGTATATGAACATGTTGCCTCAAGGCTTTTCAAACTGAAACGACCCTTTTCACTTTTAGTTTGACATGCAGATCAAGATATTTAGCTTTTCGTTATTATCAACGGCTGAAATGGTCTCGTCCACCAGAGAGGCAGTTTAATTCATGAGCCACTGAAGGTGCAAAAGTGAAAGATCTGTGCTTCTTAGGTAATGCAGTGGTGTAGCCGAGGAATGGGACATTGGGCAAATGGCCCACAATTGATTTTTTCAGCATTGAAATACCGAGAAACAAATAACACGTCCTCTACATGACTGCACTGAAGACGAAGGACGTCATCCCCCTACCCCTCCACCACACAAAGTTCCGCCTATATCACAGGTTGTAGGTCCACGGCCCAAGTTCAAGCATTTTGTAAAGGTTTATGCGACCTTTTGTTTTCAAATGGTAACATTTTTCTAAGAGAAACAAATGTAAACATTTAGCATCAGCGGCGACATTTGTGTATGCAAATTATTTATGCTAGCTTTGTCAACTTGAGGCCAGAATAGAGTAAAATACATAGTTCGTTAGATTAACTAAACCTTATTCCTAGTCAGTATGTCCCGACTTGACCTCAGTCTGCTGCTCACAATTGTAGCTGATCACTCTAGTGAAGAAACTGTTATCTTTGATGGGTCGTTCAAATCGTGTTCTAAAACTAACGTCAAGTGTTGCTTTTCTTTTCCTGAAATTATTGCAATGAAAAACTAAATGCACACACATAAGGAGCCTATGATTTCATTCTTTCTATATAAAAACTAAATAAAACTTACAGCAGATTGATGAAGTATTTAATTTCTTAGAAATTGTAATGACTTGCTCAAGCTCACACAAAAGAACACACCAGTTTGTTCCTGGGAATGTAATATTGAGTGCCTTGTGATTGTGCTACCTGAATTTGTCACATTTGTTGACAGTGCATCATAATTCACACCTGAAAGGGCTATAATCTTAGCAAGTGTTAATACTACTCTTCGCACGTGATTTGCAGCTAACTAAAAGAAGAGGCTTTGCCTGTCGAGCTAGTAATAAATGCTCAGGACATCGCCACTGCAAAGATACACCAGCCCCAACCAAGAAAGCACACACCTGCAGTGATATATTTTAATGTTTTCTGCTGTGCCAATAAGGCTGGCTGTGTGAGCACTGCATCCAGTACCAGGAGGCTGCAGCGACAATGTCCTACTTACAAAACACTCACCAGCTGAGAGGAGAAGTACTGACGTGCCAACCATCCAAAACGGAATGCCGGAGAAAAGAGCGGTGATTACTTTTACAGTCCATAAAAACATGCTAAGTGTTCAAAGTTGTAATGTTGCTGATCTTCCAGCCAAGTAAAATAAGGTTACACTGAGAAAAGATACAGAGAATACGCCATCAGGAAATGACAAAACAAGAATTACCAGAAGTTCTTATTCGTCACATGAACAGCCTTTAACTGATAAGGCGAGTACATAACTGACAAACAATGAGTGCACGATGGAGAGCTGTCACACGAGCTCGTCAGCAGTCAAGCGACGCAGTCTGGAATCGGTGGTGGTGACAGGGTAGGCACAAAGAGGCTAGACTGGAGCCCCCCCCCCTTCCCCCAATTTTCGCCTGACCCCTGTGTTGTGTTACGACTATATGTTATGACTATGTTCCCAAGAAGAAACATAGTCGTAACACAATGGCCAAGTTCCCCACCTCTCTGGTCCTCCTGAAGAACCTCGCTTATCGTGGGAGCACCCCCGGTATAGACCAATCCTTGTACAAACCCTGGCTAAAAGACAATAAGAACAACAGAAAGCTCAAAGCAAACGTTACCGCCATACTTTGACTTCTTGCTTTGTGTGTAAATGAATCCAGCGAGAAGTATGTGGAACACCAAATAAAACACCACAGTCCACACCTGCTAGTACATGCTTTCATAATAGTACAAAGTGCTGAAGAAGCATGCAAAGAGCAATCCTGCGAAGCGAAATATTATAAAGCAACAGGATGCTGTGTGGCCCTGACTGAGACAACACCACAACAAAAAGAAAAACCTTTCAGGCATGCAAGCAGTTCATGCACAGCACTAAAAAGTAATTGAAACCTACCTTCAATACCTTTCTTGCACAAGAGAATAAAACAAATACACAATAATAGAGAAGAAAGCCATTACTCAAATCCGGCTCTTAGGCACCGATGGAAGATATTTGGCTGGATTCCTAACAATGGCTTCAGTAAAACTATTGAACATACCCTCAAAAGTGTTCACTGCAAGTGAACGAGACTTGAAGGCAGACTACAATGTGACACAATGAACACGTTAATCACCAATCATGAACATATGCTAGAGTGGATGCCGCAAGAAATCTTGAACACTGGGAACACTCAACATTCGCAACCAAAATTTCGACCTTACAAACACAATAAGAATGTTCTGATGACCTGCTGCCCTTCGCCATTATGTGAAACAGGGGCATATACACACACACAACTTACCTTAACGTGAATAAAATATTCTTGCTTCAGGTTTATAGATACCGCCTCACCAAATTTTTCTGTAATCCTTCCTCGTTGCTAGGAGTGTGTTCAAATTGAAGGAGACAGAGGGCACTGGTGGGGCTGCATGCAGATGGTGCTCTTCGAATTTATTTATTTTATTTATTTATTTATTCATTTATTATACCTCGAAAACCCCAGGGAGGGGTGTTACATGAGGGGTGGGCAATACAGGGTTTCTTCCATGTGCGCTTTGAAAAGAATGGGGCTGGAGTGGCGCACGACGTGGGACGGAAGGTCATTCCAATCCTTCGCTGTCTGAACGAAGAATGACCGAAGGTGAGCATTTGTACGGGCATGCGCAGGGTAAACTGGGTTGTTGTGGTTAGTGCGGGAAGATATGCGATGCGCGGGCATGATAACAGATGCGTCGGACAGTGAGTGAAAAAATTTATGAAAAAGAGCTAATCTAGCGACTTTCCGTCGCAGTTCAAGGCTGGGAAGATGTGCTTTAATCTTTAAGTTAGTAACGCTTGTGTGGCGCGAGTAATCAGAATATATAAACCTAGATGCTCTATTTTGGACAGATTCTAATGTTTTGGATAGATTAGGTTGGTGGGGATCCCAGACGGCGCAAGCGTATTCAAGCTTCGGACGGACTAGTGTTTGATATGCTAAAAGTTTAACAGAAGGGGGAGCAAGTCGTAAATTTCTTCTTAGGTAACCAAGGACTTTGTTTTCTTCGTTAGAAATGTTTGTTATGTGGGAGGACCAAGTAAGATCTGGCGTAATGTTTATACCTAACTATTTGTAGGAATTCACCAGGGATATTTCGCAACCAGAAAAAAAAATGAAGTAGCCGGGTGAGATTTCCTGCGATGAAAAGAGATGACGGAGGTTTTCCTAATGTTCAAAGTCATGAGCCATTTTTTGCACCAGGTTTCTATAGTTATTAGATCATTTTGAAGGATCTGGGAGTCATTAGGGCAGTTAATAGGACTATAAATCACGCAATCGTCAGCGAATAGACGGATTTGGGACGATATATTGCTAGGTAGGTCGTTAACATAAATTAAAAATAGAAGGGGACCGAGCACCGTACCCTAAGGTACACCTGAAAGGACAGGACGCGTGGTAGATGATGTCTGGTTGGAGTAAACGAACTGTTCCCGGTTTGACAAAAAATTTCGTATCCATTCTAGAACTGCTGGGTCAATGTTTAAGCGGGAAAGGTTTAAAAAAGGCGTTTATGGGGTACTTTATCGAAAGCTTTTTCAAAATCTAGGAAAAGGGTATCTACAGGAACATTCTGATCTATACTTGAGCTGATGTCGTTAATAAAGAGCGCTAGTTGTGTGTCACAGGAGAGGCCTTTCTGAAATCCGTGCTGACTGGGATGGAAAAAGTTTACAGAGATCAGGAATTTGACTGTTTGAGAATAAATTATATGTTCTATTATTTTAGAGCACACGCATGTTAGTGACATGGGCCGGTAGTTTGAAGGCTAGGATGACGGACCTTTTTTGGGTATCGGAATGACCTTGCCAACCTTCCAGTCCCGTGGCACCACTCCAGATGACAGTGATTGCTGGAAGATGTGCGACAATATGACAGCACAGAGATGTTTGGTATTTTTTAAAACTTTAGAATTAATACAATCAATACCAGCTGATGACGTCACTTTTAAGGAATCAATGACTTGTATGATGCCATTTGGTTCGAAAATGACACTGGGCATAGCAGGGCAATCATGGGACGGCACACATGAAGATACATCGGGAACACATGAAAATGCATCGTCAGGTTCATCAGTAAACACTGAGCAAAACGTGGAGTTTAGTGTTTCGGCGACCTTGAACTCCGGGATGGGAATAGTATCTTCATCTAGTAAAGAAATGGGTTTAGCATGGGTTGGGTTGATAGTGTTCCAGAACTTTTGGGGTTTGTGCGTAGCATGTCTGGTAGGGTTGACGAGAAGAACGTCCGCTTAGCGTCCAAGATCATGGATGCGTAAAGTTTTTCAGTCTCACGATAGTTTTCCCTAGCGTTACTGGATTTTGATTTTTTGGCTGACCGATATTGTCTTTTCTTTTTGTTGCTAAGTCGTTTCAAAGTATTATTGTACCATGGCGAAGTAGGCCGTTCTGTGATGGTAACTGTGGGAATGTACATGTTTATTAATTGCTGCATTTTGTTTTTGAAGAGATCCCAGTTCTCGTCAACAGAACGTTTGGAAAAATCCACGAGGAACCAAACGGAAAAGAAAGGTAGTTCATCATTCATTCCTTGATAATCTGCTTTGTTGTATAGGGTTATCGTCTTTTTTACTTTTTTTTTGGATTGGGCAAGTTGCATTGAAAAGTGGCATGAATGACGGCATGATCACTGAAGCTGCTCGGACTAGAAACGGACGAAACTTTATCTGGTTGGGTCGTGAGAAATAAATCCAGTAAGCTTGATGAATTAAAAGTCGTTCGCGTAGGAAAGCTAATCATTTGAGATAAGTTGAAAGTAAGGCAAGTATCTATGAAGACACTTTCAGTGTTCGGTTTCGACATTGCTAATGCTAGATCAGACCAAGTTATCGCCGGAAAGTTAAAATCACCAAGGAGGAGAATAGGGGCGTTATCCGATGCTGACGTTAATAGTTGTAGAGCATCATGAAGCTCACCAACGAAAGAAGGATCGGAATCAGGGGGGCGATAGCAGATGCCAATGACAACGGGTGGAACGGCAGCTTTGCAGTGAATAAAGACTACTTCAAGACTCGAAGGAATGTCGACAGCGCAGCATTGTAAACTGTGGTGAGCGGCGATTAACACTCCACCACCCCGCTTGTTTTTGCGATCGCAACGGAAAATATCGAAGTTGTTGAACAGAGGAAGCAATTCAGAGTCCAAGATAGATGCATTAAGCCACGTTTCGGTTAGGAGAACTAAGTTACAGTCACTTGCTTGAATTAGGCTGTGCAAGGCATCGCGTTTGGGCAGTAGACTCCTAATATTAGTATAGATGAGCGAAATAAGGTTTACATTAGACTCGGTACGGACTTTAGCAGATAGCTACGGGGCACGTGGGACTACCGTTTGCGTAGTCGGATCAAGAATGTAGGTGACCTTATCGATGGTTAATTTTCGGTATGCAAGTTTATAGGGTCGGGACTGGGCTTTGCCAAACGCAATCAGCTGCTTGTGTATCAAGCGGGTGTTAGGCGAGTAATCTTGCGAAATGCTATACGTGGTATTTTTCAGCTTATTTGCGTTAGAAAGAATACGGTCTTTATCTTTGAAATGCGTGAACTTCACAATGATCGGTCTATTTTTGTTAGAATGGAAAGATCCCAGTCGATGTGCGCGGTCAATATCACGTGGGTTGAGCGTTACTTTGAGCGTATTTTTGCAGAGATTTATGATTAGTTCCTCGGACTGGGCCCAGGTTTCGCGATCCGAATCAGTGTGTCCATAAAATATGAGATTGTTTCGCCGGGCGTGATCGTTTGAATCGTCAAGACTGCAGGTTAGTTGCGATATTTGTTCGGAATTTTTGACAGTAACTGAGTGAATGACCTCAAAGTCTGCCTGAAGTGTGCCTACGGCGGTACATTCTTTTTCTATTTTAGCAAGCCGTTGATTAATATCGTCAAACGTTTTAACATTCTGGGACAGTGTAGTTTGCATGGCTTTCATTTCTTTCATAAGGTTGTCTTGGTTTAATCTAATTTCATCGAGTGCTGCCAAGATATCACCAGGAATTTCGCTGGAAGCGGAACGTGTAGTAGGACCTGGATTTTCTTCTATATCGCCGGAAAGAAGTAGTAAATTTAGAAAACAGTAGCAGTATTGACACAAGGCAGCAATACAATACCGTGGGCTCGGCAACACTATCAATGCATAGTACCGTGTTGGTTTGACGAATATAGAGTAATGGTTAGTTATGGTGCATTCAGACTACGGACCGAATCCGGATTTGTCGTGGACGCGGACAGCTAATCCGCGGATGGTCCGCCTGCAGGCGCATCCACACGACGGACGGTGTCCTAGGGGAAAACAGCCGGATTACCCTCGACAGCAGGTTCGGCGCTCACCTGCGCCCGCTGGCAGCAGACCGGTTTGAGAGTATTCAACATAGATGCCCGCAAGAAGCGAAGCTTGGCTGCGATGTCTGTCGTGTTGTGACAAATGAACGAGCAGTGTTATTCTTTCAGAAGAAAAGGGAGTTGCTCGCAGGATATTCTTTCAACTACATTATTCCCCGCTTGTAGAACTTCTAAACGTGTATCCCGTCTTTCTTTTTTTAGAAGCGGCACGTCGCCGGTTGTAGAAGTTGGAATATTTCACCACCATGACGGCTAAGAATCTCGCGTGTTAAGCGACGGCGGCGACATTTCCCGAACCACCAAAAGTGATTTCTGCGTATTTAATCACCTGAGAACAAAGCCTCCGGAAACTAAGTAAACAATGCTCAAGCGTAGATGATGCCGACCAGTCATGCAGCTATCCGCGAGCCATGGAGGACATGCCACGAGCAGACGAAAAGTGTACTGGTTGCCAGAAACCCCGAGCTAATCCGCTGAAGTATCGGCTTTCTCCCGCCAGAATCCCGATGTGAGAAACAGGTTGGGTTCATCCGTCCGCGAGACGCGCGGACGAGTCGCGGACGAGGGGAATCACTGATGTGAGGTCACGTGACGCGCCGTCCGTCCCGCCACATCGGGATTCGATCCGTCGTCTGAATGCACCATTACCTGCACGAAAAACAGGCGTCGCAGGTAAGCGTCCGCCATCCTTGACGTGTTGCCGAGCCCACTGGTGGGACCATGGGTGATGTTCGGGCTTTTATCTTGGCGGTGAATTGGCGGCGTCGAATCGGTGATGTGGTTGGCACGTGACATCCGGGAGGGGGCGAAGCGGGGCAGATCAGGTGGCGGTTTGGCGGTACATTGCGCATCATCCGTGTGAATTTCCATGAAGGGCGGCAGCGGCAAGTCGGTTGGGCGTAGCGGCCGAGGGTGCAGCCACCTTACTGGTTCCGACGAGGTAAGCTCTATGTCATGAGTGAGGACGGATGTCCGGCCTGGCACGCTTACAAATCTGTCCTGAAACTCGGTCAAAAGACCACGCAATTCCTGCTTCTGCTTCATTGTCAGTTGTGACTTTGATACTAAATCCTCAACTCTTTTCTCGATCGGGACTTCGTCCGATTCGGGAGCTAATTCAGGGATTTCTGCCGGAACCTCTTCTGGAACATTTAAAGTCATGTTCACGATGGCTTCCCTCTCTTTATAGGGTGTGAGTAAGTTGCTATGATACACCTGGTGTACCTTACGACTTCCTGGTAATTTTACCACATAGTTGGTGTCAGACAATTTTCGAGTAATCTCGGCCGGGCCGACCCATTGCACTTCAAGCTTATTCTTTTGGGAGGGCCTCAACAACATGACCCTGTCTCCTACAGCAAAGTGTCGTGCTTTAGCTGTCCGATCGTAGTAAAGCTTAGCCTTCTGCTGTGCTTTGGTCATCGCACTCTCGGTCAGTTCTTGGGCTTTTGTTAGACGATTCAATAAGGTGAGGACATATTCCACTACTACAGGATCATCACCCTGACCTTCCCACGACTCTCCCAGCATACGAAGAGGAGATCGCCGCCTGCGGCCGTAAACAAGTTCCGCTGGCGTAAACCCTGTTGTCTCATGTGGTGCAGTTCTTAGTCCAAACATCGTTGCAGGTAAGCACATTTCCCAGTCAGTTTTTCGTTCAAAACATAAGGCTCTTAACACTCGCTTCATCACGGAGTGAAGCTTCTCTATCGAGTTCGACTGCGGATGGTAGACTGAACTATGCAATAATTTCACGCCACACCGCTCTAGAAAGGTTGTCGTTAAGGCACTCGTGAAAATGGTGCCCTGGTCTGATTGTATCTCGGCAGGAAAGCCTACCCGGGCAAACACGGACAGAAGTGCGTTCACTACTTCAACGGAACTTAGCTCTTTTAGCGGGACCGCCTCTGGAAATTTAGTAGCTGGGCAGATTAAGGTCAGGATGTGACGGTAGCCTGAAGTTGTCTTGGGCAAAGGACCTACTGTGTCAATTACCAACCGACGAAAGGGCTCCGTGATTACGGGTACCAGCTTCATTGGAAATTTCGCCTCATCTCCCGGCTTACCCACTCGCTGACACACATCGCAAGATTTTACAAACCTCTCTACATCTTTAAAGCATCCAGGCCAGTAGTATTCCTGTAAAAGACGATCTTTCGTCTTCTTTACGCCTAAGTGGCCTGACCATGATCCTCCATGCACCAAACTAAGCAAATCCTGACGATACGCCTGAGATACGACTACCTGGTCCAACTCTACCCCTCGCCTATCTAGATATTTTCGATAGAGTATGCCGCTCCTCTCTTGGAATCTCACATTTCGTTTGGCGATTCCCTCTTTCGAACTGTCCTGGAATTGCTTAAACGTCGGGTCCCCCTTTTGTTCGGTTATTAATGAAGCGGGGCTCACCTGCAGCAGCCGACTGAAATTATCCGAAGTTGGCATGACACACAACTCTTTCGTATTTCCTTGTACCTGGAATGTGTCACTCTCTGTGCTATCCTCTGTACTACCAGGAATCGGCTTGGGAGCAACGGCATTTTCTATTTGCTTGGTCAACGAGGCGTAATTGACCCCTTCCGATTCGGGAGGAGGTTCATCGTCGCCTTTAGGAATGGTTGCCTCCGCGACTACGGCTTCTGCAGCCTGTTCTCGCACAAGTCGATTTGTTACCGTGGTGTCCAACTCGCAACCAGGCCCGTTGTCGATTTATTTATTTATTTATTTATTTATTTATTTTCATACCTCAAGGGCCTCCTAGAAGGAGGCATTACATGAGGGGTGGTACCAGCGACAGACTAGAACAAAAACGAGGGTAGGGGTGAGGGGGAGATGCGCTACCAACATAACTATATACAAGATCATCACAACAATAAATGAGTGAAGAAGCATAAAAGAAACTACATGGCCAGACACGCTACATGTTTTACATTGGGACCAATCAGAGTTTAAACAGCTTGGATAACCGCGCTTTACAGCAGTACAATGGTGCAAATATACAAGTCAGAATGCAAACAACGGCAATGAGCTAGGTAGCTATAAATTTGGTAAAAACAGAAAACAATATGATGTCAGAAGGCAACGCTCTATTACTTCGCCTGCACTGACAAAAATGAAAGACAGAAAAAACGGGAACCATAAAAACGACATGAGGATATTACACAATTCCGGGCGCGGTAAGCAGCGATTTAAACTGGTCAAGGTCTTTGGTCTGTACCACGTGAGCGGGAAGATTGTTCCAGTCTTTGGCTGACCGAACAAAAAAGGATTGCGCGAAAGTGTTAGTTCGTGGGCGGGGGTATGAAACTTGATGTTCGTTTTTAGTGCGAGTGTATAATTTGCGTATTGCCATGTGGATGTAGTATATATCTGTTTTGTTATTTTGAATAAACTTCAGCCGCGAGTCGGCACTTGCGTTTCTGTGGCTCATTTGTTTTTAATCTTCTTCGTTGTACTGCTCTAATATCATGAATCCATACCAACTTAATGTTTCAGTCCTATTCAAGCTTTCTGGCTCCTATGGCTATTCAAGCTCTCTGGCTGTTATACTAAACCATCTCAGATTTATGACCAAGCATGCTACTCAAAATGTTTGGAGGACCGTTTAATGTACGACTGGGTGCACAGTATTCATCACATTGGTTGCGTTAATATTGCTTTTTGCTGTTCAGGGGCAAATGCACGGTCTTAACCTTTAATTTTTGCAAATGTGGCTTTACAAGCTTCAGTGCATTTATGTTGTGAATAAGTGAGCAAAAACAATTAGGCATGACTTATGACCACGAGCTTGTAGATCTACAAATGAGACAAAGCTCAAGATGCAAGACCACACCGTCTTTTATTTTTAACTGATGGAAATTCAAATATTTTGAATAGTGCCTCACCCCTTTTTAAGGGAGGTCTGGCTGCAGGGGTCAAGCTCACAGCAAACGTGAAGTTCAATTTTGTTTATCATAGCACTTGAGCGCAAGTACCAGGCAATAAAATTTGAAATTACATTCTCACTTTCTACTTGTGGCACTCGAGAACTAGCACAATTGTAAACCTATGCAAAACATAGATTTACTTAATCATACCATAACATTACAGCTGTTATTCAATAAATTTTGTAGCCATCATAACTCAGGATTCACAAATTCAATGGGGCAATTTTTTCCACATAAACTATTATTTCAGATATAATAAATGCACAAAACACAGAAAAATTATTTTCAATTTGCCTGAAGAATTATGCTGGTAAAGGATTTATAGCTAGATTGACTTGAGAACCAGTTAACGTGCTATTTTAACCATGGCGTTGTGGGGAAGGTTCATTGATGTTATGTAAGTGGGATATTTTTGCTGTTTAAGGCCATTTGTGCACTGATGATGACTTCTGCATAGGAAATGAATCATCGGTCTTGTTTTCATAAAACTTCAGTAAAAGTTAAATGAGAGAAAGGTTTTTTAAATTGACAACATGACACCAATGAGAGATGGTTAGCCCATATCATTTCATCAGGCCTGCGTGTACAAGAGTCTAGTTCAACGCGACCATATATGCCTTCCAATGCGCTGTCACATAGCTAAAGGTAGAAGCTTCTTTATGATATAACATAGACGAGATGTGTAGTCACTGGCAGGAAGGTGGGCTTCGTGTCGATCAGAGTAAAAGAACATGGTCACTGGGTAGACCTACAGTCAGGCCTAAATCAAGTATTACAGTATTGCAACCAATGTCTGCCTTGATTGTCCTGCTTATACGTTTCATTTTTTCCATTGCTTATTGGTAGGTAGGGCATGGTGGAAAACTGTTGGTCCATATTGGCTTTTCTATCTCTTGGGAACAAGGATGACATGAGTGATGTAGCCAGCAGCTACAAAAGTAGGAGCAACAGTGCGTGGCCTAGAAATGTCTGAAGAATGTATTCCACCCAACGCTCAACAATGCAATCAACACAAGCCTATAAGTTTGTCTTTTGCAAGGCAGCAGTATAGTCAATGGCACGATAAGATCCTCAAAAACGTCGCTGAATCAAGTGGTTGGGCCTGCAAACATATCCAGCAATGCCACAATGTGATTGAATATTGAAGTGCTGCAAAGCATTAGACACAAGTGGTACGAAAACCCCCGTGAGGCCATACACCTTACGTTATTTTCTAGGGGAAGCCTTTGGATTTCCCACATATCTGGGCATGAAAGACAGTCTAATAATATGCCTAATTGTGCTTGCAAGTGGGCCTAAATGGTCAGTTCTTGAGTCACAGTGTGTGTTGAAGCTAATCTGTCTCCTGTTACTGGCAAACGACCCTGCACCATTGAAAGCCTAGCAGCGTCGAAGCTTATATTTTTTGCAGACGGCAGATTTTTTGTCATGTCAACCACTGGCCACTTTTTAAGGTGTATATTTCTCCGGGACAGGTGAACATGTTGTTTGGGCTATGTGACACGGCATCAATGACAATGTTGACAGCTCCTATGATGTGTTTCGAATATGTTTGACATCTGCTGAAGTTCATGGGAATATGGATGCAACGATTGTAACTGAGGAAGTGTAACATGTACCGATAAGAAAAGTACTCATGTATTCTATGACAAAGAAATCACGTAATTAATTCCATGTAATAATGTAATGACATGAGCACTTACCATTTATGCCCACTTGTAAGCACAATTAGGTATATCACAATTAGAGAGTCTTTCACACACACCCAAGTACACGAAAAATTCAAAGACTTTCACAGGCAAATAACATGAGGTGTAGTATAGCATGAGGTTGGTGTAAGTGCCACCTGAGTAGATTGCTTTGTGGCACTTCAAGATTCAGTCGCATTGTCACATTGCAGGATATGTTTACAGGGCCAACTACATGACACAGTGACATTTTTGATCATATATTGGCTTCAGTCTCCACAAAAAAGCTTTGATGTTGCTCAGATAGTTGGCATAAGTTTTCAGAACATGTCAGGGAACTGATTGGCTGCCATATGTACTCCTTTGACGAGTCGGTGATCTAGCACAAACTGCATTCAAGATGTCGTGCGATGATGTAAAATGGAACTCTCATTTGATATTCGGGAAATAACATATATTGTCGCGCAAGCATTTGTTGATACCCAAAAATTTGTACGGGAGTTCTTAGTCTAAGGGAGCCCAATATAGTAGCATCATAATAGTAGTGTATCAATAGCACGAAGGGGAGAGAATATGTGTAATGGCCTGGCACCATGGTACAAAATATTAGTATAGTACGTAATTCATAAAAATGAGACGAAGGAGCTTGTAGGGCTTATCAGCGTCTAGTAATCCGAGATGAGAAGCTCTCAACACCTATAAATCTGCCTGGGTAGAGCTGAATACCACATGGAGAGAACACGAGGATAGAACTAGGTTAGCTTTTGTACATCAAATACACACCTGCTTACGCTGACAATTGTGCCTTGTTCAGATGTTGGATTACAGAATTCAGTAGTGAACTGTGCTGTGAGGCAAGCAAGTTAGAATTCAAGGCTGGGGAAAATGCTGAAATGTATGTCTGGAATTCGTCATGCCGCATGGCATATGTTGAAGATCAGTCCGATGAACGGTGTCACTATAGCTCACAATGGGCTGAGAGAAGTCGGCAAAATCTGTAAATATATGCACGATTTGGTAAGGCTGCCTCGAAAATATTTTCAATTGCAGCCCGATTGGGATAGTGCTTCTAATATATTTATGTAGTACATCAATTTCGTCGTTGAGTGGCCATATGAGGAATTATTTATTCTTTATTTCTCTTTCATCAGAGCCCTGAAACTAGAGCTCTTTCTCAAAGAACCAACCCATACTGCTTTGGTGGCTCCGTACTTTAATGTATGAAACAGTGATAATGCAGTGTGCTATAATATCGTTGCAATGAAAAGAAGTGGGTACAATTGCTATGCATGTAATAAGTTGACCGATCGCTTCGCACCAATGCAGAGCTTTCCTTAGCGGTTAAGCTGTCAAAAATGTTGAAAATTAGCGCTCGTGTTGGGCACACTCTACCATAGTCCTCGTTTGTTTTGCGATGTTTTGCTTGTAGGCTCATTGGTAGCATAATCAGGTACTTTTCAAGAGTGTATACATGTAATGTTGTTAGGATTAGGTTAATAGCGGACAGGCGTTGGAGGACTGTTATGGCTTTGCACTTTTCTTACTAATAAAGCATGCACGTGTATACGCTCAGTTATTGCATTTTACGTGCTGCCGTATACGCGGTCTGGTGTATGTCGCAATCAGAGCGAGGTGTAACTGAGATCACAAGTACACACACACTTGACCATGTTTGGTCACGTTTTCAAGGACGTAGCCAGTGTTTATTTCTGGGTGAAGCATCGAACCCACGGTGTGGCTGAACCGGTATTATTGTATTGCATTGTATAGTTAGAACCCAACTTTGTGGCAACGCCTAGCACCTTATACTACCACTTAATTTAATTAGAACGAAAACTCTGCGCTCCTTCACCTCTTTACGGCTGTCATTCTCGCTTGGTATTTACGTGTCATTCTCCACGTACAACCATAGCTTATCACACATGTCGAGTTCAAGTCTACTGCAACTGCATACCATCTGGAACTCCGGCATGATGAAATGAAATTTATGCTGCAATCGGATCAGCTGATGCTGGTTTTCGCGATTTTGTGAGGATTGCCTCATTTTTCTTGCTGATGCTTTGTAACGGTCTCTTTTGATCGTGATCAGACCTCTCAGGTTGTGTTTGGCACAGAATCACGCAAACTTTTGGCAAAGACTTTAGCTAAATCATGGCCTGAGAGTCGGAAATGGCGATGCGTAGATCGCAATAGCCTTATTCCGTCCACTATCAAAGGTGTCTGTGTAACACACAACGCAAGCTTAGCACAGTCGTAAGAAGTTGTACGCTTGATTTCTTGGTTATACAAACAGCCGGTGCTGTATGAAAGGTAACAATTGGATGCTACTTCATTAAAAAAATTTATTTCACAGTTGTTTGTGCCAACCACGACCTCGGTCGTGATACCAGCTCACCAAGCTGAGCGACAGTAGATTTTGACATTTCCTGGTTGAATACACCATCGCTGCCTTTCTCAGTGCTGAATATCACTTTTGTTAAGCAGGCTTGAAATCATATGTAGTTTTGTCGTGAATAAATACTTACCTGACCACATTTCGGGTGATTTTGTCCGATTTCGTCGATGCTTCCTTACTAAGACCTGGCAACAATGATTTTGTCATCCGGGTTCTGGGCCGGGAAAAGATAATTCCAGCTGCCTCAGCAGCGCCAGCGACGAGCCACATCACATTTGTGAGTATAAGTGACTGTTCTTCTGTGCTAAGGCCTTCTCGTTCATACCTGTCACATGCACCCTAATCAACTACTCGCCATAGTGTGCGAGTATTCGGCGAGTAAGTTGGACGAACAGTTGCGGCTAGTCACGTACGTGCGACCCGAGCGATCAATCGTTTTTCTTTCGATTCGAGGGCACATAGTAGAGTACAGGTAACATTTAATTTGCAGTTTGTGTAAGCTTACCGCAACATGACGAGAGCCTATGTCATCTGCCCATGTCTCGGCTATCACTTAGAAAAGTGCCTGCCTGTCACCAATGCTAATTTTATGTGCCTGGGTGTCAAACTTGTGCAGTGGATCGGCTGTGTGAGCTAAATGGTGCATACTCGTAGCACATGTCGCACCATTTGGCATAACCGCATCTTTACGATGCACCTAAAACAAGGCCAACTACTGTAGTCTGTCCTAGGTTCAGCGTGGCCATTATGTGGAGCGTGGCCTATTGCAACTAGAGGCAGCTCTCTGTGTGGGAGGTTAGTACGCTAGACAAGGCTTGTGTAACTTGCTTGTCACATTAGATAAAATGAGCAGTGACGTATAAAAGCTTCGTGACCTCAATACGAGTAAATAAACGTAGCATCAACATTTATGTCAGTTACTTCACAGCAAAGAAAGTTGTGGTAGTGATTTTGTTGGTACTAGTGGGGTTAGCTTGGCAGACAACAAAAGGAGTTACGTATTGTTTTTTTTTGTTTTGCAAGCCCAACAATACCTTTCACTTCGTTTTGAAAATTCACTCGTGGCGAGTCAAAAACAAAATATGAAATTTCAAGTAATAATTCATCCGAATTCATATGTTTGCCTATTCTGTTAGCTCCGTGTGCTTTTAATAATGTAAACGCCCCCTATTCCTCATCGAGTAATGCTGCTTCTGTGCACAACTGTGCCAAACTAAGTTTTCTGCATCATCCCAATAAAATCAATGTAGATTTTGCCACGCTGCACCAGATTCCCACGTTTGACAGGGTGTATCAGTGGAAATAGCATTGCTAGTCTAAACATTTGCCGCTTGATTTTGAGGCCACCAGTCTCACAGCCATAAATCAAGGAATATTTTAGTACCTGAACAGTGCTGGCACGCAATATGTGCTATACTGCATGCAACCAGATACCAGATGCAATATTTAACCACCCAGAGGTGGAAATTCAGTTGTGGTGATGAAGTTGTGCGCAAGTGCACAACAACCATAAAGCTGTTGAAACGGTGCTGTAATAGCGGAGCTAACTGCGTTTGATTATCTAAGCACAGTAATCACTCCTTTCATTCTTCTTTTTCACCACCTTCCGTTGGTACCTCTCTCAAAGTCGCTTTGTCCTATTGCTGAGCACCTCTCCCAATCTTGCGCAGCGTACATCATCGATGGCAAATTGCTCCGGACACTGTCTTGTTACGGTTGCCGCAACTCCGCCCTCTGTGAACTGTGTTCTTGTTGGCGAATCACTGTGTCTGTGCCAGCCCGTGTTTTTACGACAAGTGTGGGTATGAACCCTGTCCTACGGACCACAGTACCTGATTTGCAAGCAAGTGCATGCATGCGGGCATCTCGACAAATGGCGATTGGCGGGGACAGCTTCTTGCAGGCTAACAGGAAATCATAGGTGCTTGCTTGACCAATTGCAGCATATTTATTCTGCACGTCAGATTCAACTTCTTGATGTCACGTGCCAGCCCGAAAGGGATGGGGGGATTGTTTATTTGAATTTGTAGAGCACTGGCGGCTTACTTTTTGTTGCGCTGGCACGTCGACAATCATCGATCATGCAGCATTTTGCATATGACGCACGAGTTTACATCAAACGTGAAAAAAAATTATAGGAGGTATCTTAGTGGCCCTCTAAATGAACCGGAGCAGTCTCAGGATTTCAAAGTAAGAATTGCTTTAGCTATTTGCTATTTATGAGGTGCAGGGTGACTGCGAAGAGGCTGTGGCGAGATACAGCTGGGGGCTAAGGAAGCTGTGTTACACCAATGCAAAGCGCAATTTACTAGAAACAGCCTATGCCCCGCCACAGTGGTCTAGTGGCTAAGGTACACGGCTGCTGACCCGCAGGTCGCGGGCTCAAATCGCGGCTGGGGAGGCTGCAATTCCGATGGAGGCGGAAATGGTGTAGGCCCGTGTACTCAGATTTGGGTGCACGTTAAAGAACCCCAGTTGGTCGAAATTTCCGGAGCCCTCCACCACGGCGTCTCTCATAATCATATGGTGGTTTTGGGACGTTCAACCCCACAAATCAATCAATCATTAGAAACGGCCTATGTACACGTGCGGGTTAATTTGTAAGCGTTTTATTCAGAATTGGAGGAGATAGAAGGATAAAAACAAGAGGGATTAAAAAGCTTGTAGGCAAGCTAAGAAAATTCAGAAATGTTTTCAACACATGTAAATATATAAAATGAAAACAGCACATCATCGATATCGGCACGTGTTGTTTTTCAAAGCTTGAGATTGACGACTGGGATGACTTCAGCCATTTATTTGTGGCTTGAGTAAATGCTAGGAGGTGTTGATTCTGAGGAGTCATTTTGTTGTGATTTTCGCAGCAGAATTATGATAAGTGAGGTGCAAAACAGGCAAATTCGATTCTTTGGGCTCAAGCGCTTCACTTTAATTGAATCCATGTTGTTCCCATGCCATTTTATCTTCACTTTATTGATGCATTGCGGCCTCCACCCGTTCTATGCACCTTCCATGGCTATCCTCATGTCTTGACCTTGAGAATAGCCTTGACTAATATTGTGTGGCTTCATTTCAATCTTTTGTTTCATGTCTGCCCTGTTCTAGATAGAATACTTACAAAATATCCCCTCCGATTTATCGCACATCTAACTTGAAATGAAACTTTTTACTATTTCTTTATACTTCAAATAAATAATGCTTTGCTGCTGTAGTCATCAACGTACGCTATATATAGCAATAACACACAAGTATATTTTTTAAACTTCTAGTCTTCTGTGCGTGAAAAAAATGAAAACAATATCCAAGAAGTAGGTGCTGAATAGCTCGTATATCATTGTTTCATTGAATACCCTTCGGGAGGGGGGGGGATGTGCTCGTAAACAGCGCAGAAGGTGTATAATTTTGGGGTTCACTTTTTCACTTTCGGGGCCTATTTGCACCTTATAAATTCACGCCATTTGCAGCAGGGCAGTTGTGTATCGCCTACTGAACATTCGCGAAACCACCTTCGTGCCTGAACAGTGGGTGCGCACCCACAGTAAAGGATAACTGATTTTCCAGAACAGCATTTTTTCAGTTGTGAACAGTGTTGACACTCTTCAGACATTCATTAACCTTTTACGGCACACAAAGGTGGAAGCAAGGTTCTTTATAAAGGAGGGTCGCCATTCGGAATAACATATTCGCTCTTTTTGGGTTATAAAAAATAACAGGGGGAGGGCCACAGCGTTCGGTTTGCCCTTATGAAATCGGCCGCCCCCTTTGAAAGAGCACATGGAATGCTTGAAAAGTACACATAGTGAAGCAATACGTGTCATTACCACACCACCAAATGTTACCTTATTAAACTCCACAATGAACAACTAACAATAAGCAACATATTTCAGAACAACCAGTCCATTAGATGAGAATAAATTGCATGCAGAAGCTACGTGGCTAATACATCACTGTTATCGCAATGTAATCGAAAAAGCAGTAAAGACTAGCTCAAGTAGCCGTGATGCAGCTTTAAAGCTCGTGCACAAGGCCGGTTTATCTCTGCCTGTATTCACACAGTGCAAAAACTGTTTCATTCAGGCATGGCATGAAAGAACGTGCTGTGATGAGTGCCTGTGTTGTCCCACATCTGGACAGAACAGAGAACATAAACTGGCATTTAATTGTAAGCATTAAAATAAGCAACAGATCTGGCCCTTCGCGTCAGCTACGAGGAAGTCTAATAATAAATAGGTTGAATTGCTGAAAATATTTTTTATTATCCCAGTTTCGTCAGTCTGAGCAACATGTCACACGAAAATTTGTTGGCACTACTGTCCCTCTCTGCCACCGCACGTTAAAATGTACATTCCGTACCTGCACAGGTGGAGCGCGCCCAGCCTTCAACATTGCAGAAATGCGCTCGGTGTGTGCAAAATGGCAGCAGATTCTACACAAGGTCAGGACAGCGCTGTCGGGTGTTTCAAAAACACACCAATTTTCCAATTATTCCTTTTTAAGCCTATCAAGTGTTGTCGTCCTGCCATGATAACAAGGAATTCCTTTTTCTCGTGCTGTTGACCGGTGGTTTGCATTCCAAGGCTTGTTTAGGGCAGTGTGTCGGCTACCCCTTGAAAACGAGTGCTAGTACTGAGTGGCAAGTTTCAAAATGTCTCGTAAGTGCTTTTTATTCATAGGAAAGAGAAAAGCTGAAGTCTAAGAGTGACCCTTCCCTTAAGATCTGAGCTCCTGGTAGTCAAATGCTCTTTAAATCAGAGCATTTTTAGCGAACTAAAAGCCCCTTAACCATATCTATCTGTCAGTCAGTCTGTATAGTATTTATCTGATCGATCGATTTAATCTAGCCTAATAAGTTTGGGAGCCCGGTGATCGTCTCCCTAACTTGACACCTTAGGTCAGCAACTCACTTATGAGTCGAATTAATCGAGACTCGCTCATACTGAAATTAAGCCATGTGCTTTAGTGAGTAAGGGTGAGTAATATTTTAGCGAGCTTTAGGCCAAGCGAGTCTGTTTTAAGAAAATTTTGGTGGGTCAGAATGAGCCCCAGGCGCGAAGTATGTATCGGTGAGTTCGAGTGAGCTCTAATTTTTTCCCAACTAATGTTTAACATGAAGCAAAACATGTACGACAGGACAGAGTATGTTATAAAAGGGTTTGATTCAGCAATTCACTGACTTTTCGTTTCTATAATATACAAGATCTTTATTTACACTACTTACAAATGGGTTAGAGAGCCAAGAATTTATGGTTAACTGTTTTCGAAAAGTTTCTTGTCACAGTCTTTTCGACTACTGATCACCCTGCACCGCCAACTCTTGTCTTCCTCTATTGCTTGCTGCACCGTCCAGTGTACCAAGGGTCGGTCTTGCAGTTCCCCTAACATATTGGGCGTGAGATCCACCACCGGAGGCGCGAGTGCTGCACTTGCAGTGACGTGCAGCGTTGGGTCACGTGATCTCGAAAGCTGGCAGTTACATGTTTTATCTTACCGTGACTTTGCAAAGCCTCAATTTCGAACAGCGTTGTTTTGCTCTAGCTTCATGTGTGCAGACTTCTGCAGACTACACAATCCAGAACGACAGCAAAAGTCACCGGTGGCATGCCACAGTGCGCTACATACGTGAGGGTACTCTCACGGCGGCTTGCAGTGCCACTGTCACCTCTCTCTTTTTGTGTTGTCGTTGTTATTAAACTATGCGGTTAACATAAGCACCGACCATGAATGCTTGCATAAAAGCGAAACATTTAGGTTTCCGCATGGGAGCCACGCTCACAACTAAAAATGAATGTGCGAGCAGTCCAATTACGTGTATTTCAATATAGGATGTAGGTGTGCATATCTGGGGGAAGTTGCTGTCATTGTCAATACACTCAAGAATGTGCCCCGTTGATGTCCGAATTGTCAGAGAGTCTAGATATAGCCCGGTAGTCCAATTCTTTTGTCTTTTTTTTGGTGATTTCCCCTTATTCCAGTCAATTTTATTGTCAGTTGCTTCGGTGTGTTCGGTCAGCACGTTAGACGAAACCTTCTTTCTTACATCATACATGTGTCGCTCCAGTTAGAGCTACTTCTCTCGCCAAGGTAACCTAACAGTAGCCTGTGCCACTCCCAACCTCCTCCTCGGCTCTCCTTCTCTATGTGTGCATTCGACCACACTGGTTTCCAACCGTCAGTAGCGTAGAATGTGGGTGGTACACCAGGCCCGTGCCTCTGCCCTCCCAATAGTGTCCTATGGTATATACGGACGCAGAAAATAACGGCCTACCACATCTACTTGCCTAGCTGGGACACATTCTAAACAAGGTGGCGCCCCCTTCGAAAAACATTTCTGGCAACGGCTCTGCCATCTACACCCTCAGCTCACAGGGTTCTTTGCTTATAGATTACGTCTGTAGAATGGGCCCATAGCCACTGTCACTTCCTCTCAATGCTGTTTTGATCTACAGGCGAAAACTTGGTAAGCTTTGAAAACTGATTAATTTTCCAAGAGCTGCCGTGAAATATTGCAGAGATTGTGAATAAAGCTTGAAAAACAAAAAAAACTGAACACTCCCTATTTCATTGAAAGATGTGAGCCCCCCCCCCCTTTTTTTTTGTCTTGAAGTTGCGTCGTTCCTGCCACGGTCCTGGACATGGTTCCGGCCTTGGACATCTGCGGTACTGTCGCTAGGTCAACGCGTGCAAGCCGTTGTTACTTTACCTGGTCGAACATGCCTTCATGGGAGAGCCGAAGCGATACCTAACCCCACGGTAGAAAAAAAAAATTGCCCGCAGCTTCCCTCGGGGGAACACTGAGGAGGATGCGGACCATATAATTGGTTAACGGGGTGTTAAAGTGCGACTTACTTGGGTCGATGGCTAAATTGGTTAACGTGGTTGTGAAATGGGGTGTTAAATTGCGACTTACTTGGGTCGATGGCTAAATTGGTTAACGTGGTTGTAGGAGGGGGTGTTAAATGAGTGAACACGTACACACGTATGCGAAAGGGCGGCGCTGGTCGAAGGGACGTCGATCATTGTGTTTGTGGATTCGTTGGAATTCATTTCACCGCGACCTTGGACGTCGACGCGCCGTACAAACCAACCGACGAGCGGCAACTGAGCGAGCGAGCGCCGACCTTGAGTATATATACAGCACGACGGCGCATGCACTGTCAGCTGTTGAATGTTCTCGAAGCGCGACGCCACATGCGCGTCCACTGGAGAATCAGGAGAATTGTAGATGTCGAACGCGGTGTGTAGAGGAGGAAGGGTGCACAGATGGTGGAGGAGTGAAGCGCGCGCGGTGTGTAGAGGAGGAAGGGATGCACAGATGGTGGAAGAGTGGGCGACGGCGCGACGGCGCATGCGCGCGCGTCAGCTGTCGAATGTTCGAGAAGCGGTGCGGACGGCGCGGACGGCGCGGACGGCGCACTACAAGGCGCGAGTATAAGATGCTCCGCATCTAAAAAAACAAGATGGGAAGTTGGGGAAGGAGAGGTGTAGCGATTAGAAAATTTCTTGGCTTGGGATTCTAACCCATGCAGAGAAGTCTAAATAGGCTAACTTTGCCATTTCACACCACTGCTTTGCGAAAAAGCGTATTGAGGTTTGGAAGGGGCTGTTATCTCTAGTCACGGGGCACTGCACATAATGTTTACTTACTCAACGTTTGTATGCTGCCTAATTATGAGCATCAGTGTAATCACTGATGTCTAAATATGCTACAGGAAATAATTTGAAGCTGCGTATGACATTTCTTCCCTAAAAAAGCTAACTAAAACTGCGCACCAGTTTTTTGTTTTTTTTCACCACCTGTGCTCTTCGGTTTCAGGAATCTCCCAAATTTCATGGTCGCAAGCTTGGCACATCTATATTTATATTCGCAGAGTCTGTGAAATGATTTTACAGGCACAGCAATTGCTAATATGGACTTTATCATTGTTAGCTCAGTGTGGTGGCTCAAAATACCACTTTCATTGAAATTGCAGTGCTCATGTTTACACTGCACAGTTTAGGTGATGTCGAATGGTTTATATATATTTTATTTCTAAATGTAAGCCTTCTTTTTATACTGCTCAAAAGTGGTATCTAGTGATGAAAATTGCATACTTTTTTCTCTCTAACCTGCTCGAAATTTACATTTTAGTGCTCCAAAGGTAATATTTTGCTGCTCGTGAAATTGCTCCCAGTTGTATTTCGGCTGTTGCACCGCTGATGTTGTTAAACAGTAGCTTTCAGTGACACTGTGCTCAACAAGGAAACAAGTTGGTATTCGGATATTCTTTTCGCATTTCTTCTGGTGCCCCCGTAATCTAACATGTACCTACCAGTCTGACCAGTATAACTATTGGCGCATGACTGAGGAATTTTGTACACTACTCCTGTAACACAAGGAATGGAGGAGCTTCAGTGTTTCTGACCACATTCACCTTTATTTTTTGTTTTGCCTTTGGCCCCGAGCTTAACAAGTGTGCAAGTGCTGCCCAGCTTCTTAAGAGCCGTACATACCGCGGCCACATCATATTTGGATGCGACACTCTTAATTGTGCGCCATCTTTTGAACAAGTCTAACAAATGTTGTGTATTTTCATGTACTAATAAGAGCTTCTATCAATAAAGAACTTGAACGTAGGGCAGCAGGCTGAAGTGGCTTTCATGATTTTTCTCACAGACTTCTTATTTGCTGAAATGTTTGATCCACCTCACCACCTTTTCACAGGCTCTAGTGACCGCATAATCTGGAAACTCTGCTGTTGGAAACCTCTGGATCTGAGCATAAACACTGCTCAATACCTTGTGCACGCATGACTTGCACACAGCCTTTTGTGCCAAAGATGCAGCCAATCCATCTTTGATCACTTTGGAATAAGCTAATGTGTAAGGCAAAAGAGGCTGTTGTGACCTGGGCCTGTACTGCCAACACACAAGCATTGGTAAGGAGTTAAACAGCTGCTCACATTGAACATTTTTGATACATTTCTGTTTTTTTGCGTCAAGCTTCTCTAAAAGCTTAGTAATCAAGAAAATTGCGCAGAAATATTCTGAAAGAGCCTCAAAAGCTAGAATTTTGATGCCGACCTCAGCGCTAGTGGGGAAAAAATGCGAGTTTAACTAATAATACGCACCCAATTGTGTTTTTTTTTCACTTTTCATCTTTCTAGTGATAAAGGCTCCCATGGTGCTGCCATAGTCTTTAAACTTTAAAAAATATGCGTGACCCCACAAAAATGTGCTGCTGTGCATCGAGCGTGCTGCTTCTATCAGCAAGGCTGTGTGTTCTAGCGCCACTGTCGGTTAGCGAAAACCACCGAGTTGGGTGGCAAGCATAGTGGGGTTGACTCTCCGGTTCTCTGTTGTGCATAGCGGGTTCCTCCAGGCATTGTGGCTTTCATGTAGACGCTGCTGCATGTGGTCACCTAGGAGTACCTGTTTGCTATGAGCGAGTAGCTGTAAACGTGGAGTTATTTTTTCTCTGCATCTAATGCGTCTCCCGGATGCTCTGGCACGCGCACACGGGTTCCCAAGATGGGTTCCGTGAGCGGTAGATTGTGTGCAACCTATTCCCAGTTTACACCCATTAGCTAGTAATTTATTTAAACAGGCGAGTTATCATTGCATTTTGCATTTAAAAAAGCAATCGCAAATGAAATCCGCTCATGAGTGCCTGCAGGTAGAAAAAAACACTTGGTTACATGCGAAGCCGCGGTGACAAAACGAGTGTTCAAACCATTGTAAACAAAATTAACAGACACCTTGGTGCTTTATTTGTGACTCATTACGCATTGGCAATCACTTGGCACTTTTCATTATTGGCAATTCGCGACTGCTTCGTTCTGTAATCGAAACCCTCAACAACTGCTTAAATGGGTGTCGCTGCATGCGTGCCGGCCTTGGGCTACACAAGCTTTTGGCTTATCTCAATCAGTGTTTCTGTCGGCGGCAGTGTGACTTCATTTTCTTTCTTTTCTTCTTTTTTTGCTATGAAACCTGCCTCTCTATAGTCAGCGGTTTGTTTGCATGGACAGGGATTTTTTCACCTGTGGTGCGTGAGCACTTTATGCGAGGCAAGGAGCGGCGTAGGCAGCGATCGCATGTCGATGTATTATTGAGAGTTCATCATCTACGGCGATGACGTATAGATATTGGAAAAGTATAAAACTGACCAACTTGTCCTCTAATAATTGTGCGTGGTTGATCCTGTGGAGAGGCGTTGTCAGTATCACTCGCTTATCACTTAGTGTCATATGCACGTGCTTTACGAGATAGTCTATGCGGCGAGATTTCTTGGCTCTCGCGTTGCACTCTTGGAGGTGGTCCTGCATAAGGTAGCCGTGAATAACAGTGCAGCATGCTTTTGTTTGTTAAAAGCTCTCGACGCTATCATGTCAGGTTTTTTTAAGCGAACGACCACTGTTACGTCACTAAGATTCTTGTGCAATCACAATTTGTCATATTCTTATTGAGTGTGATGTGTTCTCTTTTTAATGTTTCTGCAGAACCTAGCTTTCAACAAAACCTTTTTAGATATTATTTCATGTGTTACGAGGGTTAGATAGGTCACGTGTGTGTTATGTAAAAAAGTAGTGCAGTTCATACCTAGCGATAATCTGTTCAAAAACTTCGTTGAAATTCTGTTTCAGTGGAATGTGTATTATAAGCCAATCGAAATATGCACTGGTGCCCCACATTGCCAAACATTGGTATTTTTAAGCTCCCAGGACGACTTAGTAAAGGCTGCTAACTTCTCCAAAATTGAAATTTCGCTGCTCCAAAAACTGCTCCCATTTTAGTTTCAGCCGTCTCACCCTAATTTGAGTAAGGCGTTAGCCTTAGGTCTAAAAACTGAAGGTTTAATTTCTGCAGCAGTTCTGTCATAAAGTTAAGTATGCTTTCATTCTCTTTAAAGAGACACTAAAGAGCAAAACAATTTTTTGCATATTAGTAACTGTAGTTTCACTATCCCAAAAACACCACTCTTGCGCGACATGTTGCTCGGCAACAGAGAAAACATGCAAGAGAAAAATTTGGGTAGAGATTTCACTGTGTACAAATTACGAATAATATAAAACATTCGCAAAACGAGCTCCTCAAGTTCATACAGGCATTCAACCAGGTACACCCCAGCATTTATTTTACACACTGCTATTCTAACACTGAAACAAACTTTCTTGATGTGCTCACTCCAGTTGATGATGGTGCGTTGGTAACTAGCGTATACAGAAAACCTACGGACAGGCAACAATACCTGCACTTCAAAAGCTGCCTCCCGCGACATTGCAAGACCAGCATTCACTATTCCCAAGCACACGAATTCCGACAAATCTGCTCCCACACCGAGAACTTCCACAAAAACAGCACACATATGCGCGAAGTACTTCTTAATCAAGAATACCCGCCAGCTGTCATCGATGACGCCATCAAAAAAGCTGAAAATCTGGACCGCCAGATTCTTCTCAACCACCAGAAAAACGCCGACCATTACCGCAACAAAAACTTCCTATTAACTTTCACGAGCAACCCACCGAACATAAACAACGTCCTAAGAAAACACTTTAACGTATTGGAACAGAGCGTGCGACTATCCAAAAATTTTTACTTCTCCTCCTTGTGTTGTATACAGACGGCCGAAAAATATAAAGGATCATTTATTAAATTCAAAGATAGGTGTGAAATCTCAAATTGGGTGTCACCCTTGCGGAAAAGCAGATGCAAGGTATGCAAACATACGCAGACAACGACAGAGGCGAAAAGCACCCACTCGGATTTTAAGCACAGAATAAGAGGCGCACTAGACTGTGACTCAGACAACGTCATATACCTCCTGGAATGTGGGGTATGTAACAAGCAATACGTGGGCCAGACAGACACTCCGTTTAAAATTAGATTCAGCAACCATCGCGCACATGTACGATATCTGCTAGGCCTTCCACTTTCAAAACACAGCAGATTAAAAGACCACAGCTTTGATGACATCAGGGTTACACTACTAGAAATCAAATTTCGAACAATCAAAGAACGGGAACAACGGGAATCTTATTTCATCTACAAATTTACCACGATAAAATACGGAATGAATGAACACCCAGGCACTCTGTCTGCGTTACGACCGCTAAAAGACGCAAACGCTTCTCTCTAATCAGTCCGGTTTCATTACGACAATAATAGTATCCGCTAACAAAGCTTTTGGCCTATGCATCAGACAACATAGAAATGATTTGCCTCATCAAGCACAGCCGGAACGCAGATATAAGTGGTCCCGGATGCCGTACAGCCCCCCCCCCTTTTTTTTCTTTTCTTTTCTTTTTTTATTTTCTTCTTTAGGTTTTAACGCACATTCTGTTCCTTCGCTGGCAAGGAGCTGACAGCTAGGTAGTTTCGTTAACTTTTTCGCACTTGGCGCATATCTTCCCAGTGAGCCGCAACTGTGTGGTGACTGTCCCGGATGTCGTACAGTCTCTCTTCCCCCCAGTTCTTTTTTTCTTTAATTTTTAACGCACATTCTGTTCCTTCACTGACAAGCAGCCATAGCATATAATGAATATCGATGGCACCGCCTCAATCACCGGCTTTTTCATTCCTCCCGACGCCACCAGCACGCACTCGAAGCGCTTAAGCTCTCACCATTAACTTGCCTTAAACTTCAAAGAGGAACGAGCCGCCAGCGGACTACACGGAAAGGTGAAATACAAGAGCGGCGGCACACTGCCCACTTCGGGAAGAGTAGGTGCGGGGGAAATATTGTTGACAATGATCACAATGCTCATCTACCTCTGCCCTACTTTGTTGAGATGCTGCCCCTTTTTAATTACGCCGTGTCGGTCTTGCTTGTTCTCCTAGATTTTCTATAGTTTCTTTAATGTTTCTCCTCCCGTTTCGCTGTTGCTTCTTTTTTCTCTCTCTCTTTTCTTTTTTTTCTTTTTTACTTTTCTTTGACCCCTTCCCCTTCCCACCTGTCTCGACAGGCTAATAGAAGACACGGAACATGTGTGAACATTATTATGCCTTGAAAGAGACGGGGTTCCCATCGAAACGTCGGCACAATAAACAATTGTTGTGTCAAAGCGCATCTACTTTCTTATTTAACCCCTTCGGCAACCGAAGTTTCTCTTCTGTATAAATATATATATATATATATATATATATATATATATATATATATATATATATATATATATATATATATATATATATATATATATATACCTTCTTTTTTAAGCTGGTAAAAATTCTGTCTTTCGTGGTAAAAAAATGAATGTTTTTTTCGCTTGCAACCTGTTCCGAATTTGAGTTTTAGTGCTCCAACAGTAACATTTTCCTGCTCTAAAAATTGCTCGCAATTCTAGTTCGGCTGTTGCACTCCTGGAAATATTTAAGCACGAAATTTAACATCCAAATTTTGACCTTAATTTTTATTGACATTTAATAGAACTGATGACAGTGAAACTTGTAGCTTTAGAGTTCTCAGACCACAGTTTGTTAATCTAAGTGAAGTCATTGTCTCTCTTTATTGTTTCGAGTATATCTACCTGCGGCCAATCTGGAGGCGCACGCTCGCTTTTTTTACGGCCCTTGTATAGGAAGGAGGCTGTGCTTCTACCTATCGCTGCAATCTCGTTCTAATCTAACTCGCCGCCGTCCATTGGAAAAAAAGGCTAGCGCATTCAAACAATGCTCAGGTTCATTTCTACTAGTCGCACTTCCTGGTGGTACCAATGCAATAGAAACATGGTAGGAAGCATACATGACAACTCTTTCTGATAAGTCAAGACAGGAGTAAATTGATAAATATTTCATTCTGCACGCATGTACCATTGTGTGTCGCGTTCAGAAGGCTCGGCCACATGATCCGTCACTAACTGGCAGACACAATAACAAACAACGTATTCTTTTTTTTTCCGAGAAAAATAGTTTTGGGAACGTTTACTTCGAATCCACATGCCGGCAGCCAATGCCCATGAAAATGATAAACTTTGCGCATTTTAGTTCAAGGTATCACCTTTCGTGTTTATTGAACTAAGTCCTTCGAAAAGGAGAAAGTAAAAGCCTAATAGGGATGGTCTCTATTTTTCACAAGTAGCTGTGAATAGCACTCGCAATAGCAGGAGTAATAGCAATACTAATAAGAATGTAAAAAATAATAATTGTTCAAAGTGAAAACACAAAACTTAGGAACATGAAAGAGCATGTAGTGATACAGTTTTGGAAAGTTGTTGTAGTAAAGAAAAAAAACAACCCCAAGCCCACACAATCTCAGATGCAATCTTCAATGCCGATGAAAAAATGTGAAACATTTTCATATGCAATATAGCTCGCCAGAGGTGCAGGGGAACAATAAAATTTCAGAGGATAAGAAAATGTTCTCATTAAAACTAATATATATTTATTGCGCCTGGAGAAAATAAAAGCGCTGTTGGCAAAATTTTGTCGTGATGCTTTTAGCTGAGTAGTGACATTGTTTCCAACCGGAAATGCTTTTGTATGAGCTTGTATAGAAAGCCAGATGGCATGTCATTTTCACCCAATAACATTTATAAAATTAACTAGAAAAACTCGGAGAAACATTTCAAAATTAGCACCGACCCTTCTGCGTGACTCTTGTCCACACTTTCCAGACAAGCCAGCAGCAGGAAATCTTCAATGAATGGTTCAAGAATCGACTGCAATTGTTGAGGATTTTTGTTCGAAGAAGTTATTTCACTGATATGTTTGTGAAGGACGCCATAGTGGAAGGCATTGGAAATTTTCACCATGTGGAGTTTAACGCGCACCTAAATGATAAATACAACCACACAAGCCTCAAGCATTTTCGAATTCAGCAAATAGATTGTGTTCGAGCATTCAAAAAAAAGATCTTTATGTTGTTGCGTGTGCATATTCATTACCCAATGCATGAATGCAAAAAATGCAGGCTGTGCCCTCACACACCTCTACTACTCTCACTGCTTACTACAAATGGAAAAGTCATTGCTTAGAGAAAGTGGCTGGGTACAGCTGATTTACAATGCAATGCGTATGCGGCAAAAGGCGTTTTGAAGAGTTGGCTCTCGACGCCCTCATGCGGAGTGCGCGGACACTGCATAAAAACAGCTATATTTTACTCGCGCCGGCTGCTCAGGCCAGAAAAGCAACGAGCGAGCGAGCGCCTATACACTAGCTGTGATCTACCATCCATTCGTTAATATTGTTTCCTTCACAATTGATCAGGTAATCGTGCATTTACCAAAATACATACTGCCAAACCATCTGATATTATTCCCAATTCATCTTGTTGGCATCACCTAAAGGAGTACTGAGACGAATTTTCAATATTTAGGAATTGTTATTTTATATAAAATGATTGGGTTCAAGAAAAGAGTTCTGTGTTACCCGGAAAAGCATTGCATATATTTTTTGACCTCTACCTTTAAAAGACACTTTCAGTTTAGATAAAGTTAGTGGCTTCTCCGTAGCATGACAAGGCAGTGTGACGTTGCATGAACTTGACATTTCGCTACGTAATAATGGCAGATAAGCGAGCTGCTCATGGTACATATAAACGATAAAAGCATTGTCCCTATTGACCATGCCAGTGATTTCTGTGATTTAGGCTGCACGGAAGCTCCATTTGAAAACTCAGGAGGGGAACCTTGTTGACTCATCACGATGATGTCTACTCCGTTGCTGGCCAATACTCTGCAACGAAAACTTTAAAATCAGAGTAACTATATTATGCATACTGGCTGATTATTGTGTGCTAAGCGATAATTCTACTTCCGTACAGAGAAAACTAAAAATGTCCCTTTTGCGATGTCTCAAAATTTTCTCGGTACACCTTTAAAAGACACAAAAACCGAAAACGTTTTTCACGTATTTGTCAAGTACAATTTATCAATCAAGGAAATACCACTTGTACCACAAAACGATGCTTGGTGTGTGAGAAAATGCGCGAGAAGAAAATGTGGGTGGAGATGCCCCTCTGACCTTTTCACATGAAACCACGTGACATCATGAAACTCAAACACGTGTACTGGGTCTTACGTAAATATTGATTCATCAAAATTAAGTCCACTGTCATCTGTTGGTGTGATGGACCTAAGATACGAGGTTTCAGAAATATTCATCAAGCCAATGTTGCTAAAATACACTATATGTTCAAAATTTGAGCATCACAAAATTAAAAAAAACTTCTACCCTAATTTTGTTCACTGATAATGAATTCTTGGTATGAGAGGTCTTGTATGCAGCATGTCAGTCTGAACGGAGACATTGGTTCTCTTTAGTGTACGTTGAAGAAAATATTGCCAACTGCTGGTGCAACAGCAGTCACTGGAAACACTGCTTTGAAGCAATATTAGATTTTACTCAAGTTAAAAATCAGAGGTTTCCTGACATTTTAGTTCTATCACTTCTTTGAACTTGGCCTTGTCATTGACTTCGTGTTGTAGCGCCTTAACAGCAGTCATGAGTTTTTTGGGGGCATGGCGTAGAGTTATTATGATCCCTTTCTAGAGCCCGATTCAGGAGCTATCGTGATATTTCTGCGGCAGAATTATCCCAAGACATGCAGTGAATTTAGCTTAGATGTTGAAGACCTGTACTACCGTCAAAGGGAGTTACTTTGTGACAGATTTTTTATGTTTTTTTCTCTTGTTGAAGAATCGTCAATATAAAGGCAAATAATAATGACAGAATGTTTAAAAAACCTTCCTTGGCACTACGGAGTGTTCTATTGATCCACATTTTTAATACAAAAGGCTCAATTGAGGTGGGGAAGCGAGGTGAGGCAAATGAATCTTCATCGTGTGGAGCAGCTTTGTTACAAAGTTGTTTTTGGTTGAATATGGTTGGGAAAAAAAGGCTAACACAAAGTTACACAATCCAAAGTTCATTTGAGTTATCTACGACTGGTTTCTGTTCTAGCAACCTTACAGTTGTATAAAGCTTTATTCTTACATGTACCTCTTCTATCAAGACGTTTTACCTCAAAGATACCTTGTTTGGCTAGTGGATTCAATTGAGTACGAAATTGCGTCTTCACAGTCCTGCCATCTCCAGTTTTTTAGGGTCCTACCCATAGTTCTGATGATGTGCCTGTCAGGTTTGACTTCTCTCGCTCATTCCAGATAAAGGGGTCGTTCAAAGCTTTCTATGTTAAAGTTATTCTTTTTCAAGGTTTTTTCTCCAGAACCAGCACCATCAAATGGTAAACGTTGCTAGTATAGGGAACCAGCGTTGGATTTTCCACGGCCACCCTGGCGGTGAGATCGCGCACTTCTCAGCTGCTCCCGCAGACGAGAGTGTCGGCTGGTAGAGATGGTGCGTGCGTGCATCGACGTAACAAAACTAAACAAGTGGCTACTTGGGCTGGTTGGTATTGCATTTTTTAGAGAAATGTACTGCCTTGGTGCACAGAGAATGTTTCAGAGGGAAGGTATGGCAGAGAGATGGGACAGAGCGCGCACTTACAAGCGAATTTTATTGCACAGATGGTAAGAGTATATACACGATCAAGAGTGCGAGGGTATCACACACAGAAGAAAAAACAAATGATGGACCACGCGCCAGACCACCTTATTCAAATCTTAAAATGACAACTTAACTGAAAAGATACCTGTCAATCTGTCAGAGAAGGAATACAGGTATCTTTTTATTTAAGTTTTTATTTTAAGACTGGAATAAGGTGGTTTGGCGCATGCGCCATTATTTGTTCTTTCTTCTGTGCGTGATCTCCTCGCCCTTTTGACCGTATATATATTATCGCCATCTGTACAATAAAATTGGCTGTAAGGTCGCGCTTTGTTCTATCTCTCTGTTATATCTTCCTTTTGCGATGGAGGCGGAAATGGTGTAGGCCCTTGTGCTAAGATTTCGGTGCACTCTAAAGAACCCCAGGTTGTCGAAATTTCCGGAGCCCTCCTTTACGGCATCTCTCACAATCACATGTTGGTTTTGGGACGTTAAACCCCACATAACAATCAATGCTATATCTTCCTTCTGAAACGTTCTCTGAGCACTAAGAAAATATATTTCTCTCAAAAAAAACCAAAGGGCAACGGCGGTACTGCTGCATATTCAAGCGCAGCAGTATGTGAAAAGGAGGACGTATAGAGGAAAGGGAGAACGTAGGAAGAGGACTCCGCGTTGCATCCAAGTGGTCAGCCGAGAAAAATTCTGCTCCGCTCTCCTTTCTAGTGCTGTCTGGCTCGTTTCTAAACCGGATGGCACGTGTCTACTATATTTATTCGATAGTGAAGACAGCCACCAGTTGAAACATGGGCCAAACAGTGTAGTTAAACGGTGTTTTGCCGGAAACGAAACGAGCATATTATGCAACAAACGGCATTGTAAACTTTTTTTATCTGGCCCGATGAGCGTTGAGTAGTGAACATCCAGAAAACAAAGTTTCCATGCGTCCATCCATTTGACCGTCACCACCAAACTTTATCTGATGCCACCGCGTGTAGTGAACGAAACGATAGGCAGGTAGTCTTTTTTTGTAAACAGTTGCGTGTAAAGGAAAGCTGCGTTGCCCACAACACTTGTGCAGGGCCACGTTCATACGCCTCTGAACTGTTATAAAAGATACTCTCGCGGTGAAAACTCAATGCCGAAGTGCCTCTGTTTAACTTAATTTGTACAAAAGACAGAGTTCTTGTTTTTTTATGTTTGACTTTATTATATTTTTATTTTTCTTACGAAAAAAGGAGTGGACTAATCAAAGCTTAGCTTTATGAAGCCAGCCAATTCGGTAAGCATTTTTCTCACTTGCTGCCTGGTTAAGTAACATCGAAATTTATGCGTTGCTAGAGAAGTAGGAAATGTCTTCGATGTTTACTTGTTGTTTAGTTCACCTAACACACAATTCCAGTTTTTTCCACTTGCCCCTGTCGGCCTAAAATAAACATGTCTGTTCAACATCAATAATTGCTAGGCTTTAATGAAACAACAAGATAACATTCTGAGGTACGCTGTAGGGTGCGTACCAAGATTGTGACCGCTTGGGGTTCTCCAGTGTGCACATATCTTTTGGTTCAAGGCTGTTCTTTTTCTATTTCGTCCCCATCTAAATGTAGCCATTGTGGTCGGAGATCTATCCTGCGCTATCAAGCATAAGACCGCGACACCAGGCGGGCTATGCTGTCGCAGTGGTTTGCTTGATCAACGTCCACGTACATACCGCAGACAAGATGTACATATGCCGCCAGAAAAAAAAGTGATGCCGCAGCCACTACCTTTCCATATTTTTTTTTACTACAGAAGTGCGCAGTGTAGTATCGTTACCGCACGGGCATTTAAACCAGTACTACCATAGCACAAAATCCCAACCAGAAATTGATCACGAGGAAGTTGCCATCACTGCACAACACTGTCTCTTTAATGCCACATGCATAGATGAAGTCCGCTTTGCAGAGATTCTCTCCGTTTTAAAGTGCTATTTATGTGAAAGTGGCCTTCAGACAGTTTTTTTAAACGACAGTGCAGTATTACTGGCCAAATGGTTTTTAGAGCCGTTCGTTCCCAAATGAAGCTTGCCAGCGCCGCAAGTTCGTGGTCTCTCTGCAGCCGGTCATCTGGGCATGAATGGCTTAGTTGTATCGCGACTTTCTGCCAAGTGCTGTTTTTTGGTGAGCCACCTATCCAGTCCTGGTCTCCTATGAAACCGACTTCGCATCAATGCAAGTCTAAAAGCACGTGAAATTTCGGAGGTTCAATTAATGCAAAAAGAACATATAGGAAACCACATCAGCAAATCTTTCATAAAATTTTAAGATACCGTTTCAAAATTATTACAGGCACCTTGCAATAATCCGCATGTGTCAGTGCTGAAATTGGGTTTGCTAGATTCTTTCATCTTGTGTTGTCTATCTGGTGGTCAGTCATTTTCTTGGGCAGTATTAGCTTATGTGTGCCGAAGAATGATCACAAGTTGATAGTTCGAGCGGTCGTGTGTCTTGTTGTCCTGTTTTAAATTTATACAGCCATAGGCTATAGCTGCAGACAAGTTCACCTGGCTTGCAACCCTGTAAGTCATGTTTAAAAATCATGACATGCCTTGTGTTTATTTTAAAATTAGTCAAAGAAGCTCGTTAAATCACCTGTCATTGAAACCTATTCCTAAATATTTTGGTCTGTGGCAGATATTTTTTGCACAATGACTGTTGAAGTATTTGTTCATTTCATTTTATAATGGCCACATGAAATTTGGTCTGAATAGTTCATTATAGCGTCTGCTGCCATTGTTTCCCATTCTTTTTTATTGTTTTAGCTTGCATATATGTTATCCTGCTGTGCTTAGAACCTATTTTGAGGTTTTTATTTCTATTCACGTATGCAGGTGTTTGAAAAAGCTCAGCGTTTCATCAAGACGTGGCTGTTGAAGTTTGTTGGCCTCGATGGAGGTTAGGAAAGGCACTTCACACATGTGTTCGATCGCTGCTGCCCGTCAGAGCAGGGATCTGCGACAGCCTGTGATGGTTGATGTTTTGCCCAATCGCTACTTGCAGGACCCTGGGCTGCCCACCCTCATTGCCTCATCTCCTGCGGCAGCCTTTAAATCATCGCCCCACCTCAGCTGCCTTGGCCAGCTCTATGCCCAATCGAGCCTTGCTCAACTCGCCTCCTAGTTTGGGCTGGATTACTGAACAGCAGTAACTTGAAAATCTGAACTGAAAAATAAATGGTTTGACTTGCTGTGTTCAGAAATAAATTTACGAAAATTGTGTTCCCGTATACTTATTTAGAGATTGCTTGTGTGCGGAATATTTGCACCAACCAGCTATTTTAGATAATGTTTTTAGCTAATACTTGACGAAAATTGTAACAGCCTATGTTACAATTTCTCACAAAACTGAGTAGGAGTGTGTGGAGAAAACCAGACAGTACCTAGACTCATGCAGTCTTATGCTCTACATGTGGGTAGGGTAATAGGCAATGCAACATAAAGGCAAAAATGAATGATTTGGTGGAATCGTGCAGTGTTTCTTCACTAGTCATCCAGTGGTCAGTCGCCTTAAGTATACTACATAATGAAGCTCGTACGGGGCTGCTATAAGCTGCTAATCTAATCTAATGTAAAGTTTATCTGCTAAGGAACGCCAGTAGTGAAAAGCGCATAATAATGCCGGGGAATATTGGCAAGCCAATGGTAGCCGATATTCGTCGTGAAGCAACTACTGACGCAAGAATGCCATTTCATTGGCAACAAAGTGGCACGAGAATGGTCCTATGCTGGAGTGTTGACAACTACGTCGGTGAAAGGACCGGCTTTCATCGGCATGTGTAGAGTGTGCTGTCGTCGGCTGGATATTGGCAAGTCGAACGGCAAAACGTCGGCCCCAGGTCGGCTTGAGCATCGGTCCTACATCGGATGAAGTTGCACTTGGCCGAGATGCCAATCTTGGGGCCCAATATTGTGGCCTACGTTAGCCAATACGGGTCCACGATTGGTCCAACACCGGTGTGCTGCCTGGGAGTAAGGGATCACGGCCAAAGTGAAGATAAAATTGTGAGTAGCCGGCGGTTGCATTACACGACGTTGTAGGCGAAGGTAACGAACGGAAGGGCAGTGTCCCAATTGGTTTGGTCATCAGAAACATACAAAGCAAGAATGTCCGTCAGTGTGCGGTTGAGGCGTTAAGTAAGTTTGTTAGTTTGAGGCTGATAAGAAGTCGTAAAGTTGCGCCTGCGTAGCACAGCATCTAAGGATGTTTTCAACCACACGAGACAGGAAGCAGCGGCCACCGTCCGTGAGTTGGTGAGAAGGAGTGCCATGCTGAACGATGATGTCATAGAGTAGGAAATCTACGACGTCCGCTGTGCAGCTGGTCGGTAGCTCTTGAGTATTTTAATACCGAGTAACATAACCCGTAACTACTGCTATCCATTTGTTTCCCGTTGCCGATGTTGGGAAGGGACCTAAAAAATCCAAACCCACACGAAGAAATGGCTCGGCTAAGACTTCAATAGATTGAAGGTGAGCGGCAGGGAGAGGCGTAGTCTTCCTCCGACGCTGGCACAGGTCATACGCTGCAACTTAGCAGTGAACGGAATAATAAAGTCATTTGCAGACTGTCTGCGGACACAGTCATAGGTTCTGGTGACACCTAAATGTGCGGCAGCTGGGGCGTTGTGAAGTTCTTGCAAGATGTCCTTGCGCAGATTACGTGGGACGACGAGCAAAAGTTCCGCGGCATCAGGCTGCAAGTTTCGGTGGTACAAAATGCTGTCTTGAAGAAAAAATAGGCTTAATAAAGGGTCTTTATGGCCTGATTGAAGATGGTCAAACATCAATATCAGCGATGGATCTCGGCGTTGTTCGTCGACTATTTGGAGAAAATCTGTTATGGCTAGGATGTTGGCATCAGATTCCAACTCTGAGGAGTTGGGTGTATCAACAAGGTGTCGAGATAAGCAGCCGGCATCGCTGTGAAGCTCGCCAGACTCGTACACTACAGAGAACGTGTACTCCTGCAATCGCGATGCCTATCGCGCGAGTCTTCCTATAGGATCTTTAAGAGTTGACAGCCAGCAAAGTGCATGGTGGTCTATGATGACTGCGAACGTGCGTCTATATAGTTACGGACGAAATTTTGCGATAGCCCAGATGACAGCTAGGCACTCTTGCTCAATAATAGAACAGTGCTTTTCCGACTGAGAAAGTAGGCGGCTAGCGTACGCTATGACACGGTTTGTGCCGTCCTGCAATTCTGTGAGTATTGCCCCTATGCCATGGCCGCTTGCGTCGGTGCGAAGCTTCACGTGAGCGGGTGGGTCTAGATGAGCCCACACAGGCGCTGATGTGAGCGCAGAAACCAACGACGCAAAGGAATGTTTTTGGTCTTCACGTCAGGAAAAAGCCAAGTTCTTTTTGAGGAGATCCGTGAGGGGCCGAGCAATTTTCTCGAAGTTGCTAACAAAATGGCGGAAATATGAACAGAGTCCCAAAAAGTTGAGGACTTTTTGCGTAGAACGTGGTACCGGAAACTCGCGCACCACGCGGACTTTAGCAGGGTCGGGTCATACACCAGTAGCATCGAAAAGGTGGCCAAGTGGCTTTATCTGACGGCGCCCAAATGTGCACTAAGCGCGTTAAGCTGGAGGGCAGCACAGCGAAAAACGTCAAGAATGGTCGACAGACATGGAAGATGGCTTTCAAATGTTGACGAAAAAACGATGACATCGTCTAGATAGCACTGGTATGTCGACCATTTAAATCCGCGTAGGAGTGAGTCCATCATGTGCTCAAAAGATGCTGGCACTTCGCACAGCCCAAAAGGCATAACTTTAAATTGATAAAGCCCGTCAGTGTTATGAATGCCGTCTTCTCGCGGTCACGGTCATCGACTGAAATTGGCCAATATCCAGATCGTATGTCCAGGGAAGAGAAATACTTGGCACCAAGAAAGCAGTCAAGCTCATCATGAATTCGAGGTAGAGGATAGACATCCTTCTTAGTTATTCGATTGAGATGGCGATAGTGGACACAGAACCGCCAGGTGTTGTGCTTCTTTTCACCAAGCACAACAAGTGATGCCTTGACCTGCATGGTCAAGCCATCACTTGTTGCCTCATCCGGTGGTGTTCGCACAATCGTTAATCAAGGAAGAGGCTGTACACTTTTACCCCTTCAGACATCCCTGGAAGCAGAAGCTGTATGCGCTGTCATTGTCAACAAATTGGCAGGAATTTTAAGTATATATATACCGCCCCAGCATCAACTGACTAAACACGAGTTTCAGTCACTGATAGCTGTACTTTCAGAATCGTATCTCGTCCTAGCGGACTTTAATGCTACTAGTAGCCTACGGGGTGACTGAAAGTCTGATGAATGTCCTGCTCATGTTCCCATTTTCGACCAATTTTATAAGATACCTAGCTTTAGTTAGACTGACATATGTAGTTCCAGCATACATGCATCTGTAGAGGTGTTTACTGCTTTTCTTATTGAAACTGTGGCTAAGTATATTCTGCAAACATCTGGACTACTGCAAAAACGGCGGATTCCCTGGTGGAACACTGAGTGTCTCAAAGCACGCAAACAACAAAACAAAGCATGGAAGCGTCTTCGAGACTCCCAACCCACCCCGAACCGTGCAAATTCTAAAAAAATCAAGCCACAAGGCAGAAGAACAGGTCGACAGGCCAGAAGAAAGAGCTGGCTTTAGTTTGTACATGGCATCAACACATATACGCATGACGCATGAGTCTGGAGCATGGTATAGTAGGGTGAGAAGGACATCTTCTTCCTCTAGTAGATACACAAGATGAGGGTTTGGAAGACCAAGTGAATCTCTCTCGGTGCACACTTTGAACAGGTCTCCAGCTCAACCCATTGTAGTCTGGCGTTCCAACGTTATGAAGCAAGAACAAAAATAACAAAAAGCAGAACAGAAATCCACAAGTAATCACACATTCAATGAACCTTTCGTCTAAGCAAAGCTAAAAGCATCACTAAATTGTTGTAACAAAACCGCCCCAGGCTCCGACCATATAGTGTACGAAATGCTGAAACGTCTGCCCCCTGAAACACACAAAAAGCATTTGTTTCCTTGCATAATGCTGTTTCGTTTTCCGGAGAGATCCTTACTACCTAGAAAGAAGCCATCATTATTCCAATTCTTAAAGAAGGTAAGGACCCATCTTTAGCATCTTGTTACAGGCCCATAGCATTGACGAGATGCCTGTGCAAGGCCTTTGAGAAAATGATACACAAGCGATTGATGCACTTCCTTGAAACAAATAGCCTATTAGACCCATACGCGTGCGAGGTTCGGGAGGCTAAATACACTACTGACCACCTTGTCTATATCAAGGCACGAATTTATGATGTTTTCATTCACAAACAAGTTTTTCTTTCTGTGTTCCTAGATATGGAGAAGGCCTATGACACAACGTGGCGCTTTGGTATACTCCGAGACCTGTCACACCTAGGTGTGCGGGGCAGAATGTTGGCAATAATCGAAAGCTACCTGTCCAATTGGACATTCCGTGTTCGAGTGGGCAATGTGATGTCCCGTACATTTGTTCAAGAAACAAGTGTGCCGGAAGGAGGGGTATTGAGTTGTACTCTTTTTATAGTGAAAATGAACTTGGGTCTCGTTACCCCACGAAATATGTTTTATTGTATATATGTTGACGTGCAAGTCAGTTTCAAGCCCGGTAACCACTCAGTGTGTGAATGCAGGTTCAATTAGGTTTGAACAAGGTCTCTCAATGGGCAGACGAGAATGGCTTTAAACTGAACGCGCAAAAAAGAAACTGCATCCTGTTCTACCGGAAGAGGGGCGTTAATCCCGATCCTGAGCTTGACCTGCATGGTGAATGTCTGGCTGTAAAGCCTGAGCTTAGGTTCCTGGGCCTAATATTGAACGCAAAAGTAACCTCCATACCGTATATCAAGTATTTAAAGAACAGGCGCCTAAAGACAATGAATATTCTGAAAACCTTGTCACGCACTACATGGAGTAGTGACAGGAAAAGCCTGATGGATTTGTATAGAAGCATCGTATGCATGCATCTAGAATACGGTGCTGTCACCTGTCAGTCAGCAACCCCATCATCCTTAAAGATGCTCACCACCGTCCACCATCTAGGCATTCACTTTCTACGAGTGCCTTTCAAACTAGCCCCGTAGAAAACATTTAGGTAGAATCAAATTATTGGTTGCTGCACGTGCAGAGATGTTACTTGTCCTGCACATACTACCTCAAGGTTGACGCTGACGAGAAACATCAAACTCGTACCACAATTAATGATGTGTCCAATGCTGTCTTGCTCAACAACCGTCCTTCACTGAGACAGCCCTACTCGATCCGTGGAAGAAGCTTCACTGAGGAAACAGGCGTGCCACTTCTAGAGCACAAGTTGATGGCTCCCGCCGCATATCCACCACCGTGGCAGTGGCAGATAATAGCCTGTGACGTATCTTTCGTGAAGGCTACTAAACACGCACCTACTGTACGCATTCGCACATACTTCCTCAAACTTCAACATAAATACACTTGCCCGCAATTCTTTACAGATGCGTCGAAGTCTCGTACTAGAGTGTCCTATGCAGCTGTTGACCCATCTTTTTCAAAATCCACTATTCTGCACCCGCAAAAAAGTATCTTCACTGCATAAGCGCATGCGATATCTGTGGCCGTCAAGCATATCAAGGAATTACTACTGCCACGTGCGGTTGTGTACAGAGATTTACTGAGGGTCGTAACAGCTTTGAAAACGCTGAGAAAACATAAAAATATTGTCCTTGCATTACGTTGCCCTCTTTTATGCACAATTTAAGGCCTCAAACAACAGGTTGTGGTGTGCTGGGTGCCAGGGCATCACGAGGTCGCTGCAAACGTACTGGCGGACCAGCTGTCTAGGTCTGTGCACGATCACGCACCCGCCAATACAATCCTGGGCGTCCCTGCTATTGACAATAAACCCTTCCTACGACGGGAGCTCCGGAGGTTTTGGCAACACCTGTGGGATAAAGAAACGGATAATAAATTGCACGGTATCAAACGGAGACTTGAAAATTGGCCAACAGTATCTGGATTCCGCTACAAACAAGTCACACTCACAAGGTTACAAATAAGACACACTCACTCAACACATTCACACTTTTTGTCTGGTGGTGATCCGCCATTGTGTGAGAGATGCGGAGAACAACTTACGGTTCTCCACTTCCTTGTGCAGTGCAATGAACTAGATGCTCTGAGAAGCAAGCACTTTTTGCTTCCCTACCGACAGGAGCTACCACTACACCGACCATGCTCATCGATAGGGTTTTGTTTTTAACGTCGAATCACTGTTTGAATTTTTAATAATATAGATAGCTGTAAACCCATATTTGGAGCTGATTCGTAGCAGGACCTCACTACTGAGGTCACGTCTGCAGTGGCTACATCTTCAGCATAGTTTTATGGTCACGACAATTGGCTTTTGAGTTTTACTGTACACATTTCATACCACTGTCGTGCTTTTTATACTCCCATGTATTTACCCGAGTAAGCGCGAGGAATTTAGGGCCCCTTTACAGCCACATATCAAATCATTGCTCACATCTCCTGTCTACTGAAATGGCGCTCTTTGGCCATCAATTGGCCCTTGCGCCATTGAGCCCCACACATCTTCATCATCTATAGCAAGGGTCTCGTGGGTGGTGCAAAATCAGGAATAACTATATACCTGATGCAGTTTTTCCGATGCACGTATAATTTCTGTGCATTACTAGCCGTCGTAATGCTCGATACACCAAAATCATAGTTCATAGTTTCGCTAGAACTTTGCCAAATCAATAAGAATCATCCAAAAATCTCCAAAGTGCGAGTACACAGTGTAGTGAAGATAGAATAATGTTGATCTTAGGCTGAGATGTAATTGATTTTACTTTATGTGTTAATGGACAAAAATATACTTGTGACTAACCTCGTAGCTTTCGTATTGTGGTATTACTGACTCTCGCTAACATTCTGCTCTGAAAAGAATACACTGTTATAATCATCACTTATATGATCCTTTTTCGAAACATTTGTAATATTGTTAAGATGACATTAGTTCCGAACTACTGCTTTACCAATGTCAACAAAGCACCAAATGCACACTGAAAAAACTGCTATATATGCATGAAACTTGCCCTCAGATATAAAAACAACAATCTGTGTGTGATTGAGTCTGGCCTCGAATACATTAGGCGCGTAATTTATTTGGCAGTTTTCTTAATAATTAAAACTTTTTAAAATTCTATAAAGGACAGGCGACTGTCTTTTTTCAAAAATTCAACGCATGTACTCTGTTCACTTGAAAAGCCCTGTTTCAGGCGAATTTTTTTTTAATGAATAGCGATCAGGATAGCTTAGTTACAAGTTTCAATAAAACTTTCAAATCGAGTTTATTTATTTTTTCAACAGCCCATAAAAAGACAGCTAACTACGCACTGGTCATTAATCACATAAACTATAGCGGTCATCTTTTGTTCACTAAGTGAATTCATTTTTGCAACTTACACATTGACAAAAAAAAGAACTTTGTTAAACTGGCATGTACTATGTGTGCTGAAATGGCAGCGATAACAACAAAGACTTCTTTGACATCTGGTATTAGAATACCGTTGCTTTGCCTTCCCGCAGCTCTGCAATTTCTCTTGCGGCGCGAATATTTCGGAGAACCAACAGATGCTGACTGCCATCAACGACACCTTTCAAGTCAGGGGATTTAAGAGCACCGACTGAAATAATGACGCTTGATCGAGGCGAATGGTGACTTGTTCTTCCAGCACATTCAAGGCATGCTTACCTGACGGCGAGCGTGGTGGTAGTGCTTCTTCTGTGGATAACGTTATCGACTTTGTCTTTAGGTTGATGACAGCACCATGGAGGCATAGGAAGTTCATGCCAAGGATGACATTGCTCGAGCAACGCTGTAGGACTACGAAGTCTGTAGAACAAATACGGCCGTTAATGGCGACTCTTGCTGTGCAATTTCCTGCAAGCATTACGAGATGACCTCCGGCTGTGCGGATTTCAGGGCCTTTCCAAGCTGTCCTAACTTTCTTTAACTTCGCGGCGAACGACCCACTGATGACAGAATAGTCGGCTCCAGTATCGACGAGAGCAGTCACACTGTGGCCGTCGATAAGAACGTCGAGGTCGCTAGTTCGCCGTCTCGCATTACAGTTAGGGCGTGGCGTCGGGTCATGGCTGCGTCGGCTTGTTCCGCTGCTTGCATGTTGCGTCGTCAGGTCACCTTCGGTAAGTGAGGTTTCGCCGTCAGGGCTTTGCCTTGTTGGCGTTGTGTTCGGTAAGCTCCGTCGCGGCGTCGTCGGAGGATCTTCGGTAGTTCGTCGCACAGCAACCGCACCTCCATCGGTGGCTGCCCTTAGTTTTCCGGATACGGGATAGGAGACCGGCCCCCGTTGGGCCAGAGTACTGTCAGGGGTGCGGTGACATGCGGCGGCTGGGCGACGGCGAATGGGAAGGACTTCGTGGTGTCCATTGAGTTCCTGTTAGGTAGTCGGCGATGTCACGTGGCCGTTCTCCTGGCTGCGGACGCGGTGCATTGACGGCGAAGCCACGCAGTCCCATCTGTCGGTACTGGCAATAACGTTGTGTGCGTCCGGCCTCGCCGCAGTGGTAGAGAGCGGGTGGTGGTCAGTGGTGCGCCAGGTCTTCCTCGGTGCACTGCACTGGGCCGCTGGCGAACGGTAGGACGTCGGTGGGGGTAAGGTGGTGGCAACTGGCGACGGAAGTGCGATGGGGCAGCGTTTTCGCGAGCGCGTGGAGGAGGGGCGTGGCGGCGGGCTGTAGCAGCGTAGCTAATGGCTTGCAGCTGAGGCTCTTGAGACTGAGGAACGCCCAGGGATTGCTGGTTCTCCTGGCGTACGACGTCCGCGATGAATTCCACGTGAGGCTGCGCTGAAGGAAGTAATTTCCTTCCTGGTAGACGAGAAGCTACGGTTATATAGCAGCGTGCGCATCTCGAGCGTCTTCTCTATCGTAGATGCTTCTGAAATGAATTCGGCGACCGTCTTTGGCGGGTTTCTGATCAGCCTGGCAAAGATTTCCTACTTTACTCCACGCATGAGCAGACGGACCTTCTTCTCCTCGGGCATGTCGGAGCCAGGGTGGCGGAAAACTTTAATCATATCTTCAGTAAATAGCGTCCCGTTTTCGTTTGGCATCTGCATTCGGGTTTCAAGAAGAGCTGCGGCCTTCTCCTTGCACACCGCACTTGCGAAAGTGGTGAGCAACCTGGCGCGAAAGACGTCCCACGTTGTAAGGCTTCGCTCATGATTCTCGAACCAGGTCCAAGCAGCATCTTCTAAGGTGAAATACACATGCCGGAGCTTGTCATTTGTGCAGTCATTGAAGGACGCGACGCGGTAGAACCTTTCGATCCAGCTTTCCGGGCCTTCCAGTGGCGAACTGCGGAAAGTTGGCGGCTCTTTGGGTTGCCGGAGCAGGTGTGGTGCAGGCTGCAAGGGGGCGGTGAGGTTGCAGTAGTTGATGTCGGGATCTGAGTCTGCCTGGCTGCTTCAGGAAGGGGCCCGTACTCTGGTTGTAGTCCCCTCTGCCTGCGGCTTGTTCGCTGTTCAGGGTTAGCGTTCGTGTCTTCTTTGACGCTTGGGCTTGGGTCGTGGCTTAAAGGAGGCGTCCGGTACGTGGAAGAAACAGCACCTCCACCTGATATCACAGGGTCGTGACGTGGCCGAAAACAGGAGACTCTGTGTTGGAATTTAACTGTTTATTTGGGCGAACCTGTGCCCGATAAACGGAAAGTCCGTTTACAGTAGCAGTTTTGGAATGATAGCGGTGAACGGAGCATCGGCCGTCGATCAACTACTGACAAGCGGCGAAGTGCGTCGGCATTTATACTCTTGCCATCTAATGTTCTAGCGTTATCACTGGCGATGGTGTAGGTTGCAGAATAATCTGTACAGTTCGCAGAGTGGGTGCGATGTTATCTAAATCATCTAATAAAGTCCGGAAGCTTCTCGAAAACTGCACGCGCGTTTTGCGCTGAGAATTGTGTAGTGTTTGGGAGCGATAACAATACTTGATAAATGGAACGTGGCAATACGGTTAATCCTAGGTTGCATAAGCACACAAGGTTAACCCTTGCCGCCAGGAAATTTGGAAGTAGATGGAAAAGATAAGATGACAGGACAGATGAAAAGTGGGAGATAAAGAGGTAGATGTAGGGAGAGAGGGATAGGAAAAGGCGACTGCCGATTCCCCCTGAGTAGGTCAGCCCAGGGGTGCCATCTACGTGAAGCCGGGGCCAAAGGGGTGTGTTGCCGCCGCTGGGGGGGGCCTTCCAGGTTCAATCACGCAGCATTGGCTCAACCCCCAGGATCCCCTTTTTTCCAGACACGGCAAAGTCACGCACGGCTAGGCGTGGGAGGGGGTCGAAACCCCCCGTTAGCTCGGGTCCGTGGTGGCGCTACACACCAAACGCCTGCTTGCGCAGACGCCCCTGTGGGAAATTTAACGTATGCGAAGCTAGAGAATCGGCCTCGAGTACATCGTGAGCGTGGCATGTAGTCACGTTGTAACATGGCAAGCATCACATAATTATCATGTTTGCACCACTCACATACCTTCGTCATCTATTCACATGACTTAATGCCAATGTAATGGTTAAGGACGTTCGTCACTATGTTTGTTTATAGCGAACGAGAAAGGATTAATATGAAGAATTTATTTGATGGCATGGGTGGAACGGCTGACGGCGCACGGATACACTACTGTGTGCAGCACCGTTGAGTCGGACGTCGCGGCCAACCCAGCAGTCAGGGTCGCAACTCCTGAGGTCCAGGAGAAGGCCACGGCTCACGAGGACCACACCCGGTAGGTCTCGCCCACGAACCTGCTCCCGGCCACTGCACCCAGGCAGGAGCCGTTCAGCAGGCCCTGTCCTTGGACCTTGTACAGGCTGACGGACTCGACCTCGAACAGACACACCAGAGCTCGACCTGGCCGACACGTGCAGGTCCCACGTCCGGCTCAGGAACGCTACCAGGAACTCGTCCTCTCGAGCAGCGCACCGCTTCGTCTGCCTTCGTGGCCCACGTCCGAGTCTGGCGCGCCGCTCTGTACGGCTCGGCACCGCTCGGCGATCCTCGATTCAGCCAGCAACTCCCGTGGCACCTAGATCCTCGGCCACCCTGGACCTTGCACGGCTCCGTGGGCCGTGCACACACCCGCGTCTCGCCCGGCAGAACGTCTCGCTTGTCCCTTTCCGATGTGCGACGCTCTGGTGACACCGGCGCTTGATGGCATGGATGCGGCTACGGAGCAGTCAACTCGCATCGGAGACGCGATGCTCCATGCGGGGAATGGCCAGCCCGTCCAGCGAACAGCTTGCGTCGAGAAGCGATGCTCGGCGCAACCGTGACCATTGCCAGGCCACCTACGTCGCTGCGCCGAACGGCTGACCATGGAGACGCCTCGCCGAGATCTGTGATGCCCTCGGCAAGGAAGAGAACAGCAGGCCAGGCCGCGCCCCGAGATGCAGTACTCGTGCCGTCAGTGCTGCCCCAGCTGGTAGTTGGACGACAGTAGCGTGGACAGCCACGTTCCCTGGCCGGAACCTGGATCGCCTGCGTCCGATGTTTCGGCCCGCTGTCTCCCGTCTGCCGCTGCTCCGGCTCGTGCCCAGCCACGCAGCCTACTGCCACGTAAGGATCACATGTGGCCCAATCGAGGCACGCCACTTCTACGGGCCACCACTAGTCATCAGCTGATTGGCGCACAGTTGCCTCGTAATCGCACGTGCCTTGTCCCGCACCTTCGTCGTTGTCGTTTTTCTCGAATCCTCACAATAACCCCCCACACAAGAAAGTTGTTCCACAAAACAACTTGTCTCACACAACAATGAACAGACGTCGCTCCTCGAGCAGGAGCCTTTCAGCCTCCATGCGATCTATTTCACGCTCATGCTCCGCCTGTGCTGCTAAACGTGCCTCCTCTCGATCTTTCGCTCTCTGGTTCCTCATTTCTTTTTCCTCAGCGCTCACCCATGCCAACAAAGCCTCTCCACTCAGCCCCGTCTCCTTCTCTAGCTCAACTAGCCTTCTCTTGTCGTCCATTCTCGTCCGCCACACACAAAAAACGTGAAGCTCTCAGATGTACCGCGAGAGCTTAATCCTGTCGCGGACGCCAGAAATTGTAATGGTTAAGGATTGATTTGATTGATATATGGGGTTTTACGTCCCAAAACCAAATGGTTAAGGACGTTCGTCACTATGATTGTTTATAGCGGACGAGAAAGCATTAACATGAACAATTTATTTGATGGCATGGGTGGAACGGCTGACGGCGCACGGATACGCTACTGTGTGCAGCACCGTTGAGTCGGACGTCGCGGCCAACCCAGCAGTCACGGTCGCAACTCCTGAGGTCCAGGAGAAGGCCACGGCTCACGAGGACCACACCCGGTAGGTCTCGCCCACGAACCTGCTCCCGGCCACTGCACCCAGGCAGGAGCCGTTCAGCAGGCCCTGTCCTTGGACCTTGTACAGGCTGACGGACTCGACCTCGAACAGACACACCAGAGCTCGACCTGGCCGACACGCGCAGGTCCCACGTCCGGCTCAGGAACGCTACCAGGAACTCGTCCTCTCGAGCGGCGCACCGCTTTGTCTGCCTTCGTGGCCCACGTCCGAGTCTGGCGCGTCGCTCGGTACGGCTCGGCACCGCTCGGCAATCCTAGATACAGCCAGCAACTCCCCTGGCACCTGGATCCTCGGCCACCCTGGACTTTGCACGGCTCCATGGTCCGTGCACACACCCGCGTTTCACCCGGCAGAACGTCTCGCTTGTCCCTTTCCGATGTGCGACGCTCTGGTGACACCGCCACTTGATGGCATGGGTGCGGCTACGGAGCAGTCAACCCGCATCGGAGACGCGATGCTCCATGCGGGGAATGGCCAGCCCGTCCAGCGAACAGCTTGCGTCGAGACGTGATGCTCGGCGCAACCGTGACCATTAGCCAGGCCACCTACGTCGCTGCGCTGAAAGGCTGACCGTGGAGACGCCTCGCCGAGATCCGCGATGCCCTTGGCAAGGAAGAGAACAGCAGGCCAGGCCGCACCCCGAGATGCAGTACTCGTGCCGGCAATGCTGCTCCAGCTGGTAGTTGGACGACAGTAGCGTGGACAGCCACGTTCCCTGGCCGGAACCTGGATCGCCTGCGTCCGACGCTTCGGCCCGCTGTTTCCCGTCTGCCGCTGCTCCAGCTCGTCCCCAGCCACGCAGCCTACTGCCACGTATTGATCACACGTGGCCCAATCGTGGCACGCCACTTCTATGAGCCACCGCTAGTCATCAGCTGATTGGCGCACAGTTGCCTCGTAATCGCACGTGCCTTGTCCCGCACCTTCGTCGTTGTCGTTTTTCTCGAATCCTCACAGTCAAATTTTGTGTATGAAAAGCTAGCGAAACGGCAGCGAGCGCATGATGAGTGTGGCATGTTGTCATGTTGTTTCAGAAAACACGTGTCATGATTTTTATGTTACGGTCGTTTGCTTTTGTTCGCGATGAAGTCATGTCATGCCAAAGCAGTTTCGCAACATGTCATGTGAACCAAACCACTGCAAGAGCAGCAATACATACCTAACGTGAATTTCATGTTACGACTGCTCACTTACGCTCATCATAAAATCATCGTATACCATACCAAGTTCGGTATTGATACCATTATCTAAATGACCAGGAAAGCTAAAACTCATAGGCGGCTAGGTATATAGATAGATAGATAGATAGATAGATAAATAGATAGATAGATAGATAGATAGATAGGTAGATAGATAGATAGATAAATAGATAGATAGATAGATAGATAGATAGATAGATAGATAGATAGATAGATAGATAGATAGATAGACACGCTCAAAGTCACCGAAGTTCACTAAGAAATGTTTCGCATTAATTACCGCGATCGCATCCATGCGCTACGCTGCTCTTTTGCATCTTTTCCAGGTTTCCGTAAGAAAGATGTTAGTTTTAAGAGCTTGCTCCTTTTGCGGAGTTGGGGGGGGGGGGTGTCTTTCATTGGTTGTGCTGGTGTGTTCGCTAGCGCTTATTGCTCTGACTAGAGGCACAACTGTGCCCTTGGTATAAAGAGCACGCCGCCGCTCAGGCGACGTGTGCTTCACTCTCGACGCACGATCTAGTTGTGTAGGACACCGCTAGATGTAACTCACAAGAGTGGAAGCTTGGGCTAGTTGCTGCGTAGTCATATTTGCAAGGTGTTTCAGCGCGTTTTTTTTTACCTTCATGCTCTGTCAGCGCTCTTTCTGTCTACCCTGTCCTTTTTTCCTTTGTTCGCGCGCTGAAACACCTTGCAAATATGACCGCTAGATGGCCGCGCCTATATATAGCGGTCGTTCTCGGTCCGCTTCCTTCCTCGTTCGCCGGACATCGCTCAGTGCGCCTCGATAGCGCTACCCACTATAAAAATCGTGGAAGCCAAGGGGGCAGCCTGGTGATCTCACAATGCGGCGGCAGCGGGGGCTCGCCATCACGACCATTCTCGCACTTTCAACTACATCCTATGAATAAAGATTGTCTAGCTTCGTATTTTACGCATCACAAAGCCATTTTTCTAAAGTAAAAATGTTCCTCCGACCATATGTGATCCGTAAATGAGCTCTTGAAGCAAACACATACACTGCATCATTACGTAAATATCTGTACCTGGTGCATTGATATGAAAATAATAAACTTTGTGAACATATAGAGTATATACAATCATATTGGAACAACTCTCGTGTCACGTCTTTATATGACGATGATGGAGCATATGGACCGAGCATTCACGGTTTACCACATTTAACCTATGGAGCAAGCTTCTTCATTATCATTCATTTTGTGCATATCCAGGATTTTATCGCATTATATTATTCGTGGGCAGTTATAAGAGGTAAGTACAATGTCTCGGCATTTTGAGATTGGCGTACTGGGAAAGGTGTATGAGTACGTCACTCAGGCAGAGGTAACTGCGTGCATACTGATCCAAACTAACTTAGTGTTATCCACTTGTAGATGCTAAACTAGATTCCTTACAATCGATAAAGATTGCAAAAAAATAAGAAAACTAACATTTTCGCTGGCATCGGTGCCAAGGTTCAAAAAGGCATTCATTTTCTACGTTTACATGACAATCAAAGAACAGTCATGTAGGACATTCGCAAGTGAAAAAAAAATGTGAAACAGCGTCAGTGTGACCTAGTACCGGCTGTTGTTGGTTGCATAGAAACTTTCTGAGGTAACGGTGAATCGCACGATTTTAACCCTCTGAAATATAGGCTGCGATATTGCTCCCGTATAAGTCATATCACGCGAGTTTGGCATCTAGCCTTTTCTGGCTTCGACAAGCTTGCGTCCTCTTTGTGGTCTCTTTTACACCCTTTGGGTTCTATATATCGCTATGCTTTCCCTCTGAGATAACGCTTATGTGTAAAAAAATCAAGAACAAAACAACTCACCAACTGTTTTACTAATAATAAAAAGAGCACATGGGCAAGAAACTTTTATTCAACTCCACGAATTTCAGCTTTTTTTTTCGGGAGTCTATACTGAGTGCTTGGCATTACTTTATTGCTTGCATGTTCATCATGGCCATGAATTTCTACCTACGTAAGGAATAATAAAGAGAACTGACCACCTGTTTCGTCAGAGAAACTATACAGGAGATTAGAAGTAATTGTAATTTAACTCTTAAGAAAAGAACGTGGACCAAAAGACAAGTTACCGTTGAATTAAAGCGAAGTTGTGGCCTTCGAATAGTGTGTCCTATGCTCTATCAAGTTTCAAAATTAGTTACCACAACGGCTATCCGCCCGGCCACACTTATGGCGTATGTATATGTAATTAAACGCGGAAGTGTCAGTTGGCGGCACCTGTTGCCGTTTCGGCGAGTGCATTACACTCATTTTTCTTGCCTGTTATCATCACGTAGCACGTGATCTTATTACGAGCTGGGAGCTGACCAGGAAATAAGTCGCATACAATCTGAAGACAAAAGTCTGCTAGAACGAAATGCTCACTAATGATGAAGAAAAGAAGGCTTAATTTAAAGGTTCGTTTTTTTTATTAGACACTATGAAGATGAGACTGACAGACACGTATTGTGAAGAGGTAAGTAGGCGCCGCTTGCTGCCGTTTCGTGCAGTGTGGGGCTTTCATTTTTTTTTCCTGTACGTGGGAATTCGTTGAGTCCAGCATGACAACAACTGGGCTCATTTATTTCTTCTCTCACGAACGTGTCATTGAGATGCTGACAAACACCACCAGTAGCAACTCTCTGCGCCTACTGTACGATGAGTGATCCGAAACAAGGAACTCTGTCAGCTACTTAAAAAGAACGAAGTGGTACAGCAAGTTAGCACTGGCCTAAAAAGTATTCTCATGGCCTAATGGTATTTAGCATAGCCCACTCATATACGATGTTTATAAAGTGACTGAAACTGCTATAGTACACAGAAGTGGGCGGCCTGGAAGATGTTTAACGTGGTAACAGCGGTCGATACATGACTAGAGTACAGCGCTGGACAAAGCACTGAAACACACGGTGGTTATGTAGCGACAGAACTAGAGCCCTTTCGATTGTGCTACCACTGACACGCCTTCAGCCCTACTCACTTGAACGAGAGATGGTGCAATTTATTGAGAAGACAAAGGAGAAGTTACTCTGGATGTTCAAAAGAATGAAATACATGTTTTGTACGGATTGGTACCATGCCTGGATGAAGCATTACTGTCAAGTTTTGCTTTATGCGCACGTTGAGGGCAGTGTCATCAGGAACACTTTTGGGGAGGCATTGCAAGAGTTTCTGTACTTCGATCTGCTCGTTCGTGACTTCATGTTTTATCCAATATGGCCAGTTGCAGTGCTTGAAACGTTTAGTGCTTGTAGATGGCAGACACAACGCGATCGGCCGTTCTTCTACCGCATTCAGCTCGGGCAGAGGCCCGCCTTTCACCGGGTATCAGGAGCCTTTGTTCACGTTCATTGCTGCCACCTTGGCCGACGTTAACGCCTTCTTGCATTGGAGCAAACTATAATTTCATCTTGATTTTTTTTTTTGTAACTCAACGGTCCAAACTTTTCACACAGCACCCCGAAGACCGCAAGCATGGGCATATGCGCTAGTAGTCGTTTGGAGCGTAGCGACCCCATAGAGCCTAGCTAAAGGGGGGGGGGGGGGGGGGTTGGATCTCTCCCACGCCTAGCCGAGCGTAAATTCACCATTTCCGGGGAAAAAGGGATCTTGACGGGTGAGGAGAGGCCGGGTGTTTAGACCTCTAAGGCTCTCTGGCAAAGGCAACACACCCCTTTCGCCCCGGCTTCCCGTAGACGCCACCTCTGGGCTCACCAATTCAGGAGAATTCGGCAGTCACCTTTAACTATCGTTTTCTCTCCCTACATCTTCGTCTTTATTATCCACTCTATTTAGGTCCTGTCTTCTTTTTTCTATTTACTTACAAATAACTTTATGAGTTATTCTTGTGCAGTTGCTCAATCTTGGGCATTTATATTTAGTTAAAGTAGCAATGTATTTCTAGCATCTACACTTTTTTAGCAGTGCTCTAGCGTCCCCTAGTTGGACGCAATGCTAGGTGGCGGCCATTTCTGCCAAAAAAAAACAAACTATTATAGGAATACCTTCATTTGCTCGACTTTATGATCGCCTTTCTCAAAAAACAAAGAGCGCACGAACAACCTAATATTTCAACTGTCCCAGCCTATCCAATCCGAAATTCAATGTTACTCATAGTGAGACTCAAAACAAAAAGCAAGGTCAATTTCTTCAATTTTGGTCTCAAGGTCGCTGACCAAAATCTTGGAACCAGGTTACAATTTCGAAAACTATGGCGCCAAGTGGTGACCTCCTGCTTGAACTAACTGAGTGACCACACTTTGAGAAACTTTGTAATCTTACTGCATTCACCAACATTCCAATATCCGTTTCGCCTCACCTCTAGATGAATACCTCAATAGAAGTCCTCTCAGGAGCAGGCCTTCTCATGTTGTCCAAACAGAAACTCCCCGATGGTTGGAAAGAGCATAATGTAACTGATGTCAAGCGAATCATCATCAGACGCGATTAGAAGGAAATACTTACGAAGCACCTCATAATGACATTTGCATGTAGTGTACTACCTATAGACATTGAAACACGTTACGTCAAGCTCCATGTCCGCCCATACATTAGGAACAATAGATGATGCTACAAATGTCAGAGATTAGGCCACGCCTTGCAGAGCAGCTAAGGTCGGAAAACTCGCGCAAGATGTGGATACTAAGGACACTCCTCCGATAATTGTACTAACACACCTCACTACGTCAACTGTGATGAAGATCATGAAGCATATTACCATTCTTGCCCAAACTTGAAGAAAAAAGACAGGTTATCACTCTCACAGTAAAAGAATACAACACAATAGGAAGCCCGTAACAGGTGCGCAACAATCTACACAACACGATACGCTGATGTGTCGCACTAGGCCCCACCACTCTTTCAGCTTGTGCAAACCGAGCCGCCAGCTGTGGCCCCTCCCCCCTTTGTGGTAGCAGGCCAGTCTGCTTTTTTAACTTCCGTATAGGTACCGGTAACTACAGTGCAATCAGGTACCAAGGCATCGTCTCACCAGGTGAGGTCCGAAACTCGAGCACCAGTTCACGTGAACAGACATCCAGTGCCTCCCAGGATGCCATGAAAACTATGGTTCCCCTGGTGCCGAAAGGTCAGTGTAGCTCTTGGAAGCACGCCAAGAAAACCAAAAAGCTGATAACGGAGCCCAATGAAGACTTTGCCACTCGAGCCCCGACTTCCAATCTAAACACTCACCTATTTTTGTGCACACAACACTACTATAATTTCATCATCAACACCCAAAGTATACACTGGATTGTCAGGGGCCTCCTCATGAACCTTGATGATGTTTAAGAGCTTCTACACAAACTTTGGCCAAAAGTGCTGCTGTATAAGAAAGACACTTTAAATCTAAACACACCACATTTTTCCATAGTTACAATGTTTTGCAGAAAAAACGTAATTCTGCCAAAGCGTCATCTGAGATGTTGCCATTATAGTGTATAAAGAGGTTGCATGCACACACTTCCCGCTTACAGCATCTCTAGAAGCAGTGGCTGTTCGAGGTGTCCTTTTTAATAAACTCGTCAGCACTAGTTCTTTATACATACCTCTAAAGCACCAACTACATAAACATGAATTCCAGTTCTTCATAAATAATCTTCCTATCACCTATCTGGTCCTAGAAAACTTTGATGCTCATAGTAGTCTATGAGAGACTCTCGTTGCGATACGCGAGGTCGCCTAATCAAACATACTCTCTTGTCTTAGGGCGCCTGTCTCCTGAATAGGAAAGAGAATACGTATTACATCCTCGCTAACGATACCTACTCTTGTATAGACACAAGAACTCTATCTCCGTCGCTTCTACCAGTACTTGACTGGAAAACCATAAATTTTCCTTACAGAAGTGACCATTTCTAGGTTTTTTCAAGTACATGAAAATCAAATGAATGTCCTTCTTAGATGTTCCAATCAAAAAGGCCGATTGGAAACAGCTTCAAAAAATACCTAATTACCTTGGACTGACATGTGTGGGTTTGCATAAAGGCTTCTGTGGACTAATTCACAGCTGTTTAATTGATGTCGCCACAAAATGTATTCCATGAACAAGTGAAGTAGCCGTAAAAGATGGTACTCTTTGTAGAATATTGTGTGTAAAAAAGCGCGAAAAACAAATTAAAGCGCGGAGATCACTGCGACAATCGCCGACGGCCGAGAATCTCAAGAATTTGAACAACATAAAATCCCAGTACAGAAGAACGCGCAGGCTGGCCAGAAAGAAACATCGGCAAACATATTTATCAGGCATCTTTTTATACCCACGTGAGGGTAGGTATTGTATGATGTTTCGTACGCGACGCACGGGGAACGTGAGGCCCGGCGCCCGAAGCGCGAGCCGGGAAGGAGAAGGAAGTTGCACATACCACACTTCGCATTTTCACCGTACAAGCATTTTTTAAAAATTTTATAGCCTACTTGCAAGAAGATCTCAATATGCTTTTATCGGAAACCCAGACGCCTTCTTTCTTGCTCATTGGCCACGGTTTCGCACACCTCAGATAATGTTTGTACAAATGAATCTACACAGTATAAACGCGAGTATCAGAAATTTAATTGAGACTAATGACTCGAATTGTCATGTTATAATTGATTATGTGATATAATCCCCCAAAACGCTAAGTTACAATCTCTCAAATTCTTTATTAACATAATATTAGATTAGTTGTAGCATGCAGAAACTAAAAACATAATAGCCACAGATGCTTCAAAAAATAATCAAAAGGCAGGTGGAGGCATTGCCTCTGATTCGCTTGACTGGTCCTTTTCAGTGAGACTGCCTTATTTTACGCCAGTTTTTGAAGTGGAGCTCGTGGCGATTACTTTAGCTCTTCGAAAACTTCCGTCAAATCATAACAACGCAATCATAAAGACGGATTCTCTTTAGGTTTTTGCCGCTCTGACAGAATCAGAGAACTCTCAAATTCTAAGAACAATCAAAACATTAGTCCCCCCGCAGTTGAGACTCCTGAGGTTACTATGGGTTCCGGGACACTGTGGGTTAAGATTAAATAAATTGGCCGATTCCTTAAGCAAGCCCCACTTGATGGCTCAGTTTTATCCATACTGCCAGATGTTAAATATATTATAGCAATAAGACATCGAAAATCAGCAATTTTCACTGATACGGTAGAAAAAGTAACTACATAGACAGGATACCATGGCGACCCCACTGAAGCCAGTCTAGAAAGCTCGAAGTTTTAATTTCTAAATTGCGATGTCGTGTCCCCCCCCCCCCTAAACCTGTATCTACTCAGAGCTGGTCAGGTAATATCACCCCTCTGCGCATTCTGCGGAGAAATGGAATCACTAGAACAAAATTTTTTGTATTGTCGCCGATACGCTATACTTGGAAAAAGGTTACTAGTTATACCATTTCTGAAGGTAGGCATTAGATTGACTGCAGAAACTGCACTAACCTTTGGAGCCACAGTTTTGGGACAATGCCGCAGGGATGCTTTCAATGCCGTTTTTTATTATATTCAGGCATCCAAACGTATACCTTTGTGACCTTCAATCAAATAAATATTATTTATTACGGCCCCCAAAAAATTTTATATAGCAAAATGAAGTAAGCGCAGCTGAGAGGTAATCACAACACCTGAAATCTCAAAATTTCTCCACTTGACTTTTATACTTTTATATTTTTTTTTGTCGTTTGCTCTCTTTTTGTGTGGTTTTCCTTACATTAGTCATATAATAATACAAATTCATTACACATAGTTGAAATGATCACAGGAAAACTGCACTACGCTTTCTTGGCCAATCCCACTGAGTATGTATGAACCATCATTCCAAGGAAACAAACAAACAAACAGACGCCCGGGAAGACACTGTTTTACTATGTACAGAGCGGTATATATACAATTGTACTACGCCCTCTGTGAGGCCAAATAACTGGTTCCGAAACCGGAACAGTAACCACGACAACACATCATCTACCCTAGAATAAAATGAACATGTGGGGTCCTGCACGTAACCAATGTGTAATAAGTATATAATGTACAGAATACACAGAAAGGTAAGAACATGCACGACAGCGTGAAGAATTACACAGCAACCAATAGAATGCAAGGCGCACGCCGCACACCACCCCATAATTTGCTACCACGAGAGAGGATATCCGCATAGCCATTTTATTGTTTGAGTTTATGGAGTCGAAGCCTGTAGTGAAGACAGGAACTGTCACTGCCCACAGTTGTGCGGTAGTGCAAACAACTTGGTCCACATGCTCTCCTTTCAGGGTACTTTTGGCATAGAAAGGGCCGCAACTAACAAGCGATGAAGGTCCGACGAGACACGGCTCGGTGCTACCAATGCTGGTGCTGTGCACGAAACACGAACGGGCCAGACCAGCACGGACGCGATCAGCAGAAGCACCTCCGCCGCACGCAGAAGAAGAACCGCCTCCAGAATCCCGGTCAGCACGCTCGGCGAATACATCTCCAGTGGACCGGGAACAAAAACAGCATCCCGGAGACCACCATTAACCGAAAGAAGCACAGCCGGGGCAGAAGCAGCAGGCACAACTGAAGGATGGATATCTGATGCAGGTGAAGTATGGTCAGCATTAGCAGACACGACCGGAACAGCCATCCTCACACCAGCGCTTCCAATTGAAGCAGCTGGAAGCATAGTATGGTCAACTGCAAGACACATGACAGGAGCAGGTGTATCAGGAGCACGGCCATTTGGGAAGCTAACGGATTGTCGTAGTTTGTGAAATCGAGGTATGGTTCGGTATATTTGGCAAGATTTCCGCAGAACTCGGAGGGGCCGTTGGCACAGCAAGGTTATAAGCATAACGTTGTAGCAAAATGGGCCGAAGAGAATGAACGCCGCGGCGTTAATGCTTGTGTCGCGTAACCAAGTCGGCCTGCAGAGCAGTCAGCTGCCGCAACATGTGGTCGAGCACTCCTCTTCCCTGGCGTGTTCCAGCGCCGACTGGACAGTGAAAACGTCCCCCATCTGGATGAATGACCAAAGCAGGTCAGAATATTGTAGGCCATGCAGAATCTGGTCCTTTGTCACTGTATCTGCTGCGGTGCCGAAATCGCAGTTGTTGACCGACCACCGCAGCACTACAATAAATTGGACGACAGTATATTCCGGTTCTTGAATTCTCCTGCGGAATTGGGAAAGCGTCTTCAGGCAGCGCGTAGTATGCGCCAGAACAACTGAGGCCTGCTGGTACGCATCACATGTTGCGCTAGTTTCTGAAGCCTGGACACCATCAAGCAGCGTCTGCTCGTCAGCAGCCTTGTAGTATGCTTGCGATATCTCCACTCCATGTGTGCTTAGTAGTAACGCCTTATTTGCGTCTGGCGTAGCGTCCGGGGCCGCCGCGTCAACGTAGCCTTGCCAGATGCAACTCCGTGTTTTTCACAAGAACATGGGCACGACTGGTTATTGCAGTAACGAAGGTGGTGGAATTGTGGGAAACATTCTGCTGCCCCAGGCAGCACGCCGCCGTTGGACCAATCTTGGACCAACATCGGCTAACATCGGCACCGAGGTCGGGCCGACGTCGGAAGTGCAACTTCTTCCAATGTCGGGCCGACGTTCAAGCCAATGATGGGCCGACGTTTTGCCGGTGTTTTAGCCAGTATGCCACCAACATTGGGCCGACGAAGGCTCATCGTATTGCCGGCAAAGCTGCCAATATTCGGCCAGTATTGGGCCATATTTCAGCCAATCACAAGCCATTTTTACGCCAATGTTTGCTGCACGACGAATATTGGCTACCGATGTACGACCGACATTGGACCAATCCAGGGCCACATTGCAGCCAATCAAATGCCGTTATTACACCGATGTTTCCTGCGCGACGAATATTGGCTACTGATTGGCTTGCCATTATGTAACCATTATTAGTGGGGAATTTTTCTTACCGGAAGATTTAAACAATATGCCTCGATGACCCGCTCTTGTAGCTTTGCAGCCCTGTATACTTGGGGCAACATAAAATTGAATGCTGACAACTGAAAGCAGTTACTCGATCTATTTCATCTTTTATACCTCATTCCCTTTGCTAACACTAGAAGTGCAGTTTATTTTTTTACCAATCCATCTTTTGCACTAGCGAGTGCTTTATTTGGTACTGGTATTTGGTACAGCAGATCGGAAAAGTCGTTAGGAAGGAAATGCTGAAAGCGTATGTCCCCCACATGCAATCCCCACAAATGTCCCCCACATGATAATCGAGAATATTCATACAGTTTAGAGCATTTTTTGTAACTAAAACATGGTGATGGTGCTTCCGAATCAGCATAAGCTAGCCGAACAGTGCACCACCGACAGTCTGCAGACCATTTATTCTTTGTTCTTTTTTATTTATTAGGTACAACAAAAAATGTATAGATTGAAAAATATATATACACAACTAAAAAAGGCCCGCTCTACTGCAGGTCAGAATGCGTTGGGGGCACAGTGGCAGTGGTGCTGTCAAGGCCCTGGCTGCTGTGGCTGGGCAGGAAGCCAGCTTCCGCGAGCAGCTGATATTCTGCACTCTGAGAGTGGGGATCATCGGGCTGCTCCACAACAAATGCTTCTCTGAAGCGCCGCTTTCTGCCCCCACAGCGATCACCAGACCCTGGCAGCCACCTCTTAATAAAGTTGAGGGCCTCCGCCTGGTCGCACCCTGCTTTTTGGCAGATGACATCTGCATAAAGAACAGAAATACCATAGTACACATGAAGCACTGCAGTACAGAGAATACACAAGGGTACACACACATAAAACAATGAACAAGTCTAACCTGTCACTAATCTACAGAGCCTCAGGTTCACAAAAGCCCTTTTCTGCCATAAAGGCTGTACAGCGCTTGCACGTCATGTGCCAATACAGCCTTCATGGCATTCACACCAATTTCTCGGAGGCCACGTCCCCCAATCTGCAGGAGGTGCTTACGCTGTAAAAAATGCAAGAAGCATAGATGGGGTAAATGCAACAGCACATGGAAATGTTTTTATGATAAAAATCTGCAAGAAGAGGAAACTGAAAACAACAACTTGAATTTTCGGGCATCACTACATTTCATTGTTTTTTTACGCTAACTTCAACTCGCTTGACCTAAAATGATTTCCCCATCAGCCCTCTCACACTCAGTGTGAGAACCTTTCAGAGTCCTTCGCTGATATGCAGTTTCGCTGTTATGAAATCAAATACAACACTCTTATAACCCTTAATAAATATTGATTCTAGCTATGAAATAGTATAATTACTTTGTACGGTGCTCGAATTTCAATACACGTTTCTTCGAAGTTACAATGCCTTTGCTTGAATATGGACCAGGAGTAGCTTCTACAGGTGAAAAACGATAAAATATGTGGAATTCAAAAAGAAGCTTGGACATGTTTTTAATCAATGCATTGTACGAAAAGCGCAACAAGATAAATGAACATGATCAAGGCGTACTAAGAGGGAACCTTAGCGCGACCAAATTTTGGTCATAGATTAAACAGATAGAAATATAAAGGTCGCACTAGATGGTCGCACCATTTGCTGTTTATATTTTTCTGTGATAGTCAACAAAGAGGCATGTCGCTATAGAAATCTCATCACAATAAACAAAGGTGCATTTTTTTTCACCCTGCAAAATTGAGTGCATGTTAGATTTTTAAAAAGTAAGAAATCGGCTAACACAAGGCAGGGTGAACTGTAGCTCAAAGTAAAGAGAGCCGAAGCGGACACGAAATAGGGTGATAAATGAACAAAAAACTGAATGTCTGTTTTAAGCAGGCTATTGCTAGTCACTGCCCATCAAACACTCGATGCCGCCTTCATCGTCTGCTAGCTTAGGACAGTTCACTCGGACTTCACAGACTATAGTAAATACAGTCGAATCCCATTAATTCCAACACACTTAATTCGAACTGACGCTGTGGTGCTATCAAAGCTATACCGCGCTCCGAAAATGCTCTCAGCACCCCGCCCAATCCTGCGGTGGCACTTCAGACACCTCAAAGCTGTGCTTGAAGAAGAAAATGAAAGAAAAGACTGCGGTGGAATGTTTGCCAAATGCCAATGTGGGACATTCCTGTGCCACGCTTCGTCTTTTTACGTCCCTGCCATGTAGAGACCCTTCTCCTCTTAACAATGCGCACGAAGAGAAAGATGGGAAAAAAAGCTGTCGCAGGGAGTTGGCTCTCTCTCATGCCGATCTGCAACGCGCCGGCGTCACGCTTCCCTGTTTTTTATTCCTGCTATGTAGATACCCTTCTCCTTTCAACACCGCGCATGAAGAAAGCAAAAAAAAAAGCTGCCGCGGAGTTTTTCTCTCTCGAATGCCGATCTGCTTTTCTCCAGATGGAGACGCTCCTCCTTTCTCATCATGTGCTGGCCACGCTCCGGCTGCAGCGCAGATGGTAACAGTGGAAACACAGTTGTCTTCGAAGAGTGTCAGCACTGGACATTGCCGCGCGCAACTTCTTTTGCCAGGAGAATACTGAAGCCGAAGTACAAATGCTTTGCAAACTGCACACAAAACTTGTTGACTAGTTGCAAGGCCAACGTGTACAGACCTGTATTGACTACATTAATTAATGACGGATGTCCTGTAATTTGTGAATAAAACTTCTCCATGCACATGCAGCACTGCATGGTGAGCCCTCCGCTCATTTACCGTATTTACTCGATTCTACGGCGCCCTCGATTGTAACGCGCGCGCTTTTTGCTCGTTGGCCCGCTTGATCACACCACTCGGGAAAACGACTCTTTTTGAGAGCGTCTTCCGTTTAATTATGAAGTACGGGGGAAGCTTATGCCTATCTGACGTGCAACGGAGCATTGCTGTCACTCCAGTTTTGCCGTGGCCCGATGTCAGTACACGAACTTGCTTCGCCCCCTTCTCCTCGACGGTTGTGGTGCCAGGCATGTCGAAGTAAAGAGGCGTCTGATCGGCATTCCCGATTTGCCCAAGCAGGTAGCCGTTGTTGTGCCGCAAGTTTAGGAAGAACCTCTGAAGACTCTGAAGCTTTTCTTCGTACTCCTCCGGCAACTTCCGGCATATGCCCGTTCGCCTTCAGAGGGAAAAGCCTTTCCTCTTCATAAAGTTCGTTAGCCAGCACCTGCTCGCTTTAAAATGGCTCTGCATTAGCCCTTTTTCTAAGGCTAACTGCATAGCCTGCACTTGGAGCAGTTCTGTCGTCACGGGCCACTGTGCCGCTAACTGCTTAATCACATACTCGCCGAGCAGCTCTTCAATTTGTGGAAACCGACCCTGCTGTGGTCCACTGAAGCCTTTGCGTGAATCTTTGCTGTCAACAATATTCTGCTTTTGTTTCCGCCAGTCCCGCACGCACGTTTCGGGAACTCCGAATGACCGCGATGCGGCCCGATTTTTGTCCGTTCCGGCACACGCGATGACTTTTCTTTTAGAAGCAGCATTGTGGTGCACTCGTCGAGTTTTTGGAGTCGGCCCTACCATGCCGTCAATGCTAATGTACTACAAGATGACAAACTCCTCAGCACACGTATGAAGTGCCGCACATGGGAAACACATAGGCAGAAATGACCGACGCGCCATGCCGACGCACGTAGGGGGCGGCCATTTTGTAAGTGGCGATGGCAATAGAATGACCATATTCATTTTTTTTCGTACTCGATTCTAACGCGCATGCGATTTATAAACTCTCTTAACCGGAAAAAAGGTGCGTGTTAGATTCAAGTAATTACGGTAACTTTAATTATTTTGAACTTCTTTTAATTTGAACAAATTTTCTGGCCTCTTTGAGTACGAATTATTCATATTCGACTGTAGTAGAGTGGCTCATGAGATTACCTGACTAGTTTGTTTCCCGAAACACAGTATCTTAAAGCAGTTTATATTTCTGCATGTTACATAGGCATATTAAAAATCAAGAAATACACACCAAAGCCGCAGCCACAGCTTCACTCTGCACAGCTCCCTCTGCTGCCTCCACTTCTCCAATTGTACCAGCAGGCAGCCGGGGAAGGTCAGAAGGGGGCTGTGCTGGCTGGGCGTGCTGAGGCACGGACAAGAGCCGTACCTCGTGCTTCAGCTGTCGCACCTCCTGCAGAACCTCTCTTTGTTGCTACCAGATGCCAAGTTGGATCCGCAGGATCCGTAGCAACAGAGCTGAAACATACAAGAGTACATACCATATCTACTCGCACAATTTGCATCCTCACATAATTTGCTCACCAGTATAATTAGCCAGCCTGCTTTACTACAAAAAAATTTTTGCTCGCATATTTTGCCTTCCCCAACCAGCCCGAGCCACCTTGCCAGCACACACACAGACATATTTGACTTCATAATTCTCTGGTCAGGCACATCTCTTGTCGAGCAGGCGAGTGCAGTCTTACACAAAATGGGCTGAATGCAAGGTCCCTTCATCCATGAACTTTTATGCTTTCCCTAGAATAGCGAGCTTCAAAACCGAAACCTGTTTAAGTGTAGTCCAATATGCCTAAAGGTTTGCCTCCTATCTTCTCACCTCTTCCACGGCAAGAATATATTGCCGAGACACAGCACAGATGTTGAACGCGTGCAAGAACCTGTCACATCAACTAGATGAGGCAGGTTTTCGCACTCATTTTCTTTTTTTTTCGGTTTGGCCATCTGGCCATTGCGCTTGAACCGTTCATTGTGATAGGCTACAATAATTATATACGAGGCAGATTGCTGTTATGAAGCTTACCGAAGAAAACTGAAACCGTGCTACCGCCAAGCACATCAGCGTGGAGTTCTTCGACATGCAATATTCAGGATGGGAGCCAGCAGAAGAGTGCGTTGAATAAGACTTAGCATAGAAGCTTGGGTGTGTTGGTTAGATATCGGAGGGAACACAGCGCAATAGAAGACTGGGACAAGGAATGGGGACACACACACATGAAGGGCGACACACACAGCTCTGTGTTGGCATCGCGCTTCCTTGTCTGCATCTTACTTTGCGTTGCGTTCCCGACAATTATTGGAGAGTACTTATGTTCTCTGGTATAACCCTGTCGTGGGAACTGGTTTTTGTGAGCAATGTTCAGAAGAACTTCAAGAAAATGGGGGCATTTGAACAGGCTTAGCAAACAAATGACAATCCGCATTGAGACAGCTGTGACAGCGCCTGCAACATCTATTCCCAGTTGGGCTTTTAGGCCAGCGATTCCTACTAGCTTCGCACATAACCGGATCGACAAAAAAGTACACATAATACGCGAGTATATACCGCTTTTGACTCTGTAGCTTTGATGAACCAGGCAGATACACAAGTTTATCCAAAACTCCATTGATTCTGTTGCAAAATTATTTAACAAACAAATTGCGATTTTATCCATGTTACTATACGATTGTGGCACTTTACCATTGCAGCTTTCCAGGAGGCACACATAGTGCAGCGTTAGTTCACCACTCGCAGTTAATTGTATGCAGTAGGTTGTTCACAGCAACTGACTGCATGCAATGGTGACGATCTTGCATGCTTGCACTGCTGTTTCAGCATGCTGGCTGCTTCCCATACGCCTATCAATTGATGTTCATTAAATTGGGAAGATGAAGAAAGACTACACAGTGCCCTCTGGCCACCCTATACTCCAAACCTCCAGCCAACAAACAAACAAAAAAAAACAGAAGTAGCAAAGGAATATTATTCCTATAGCAGCTGGAATGAAGTGTAGTTTTCACCAATTTTGTGTGTTAAGTCAATATGGAGTGAGTTAACTCCATAAAGTAGCTTTTCTCATAACAGTGTTCACTCTATTGTAACACAAGGAGTGCCTTCATAGCATCTAGAAGGAAAACTAGAATCTTCAGTAGTTGATTGAAATGTGAGGCTCTACCTTAAAACAACAATAATCTGGAAAAATAACTCATTACATTCGAAAAAAAAGGTAGCACAGTTGATCCCCTTTACAAGAGACACTGATGTAACAGACAAACGGGGATAAGAGGCACCAGTGTGCAGGCTGACATTTGGCCCATCATGCATCAGGCACTCCGTAGATGCGCCTGTGGAGCCGGGAGCCCTGCAGTCAAGCATGCTGAGCAAGACTGTTGACCACTGTACAATGACACATTGCCACAAAGTTTCAAAACTTCATTTCACAGACTTCTGCAAAAGCTTCTTACACTCTTGCATAATTTTTGCACAAGCTTCTCTCATTCTTGCGTAATTTTCGTCAGAACATATAAGTGTTGGAAGTTGTATGTCCCCAAAAACTTGCGCAATACAAATAGCATACATTAAAGTCTATCACTTAATACGTGCATAGTGTAACAATGAAAGGAAACTCACGCATGGTTTGCTCCGAGCCTTCCCCCTGCGGTGCCTCCTTGTGCCTTGGAGAGCACTGTACAGCTAGAGCGAAGTAGCATCAATCCACTGTTAATGGCAGGTTAACAAGACAACAAAACTAACCCCCATATTCATAAACGCTCCCCGACTCGACTTTCACCCTTCACTTGACAGAGTCGAGCACTGCGCCGCTGCTCGTTTGAAAGCGACGCTGCGCTACTCGAGAATCACAGCAGATTATTGCTGACATGCAGCGACTTTCTCTGCTTAGAGATGGTGCTCCCATCAGCCATCTCAAGTGAAGGTGAAGCGTTGAGTGGAGGGACGTTCTAGAATACGGGGGTAAGATTGGTTGCAAGAACACTACAATAGACACACTTAATTGTTACACTTCATCTATATTGTACAGCCACACACATTCTGCATCCTTTTAATGCAACATATACATGCAGGCTTATAAAGTAAACACTGTAGGCTGCTCAAATAACACCTACACAAAAAATTACCCAAACGTGGCCGTGCGCAAAGTACTTTTATTTGAAACTCACAAAACTTTTGCTGTGATGGAGAATAAATAAGACAGGTTACGCTTGGAGGCACATGAGACCTTCGCAGCTTTCATAAAGTACAAAAAAACAATATGGTGTGTGTGCGTGCATGTACGCGTGAAGCTTCAGCCTTTACATACGGTTTCTTGAAAGAATCGACTGTGAATTTTATGGCACCTGCGTCTTCAGCGCAATTGAAATCCTTCTCATCAGTGTGTGTAATCGTGGAATAGTTACATAGAAAATGGCATGAAACACTTAAAATGAAATTTTTCTAGCTAGGAAATATGCAGCTGTGTATACACAACACATGCTGCGAACAGTGGGAGGTGACCACAAGAGTGATTTGAGTGTAAGCGGCAGTATTCCGCATTCATGCACCCCACCATTTTCAACTGTTGCCCAAAAGCAGCACCACTTCAGCGTGCTACTTTTTCTTTACATCATAAACAGCACGGAATACAGCGAGGATGAAAACAACATATGCTATTAAATTTTGAGCACTAATTATGGTGCGCATGATTGATTGATTGATTGATATGTGGGGTATAACGTCCCAAAACCACTATATGATTATGAGAGATGCCGTAGTGGAGGGCTCCGGAAATTTAGACCACCTGGGGTTCTTTAACGTGCACCCAAATCTGAGCACACGGGCCTACAACATTTCCGCCTCCATCGAAAATGCAGCCGCCGCAGCTGGGATTCAAACCCGCACCCTGCGGGTCAGCAGCCGAGTACCTTAGCCACTAGACCACCGCGGCGGGGATGGTGCGCATGAAAAAAAATAGGCCTTCGTACAACGACGAATTCATAATTTGCCTTCACGTACCTTCTGTTAGGCTGCACCACATACAGATTTTTCGTGGCTTTCAAAAGAGATTGGAAAAAAAATAATAACCATGTTTACTCTCGTCATGAGCGCACTCACTAAGTCACCCCCATTTCAGTCGCCAAAATTTTGAATTTTTTTCTTCCACATACTAAACACACACCCTACGTTCATCCGCTGCAGTCCCACGGGCTCCCCCCCCCCCCTTGCCGCCTTCACTCGCTGCCACGTGCCATTTAATTTTTGTTTCTATTTGTTCACGGCACGTCCTCTGTCTTTTTTAATTATCTGTTGTAACATATGTGGCATAAATCTGTTAACATCTGTTGTAACATAAATCTGTTAGACCTATTTGCCAGCACCCATACCGTAGTCTCCAAAAGAGAGGGAAGTCATCAGAGGCCAAGTTGGAGGAAGGCTTAGAGACGACGTTATTCAACCATACGCCAGCCCATGGGACTCACCTGTAGTGCTGGTAAGGAAAAAGGACCAGACCCTGCGCTTCCACGTTGACTACCCAAAAGTGAACGCCGTCACAAAGCGGGATGTCTATTCCCTTACAAGGATCTATTGCACTTTTGACAGACCACGAGACACGAAATTTTTTCTCTCTAGACCTCAAGAGCGGATACTGGCAGATAGAGGTGGATGAACGAGATCGCGAGAAAACAGCTTTCGTCACCTCAGATGGGTTATACGAGTTCAAGGTACTCGCATTTGACCTGTGTTCCACACCCACCACATTTCAGCAGATGATGAACACTGTGCTGTCTGGGTTAGAATGGCAGTCCTGCCTTGTTTATCTCGATGACGTCGTGATCTTTTCGGCCACCTTCGATCAGCATGTGGAACGACTACGGACTGTGCTCGAAGCGATTAGTTCAGCAGGGCTGATGATAAAACCCCATAGGTGCCATTTTTGTTTTTATTAACTGCTTTTCCTCGGTCATGTGGTTAGCTCTGAAGCCATTTGACCTGACCCCGAAAAGACAGCAGCTGTAGAAAAGTTTCTTAGACAGACGGAAAAAAGGGCTGTGAGAGAGATTCTTAGGACTTAGTGCCTGTTACAGAAGATTCATCAAATTTTTTTTGAAGATCGCGGAACCGCTAATTCGACTGATGAAAGATTACAAGTCTTTTTACCTGGACAAGCGAGTACGAAGACGCGTTCAATGAGCTGCGACAGCAACTTCTAAACCACACTGTCCTTTCACATTTCCACGAAGAAGCCGAAACAGAGATTCGCAAGGACGCTCACATGAACGCAAGATTTGGGACTAGGCGCCATCCTCGTGCAGCTGCAAAACGGAGAGGAACGAGTGGTTGCATATGCTGGTCGCAATCTTTTGAGAGCTGAGATGAATTATTCGGCGCCGGAAAAAGAATCTCTGACGGTAATATGGGCCATACAGAAATTCCGACCATACTTATATGGTAAACCATTTAGAGCAGTGAGTGACCATCACTCACTGTGCTGGCTCGCAGGCCTAAAGGACCCTTCCTGGCGACGTGCTAGATAGAGCCTCAGGTTACAAGAATACGACATAAGAGTCGTACACAAATCGGGTCGCAAGCACGGCGATGCTGATTGCCTGTCACACGCACCAGTAGAACCTGCAGCTGTGAAAGATGTTGACGACTTTCCGTTTCTCCGAGCCGTCAACACTGCAGACATGACTGAATATCAACAATCTGACGTGGAGTTGCTTCAACTGATCAAGTGTCTGGAAGGGCAACCCGTGGGTTTTCCTCGAGTTTTCGTCTGGGGATTGTCGTGGTACCTCATGAGAAACAACGTTTTATACAAGATAAACTTCGAGCACAGCAGGGAGAAACTTCTACTCGTCGTTCCCTCGGCCTTGCGACCCGAAATTCAGGAAGCCTGCCATGATGACCCAGCAGCAGGACACCTCGGAGTAAGTAGAACATTGGGTCGCATCCGCACCAAGTACTACTGGCTAGAGTTTCCGGATGATGTATAGCATTATGCGAAGACACGTAGAGATTGCCAGAGACGCAAAACGCCTCCAGTGAAAGCTGCAGGATTTTTCCAACTAATATAACCCCCTCAATTTTCGTTTGAACAAGTAGGAATGGATATACTTGGTCCATTTTCTACGTCATCAATGAGCAATTGCTGAATAGTAGTGGCGACAAACCACTTCACCCGGTTATGACGAGGGGGCCTCTCTCACCAGGGGCACAGCTATAAAAGTCCCTCAATTTTTTGTCACTAACATTGTTTTACGGCGCGGTGCCCCAAAGGTGGTTATCACGGATTGATTGCATTGTGAAACTTAGCCACACATGTCATAGGAAAACAACGGCTTACCACCCTCAAACGAATGGGCTATGCGAGCGATTCAACAGAACTCTAACCGATATGTTGTTCATTCATGTTAACTTGGAGCACCGTGCGTAAGACAAGATACTACCGTACGCCACTTCCACTTATAATACTGCTGTGCAGGAGGCTACTAATGTGGCGCCATTCCAGCTAGTCTATGGTCGAATTGTTACCACACCATTAGATGAAATGCTGCCTGTAAGCGACAATACAGAGCACAAGCCTGACATCAGTGAGTTCATTCAGCGAGCCGAAGAAGCACGGCAGTTGGCGCGACATCAAATAAAACAACAACGCATTGATGCAAACATTACAATCTTCGGTGGAAAGGAGTCGATTACGCACCAGGCGAGCGAGATTGGATTTGGACTGCCATGTGGACACCTGGCCTCTGCGAAAAGCTTCTGCGCTGCTATTTTGGCCCCTGCCAACTCCTTCGTCACGTCAGCTCCTAAAACTACGAGGTGTCACCGGAACGACCAGTGAGCTCATCAAGATGCCGAAGGAGAAAGGAAATCGTGCGTGTATTCAGAATGAAGCCATACTGTGACAGGCAATGAACATCGAAATATACACGCCCAATCATAAGGAATACCTATTTCTCCAATAAAAACGACACATTGGGACCATGTCAGCAACACTGCTTTTGCGCATCGTGACGATGCGTTCTTGGGGGAGGGATAGTGACGCAAGAGAGACGTAGTATTCAAACTATGCGCCCTACTTTGTGCGCCCCCCAAGAGACCAGCGGTCCGATGATGAGACAAGAAAAGGTCGTGAAGAATCATGCCTCCTAGGCACGAGATTTTGACGAAAAAGAAGTGGTGCACCGCTCGATGGTTTCTCGCAGATTGATTCCTTTTGTGGATCGTCTGTTGGAAACGCTGCTACATTTTTATTTGCTTTTGGGTACAAGTTAGCCCCAATAAACAGTTGTACCTACACCATCTGGATTGTGCGTAACAATATTTTTGACCCATTTTGTGATTCAGTAAGCTGCAATATTTTGCCTGCCTTTGCTTTCAACCTAGCGTGGACAATTTAAAAATAGATTAATTGGTGAGCCTGCTGTTAGAACTCTCCTATATTTAGCAATTCTCTGGTTAACACTAAGAGTCCAAATTAGCCATACGTGCAAATGCTCCTGTGATTGAGTGAGCTTCTATTTTTTTTGGTAGCATCTGCTTTTCACCCACCATGGACAATTTGAAGATAGCTTATATAATGAGCCTGCAGTTAGCACTCTCTTATGTTCTATTACTCTCCGGTAAACACTAAGAATTTGAATGAGCCGTATGTGCAAATACACTTTGTGAATAAGTAAGCTTCACTATTTTGCCTTCCTGTGCTTTTACCGACGTTGGATAATTTAAGATAGACTAGTTGGTGGGCGTGCAGTTAGTTCTCTCTTAGAATGCTTTACTCTCTGGTTAACACTCAGAGTATGAATGACCATACGTCAATTACCACTTGTGATTTAGTGAGCTTCAATTTTTTGCCAGTCTGTGCTTTCGACCCACCATGCACAGTTTAAAGATAGATGAATTGGTGAGCCTGCAGTTAGCACTCTCTTATTTTCTCTTGTTACTGAGATCATGAATGAGTCAAATGTGCAAATCAATCTTGTGATTAAGGAATGTTCACAATTTTTGCGAGCATTTGTTTTGATGCATCGTGAACAATTTAGAGATAAATATTTTGGTCGTCGTGCAGCTGGCGCTCTGTTCAATTCCATTATTCTCTGTTAAACCCACAGAATATGTGTGAGCCATATGTGCAGATATATTTTGTGATTGAGTGAGCTTCAATTATTTTTGCGAGCCTGTATTTTCAACCCAGTGTAGACATACTAAAGATAGATTATTTGATGAGCCTGCAGTTAGCGCTTCATAAGATTTCATTACTCTCTGGTTGACACTGACATTCTAAATGAGCCATATGTGCAAATATGTTTTGTGATTGTGTGAGCTTCGATTTTTATACGCTGGCCCAGGCTTTCCATCCACCGTGAAAATTGAAGATAGATTATTTGGTTAGCGTGAACTCAGCGTTCTCTTATATATTAAAAATGTCTGATTAACACTAAGACTCTCAGCCAGCCTGATGTGCAAATAATCTTTTAATTGAGTGAGCTTCACATTTTGCAAACCTGTGCTTTGAACGCTCCATCCAAAATATAAAACATCATTTGGTGAACCAAGAGTTAGCATTCTGTAATAATCCGTTGTTTTTTCGTTAACACAGAGATTCTGAATAAGCCATATTTGCAAAAATTGCTGTGATTGAGTGAGCTTCACATGTTTTTCCACGCTGCTCTTCATACCCACGGTGGACAATTTAAGGATACGTTATTTGGTGAGCATGCAGTCAGCACTCTCTTATATTCCAATATTCTCTTGTTAACACTGAGATTATGCATGAGCCATTTTTGAAAATATTTTTTGGTTGAGTGAGCTTCACATGTTTTTTGCTAGCCAGTGCTTTCGACCCGCCGTGGAAAAATAAAGATAGATTATTTGGTGAGCCTTCAATCGGCGCTTTCTTATATTTTATAATTCTCTGATTAACCCTGAGACTCTATATCAGCCTTATATGCAAATTATTTTTTGATTCAGTGAGTTTTACTTTTTTCCGAGCCTGTGCTTTCAAACCACCGTAGTTTATTTAAAGACAGAAAATTTGCTGAGCCTGCACTTAGTGCTCTCTTATATTAGTGTATGCTCAAGTTAACACTCTGAGTCTGGATGAGCCATACGTGCAAACGCATCTTGTGATTGAGTGAGCGTCCCATTTTTTCCAGCCTGTGATTTCAAGCCACCATGGAAAATTTACGATAGATTATTTTGAGAGCGTGCTGTCAGTGCTCTTTTCTATTCCTTTATTCTCTGTTCGACACTGAGACTCGCATTGAGCTATTTGCGCAACTACTTGTTGTGAATGAGTTTGTTTCTTATTTTTGTCAGCCTCAGCCACATGTGCAAACGAATATTTGATTGAGTGAGCTTTTGATTTTTTGCCGGTCTGTGCTTTCAACCAACAAATGACCATATAAAGATATATTGTTTGGTGAGCTTGCAGTTGGCGCTCTCTATTATTTCATTATTCTCTGGTTCACACTTATAATCTAATTGAGCCACAAGTGCAAAAGGTTTTGAGATATAGTGAGCTTCTTTTTTTGATCAACCTGTTCGCTCGACCCACCATGAACCATTTAAAGATAGGTTAAATGGTAAGCCTGCAGTTAGCGCTCTCCCATATTTCATTATGCTCTGGTTAACGCTGTGAATCTGAATGAATCATATGGGCAAATGCATTTGGTGATTGAGTGAACTTAACTTTTTTCCAGCTTTCCTTTTGACCCACCATGTACATTCAGCGATACATTATTTATTGCGCCTGCAGTTAGCACTTTTTAATATTCCATTATTATCTATTTGTACGGAGGATCTAAATGAGCCATATGTGCAAATACATTTTTTTAACGCGAGAACTTCACATTTTTTGCCAGCCTTTGCTTTTGACCCACCGCGGACAATTAAAATAGATTGATTTGTTATGCCGCAGTAAACGGTTTGTTATATTTTAAATTATCTGGTTAACACTCAGAATCTGTATAAGCCACATGTGCAAATAATGTTGTGATTGAGCGAGCTTCACATATTTAGCAGCCTGTGCTTTCGACAAACTGTCAACAATTCAAAGATGAATTATTTGGTGAGCCTGCTGCTAGCACACTCTTATATTACATTATTCTCTGGTTACCACGAAAAATCTGAATGAGTCTTATGTGCAACTCAAGTTGTTATAGAGTGAGCTTGACTTTTTTGCCTGCCTGTGCTTTTCACATAGCGTGGACAACCTAAACTTAAAATAATTGTTGATCCTGCAGTTAGAACCCTCCTATAATTTATAAATCTCTGGTTAACAATGAGAATTTAAATCCGCCATATCTGCAAATTAATTTGTGACTGAGTGAGCATCTCTTTTTTTTGCTAGCCTGTGCTCTCGACCCACCATTGAAAATTTATAGATAGGTTATATGGTGTGCCTGCAGATAGCACTCTTTTGTATTCTATCATTCTCTTTTAAACACTGAGAACCTGAATAAGCCGTATGTGCAAATACACTTTGTGAATTCGTGAGCTTCACTTTTTCGCCATACTGCGCTTTTACCCACATTGAACAATTCAAGATAGATTATTTGGTGGACGTGCATTTATCGCTGTCCTATATTCCTTTGTTCGCTGGTTCACACTCAGAATATGATTGAGCCATGTGTGCAAACACCATTTGTGAATTAGTGAGCTTAATTTTTTGCCAGCCTGTGCTTTCGAACCACCGGGAACAAGCCTGCAGTTAGCGCTCTCTCATAATTCATTATACTCTGGTTAAGACTGAGAATCTGAATGATCCCTATGAAATATTACGTGTTGTGATTGATTGAGTTTCACATTGTTTCGCCAGCCATTGCTTTTGACCTACTGTGGACAAAAAAAGACAGATTATGTGAAGAGTGCGTTTAGCACTCTTGTATATTTCGTAATTATCTGGTTAACACTGAGAATATAAAATAGCCATATACGCAAATAATTTGTGATCGACTGAGCTTCACCTTTTTTGCCATCCCTGTTTCAACCTACCGTAGTCAATTTAAAATACAATATTTGGTGAGCCTGCTGTTAGTGCTCCCTTATATTTCAATACACTCTAGTTAAAACCCTGAATCTGAAGGAGCTATGTGTGCAAATGACTTTTGTGATTGAGTGAGCTTACCGTTTTTACACCCTGTGCTTTCTAGCCACCATGGAAAATTTGAAGATAGATTATTTGGTGAGCGTGTAGTCAGCACTCTCTCATATTCTTTTATTCTCTAGTTAACACTGAAAATCAGCATCAGCCGTATATGCAAGTACTTTTGTGATTGAGTGAGCTTCATATTTTTCAGCAGCCTGTCCTTTCGACAAACCGTGGAAAATTAAGTATAGATCATCTAGTTAGTCTACAGTTAGCGCTCTCTGATGTTACATTATTTTCTGGTTAACACTGAAAATCTAAATGAGCCATATGTACTAAAACATTTTATGATAGAGTGAGCGCCACAATTTTTGCCGGCCGGTGCTTTCAACCTTCCGTGCAGAATTCGAAGATAGACGTTTTGGCGAACGTGCAGTTAGCGCTCTCTTATATTATATATTTCTCTGGTTCAGACTGAGAATCTGAATGAGCCATACTTGCAAATAACTATGTATTCAGGGAGCTTCTCATTTTTTGCCGGCCTATGCTTTCGAACCATCGCGGAAAATTTGAAGATGGATTATATGATGAGCCTGCAGTTATCACTCTCGTATATTCCAATAGGCTATAGTAAACACTGTGATTCTTAATGAGCCTTGTGCGCAAATGCATTTTGTGATTGAGTTAGCTTCACTTTTTTTGCCAGCCCGTGCTTTCAATCCACCGTGAATAAATAAGATGGAATAATTTGGAGAGTCTGCTGTTAGTGCACACTTATATTATTATATGCTTTGGTTATCACTAAAAAATCTAAATGAGTCATATGTGAAGATGCTTTTATGACTGCCTGAGCTTATCTTTTTTAGTTTTTGGTAGCCTGTGCTTTCGACTCAACATGGACAATTTAAATGTAGGTTATTTTGTGAGCCTGCAGATAGCACTCTTTTATATTCTAATATTTTCTGGTAGACACTGAGAGTCTGATTGAGCCGTATGTGCAAATACACTTTGGGAATAATTGAGCTTCACTTTCTTGCCTGCCTGTGCTTTACCCACCTTGTCAATTTAGGAGAGATTATTTGGTGGGGGTGCAGTTAGCGCTCTATCATATTCCTTTGTTCTCTGGTTAACACTCAGAACATGAAGGAGCCATATGTCAAATACCATTTGTGATTTATTGAGCTACACTTTTTTTGCCAGTCTGTGCTTACGACCCACCGTGGACAGTTTAAAGATACATCATTTGGTGAGCCTGCAGTTAGCGCTCTCTTATACTTCAATATTCTCTGGGGACTTAGATCCTGAATGACACAAATGTAAAAATACATCTTGTGATTAAGGGAGTTTCACATTTTTTGCCAGCCTATGCTTTCGACACACTGTTTAAAGGGAAAATATTTCGTGGAGGTCATGTTGGCACTCTGTTTTATTCCAATATTCTCTGGTTAACACCCAGAAGATGAATGGACCTTATAAGCCTTACATTTCGTGATGGAGTGAGCTTCACATTTTGCGAGACTGTATTTTCGACCCATCATGGACAATTTAAAGATTGATCATTTGGTGATTCTGCAGTTAGCTCTCTCTTATATTTCATTATTCTCTGGTTAACACTGAGTATCTCGATGATCCATGTGAGTACATAGGTGTTGTGTTTTAGTAAGTTTCACATTGTTTGCCAGCCTGTGCTTTCGACCCGCCTTGGACAAATTGAAGACAGATTGTGTTGTGAGTCTATGTTTAGCACTTTCTTATATTTCATAGTTCCCTGGTTAACACTGAAAATCTAAATGAGCCATATGTGCAAATATTTCTGTGAGCGAGTGAGCTTCACTTTTTTGCCAGCCTGTGCTTTTGACGCACTGTGGACATTTGAAATATGAAATATTTGGTGGACGTGCAGTTGGCGCTCTCTTCTATTCGATTATTCTCTGGTTCCCACTCGGAAGATTAATGAGCCATATGTGCAAGTACATTTCATGATTGAGTTAGCTTCGCTATTGGCCAGCCTTTGCTTTCAACCTACTATTGACAATTTTAAGATAGATCATTTTTGTTGAGCCTGCTGTTAGCGCTCTCTTCTATTCCATTATTCTCTGGTTACTGAGACCCTGAATGAGCCAAATGTGCAATTATATCTTGTGATTGAGGGAGCTTCACATTTTTTGTGAGCCTAATGTTTTTATGCAGCGTGGAAACTTCAAAGATCAAAATTTTCATGAATGCACACTTCTCGCTTTGTTCTATTCCGTTACTCTGCGTTAAACACACAAAATATGAGTGAGCCTTATGTGCAAATACAATTTGTGATTGAGGGAGCTTCACTTTTTTGTGAGCCTGTCTTTTCAACTCACTGTGGGCAATATAAAAATAGATTACTTGATGAGTCTGCAGTTTGCCCTCTCTTATACTCCCTATTTTTCTAAATAACACTCAGAATCTGAATAAGCCACACGTGCAAATGACATTGTGGTTGAGTTAGCTTGTCTTTTTTGCCAGTCTGTGCTTTTTCCACACCATGGACAATTTAATTATAGACTATATAGTGGACGTGCAGTTAGCGCTCTCTTACATTCCATTACACTCTGGTTAACCATAAGATTCTGAATGAGCCATATGAGCATTTAAATGTTGTGATTGAGTGAGCTTCACTTTTTGCCAGCCTGTGCTTTCGTCTCACCGAGGACAATTTAAAGATAGAGTATTTGGTGAGCCTGCAAGTAGAGCTCTCGTATCCTTTAGGTATTCTAGTTAACACTGAGAGTCCTATTGAACCATATGTGCAAATATTTTTTGGTTGAGTTAGCTTAACGTTTTTTCGCAGCCTGTGCTTTCGACCCACCATGGACAATTCTTTGATGAATCATTTGGTGAGTGTGCAGTTAGCAATTTCTTTTAATCCATTATTCTCGTTTTAACACTGAGAATATAACGAAGCCATATGGGCAAACACATGTTGTGATTGAGTGAGCTTCGCATTTTTTTTACCAGCCTCAACTTTCAACCCACCGTGAACAATTTAAAAAAAGAGTATCTGGTGAGCGTGCAGTTAGAGCTCTTTTATATTCCATTATTCTCTGCTTAACACTGACTTAGAAGTGTGGCAGCTTGGGCTAGTTGGTATGGCATGTGTGTCGTGTCCTTCTTGTCTCTGTGTCGTCGTTTTGTTCTCGCGCTATAACTATCGTTAACACTGACATTCCGATTAAACTATATTTGCAAATAAATGCTGTGATTGAGTGAGATTCACATTTTTTCCACCTTTGCTTCCGACGCACCGTGGAAAATATAAAGATAAATTATTTGTTGAACGTCCAGTTAGCGGTATGTTGTACTACATAATTCTCATTTAAACACTCACAATATAAGTGAGCCATATGTGTCAATACATTTATTTATTGAGTGAGCTTTACTGTTTTGTTAGCCTGTGTTTTTGTGCCTTCATGGACAATTTAAAGATACATTATTTGGTGAGCCAGCAGTTAGCACTCTCCTGCAATCCCCAATTCTCTGGTTAACACTGAGAATCTGAATACACCCTATGTATAAATATATTGTGATTAAGTGAAATTCTCTTCTTTTCCGGCCTTTGCTTTCGACCCACCGTGGGTAGTTTCAAGATAGATTATTTGGTCAGCCGGCACTTAGCGCTTTCTTTCATTTTAATTTATCTGAAAACCAGAGAAAATCTGCATGAGCTATATGAACAAATACTTTTGTTGAACGTCCAGTTGGTGGTTTGTGGTTATACATATTTCTCTGATTAACACTCAGATTATGAATGGACCTTATGTCTAAATACATTTCGTGATTGAGGTAGCTTTACTTTTTTGCGAGACTGTGTTTTTGACCCACCGTGGACAATTCAAAGAATGATTATTTTGTGAGTCTGCAGTTAGCTTCCTCTTATATTTGATTATTCTCTGCTTAACAGTGAGTATCTGGATGAGCCATATGAGCACATACGTGTTGTGTTTGAGTGTTTAACATTTTTTGCCAGCCTGTGGCTTCGACCCACAGTGGACAAATCAAAGACAGTTTATGTGGTGATTCTGCGTTCAGCACTCTCCTATATTTCATAATTCTCTAGGTAACACAGAGAATCTAAATGAGCCGTATGTGCAAATATTTCTGTGATTAAGTTTGCTAGCCTGTGTTTTGACCACCGTGTAAATCTTGAAGAAAGAATATTTGGTGAGTGTGCAGTCAGCGCACGCTTATATTCCTTTATTCTCTGGCTAACGCTGAGAATCTGCATGAGCCATTTGCGCAAACACTTGTTGTGATGGAGTTAGTTTCGCACTTTTTGACAGCCTGTGCTTTTGACCCACTGTGGACGTCTGAAATATGAATTATTTGGGGAGCGTGACATTATCGCTCTTTTACGTTCTGTTATTATCTGGTTAAAACTGAGAATCTTAATAAGCCGTATCTGCAAATGCATTTTGTGATTGAGTAAGCTTCCCTTTTTTGGCGGCCTGTGCTTTCTAGTCACCGTTGAAAATTTTAAGAGAGATTAGTTTGTGAGCGTGCAGTCAGCGCTCTCCTATATTTCATAATTCTCTGGTCAATACTGAGAATCTGCGTGAGCCATTTGCGAAAATACTTGTTGTGATTGAGTTAGGTTTTATAATTTTTTGCCAGCCTGTCCTTTTGCCCCACCATGGACAATTTAAAGAGAGTATGTTTGGTGGACGTGCAGCTAGCGCTCTCCTATATGTATTTATTCTCCAGTTATTACTGTGCATATGAGCGCGCCGTATCTGCAAATGCATTTTGTGATTGAGTGAGCTATTTTTTGCTGGCCTGTGGTTTCAATCCACCGTGAAAAATTTGAAAAGAGTTTACTTGATGAGCCAGCACTGAGCGCTTTATTAAATTTCCAAGTTTTTTATTTAACACTGAGAATATATTTGAGCCATATGAGGAAATACTTTTGTAATTGAGGGAGCTTCTTTTTTTTGCCAGCCTGTGTCTTTGACCCACCATGGAAAATTTTAAGATAGGCTATTTAGTGGATGTGTAGTTAGCGCTCCCCTATATTTCATTACTTTCTTGTTGACACTGAGATTCTGAATGATCTATATCAACATATACATGTTGTGATTGAGTGAGCTTCTCTAATTTTTTGCGAGCCTGTGCTTTCAACTCACCGTGTACAACTTACAGATAGAATATTTGGTGAGCCTGCACTTTGATCTTTCTTATACTTTAAATATTCTGGTTAGTATGGCGAATCCTAAAGAGTCATATAGGCGAGTAATTTTGTGATTGAGTGAGGGCCTCGTTTCTTGGCATCCTGTGTTTTTGACCCAGCAAGGACAATTAAAATTGGATTATTTGCTGAGCGTGCAGTTAGCACTTTTTTATATTCCATGATTTTCTGGTTAACACTGAGAACACGAGTAAACCATATTTGCAAATAAATGCTATGATTGAGTGATCTTCACCTTTTTTACCAGCCTGCACTTTCGACGCAGCGTGAACAATTTAGAAATAAAAACTTGGGTGGACAACCAGCTTGCGCTCTGTTGTATTTCATTAGTATTAGGTAAACACTCATAATGCTAGTGAGCCATATGTGCAAATACACTTTAATATTGAGTGAGATTCACATTTTTGCCGGCCTGTGCTTTTAACGCACTTTTGAAATTTTAAACATGTATTATTTGGTGAACCTGCACTTATCTTACATTTTAAATTATCTAGTTAACACTGAGAATCTGAATGAGCCATATGTGCAAAAAAATTTGAGTTTGAGTGAGCTGCTCATTTTTTGGCAGCCTATGCTCTCTACTCGCCATGCACCATTTGAAAATAGATTATTTTGTGAGCCTACACTTGGCGCTCTTTTATATTCCTTAGTTCTCGGGTTAACCCTGAGAATCTGAATCAGCCATATGAGCAAAGGATATTTTGATTGACTGAGCTTCACTTTTTTTTTACCGGCCTAATGTTTTGACTCACCGCGGACCATTTAAAGATAGAATAATTTGTTGACGTGCAGTTAGCGCTCTCATATACACCATTATTTTCTGGTTACCACTCAGAATATGAAGGATCCATATGTGCAAACACAGCTTGTGATTAACTGAGCCTCACTATTTTTTGCCAGCCAGTGCTTTCGACTCACCGTGGAAAATATAAAGTTATATCCATTGGTGAGCCTGCAGTTCGCCCTTTCCTCTATCCGATAATTATTGGGATAACACTGAAAATCTGAGCGGACATTTGTGCAAATAACTTTGGGATTAAATGAGTTTTTTATTCTTTTTGCCGGCCTGTGCAGTTAGCGCTCTCTATATTTTATTATTATCTGGTTTATATTAGGAATCTCAATGATTCTTATGTGCAGATACATTTTGTTATCGAGTGAGCTTCACATCATTTGCTGGCCTGTGCTTTTGACCCTTCGTGCACAAATAATAATGTAATATTAGAGGAGCCTTTAGTTAGCGCTCTCTTATGTTGTCACGTTACACCGTAACTGCAACCTGTAGATATTAGCACATAAGGACGTCAAATTCATTCAATCAACGGCAATACAACTTTAACAATTTATCTGCAAGTGCATCCTCGTGCTCTTTTGAACAACGGCACATACAAGCCTGCCAGCATCTATGGAAATATTACTTGCAGACCTTTTACTAGTGGCATTACCCCCCTTCCGAAAGAGCACTGTCCTGATGTCACAACACAATTACCAGAAGAAAACACATACGATGAGCAGTACACAAGGGGGTGTCCACAATCACTGTAAGTATACTCAAGAGAGTTTGACGAATATTCAGCGTTGGTAAAATGGTTTTGTTCTAGAAACATGGACGGCGGGTGGCTGTTGTGAACGGTGGGATTGACAAGCAATGTCCTCCTCAAGAACCTCGTAGTTCACTTCGCTGAGACGACGGAGAATTCTAAAGGGACCAAAATAGCGGTGTAACAACTTTTCCGACCGGCCCCGTTGTTGAATAGGAGTCCACAACCATACTTATTCTCCGGGTTGTTAAGAGACATCGCGACGACGAGCGTAGTACCGCAGTATGTCGATGCGTTGTTGGTTATGAATTCGTTCCACAGCAAGCTTACGAGCTGCGTGTGCCAGTCTGATAAATGCACTCGTTCTCCGGGTTTTTAAGAGACATCGCGACAACGAGCTTAGTACCAGAGTGCGTCGATGCATTGTCGGTTATGAATGCGTTTGACTGCAAGCTTACGAGCTCCGTTATACCATCAAATAAATTCGTTCGTCTTGACACTAATTTGGTGCCTGCCTGATAGAAGCATGGCATTCAGCATTATGGTGACCTCCCTGCCGTGAAGCAACCATGATGCTGTGAATCCAGTTGTTTCTTGCACAGCACTGTTGTAAGGAAACATGATGTAAAGGAGGATGTCATCAAAGTTTTTGTGGTCTTGGTCAACGTACATGGAAAACATTTCGGCGATCGTCTTGTTTAGTCGCTCTGTAAGGCCTTTGCTTTGTGGTTGTTATGCAGTAGTTTTTCAATGTACTGTGCCGCTATGCTGTATGACGTCTTGTACTATTCGGGCGGTAAAAGCTGGGGCACGATCACTTACGACAACTGCTGGTGCTCCGTGTCAGAGGACAATGTTCTTCATAAAAAAGTGGGCAGTCTCAATCACAGTGCCACGTTGCAATGCCTTCGTTTCGCAGTAGCGCGTCATGTAATCGATAGCGACTACAATCCTGTGGTTGCCGGCTTAAGCTCCACCTGGCTAGACGTCCGAATGGGTCTTTAAGGATCGCCAACCAGCAGATCGCATGATGATCGGTAACAACTCTGAACGGGCGACCATACAGGTACGGTCTACGTTTTTCTATTCCCCAGACAACAGCTTGGCCCTCGTTTTCAGGGGTTGTGTAATTCGCCTCCGCAGATGATAAAATCAGGCTCACATAAGCAATAGGTGGTTCGACATCACCTTGCCACTGGATGAGGACTGTACCATGGCCGATGTTACTGGCGCCTGTGTGTATTTCAGTGTCGGCATCTTCTTCGTAGGGTGCGAGTAAGGGCTCAGCCTGGAGACGCTGCTGCAGCTCGGAGAAAGTGCGTCTTTGCTCAGAGCCCCACACGAAGGGAACATCTTTTCTCGCACGGGTGAGGGGTTCGGCAATGTTTGGAAAATTCGGACAAAACGTTCTTAGTATGCGCAGAGGCCTAAAAATCGACGCACCTCACGTTTGTTTGCAAATGGTGGGAAATCTGCGACATTCAGTGTTTTGCTGGGTCCGGCCTAACACCATCGTGACTAACAAGGTTGCCGAGAAAGTTTGTTTTGTTGTGACCAAAATCACATTTTGTGGTTTCAGTGATAGGCCTGCCATGCGAATTGCGGCGAACACAGATCTAAGTAACTGCAAATGCTGCTCAAACGTTTTGGAGAAGACAACGACGTCGTCTAAGTAAACAAGGCATGCTTCCCACTTGAGACTGGAGAGTACTGTATCAAACATCCTCTGGAATGTCGCAGGGGCAGAACACAGACCGAAGGGCAGCACCTTCAATTCGTACAGACCATCAGGCGTTATGAATGCTGTTTTTTCTCGGTGGCGTTCATCAACTTTGATTTGCCATAACCGCAGCGTAAATCCATAGAGGAGAAGTATCGGGTGCGTTAAAGGCGGTCTAGTGAATCGTTGTTGCACGGAAGAGGATGAACGTCTTTCTTTTTAACTTTGTTGAGTTTGCGGTAATTGACGCAAAATCGAAGAGTGCCGTCCTTCTTATTTACTAGCACGACGGGGGACGACCATGGACTGTTTGAGGGTTGGATTACGCCATCTTTGAGCATCTGCTTCACTTGAGAACCTATTGCCTGTTGTTCTATTTGTGATACTCGGTAGGCGTGCGGTCATATGGGTCGTTCAGCATGGTCTGTGACATTGCGGTGGCTTACGGTTGGCGTTTGCTTTATCTTGGATGTAGATGCGAAGCAGTCGCTAAACATGTGAATTTGCTCTTTCTGCGCACATGACAGCTTCGGATTGGCATTGACTGTATCGACTACTGTGGTGTCACTTTCAATGACTGCAGAAATTGGGGCTATCGTCATACGCGCTTCATCGCAAATGGATTCAAAGTGAGCGATAGCTGTTCGCTTGGCCAAATGTTGGTATGCTCCACTAAAATTGGTGACAGACAACTCAGTCGTCCCATGTTTATATTGAAATATGCCATGGGCAACTCAGACTTGCTGAGACAACAGCACCGAAAGGATGACTTCAGCGATACCACTACAGCCATGATCTATATCGCCCTGTACAGTAATGAACAGACTGGTGCGTGGCGGAAACGTGATGATGTCGCCGACAATGCGAAGCGCAGTCTTCTGTGGATCGAACCACAGTCGTCAGCAAACATTACGAGGCAGTCTCGAAGATTTTTAACAGTGCAATGCTCGCGAAAGAAATTCATCCCAAGGAAAACTTTCCGGGAGCATTCGAGAAGCACAAAGAAAGAAGCAATGAGCATCGGCTCACGGATTTGCAGCCTTGCGGTGCGTCTCCATATTGGTGTTAAGAGATGACCACCTGCTGTCCGAAGGTTTGGTCAATGCTGCCAACGAGTCATGACTTTCTTGAGTTGAGCCACAAGTTCAGTGCGGATAACTGAGTAGTAAGCGCCAGTGTCCATCAGACCGGTTACCGGTTGGCTTTGGACAACAACTGCAATGTCAGCAGAAACAGGTTCGTCGGCGATGTGAGGCGTTGGCTGAAAAGAATCGGCGAAGGTCGGCGGAGGCTGTTTTGACGATAGGTTAACAGTGGTCCCCCCTTTCTGGAGGCTGCTGATCCTAGTTTCGCCGGCGTGGACTTGGGGACCTAGCGCATCGTCCACTAACAACATCGGCGAAAGTAGAGCATTGATTCGAGGACGTCAAGCGTCGAGGAGACGGAGAGCGTGATTGGCGTCGCTGAAAATTCGGAGACGGTAGACTTGCCAAGTATTCTGCGATAGCGCAGGGTCGTTCCCTATCCCTGGGCCGACGAACGTCTGGCCGAAATTCAGGTAGGCCCATCTGTCTGTACGAGCACTCTCGGTACAAGTCACTTGGCTCACCACAGTGGCCGCAACGTAGCCGGTTGTCGGAAGCGCGCCACACGGTAGACTTCCGCACATTAGGTCGCGGATTCTCATAGTGTGGCGGGCCCGAGGTGTACTGCGACATCTGCAGGCAAGTTGGTCGTTGGATTTCATAGTGCGGTAGGCGCGAGGAGCGTTGTGGCGTCTACAGGCTGGTCGGTTGGGGAAAATAGCTGGCTGCTGGCGCAGGAGTGCGTACAGCTTCAGCATGCCTTAGCAAAGGAGCTTCGGCTGGAGGCGCCACTAATGGTCGTACAAGCTGCCACACTTCTTCACGGACGACGTCTGTCAGAGCAGCCACTTCAGGCTGTGATGGCACTGTGTGAAGCTTTTACAGCTCGTCGCGTACAATGCTACGGACTAGCTCAGCAAGGTCTCTCACGCTCGTGACGTCGGGTGCTGCCAAGGGGGCTGAAAGAAATGCAAGGTTGTCAGACCACTCATAGTGCGAAGACCATTGTTTTAGCATTCGCTCTATTGTTAACACTTCACGGAGCATGCCCGCGATGGTAGCTGGTGGGTTTCGTACAAATACTGTAAACAGCTGCTCCTTGACACTTCGGATCTGAAAGCGTATCTTATTGTCTTCCGTCAATACAGATTCAGCCCGACAGAGCATACATCTCCTCAACGATCATGGCCATGGTTTCATTTGGTCTTTAATTGTGAGGATTGAGGAGACGTTCTGCTTGTTCTTTCCGGTTGGTGCTGACATACGTGTTCCGGAACTCAATGCAAAACACCGGCCAGGATGTCAAAGCAGCCTCATGGTTCTCAAACAATATACGCGCTGAATCCTCCAGGTAAAAATAGACATACCGCAGTTTCCGGTGCTCGTCCAACTCGTTGGTGACGGTGACTCGATCGTACTGGTCTAGCCAGTCTTCAACGTCTTCGTAGGGCTCCCCATGGAAAGGCTTTGGGGTTCGAGGAGCTAGTGGCCATGGAGTCGACGGAGTCACGGTGCATTAGGTCTAGCTTGCACTTTTCGCATTTTCCATGGTTCTATGGTTCTGGAGCCATCCGGAAAAGGGCCGAATAGGGGTGGTAGGCCCAGTCACCGGCGACTGCGTTGAAGGTTGGCTGTTTCCACCAAGGCGTCGATGTTGGGGCCGAGATCTTCGACGTGATCAGAGTGCATAGACTATTACCCAGCACCTACACCGGTGTCACGTTTCACCGTAACTGGAACCGGTAGATAATACAACACAAGGAATTCAAACAGATTCGATCAACTTTGCTCTGGTTTGCTATCATAGATACATAGCACGTACCCTTTTTGGGGGATTAGCCAAGAATCCAACGTAGAGACTGGTAGATGTTATTTTAGGTAATCTCTAAAATTTGAAACCTAAAATAAAGAAATAAAATGACAAATATACGAAAAATATTTAATTTAACTACGAGTATTATGCTTATGAGCCTGTATTCCGGACTGCCGTAATAAAGTGACGGGAATAATTTTGAAAACTTGAGTTTTAACCTAACAAACTGACGAGAAATTTTAAATGCCAGGTTAATATGCCAATCGTTGACTATTTATAATTAATTTACACACGGCATCAAAGGCATCCCTCTGGCAGTATCCCAAGCCTGAGGCACCGAAGCTTAAAATATTTTCCTCTGATAAGGTCAAGCATATATTGTAAAAAGGAGTAAATAGAAATTAAGTTCTGATACGAGAATATCTTGCACATTTTAAAACGTAATTGTGCAATATTTTCCAGTTGTCCACAGAATCGGCAGAAGCGTGACATTTTTAGACCAGCCCTGTACATATAAAATTTAATGGGGCGACACGACATGGAAATCTGGTGATCATTACTTCTGATTGTCGATACTGGCTCCAGTGCGATTTCTATGGATATTTTAGGTTATGTTTCATCCACGTGGTTATTGCTTCCATCCTATCTGTGTGGATAGCTGATCTTCTGAACCTGATTGCAGCGAAGTATTCTACCACCGGGACAGCCTGAATTATTGGGAGATGTAGTGATGAGCGGGCTAAGGCGTAGGTTATTTCATTTATTGTTAACCCACATTGACGTGGTACCAATACTGGATTAGGAATTTCAGCTGAGACGAAATGACCGTGATGGCACAAGAGGTATGAGAAGTTGTAATAGCTGTGCATACAGATAGTGATTCAGTAATTATAATTGCTCAGTTCTCAAACCGCGGAAGTTTTCGCAGTGCTATGAGGCCTACCATTAGCTCTTCCTAAAAACAGGAGTTAAATCGGGTAGCCTAACAGCAAATGACCGACCAAGTGATTGGGAGACTATTCCTATGCCCGCACTTTCGTCATTGACGGAAGCATCAGTGGCTATGATGTTACATGTCTGCTTATACTGCAGGAAATCTGCTAGTCTGCTCTCTAGAAACTTGCGGGATTGAAATTTAGATATGGGAGAAAAGATCTCTTTATATTCTATATTAGGCATATGGTTTGAGATATCAGAAGCAATTACGTCACTAATGTTGACATTTATACTTCTCAGTTTTTTTTGTACGTAGATTATCTGCGGTGTATGAAAATGAGGCCAATGTGTGAGAAAGAACGAATCTGGGTCACTGGTGAAAACATCTTCAGCTCTTCTCACTGGTAAGTTGTACAGATTTAAAAATGTACGTTCTGTTAACAAGCGGAATCGACAGAACGATTTAGGAAGACGCGCATCCTGATAAATATGATTAATTGCTGTAAACCTAGGGAGCCCCAGACAAAAGTGCAGAGCTTTCCGCTCCAAGTAAACCGACTGCTTAGTTTTGTATGCTGGTCCTCCTGAATCCATTATTACAAGATGTCTCTACGTACGCCAAATTTGTGATTACTTATTCTTTGCAGTAAGCCTAAAGCCCGTTGGTCATTAGCCGCAATGCACTCTATATGTAGACTAAAGTTAGGTTTTTCAACGCACAAAACACCCAAATATTTAAGGAAGTCTACTTGCGAAATGGGTTCCAGTATATATACAATGTCAATTGAAATAGAATCGGTTATGGGAAACGCCAAGAGAGCGCTCTTTCCTACATTTTAAGCCAATAAAATCGACTGCAGCCATCTTTCTAGCATCTACAACTATATCTGTAATTTTTGCTGTAGCGCATAAATATCAATTTCAACAGAATTAAGGTTATATCATCAGCATATACATAGACGTAGATATCATGGCAGTTTGGTATAAAACTCATCAGTATATTAAATGAAAGAGGTGGAAAAACTGCTCCTTGGGGATCTGCACGATTCTTTATGTATCTATGTGACGAGCATCCATTCTTGACACAATAAAATTCCCGTGCGGTCAAAAACTTGAATAACCATGCCGTCATGTACTGTGAGAAGTTTAACGTCATCAGTGTATTCAGCAAAATCGAATGTTCAACGCTATCATAGGCGTTTGCAATGTCAAGAGTCACTAGTGCTACGTGTTGTTTTCTTTTTTTATCCAGCTGTCTTCGGCTCTCTAAGTCTGCATGAGCACACCAGATTGAACAGTCGCACAGCGGCACATGCAAGCCTGCCAGCATCTATGGAAATGATACTTGCAGAACTTGTACTAGTTGCAATATGGTATAATTCTCTGGTTAACACTGAGAATTCGAATGAGCTATATGTGAAAATACTTTTCTGATCGAAAGAGCTCAACTTTTTTTTTGCCAGCCTGAGTTTGTGACCCACCGTGGACAAATAAAGACAGATTGTTTGGTTAGCGCGCAGTCAGCGCTTTCTTATAGTCTAATATTCTATGGTAAGACAGAGAACCTGAATTAGTCATATGTGCAAATATACGTTGTTCTTGAGTGATATTCACATTTTTCCAGCCTGTGCTTCCGTTCAAACGTGGACAAATAAAAAAAGTTTTGTAGGCTTGCAGTTAGCGCTCTCTTGTAATCCATCATTTTTTATTTGATTTAAACAGATTTTATTTCTAGCAAGATACAGAAAATTGAAGAGAAGCTGAAGGCCGATCGCCCTGACGTGGCTTCGCTACACGTAATGTTAAACGTCCAGCAAACAGTGCTACATCAAATAATATTATCAAAATCCCAATAATACTATCAAACAAAGCAAAAAGAAGCATAAAACAAGATATGGATGACACAGACATACAAAAAATAGGCGACATAGACATTCGCTATCAGACATTCTCTGGTTAACACTGTCAATCAATATGAGCTATACGTTCAAATACATGTTCTGATTAAGTGAGCTTCACTTTTTTGCCAGTCTGTGCTTTCGACTCATCGTGAACAATTTAAATGTGGAATATTTGTTGAGCCTGCAGTTAGTGCGCTCCCATTTTTTAAATTATCTGGTTAACACTGAGAGTCTGAATGAGCTATATGTGCGAACAGCTTTGTGATTAAGTGAGCTTCACAATTTATTGGCAGCCAGTCCTTTCGAGCTACCGTAGTTTATTTGAAGATAGATTTGGTGAGCCTGCAGTTAGTGCTCTTTTATGTTCCATAATTCTCAGGTTAACACTGAGAATCTGAATCACACATATGTGCAAGGAATATTTTGATTCAGTGAGCATCACTTTTTTACCAGCCTGTGCTTTTGACTCACCGTGGGCATTCAAAGACAGAATATTTATTGAGCTTGCAATTAGCGATCTATATATTTTCAATTGACTGGTTAACACTGAGAATTTAAATGAGCCATATAAGCAAATAATTTCGTGATTGAGTGAGCTTCACGATTTTTCGGCAGCCTGCCCTTTCTATCCATCATGGACCCTTTAAGAATAGATTATTTGGGGGACGTGCAGTTAGCACTCTGTTATATTCTATTATTGTCTGATCAGAACTAAGCATATGATGGAGCTATTTGTGTAAATACACTTTGTGATTCAGTGTGCTTCACTTTTTTGCCAGCCTGAGCTTTCGACTGACCTTAGACCATTTAAAGTCAGATCATTTGGGGAGCCCGTAGTTAGCGCTCTCTAATATTTCATTATTCTCTGGTTAACATTTAAAATCCAAAGCACCCATATGTGCAAATACAATTATGCTTGAGTGAGTTTTACGTTTGCTTTGCCGGCCTGTGCTTTCGACCAACCGTGGACAATTTAAAGATAGAATGTTTGGTGAGGCTTCAGTTACTGCTCTTTTATATTCTATGATGCTCTGGTTAACACTGAAAATCTAAATGAGCCATACGCGCAAATTCATGTTGTGATTAAGTGAATTTCACACTTTTTTGCCAGCATGTGCTTTCAAGCCATCGCTACTACGGAGAATTTAAATATAAAATATTTGGTGAGCCTGCCGTTAGCGCTGTTTTTTTTTTTTCATAAGCCTCTGGTTAACACTGAGAATTGAAATGAGCCATTAGTGAAATAACTTTGTGATTAGGTGAGCTTCACTTTTATTTGCCAGCCTGTGCTTTCAACCCACCGCGGACGATTTAAAGATAGTATATTTGATGAGCCTGCAGTTAGCACTCTCTTATATTTTAAATTCTTTAGTTAACACTGAGAATCTGAACTAGGCAATTGTGCAAATATATTGCGATTGAGTGAGCTTTAATTTTTTTGCCAGCTGGTGCTTTCGACTAATTGTGGCAATTTTTATTATACTCTTTTTTATACCTATATTCTCTTGTTAACACTGAAAATCCAAATGAGGCATAAGTGAAAATACTTTGGTGATTGAGTGAGCTTAACTTTTTTGTCAGCCTGTGCTCTTGATTCAACGTGCACAAAAGAAGATAAATTATTTGGTTAGCGTCTGGTCAGCGCTCTCTTATATTCCATAATTCTCAGGTTACACAGAGAATATGAATGGATATATGCACAAATACTTGCTGTGATTGAGTGAGATTCACATTTTTGTTGCCAGCTTGTGCTTTCGTTTAATCGTGGACAAATAAGCATAGAATATTTACTGAGTTTGCAGTTTGCTCTCTCTTATATTCTGTGATATTTTATTTGATTTGAACAGATTTCTGGCGAAAACCAGAAAAGTGAACTGAAGATAAAGCCAATCACCCTGATGTAGCTTCGCTTCAAGCCCGCCGGTTAGTCTAGTGCCTAAGGTACTCCGCTGCTGACCCGCAGGTCGCGGGGTCGTATGCCGGATGCAGCGGCTGCATTTCCGATGGAGGCAAAAGTTTTGTAGGCCCGTGTGCTCATATTTGGCTGCACGGTAAAGAACCCTAAGTGGTCGAAATTTCGGGTGCCCTCGACTACGGCGTTTTTCATAATCGAGTGGTGGTTTTGGCACGTTAAACTCTCCATATCAATCAGCTTCGCTTCACGAAATCCTAAAACATTCACCAAACGGTGCTACTTTGAGTATTATTATCAAAATACAAGAAGCAGCGAAATAACAAAGTACAACAGTAGCATCAAATAAAAAATGGGGGACGTAGACATACAAAAAGGGCTACATAGACATACAGTATCAGATATGCTCTGGTTAACACTGTGAATCTGAATGAGCCATGTGGGTAAATGCATTTTGTGATTGAGTGAGTTTCACATTTTTTGCCGGCCTGTGATTTCGACTGACCTTGAAGAAATAAAGATAGAATACTTGGTTAGTGTGCAGTCAGCAGTCTCCTATATATTATAATCGTGTGGTTAATACTGGGATGCTGAATGAGCCATACGTTAATTTACAAGTTATGATTGTCTGAGATTCACTTTTTTTTACTTCCACTAGGGGGCTAGGCAAGGCTGGTGTGCCTCGCATGGGCTCTGTATTCTACGAAGCTTTTCTTGAAGCTAGACTGCTTTTTTTGCGCCACTAGTGGTCTCTCTTGAACTTGAGCAAGTTGCCGATGCTGCTGGTGAGTTCCTAAAACCTCTTGGTTTTTTGAGAGCTTTGCAAACTTCAACTCTTGCTGACCGCAGGAATGCCGCTTCGTTAGCCCTTACGCTACAGGCACCGGCATTGGGCCCGCGCTTCTATGCGCGTGCAAAAGTTCATTCGGCAACGCAGTTGCATGCAAGATGAGTTGCAAGGATCTACCTGCTACAGAATTCAACCCAGAAGAGTAGAGTGTAGTCCTGATTGCCCGACAACGCTCACCTCGAAAACAGTCAAAAGAAACTGAAGAAACGCAGTCAAGTAAAATGGCTTTAGCTGAAGAAACGCCAGCACGCAAAACGGAATCAGCACCCAGTGTTTCCTCAAAGCTCGACAACACAGCTGTGGCCCGTATTCGCCTAAAACAACTGCCAGGTTGCCAGTCGATGACTTCAAGATTGTCATTCGTCCGAGTGTGGGCGTAGATCTGGCCCAGTACAACCACGAAAAGTTACTCTGTGGTTGCCGACGAAGATCTTGTGTGAACTTATCTGGTCAAGAATATTTTCACCCTGTCCACTTCTTGCGCCGATCGAGTTGCCAACAATAGAACAAAACATGAACTCACGCTACTTTGTCGAAAACCGGGATTTGATGCATAGATAACTTCCTAGGACGGGGCACGGGCACTGGTTATCTACCGAGCTTGGAACGGTGAATCACCTTCGGACTTGCGTCAAGAATTACGTCCGACAAATTCCCTTCTACCATTAGTCAAACCAATAGACATGGGGCGTGCCTGCCGCTCAGTGCTCAGTTAATTCATCGCTGAGGAGCTTTCTTCTTCAGTCAAAATGTTTAGCATCCTCTACGCCGTTTTCAACCTTCCACTAAAGGTGGAAGCGTGTCTAAACTGTAGACAAGTCGGCTACCGACGAGATTCATGTTTTTTGCCAAATCGCCTCACTTGCTCAAGCTGTGAATAGAAACACCCGGAGAACTAACCCTGCACTCCACAGTGCGTCATCTGTGGGGACGCTCACAAGACATGCTACAGGGCATGCAAGCGACGCTTTCCGCGTGGCTTTAGCCGTCTCTCTCGGCAATGACAAAGGCCGCAACACGAGCACCTGCAGGAGCAGCCCGTGTTCCTGCTCGAGAAGGAGTTTTTTCCAAGCATCGACGATGGAATTTGTAGCAGTAGAAGCAATAGTCCGAGACGAAGCCGTAGCAGCAGAAGGAGAGTCCAGGACGAAACCGTAGCAGCAAAAGCAAACGCCCTGGACAAGCTGCATCAGAAAGCCGCAACTTCGACACAAAATTCAAATAGGTGAGCTGGGCTAAGCAAGCCTCTTGCTCCTGTTGTACTCTCTCTGACGCTGAAGAAAATTCTAAAACTTAGGAGACTATCGAACATCTCATGCGAGAGAATGAAGAGTTAAAGCAACAGTTGACTCTGGTGCTGGAACAGTTAGGTACACTTACAGCTGCCCCACCCACGTTTTCTCCACCCCTGTCTATCTCCTCCTCTATCATAGAACCTGATACGGCAGCCGAGTCAGGGACTGATAATATAGGTTCCTACCCACAGCCAGCAAAAAACAAAAGGATAGAGCAGCCCGTGTCATTGGAGGATGATTTTAAATGCACCAGTCAAAAATTTGGAAACAACACCGCGAGCTTAAACAAAAGGTTGAATTAGGCTTTACGCAAATTACTGAACGCTTCACTAAAACAGAGAGTATTCTAGACGTGTAAGTTGCTCGGCTCAAATCTCTTCCACAATATCCAGTTTCTCCAGTGCATTCGCAGCCATAACCCCCTCCTGCACCCTTGCCTTATCCTCACCCTCTTCACTCTGCATATGGCAATAATGTTGCCGTAGATAAAGAAACAAGACAGACAACCTCTCGCTATATATCATCTCTGCACAGGAGCCTTTGAAAGCTTGCAAACTCCTCGGATATCAGGCTGTACATTCGCATTCTAGCTCCCCATGGGCTACCACAAGTATTGCCGAAATATCTTGTTTATAGCGCACAATCTATCCAATCTTTACTGTGACTGCCTTCTTCTTGAACTTCTTCGGTGTCGTACAGAACAAGGCCCATAATTCATTTTGATATTATATTCTAATCCTGGAGATGGCCTCACTCCTGTTGTTGAAGCAATTGATAGGGCCATCCAAATAGAAAACTCTGAGGTTACAGCAGAAATACTCGGAACGGCACCAGCCTTTTTAAACACATTCAACAAAACAGGTGAACTCTAGTCACTGACTGCATGCTAACAACACGAATTGGCAACAGTGCGAGCAGAGATACCACTCCAGACCTTACTTTCACTAAAAATGTGCGACAAGCTAACTGGACACACAGTGGGGTCAACCTCGGAAGTGATCATTACATCCTAACAATTACACCGTCCCATGGCAATTTTCATCCAAAGTTTCATTTAAAACCTATTGTTGACTGGGACAAACATTGGGAAATCCAGGACCGAAACCGAGAGCAGCACATATCCACAATCCAGTAGATCTCGGGCTACTCCACCTACGGGAGGCCTATCAGAGCTCGGACAAACGATGGCTCAAGCAAAAGTATAATTGCAAACTAAAACTAAATATTGCACCGACTCGATGGCACTCTACATATGAAGAACTCTTGGTCCCTGCTTTGCCATATACTAGACCCATGCTCCTCGCGATCAGAAAGTAATCGAATTACGAAACTCTTCTTTGAAGTAGAAAAAGAAGGGCGATACGTTGAAACTGCTCTTAAAATACGTATTTCCCTGGCCCAAGGCGAGAATCGTTACCAACATACAATGGAGCTCCCAATGCGGACTTGGATGCACCAATTGCAGAGGCAGAAGTTTGGACTGCACAAAGAATACCTCGCGCCACATCCGCTCGAGAAATAGATGGAATTACTAACAAAGCACTCCGAAATTGAGACTCCAAGCCAGTGGTTGCTCCTTCTGATTACATGAATCAGGGCACGCTGCCCCAGGTATGAAAATCAGCTTTTTTCATACCCAAACATAACAAGCTGTTAGACTTTTATAATTTGAGACTTATTTCTCTTACCTCATGTACAGAAAAACTGATGGAGCATGTAATTCTCAATCGTCTTGATAGCTACATGAAACAAGAAAAACTGTTTCCCTCCACCATGTACAGCTTCCGAGTGGGACTCTCAACTCAGGATGTCATGCTGCAGATTAAGGAGGACGTGCTAAATTCTACTTTTCCACACATCATCACAGCCATTCTTGCATTGGACCTGACTAAGGCTTTCGATACCTAAGGTTTTCTATACAGCGGTAGCAAAGTGGCCGACTGTCGGAAGTGCGCCACACGCTAACTTCCTCAGATTATGTCGCGCATTCTCATAGTGTGGCGGGCCCGTGAAGTACTGCGGCATCTGTGAGCAAGTCGGTTGTTGGTTTTTATAGTGGGGCAGGCCCGAGAAGTGTTGCGGCATCTACAGGCTAGTCGGTCAGGGAAAGTTGCTGGCTGCCGGCGCAGGAGTGCGTACAGCTTCCGCGTGCGTTAGCAGAGAAGCTTCGGCTGGAGGTGCCACTAATGGTCGTAGCAGCTGCCACACCTCTTCACGGACGACGTCAGTCAGAGCAGCCACATGAGGCTGTGAAGGCCCTGCACGAAGTTTTCACAGCTCGTCGCTTGCAATGCGACGGACTAGCTCAGCAAGGTCTCTCACGCTCGTTACGTCAAGTGTTGCCAAGGGGGCTGACAGATATGCAAGGTTGTCAGACCGCTCATACTGCGAAGACCGCTGTCTTAGCATTCGCTTCATTGTTGTTCACAGAGGAATTCCACCACGGTAGCTGGTGGGTGTCGTACAAGAGCTGTGAACAGCTGCTCCTTGACACTTCACATCTGAAAGCGTACCGTTTTGTTTTCCGTCATAACAGAATCAGCTTGACAGAACAGACATCTCTTTAACGAACATGGCCACGCTTTCATTTGGTCTTTAATTGCGTGAGTTGAGGAGACGTTCTTCTACTACTTTCCAGTCGGCGCTACCATACGTGTTTGGCAGCTAAGTGCAAAACACTGGCCAGGATGTTAGAGCAGCCTCGTGGTTCTCAAACACAATACGCACTGAATCTACCAGGTAGAAATAGACATAACGCAGTTTCCGGTGCTCGTCGCACTCGTTAGTGACGGCCACTCGATCGTACTGGTCCAACTAGTCTTCCACGTCTTCGTAGGGCTCCCCATGAAAGGGCTTCAGGGTTCGAGGGGCTACATTCCAAGTAGCTCGCGGAGTCGCGGTCTGTTCTGTTTGGCTTGCACTTGTCGCATTTGACATGGTTCTAGAGTGTTTCGGAAGAGGGCCGCATTGTTAGGGTAGGCCTAGTCGCTGACGACTGCGTCTAAGGTTGGCTCTTTCTATCAAGGCGTCGATGTTGGGCCGAGACCTTCCTGGTGGTAACAGTGGACAGACTATTACGCAGCACCTCCACTAGTGTCACGTTGCACCGTAACTACAACCTGTAGATAATATTACACAAGGATGTCAAACGGATTCGATCAACTTTGCTTTGCTAAGCTATCCTAGATACACGGCACGTACCCACTTTGAAGGATTTGCCAAGAATGCAACGTTGTAGACCTAGATACATGGCACGTACCCACTTCGGTGGATTGGCCAAGAATGCAACGTGGTAAATGTTAAACGTGATATATGTTATTTACCACGTTTAATGCAAATGATAAAGTAAAAAAAATGTAAATGTAAATGGTAAACGTGGTAAATGTTATATTAGGTAAACTATGAAATTTGAAACGAAAATTAAAGAATTGAAATGGAATATACGAAAAATATTCAATTTACCTACAAGTAATATACTTTTGAGCCTCTAATCCCTCCGCAGGAGCGACTGTGCGAGTAAGCGTTTGGTGTTAGCGACACCACGGATCCGAGCTAACGGGAGAGTTTTGACTCCCTCCCACACCTAGCCGTGTGTGGCTTCGCCGTGGTCAGGGAAAAAGGGATTCTTGGGGTTGAGCCGAAGCTGGGTGATACGACCTTTAAGACCCCTGGCAAAGGCAACACACACCTTTGGCCTCGGCTTCACGTAGACGGCATATCTGGGCTGACCCACCCAGGGGAAATCGGAAGTCCCCTTTTCCTATCTCTCTCACCCTAATCTTTGTCTTTATCTCTCACTTTTTATCTGTCCTGTCGACTTTTCTCTTCCGTTTACATCCAAATTTCTTGGCGGCGAGAGTTAAACCTGTGTAGTTACCGAACCTTGGGTAGTTATATTCGGTTATAGCGGCGATGCATGGCTGGCGTCTCCAAGTGTTCATTATTCAACCTTGTAGCGTCCCCTTGTTGGGCTTGGTGTGGTGGGTGGCCACCATCTCCACCAAACTACATTATCTGTATGGACAACTTTTTCTTTCTCTTCCTGATCGCCAACCAAAAAGGTGGCGCACCGAAAAACCATTTTTTTTCCAAACCAAAGCAGCCCTTCTCCAAGTTTAATGTTGTGCATAGTCAGAAAGAGAACAAAACAGTCCGAGCAATATCACATTTTCTTGTCTCAAGAACACTCACTGAAGCAATCGGCCCAGGATTTCGTGTAACGAAGTTGGGAAGCGCTGGCCTTCTTTTGGAGGTTCGCGACAAGCTCCAGTACGACAACTTACCTAAACTGGTAGCATTTGGGGATTTCCTAGTTTCAGTGGACCCACACAGGCCAATGAATACAGTGTGCGGTGGGGTCTCAGATGATGACCTCCTTGGACTGTCCAAAAGTGAACTATTAGAAGGCTGGCAAGAACAGAATGACCTCAAGATCCAAACAACAATTTAACGATGGGACAAATAAGAAACACCCAAAAAACACATAATCACCACCTTTGGTACCAGTGACTTACCTGATTCAATTGAAACCGGTTAATACAAGCTCGGTGTCCGGCCCCCTGTGCCAAACCCTCGCAGATATTTCAAGTGCCAGTAGTTTGGACATGGGTCACAAAGTTGCAGAGGGCGCATTATTTGTGCAAATTGTGCATCCAACGAGCACGTATCAGATACGTGTACCTCAACAACCACATGCTGTGCGAACTGTGAAGGAGATTATGCTGCCTACTCGAGATCGTGCCAAATATGGAAGAAAAACAAATTTTTTTGATGAAAGTGAAGTTCAATCTGTCTTTTCAAGAAGCACGTAAACGGTTCTCTATTCATCAGTCCAGTCCTTCCTTCGCCAAAGTGAAGCGCCTGGGTGCGACGCCGCATCTTTCCGTGCCCGCAAAAGTCGCACATAGTGAGATTGCGGGCACGCCACAAGCACCTCCGGCTGGAGCAGCCAGTACTGCTCCACCACCTAACAAACAGGGCCAGCAGGCACCCAGGTCTGTCGGATCCCGGGCCACTACAAGCACAGTGAGGCCCGAAAGCACCGTGATTGTGTCTGTCGAGCAGGCACCATCCACCACCTCACAAGAGGTGATGGATACAAGTACGACTCCTCCGGTGCCCGGAGGAGTCGTACAGCTCTTTTGAGCGCTCGAAAAAATAAAGACTACAAAACAGGGCCTCCTGAGGACCCTGTAACGTAAGGCAACACCTTTGTATACACAGCACCACACAAATTAAAATGACACAAATATTACAGTGGTACCTCAGAAGACTGCTGAAAAACCTCGACAAAATTCAAGAACATTTACACAAATATACACCAAAAGTGCTGTGCGTACAAGAGACAAACCTGAAATCAAAACAAATAAACTTTCTTCGTCAATACACCATGTTTCGAAAGGATCAAAATGATGCAGTCGCGTCATCCGGTGGTGTTGCCATTGTTGTGGATCCAGGAACTGCCTGTACACTTTTGCCCCTTCAGACATCTTTTGAGGCAGTAGCGTCGGAGCCGTTCTCTTTAATATACTGGCCACAATTTGCTTTATTTATATACCTCCTCAGCACCAACTTAGCAAACAAGAATTCCAGGCGTTAATTCATGAACTTCCAGAACCGTACCTTCTCCTTGGAGATTTTAACGCACATGGCATTCTGTGGAATTACTCGCGCTGCGATGCACGAGGTCGTCTGATTGAACAGTTTCTTTTCTCCACTGGAGCATTTCTCCTCAATAGGAAAGAGGCAACATATTATAGCCTTGCTAACCATACCTACTCGTCAATCGACTTAAGCATTGTATCTCCATCGCTTCTTCTACTACTTCACTGAAAAGTCATTAATAATCCTTTTGGAAGTGACCACTATCCTATAGTTCTGAGCTCAGCAGTACCAAATGAAAGTACTCCACAAATTCCTAAATGGCTAATAGAAAAAGTCGATTGGAACCAGTTTTACAAGGCTGCTAGCTTAAGTTGGACTGACATATGCAGTTCTAGCTTAGATGCAGCTGTACAATACGTTTCTGCTTTTGTTATTAAGCTGCAGCTAAGTGTATTCCGCAATCTTCTGCACTGGGCAGAAAACGACGGCTCTCCTGGTGGAACAGTAAATGCCGGAATGATCGCAAACAACAAAACAAAGCATGGAAACTGCTCCGGGACTCACCGACAGCTGAAAATTTTGTCAATTTTAAAAACATCAATTCTCAAGCCAGGAGAACGCGTCGACAGGCCAGGAGAGAGAGCTGGCAGAGGTTTTTATCAGGAATCAATACATATACACACGAAGCAAGAGTCTGGAGGATGGACAGTAGTGTAGTAGGACGAGAATGACATCCTCTTTTTTTAGTAAGCACACAAGGCATTGGTTTGGAAGACCAAGCGAACTCTCTGGTGCACACTTTGAACAGGTCACCAGCTTGTCCCATTACAGTCGCGCGTTTCAACGATTCAAAGCAAGAACAGAAAAACAGAAAATAGAACGCAAATCCACAAACGATGAGACATACAATGAACCTTTCGTCATAGCTGAGTTAGAAGCATTATTAAACTGCTGTAACAAAACCGCCCGAGGCTCTGACCGTATATTATACGAAATGCTCAAACGTCTGTCTCCTGAAACCAAAAAAAGGTCTCCTTTCTTTGTATAATGCTATTTGGTTTTCCGGTGAGATTCCTTCCACCCAGAAAGAAGCAATCATTAATCCGATTCCTAAGCAGGGCAAGGACCCGTCTTTAGCATCAAGCCACAGACCCATGGAATGCCACAGACCCATGGAAAGACCCATGAAGCCACAGACCCATGGAGCATCAAGCCACAGACCCATGGAAAACCATGTAAGGTTTTTGAAGAAATGCTGAACAGACGATTTATGCATTTCCTTGAAACAAAAGACCTGCTTGACCCATGCCAGTGTGGATTTTGAGAGACTGACCACCTTGACCGTATCGAGGCACAGCTTTGTGATACTTTCATTCATAAACAATTTTTTTGTCAGTGTTCTTCGATATAGAGAAAGCCTATGACACTACGTGGCGCTTTTGCATACTCTGAGACCTGTCAAATCCAGGTGTTCGGGGTAGAATGTTGAAAATAATCGAAAGCTATCTGTCTAATCGGACATTCCGTGTTCCAGTGGGCACTATGTTGTCCTGTACATTTGTTCAAGAAACAGGAATGCCACAAGGAGGGATAATGAGTTGTATACTTTTTATACTGAAAATGAACTCTTTGCGCCTCGTTATCTCACGAAATACGTTTTACTGCACATATGTTGACGACGTGCTGGTCGGTCTTAAGCCCTGTAACCTCTCAGTGTGTGAACGTCAGGTTCAACTAGGTTCGAAAAAGGTCTCTCAATGGGCAGATGTAAATGATTTTAAGCTGAACACGCAAAAGAGTACCTGCATCTTGATCTGCCGAAAGAGTAGCGTTCATCCCAGTACCGAGGTTGACCTGCATGGTCAACGTCTGTCTCTGAAATTTGAGCAAAAATTTCTGGGACCAATATTAGACACAAAACTAAGCTTCATCCCATACGTCAAGTATTTAAAAGACAGGTGTTTAAAAAACCATGAGTATTTTGAAAGTGATATCACAAACTACGTGGGCAATGACAAGAAATGTCTGAATAATTTATATAAAAGCCTCGTACGTACGCGCCTAGATTCCGAAGCTATAATCTATCAGTCTGCGAAACCATCAGCCTTAAAGTTTCTCGACCCTGTCCGCCATCTAGACACACGCCTCTCTATGGGTGCTTTTCGAACTAGCCCCGTAGAGAGTCTATACGTAGAATCAAATTAATGGTGGCTCCACCTGCACAGATGCTACCTGTATTTTACATATTATTTCAAGGTTAACGCTGATGAGGAACATCCCGCTCAATCCACAGGTAATGATCTGTCCAACTGAACCTTGTTCAATAACCGCCCCTCGCTGAGACAGCCATACTCACTTCGTGTCAAGAAGCGGGCTAAGGAAACAGCTGTGCCCCGTTTAAAACCACATTTGATGGCTCTAGCAGTATATTTGCCACCATGAACGTGGCAAGTCATAGTCTGCGATGCATCTTTCATGGAAGTCACTAAAGACGCACCTTCTGTACATATCTGCACGCTCGTCCTCAAACTTCCACCAACAAACTTGCTTGGAATTTATCACAGATGCTTTGAAGTCTCACACTGGTGTGTTCTATGCAGCTGTTGGGCCATATTTACAACACCGGTATTCCGCACTTCGAAACAAGCATCTTCACTGCAGACGCTCACGCGGTATTTGTGGCTGTAAAGCATATTAAAAAACTGCAAGTACAACGTGCGGTAATATACACCGATTCGTTGAGCGTAGTGGTGGCTCTGAAAACTCTGCGAAGACATAAAATTCCTGTCCTTGTGCCTTGGTACTCCCTGTTATGCACGATCTACCCTCTTAAACGGCATGTTGTAGTCTGCTGGGTGCCGGGGCACCACGAAATTGCTGGAAACGTGTTTGCAGATCAGCTGGCCACATCTTCCTAGGACAACACTGGCGCCAATACATCTGTAGCTGTCACTGCGCTTGATCTGAAACCATTTCTAAGACGGAAACTCAGGGCGTGCTGGCAGCGCCTATGCGCTCGGCAGACAGAAAACAAACTGCATGTTGTCAAACCGAGACTTGGAGATTGGCCAACAGTATACAGATCACGCTACAGACAAGTCACACTTACAAAACTACAGATAGGACAAACACGCCCGACAAAATCATACCTTTTGTCTGGTGGCGATGCACCATAGTGTGAGAGATGTGGGGAACTGCTCACGGTTCTCCACAACCTTGTCAAGTGAAGTGATTTAGATTCTCTCAGAAAAAAGCACTTTTTATATTCCTTTCGACAACAAATATCCTGGCACCCATCAATATTCATCGGTAGAGAACCCCTTTTTCCTCACAAGTCACTTCTGGCGTCTTTAACAGATATACGTTCTTTTATTGTCATATATCCAGGTGCTTCGTAGCAGGATCTCTGAAGAGAGGTCGCTGCTGCAGTGACTACATCTCCGTCACTGTCTCACTACCACGACGTCTCGTCATTTAGTGGTATCGCACATATTTCACGTCTATGTCATGGTTTTAATGCTTCTATGTTTTTACCCACTTTAGCACGAGGCATTGTAAGGCCCTTTTACAGGCACGTGGCAATAATTGTTCATATATCTAGGCTTTTGAAATGGCGCTCTTTGGCCATCAATCGGCATTTGCGCCATTAAAACCACTCATCATTATCACCATGACCCTGTATTCCAGACTGCTGTAACAACCTGACGGGAATAATTTTGAAAACTTAAATTTTAACCTAACAAAATGACAAATAAATTTAAATACCAGCCTAATATGGCACTCATTGAGTACCTATAATGAAGTTACACACGGCATCAAATGCATCCCTCTAGCAGTATCCCAAGCTTGAGGCACCGAAATTGAATATTTTCCTTCGACAAGGTGAAGCCTATTTTTCTAAAAGGAGTAACTAGAAATTGAGTTCAGATGCGAAAATATCTTTCACAGTTCATAAAGTATTGTGCAATATTTTTCAGTTTTCCGCAAAATTGGCAGAGGGCTGATATCGTCAGACCTGACCTGTACCAAGAAAAGATTAATGGGTGGACACGACATCAAAATCTGTTGATCTTCACTTCTGGTTGTCAAGACTGCCTCCACTGCCATTACCATGAATATTTTGGGTGATTATATTCCGTCCACGTGCTTATTTCTTCCATCCTACCTGTGTGGAAAGCTGATATTCAAAACCTGATTGCGGTGAAGTATTCTACCACCGGGAGAACCTACCACCGGGAGAAGATTCTACCACCGGGCTAAGTCGTCGGCCATTTCATTTAGAGTTAACCTACAGTGACCTGGTACCCATACTAATTTTAGGTATTTCAGCTGAGATGGAACTAAAGATCGTAACGTCGTGATGGCAGAAGAGGTATGAGAAGTTGTAAGAGCTTTTCACGTGGAGAGCGAATCTGTAGATATTACCGCTCTGTTCTCATTCCGTGGAAGTTTTTGCCGTGCCTTGATGACTTCCATTAGCTCCGCCTCAAAAACAGAAGTGAAATCGAGTAGCCTCACAGCAAATGACCAGCCAAGTGATTTGGAGACTATTTATACGCCTGCCCTTTCCTCATTGACGGATGCATCTGTGACTATGATGTTACATGTCTGTGTATGCTGCAGAAAATCTGCAAGCCTGATCTCTAAGGACTTGTGGGATTGAAATTTAGATTTTAGAGGAAAGATTTCATCATATTTTATATTAAACATATTGTCTGAGATATTGAATTCACTTACGCCACTAATGTTGACAGTGCCGCTGTCTGTCTTCTTCTTTCTCTTGTCCCTCGTTATTGGCGCTGTTTTTATGTGAATTATGTCGTACCAACTCGCCCAAGCAACCACGTTAGCTACTTGACAATTATATTTGTCGGTTTCTTTTGTACATAGAAAATCTGTGGTGTATGAGAACGAGGTCAATGAGTGACAAAGAACGAGTCTGGGTCACTGATGAAAATGTATTCAGCTCTTCTCACTGGTAAGCTGTCAAGTTTTAGAAATGTGTGTACTGTTTAGAGCGCAATCGACAGAGAAATGTAGAAAGACGCGCATCCTGATAAAGAACAATAATTGCTGTAAACCTAGGGAGCCCCAGACGCAAACGCAGACCTTCCTGCTCCAAGAAAACCAACTGCTTAGTTTTGTACGCAGGTCCTCCTGAAAACAAGACCCATCCGAATTCTAGTAGTGGGTGCGTACACAATTGGTTGATCATTAGCATGGTGTCTCTCCACACGCCAAATTTGCGATTGCTCATTCTTGGTAGTAAGCCTAAAGCCCGTCGAGCATTAGCCGCAGTGTACTCTCTATGTGGACTCTAAATAAGTTTTTCAATGTACAAAACACCCCCATATTCAAGAGAGTCTACTTGTGGAACGGGTTTATGATTTTATACTTTGTCGTTTTAATCGGAATTGGCTATAGGAAACGCCAAGAAAGCGCTCTTTCTTACATTGAAAGTCATTGATATTGATTCAACCATTTTTATAGCATGTTCAAGTAAATTTGTATTTTGGCTGTATGGCATAAATATGATTTTCAGCAGAAAAGAAGGCTATATCATCAGCATATACATAGACATAGATATACTGGCAGTTCAGTATGGAACTCCTCAGTATAATAAACAAAAGAGGTGAAAGAACTGATCCTTGGGGAAATGCACGATTCTCTTCGTATCTATATGTTGAGCATTGATCCTTGACACAACAAAATTCCCGTGAGGTCAAAAACTCTGCTAACTACGCCGTCATGTACTGTGGGAAGTTCAAAGTCGTTAGTGTATTCAGCGAAATCGAATGTTCAACGCTATCATAGACTTTTGCAATGTCAAGAGTCACTAGTGCCGCGTGTGTTCGTTTTTTCGCAAGCTGTATTCGGCTCTCTAAGTCTGCATGGGCACACCAGATTGAACAATGGGATCTTTGTCCGCTTCTAGAAAGCGGAACAAACAAGCCTACCAGCATTTATGGAAATAATACTTGCAGAACTTGTACTAGTGGCAATATATTTTAATTCTCAGGTTAACACTGAGTATCCTAATGAGCTACAGGTGAAAAGAATTTTCTGACTGAAAGAGCTTGACTTTTTTGCCAGCCTTGCTTGTGACCCACCGTGAACAAATAAAGATAGATTATTTGGTGAGCGTGCAGTCAGCCCTCTTGTATATTCCATTATTCTCTGGTTACACAGAGAACCTGAATGAGTCATATGCGTAAATATATGTTAGTATTGAGTGAGATTCACATTTTTTTGCCAGCATGTGCTTCCATTCAACCGTGGACAAAAAAGATAGATTATTTACTAAGCTTGCAGTTAGCGCTCTTTTATATTTCATCATTTTTATTTGATTTGAACAGATTTCATTTCTGGTAAGAATAGAAAAATTACGGGAAGCTATCGGTCAATCATCCTGACGTTGTATCGTTACGCGTAATTCTAAAACGTTCAGCGAACAGAGCTACATTGCATAATATTATCCAAATACAAGAAGCAGCAAAATAACAAAGCACAAAAGTAGCCTAAAATAAAAAATAGGGTGACACAGACATACAAAAAAGGCTACACAGACATACAGTATCAGACATTCTCTGGTTCCACTGTGAATCTGAATAGGCCATACGTTCAAATACATGTTGTAATTGAGCGAGCTTCACTTTTTTTGCCAGTCTGTGCTAAAGACTCATCTTTGAAACTTAAATATGGAATATTTGTTGAGCTTGCACTTAGTACATTTTAAAGTATCTGGTTAACACTGAGAGTCTGAATGAGCAATATGTGCAAGTAATTTTGTGAATGAGTGAGCTTCACAATTTTTGGGCAGCCGGTGCTTTCGACCTACCGTGGTCCAATTAAAGATATATTATTTAGTGAGCCTGCAGTTAGCGCTCTTTTATGGTTCACACTAAAAATCTGGTTGAGCCATAAGCGCAAATACATGTTGTGATCGACTGAATGTAACCATTTTTTGCCAGCATGTGCTTTAGATCCTCCACCACCATGGAGATTTGAAAATAGAATATTTGGTAATCTTGCCGTTAGCGCTCTTTTATATTTCATAAGTATCTGGTTAACACTGAGAATATAAATGAACCATATGTGAAAAACCTTTGTGATTAAGCGAGCTTCACTCTTTTGCCAGCCAGTGCTTTCGACCAATCGTGGAAATTTAAAGATAGTATATTTGGTGTTCCTGCAGTTAGCGCTCTTTATTATACCAATATTCGCTGGTTAACACTAAGAATCCAAATGAGTCATAGGTGAAAATAATTGTGTGATTGAGTGAGCTTAACTTTTTTTGCCAGCCTGTGCTTTTGAACGACCATGGACAAAAGAAGATAGATTATTTCGTGAGTGTGTGGTTCGCGCTTTCCCGTATTCTATAATTCCCTGGCTAAACAGAAAATCGTAATGTACATATGCGCAAATTTGTGTTGTGATTGAGTAAGATTCACAATTTTGTGTCCAATCTTTGCTTTCGTTTAACCTAGTCTAAATAAAGATAGAATATTTACAGAGCTTGAAGTTAGCTCTCTCATTTATTCCATTTATTTTTATTTGAGTAAAACCGATTTCTTTTCTGGCAAGTTACAGAAAAATAAAGCAAAGCCCATCGCCCAAATGTGGCTTCGCTACACGAAAGCTTAATACGCTCACCGAATAGTGTTACCTTGAATAATAATATCATAATACAAGAATCAGCCAAATAACAATGCACAACAGAAACCTAAAATAAAAAAAGGGAGACATTGACATTCGGAAAGTTGGCTACTTAGACAGACAGTATCAGACATGCTCTGTTTAACACTGTGAATCTGAATGAGCCATGTGGACAAATGCATTTTGGGATTGAATGAGCTTCACATTTTTTTGCTAGCCTGTGATTTCGACCGACGGTGAACAAAAAAAGATAGATTACTTGGTGAGCATGTAGTCAGCAGTCTCCTATGTATTATAATTGTATGGTTAATACTGGGAATCTGAATGAGTCATACGTTCAAATACTTGTTGTGATTGAGTGAGCTTCACTTTTTTTACTTCTACTAGGGGGCCAGGAGAGGCTGGTGTGCCTCGCATGGGCTCCATATTCTACGAAGTTATTGTTGAACCAAGACTGCTTTTTTGTTGCCAACAGTGGTATCTCAGGAACTTCAGCAATCGCCGAAGCTACTGGTGAGTGCCTCAAACCTCTTCGTTCTTGAGGAGCTTTGCAAACTTCAACTCTTGCTAAACTGAGGAACGCTGCCTCATTATCCCTAACGCCAATGGCACCGTCGTCGGGCTCGCGCTTCGACGCGCGTGCACAAGCTCATTCGGCAACGCAATGGCATACAAGTTGAGTGGCACGGATCTACCTGCCACAGAATTCAACCCAGAAGAATGGAGTGTAGTCCTGAATATCCAAAAACACTAACCTAGACAGAAATTCAAGGAAACTGAAGGAACGCAGTCAAGTAAACCGCCGCGAGCTGACAAAACGCCAGCACGCAAAACGGAATCAGCAGTCAGCCTTTCCTCAAAGCTCGACGACACAGCTGTGGCGTGTCCTCGCCCAAAGCGTCTGCCATGGTTGCCAGTCGATGACTTCAAGATCGTCTTTTGTCCGAGTGCGGGCGTATATCTGGCCCAGTACAATCATATGGAGTTACGAGTGGCTTTAGTCGAAAACAGTGGACTGCAATGTGTGGTTGCTGACGAAGATTTTGTGCGCACCAATGTGGCCAAGAATATTTTCACCGTGTCTACTTCTTGCACCGATTGAGTTGCCAACTATGCAAAAATACGAGAACTCAAGCTACGTGGTGAAAAACTAGGATTTCACGCAGAGATAGCTCCCCCGGACAAGACACGGGCAGGGATCATCTACTGAGCTTAAAATGGTGAACAACCTAAAGACTTTCTTCAAAAATTACGTCCGGCAAACCCCGTCTACCAATAGTCCAAGCAAGGGAGATGTGGCGTATCTTACGCTCAATCCCGTCATGGCTGAGAAACTTCCTCCTTCAGTCACTACACCATTTTCAACTTTCGACCGAAGGTTGAAGCGTGCCTAAACTGCAGGCAAGCTGGCCACAGACGAGATGTATGCCCTTTGCCGAATCGCCTTACTTGCTCAAGCTGCGGACAGAACTACCCGGAGAACTAACCCTGCACTCCACAGTGCGTCATCTGGGGGGATGCGTCATCTGGGGGCATGCAAGCGACGCTTTCAGCATGGCTTTAGTCGTCTCTCTCGGCAACGACAAAGGCCGCAACAAGAGCACCTGCAGGAGCAGCCCGTGTTCCTGCTCGAGAAAGAGTTTTTTCCAAACATCGACGATGAAAATTGTAGCAGTAGACGCAAGAGTCCTGGACAAAACCATAGCAGCAGAAGCAAGAGTCCTTGACGAAATCGTGGAAGCAAAATCAAAAGCCGTAGACGAAGTGCATCACAAAGCCGCGACTTTGGCACAAAATTTGAAAAGATGAGCTGGGCAAAGCAAGCCTCTTGCTCATGTTGTATGCTCTCTGACGCTAAGGAAAATTCTAAAACTCTGAAGACTATCGAACATCTAATGCGAGAGAATCAAGAGTTAAAGCAACAGTTGGCTCTGGTGCTGGAACATTTAGGTACACTTACAGCTGCTCCACCTGCGTCTTCTCCACCGATATTCATCTCCTCCTCTATCATATAGCCTGATACGGCAGCCGAGTCAGGGACCGATATTATAAGTTTCTCCCCATAGCCAGCAAAAAAGAAAAAGTCAGAGTAGTTCGAGTCATTGGAGGATGATTTTAAATGCACCGGTCAAAACATTTGGAAAGAACACAGGAACTCAAACAAAAGATTATTTACGCTTTACGCCAATTTCTGAGCGCTTCACTAAGACAGAGACGATTCTAGACGTGTTAGTGGCTCCGCTTGAATCTCTACCACAATATCCACCCTCTCCAGCACCTTCGCAGCCATAACCCTCTCCTGCACCCTTGCCTCATCTTCACCCTCTTCACTCTGCATATAGCAATGGAATAGCCGTTAATTAGGAGACAACACACACAATCTCTCACTATATATATAGTGTTCTACACAAACCCCTGATGTCATCTTTGTACGGGAGCCTTTAAAAGCTTGAAAACAGTTCGGATATCAGGCTGTACATTCGCATCCTAGCTCCCCGTGGGCTACCACATATACACACAGGAATATCTCATTTATATCGCACGATCTCTCTGATCTTTAGAGTGACTGTTTTCTTTTGAACTTCTGCCGTGTGGTACAGGACAAGGCACATATTTTGAATATTTATTCTCATCCTAGAGATGACCTCACACCTATTGTTTAAGCAATTGATAGGGTAATCCAAATAGCAAACTCTACTCCCGGAGTTGTAATAGGAGACTTTCATGCCCCGCACGTAGATTTAGGTTACAGGAGAAACGCTCGGAATGGCACAAGCTTTTTTAAATACATTAAGTAAAACAGGTGCACTCTAGTCACTGACTGCATGCTAACAACACGAGTTTGCAACGGTGTGAGCAGTGATACCACCCCGGATTTTACTTTCACTAAAAAACGCTCGACAAGCTAAGTGGACACACAGTGGGGTCAACCTCGGCAGTGATCATTACATCCTAACAATTACACTTTGGCATGCCAATTTTCGTCCAAAGATTTATTTCAACCTATTGTTGACTCGGACGAACTTTGCGAAATGCAAGACCAAAAACGGAAAAATGAAATTCAAAACTACAAAGACTAAGCATCGCAGCCTAAACAAGATGTAGCTTATAGCGAAAAAGTAGCCCTAGTAGCACTTATCCGCAATCCAACTAAAACGAAAAATGGCACGAACACTCCAGCTTGTAACTGAACACGCGGCCGAACTTTCATCGCCGCAATGGAAGTAGATATGTAACCGACTTGATGGCGCTCTACATTTGAAAAACTCTTGGGCCCTGTTTCGCCTATATTGGACCTATGTTCCTCGCGATCTGAAAGTGATGAGCGACTTACGAAACTCTTATTTTCAGTAGAAAAACAAGGGCAAGAAGTTGAAACTGCTCTTAAAACTACGTGTTTCCCCGGCCAAAGGCGACAATCGTTACCAACCTACAATGGAGCTCCCAATCCAGACTTCGATGCACCGATTGCAGAGGTGGAAGTTTGGGCTGCACTAAGCATACTTTGCACCGCATCCACTCGAGGACTAGATGGAATCACTAACAAAACACTCCGAAGTTTAGACTCCAAGTCAGTGGCCGCTCCTACCGATTACACGAATCAACAATGGGAGCAGGGCACGCTGCCCCAAGAATGGAAATCGGCTAAGGTGGCTTTTGTACCCAAACCTAATAAGCCGTTATACGTTAATAATTTGAGGCCGATATCTCTTACATCATGTAAAGGAAAACTGACGGAGCACGTAATTCTCAGTCGTCTTAATAGCTACACAGAACAAGAAAAACAGTTAGCCTCCATCATGTAGAGCTTCCGAGTGGGGCTCTCAACTCAGGGTGTCACGCTGCAGCTTAAGGAGGACGTGCTAAATCCTACTTTTTTACACATCACCAGAGCCATCCTTGCATTGGACCTACTAAGGTTCTTGATAATGTTTCTCACTCCTCGATTTTACAATCTCTTCGCGAACTAAACGTAGGCTCTTGCACGCACAGGTATGTCACTGCCTTTCTCAGCAACAAGTTTGTCCGCCTAAAATTAGGCACTTTCAAAACCGATCCGTTCACGCTAGGTAGCAAGGGAACGCCCCAGGGATCAGTTTTGTGCCCCGTTTCTTTTTAATGTTACTCTCATAACACTAGCAAGGTAACTTTTCAAACTTTCTTCCATCAATCACTCCTTGTACGCGAATGACATCACCATCTGGGTGTATGCTGGCAACGACGGCGAAATCAAATCGAAGGGTCCGTTGGCCGCTGACATTATTGTTAAACACGCAAACAGCATTGGCCTCACCTGCTTCGTGGCTGAATTGAAACTTCTAGTAATTGACTCTAAAAAGCAAGATACACATCACATTCAAGTCATGCTTGATGACACCCCTTTTCGCAGGGTCAATGACATCAATATTTTAGGCCTTAATAATTCCGACAATGGTTGGAACGCTGACACCATCAAGTTATTCCACACTTCAGTACATAATACAGCTTTCTTCATCAAGCGCATATCTAATGGTCATCGTGGCATGAGGGAAGCAGACACACGCCGCCTCATTCAGGGCTTTTGCCTATGCAGAATTACCTGGTTCACTCCCTACCTATATCTCTCACCCACGGAGACCAAGCAACTTAACAGACTCATTCGTTCTGCCTATACCAGTGCGCTCTATCATCAACAGCCACGGATAAATTACTTCGAATTGCGGTGAACAAAACCCTGGAAGAGCTTGTAGAGGCGCATCTTTTCAGCCGATATCCAAGAGTATCACTCACAGAAAGAGGACCGGTACTCCTGCGCCATCTAAGAATCAACGTTCCTGGTCCCACCACAGCCACTCACGCAGTTCCCGTCACTATTAGCAGCAACCTAATATTCCCGGCACTCCCCGAAGATGCTCACTCAAGACATAATCGAGCGCGACGAGAAGCCTGAGCCAAGTCCTTTCAGAAGCACTTCCCTCCCACTTCTCCCGCAGTCTATGTAGGCGCGGCCAAATATGTATATTATCGAGCTATCGCGGCAACCGTTGTAGGCGGATTTCAATAACTGGTCGTTAGCGCGTCGATTCCTTATTCGACAGAATCCCTGGAAGTAGATTAGGTGGCAATTGCTATCGCCATTGTTCACTCCTCCGCTAAGTAAGTTTTTTATGATTCAAAGCTGCAATTTGTAATTTCCCCAATTTCCGAATTCATTTTCCGGCTGCTAAAAATCTTTGATCATCTCCTCCGCCAACCGGGCTCACAGCGATCTGCCTTCGCTTCGAGGTGCCCGGAATCAAATCCCCAGCTATCACAATATCAGGCTATTTTACTGAAAATCCTGCATAACGTATCTCCCACCACATAAATCTCTTTCCAGAAGTGATCAGGCTTTGTGGCGCAGAATTCAAAAGGACACAGTGACGACTGCTTTTCTTTCTTCCTTTTTACACATGGCAAAACATTGCGCCATTGCTTTACAATTTTAGGCAGCCTGTGCTTTCAACTCACCGTGGACCATTTAAAAATAGATCATTTTGGTGAGCCCGCAGTTAGTGCTCTCTTATATTCAATAATTTTCTTGTTAAGCCTGATATTCTCAATCAGCCATATGTGCAAATGAATTCGAGAGGGAGTGAGCTTCTCTCTTTTTTGTTGCCGGCCAGTGCTTTCGACTAACCGCGGCAATATAAAGATAGATTATTTGGTGCACCTGTAGTTAGCGCTCTTTAATATACCATTACTCTCTCGTTAATACCGAGAATCTGAATGAGCCATATGTGAAAATATTTTTGTGATAGATTAGGCTTCACTTTTTTTGCGAGCATGTCCTTTCGACCCACCGTGGACCATTTAAAGGTAGAATATTGGTGAGCCTGCAAAAAGTGCTTTCTTATAATTCAAATAATTTGGATAACACTGACAATTTGAATTAGTCATATGTGCTAATAATTTTTGATTGAGTGAGCTTTATACTTTTTAGCAGCCTGGGCTTTCGACCCACCATGGAGCATTTAAAGATAGAATATTTGGTGAGCCTGCAGTAAGCGCTCTCTTATATATTATAATTCACTGGTTAACACTGAGAATCTGAAAGATTCATATGTGCAAATACATTTTTTGATAGAGTGAGCTTCGCATATTTTTTTCACGGCATGTGTTGTGGACCCAGGGTGGACATTTTAAAGATAGAATATTTGGTGTACTTGCAGTTTGTGCTCTTTTATATGTTTTATTTCTCTGGTTAACATTGAGCATATAAATGAACCATATGTGCAAACAATTTTGTGAATGAGACCTTCACTTTTTTGCCATCCTGTGCATTCGACCTAGCATGCAAAACTTGAAGATAGAACATATGGTGAGCTTCCAGCTAGCGCTCTCCTATATTCCTTCGTGCTCTGGTTAACACTGAGAATCTGAATCAGCTAATGCGCAAATATATGATTACGAGGAGAAGGCGTGTGAAAAACACTCTTACTTTAGGTAAACAGGCAGGCTTACAATACGGAGCCCAGTCTGCATAGACTCGCCCTAAGCATCATCCTCTTTCTTATAATGTTCATTTGTGGCACCACGTAGCATTACCCCCGGTGGCAAAGGCACCATCTTGGTGCTTGGTTGGTCCAAGTAATAACGCTTCAGCCGAGTGACGTGAACAACGTCAGAACCCGATCAGGCGCAGGTTGAGTTAAGAGGTTAAATTTCATATGTCACGTTGGTGACTTGGCGCAACACATGGTACGGACCCGAGTACAGCGAAGTCAGCTTTTCGCACAGGTCCAGTCGCCATGACGGCGTCAAGAGAACTGTGTCACCTTGACTGAAGTGGACATCACGATGGAACGCGTTGTAGACCAGTCGTTGTCGTTTCTGCGAATCGCTCAGACGCAGGCGAGCATTCTCACGTGCATGTAGAGCTCTAGAGATCACACCACGGACATATTCTGACATGTGGCTAACGGCAGGTTTGAGCGTGTCAAAAGACAACGTAGGTTCTCGTCCATACAGGAGGAAAAATGGCGAAAAACCTGAGGCATCATGCCGTGACGTAATATGGGCAATTGTCACAATTGGGAGGGCGGAGTCCTAGTCACGGTTGTCGGAAGAAACGTACTAGGCGAGCGTGCCCGTGATGGTTCTATTTAGCCGCTCCGTGAGCCTGTTGGTTTGAGGATGATACCCCGTTGGAACTCGTGCTTCGTAGCGCAAGAGTGCAATATGTCTTGAATAACTTGTGATAAAAAGTAGCAACCCTAATCGCTAAGCAGTTGCCGAGGAGCTCTATTGTGTTGTATGATGTCCTCGAGGAGAAAGTCAGCGACGTTGATCGCACAACAAGTAGGAAGGACCCGCGTGTCGGCATACCGAGTGGTGTAATCCGTGGGGACTGCTATCCACTTGTTTCCGCTGGCCGATAAAGAGAACGGTCCTAGTAAGTCAACACCTACCCTATGAAATTATTCGGAATGGATATGAATGGGCTGAAGGCGTCCTGCTGGAAGGGTGGCTGAGGTTTTGTGGTGTTGACAGGATTTGCATTAGGCGACGTAACGGCAGACGGATCGGTGAATACCGGGCCAAAAGAACCGACGTCTAAAACGGTCATAAGTTCTTGAAATTCCCAGGTGAGCAGTTGTCGGAATATTATGCAACTGTGCGAGGACAGCCTGACGCAAATGTCGCGGTATGACCACCAACAGCTCAGGTCCGTCATGAAGCATGCTGTAGCGATATTATACGCGATCTTCGAGCGGGAACATAGGGAGAGACGGAGGTGTTGGGGGACCACCGAGCCGAAGGATTATATCTCTGAGGTGCGGATCACGGCGTTCCTGATCTGCGATGTTGCTGAACGCGGAAAGTGCCAAAACGCAAGTAGACTTATCGCTCTCAGAAAGGTGTGCTGGGTCTACTGCATGACGCAACAAGCAATCAGCATCTTCTTGGTGGCCGCCTGATTTGTAGACGACCATGTCAGAATATTCCTGTAGCCGTAGAGCCCACCGGTCGAGGCGTTCACTAAGATCTTTTAAGGACGACAACCAGCATAAGGCGTGGCCATCAGTGACAACCATAAAAAGGCGTCCATACAAATACGGCCAAAATTTAGCTACTGCTCAGACGTGCGCGAGCCATTCGCGTTCTATGATGGAATACATTTGCTATGCTGGCGATAAAAGACGGCTAGCGTATGCAATAACGCGCTCGCAATCATGCTGTCGTTGTGCCAAAACAGTTCCGACTTCATGGCCTCTGGCGTCGGTACGCACTTCTGTTGGAGAGTATATATCAAAATGGCCAAGAATCGGTGGCGTCGTAAGTTTAGTCGTCAGTTCAACAAATTCTCTGTCTTGTTCAGGTCCCCACACACAAGTCACAATTTTTTTAGTAGTTCAATGAGCAAGCGTGCGACGTCAGCAAAATTCCGCACAAATCTACGAAAGTAAGAGCAAAGGCCCACAAAGCTTCGAACGTCGTTCGCAGAGGTCAGCTTAGGGAAATCCTTGACGGCGCGGTCTTTCTCGGGATTGGGACGAACACCAGAAGAATAGACAAGGTGTCCAAGGACAGTGAGCTGCCGGTGGCCGGAGTGACGTTTCAACGAGTTTAGTTGGAGCCCTGCCTTGTGGGAAACCGTAAGAATTGTTGAAAGACGTTCAACGTGAGTTTCGAAAGTTGGCGAAAGAACAATGACGTCATCAAGGCAGCATTAGCAGATTTACCACTTGAAACCATGAAGAAGAGCGTCCAGCATTCGTTCGAATCTAGCCGGGGCATAGCATAACCCGAACGGCATTACTTGAGACTGAAATAGCCCGTTAGGAGTTATAAATGGTGTCTTTTCACGGTCCAGATAATCAACTGATATCTGCCAGTACCCGGAACGAAGGTCGATGGAAGAGAAGTAATGCGCTCCACTACGGCAATAAAGAGCGTCATCTATCCGTGGCAGAGGATACACGTCTTTTTGTAACTTTGTTAAGATTTCTGTAGTCGGCACAGAAGCACCACATTTTATCCTTCTTCCTCACGAGCACAACGGGCGAAGCCCAAGGACTGGAGGAAGTTTCAATGATGTCTCGGGCAAACATCTTGTCGACTTCTTGCTGGATCACGTGGCACTCGGTGGAGGCAACCCGGTAGGGTCGCCGGTGTACTGCGTTTGCATCGCCGGTGCTGATCCGATGCTTTACGATGATCGTTTGACCTAGGGGTTGGTTGTAGAGATAAAATACGTCTTGATACGATGAAAGAAGACCACGAAGCGCAGACACATGCTCGGTCGGGAGATCAGAGGCAATCATTTTAGTTATGCAGTCTAGTGTACTGCCAGACTGAATACAGGCAGATGACGGTATATTCTCTGTTAAGGTGGATATGTGGTAGTCACCGTCCGAGGCAAGGATTGCAAAGGATATCCCTCATGGCAGCACTGCAGAGCAAAGTCCAAAGTTCACAATAGGGAGACATACCACGTTGTCCTTCATTGTGATGATGGTGTGGGGGAACGCAACATTGAGCGAACACAGGACTGTAGGATTAAGTGAAATGACATAATGGCTGCCAGCCATAGGTGGATCAGAAGAGACGTCGATATACGTCACAGCTCGACAAGATAGGCGAACAAAGTCGGCGGAGCACAGCTTTGGTGGTGCTGGAGCAGGAGGTTCCACGGCGTGTGGTAGGACGAGCTGAAAAACACCAACAGAACAGTCATATAGGGGGACTGCTCTGACAGAAAATCGAGTCCCAAAATAATGTCATGAGGACAGTGGTCCAGTAAGTAAAACAGAACAGTGGTATGACGTCCAGCATTGGTGGGGCAGGCGGCACACATCCCAGTGACCGCTGGTATTGCACCATCGGCTACTCGGAAAACAGTGATCACAGCAGGAGTGAGCACTTTCTTGAGTTGAGCACAAAGACTGGAGTTCATTACTGATATGTGAACGTCGGTGTTAATGAGTGCTGCCACAGAGGTACCATCAAGTTCTACTTTAATCAAGTTGTTGTGTCTAGGTATCGTGTGTAGAGGAATTTCGAGTCGGGTCGTCAAAGCAGGCTCACCTCTAATAGCTGCGCCCGTCAGTTTTCCGAGGACTGGCAATAGGAGAGTGAGGGGGAGCGACGTCGGTTAGTTGAGCGGGACATGCGTCCAGAGGGCGACGGGGAGTGGTTCAATTAGGCGGTCTTGGATGGCGAAGCATCGTCTTGTTCCGCGTATATCGGCATCCGAGAACCAGCCGGTGGGCGTCAGGTGTTGGCATAATGCGGCCATGGCTAGCAATCCCAGGAAGAGCGGCAATGGCGTGAAATATGGCCGGCTCGTCCACAAATGAAGTAGAGAAGCCTGTCATCTGAAGTTCGCCATTCTGCCGAGTTCCGGTATTGAGGGCGATTGCTCGGTCCGCGGGACATATTTAGTGTACTGGCAGTCGGTAGTCAGGTCGGTTAAATAGGCATGGCGTCTGAAGATCTTAGTTGGCCAGTTCCTGGCGCACGACACTCATGATCATTGAAATCGTGCCGCGAGAGTTGTCGGGGACCCAGACTTGGTTGGATAGGGGAAATTCTGCCTCGATTTTGTGGCGCAGGATGCGCACGATATTGTCGGAAGCAGCTGGGGCTAGTGGCAAACGGGCGTCCTCGCAGGTAGATGTTGCAGCCGTGTTGGGAAGACGCGAGAAGTGTGGAGTGATACGGTGACATTTCGCGTCTTCAAAGCGTCGGAATTCATTAATCACGTCGGCTACATTCTATGAGTTTCAGAACACGAGGAGATTAAAGTCTTTGGCGATTCCTTTGAGGATGTACGCGATCTTTTCAGATTCCGGCATCTTGTCGTCAACCTTCAGGCAGAGGGCGAGCACATGTATGTATGTAACGTACGACTCGGTGCACGGCTGGAGTCGGCACGCTAGTTGTTTCTGCGCATCATGACGATGCCCAATGGGCTTGCCGAAGAGATCGATGAGTTTATGTTTACAGTTGTCCCATCTTGTGATATCGTCCTCGTGGTTGGAAAACCAAAATTTAGCTGTGCCATCAAGGTAGAAAATAATATTGGCCAACATGAGCGTCGGATGCCAGTTGTACAAAGCGCTAACTTGTTCGTTCAGCTGAAGCCATTCCTCTGCGTCAGTACTGTCAATGCCCGAAAATGTGCCTGGGTCACGCGGTTGGGTCAGGACGACGGTGCGGTTAGTAGCGGCTGGATGCGGTGCTGTTGGTTGCTGCGTAGTTGGACGAGGCACGGTTGGGGTAGTCTCCAAAAAATCCTCGTTCTTGTCTTGATCAGGCATCGCACAGGCAGCCAAGGAACATCCACTGCGTAGAATCGTCGTGTATGTTGACTTTGGGAAGACCCGCACTCTCCACCAAAATATTACGGGGAAAAGGCGCCTGAAAATTACCATTACTTTAGGTGAACAGGCAGGCATACAATATGGAGCCCAGTCTTCACGAGCTCGCCCTAAACATCATCCTCATTCTTATAATGTTCATTTGTGCCACCCCGTAGCAATAAGTTGTGATTGAGTGAGTTTCAGATATTTTTTGTCAGTCTGAGCTTTCAACCCACCATGGACAATATAAAAATAGATAATTTGGTGGGCCTGCAGTCAGCACTCTCTCATTATTCAAATTATCTAGATAACACTGAGAATCTGAATTGGTCATTCGTGCAAAGGTTTTGTGATTGAGTGAGCTACACTTTTTGTTTGCCAGCCTGTGCCTTCGACTTACCGTGGACCGTTTAAAAGCGGATCATTTCGTTAGCGCTCTTTTATATAGCATAATTCTCTTTTTGAAACTGAGATTCTGAATGAGTCATATGTGGAAATAACTTTGCGACTGATTGAGCTTTACATATTTTTGCTGGCTTGGACTTTCGATCCACCGTGGTTATTTAAAGATAGAATATTCAAAAAGCCTGTAGTTTGCACTCTTCAATAATCTCATATAGTGTCGTTAACACTGAGAATCTGAATTAGCCATTAGTGCAAATACAATTTGTGATTGAGTAACCGTCACAAATTCATTGGCCCGCCTGCGCTTTTGACCCACCGTGGACCATTCAACGATAAAATATTTGGAGAAGCTTTAGTTAGCGCTCTTATATATTTGATAATTCTTAGGTTATCACTGAGAATCTGGATGAGCCTTATGTGCAAATACCTTTTTGATTGAGTGTTTCTCTCTTTTTTTGCCCAAATGTGCTTCCCAAGTAACCCAGAGTGTTATCCCAACGTTGAATGAAAGCATCCAAATGTCAGTCAGCAACATTGCCTAAAAGCGCTTAACGTCCTCTCTCTGGATCACATTATAACGTCGCTTGAAACATTCAGGGCGGTATGGCAAAGTCCAGATTCACATTTTCAACATCATGGCAATGTTTTCACAACATACCAGCAACGTTATGGCAGCATACCAGCAACCCTATGTCAACATTGCTGGGTGACGTGTTGACTTTTATGCGACGTGCGTCAGAAATATATACTACTGTGTGTGCGTTATTAATAAAAGGCATGTTGACCTGTTACGGGAACCACCCCTAAGCTTTTGGCTAGAAAAAAAGCTCTGATATGGTGTAAAAAATTGCAAAAATATCGTCCTTGCACAAAAAACGTTTCCTAACAGCTCTTTGTCAACGCATTCGTACATGCATATACAAGTGGGGTTGGAACAGCCAAGCTATAAAAATATCAAAACACATTTGTGCATGTCCATAAGACCGAGAACACACTTGTGGAATCCCAACAGACGTGATATACATACTGAATTTTCAGAGCATCGAAAAATGTGATTTTGATATGTGTAAACAATGTCTTCGATTTTTAAACATATCTTCAGGGCGCAGTATTTTTTATGTGCAGAATCGCAGCAACCATGAGGACATGCAGGCACACAGCTTATGCAGAAAAGAACATGTCGAAATGCCTGACTGCTATATGAAAGAAAAAAATAAAACCTTTATTTATGAAGATTACTTTCTTCTTATTTAATTATCGTTGTCACAGAGCAAGACATGAATGGTAGTGTTACAAAAGACATTTTAAGCATTCAGTACTAAATATGAAAAAAGCACGTTGGAAGTCTATTTCATACTATGTCAACTACTGGGTCGTAAAAAACAAATACAGGTCCAAAATGAAAACACAACTTGTTTATACAATTGTAGCAAAAGTTTCACGAAAAAAGCTTTTATCTAGTATATACAATATCAGTGCGAAAATGAATAGGCAAAGAAGTAGACGCTGGCGGAACTGCTGCTAGGTAAATACTTAGGAGGACGTGAATACCACAGACAGGCATTTCCTTGTCGGTAATTTTCCAACAGCGATGCATGCATTGTATACATTGATGGTTCACACTGCTGTTTACTGTCTATGTCATGATTCCATGAGCAGAGACAGTATAAGAGCATTGAAAAACTGGCACATACCTTTCAGGTACAGCTTGTTTTGACGGAGCTTAAAAGGTTCAAAACAAAAACTTGTTTTTACCGAAACAGAAAAACCTGCCGATATCTGCGTAGCAAAAGATGTTGCACATAAAAAGAAGCTTATCAGTTTGAAAGCAACTGAACTTCACGATTACTGCCTGACACGAATTCAGTGAAATGCGGCTCATTAAATTTCGCCGATTCATTACATAAAAGTACACATATGAACGGTAAGGTAATATTAGCATTTCACTAATATTATCATTTGACGATCTCCGACAACGCCTGCAGACTCCCCCTGTGCTTCCTCACTTTGATGAGGATGCTCCTACCATGGTCCATACAGATGCCAGCAACGTGGGTTTAGGCGCTGTACTCGTCCAGTGGCAAGACTCAGCCGAGCGTGTGATCGCATATGCTAGTAGGACGCTTTCCCGCGCCGAGTCCAACTACTCTACAACGGAAAAAGAGTGTCTTGCTGTCGTATGGGCGGTTATGAAGTTTCGTCCGTACCTCTATGGTCGTTCCTTCCACGTAGTCAGCGACCATCATTCCCTCTGCTGGCTGACAAACTTGAAAGACCCGTCTGGTCGGCTCGCACGGTGGAGCTTACGCCTTCAAGAGTTTGATATGACGGTCGTGTATAAGTCCGGACGGCAGCACGCCGACGCCGATTGCTTATCAAGGTCACCGATAAAGCGCAATGATGACACAGACGATGAGAGCATGGCGTTTGTAGGAGTCGTTGACACCACTACGATTTCGTGCAAGCAGAAAGAAGACAGTGAGTTGCTTCCTCTTATTGAATTTTCGAATGGCCGGACAACAATCGTCCCTAGAAGATTTGCAAGGAGCCTGCCGTCATTCTGCTTACGTAGTGGTGTTCTCTATAAGAAGAACTTTTCCCCCAGAGGAAGCACCCACCTACTTGTCGTTCCGACGTCACTTCGTGAGGAGATACTTTGTGCTTGCCACGATGAGCCAACGTCTGGTCATCTCGGATACACACGCACATTGGCAAGAATCCAACAGAAATACTACTGGCCAAGACTTCCAGCTATTGTGAAGCATTACGTGCGCACGTGCCTCGATTGCCAACGACGAAAATCGCCACCGTTAAAACCAGCTGGACTATTACAACCAATTCAAGTGCCCACGGTACCTTTTGCCCAAATGGGAATGGATCTCCTTGGACCATATCCGACTTCCCATGCTGGCAACAAGTGGGTAATAGTCGCCACTGATTATCTTACGCGCTATGCGGAAACAAAGGCTTTGTCAAGTGGCACCGCCGTTGAAACCGCACGATTCTTCGTAGAAAATATCGTCCTGAGGCACGGTGCTCCAACAATCATAATAACGGATCGAGGTGCCGCTTTCACGGCCGCGCTCCTGAAGACAGTGCTTGAGCTCAGTGGAACAGCCCATCGGAAAACCACTTCCTATCATCCACAAACCAACGGCTTAACAGAACGCCTCAACAAGACTTTTGCGGACATGTTGAGTATGTACGTGGACGTGGATCACAAGAACTGGGACGACATTCTACCGTACATCACGTTCGCCTATAATACAGCGCAGCAAGAAACTACACGAAGAACGCCGTTCAGTCTCCTTCATGGCCGTGAAGTGACGACGATGCTTGACGCCATGTTACTGCACGACTGCAATGACATCGATTTGGACGCTGCATCTTTTACCCAACGAACAGAAGAAGCGAGGCAGCTTGCGCGCGTCCGAATCACCCAGCAGCAAAATTATGACGCCCAACGTTATAATCTGCGACACCGACATGTCGTCTATCGGGCCGGCGACAAAGTCTGGGTATGGAGTCCTATCCGCCGCCGGGGACTGTCCGAAAAATTGCTGAAGAAGTATTTTGGCCCCTACAGAGTTTTACAACGCCTGAGCGACGTTAATTACGTGGTCGTTCCGGACAACCCCTCGACAACTCGCCAGCAAAAACCAGAAATCGTGCACGTTGTGCGAATGAAGCCCTACTTTTCGGACTAATTTACACCATGCATCTACGCCACCGTCTTTTGTAGAAGAGCATCGGGACGCTGCTCTCTGGAGGGGGGGGGGGGCAAATGCCACATTAAATAAGCAGCGCCAAGAGAACAACGAAGAACACGCGCAGCGGGAGAAGAAGACGAGGTTCTCTTCCGATCAGTTAGCCAGTGTTCTGGTACAATTAAAGTGAGTTTCCTGGATTCGACTGCTGCTGTTTCTGCATTGTGACAATATGACCGAATACCCTATTTCTCACAAAATTATAACGCCATAAATGTCAACTACGTATACACACACAATCATACTTGTGGACACAGGAACAGCAGCAGGCACAGAAAATGGAATCTTTTTAAGTAGAAGGACAAACTGACACAAACCTGCATTACCCTCGGAGAAGCAATTACCAGCCATTCCGGCACAACAGTTCATATGCCCTTTGGAGTTTACATATGCAAACTGAGCTATATGTTGAATTTGCCAGTCTTTGTTCGAGGTTTTGCCAATGTTGCTCGTTCTGAGTGAACAAGCTCGCCAGGTCAGGGTACGTCCAAGAAGGGTACACTGTCGACGATGTCGGCCAACAGCACGTGCAGAGTGATTGCTGTGACGACCGTGAAACAACTCATAATGCGAGGCAATCAGATGCCAATGACGGCTTCATAATGAAAAGGAAGTGATTGGACCCATACTAGTAGCTTATCAAGCAAAGAGAATAATTAAATGTAAACACTTCTCTAAAAAGTGCAGAGAATTGGCTGACAAAACCTGTCTGCAACATTCCATGAAAACAGCGCCAGGACTAACAGAAAGGTATGTAACAGTATAGCAGTGAAAAAACACAGCATTGAGGAACCTAATTAGTGCAGACATGAAATTTGTAAAACTTTATTGTCACGGGGTCGTGACGTGGCCAAATACAGGAAAATTCGTGTTGGGATTCAACTGTTTATTTGGGCGAACCTGTGCCCGGTAAAGGGAAAGTCTAAAACAGCAGCAGTCTTGCACAGATAGCAGTCTCGGACTGATAGCGGCGAACGCAGCGTCGGCCTTCGATCAACAACTGACAAGCGGCGAAGCGCGTCGGCATTTATACCCTTGCAGTCGAATGTTCTAGCGTTATCGCTGGCGGTGGCGTAGGTTCCAGAACAATCTGTACCGTTCGCACAGTGGGCGTGATCTTATCGAAATGATCTACTACAGTCCGGAACCTTCTAGAAACCTGCAGGCGCGGTTTGCGCCGAGAATCGTGTGGTGTTTCAGAACGATAACAAAAACTTGTGAAATGGAACGTGGCATTGCCCCCCTCTGAAAAAAGGCATCGTCCCGATGCTTTACCTAAAGATGAAGGTAAAATAATAATGCAAGAAAGTACAATGAATAAATTACAATACAACAATAAGACAAAAAACACTGTTTCAGGTTGTTAACGTGCATGAAACGGACGGCTTGAGGCTCGCGACATGGACGACTTCAGGTCGCGATCGGCGTCGTTGAGAGTTCGTGATGCCGTCGGGGACAACCTCGTAATCAAGTGGGCCGAGACGTCGAACCACCTTGTACGGTCCGAAGTACCGTCACAGAAGCTTTTCACTTAGTCCACATCGGCGTATCGGCGTCCACACCCAAACACGTTCACCGGGCTGGTATTCCACGAAGCGTCCTCGAAGGTTGTAACGGTGGCTGTCGGTCGTCTGTTGATTCTTGAACGGAGACGCGCCAGTTGTCGGACTTCTTCGGCGCGGTGAAGGTACTCGCTCACATCGAGGCTTTCTTCGTCGGTGACGTTGGGTAACATGGCATCGAGCGTCGCTGCCGGGCTCCTTCCGTAGACCAATTTGTATGGAGATATCTGCGTCGTCTCCTGCACCGCCGTGTTATGTGCGAAGGTCACATACGGAAGAATGGCGTCCAACGTCTTGTGTTCGACATCGACGTACCTTGACAGCATGTCGGCGATCGTCTTGTTAAGCCGCTCGGTGAGGCCGTTGGTCTGTGGGTGGTACGCTGTCGTCCGGCGGTGGTTTGTTTGGCTGTATGCCAAGATCGCTTGAGTTAAGTCGGCAGGGAATGCCGTTCCTCTGTCGGTGATAAGGACCTCCGGGGCGCCGTGACGTAGGACGATATTTTCGACGAAGAACTTAGCTACCTCAGATGCACTGCCTTTTGGCAGGGCTTTTGTCTCGGCGTAGCGGGTGAGGTAGTCGGTAGCTACCACGATGCACTTGTTTCCGAAAGCCGACGTCGGGAACGGTCCCAGTAGGTCCATACCACTCTGCTGGAAAAGTCGGCAAGGTGGATCAATTGGCTGCAGAAGTCCCGCTGGCCTTGTCGGCGGTGTCTTGCGTCGCTGACAGTCCCGGCATGTCCTCACATAACGAGTGACGTCGGTGGTAAGACGTGGCCAGTAGTACCTTTCTTGTATCCTCGCGAGCGTGCGGGAAAGACTGAGGTGCCCTGCCGTCGGATCGTCGTGCAGGGCCTGCAGGAGTTCTGGTCGCAGAGCTGAAGGCACCACAAGGAGGTACTTAGCTCGAAGCGGTGAAAAGTTTTTCTTTTGTAGAAGACCGTTTCGTAGAAAGAACGACGCAAGTGCGCGCTTGAATACCTTCGGAACTTCGGCGGTCCTGCCTTCGAGGTATTCTATTAGGGCTTTAAGTTCCGGGTCGGCCCGCTGTCGTTCAGCGAAGTCGTCGGTAGTTATCGTTCCCAAGAAGTAGTCGTCATCCGAGTCGTTAGGTAGCGGTTGGTCGACAGGCGCACGAGAGAGACAGTCAGCGTCGGAGTGTTTTTTGCCGGACTTGTAAATGACAGCAATATCATATTCTTGAAGTCTCAGGCTCCATCGTGCGAGGCGACCTGAAGGGTCCTTCAGGGTGGCTAGCCAACACAAGGCGTGGTGGTCGCTCACAACTTTGAAGGGCTTGCCGTGGAGGTAGGGGCGAAATTTCGACGTAGCCCAGATGATGGCGAGGCACTCCTTTTCTGATGTGGAATAATTTGCTTCTGCTTCGGATAGCGATCGGCTGGCGTAACTAATAACCCTTTCAAGTCCGTCAGCCCTCTGCACAAGAACAGCGCCAAGACCTACGCTGCTTGCGTCAGTATGTATTTATGTCTCGGCGAATTCGTCGAAATGGGCAAGTAACGGAGGCGTCTGGAGGCGATGTTTAAGCTCCTGGAAAGCGTGTTCCTGTGGCGTTTCCCACTTGAACTCCGAGTCGGCCTTGGTAAGGTTAGTGAGAGGATCGGCGATGCGGGCGAAGTTTTTCACGAACCGCCTATAATAGGCGCACAGGCCCAGAAATCGGCGCACGGCCTTCTTGTCAGTGGGCGGCGGGAAGTCGGCGATGGTGGCTGTTTTCCGTGGATCGGGACGAACTCCAGACTTGCTGATAACGTGCCCCAGAAACAAGAGCTCCTCATACGCAAATGTGCACTTTTCTGGCTTCAGTGTGAGTCCGGACGTCTTGATGGCTTGAAGTACAGCTTCAAGGCGCCGAAGATGCTCGTCGAAACTCGAGGAAAACACGACGACGTCGTCCAAGTACACAAGGCAAGTCTGCCACTTCAATCCTGCCAGTACTGTATCCATAACGCGTTAAAAAGTTGCAGGCGCTGAGCAAAACACCGTGTGGTGTTTCGCTGAGCGAAACACCACACGATTCTCGGCGCAAACCGCACCTGCAGGTTTCTAGAAGGTTCCGGACTGTAGTAGATCATTTCGATAAGATCACGCCCACTGTGCGAACGGTACAGATTGTTCTGGAACCTACGCCACCGCCAGCGATAACGCTAGAACATTCGACGGCAAGGGTATAAATGCTGACGCGCTTCGCCGCTTGTCAGTTGTTGATCGAAGGCCGACGCTGCGTTCGCCGCTATCAGTCCGAGACTGCTATCTGAGCAAGACTGCTGCTGTAATTAGACTTTCCCTTTACCGGGCACAGGTTCGCCCAAATAAACAGTTAAATCCCAACACGAAGTTTTCTGTCTTTGGCCACGTCACGACCCCGTGACATCTGGTGGAGGTGCTGGGCAAAGGCCGAAGGGCATCACCTTAAACTCGAAGAGGCCGTCCGGTGTTATAAACGCCGTCTTCTCTCGGTCTCTTTCATCGACTTCGATTTGCCAATAGCCAGTCTTGAGGTCCATTGACGAAAAGTACTTGGCGTTATGGAGCCGATCAAGTGCGTCGTGTATTCGTGGGAGAGGATACACGTCCTTTCTTGTGATTTTGTTCAGGCGGCGATAATCGACGCAGAAACGTAGGGTCCCCATCCTTTTTCTTCACTAACACCACGGGGGTTGCCCACGGACTCTTGGACGGCTGGATAATGTCATCTCGCAGCATTTCATCAACTTGTCTCTTCATTGCCTCACGTTCTCGCGTCGAAACCCTGTACGGACTCTGACGGAGTGGTCTGGCATTTTCTTCGGTTATGATTCGATTTTTCGTGATTGGGGTCTGCCGAATTTTCGATGACGACGAAAAGCAATCTTCATATTGCAGGAGCAGGGCCTTGAGCTGTTCTTGCTTATCATTCGGAAGTCTGGGATTGACGTCGAAAGCTATGGGAGGGGCTTGGTTCCTCTGAGCAGGTTCCGCAGAATCGGCGAGGGCGAAAGCACTGGTGGCTTCGACAATTTCTTCAATGTATGCGACCGTTGTTGCTTTGTTCACATGTTTGTACTCATTGCTGAAATTCGTGAGCATAACCGTTGCTTTGCCTCCCCGCAGCTCTGCAATTCCTCTTGCGACGCAAATATTTCGTGTGACCAACTGATGCTGACTGCCTTCAACGACGCCTTCCAAGTCAGGTGATTTAGGAGCGCTTACTGAAATAATGACGCTTGAGCGAGGTGGAATGGTGACTTGTTCTTCCAGCACAATCAAGGCATCGTGTCCTAACGGTGTGCGCGGCGGTAGTGCTTCTTCTGTGGATAACGTTATCGACTTTCTTTTTAGGTTGATGACAGCACCATGGAGGCATAAGATGTCCATGCCAAGGATGACATCTCTCGAGCAACGCTGTAGGACTACGAAGTCTGTAGGATAAATACGGCCGTTAATGGTGACTCTCGCTGTGCAGATTCCTGCAGGCGTTACGAGATGACCTCCGGCTGTGCGGATTTCAGGGCCTTTCCAAGCTGTCCTAACTTTCTTTAACTTCGCGGCGAACGACCCACTGATGACAGAATAGTCGGCTGCAGTATCGACGAGAGCAGTCACACTGTGGCCGTCGATAAGAACGTCGAGGTCGCTAGTTCGCCGTCTCGCATTACAGTTAGGGCGTGGCGTCGGGTCACGGCTGCGTCGGCTTGTTCCGCTGCTTCCATGTTGCGTCGTCCGGCCACCTTCGTTAAGTGAGCTTTTGCCTTCAGGGCTTTGCCTGGTTGGTGTTGTGTTCAAAAAGCTCCGTCGCGTCGGCGTCGTCGTCGGAGGAACTTCGGTAGTTCGGCGCACAGCAACCGCACCTCCATCGGTTGCTGCCCTTAGTTTCCCGGATACGGGCTAGGAGACCGGCCCCGCGTTAGGCCAGAGTACTGCCGGGGGTGCGGTGACATGCGGCGGCTGGGCGACGGCGAACGGGAAGGACTTCGTGGTGTCCATTGAGTTCCTGCCAGGTAGTCGGCGATGTCACGTGACCGATCTCCTGGCTGCGGACGCGGTGCATTGACGGCGAAGCCACGCAGTCCCATCTGTCTGTACTGGCAACGGCGGTATGTGTGCCCGGCCTCGCCGCAGTGGTAGCAGAGCGGGCGGTTGTCAGGTGCACGCCAAACGTCCGTTTTTCTCGGTGCACTGCGCTGGCCCGCTGGGGAACGTTAGGACGTCGGTTGGGGTGGTGGCGGCGGTGGCGTCTGGCGACGGAAGTGTGACGGGGCGGCGTTTTGGCGTGGACGGGGAGGAGCGTTGTGGCGCACTGCAGCGGCGTAGCTCATTGTTTCTGGCTCGGGCGGCAGTGTTTCGGGAATTCGAAGCGATTGCCGGACTTCTTCTCGCACAATGTCGGCGATCGAATCCACTTGAGGCTGCGCCGAAGGCAACAGTTTGCGCTGCTCTTCCCGCACGATCGCTCGGATCGTTTCACGCAGGTCGTCGGAGTCACTGGCTTGAGCAGCAGCGCATTCTGAAGTCAGGCGACGATTATACTGTCTGGTCCGCATGTCCAGCGTTTTTTCGATGGTGGTCGCCTCGGATACAAATTCTTGGACGGTGTTCGGTGGATTCCTCATTAGTCCCGCGAAGAGCTCCTGTTTGACCCCTCGCATGAGGAAACGAACTTTCTTTTCCTCAGGCATGTCTGGGTCAGCGTGACGGAATAGGCGGGTCATCTCCTCTGTGAAAATTCCAACCTTTTCATTTGGTAGCTGAACCCGGGTCTCGAGTAGAGCAGCGGCCCTCTCTTTGCGAGCGACGCTTGCGAACGTTTCAGAAATGCGCCGCAAAAGACATCCCACGTTCGGAGCGTGGACTCCCGATTCTCTAGCCAGGTCCTTGCGGTGTCTTCCAGGTAGAAGTACACACGACGGAGGTTTTCTTCGTTGTCCCAGTGGTTGAGGGTGGCCACACGGTCGTATGTTTCCAGCCAGGTTTCCGGGTCTTCAAACGATGAGCCATGGAACGTTGGTGGTTCCCTGGGTTGATGAATTACGATCGCGGGCTGGGACGCTCCGGTTGTCATTGTCGCTGCAGTCGAGGTCATGGTCTTGGTCTTCCGCGCCTTGTCTTGTAGAAGGCCGTACTCCGGTGGGAGACCTTGCTGTCGGCGGCTCGTTCGCTGTTCTTGGTTGGCGTCGGTGTCTTCTGCGCGACGGGGGCTGGGTTCACGGCTTGACAGGGGCGTCCGGTACATGAACGAAGCAGCAAATTTGTTCACTGGGAATTAAAACAATTTTCAAGCCTCTTTGAACTTTGGTAAACGTGCTCTCTAAGCCCAAAAACAGCACTCCTGCGAACCATCAAAACAGGGTCGTTTACAAGTTCCTGTGCATTGGCTGCGACACCACTTACATTAGCAAAACTGGCAGGAAGTGGTCAATGATTTTTATTGAACACAAAGAAGACATCACAAAAACCACGCATTCTCAGACAAAACTCGTCAAGCATTGCTTGATAACGGGGCATGCCTTCGACTTCCGTAATTTAATGACGCTGGCTCGGGAACAAAAGAGAGGAAAAAAAAGCTTTTCGAGTCGTGGTTAGACCGTCCTGAACAGCCAGCGTGCAACAACAATCACGGCCTCAATCCGGATGAGTACACTCATACGAGACAATCAGTGAATTTGGTCACCTCCACACATTTGGTGCGAGTGCACACTGAGGATGCCACTCTCATAGGAATCGAAATGTCTTTGTTTATCTGTTACATTTTGAGGTGTAAATTCAGGGTACATGTTATAATCACTAAGAAGTAGAGTTTTATTTCCATGCTATTTTGGTATATATTCAAATCATTCGAGTGAACAAAATTTATTTCAAACAAAAACAAAAATTTATAGACTTGCATTTTACCTTTGTGTACATTATTCCCTTCTGAGGCAAAACAAATATTTCTACTCAGCATTCATGCCATGTGGTGGCTACTGATAATCTACTATCCCATAATTATGCTATTTCCAGTGAACTGTTTTCTTGGAAATTGTTTTCTATGCTCATTTTCGATTTAGCTACACCACCTGTGTTGATTCAAGAAGTGCAACAGTTGACCACCAAATTTATGGCCTGTATGTAGTTGGCTAAACGAGTGCTGCTCCTTCTATCAGATTGCTCCTTCTAAATTGAAAGCACCAAAACACACTTGCCCAAATTTCATGCAATTGCCTTAAGAGAAATTTTCTAAGTTTTCTGGATAGTACAAGCTTAGTTATTTCTCAGCACTTTGTCGTATAAATTAAATATTTATGCACTTCCTCGTCATAAAGACACTGTATCAGCGGCTTCGCAGAGGCATTCCCTTGAATATCACGTTAAGCTACCAATTCCCACCAAGTCATGGCTAACTCACCTACAATTCCAAGCCTTCAATATACTGGTATAACATATGTTAGCAACACTTTGCCAAGTGCAAAACAACAGAATACCTGCATTTTACGATATTTCGTTTACAACATACCATTTCTCTTACACTCAAATTGCCCAAACATGCATAAGTCTATAATGCATCTGTCGGATCTTAAAGCACATCAAACAAAAACAGGAACAAAAGACGATATCATAAAATTTCCACTGGAGAGCAGCGTCTGCTCCAATAAACAATTTGCTTTCAGTATTTCTGAAGATCTGCCTGTATTTTTGAAACATTGAAAGCAGGCCGCAGCAGCACACCCGTCTATAAGAGGCAGCACCTTGATGGACATGATGTCAGGCATCCCTGCGGCATATCTAAGCTTCCTGTCTTGCCACTTCCCTTTCTTCACCTCTGCTTTACATCGTAGACTCTTCCCTCAACAGAAGTGCTAAAATGTCCCCCTTTTCAGGGCTTTACTCTCCAGCCGGTAGCATTATTCACTGCCGGTGGTACTCATATTCGTTCTAGGAACCCTACAGAGGGAACGTAGCAATTTGAGAGACACGAGCGATAGCTGGCGAGGTTTGCAAACCTGTTTCCGGGGATGTTAGTGTCACCTCCTCTACTTGATCGCGCGGCCAATAGATGTGGCACTTTGTAAAAAAAACGCCAGAGCAGATGGCACGTGCCCCTGCATTCCTTTAACAGTGAGACCCTGGGCACATAAACTAAGTGTGTTGCGCATAGTCCGTATAATACTTATGTCACTTAATACAGAAGCTACCCGGAAAACTATCTTTTACTACTTCTTGGCTGTTATTACACGAAGCTCCTTTTTATGCTTTGCAGTGAGCAAAAAAATGGTGATTTCATGGGAAAGAACGGCGGAAGGAATTTGCAAGCCAAAACATTACTAGCCTCAACCATCTCTGAACAGATGTATCGGTTGCACTTTCTTTTTCTTTCTCACATAGCTACTTGAAACCTTCATAATTATAAAAAAATGATCATGTTGACATTAGTCATGATGTGAGGAAAGGTGGTGAGCCGACCGAGGCGAAAATGAGGTCAAGCAGCGCAACATTCATACTTGGAGGGCAGTCTCACACCTACATACACGAATGCAGTGCTCAGATTCTGAGAAACATATCACATTCATGTCATATCACCACAATTATTTGTAAAACAGATGCAAATTGCACCTGTCGAACTTTGAACAACGAATCTATTGATATTATATTCACGCAGATGTCTAATGCAAAAGGGGGTATTTAGTTTGATATGCCTCAGGCAGTGTTAAATTCAGCGTGAAAAGTTCATAATATTTGCGCTCTGCTACAAAACAACAGCACAACGCACATGGTCGGGAAAGTTTATAGGCCTTATCAAGCGCGAAAAGTGCTTGTCACAATTTACACAAGTGCTAAATAAAATCTTTAGTTGATATCATAAATCGCCAAAACTGTTCAAATCATGACGTCATCAAGTGACATCACCGCTTGGTCTAAATTGGGCACATCCCCGAGAAACTGACAAACCGCATGAGGTGCAGAAAGCCTCTGGCGAGGGGATACAGTCGACAGAAAAGCAGAGAAGAATTGCTGTTTGTCCTTCAAATACTCTAAGACAAACGCATAGGAAATCTTGGGAGTCTTTTTCGGACAGAAATTTCGCACCCCACCTGCGCACTTACTGGGCTTACACGAATGTGACGGTAGACGTGCCAGAATCTTATCAGTTTGTGCACATGGTACTGAAGATATTTTCATTCCTGTTTTAGAGCAGCACCACACTGGTGTGGTGTACGAAGTGATCACACAAAACAATTGCTTCTTACGTGCTCACCTATGTAAGTACTCAAAGCACTAGCTTGTGTTATGGTTATTGCGAAAACTCATGCACAGTCTTTTTTTTCAAGGTTCCGAATCTTTTGTTTCAAACTTTAATTTGCCTTCCCCTCTCATCCCCTTTGTGCTTTTACCATCTTGAATGTCTGGACAGCACGCTAGCTGATTGGGAACCTTGGCCTAGTGAGTAGAAGCTGCAGAACCTTCTTTTTTTCTAGGTGTCTTCTGTGGCTGATGGTGACACTAAATGCGTTATATCCCGCTATGGTCATCGGAGACCGGGTGCCTAGAAATCAAGATATAACATGGCCTACATTAGTTGAAGATAAGCGCTTGTGTTGTGTATTCTTTGTAATAGTGGCTGCGCTTCCTACCAAGATGGATCTTTACCAACTGGCCCGATACAATTGCTTATTGAGCTACATTTGCGAACAGAATATTTGCCAAAGCTTAGCTTTGCTAGAGGTAAACGTTGACCGTCTTGTCTATTTCGAGCAGTTCGGACTTTATTCCTGTACATCTCTTCTGTACTGCCCACTACAACAAGCAAAAGGCATCACATCAATGATCTTTGAGGTATACAATGATCAATCCGCAACACAAGTGTTACCGTGATGTGAGAGTAAGGTTACGCTAGCAATTACAATTTTTTATCAAGAAGTTGGCATACTGAAAATATTGCTTCCAAACTTCAGAAGGCTTTAAAACACTGGACGTTTCTTTTTCTGCCCGTGGCTGGAAACACTATAGAGCTTACGCAGCCATCGGCACTCTTTTGTTGCAGTCAGGAAAATATGGCTCATTACCTCGCAGTTTGTAATATAGTTACTGCGCACATGCAAGTACGTTTTACACCAACTTGCCCGCAAAGTAACCACGAACTTCTCTATGGGCCTTTTCAAGTCTGAATGCACGTTAAAGAACCCCAGGTGGTCGAAATTTCCGGAGCCCTCCACTATGGCGTCTCTCATAATCATGTGGTGGTTTTGGGACGTTAAACCCCACAAATCAATCAATCAAGTCGGAAAAGCGCCTCTATGAAGGTCACCGAAATCGAAACTAGTGGTCTGTAGCCTCTGAAGTTATTTGCTGCGCACTGGTAAAAGATCTCAGTGGCTTAGTACTTTTCAATAATAATTCGCAGACGATTCAAGCTACCTCTCAATTGGCAACTGTCACCACTCTGTGCTATATTTATAGAGGCTGCTTGACCATGTGACCTCCCCTCCCATCCCAAGCAAAAAAAAGTCGACGTGCGTCATGTCACCACCACTTATGTGCAGGCTAGTCTTTCGAAAAAGGTCCATTGTTATACTACCCTTCAAAAAGTGTCACGTGAAAAACACACTGCCAAACATTCCTCCTTTACGAGTCTCAAGTCCTACGAGTCTACGAGTCTCATGTTCTACGAGTCTTCATGTTCTACTAGTCTCAAGAAATAGAAGAAGGCAAGGTCAAGTTCTCTGTGTACTTCAGGAACGCTTCTGCAGTCTTCTGGCTACAAAGTCGGGCAGCCAAGCTGGTCTTAGAATCCTCGGCATAATTACCAAAACACTTAATCAGGAATGTGGCATGCTTTGTTGCCTTTTTATCTTTCTGTCACTCCGTGTCTTTCTTTGTTTTTTTCAGCAGCCTCTTGAGGTTATATTGTGTATTAAAGACGTAGAGACTGAATTCACCCTTTGGGCGAGACACTGAAGTCTGAAATCTGGAGAAATAACCCATGCGTGTTTCGGCGGCAGAGTCATGTTTAGCGGCATCACTTTTGACAAACGTCAGAAAGGACACGAGACAACTTCATGGATCTTTTTTCACATTTGATGCCACCACCCAAAAATGTTTGCAATACTTGTTAGTTGTTGAAAATCTTTTGAATCAAGCGCTGCTACGCAAAGTTAGTTAGCACTCGTAAATACAAAACATGACATAGTCCTGCTAATGTGCGATAGTTATGAATTCGCAATAAAAGAAAAAAAGAAAATTCGCACAAACCTGGTAAGCAGAAAAATGAGCTAAATTCACTCTTTCATAAGTTTTCTGATTAACTTATGACAATTTTCTTTGCATAAAAAAGCTTGCTGATTTAATGTTGAAAATTTCTGGTTTTCAGCTCTGACAGTTTTTCCACCTCGTTGGTAATGCCTGAACAACTGTACCTATACATTTGTGACTTGAAGCAGTTATTATTCATGATCTATTCGTCAGAACGCGAAACAAGTTCGCATAGACATTAGGTACATTGCAGTCTGGAAATATTTTCAATGTTTATGTTCCACAGAAAAAGATAAAGTTATTCACTCATAAACTTGCATTGTTCTGGCCAGTTTGATTAAAGCCTGCATGACTTTTTCATTGCTTTACTGGCTACATTTCTTCATAAAAACCTTGCATAATGTTTTATGAAGATCGAGCCTCAGGAAATTTTATTTGGTTCTGTTGACGAGTTTTGCAACACATCCAGTGCAACGGAGGCTTGTACAGCAAAAGCACTGGTCTTTGCTCGAACTGTTTTGAGTGCTATGCAATACCGCTTTAGACAAAGCAACAATACTAGCTCTCAATAGAAAGTGGAGAATGTAATCTTTCGAATGAATGAACTTCACATCCATAGGCTGAGCGTAGAACGTCAGCAAACAGCGACATATATGCAGAGCGGGTGCTGCCGGAGTAGGACCACCACCATAATAAATAATTTTGTTGGCCCAGTTGGTACATGCTTACTTATTTCTAAAAAAGATGCATACCATCAGGGAAGAAAATTGAAGACAGAACAGAAAGGCCGTCCCTCGCAACTAACTCTATTCTCAAAAAATTAGTGAAATATATAGGCGTAGCAATCTTGCGCACGCACATTGCTTCAATGCTAGTAAAAAAACACGCGATAAGATTTACAACAAAAGCATTATGGCAAAAAAAGCCACTGAACAAAAAAATATTCTAAAGAATGAAGTTCCCCACAACCAAGAGCAACAGACGTAATACTAACATGCGTATCTCTCTTCTTTTATTGTAGTGTGCTTCCATAATTTTGCCTGCTATGGCGCAATTACTCTTCCAAAAAAAGGATACACTGAAATACCTAGCCTTCCACTTGCAGGAACCACAAGGTGCCGAGAAATATGCCGGTGCATAAAAGACAGATTTGGGAAGAAATAACTTTCTGTGAAAAATAAACTTTCTGCATATTTGCAAGCACACTGTGGTTTCTGCAAATATGAAGCTAGGCTTTCCAGGTTATTCATCCTAGGAAAGAGTAATGGTACTTTGGCTCGTGAAATTATGGAAACATTCTAAATTAAAAAAAGGGAGATAGGCAGTTTGTGTTACATCTTTTGCTCTGCATGGCGGGAATTTTTTTTTTCGTAAATTCATTTTTTTGTTTATTGGTTTTTGTCATAATGTTTTGTCAATCTTATTGCATGTTTTTTACTAGCATCTGAGGCAATGTGCACGTGCATGGTTGCTACGCCTGTATATTTCACAGATTTTCCTAGAATAAAGTTAGTTGCGAGTGGCGCCTTTTCTGATTTGTTCTCAATTTTGTTCACCGATGGTATGCATCTTTGCGTATTTCAGTAATACTGTGTTATTTTCCAATAAGAAAACTGTTGTAACTCCAAACTTTTTCTGTTCAGTAGTCCATCTAGTTAAAGCAAGGTTGAGCTGTATAAAGAAAAATACAAAAAATAAAATCTTCAAACCATGCAAAAGAGTAAATATATTGTAAGATGGCGTCGAGTACACTCAAGACTCTTCTTTATTGACTCGAGTATGTGCCCCACAGCCAAAACTTGACTGGTGATGATGAGTATGTACAGATAAAAAGATGGGACACATAAATATTGCTCACGATATCAGGATAAGCGAAACAAAAAAGATGCACTCTGACTGCTCGCAGCTCTTAAACCCACCAAAAGAGAGTGCTCTTTATCTCAAAGGTGCAACGATAGCATGTCATGCGTCAATGGACCCTGCAATCTTCTTAACCTCTACTATCTCCCTGACCCTTTGACCTGAAGTAAGTACAAGACACACACTGTCTTCGAAAATGGGCCTAACACATCAACCCACGCAAGCATTTCGAGAAACCTTTAAACTGCTATGTATACACTGCGATGGTTCTCAGAGTGTATCGGTACATAAGACTCCCGTCTAAGCCACTGACCTCCTGCATATTACAGAACATAATGAGCATTCAACGGCTCAATCATCTTTCATAGACACAACCGGAGCACTCACACAAAATCTTTTACCAGCACTTTTTTTCTGTTTGAGTACGTAGGTAATGACAATCTCACCATGGATAGTACAGTTAGTTACCTAAAAAAGGTTTTGCAGTGCTCAATTACGATTTTGGTTTCAGAGGGCGCTAAATAAGGTAGGTGGGACGTAACGTGGTTTTGATGCGAACATAGCTTGCTACATGAATACAAAACCGCATAGACGTGGTCACTGCACAGACAACTTTCTTCAATGAAAGCTTTCTGTGCCACGATAATTGCATCTGAAATGTAAATATTCGTGACCCATTAAAATGCGCAGCCAAAGCAAGGACATCAGCCTTTGTGCTCTCATGCAAGTCTGCTCCCTTTTCATTTCAAGACGTCTCCTAGGAGAGCACTTGCAAGGGTTGTGCAATGCAACACAAGCTTATGATTTGGAGTGGGTTGATTACAGAAACCAAAGGGGTGTTCTGCAAGTAATGGTATGACAAGCACTGTAAAGTTTATTTTAGGTGTGTTCCAGCATATATCACTTGTGGATACTTTGTAAACAACAACCGTGTCTCCGCATATCTATCCCACAAGTTAACTCACCTGCAATGGCTGCTTCCGAGCAAATGCAATCGGAGTGACAAAAAATACAAAGACGCAGCACCATGTTCCAACTGAAATTTTGTACAAAGCAGTGCAGATGTATATACAGTTCTTAAATTAAAACAGACAATCAGCCCTTGAAAAATATAGGAGACGTTATTATAGCTTTTTGACTGTAGTACAGCCGTTACGATAAAAATATTCATAAATTAAGGTGGACAAACACACAACTTTGCACCGGAAAAAAACTGAACCTAAAACCTTCGGATAAAGCATTCGATACTCTAATAAATTAGCTGAAGTGGTGGCTGTCCTCTTGTCGACATTATCGAGTGTTTCTCAGCACGTAAACCTGGGAGTGTTATTGGGCACGATTCGTAGCAAGTGATCTTTCTACGTTTCAGTAGCTCACAATGGGCCCTCCTACACTACCTAAAGGCACAAAGTCTACAGGAACGAGACCCTCGCTATACATGAACAAAAGGAATTTTTAGGGGCTCATTTTTCTTTGTTAAAAGGATAGTCGTCACCATGCGTAAACGATCTTACACACTTCTTCCTGTGATCAGAGCTGCAGCCTTTTTAATTCATTCAAGAGGCGGATCTGCACAGGCAAGAAAGTACACTGCCTGTACTTCGACACTTTCTCCGTACCTCCTTGAGTATGCGAGACATTGTATATGCAATGCACACATTTGCCTTATTTCTTTCTTGGGCCGTCCATGTGGCGAGCGACACCTCTTCACGCCTTGGATCCATCACTTACGTAAGCAAACTCACACAAACCAACTACAAAATATCTTGAGTGAAACCCGCAATCTTAAAATGAGATGTTTACTCAGAGAATACATCATCCACCTTGTTTAAGATGCGGCGATTGCCACAGAGAATTCTGCAAAGGCAAGTGCATGTTCTGCCTTTCAGCCACTTCCGAATACCACGACACAAAAGCAGCAATGGCTTCCAAGCACAAGGTTCATACCTCCAAAATGAGTGTTATTCTCTGAGAAACCACCTTAAGTTTATGAAATTAGTCGTGCCTCATTTAAGAAGCAGCTACGCTATTTCAAGAAGTGGGAGCACGTCCTCAAAAAGCTTCAAAGTGGGCACGACATTCTACTTCCAGCCTAATAATTCTGCCTAATGAAACGCCAAAAAATCATCCACAAAGCAGGTGGATCTTACTGCACTAGCAATCATCAATCTTTCAATATTATTTTTTTTATCAAGCGCAGGCCAAGCACGAGAAATTAAAAATCAATGCAATGACTAACCGAATATAAACAGCCTGCCAGCGCGAAGGATCTACTACTCTGCATCAAGGATGCTATAGAATTTTGAAAAGTAGTATCCTTTCCCTGGAAATTGTTGAATGTCACTGGCAAAAGTTAAGAATTGTTTTTCACGCTGTTACTTGATTCTACCTTTCCTAGCTAGGTCAGAAAAGTGTATTTGTAGTGGCAGGGTATTAGCATTGAATCGAGCACTGTATCCTTTCTCACAGACCTGCACTTGACCAGTTTTTAAAAGAACAATAATAACAGAGGGCTAGGTTTTAGTGCTGTACATTATTCTGCATTGTAGATAATCTGTTACTGTTGATTTGGGAGAATCTGTGGACTGCAAGTTGCATGGCAAGCCCAGAGAAAAGGCTTTGCACACAAGCTCCAGCATCTTGTGGCCACACATGATATTCCCCAATGTTTCACAATTGGATCCGTGCGCTAAACTCAGCTTTTTACAAAATCAAGCACAAGTCGGCGGTATAACTCTCGTTCATAGAAGCCACTGCTGCATTTCTCATTGGGGCACACAAATGTAACTAAGGGGGTGGCCACGCACACGGCTTCACAGAGTGCTCTGTGTAGATCATTTTTACTCAAGGTGGTAGAAGGAATCTTCAAGTAAGTGTCTGGGCTTCGTAATGCAGGTTCAACAGAAGACGAGTTGCTTCTAGCTGAGGATTTTCTTAGGCACGCGAGGTGTCCTACCCATAGAAAGGAGCAACAAACCATCTGAAGGGCTGCAAGAAATAAAGACGGCTGTCGCACTTAGCATGCACAGTGTTTCTCAAAAACTCTATTAGAAAATAAGGAGAAAGTGCTGGAGTTGAATTAGTGTTAATGACCCTTGAAATAATTTTACCTACGCAGATTCATCGATCAGATGAAAGGAAGGAAACAATGCCACACTCATCACAGGCATAATTATGTAACCTGTGTTAAAGGCATGATGTACACAATCACTGACATGCAGCAGGAGGTACATGGGTCAGATGGAACCATGTCCTAAGAATAGACTCCATGAAACTTTTATAGCATACAAACAACAGTGACAAGGCATTTCCGAATCTATAAGTGGGATTGTAGGTGTCGTTGAAGACAGCGTAGTACTTCAAGTAGTCTATATCAGGGGGTTATTCCACTCTGTTAGTTCGTAAGCATTAAGTCATTGAGGTTATCGTCAACATTTGAGTGGTTAGCATTCGAGTGCCGAGATTGGTTACCCGTAGACAAAGTGTGAATTTCAAAGACCAATACACAATTATTCACAAAGTTGCATTCATTTACTCGCTTCTCAATAATTTACAAGTGGTTAAAGTGATTGAATAGTTATGCTGCACGTCAACACGTCGATAGAAATACGCTTTACAGGCTGCGTTTGTTTCAACTGCCGTAATAGAATCACACTGGTTCTCCTCACAGACTAATTTGAGTAAAATTTTAATAATCCTATAAAACGAAAAAACTTCTTCAAAGATAGGCAACCTGACATGATCCAAACGCAGAAGACTTTGATAACATACGTGATGGAGGAAGTTACGGCAAAACTGGTGGCCCGGGGAAACACGGTGAAACTATTGTTTAAACAAACAGAGGGCTGCCACTTATTCAAAGGGCCAACTTTTTCGTAGAGATAATCACAGAGAGCAACCTAAGAATGATTCAGAGAATAGAATATTTGATGGTATTTTTACTTTATTTAATGTATACATCGCATACACTACCTAAATTGAGATATTGAAAGTGAATGTACGCAAAAATGTCCTAATTATGATTATGGTTGCATACAGTAGATTGTATCGGTGTCATACGAGCACTTTTGCTCGTCAAAAGGGTTGATTGTGAATTGTGGTAGTTTGGGCTAGTTGATATGACATGGCGATAGTTATAGCGCGAAAACAGAACGACGACTGCTCTTATCATTTCATTTCATTCATTTATCGGTACCCTCAGGACCGGGAGGTAATACAGAGGGGAGTGGTATTAGCACAAAAAGAAAAAAAAAGAAAAAAGAATACAAAAATGCAGCAATGGATATGCAGTTAATACAGTGGTGCGGCTCCTACTCATACAGTCTTAGCTAATGGCGTTTTTAAACAATTCATGATCTTGGATAGTTGCTATTGATGCGGGAAGGTGATTCTATTAGATGCTCGTGCATGGTAGGAATCTTTTGTGGCAGCCATTTGTTCTGCATAATGGAACTCCGACTTTGTGACGATGATCTAGACGAGGTGATACTTAATCTGGTAGTGAAATAAGTTTGTTATTTAATTGGGGATGGTGATATATTTTGTGAAAAAGACACAAACGAAGAAACTGATGGCGAGATGCTAAAGATGGTAGGTTGAAGCTAGTTTTCAATGCCGATATGCTTGCGGTGTGGTTATAGTTGGGAAGAATAAAGCAGGTAGAATTATTTTGAACCATTTCGACTGAGTGTATTACATTGGCAGATACAGGATCCCAAACCGAGGCAGCATATTCTAATTTAGGGCGAATCAATGTTTTGTAGAGGGTGAGTTTTAAGGAAGAAAGAGCTTTAACAAAGTTGCGACGTAGGTACCCAAGCATTCTGTTTGCTTTTGCAATTATGTGTTCAGTGTGGATTGCCCAATTTAAAATGCTGGTTCTATGTAAGCCTAGATATTTATAGCTAGAAACGGTATCCAATGCAAGATCATTGAGAGAGTAGGTAGGAGGTGAATTAGTTGTTCTAGACACTCTCGTAACCTTGCACTTGTTGACGTTGAGTTGCATTAACCATTTTTGACACCAAATTGAGACAGCAGTAAGGTCAGTTTGAAGAGCAGTTACGTCGGCATCGGAGCTTAATTCACGGAATATTACACAGTCATCAGCAAATAGGTGCACATGAAAGGAAAGACACGCAAGTAAGTCGTTAACATAAATAAGAAAAAGAAGAGGACCAAGCACTGACCCTTGCGGTACTCCAGATTGAACAGCGGTGTGGCGGCTATTCACCCCGTTAGTAGCAACATACTGAGAACGATTGTTAAGAAAGAATTCAATCCAAGTTAGTAATTTCCTGTCAAGGTTTAGTTGAAGTAATTTGTGCATTAATAAACTGCAGGAAACCTTGTCGAACGCTTTAGAAAAATCCAAAATTATGCAGTCGGCCTGAGAAGAGGGATCCAGTATAACGTTCAGTTTATGTGTGAAAGATGCCAGTTGGGTCTCGCAAGAGTATGTTTTCCGGAAAACGATGTTGTGCTAGGGTAAAGAATGAATTAGATTCGAGGAATTTTACAAGGTTCGAAAATAATATGTGTTCTAATATTTTGCACGGTATACTGGTAAGTGATATAGGTTGGTAATTAAGTGGGGAATGGCGGTTACCAGCTGTGTGAAATGGAATCACCTTCCCGATCTTTTATTCAGCGGGCAGGCAACCTTAGTCCAGTGACTGCTAAAATTCATTGTTAGTCTGACCGATGAAGAAGCATACGTACTCTTTAAGAATTTCGGGTCACTTTGGTCACAACCAGGAGCGGAAGACAATCTTAAGGACCTAATTATCGCTTCAACACCACTGCAATCAATACATATCAGAGGCATAGCGGGATGGGGAAAGGGTGCTGCGTTAGGTAAAACATCATTTCCATCAACGGAAAAGTGAGAGGCAAAAACATCGTTTAGAACGTTCGCACATAAGTCAAGAGGAATTTGATTTCCGCTAGCATCTTCTAGAATGATTGCGTCGTCGGGTTTAGGGTTTAATGTGCGCCAGAATTTTTTAATATCGTTCGTTAGCATGGATGGTAACACGTTTTGTAATAATAACTTTTGGCCTTTTTTAGTGCTGTTACATAATTTTTAAACGCGAGCTTGTAGGCATTCCTGCGTTCTTCATTCCCGCATTTCTTGGCAGACCTGTATAATCGCTTTTTTTTGTTCGATAGGCGCTTTAGGTGTGCGTTAAACCATGGGGAATCTTGAATCATTGTTATTGCGTGAACAGGAATGTGTTCGTTTGCCAAGTTGGGAACAGCAGCTGAATACATGTCCCAATTTTCTCGCACACTGCGTTCGTGAAAGTTTTCCAAAAAAGTACTAAGAAATGAACCAAGTTCACTGTTAATGGCTTCACAGTTTGCTTTTGAATAGTTTTTAATCATTTTTATTTTTAGGCTTCTTGGAACGCTGAGTATTTAGCTGGAATGATAATAATGAATGATCACTTAAGCTAGGTGACAGTTTAATATCCGAGACAAGCTCTGTCCTCGACGTTAGTACGAGATCTAGGGTGTTCGAAGCAAATCGTGTTGGCTGAATAATAAGTTGGGTGAGAGAAAAGACAGCGCAAGGTGTCTAGGAACTCTTTGCTAATAGTCGAGTAAGGCTGCATAGTCGGTGTATCTGAAGTCCATGATATGTTCGGCAGGTTAAAATCGCCAAGCAAAAACAGAGGTAAATCAGGATATCTTGATGAGACCAGATTAATTACGTCATGTAGTTCATTCGCGAAGTTGCCGGAAAAATTTGGTGGCCTGTACCAAATGCCGATAATGATTATTGAAAACTAAGTTTGGTTAGTGCCCTTGTGATCTCTAACTCGCTGTTAGTATGAATTCACTGGGAAGGAAAATCTTTGGTATTTGCCAAGAGGACGCCACCACCTTTACGGGCAGTGCGGTCGCATCGGAAAATAGAAAATTTATCCGCGGGCAGGAAAAGTTCGTGGTCGTGAATTTGTGTGTGTAGCCAGGTTTCTCTGAGAGCAAGTATGTCAGCGTTACAAGTATCTATAGCAGAAGTTATTTGGTCACGCTTGTTGATAACGCTTCGAATGTTAGTGAAGAGGATTGTGCCGTGTGATAGTGGATGACCACTTCCCCTCGCGTTTACCTATGTAGCAGTGCGTGACGATGGTGTGGCCCGATTGTTAGCAGTGGCGTAGTGTGGCGCAAGCTCCTTAACGCTATCTGTTGCCGAGTCGTAGACGAATTGTGTTTTGTTAATCGTAAGTTTGTTGTAGCGTACTTTATATGCGGGGGTGTTAGGCTGGCTTTTTGCTAATTCAAGTAGCTTTCTGCGAGCGTATCGGGTAGCTGGGCAAAGTCTTCGCTAATTGTGATGTTCTTTTGAACTTTTTGCAGGCAGCGAGTATGGAGTCTTTCAATTTGTAGCTTGAGAACTTGACGATGATAGGGCGGCACTTATTTGAACGGTATGCTCCCAACCGATGAGCTTGCTAGATGGCGTTTTGCGGGAGAGGGTCAACTACACCGCTGAGTGCCCCAACTATACTGCTTTCGGATTGCTCCCAGCTTTCGTGAGCGTCCGAAGTGCCGTAAAAGAGTAGGTTTTTGCGCCGCGATCTATCCTCTAGCTTGTCTAATCACGACTGCAGAGTGTCCTGCTGTCCGGTTAGGAAATCAATCGATTCTTGCATGCTGGCCATTCTTTCCTCGATCAGATCGAGTGCCCTGGTTTTCTCTTCTTGTTCATCAAGTCGTTTCTGTATATTGCCGATTTTGGTCTCGATTTGTACTTGGCCTGCTTTAATTAATTTTATGTCAGTAGCTAATTTAGTCTGGCTTTTAGCGGATTGCACAGAACGGGACTGAAGGTCTTTGAGTTGCTGAAAATCACGTTCATTTGCTGTGATGGTTCTTCGGGTAAAGTTTTTATTTCTAGTGCGGTTACAGAGCGAGTTGTTGGCCCTGGGTTCAACTTTACATCACCCGAGCCTAGCAACAAAAAAACCATCGAAAAACATTCATCATCAATTTCACAGAGCACATGTGGGCACGGGAACAGGAGCAGGCAGCGATTATCGCTTTTTTTAGAAAAGTGAGGTACACACCTGAGAAACGCAAAAGTACGGCATGTTAGCCTCTTTGCAGGCACTGCTCCCGTGCCCACTGAAAACTTCCTCCAGATGATGGCTGTATAGGTAGTCGCAGGGGTCAGATAAAGTCAGCAATTGAGGTGACGTGGTTGCGCAGAAGACGACAGTCTGCACGCTGGGCATCTCGATGAAGGCAAGGTTCGTGGCTTTATGCTGATTGCTGAACTGGTCCAAATCAGTCACTGTGTCCGAGGAATTCGCAGCGTAGAAGGGGGGCGACGACCAAATCAGCAAAGCCAGCAGTGCCTGAAAAACACAAAAGTACGGCATGTTAGTCTCTCTGCAGGCGCTGCTCCCGTGCCCACTCTTGATTCGATCAACAATGATCGTTTCTCAGTGGTGCAAGGTAAATATGATCGAGTTTAGCCAAACGATTGTCAATTATTGATTCGGGAGCCAAATCACGATCAAAAGTGCCCGTGCGACACTGGCAGTGAGCGTGAATTACGTCGCACTTAGTACAACAAAACATGCAATGCCAAAAAGGGCCACAAAAGAGAAGACTGCTAACCCCGCTACTTACCCGATCATGCAGCATGATGAGTGGTCAGGTGGAAGCCGTTGCCACCGCTGAACACCTTGCTTAGTTTTACACGAACAGGAGGGGGCACCACAGAACACAAAGACGAAAAATGCAGCCACGCAGACTCTATATAAACTAAAATTTTACATTGTTATCTACTGATGAAGGAACCGCGGCGGAGCCCTTCTATATTTTCATCTCGAATAGCTATAACGGTACTATAACAGTCAATGATGCAAGGCGGGACCCGATGTTGACAATGCATAGCTTCCGAGACGAATAAAGCCAGTGCCAATTCAAAGTGCTGTTGCTTTTTTATAACAAGGTAATTTTAAATATTCTTCGTGCAAATCGCAATAATATTTTTAATCGTCACATCATTTTTGTTTTGTGATATCTGAGGAGTGAAACATAGAAATCATCGTGAGAACGCACCATGAGGGTGCATAAAAAAAGCAAGTGACGAGTGCATGACTGAAACAACCCTTGCGCTGTACGAAGCTGAATTCCGATTTCTTTCTGGTCTGGTTTAAAGTTTTTTGGTTGCTGTGGCAGTGCCCCTGTGCAGAGTGTTGGTATATAAAGATGTGGATGTTCTTTCAATAAAGCCAGTTAGTAGTTTGCGCCTATCCTCGTGTGTATCTTCCTTTGTGTTGTTTGCAGGTGCACCCTCACGATGATTTCTAGGTCAAAGCACCAACTCACCCGACAGCCAACTCTTTTGATGAACGCAAATTTAGCAGAAAAAGGTTCAGTTTGGCATTGCGAACTCCTCTACATGCCCTGTGAAGCAGGGTCTGCTGTGGAATGTTCACCCGTAGCCACAATGAGACCATATGCTCTAAGAACAAATATTTGCGGTGCGATTTCAAACAGGCTTTCTCGCTGTGAGCTTCCTTTTGTACGCTTTTCGGGGTGTTCAGAACAGGACCGTCTTGGAAGTCAGCAGGTACAACTTTAGGCAATGAGTTAGGTCTGTGAGAACGTACACAGGTTGGCAAACTCATTCGAGAGTCGACGAAGTTCAGATCGAACCTTGGGTGTGAGTCCGGGTGAACGGTATTCTTGCGAGTTTGAGTCCGAGTCAGTCAAGTTAAAAAAAGCTTTCGCGTGTGTGAGTTCAAAGTGCAAAACATAATCCTTGAAAGCTTCCATTGCTTTTTTTCACCCACCATTATCTACTGATCCTAAGCATTACTACCCGCCTTGTTTAAATTATTGTTTATACTCACCATGACTCACGTCTACTAAACAGTATTGTTCACTGAAACGATATCGCTCAAAGTATCAAAAGGTGTCAGAAAAAGCACCTATGACGTGAGATATTAGTGGTAAAGAGCATCATCGCCTTGGTGGTCTCATATGAGTTATCAGTTGTTTATTCTCTCAGATTCATATCGAGTTTTGAGTGGGCGTCTGAATGAGTACCTGTGAGAAATATTTTGAAAAGTTTGAGTCTGAATGAGTCCGGCTGAAGAAAATTTTCGTGAGTGTAAGCCCGGCTCAGGAAATTTTCGTTAGGTCCAAGCCCAAACGAGCGCTAAGCGCAACGTATGTTTAAGCAGTAAGTGTGAACGATCTTCACAATTTTTGTGAATCTATGCTGAGGTAGATGACTTATCGCAGAAGACGACGCCAACGCTGCGCAATCTGGCTGCAGTTCGATCAGCCGAGTTTAACACACTGCAGTATACAGGAGTGCACAATCAAAGTCTTGCCTGTTAAACAAGCCTCAATAAGTCATAGCGTTGTCCTTCGGATATTTTAGTGTGTAGAGTAATTCAGTCTTTTGAAAACATCTTTTGTCTCACTTTTCCGCTGCCTTACCTGTTTTTTACTGTTACATAACCACTTTGAAATTAAGTTCAAATTTAAACTTGTGCAATTTTGTTTTCGACTCACTATCATCACCATTATCATAATCATCATCTTCACCATTATCGTAAAACAGTGCATCTTATTTTCGTGTGTTTTCGCTCTGCATTTTCGGTCGAAGGTGACACGTTAGGGTGCCTTAGTGAAGCGTGAGGAGTCGTTCAAGTGTGACCGATAACAGCAACCTCTAGTGAAAAAAGCAGACTATCTCCACGCAACAGCTAACCATCATCAGTGAGATCACTTGATCTCGATCTTCCTTCACAAAATAACGTCCACAGCTGAGACATCCAACCGGGTAACCTAATGATGGGCGATTTGTGGGCGAACTGGATGCTGTTCACACATTGATTTCAGCTTTATTTCACCGTTGCAAGTCAATAAACTGCATCTATCAAAACGACGGTGATCATCCGACTTTCCGTAGCCGGCGGACATGTTGCCCTTATCTACAACAGTTTAGACTTCGGTCCTCCAACTGAGGCAACTCCACAACCAGAAATGAACACTTCATGCATGCTCTACGCTGACACGGAACAAAGGGTTTACCCGCTGCACACTTCGCTGCTTGAAGTGGCAAGCTAAATAACGTCTCGGCTCTTGCCCCACTGCCTCAATTTTAGAAGTGCATGAATGTAACAATGAGCAGGAGCGCGACAAGATGATCAGACAACAGACCTCCCCAAGTAGGAATCAGCATTTGTGCGAACTAGCGACAATAGTCCACAAATGTCATGTACAGGGCTCGCCAAGTTCACCAAGCAGTGGCTGCTAGCACAGGAATTCCAGCTCAATTCACCATTAGTATAATTTAATTGTTGACAGTTTGATAATTGCAGCTAAGCCTTCGTTGCGTTGTGACCAACTAGAAAGATCCTGCAGATGACCAAATGTATTAGCCGTCCAGAGGGGTGCATAATCTTGGTGCTACTTTTGCATGTACATCAAGCTGGAACAGAAAGGGAAGCTTGTCTAACTGCTGACAGTTTACCACACACACACACACACATATATATATATATATATATATATATATATATATATATATATATATATATATATATATATATATATATATATATATATATATATATATCCTTTGACCGTGATTTTACTTTATTACTATATTCAGTTACTCATTCTCCTATTTGCATCTTTTGCTCATATCATTGCATTGATTTTTGTGTTCCATAAAGTTAAGGGCGCCGTGAAACAGCTGTTTTTCTAGCTCCATGGTGCCTATTGGTCGCACTTCCATGATTTTTGCCAGTCGAAGGGTTAGTTGTGGCTGTTGCCTCCCATCAAGCATGCATGTAGGTCCCGTTTTACTAGATGTGTTTCTTTTGTGTTTATTCTGGAAGCACTCTTTAAAACAGGATTGTGGTGATGCAACATAGCAGAGGCACAGTTTGCGTGCTTTGACTGCTTGCTGACTTCATAATGTAATAGTTCCCATGCTATTCTTACAACCACAGAATAGTAATTTAAGTAGACAGGTAATTTATTCTTCAAGTCAGCATGCATACATGTTAAGATGAATTATGCCTACAGCAGGCTTTTTGTAGCCTGGAAATTTGGAGTCCTAAAAGGCTTGCGCTTGCGCATATCTTTCTCACTTATGAAGTCAATGTGTTTTTTATTTCTAGCTACAGACGTAAGAAGGCAACGCAATGGTGTCGACCATGTGATTGTGTTCTTGTGGTTTTTTTGCCAATGCAGTCATTCTTTTTGTAGAACGTATTATGCGGAGCTACAGAGGCCTAGTCAGGTGAATAATAGTGATGTTTTTTGTCTCCTGCACTACGGCGATCATGTATTGTCAGACAAACAAATAAATAAAAACATAGAGTGCAGCAATATAAAGAGCTTAGATTCCTAGAAGGATTAGTGTGTGAAGATGAGAGGCTGAACCGTTGTCTGTATTGTTCATGCTTCTTCTTCTTCTTACTCAACCACACTAACTAGCCTCTGTCAGCCAATAATAAAATGAGTGCACGAAGTTTAAAATGTCGCCATTTGTGTTATTGAATGTTTCAGCGATTATGTTCTCTACGTTGTCTCTACGTTCGCTGTTAAACATGGGCTTGATGCCTATATACAACGTTGATGCAATGTGATTATTTGATTGTTGTTGTCGCATCAATACCACACACTAGAGCCACATGATAATTCGAATGTTTTTGCTTCGTTAAAAACAACACGTTTGGACAGCGTCAATATTTGAATGCTGCTACAACATTAAAAGCATTCTGTTATGGCAACGTAATACTATAAACGTCGGTGCAATGTTATATTTTACTGTTTAACGTCGTTTCACATTCGTTACATTCAAACGACGTTGACTCAACGTTCTGCGTTACCTGGGGTTTGACCTACCGTGGACAATTTAGAGATTGATCATATGGTGAGTGTGCAGCTAACGCTCTCATATTCCATTATGCCCTGATTAACACTGATTATTTGAATGAGCCTATTGCGCAAATACATATCGTTATTGAGTGAGTTGCACAATTTTTAGCCACTCTGTGCTATCTACCCACCGTGGAGAAAGGAAGATAATCTAGTTGGCGAGCCTCAGTGAGCGTCCTCATATATTTTATAATTCACTGGTTTCCACTGAGAATCTAAATGAATCATATGTGCAAATAATATTGCGATTGATTGAGCTTCATTTTTCGCCAGCCTGTGCGATTGACCGACCTTGGACAGTTTAAGATAGATTTATGGTGATCGTGCAGATAGCGCTCTCCTATATTCCTTTATTCTCTGGTTAACACTGGCCCACATGCCCTATGTAGGTATCGCCGAATCTGAAAGGAACATTTCACTTTGCGCCTGTGTGGTAACATATTTTTGGTGTGTTTACGAAATAAATGGACATCCAGCTTTCTGACCCCATCTCATTGTTTCTCAGCACGACGGCGCACATCTTACCTATTACGCAGCCTATTGGTGGCCGTAAAACATTGATGCTGTATCTGTTTATCTCTTTATTTAGCCTGTGAGATCTGTATGAATGTAACGACTACCAACGACACACCAGTTACTCTTTACACTTCTTACATGTTATGTTCACAGAAGTCCAACATGAATCTTTTTAACAAGTTCAGCAGTTTGTCATTCTATGTTGTAGACCTTCATAAAGCAGTAAACATTCTTTTTCAAGATTTCTTGGTACCTATTATATGTCATCCCTCAAATTTTAATCATAACCTCCACATCAGCCGCCTTTGGCCAAACAGTGCAGCCGTTGCTACCGCCACCACGGCTTACATTTCACTTTGGTTTTTGCTGCAACGTAACCAGCATTACCACTTCTGAACCATTACCACAGTCTTTCCCAATGATGCCCTTATGCCATACCTTGACAAGGTTTCGCATGCTTCCAAAGGGAGCTATCAGGCGAATGTACCCTGTTAAAAATTCAGCTTTTGGTGGCGTTGATGTTTTGAATGTTCAGGTGAATTCATAAGTCAGCCAACTACATGCTTCATCAGCAGAGTATAAACTACTTGTGTGTCAGTGAAGGGACCAATGTCAATTTCAAGCTAGTTTATTTTTATATTAGTTTACAATATTGCAGTCCCCTCACGGGCCCTTGCCGAAATGAATTGAACCTAAATACACACGAGTTGAAGGTACAAAACGAAACCATAAGAACAGAGCACGTAATATGCACGTCGTAGAGTATACAAGGTGCTTACATAAACAGGGAAACAGCACTATAATAACTGTGCATGCTCTCGGGGCCGTATACGAAATACCAATGCACTAAATATATATTTTAGCATTTGAATTCTGAATTCTCAATTCTTCTCATTAATTTTACAGATGAGCAGTTTAAATTATTACGGGCAGCATATCTTATTTTGAAATGAAATGCACAATAAGTATTATTTGTAAGGGATATGTTATAATTTTTTGTCTCAAAAGTGCAGGGCAAGCAAAATTCAAAAAAAGTACTTTCAATCGCTTTCTAGATATAAAAGCAGATTGTTCTTCAACAGCTTTTTATCTAATGTGATATCCTGACCAAGTACTTCCAATATGGTAAAAGACAATATGACTTGCTGGGTCTGGAATGAAAAATCAAGACGGGGGTGGTAAAGCCATTTGTGTTTGAAAAAAAAACCGAAGCAATTTAGTAAATATGCAAACACTGGCTACGATTCTGCAGCGTTACGAAAACTGCAGAAACGACACGAACACAGGGGGGGGGGGGGGGGGTTAGGTTGCTCAGTTGTTGGCGCATGTTTTCAATCTCTTGAAAGAAAGAAAGAGGATAGCCCTTGCCTAATGTATTACAGTATTGTTCCTCATCCAGCGTATCTTTTATTAGTTAACGAAAAAAAGCAATCTGAAAGCAAATAGCCCTTTTACGGATTGCATATTTCTGTTTTCCTTTATTTGTAAATTGACAACAAGCATGAATTGTAGCTCTATTAGGGAAAAAAAAGCCGCCCGTTTAGTAATGCGTAAGCTGTCAGCGAAGTCAGACGCAGTAAAATAGATAAGATGCCACAGCAAAAAATGAGAAATTTCCGTTGCTTCAATTTATTTTCATCTTCTTATTATGCTGTTCGTTGTTATGTCAGTATGATAATTTCAAAAACGTGAAAGATGTGATGGTGATTGTTTCTGCACATATTTAGGCAGTACATGGTGGTGTACAAAACTGAAATTGATGCACTAAAATATTTTATTTTGTGTAAAAAAGTACAAAGTTTGTCTAAAACCACGTACATCAGTAAAAATTTTTTTTGTGAAATTACCCATTTTGGTTCGGCCGATAGAACAGAAGACTGAACAGATTAGTACAAACATCTGGCTACTATAAAAAATGATCACGATATGATACAAAATACACGGAAGCCTGGGACTTGCCCGGTCTCCTCAAAGTGAAACAACGCTCTTAAGAAACTCAGAGTTTACATACACCCGTAGACCTGTCTTATTCAATAAAGACCAAGTGGATACCCGGTCCAGCAAATTTATTGTCACAATCTCTTAACAGGAGGCAGTCACCGGGTAGATTGAAATGGCTGACTTGACAGCCCCCAAAATTCACTGCCATAGCTGAATAGCAGGGTTGTAACAGCTGCACCAATTTGCTACAAGTCCCAATTGTTGCACCAAGCTACACCATTCCCGTGAAATTTGTTGAAATTGGGCTACGCTGCGCCAAAATGCTCAGCCAGCCTCAATGTTTTTGGGGGGTGTGCTAATTTCGGCAAGAATTGCTGGCCACGTTGGCCACCTGCAGCTAGCGCCGTCAGTCAAAATGCGCAGACCCGTACTATAGTGTCTAAAATATACCTCAAACATTCTAGACACCCACCCTATGCTCACGAGACGATATCGACCAGATAAAGTAACAATGCTGTGTGCCCATCGGTCCTTTGTCCGCAGCGGATACGTATCGGCGTGACGGCGGAGCTTCAAGACAAAAATGCGTTTCTGTAGCCACCAACACTTCCCGGGAAATGTAAATTTTCTTATCTGAAACACGGCTACGACTTGCTAAGGCGCGAACAAGCTTGACGTGCTGCGAATGCCAGCGTTGAGTGCGTTAGTAATGGCACATAAAGCATCTTTGTCTTGAAGCTACGTCGTCCTTGCCACGGTCCTGGAAATAGATATCTGGTACCGTGGCTGGGCCAATGGGTGTGCGCCGTTGTTACTTTATCTGGTCGAATGTGCTTTGCAAGGTAGCCAAAGCGGCATCTAACCGTACGGTGGGAAAAAAAGGCGGAAGTGGGGTGATGGTGTAGTGTTTAAAAAATTTCTTGTCTTTGGTTTTAAAGCTGCTTGATTAACCTTCACCGCACTACATTGTTGTCCCGCAAAAAAGCATATTAAGATTTACAAGAGGCTGTTAGCGCTAGTCGGTCGCTGCACATTTTGCTCAGTTACTCATGTGGTGGTACACTGTACAATTCTAAATACCGGTATAAGCAGTGACGTCTAAACAGGCTACTTATAATCTTTTGAAGCAGTGTGTGATATTTATGCTTCCTACAGAAACAAACAGAATTGTGCGCCAGTCTTTTTTGCAAATCCTACTCCTTTGTTTTTAGAATCTCCCAAATTACAGGGTCACGAGCTTGGCCAATTTATATTCAAATTTTCAGAGTCTGTCAAATAATTTCACAGGTGCAGCAAATACAAACATGGAATTTATCGTTGGTTTCTCAGTGGGGTGGTTCAAACTACTTTTTTTGAAGTAGCAGTGCTCATGCTCACACTGCACAATTTAGGTGATGTTGAAGGGTTTTCAGAAAATTTTTTTCTTTAAATATAAGCCTTCATTCTCATACTGCTCCAATTCTTTATTTCGTGATAAAAATGCATGTTTTTACTAAAATCTGCTCCAAACTTGAAGTTTAGTGCTCCAAAAGATGCATTTTGTTGCTCCGAAAGTTGCTTCAAATTATACTTTGTCTGTTGCACTCCTGTTTCAGCACACCACCAAATATTGGTTGAGGTTCAAAGATATAGTCATAGCTTACAGTTTCACTGCAAGCACAAAGCAATGAATGAAATAGGAGCAAATAGGAACGCTCTACAATGTAAGATTAGCAGCTGAATCTTCAGAGCCGATCTCACTTAAAACGAAACGCTGGTCAGAGACAATGTGACTGCTTCTAATAAAGAAGAGGTTTTCGTGTTGTCAGTTGTTTTCAATGAACAGTAAGTGCAGAGAGCACACCATTTTGGCTCTCAGCACTTACTATTTATGGAAGGCGCATGCTTGTTCTCAGTAGAAAAAGCCTGTGCCGTTATAATTGTGCTAATGCCACGGATCAGAACTCATGCGCATGCCTGGAGCTGCACGCGTATTTTTTTGTGAGCCTTTCTATTAACCTGTTTGAATTCAAAATTGTGAAACCTCTTGGACCACTTTTCACCATTGAAACTTTATTCTTTGAAGTAGCTATGCAAGTAAATTATAGGTGCAATAGCAACAATTCGAGCGAGTGTGTAACAAAGTTAACTCCTACAAAAAATCACAGACATTTTTCCAATGCAGGATCATCTGAGAGGCAGAAAAAGAAGCAGCGGGCTTAGCTGCTCTCGTAACACACGGAGGCCACAAAGCTCCTGTGGAGTGTCTTTCCGCTTCAGAACAAGAGCCCCATAGTAGCCCTGTGTGGAGGTTTCGCGCAACAAGAAAACAAAAAGGTGCCCCTGAACAGAGCACTGACAGCAAGAAATTTGAAGGTTGCGGCTAGTGAGTACTGTTTGAAAAGGTACTGATACAAATTTTGGTCTTGCATTTTCACAATTCCTGACAGCCCCTTAGTCACAACGTAGTCGGTATATTGCTTGCTGCAGCATGGAATGGATGAACAGTTGCTGACTGTTTATTACAGACTAGTTTTGGTTTGGCACTGCTCAGAGAACATGAGCCACCAGGTGCAACAAGTGCCGCCTAGTGTGCAAAATAGTACCCATAAAACAGGGTGTCCTGGCGTAAGTAGCACTTGTACAGCAGGTCTATCGATAGTGAAATTGGGGGAGGGGTGACAGCCGACACAGAAATCATGGCGCCATGATTTTTGTGTCGTTGTTCACAGCCGCCGAGAAATATAGACTGCGGTAACAAACGCGGCCAAAAAATGATGGCTACGACGTCATCATAACTTGTTTTGTTGATTGTAGCAAGGCGACATGAAGGAACTAGGCGGTCACCTAGGGGCCCAATTCGATGGTGTCAATTGCACGATGGAGTCGAGGTCTCGCGCAAACTTCAAACATCTTTTAAAATACCTTCCCAGCTATATTCGCTGTAGATAAATTGCAGATGATATAGGAATGTTCCTGAGAATTAGTCCTACAAGCTATCTCGGCCACAAAATTTTGTGTCAGTGCCCCTCTAAATACCTTGGTGTAATTTCCACAACAAATTTAATTGACAAACGCATATTAACGCAATTTTCCACAAAGCTCTGTGTAAACATTACTATTTCTGACGCACGTTAAGCAGCTCCGTAAATGAATGCAAGCCGGTGGTGTAAAAAACCGTGGTCAGGCCCATAATTAACTCTGCTTCGGCTGTTTGGTCACCTCACCACAAACATGACATAGCTGTGCCACACTCTGTCCAAGAAAAAGCTATAAGCTTTACATTTTGACGCGATAAATAACGGTTCTTACCTAGCCTGCTTGCGCACGTTATTACGCTACAAGCTCTTACACATTGGTGGTCATACGATCGTGTCATCCTGCTGCATAAAATAGTTCACACCTGCTTGATTGTTGTGAGTGACGCCCATTTCTTTCGTTTCAGCTTCTGCACGCCATGCCCAACGAATGAATCCCTAAAATAACACGCTATGTGGAGCTAATGGTAATTGTCTCAACTTTTCTTTCTTTTTTTTGCATGGATTGGGGATCTATTGAATGAACCTGATGGTTTATGCGCAGACTCGGTGCTTAGCAACTTGAAAAAGAGTTTTGTACTTGTGTATTTTCTATTTTTCTCGGCTGAGCATTTGTATCTATGACTACTATATCTCAATAATTCAGACAGCAGCAGTTGTAAATAAATAATTGAATAAATAAATAAATAAAATGGTTTAGAACACCGATACCAGAGCCTTATTACTAGTTGCCAAACATAGCAAAGCGCAGTTTGGCATGGTATCCTTCTGTGAAAATAAAAATAAAAGCTACACTATAGCCACTGAGAATCACTCAACCTTAATATGACTTCCGAATATCTATGGCTGTGACTTGAGAATTGCAAGCGACAAAAAATTTCGGTTTTATTCAGGCTCTACTCCTCACTTGACTTCACAGTAAACGAATTCGTGAGCCGCTTCATGACGATTCAAGTGCATTAGGTAATGGTACATCGCATATGCCATAGGCACCATTTCTCGCGAGAATAAGGAATGCAAATGGTGTAGCAGTAGCACGTAACTACTCCACATCCGAGTCACCCTGTCTTGTATGAAATTTCTTGCTTCTCGAGCTGGCTGCATTAGTTAGGGAAAGTAGTGACAATTTCATAGTGTGTTACTATGGTGTCCCTGCTTTTCTACGTCACCAAGTGGAAACTTCAGTTAGAATATGAAAAAGAAAAGCTGAACTTTATTTTCCTTGTGATTTAAGCAAGCTTAAAATAGAATGATAATATTCCCACTAAAAATTGATAACAAAAGATTTACACGGGCTTCCTGCGTGGCCCGCTTTAGGCTACATGCATCCTCCATGAACATCACGAAGCAGTCAAGGATTTGCACTTTTTATGGCCACATTGTCTGCGACCTAACGCAACCTGCACTTAGACAAACGTTGAAAAGAGAGACGCGAGCGGAACCCTTTCTCTGCTTTGGTGTTCAGCACGTTGACATTCATAGCCTGTGAAAAGCTTGAAAAAATATAATTAAGCTAAGTCTTCACCCCAAACAAGGAATGTGGTAATTCATATCTTCACATTATAGTCTCGTGCGCTTGTTCTAAAGGAGTGAACGACTTCCCAATTACCGCGAATACTTTGTGTGAGTCAGACTCTGATTAGGCATTTAAGCTTTCTACTCTGTCTTCGTAGTTAAGGCAAAAATATAATATCACTACGGGCATTGAACCGAGAGCGCAAGGTGAGTTATGATGTGACTTCTGTAAAGGATTATATTTAAGATAAACTCCATTTATACTATCTCTAAGTAGAATACACGTAAGCGGTACCGGCCGCCGGCGTCAGGCTTTCGAGTCACTTTACAGGGAACAGTATAAACGTGCCTCAGTAAAAGAACATACACACTTGTTCAGACTTATCACGTCTGTGGGAGTCACAGCACCATCGGCTCCTCTGATTTCAAAGAGTTCCGACAACTTCACTACGGTTCAAGTACGGAAGTAGCAAAAAAGGTACGTTGTCTCAGTGATAGCATATCGCTGAAAAAGCTAAAGACGAAAAATCGCCGCATTCAAAACGCAACAGTGCGTATAATTCAGGATGACGTGGAAGGTTCTCGATGCATGAGCACCACAACTGAAATATAAAATCTCTGTTAGTGTGCATGTGTACAACACACTCGTACGTAGGTCATGTGCGCCTTATATTGCCAACGCACTATTTCCCTCTACGCGACTGAGTTGAGACTACAACGTTCCACACCAATCAGGGTGACAGGTGTTGTTGCTGCACATCATCACTTCACAACTCCTGCATGACAGTGCCTTCACTGTCATAGGTAAAAGCTTAGATTTTGTTGTTGCGCATAAGGTTTCGTATGTGTTTGTGGTGTAGTGTTCGCCTTGTTGAACTGATTTGTTCGAAAGCCCCTAGGCCGGAGCTTCAATTCTAACTTATGATATCTGAGGTTCGGTTTGTTCTAGCTTTTTTCGAGCTGCCCGTGTGCTCTTATGTCACACTCGTGTAATAAAAAAACTTTATTGTATGGTGAAACCTATACTTATGTTCAATGTTGGCAAGCACATAGCAATTTTTGTCCCATAGTTCATATATGCGAACAAAACAGACTAAGTAACTATAACTAGCCTATCTTATTTGCCCAAAACTAATTAGGTATATTTGGATAACTTTAGTGTTACGTGACATAACGCCACATAAGAACTGATCCGAAACAAGAACGTGAACGATACACATATTCAACTTTTCTGGACACCAACAGCTTAGTTCACGTGAACAACACCACGGGGCGTATCCACCTTGAAAATTTCAAAAGCCCCACCTTGACGTATGCAGTGACGAAGCAATAAAGTATATTAAAAAAAGCGGTGCGCACACTTTGCGGCAATTGCTTCACCTCAGTGCACAGATAAAAGAGTGTGGTATGCAGGCGTGATCTCGACGGTCACGACTAATAATAAATAGACAGTTTTCGTAGTCATACCGTGCCAGACAGCTCGCAGCATTCTGCACGAAATGTATGGCTGTCATGGACACACCCTTGGTTTGTCAAGAAAACGTATTTGTTTTTGTTTGTTTGTTTGTTTTTACTTTCGGCGCTGCTGTATTGATTGGGATATTAGAGAAGCACGCTGCTTTCAGGGTTTCGTGTTCACTGAGTGCCAAGCATTTTGCTTGGGTAAGAAGAGAACATTGGGCTTGTGCTCTTTATTTGTGCACTACCTAAGCTATGATCACTTGCTCTTTGCGTTACGTTGAAGTAAAACTGGATAAATTTGAGAACAGAGTATGAAAATGAAGTATAGATGTGTATTTTTTGTTTTCATATAGATCTTGTCGAAATAACGCTACCACTTCCAGCTTTGTGCCGTCAAAACGTCTGCGACTCGAACTTACGCACGCAGTCAGGCTTGCTTTCACATTGTGCCACGATCTCGGTGTCGCACGGACATTTTCGTTCGCAATTAAGGCCAATACGGATCAAGTTCGGCTGAGAGGTTAGCCACTCAGCGATTCAAGGTAATCATGCGAAAGCACCTCAGACTATGTGGTAGTGGTCGTGATAAAACCTGCGATCAAGCGTGCCCGTGTCCAACTGTCGATGCTGTCGGGTCCGCGTTCTCCGCACACTGCAGTCGCTACCCGCACGAGCAAACAAAAAGGAGAGAAAAGGCAACGATGATCTCCTCAGTGAAAAGCTTACGACAGAGTAGAACAAGAAAATATGATTGAATCAGTTAAAACTTTCTGATATTTCTAAATATAAGGTAGGGTCAGCTCGCCTCTTCTTTTTATTATATTGCTAAGCACTATTCCCAGTTATGATGAAGTATTCACTCATGTATATGCAGAAAATTTGTCGTTTTCTTTTTTTTTGCTTCAGGCAGTGATATAAAATTGCTATATATTCGATAAACAAACGTATACGTGGGGAAATGTTATTCGGTTGCAGGCTATTCATTTAAATCCTATTAGGACTTAAATCTCACAGGGAATATTTTATGATAAACACCTTCTTTGGCTTACGACAAAAAAAAAGGGTATGGTCAGTGAGAGTCTTACGAAGACTGTGCAGCAGTCGATCAAGGATTCAGAAAAAATCACTAATTGTGTTTTAGAAAATCTAAATACACGCAGCTTTTCAGGGCACCATCTGTTTAGCCCCATATTAGATTTTGGATGTGTTTTATATTCTTGTGCACCGGCCTATATATTGTGTACTTTTTCACTCTTCCAAAGAGAATCCCAACTTTATTTTTTTGATTATTTAAATGCATAGCCAATAGGGTCCTCTACTTAAACACGAGGTTGCCTTCTCTTTTGAAAGATTTGACATACTAACTCTGCATTGTTCCTCAAGATTTATGATAATTCTGTAAATATAAAACTTATTATCTTGTATATGTTAGTATGAAATGTTTTTTTTATTTTAATGACTTCGGTTTCATACGGTGTGGTTGGGCTTTGTAGAAGCACTTGTTCGACCATTAGATGTTGAACTGAGTTAAGATCCTTGCATCGGTAATCCTAGAGAACAGTTTAAAAACTTTTTTCTGGACATATATCTGAATTATGCAAAAGTTTTGCCTTACGATATACAATAAAGTAGGTTCTGCAGAGGCATTTAGAGCGTATAAATTTTAAAAATTATATCTTAGCTACAAATACCTCGCACTCTGAAAAAAAACTGCGTCAACGGTATTTTTTCCGAGACCTTCAATTTTCATTCTCACTATTATTTCCCGATTTCAATATTAGCGAAAGTTGGGCTAGTGGGTGGTTCATGCTTGGGATGTAAAAACTGGGCAAAAATTATAGACAAAGAGGAAGAGACGACACCGCGCTGATTCAGCATGGTGTTGTCTCTTCCTGTGTCCTTGTTTATATTTTTGCGCTGTTTTTGCATCCCAAGCATGTTCCAAATTTCTTAGCAGATTATGCCACGAAATGACATTACGAAAACTCAGTTCATCAATCTCAAGTGTGGCCATATCTTTAGGTACTTTATTTGTGTGGTCGGCACAAGCTAAAACTAGCGGTTCCTACTTATCACTATGCTTTGGCACGTAAAACCCTAGATGTCGTTAATATATTATTATCAATTATATCGTGAACTTTTCATTTTATGTTTCCTACCCACGTAACTGTAATCAAACTAATCTGGGTATTGGGCTACAAAAAGAGAAAAACTAACAAAAATTACAAAATCGCGGACGCTCCTGCGAAAGGCGCTCTGAGTGGTCCAATATTCTGAATTATTCTGACAACAGCTCTCTAGATTCGTAACAGATTGAGAAGGTGAGCAATAATTTGACCCTGTGAAGTCATTCATCACTCACCTAAACGAGTATTGACACCTCTTAGTCTCTTGTCGTACCAATTCCTGTTCAACACGAAGAGTAATATAGGTCCCTTTGTAACATAACACTTTCGCGTTCCAATATCAAACTATAGTATATACGTACAGAGAATGTCTGCCTCTTTCCCCTCTTTGCTAGCCTTGTAGCAAGAACAAAATAGTTGAAAAGTATTTCTTGTCATGCATTTGCTTCAATTCACTGAGGAGAAACATTCTCAAAACAGTGTTTATTCGATTCAGAATAAAGTTTGTCATTTCAAATCTTCCATCTTTCCCAGGTAACGCGGAACGGTCAGTCAACGTGGTTTGAATGTAACGAATATGAGGCAACGCTAGACAGTAAAATATAACATTGCACCGACGTTTATAGTATTGCGTTGCCTTAACACAGTGTTTTTAATGTTGTAGCAACATTCAAATATTGACGCTGTCCTAACGTGTTTTTAACGAGGCAGCAACATTCAACAACATTCATTCATTTTGCCCTACCGTGATGGTACTATTAATGTAATAACAACAATCAAATAATCACATTGCATCAATGTTGTATATAGACATCAAACCCATGTTTAACAGTGAACGTAGAGACAATAATGAGAACATAATCGCTGAAACATCCAATAACACATGGCAACATTTTTAACTTCTTCCACTCATTTTATTATTAGCTGACAGTGGGTAGTTAGTGTACTTAAGGAAGAAATAGAAGCATGAACAATACAGAGAACAGTTCAGCCTATGTTTTTCACACACTAACGATTGTATGAATCTGATTTCTTTATACAGCTGCACTATATGTTTTTATTTATTTATTTGTTTGACAATACACGATTGCCGTAGTGCAGGAGACAAAAGCACCACCATGAGTCACCTGACTAGGCCTCTATAGCTCCACACCATACCTTCTTCACACACAATGACTGCATTGGCAAAAAAAGAAACACAGGAACACAATCACATGGTGGAAACCATTGCATCCCCATGTTATGTCTGTAGCTAGATAAACTAAACAAATTGAATTCACATGTCAGAAAGATATGTGCAAGAGCAAGCCTTTAGGGCCTGAAATATCTAGGCTACAAAAAGCCTGCTGTAAGCAGCCTTCATCTTAACATGTATGCACGCAGACTTGAGGAATAAATTATCTGTCTATATTATTATTACTCTGTGATTGTAAAAATAGCATGGGAATCATTACACTTTGAAGTTAGCGAGCAGTAGCTTAATCAAACTGTGCCTCCTTTATGATGCTTCACCACTATGATATTTTAAAGAAAGCTTTCAGATTAAACACAAGAAACAGATCTACTAAAACGGGAACTACATTCTTGCTTGATGCAAGGCAACGGCCACAACAAACCCTACGACTGGCAAGAATTACGGAAGTGGAACCAATAGAAACCAAGGAGCTAGCAAAACAGCTGTTTCACAGCGCCCCTACTTTTGGTAAACATAAAAAGCATGCGATGATTTGAGAAAAAGATGCAAACAGGAACATCAGTAACTGGATATAGTAATAAAGTAAAATCACGGTAGAAAGAGAGAGAGAGATGGTATAAAGAAAGGCAGGGAGGTTCACCGGAAAGCAAGTATCTCGTTTACTACCCTGCACTTGGGAAGGGAGACAGAAAGGTAAGAAAAACGTAATGAGTGAGAAAAAGAGAGCGGGAAGAATCGAAAACACAAACAGACTAGAAGGTTACAAACGCTTGACGAGGCTGGTCGATCGCAGAAATTTTAGGAAGACGGTCGACGTCGAAATGAATATATAGACATGCTGAGCTTTCGGACAAAAAAGGGTGCCTATTCTGGTTTGGAACTGCCTTGACAACTGTTTGCAGTACTCAAGTATCTGGTAGTGTCTGTGACTGATGAAAATGCAATAAACCACCTATTTCACGTGCATTGCTCTGGTAGCTTTCTGGCGAACTCACATCGTCATGAAAGCACTTTATGCCTTTTTACTAACTGCGTGTAAGTAAACATCGGCAAAAAATTAAGCAGTCGTAAAAAAGTGTGTTATTCTGTCACTGCTAAAGCTATCAATTCACGGCACACACAGAAAATGCCAGGCCTCAGAACACACTGTCTAAAGCAAATATAAACATCGAATTGCACCGCGATGGAACGCCACACTAATACAGAAGGACGATCACTCACAACAAACACAGTAGACACCAACATAGAGAAAGCTTGCCTGCTGAAAACATTGTGTTGTTGGTAAGAAAACCTAAAGCACAAATTCCAGTATCGTGAAAGGGAACATTAATCTGGAAACAATATCACCCACAGCAAATCTGGGAGATGCAAACAAGGAGATGCCAAGCCTGCACAACATTATGCAGCACACAAATAACACCAGACCATTGCAGTCCTTTTGCGATTTGTCCAAGGCCTGGCTTCAGCTTCGACTGTAAGGCTTATGTTGGCTTGAACAAATGCAACTACCCATTGCGATTCCCTTGCTCGAAAACGTCGACGAAAAAACACACAACTGACAAAAGGCTGATAATGAGATGCCATTCTTTCTTCACATGACTTCACGCAGGTTTCTATGTAGTAGATGTAGAAGTAGCACCAGGATTATGCAGCTGTCTGAGCGACTGATACATTTGGTCAACTGCAGTGTTTTTCTAGTTGGTCACAACACAAACCACTGAGGCATGTCACAGGTGGGCTCCTTTTTCCTTAACTTGCTACCGTGCACTTCAATGCTGTAAGTTCTAGCCGTTATTGGTCCCACAACACTACCTTTTTTCTATGGAATTCGAGGCGTGAACGGTTGCAGTCTTAATAAGGTCTTCTTTCTTCAGTAAAGAAAGCTGCGATGCTTTCTCTCTGTAGCAGTCTCTTACTAACTCCATTTTTTTCTACTAAGTCTGCTAGTGCAGGGTAGGATTTCAAGGCAGTATATTTGTTGTAGACAGAGTAGGTATGGTAATCTAACAGCAGTTAGGCGAGCTTTCCTTTCTGTTCTAGCATGATGTACATGGCTTGGTAGCACCACGCTTATGTAGATGTCTGGACAACTAATACTTTTGGTCAACAGCAGTGCTTTTCTGGTTGATCACAACACAACGAAGGCTGAGCAGCATTTATCAAACTGTCATCTATAAATTTTGATTAAGACTGATTTGGGCTGGAGGTCGCCTGCGAGCTGCCACTGCTTGGTGAACTTGGCGAGCTCTGTACATGACAATTGTGGACAATTGTCACTAGTTCGCACAAATGGTGATTCATACCTGGGGAGGTCTGTTGTCTGATCATCTTGTCACGCTGCTGCTCATTGTTACATTCATGCACTTCTAGGATTGAGGCAGTGGAGCAAGAGCCGAGACGTTATTTAGCTTAAAGCTTTAAGCAGCGAAGGGTGCAACGGGTATACCCTTTGTTCCGTGTCAGCGTAGAGCATGCATGAAGTGTTCATTTCTGGTTGTGTAGTCACTTCAGTTGGAGGACCGAAACCTAAACTGTTGTAGATAAGGGCAACAGGTCCCTCGGTCATGGAAATTCGGAGTATTACCGTCCGTTCGATAGATGCAGTTTCTTGACTCGCAACGGTGAAATAAAGCTGAAATCGCCGTATGAACAGCATCCAGTTCGCCTACAAATCGCCGATTATGCCCTTACGCGCTCCGATATTTCTGCTATAGACGTTATATTGTGTAGAAATATCCGCACCAAGTAAGCTCACGATGATGGTAAGCTGTTGCGTGGAGGTACTCTGCTTTTTTCACAAGAGGTTCTCGTTATCGGTCACATTTGAACGACTTCTCATGCTTGACTAAGCCGAGAACCTATCGAGAACCTATCGATAATGTGCATATAGTTGATATCGCAATAACACACGGCTGCGATAAAACACGATATTATACGTATACTAGAATGCTAAATTTTTCGGCCTGTCTGAAGAAGCCCTACATATTGACGTACGTTGCGATCCCATAGACGCCTTTGACCGAGAATGCAGAGCCAAAACACACAAAAATAATATGCTCCATGCTACTGTGTTACGAGGATGATGACGATGACAGTGAGTCGAAATCAAAATTGGACAAGTTTCGATTTGGACGTCATTTTCAAAGTGGTTTTGTAACAGTAAAAAAAAAGACAAGTAAGGCAGCATGAAAAAGCGAAAGGCGAGAGAAAAGTTCTTTGCAAAGGACCAAATTACTGTACTCACTGAAATATCCGCAGGACAACGGCTTGATTTGTACAGCGCAACTAAAGTTTCAGTTACACACTCGTCATTCGCTTTTGTTTTGCACTCCCATGATGCGTTTGTACGATCAATTTCAGGTTGCCTTCGCAAAAGCCACAAAAACAAATATGAACTCACGAATAAAATAATATGCTTTGCGCGAAGAATCTCTAAAATTACCTAGTTATAAAACAAGAAATCGCCTGTAAGATTGCCATTGGCTTTACTTGTGTAGGACGCTATGCATTGTCAACATGGGGTCCCGCCTTGCATCGTGGGCTGTTATAGTCACGTGATAGCATTTCGCGATGAAAGTGTAGAATGGTTCCGCCGCGGTAACTTAATCAGTAGCTAACAATGCAAAATTTTAGTTTATATAGAGTCTTTGTGGCTGCACTTATCGGCTTTGCGTCCTGTGGTGCCCCCTCCTGTCCGTGTACAACTAAGCAAGGCATTTGGTGGCGGCAACGGCTTCCACCTGACCACTCCTCACGCTGCATGATCGGGTAAGTAGCGGGGTTTGCAGTCTTCTCTTTTGTGGCCATTTTTGGCATTGCATGTTTTGTTGTACTAAGTGCGACGTAATTCACGCTCACTGCCAATGTCGCACGGGCACTTTTGATCGTGATTTGGCTCCCGAATCAATAATTGACAATCGTTTTGGCCAAACTCGATTAAATTTACCTTGCACCGCTGAGAAACGATCATTGTTGATCGCAATCAAGATATAAGACCCGTCGTCGTTCTGTTCTCGCGCTATAACTATCGGCATGTGATAGCAACTATCGCAAACTGTCACACTTTAAAATTAAGCCTTCTGAGGAGCAAAAGTTGTCGTGTGACACTGATGCAATCTACTGTATGCAACCAAAAATCATAAATCTGTCATTTTTGCGTACATTCACTTTCGATATCTCGATATATGAAGTGTATACGGTGTATCCACTAAATAAAGTAAAAATTAAACCAACTATTTTTTTAGACTTATTGTTAGGTTGCTCTGTTTGATTATGTCAATAAAAATTGACTCTTTGAATGAGTGTCAGCCCCTTCTTCGTTTGAACAATGGTTTCATCCAGTTTTCCTAGGCCACCAGTTTCACCGTAAACTATTTTGAATGCGTCTGTTATTATGACATTCTGCGTTTGTCTGAAGTCAGCGTTACTGTATTTGTGCAAGTTTCTTCGTTTTATAGCATTACTAATATTTTACTCTAATTAGTCTGTGAGGAGAAATGTATATTTCTATTACGGCAGTTCAAACAACCGCAGCCTGTAAAGCATATCCCTATCGACGTGGTAACGTGTGGCACAAATATTCATTTACTTTAACAACTTGTAAACAATTCAAAAGTGAATAAATGAATGCAGTTTTGTTGAGAATTGTGCAACCAATCTCCACACTCGAATGCTAACCACTCAAAAGTTAACCATACCCGGAATGACTTATTGTTTGAAAATTAACAGAGTGGAATAACCCCCTCATAAAGACTACTTGAAAGTACTAACTGTCTTCAGCGACACCTACAATCCCACTTATAGATTCGAAAACGCTTTGTCACTGCTGTTTATATGCTATAAAGGTTTCATGGAGTCTATCCTTAAGATAGTGCCCCATCTGACCCATGTAGCTCCTGCCGCATGTGAGTGATTGTGTACATCATGCCTTTAACACAAGTTACATACTTCTGCCTGTGTTGACAGCAGCAGTGTTTCCTTCCTTTCATCTGATCGATGAATCTGTGTAGGTCAGGAAGTTTCGGCGTCCGTAAACACTACTTCAACTCCAGCACTTTCTCTCTATTTTTTAGTAGAAATTGTGAGAAACACTCTGCATGCTACGTGTGACAACCGTCTTCTTTTTTTGCAGCCCTTCAGATGGCCTTTAGCTCCTTTCTACGCCTAGTATACCTCGCATTCCTAAGCAAATCCTCGGCTAGAGGCAACTCGTCTTGAGTTGAACCTGCAATATGAAGTCTAGACACTTATTTAAAGATTGCTTCTACCACCTTGTGGTAACGTGATCCACACAGAGAACTCTGCAAAGCCATTTGCATGGCCGCCCTCTTGGGCCTAGTTGTGCGCCCCATTGAGAAAGGCAGCAGTGACTTGCATGAACGAGTCTTATACCGCTTACTTGTGCACCATTTTGTGAAAAGCTGTGTTAAGCGCCGAGATTTGATCGTGAAACATTCTGGAATTTCATGTGTTGCCACAAGATGCTGGAGCTTGTGCTGCAAAACCTTCATACTGGGCTTGAGAACCTACTTGCAGTCCACAAATTCTACCAAATAAAACCGTTAAAGTTACCCATATAGCAAGAGATTGTACAGCACTGAAACCTAGCAATCTGTTATTATTGTTCCTTTAAATACTGCTAAAATGCAGGGCTCTGAGTTGATGCAGTGCTAAATTTAATAAAAATACCCTGCTGCTACAAATACACCTTTGTGATCTAGCTAGGAAAGGTAGACTCAAGTAACAGCGTGAGAAACTCTTCAAAGCACCTTCCAGTGACATCCAACACTTTCCAGTGAAATATACTGCTCTACGAAATTCGATAGCATTCTTGACGCAGAGCAGTATATCCTTTGCGCGGGCAGGCTCTTTATGTTTGGTTAATCATTGCACTGATTTTTAATGATTCTTACTTGGCTTGAGCTGAAAGAAAAAATAATAATAAAAGGTTGATGACTTCTAGTGCTGTAATATCCTCCTGCTTTGTGAATGATTTTTTGGTGTTTCACTAGGCATAATCAATAGACTGGAACTAGAATGTCGTGCCCACTTTGAAGATTTCTGAAGATGTGCTCCCATTTCTTGAAATAGCGTAACTGCTTCTTGAATGAGGCACAAAAAAATTCCTGAACTTAAGGTTGTTTCTGAAAGAATAATACTTATATCGGTGGTATGAACCTTGCGCTTGGAAGCCATTGCTGCTTTTGTGTCACGGTATTCAAAAGTGGCTAAAAGGGGTAACATGCACTTGCCTTTCCAGAATGCTCTGTGGCAATCAACTCGTCTGAAAGTAGGTGGATGATGCATTCTCCGAGAAAACATTTTATGATTGCGGGTTTCACTCAAAATGTGTTCTTGTTAGTAGCTGTAAGTTTGCTTGCGTATGTGAAGGATGCTAGGCGTAAAGAGGAGTGGCTGGCCACATCGAAGGCCCAAGCATGGAATAAGGCAACATGTACATTGAATGTACTGTGTTTCTTGCAGACTCAAGGAGCTAGAGATAAAGTGTTGAAACCCAGGCAGTGTACTTTCTTGCCTGTGCAGATTCACCTCTTGAATGAAATAAAAAGAAAAAGTCTGCCGTTCTAATCACAGGCAGAAGTGTGTAACATGTTTTAAACACATGGTGAATGCAATCCTTTTTACAAAGTAAAATGAGCCCCTAAAATTTTCTTTTGTTCACTCATGGCAAGGGTGTTGTTCCTGTAGACCTAATGCTTTTAGGTAGTGTAGGAGGGCTTATTGTCAGCACTAACACGTAGAAAGATCACGTGCTACAAATCGTGCCCACTAACACTCCCAGGTTTACGTGCTCGGAAACAATCAATATTGTCAACAAGGGGACAGCCACCGCTTTAGTTAATTGGTAAGAGCATCAAATGCATTATCCGAAGGTTGTAGGCTCAGTCTTTGTTGGTAGAAGATTGTGTGTTTGTCCACCTCAATTTCTGAACATTTTTATCGTAATTGCTGTACTATAGTCAAAAAGCTAGTAATAACGTCTCCTATATTTTTCATGGGCTGATTGTCTGTTCTCATTGAAGGACTGTATATTCATCTGCACTGCTTTGTAATAAATTCGAGTTGGAAGATGGTGCTGCACTTTGTATCTTTTGCCCCTCTCATTGCATTTGTGCGGAGCAACCTTTGCAGGCGAGCTAACTTGTGGGATAGATATGCGGGGCCATGGTTGTTGTCTACAAAGTATGAACAACTGATATATGCTAGAACACACTTAAAATCAACTTTGCAGTGCTTGTCATACCATTACTTGCAGAACACTCCTTTGGTTTCGGTCTAAACAACCCCCTGCCTTCTACGTCATAAGTTTGTGTTTGCTTTCACAACCCTTGCAAGTGCTTTCCTAGCAGGCTTCTTCAAATGAAGAGGGGGCAGGCTTGCATGGGAGCACAAAGGCTGATGTCCTTGCTTTGGCTGCGCAATTTGATGGGTCATGCATATTTACCTCTCAGAGGCAATTATCGCGGCACCCAGAAAGCATTCATTGAAGAAAGTTCTCTGTGTGGTGACTAAGTTCATGCGGTTTTGTGTTCATGTGGCCAGTCATGTTAGCACGAAAACCACGTTACGTCCCACCTCACTTGTTTAGCGCGCTCTAAAACTTAAATCGTGACTAAGTGCTGTAAAAACTTTTTCTAAGTAACTAACTGTCCCATTCATGATGTGTGTGTCATTAACTACTTATTGCAACAGAAAAAACCCTCTGCAAATATTTTGTGTGAGCGCTCAGGCTGTGTCCATGGAAGATAATTGAGCCCTTAAATGCTCCTTTCGTTTTGTGACATGCAGGAGGGTCATTGGTTGAGACAGGAACCTTACATATTGATACACTCTGTGAGCGCCATCGCAGTCTATAAACAACAGTTTAAACGTTTGTCGGACTGCTTGTGTTGGTTGATGGTTTAGGCCCATTTTTAAGACAGTGTGTTTCTTGCACTTAGTTGAGGAGATTGCAAGGTCAACTGATGCATATGTAAGCATGCTGTCGTGGCACCTTTGAGAGAAAGAGCCTTCTCTTTTGGTCGGATTTAGAGATACGAGCCGTCAGGCTGCATCTTTTTCGTTTTGCTTATGCCGATATTTTCATTCTGGTGCATGGTTTGATGCTTTTATTTCTTGTATTTTTAAGTATACAGCTTACTCTTGCTGTAACTAGATGGACAGGTGAACAGAAAAATTTTGGTGTTGCAGGGGTTTCGTTTTTGGAAAATGACACAGTACTTACTGAAACACGCAAACATGCCTACCATCGGGAAAGAAAACTGAGGACAGAACAGAAACGGTGTCACTCGCAACTAACTGTATTCTTGGAAAATCAGTGAAATATATAAGCGTAGCAACCATGTGCCTGCACAATGCCTCACATTCCACTAAAAAAACATGCCATAATATTCACAACAAGAGAATGATGCCAAAAAAGCAACTAAACAAAAAACGATTTTAAGAAACAAATATTCCCAACCACGCAGAGTAGCAGATGTAACAGTAAGATCCGCATGTCTCTTCTTTTTAATGAAGAATGCTTTCATATTTACAGGTGCCAAGGTATCATTTGTCTTTCCAAGAATGGATACACTGGAAAACATAGCCTCACATTTGCAGAAACCACAATGTGGTGGTAAATATGCCGAATGTTTATTTTTCACAGGAAGATCTTGCTTCCTAACTTTTTCATTTATGCACCAGCACATTTGCCAGCACATTGTGGTTCCTGCAAGCATGAGACTAAGTTTTTCAGTGTATCTTTTCTTGGAAAGAGTAACGACCACTTATCACGCAAAATTATGCAAGCATACTACATTAAAGAAGAGAGATAAACGCATGTTAGTTTTATATATGTTGCCCTGCGTGGTTGGGAATTTCATTCTTCAGAATCGTTTTTCATTTAGTGCCTTTTTTGTCATAATTCTTTTGTTGTCAATGTTAGCTCGTGTTTTTAAACTAGCCTGTGAGGTAATGTGCGTGCGCAAGCTCGCTACGCTTATAGATTTCGTTGAATTTCCGAGATTTCAGTTAGTTGCGAGCGAAGCCCTTTCTGTTAAGCATGTAAGCATGTACCAACTAGCCCAACAAAATGATTGATTAAAGTGGCAGTCCCACTCCGGCAGCACCCACTCTTCATTATATTCACTGTTTGCTGGCGTTCTGTGATGAACCTGTTGATAAGAATTGTATTGCATAAGACAGCTTATACTCTCCACTTTTTATTGACAGCTATTATTGTCGCCTAGTCTGAAGTGGTTTTGCATAGCACTCAAAACAGTGCGAGGAAAGACCAGTGCTTTCCCAGTACAAGCCTCCGTTGCACTGGAAGTGTTGCAAAACTGTTCAACATAACCAAATTAAATTTCCTGAGCCTCTTCATAAAGAAATATGCATGGTGTCTATGAAACATGTTGCCAGTAAAGCAATGAAAAAGTCATGCAGGCTTCAATGAAAATGAGGAGAACAATGTAGGTTTATGAATGAATAACGTTTTTTCTACTTTGTGTAGAACAACGATATTGAACGGCTTTCTAGGCTAATTTGGCTAATTTCTAAGCAAAGTTGTTTCGCGTTTTCACTAATACCTCACGAAAAATAACTACTTGAATTAACAAATATACCAATCCACTTGTTCAGGCATTACCGGCGAGGTGGAAAACTGTCCAAGATGAAAATTTGAAATTTTTATTATTGAAGCAGCAAGCCTTTCTATGCAGAGAAAATTGTCATAAGATAATTAGAAAAATGTAAGACAGAGTGAATTCAGCTCATTTCTGTGCTTGCCAGGTTTCTGCAAATTTACTTGTTTTATTTTATTGCTAACTCACAATTATTGCACATTAGCAGGAATATGTCATGTTTTGTAATTACCAGTTCTCACTAGTTTTGCGTAGCACTTGACTCGAAAATTTTCCTACAAATAATAAATATCGCAAACACTTATTGGTGGTGGCGTCATCTGTGAAAAGAACCTTGAAGTTGCCTCGTGTCAGTTCTGACGTTTGTCTGAAACACGTATGTGTTATTTCTCCAGATTTCAGACTTCAGTGTCTAGCCCAGTGGGTAAATTTAGTCGCTACGTCTCCAATACACAATGTAACCCCGAGAAACTGGTGAAAAAAAGAAACAGACCGAGTGACAGAAAGAAAGAAGGGAACAAAGCGTGCCACATTCCTGACCAAGTGGTTTTGCAAATGTGCCGAGGATTCCGAGGCCTGCTTGGCTGCTCGCCTTTGTAGGCAAGGGACTGCAGAAGCGTTTCTGAAGTACACAGAAAACTTGACATTGCCTTCTGTTTTTGAGACTCGTAGGACATTACCTGGTAGTTTTTACTTTTCGTGGAGGTGAGGAAGGTTCGGCATTGTGTGTTTCACGTAACACTGGTTGAAGGGTAGTATAACCTTGGAACTTTTTCGAGAGTCTAGTCAGCACAAGTGAAGAGGTGGCGACAGGATGCGTGTCGCTTTTCCTTCTTGGGAAAGAAGGGGAGGTCACAAGGCCAAGCAGCCTCAATAAACGTAGCACAGAGTGGCGACAGTTGCTACCTGAGGGGTAGCTCGAAAAATACCAAAGCCCCGAAATTTTTTTACCAGTGCGTGGCGGATAACATCAGAGGCTATTGACCCCCAGTTTTGATTTCATTGACCTCCATGGAGGCGCTTTTCAGACTTGAAAAGGCCCCTGACAAGTTTGTGGATAGTTCGTGGGCTAGTTGGTGGAAAAGAAACTTGCATGTGTGCAGTAACTATATATAAACATGTGAGTTGATGAGCCATGATTACCTGACTGCAGCAAAGAGCGCGGATGGCTGCGTGAGCTCGATAGCATTCCCAGCCCCACGCAGCAAAACAAACGTCAAGAGTCTTGACGGCTTTTGAAGTTTGGAAACAATAGTTTCAGTATGTCAACTTCTTGATAAAAATACTGTTTGCTAGCCTAATAATTACTCTTAAATTAATGTAACACATTTATTGTGGCCGATGATTGTGTCCTAGAAGATCATTGACGTGATGCCATTTGCTTGTTGTAGTGTGCAGTGACTGGTCTAGCAGAGAGATAGCAAGAATAAGGCTTGAACTGCACGAAATAGACAAGACAGTCACTATTTACCTCTAGCAAAGCTTAGCTTTGGCAAATCATCTGTTTACTCATGTAGGTCATGGTATATCTTACTCTCTCTAGCACCCGGCCTTCGCTGAACATAGCGGGACATAACGCATTTACTCTCAACAGCGGCCTCCATAGACACCTAGGAAATGAGACGTTCTCAGAAAACGTAGATGCACTCAAGCGTATTTCTCCAATAAACTTCTTCGAGTGCTCACTGGTTGCAGCCACAAATGTGTGAGCCGCCTATTCCCCTGCATCTGCCAAATGACAAATGCAATACCCTGACTGGTTTTGCAGCTTTTACACGCTAAGCCAAAGGTCCCAATCAGCTAGCGTGCTGTCCAGACACTCAAGATGGTAAAAGCACAAAGGGGGTGGGAGAGGGAGAGGTCATTTCAAGTTTCAAACAAAAGAGTTGGAACATGAAAAAAAGACTGTGCGTTAGTTTTCGCGATAACCATATCACATGATAGTGGTATGAGTACTCACATTGATGAGCACTAATGAAGCAATCGTTTCGTGTGGTCACTTCGTATACCACACCGCTGTGCTCCTGTTCTTAAACTGGAATGAAAATATCTGCAGTACCATGTGCACAAACTGATCAGATTCTGACAGGTCTACTTTCCCATTCGTAAAAGCCCAGTAAGTGCGCAGGTGGAGTGTGAAATTTTTGTCCAAAAAGACTCCAAGGATCCCGTATTCGTTTGTCTTAGAAGGTTCGCTGAAGCAGCCAACCTTTTATTCTTCTTGGTCGACATTATTTCCTTGCCAAAAGCTTTCTGAACCTCATGCGGTTTGTAAGTTTTTTCGGGAATCTGCCCAATTTAGACCTAGCGGTGATGTCACTTGATGCTGTCAAGATTTCAAAAATTTTGTTGATTTATGATGTCAACCAATTATTTATTTAGCACTTGTGTAAGCAACGACAGGCACTTTTCGCGCTTGATAAGGCCTCTAAACTTTCCCGACCATGTGTACTGTGCTCTTTAGTTTGTAAGAGCACGTGAATATTATTAACTTTTCACACTGAATCGAATACTGCCTATGGCATATCAAATAAATACCCACTTTTTATATTAGAACTCTGCGTGAATATGATATCATTAGATTCGTTGTTCAAAGTTCGGCGGATGCAATTTGTATCTGTTTTGCAATATTATTGCGGTGAGAGCGGAACTCATTTTATAGCTGGAAGAATGTACTCATAGGTTTCACTAAATCTGAGCACTGAATTCGTGTACGTAAGTGTGAGAGCGTCTTCTAAGTATGAATGTTGCGCTGCTTAACCTCACCTTTACCTCTGTCGACTTACCACGCTTGCACCAGATCATGACAGATGTCACCCCGATCACCATTCATATTCTTGAAGGTTTCAAGTAGCTATGTGAGAAAGATAAAGAAAGTGACAACCAATACATCTGTTTAGCGATGCAAGAGGCTAGTAATTATTGGCTGGCAAATTCCTTCCGCCGTTCCTGTCCACGAAATCACAATTTTTTCGCTCACTGCAGGGCATGAAAGAGGGGCTTTGTGTAATGATAAGCAGGAAGTAGTAAAGATAGTTTTTCGGGTAGGTTCTGTATGTAGCGACATAAGTATTAAGCGGACCATGCGCAACACTCACAGTATATCTGCAGAGGAGTCCACTGTTAAAAGGAACGCTGGAGCACGTGTCATCTACTCTGGTGTTTTTTACAAGCTGACACATCTTGTGGCCAGGTGATCGAGTAGAGGAGGTGGCATTTAACGTCCCATGAAACGCGTTTGCAAACCTTGCCAGCTATTGCTCGTGTCCCTCAACACACTATATTTCCCCTGTAGTGTTTCTAGAACGAATATGAATAGCATTCGCAGTGAATAATGCTACCGGCTGGAGAGTAAAGCCCCGAAAAGAGGGCCATCTTAGCACTTCTGTTGAAAGAAGAGTGCACCATGTAAAGCAGAAGTGGAGAAAGGGAAGTAGCAGGACAGGACGTCTGACATCATGCCCCTCAAGGTGCTGCCTCACAAAGACTGGTGTGCAGCTGCGGCCTGCCACCAATGTTTCAAAAATACAGGCAGATCTTGAGAAACACTCAAAGTAAATGGTTTATCAGAACAGAAGCTGCTCTCAAATGGAATTTCGACGCTTTCGTCTCATTTTTTCCTGTTTTTTTTTCAGTGTGCTTTGAGCTCCGACAGAGGCATTATAGAGTGATGCATATTAGAGTAATGTGAGTGTCAGAAAGACGGTATGTTGTAACAAAATGTCATAAAATGCAGGTATTTGGTTGCTTTTCACGAGGCAAAATGTTGCCAACATAAGGTATACCACTGTAATGAAGGCTAGGCATTTTACGTGAGTTAGCCTTGTTTCGTTGTGAAATTGCAGCTTAAATTGATATTCAAGGGAATGCTTCTGCAAAGCCACTTACACAGTATTTTCATGACGAGGAAGTACATAAACTTTTAATCTTATACGACAAAGTGTAGAGCAAAAAACTAATCTTGTCCTATACTAAAAAACTCGGTAAATTTCACTTAGGCCAAATGCATGAAATTGGTTCAAGTTTGTTTTGATGCTTTAAATTTAGAAGGGGCAATCTTATAGAGGGAGCAGCACTTGTTCAGCTAACTACTAGCCAAAAATTTGGTAGTCAACTGTTGCACTTCTTGAATTAACACAGGTGGTGTAGCCAAGTAGAAGAAACGCATAGATAGAAATCTCCAAAAAACAGTTCACTGGCAGTAGCATAATTATGGTATGCTAGATAATCGGTAGTCAACACGTGGCATGAGTGCTGAGTAGCAATGTTTATTTTGCCTCTGCAGGGAATGATAAACTCAAAGATAGAAAGCAAGTCTATAAATATTTGTTTTTTTGTTTGAATAAACATTTACTTCTCTGCAAATCGCTTAACATATGCCAAATTAACACAGGAAAAACTCTGCTCCTTAGTGATTTGAATATGTACATCGACTTTACTCAACGAAATATTACAAATCTACTCAGACATTTCGCCTCCTAGTTGGCAGGCATCCTCAGTGTGCACTGGCACCAAATGTGTCGAGGTGACCGAATTCACTGATTGTCTCGGATGTGTCTACTCATCTGGAATGAGGCCGTGATTGTAGTTGCACGCTGGCTGGTCACGACGGTCTAACCACGACTCAAAAAGCTTTCTCTTCCCTCTCTTTTGTTCCTGATCCAGCGTCATCCGACTACGAAAGTCGAAGACAAACCCAATTTTCAAGCAATGTTTCATGAGTTTTGTCTGAGAATTAGTAGTTTTCGTGACGTCCCAAATGTGTTTTTTTAAATTCGTTCATTACTTCTTGCCTGTTTTGCAATTATAAGTGATGGCGCAGCCACCGCACAGAAACTTGAAAACTCCCCGTTTTGATTATTCGCCAGTTTTGCAAAGTCGCAACCACCACACAGGAACTTGTAAACAACCCTGTTTTGATCATTTGCAGGAGTGCTGTCTTTGGGCTTAGAGAGCACGTTTACCATGGTACAATGAGGCTTGAAAATTGTTTTAATTCACAGTGGAGGAAGTACTATTCGAACAGATTCTGAAAAACTTTCAACGTAAGATACTGAAACAATGGGTTTTGTGTTTTCTCTTGTTCACACTCTTGTTCACTCTTGTTCCTTTTGCATGTCTTTCTGGGTGTCATTGATAAACCTGTTCAGATAATGGCTTCATTACAATTCAACAACTACGTTTTCCATCTATAAGACTGCAAGTGCTGATCAGTGATGTATACGACACCACATGCGTGAGTGAAATAGGCTGCAAGCGACCAACATAACTCAAAGAGCAAAAAGCAGACATTGCAAAAGCCTTCCATGCCACGCTTTATAACACAAAACTCGTCGAACACAGCTCCACAACGGGACATGCCTTTGACTTCAGTAATGACCCAGCGCTAGCTCGAGAACAAACGTGGAGCTAGAGAAATCTTCTCGTGCCGTGATTCATTAGTATGACAAGTTGGCATGCGGCAACAACCGCGGCCACAAACTAAGCGTCATACGAGACAAGCAGCAAGCTGTGTAACCTCCGCTCATTTGGCGCCAGTGCATACTGAGGATGCCAGCTGCATATTTGGCGAAACGTCTCTGTAGTTCATGCTATAATTTGCTGTGTTTAGTATGAGTCTGTACTTTTAAATATGAACAGCTGGTCAGTCTTTTGGAACATTTTTACACCGGCTCCTTAGTTATAACTCTGCTGCATGCTAAGTGTACCAAAAAAAACATGCTGATAATTTAGTTTTGATGTTTTAGATGAAAATGTTTTGTTTTGTTTTAAATGCATGTGCACGTGCCGGAAGATGAAAGGGAGCAGCAGAATTTCAACTCACTTTGCCACCAATGCAGCTGATCAGGAGTGACGGGCAGGAATACTACGCTGTGAGGGCTATCTGTATGGTAAGAACTATATTATATGGCAATTTTAAACTACTAACAATTTTCTTTGAGCTTCCTTTATAAAATTTACCTCAACGAACAATGCCACCTGAACATAACTAAGTAGACTGAATATGTTTGAGCTGAAACCTGAAAGAAGACTGCAAATGAGCTCGAAATGTTGAATATTTGCTATTCTCTAATGAGTAAGGAGCCAATCATTCAGCTTAATAAAGCTTCGCAAGTTTCATCTCGGTACTATTTAAGTTTCCTCACTGCTAGATTGTTACTTAGCTTTCTGTCAGTCCTGGCCCAGCTCTCATAAGATGTTGCAGACAGATTTTGTCAACCGATTTGTGCATTTTTTAGAAATGTGTTTCTAATTAATTATTTTCTTTGCCTCATAAGCTTTCCATTGGGTCCAATCACTTCCTCTTCATATTGCAGGCCCTCATTGCCAACCGATTGCCTCGCATTGTGGCTTGTTCTACGGTCGTCACAGCCATCACCGTACAATTGCTGTTTGCCGACATCGTCGACAGTGTACCCCTCTTGAACGTACCCTGACCTGGCGAGCTTGTTCACTCAAGTCGAACCACATTGGCAAAGTCTCGAGCAAAGACTGGCAACTTCAACGTGCTGCTCAGTTTGCATATGTGAACTCCATTGGGCATGTGAACTGTTGTGGCGCTATGGCTGGTAATTGCTCTCTGGGGGTGATGCAGGATTAGTCAGTTTGTCATTATACTTTAAAAGGTTGCATTTCCTGTGCCTGCTGCTGTTCCTGTGCCCACAGGTATGATTATGTGTGTATACGTAGTTGACATTTATGGCGTTATATTTTTTTGTGAGAAATAGGGTACTCGGTCATACTACTCGTTCTGAATACCTTCGAGAAATCAACTTCCTTCCTAACGACTTCCGCAAACAAGTAAGACTACTTTGTCAATTTTCCAGATGCGCATAACCACTCGCTACAAAGTATCAACTTTGAAGCTGCATTCACTACAAATCTTAAAAAGTGGAAATGCCAAAATTAGTTGCACACACAACGCAAGAAATTCATAAATGGAAAATACTATAAATATATGCAGAGCAGTGCATACCAATCTAAACATAACTTGAGCTCACCTCTAGATACAAATGAATAAAACTTGGACTAAATGAAAAAGAATAATTGTGTCAATGCAGTTTAATTATCCAATGGAGAAAAAGACAACTTTGTAATCAACTGAACAGAAAACAGTCGCATGCCTTGGGCATTCGTTTCGTGACCAATATTTCTCACTTGGTTGTGGCTGGAAGGTCACTTTAATGCACGGATTACGCTGAGCAGTTGCTCCACTGATCACGTTTCGCTTTTTCTGGCCGGGTGTCAGCTACCTTTATTTTCATATGCGTATTTTTTATGTAATCAATGGGCCACATTTATTGAGCCGCTTTTCAGTGAAATCATATCAGGCAGTAATCATGAAGTTCAGTTGCTTTCAAACTAATAAGCTTCTTTTGATGTGCAAAATGTTTTGCTGCACAGATATCGACAGGTTTTTCTGTTTTGGTAAAAACAAGTTCTTGTTTTGAACCTTTTAAGCTCCGTCAAAACAACCTGTACCTGAGTTAGATGTGCCAGTTTTTCAATGCTGCTATATTGTCTCTGTTCTCAAAATCATGACATCGACTGTAAACAGCAGTGGCAATCATCATTTTATACAATGCATGCATCACTGTTGGAAAATCTCCGACAAGGCCATTGCTGTCTATGGTATTCGTGTCCTCCTATGTATTGAACACTTGGCAGTTTCGCTAGTGTCTTCTTCCTTGCCTATTCACTTTCCCACTGATATTGTAAATACCATAGATAAAAGTTTTTTCGTCAAACTTTTGCTAAAGTTGTATGAACAAGTTGTGTTTTCATTTTGGACCTGTATTCGTTTTTTACGACCCAGCAGTTCACATAGTATGAAAGAACTTTGCAACTTGCCTTGTCCTTGTTTATTACTGAATGCTTAAAATGTTTTGTAACAGTCCCATCCATGTCTTGCTCTGTGACAACAACAAATAACTAAGAAGCAAGTAATCCTTGTAGATAAATGTCTTCTTTTTTTCTTCATATGGCATTCAAGTACTTCATCATTTTCTTTCCTGCCTAAGCTGTGACTGCATGTCCTCAAGGTTGCTGCAATTCTGCAAATAGAAATATTGCAACCTCAACACATGCTCACTTATTGTAGTCATTGCTTACACAGAGCAAAACCACATTTTCCAATGCTCTAAAAATGCAATATGTATATCACACGTGTTGGAAGCTTTAGAGTTTGAAAAGTGTGTTTTTGGTCTTACGGACATGCACAAGTGTGTTTTGACATTTTTATAGCTTAGCTGTTTCAACACCTCTTGTTTATGCATCTACGAATGTGTTGGGAAAGCGCTGTTAAGAAACAATTTTTGTGCATAGACAATAATAATGAAATTTTTCACTCCATACCAGAGCTTTTTTTCTTGCTAGAAGCTTCGGGGTGGTTGCCGTAACAAGTGAACATGCCTTTTACTAATAACGCACACACCGTATATTTTAATAACGCACACACGTATATATTTTTTGTGCAAGTCACATGAAAGTCAACACAATACACAGCCATGTTGACATCACGTCGCTGGAACGCTGCCATTACGTTGTTATTATTTTGACATTACATTGCTGCTATGTTGCGAAAACATTGCCGTGATGTTGAAAATGTGATCCTGGACGTTGCCTTATCGTCCTGAATGTTACAAGCAACGTTATGATGTGATCAAAAAGAGGACGTCAAGCGCATTTAGACAACGTTGCTGAATGACATCTGGGCACTTTCATTCAACATTGGGACAACAATCTTCGTTACTTGGGTTGGGAGCCTTTCAATGTCATTATCACTGAGACCTCCATTGAACGGTGAAACTTTTCAAATTGAATTAGGGCGGTGTTGGCCTGTACTCTCTAAATAGCGTCCTCAATTTAGGTTAACTAATATACAAATCATTAGAGATACAATTCTTATGTGACCACTTTTTTGATGAATATATGGCTGCTTGTCCAGTCCCGAAGAGTGGGCGTGAACCATACATATAGGTAATTATTACCATTATCATCATCAAAAGGTGGAGCAGCTCCACGTGAATAAAAGAAACAGATCTTATGACAAGAAACGAACAACAGCAAAAATAAAAGTGGCTCCGTCCCGTGTACTTCAGTGCACCTCCGGAAGAGGAGACCAGAAAAAGTGTAAGAACCGCTCGGCGTAGGCATCACCAGAGTGTTTGGCCCCTTTCCGCGATTGATATAAATCGTTGTGGATAAGATTACATGCAGGACACGAGTAGTGAATGTTGTTCTTGAACTTACGTGACTACCTGAGATTACACTGAAAAGTTTGATCACTGATGTACTGAAGATTTAGAGAAACCAACCATGTGTTTTGGTATCGATTCAATCACAACGCAGATGTGCTCTTTGTGCGTCATTAGTCGATACATAGACACGTTTCTACCAATGGGCATACCTTCGAATTATTTAAGGCGACGATATTGCAAGTGGAATTCACTTAACAATGTAAGCACAAACTGCACGAGTACTTTTTAATTCACAAGTTAAAAGCAGCTTTTTGCTATACCTCATAGGACAGATGTGCGGTTTCTTGTCTAACGGGATATATTTGTTTGTGTTTTTGCGATTGCTATTTCAGTCTTGCGTCCACCACGCGCCTATAACTTGTTTTCGATGCGCTCAGAGCCTTATTGCGGTGCACAGCTCTGTATAGTTTATATATTTCTCAATTATTAAAAACGTAATGAAAAAAGAATATATAAGCACTACCTATCTCCAACTGCAGTGTCTTTCTGCGCGATATAGAGCATGTCAGAATATTTTTTCCAGTCTGTAAAGCATGGAAATTAACAATGTTTAATGAACTCTGTAACAATGCCTGTAGAGAAAAATCTTCAATTCGAACTTTGTAGCGCCCAAACACAAATTCTACAATTTTCAATGTGAGGTAAGAGAACAGCACTGCCTTTTTTGCCAGCCTCGGTTTAGAGTTCGCGAAATCAATACATTATCACACAACTGCCTCCAAACGCGCTGCTTTTTGGTGTCTTCAAATGTAGGTTCAAGGCATGATCAAAGACTGTTCACGAAAGAAGGTCACTTCAACAGGCTATCAATAGTGAATAGTAACGTTAAGCGAATGGAGAAATGTTCCGATATTAAAAAGGTAAAAGATAACCTACACGAAAAAGCGGCCGCCACGTGCGATTGTGATACGAGACCACTGGCAGAATTCGACGGAGCGCCTGCGTTTTTTTCCCTAGCGATTAGCGAGCAGCGGAACGTTGTTTACAACTTGAGGCAAACAAACAATGCACGCTTGATCTGTTTTTTCTAGTTGATGAACCATTATTAGGTTTAGCTGACAAACACTGTGCGGAGAGCAGTCTAGTGAGCATCGAACACTTCGCTCATTGAGTCTATAGGCAGAGAATTATTGCGAAAAGCGCTTGTTAGCGTAGAATTTTCTTTTTCGTTGTTTTTATTCACTCTGTTGTATAGTGTTGACCTGGGTACCTGTTTCGGCTAAGTCAGCCGTAAAAATTACATGCATGTGGTCACACCTGAACTTAGCCTCCTATGTAGGAAATACTTTTTGAACAACGTAGAGTGGCATTGTGGCCACAAAACTAGTATCATCAGGTAATGTTTCCAATGAAAATATGCTGATCAGGAGATAGCCACATTGGAGCAGTGATTATGGATCTCGGCATCTGACCAATAAGTTGCTGGTTTGTTTCTGGCCGAGGCGGTCACATTTTGATGGAGGCGAAATGGTACCGGGCGTTGAACTGTGCAATGTCAGCGCACGCGTAAGATCACCAGATGGTCAAAAGTTCCGGACCCCTCCACTATGGCGTCTTTCGTAATTATCTTGTGGGTTTGGAAAATAAAACCCCAGATAATGTTACGCTGATCAGGAAAGCAGAATAGGCTAAACAAAGACCATCTTCATAGAGTGATGTTTCCCCCAACGCCACCCAGCAAAACTATGCCTGCAACGCGGCTCTCTCTTCAATTGAGAGCTTGCTGCCAGCGCAAAATCTTGAAGGCCATGCCTGCTACCACGTGTTGCGACCGTCTGCCGCGTGAGACTGCTTGCCTCTGTACCGCTCTGTCACGTGGCATTATCGTACCATTCTGTCACGTGACGTCACAGCTGCTCGGAGGCAATTATGAGAGCATTGCTGTGTTCACAGGGGTTTACCGCCACAGGCGTTCGCCCCTTGCGACAAAAATAGTTGTGAAATCTTGCATGCCTCTCGATTGTATTATCGACGCACTTCCCACACTTTCACCAAAGAATGGCGAGCATGTTACCAACGTGGCACACCATTTTTTTTGTTTAATAGAAAAGTGACGAGGGCTGAGAATTCAAGGAATGGAACGCAAGCCAGCAGCTAAGAAGCTGATGTAAGATATGTTTGTTCTTACTATGGCAACCATACGTGCAGCCACACCGTGTCACGTTTCCGCGTCTGCTTGCTTATTGTTTCGCCGTCTATTCCGCGCACAACGGTCTGCGCCGACGTCCCGGCTGATCTCCGCCAGTAAGCGAGAGAAAGGAAGGGTATTTGTTTATATTGATAAGAAGTATCACTACCAGCAAAAACAAGAGAAGCGCGGGTAGAGAATGAAGACAACGTTCCCTTCACTGCGATCCCTCTGAGTGGGTACGAGCCATGGCGGTGGAGATCATCATCATTATACGGTGATCGCGGACTCAGGGCCCATTAAAAACCCCCATTAATTTACCTTGCCTTGAGTAACAATTTGGTGGAAGGTGCTGGGTAGGATGAACCCAAAGACGGAAGCTTCACTACCAGGACTTCGTCGCAGCCGCCGCCTCGCCGGACTTCCACCTTCGCCGATCGTAAAGGTCCAAGAGCAGCCATCCAACGCTTCGAGGCCAACTTCGATGGTTTCCGCGCCGTACTACAGAGTGCCGCCAAACTTCGGCGGAACCTCAGGAGAAAACGTCGACGTGTGGCTCAAGAACTACAGGTGGGTGAGCAGAAGCAATGGCTTGGACTCGAACGTACAGCTCAATCATGTCGTATTCTCGTTAACTGACACCGCCCTCATGTGGTACGAGAACCACGAGGACATGTTCACTACTTGGGAACGTTTTGTTGAAGAAGTGCAGAAGTGTTTCGGTGATTCGGATGCAATGAAGAAACGCGCGGAGCAGACATTGTCTCAGAGGGCACATCTTCCAGGAGAAACATGTACGACATACATTGAAGAAATATTGAAGCTGGGCAAGATCGTGAATGGCAGGATGTCTGAAGAAGACAAGGTTGGACACGTTCTCAAGGTATAGCTGAAGACGTGTACAATTTCTTAATTGGGAAAGACTGCTTGAACTCCGTGTCCGACGTGATGAAGCATTGTCGTACCTTTGAATCCCTAAGATGCAACGAATTTCTCCGGAATTCGGCTGCCTGTCCACCGTCCCCACTGTGGCTAGTGTTGAAACAGTGCCGCCTAACGACCTTGCTTTGACCATACGGCAGATTGTCAGAGAAGAGCTGCTTCGATGTCAGCAGACCTATCATCGCCCCAGCGATTTTCAGGATGTGTACGTAAACAAACCAGAACGTGTGCGGAATCCTGTTTCTCTTTCACCATGGCAACCATCGATCAACGCAGCAGAGGCTTATGAATATCAAGGCACACGGCAGGCTGGATTCCCCGGTCATCCAACTCCCAACTAGGAACGAAGTTTTCACCTGCCTTATTACCCAACATCGCCTGCCTACAGTGCCCCTGAAGGGCGGCACCACTATCCCATGCCTTCCGAGAGGAGTCGTTACTCTGAGCGGCCACGTGCCCCTTGACCAATTCCGGTATGCTACAACTGTGGCGTCCCGGGTCATATCGCACGTTTTTGTGACCACCACCCATATCAGCGACAGTCTTGGCCCATGTATCACGAACATTTCGACCATCCGCACTCCACGTCACGGAAACCACGCGTTCCTACCGGGTCACGCTACCCCTCGCCGGCCTCTGATCGAAGTTTGACGCCACCGCCAGCTACCCCTGCTTCACAATCGCCGTCGCCACGGCGACGCGCACGTACACCGCCGCCGGAAAACTAGTCGGTGCGGCCAGTGAGGGTGAAGCCGCAAGATCAAAGGTGCTATCTACAGATATACCCCCGTCAGCGTTTATGTTGAAGAACAAAGTTCGTGTAGTTGTCGATGGAGTGGCTACTATGGCACTTGTGGATACAGGCGCGACAGTCTCGGTGATGAGTGTAAATTTTAAGAACCTGCTAGGACCGAAAGTGATGTTTTTCCTGAACCGTGGGGTGACATTTCGTGGTGTAAGAGGTGACGTGTTGTGTCCGGTGGGATATTGTACTGTGGACGTCGCGCTGTGTGGCAAGGTGTTTCGTTTGCGGTTATTCCGTGGTCTACACATGACGTTATCTTGGGTATTGACTTCTTGTGTGAGTGTGGGGCAACTGTAGACTGCAGAAGTTGGCATCTTTCTATACACGGTACTTTCCCAACGGCGCTCTTGGAAAATTCCTGTCCGGAGGAATGCATCTTTTTCGTCTCCGTGGATGCAGTCGTTCCTGCAATTTCCGCTGTGTGTGTTCCCGTGACATGTTCCAGTAACAACTGTGGCACGCTTGACGCCACGCTCAAACCAATTCCCTCGGCATGCCTGAAAAAGAACATTCTCATTCCCCATTATATAGTGTCAGTCGTTGATGGACGGGCAGGTGTGTGGAAAATGAACAGTTCCATGGAGCCTGCAATTCTGCCAGGCGGCATGAAACATGCAGTATTTAGACCAGAGCCATGTACGACGCTTGTTGAGCTTGTTGATGCTACAAGCCAAAATGAACATCTAGGCTTAGAAGGTTCAGAAGGTGCCCAACTGCTACAAATGGTCAGCAAGTCACTTGACTAAAGCGAACGTCATACACTGCTCGACATTTTGTCTAAGCACTCGAAAGAGTTCGATTTTTCTAAATACAGCCAAAGGCCCCTAATCCCAGCGTCCCGGATACGTCATCAGATCCACACCAAATTGGCGCATCCCATTAGGCAGAAACCTCACCGAGTGGCACCAACGAAGCGCAAGATCATCAACGAGCAAGTCCAAGAGATGCTTGAAAATGGAATAATACAGAAATCGGCAAGTCCGCGGGCTGCTCTCGTCATTCTAGTGAGGAAGAAAGATGGTACGTGGAGATTTTGCGTTGACTACCGCCGACTGAATCCTGTTACCAAAAAGGACGTCTATCCACGGCCGCGCATCGATGACGCTCTAGACTGCCTGCATTCCGCGTCCTACTTTTCATCTGTCGACCTGAGATCAGGTTACTGGCAAATTCCGATGCACGCAGCTGACAAAGAAAAGACGGCATTACACATTTGTTACGACCGACGGACTTTACGAGTTCAACGTTATGCCATTCGGATTATGTAATGCTCCTGCGACATTCGAAAGATTTAAAGACTCTATATTGCGTGGTTTAAACTGGCATATATGCATGTGTTACCTTGATGATGTCTTAATTTTTGGGCGTAGGTTCGAGGAGCACAACACTCGCCTAGACCTCGTGCTCAGCTGCATTGAAAAAGCTGGCCTTGTATTGAATTCAATAAAGTGCCACTTTAACGAGCGACAGAAATTGGTGTTAGGACATCTCGTCGACAAAGATGGCATTAGACCTGACCCACAAAAGACAGCGGCCGTTGAATCGTTCAAGCGTCCTAAATCGGTGAAACAACAGCGTAGCTTCATCGGGCTCTGCTCGTATTTCCACCGGTTCGTACCCAAGTTTGCGGATGTCGTTCACCCTCTGAGCAGCCTTCTACGCAAGAACAGCTTGTTTCAGTGGACCTCCAAGTGCGATGCCACTTTTCATAAGCTGAAGTGTTTGTTAACTTCACAGCCAATACTTCGGCACTTCAATCCTTCGTCGCCCACGGAAATTCACACAGATGCAAGTGGCATCGGTATCGGTGCCGTTCTCGTTCAGCGTTCTGGCAAGAAGGGACACGTTGTGGCGTATGCAAGTCGTTCTTTAAGCAAGCCTGAACGCAACTATACAGTGACCGAACAGGAATGCCTAGCGGTAGTCTTTGCCATGCAACGGTTTCGCTCATACATCTATTGTCACCCGTTCACTATCGTCACAGATCACCATTCCCTGTGTTGGCTGGCCAACCTTCGTGACCCATCCGGCCGCCTCGCACGATGGGCCATTCGTTTGCAAGAACATGTCTTCACCATTTCATACAAGACTGGCCGTCTACACGCTGATGCGGATTGCCTCTTCAGAATGCCGCTACCATCGAGAGATTGTGAAGGCGATAACTTTGACCACCTTATCGCTTCTCTGTCGTCTGGCTTTCCCGATGCCGTGACTTTCGCCGCTGAGCAGCGTAACCACCCAAGCTTGAAAGCTCTCTTCCCTGGAGCGAGAAATTCATTAGGCGAAGGCCGATTATGCGTCCGAAATGGTCTTCTTTACCAGAGAAGCTTGTCCGCGACGGGCGCCCGCTTTCTGCTAGTTATTCCTGCATCTCTCCAAACGCCTGTTCTGCGTCTCACGCATGATGACCCCACCTCTGGTCATCTAGGCACCGCACGAACACTTAGTCGCACGGAAGAGCGGTTCTATTGGCCGAAAATGAGCAAGACGACTAAGAATTACGTGGCCAGCTGTACGCAGCGCCAGAGCCACAAGCGGCCCTCCTCGGGTCCAGTTCGTCACCTGCAACCTGTAAAGCCTCCCGGTTCCCCTTTTGAAAAGGTCGGCATTGATCTGATGGGACCATTTCAACGCTCCTCAAAAGGTAACCGGTGGATAATTGTATGCGCCGACTACCTGACGTGGTACTGCGAGACGGCTGCCTTATGCTCCGCCACGGCAGTCCAGGTTTTGGAGTTCCTATTGAATTCAGTCATCCTCCGACACGGACCTCCTCGCATGATAATAAGTGAGCGTGGACGACAATTTACCGCTGCTATTGTCGAATCATTACTTCATTTGTGTGCTTTCAAGTTCCGACACTCAACTGCGTATCATTCACAAACTAACGGCCTCACCGAGCGCACAAACCGAACGTTGATCAACATGTTGTCAATGTACGTCGCCTCCGACCACAAAAACTGGGATGAAGTTTTACCATTCGTCACGTACGCCTTCAACACGTCGAAACACGAAACGACAGGCTACAGCCCTTTCTATCTGCTCTACGCTCACTCACCTCGACATCCGCTGGACACTATCTTTCGTTTTGTCGTCCATGACGATTTAACAATTGCGGAAACTGTGTCGTGCAGAAGAGACACGTTGACTTGCCTGCCTACGTACACTGGCAGCGCAAGAGTCCTCCAAAACTCGTTGCGACAGTCAACACAGGCATGTAACCTATGCCCCCGGTGATCTAGTGTGGGTGTGGACCCCAATACGCAGACGTGGCTTGAGCCAAAAGCTACTGGCACACTACGCCGGTCCTTTTGCGATACTTCATCGTCTCAGCAAGGTCAACTATGAAATTGCACGTGTCACCACTAGTGGCCGACGTTCATGCAAGACAGAGGTGACGCATTTGCCCGCCTGAAGCTGTTTACACGAAGAATGCAAGAATGACTCGACCAGAGGGCTTCGTCTGAGACCGGAGAAATGATAAGAAGTATCACTACCAGGAAAAACAAGGAAAGCGCGGGTAGAGAATGAAGACAACGTTGCCTCCACTGCGATTCCTCTGAGTGGGTACGATCCATGGCGGTGGAGATCATCATCAATATACGGTGATCGTGGACTCAGGGCGAATAAAAACCCCCATTAATTTACCTTGCCTTGTGTAACAATATCTTATTTGTGCTCGTTGATGATTGAATGATATGTGAGGTTTAACGTCCCAAAACCACCATATGAATATGAGAGATGCCGTAGTTGAGGGCTCGGGAAATTTCGACAACATGGGATTCTTTAACGTGCACCCAAATCAGAGCGACGTGCCTAGAACATTTCCGCCTCCATCGGAAATCAGTCGCCGCAGCTGGAAATCCATCCCGCGACCTGCGGGTTGGCAGCGGAGAACCTTAGCCACTAGACTACCGCGGCGGGGCGTTTAGGCTCTTGCGTTCATTTGTATATATGCGTGTATACACATACCAAGCTTTAAAATTTCAAAAACGAGTGCACACACTCCCTCTTCCACCATGCCAATGTTTGCTAGTGAGAAGTACATCATAGCAACGCGCCATATTTGAAGGATTGAATCGACAAATCTACGTGTATGTACACCGTAACTGCCACCATTTTCTAATAGTCGAATTCGCCATAGGTCGTTCGTTTTCCCCATGAATGTTACCACGTGTTTTCTTTCATACGATCGCCTACGCTATTGCTTTTTTGGTACCCTCGCTGAGTGCAGGTAAGGTGGAAGCGAAGTAACCCTGTTCGCTGAGGCAGCCGGTATTGCAGTGAACACTAACACTCCCGCTTCACTTCCAATATTTAAACAAATTGTTTGTAGCTAGGCTCTACTTTGTACATATGCTGTTTTTATACCTGCAGGTAATCTTTTCAATTTCGTCATGGGCGTGGATACAGGGAAATAAAGTAATAATGTAAGTTCTTCCAGAGTAACCGCAAAGGCGCAGACTTTTCGGCAATTCATCAGTGGCACTCGCTTTTCATCCCGCTTCTGCCACAGTGTGAATGGAAATGTTGACACTGTCGTGACACCATATCCAATCACGCAATGGAGAAGTGCTGCATAGACATTTATAAGTATAAAGCGTGACTTTTTTTAACGGTACGAATTGAGACTAGAATACCGAGGGCAACAACATTGGTTATTGATGTGTGCTATGTTAAAGTTAGGGTTCTACGCCTTGAGATAAATAAAGAAAGAGAATGAACCCATGCCTGTAAAATAATTCACCATTCGGTTTTACTGATCAATTCCCATTTCAACCCAACAGCGTTAAAGAGCTTCTTTTGCAGAAATTCCGACAGTGGTCTCAACTTCCAAGTCATTCGATGTGAGCAAAAAATCATCATATGCTTCCCCAAAATATTGATAACAATGCAAATAGAATAAATAACGAAAACTTTTAGGCCAGAGTGGGGATCGAGCATCGGTCGTTTGGGTGCGAAGAAAAATTGAACCCGTGTCGTTTCAGTGTCAAGATAGTGTTCTACCACGAGGTCAAGCGTCTGCTTGTGAATACGTTGAAAATAACTTCCTCTCATTGAAATATCATTGAAAGTCACCCATGCTTAACAAACATACGCGTCCTGCATACATGCTTCATAATGCAACATGAAATATATCAGAAATAACGCGTGTTACAAGCGTCAGTGTGAATCAGGCGTCATAAACTGTGATTATCACAATGACTTCGCGGTTTAAAGCTGGTAACCTACTACAAAACGCACACACGCTACTGCGCCTGCTTTTTTAAGGCTATGTGAATGGTGCATAGCTGGTTTGAAAAGGTTTCATTCACTAACCCCCGTATTCTATAACGTCCCTTCACTCAACGCTTCACCTCCACTTGAGAAATCCGATAGGAGCGCTGTCTCTATGCACGGCAAGTCACGGCATATCAGCAATAATCTGCTGCGATTTTGAGTAGCACGGCGTCATTTTCAGCCGAGTGGTGGGGCATTGCTCAACGCAGTCAAGTGAAGGGTGGAAGTCGAGTCGAGGAGCGCTTGTGAATACGGGGGTAATTGTTTCAAGTACGCACTAGCAAAAGAACATTTCTATCGCGTTGAACTCCTAGAGGCGAACCTGCAGGGTCCCCTAACACTTACCGACCATTATAACCTTGCTCCGTTTTCATCAAATGAGCGTGATCTAAGCCGTCATTGACACGTCGGTCGCAAGAACGTAGGCGGATTTTTTTTTCTTGGGGGGGGGGGGGGAGGGAGCACCTCTTTGATATGGGCCGTTTTCGTCGAGTATGCCAATGTGAAAAATAAATTCGGGAAAGGGGAGGGGGGCACGAACTTGGCGTGTTGCCGCGACATGGCTACGCCAAGGGTAGACTCGTTTGGCTAATATAAAGTGCACCTTGGTTTGACTGTGACTCTGTGAAATTAGGCTAATAGATCACTTGAACACCTTCGAATGAAGTGTCCAGTGGTACACACGATGCCAAGTGACTGGATGTTTATATCAGAAACATGAAAAATGCGTACAAAGAGCAAAATGGAAGTTTCCGATTAATCCGTAAACAGGGATTGCGTCTTCTTCAAAGCTGCAACAAAAGTGATTTCTTTAGCGTTAGCGGGTCCACGCTTCGTACCCTGTCCTGAATACATAAATAAATATATGAAGATAATGCGAAAGGCATCAAGTCGACAGACTCTTTTATAAAAAACTGCGCCATTTTCATCACCCCCAACGAGTCACCGGAGCTTAGCTCATGACAGTCAGTGAAAGTTTTTGCAACCATATATTACGAGGGGCTCTGTAGGGGTAGAATCACTATGATATACTAACAAGTGGTTCAGCGGGGCAGCAGAATATTATTTGGCTTGTTGATATACCCTCTTCTACAGAGGTCGGTAACCACCACTCGAAAGAAGTGCGCATGAATCACTGACAACCTCGTAAAGTATTCGTGCATTGATTACAAGTACACATTTGCGTGTTGTTATATGAACAAAGTCCTGTATGCACGTATTTCAACTTAATTGTGCTTGTGTTTGTGCGCGCCGTATTGACAGTTAAATTACACTTCATTTGTTCTGATGTTCTCGTTTTGACATACTACTGAATGTGATTTTAGAGCTATGTGGGAAAACCGAAAAAGCAGACACCATTTTTTTCACAGAATTGGGGATTAGTGATATATAAGCTGCGATAAAGTGCTTATATTATCCGAAAAGGTTATATAAAAGTCTCAAAAACACGTTGCGAAATTTAAGAAGTAACATTTCATAAGGCACATATATAAGGAAAAGATGCACCCCAAACAGCAAAATTCTCGTAGCCCTCATTTCAACTCTTCTCGTTCATGAAACGATACGTTGATGAAAAGCCTTTAGTTTATTTTGAGGTGCCTCAATGCCGGATAGCTTGGAGTTGGAGCCGCTCTCATCAGTTTACCATCATTCAGTTGACATAATTTATTTTTTCCATCCACAGACGTTGGTTCTCTCAATTGTTGAGCTGATTCAAATGACATAGTTGCTGCCCGATATACTGTCAGCAGTCACAAAAATATGTAGAATGGTTTTTTTGTTGTCACAGTGGTCACAGGCTGCGATATCGGCCATCTCAATGGGGAAAGCGTAGGACAGCTGGCTGTAGTTTCGAGCATAATTTGTATGTATATGCGCTTTTCATCAATAAGAAAAGAAGGAATGGAGCAAATGAAACATACAAAAAAGAGTAGAATAATCATACGAATCCACAAATTTTTAAAACGTGATTAAAGTGCTAACCGCATGTTCCCTTGAATAACAAAAACTAATCGTGATTGTCAGATATTTTCTATCGATGATGGTTTTTTTTTTTTGTGACAGCACAAGTATCCGGATCTTTCTAAAAGCTTTGATTTACATACGTCTTATCACGCAGGCCTATTCGATGCAACGCACACAGCTTTATGATGGTCAAAAAAGAAGGCATGCTGGTCGTTTTCAGTTCACGCAGCACTTTAGTATGGCAACCTATGAAAATATAACCAGTTTCACCGCAAGGTAATGAGTGCGGTAGCGATAAATTAGGTTAGGCTAAATTTTTACATCCAGTGTTGCGTTGCTGTACAACACGCTGTTGCAACGCAACACAGCTGCTCACGCTAGAAAAGGTTAATCCGCACAGTCGCTTCTCTTTGAGAGCGAAGAACGCAGAAGGTTATACAAATACAAACCGTCCGCTGATATCTGTCAATATAGCACTCGTTGCCGCGTCCTTATAGTCAAGGTTCGCAGTCGCTGCTCGAACGCTCCTCCTCTTTCCCCACCTTCACCTTCGCATCTTTTCATGCGCCTTCAATGCAAACAGGGCATTTACGCTTTGCTTCAGCCGCATTTGATCGCATGCTTCAGCCGCGGATGAATCTTATCGCATGCACCCTCTTATCGACGGAGATGGGCCGATACGTTTGATCAGCCGTGTTCATGCCCGCCATTCACGCACTTTTACCCACGTGTAGATCATACGGTACACGAAAGAATGACGTCGATGGGGTCTTTTTACAGAACATGACGACGACGGTGAAGTTGACAGTGAGAACCTATCGATAATGTGCATATAGTTGATATCGCAATAACACGCGGCTGCGATAAAATACGATATTATACGTATACTGGAATGCTATTTTTTTCGGCCTGTCTGAAGAAGCCCTACATATTGACGTACGTTCCGATCTCACAGACAAGAGGGACTTTTCGTCAATTTAGGTGGCAGATCCCACTTAACTTAGGAATCAATGTAATGCGACGCATGCGCAAGAAGTGTGACCTTGAACTTTTTAAAATTAGGCCAAAAATTACGAAATCATGCTAAATACGCATATAAATCTCGTCACTCAGTTATGTGTTGAAGAGCCGCGTATACTTTATACCACCAGATGTTCACAGTCGTGCAACGATGCTAACAACAACATGGCTACTACCAACGCCTAGGATCTAAGCTGATATGTAGCGCTTGTGCTTGCGATGATGGTAACTCTGGTTAGTGGTGCGTAGAACAACTTCAGCGGAAGTCAACGAAGTGTATAGCCGACAAATTCTGTGTCATAGGAGTACACATGTGATGTTTACGAAATGGAATGGCCAGCAACCCAACTACAATTGCCGTTTCGCCAGTTATAAGGTGTTTTTCGAAAGGTTTCAATTCCTGCTGAGACCCTTATATTTACCTTTTGCATTCATCAGGCCACAGCTACTGGTTTTAGTTCTTCTTGGCGCTTTTGCGCTTATATTGCAAATGTGTGTTCCCGTCGCTCCACAACAATTTGTCAATTACCTATGTCGTATACCCGCATGCCGCCCCACGGGGTATGTGGGTATGTGCGACATATGTGTGGAGGAAAGGTTTGACGACGTTCGTACGCAACGGGATCTAGAAGTTAATCATGCCATTACACGTCAAACTTGTTCGACAAGCCTTCTTACCCCTAACTACTAATTCTGTTTTACCCCAAGATATCCAGGCACTGTACGTGTATATATTGCGGTATATGATGCACGGCGATATATACCACGTATATCGCCTCCGCACCTAGTAGACAAATATTTGTCTCAGATATATGGTGGTATACACCCACGTGACGACTAGATAGATAGATAAATAGATAGATAGATAGATAGATAGATAGATAGATAGATAGATATTATGAAAAGGAACGCTTCTCAATCAAAGAGCGAAGGCAAAACGTATAGTTTCACCATATACTATGCCTTCGTTCGCTACTCTTTGTTTATTGTTCTTTACATCAGTCATATAGGGACCTCAGAAGAGGACAACAAAATCAACAAAATGGGAATTAAGTTAACGCCACAATACACGTACGAAAAGACTGCAAAATTTTTGTTCACCTAACTTCATCGAGCGTTGGCTTCCTTAGAGTGTTTAAAAAATAAAAGAAGAAATACAAACGTAGATCTTAAGACTGTGATATGCGAGCAGTATTTAAAAAACACTAAAAGTAATAAAAGTTAGAGAAAACAAAAGACTCCTCAAGATCATAGCGGGAAATCTAAACTGAAACAAAAACTTCTTTTGTTTCGGAGACGATATCTTGTAGGATGCTGTGGAACTCATAACCCACGGGCTGAAAAAAAAAAGCTCCGAGGCACCGCTTTGAACCTATGACGGTGCGCTGATGTTTCGCCCCGCAATCGCATGATCGACGGAGTCGGCCACGATTGCCGCTGAGCTACTTTGAGTAAACTAGAGTTTATCAATACAGCGCAAGCATTTGAAGAAGCGCACTGCAAAAAAAGCGAAAGGGAAAAATGTTATGCCAATAGAAGCACGTTGAAAATGACTTCAATCGAAAGCTGAGTGTCACGACTACACATGGTGCCGGACCATTACCACAACCTGCTTAGTTTGACTGCGGTGAAGGTTTTTGTCTGAAAAAAAAGAACAGGCCACTTTATTTTGACGTTTGCCTAGACTCCCATTATACGATCTTTAACTTCTTTGGGAACAAAATTGAAACATAGCCCAACATGATCGCCTCAGCCTTCTCGTCTGTTCAGGTTCTCAGGCGCGCTCTGTTGTCTGCGTTTTTCAACATTCACTCTATATAAATAATTATTGGAGAAAAACTGACTGGTTCTATTGAAAACGCGCTAGCTTCGAGCCGGCAGCGCTGGGAGTGCAGGCTGTCATAGGTCCAGAAAGCTGGACATGCAATAGGTGGAGGTCACAGAGTTCTTCTGAACTCGCCTATTGAGAGATATGCCTTGGTTTTTATTTTTTCACCTTTTAGCATATTAGTTTACGAATTATTTGATTTTATTTTACAAAAGGGAGGCTTTTTTTATCTTGAAGCTTTCGATGGACTCTGATGTGCAAAGTTCAGACACTGAGTGCTTTCAAAGGTATAGCTAAATCGAGACAACCTTTCTAGAAATTCAAACGAAAACCGTCAGTATTGCATTCGTTCGGATTCATATTGATCAGTTGCTCTGCAGTTTTTTATGCCCGTCATGCCCTGCCGACTGATAATACGAGGAAGCTTAAGATTGAACAACTTAAAGGAAACGCACAAAAAGATCAGCAATAGCAAAGTCGCACTCCCCCTCAAGAGAGCATGCGTATTTGGAACGAAAAGATCTTTTCAAAGGTAGCAAATCGGATTAGTTGTTGCCAGCTTACAACACCGGCCAACAACTAGGACAAGAGACAGGGTAAATACCTGGCTGATTTACTCTATGTACGTAACGTTCTATATACATAAACAGAAAGTTAATTACAAAAGTTAAAGTATGTCATTAGAAATATATCTACTTATAAAACCTGTTACGGAGACCTTCCTTGCAGAAGTATTCCAGATCAAAGATCAATGGATTGTTGACTGCCCACCTATGTTGCATTTTTCTTAAACTTCATATGGTTCCACATTCCCATAAGTTTGCTGATTGCAGTGACTCTCATTACCTTAGTTTTGTGCAGCCCAGCTGCGCAGCTGCTCTGGCCGCATTGATGGGCACTAAAGTGAACGGACAGAAATGCTGTGATAAGCTGAGCGCTCACCAGTGGCGCTATGCCGGATCGGCCGAGTTTCGTGCGAGTTTCATTAAACTCTGGATCTTCTCGAGCTCTGAAGACATCCCCTCATGAACGAGCCAACTGTGCGAAAGAGTCAAATTCAACCCTCAGCGCGCTGCGTGGCATTGGTTACGATGACACCAGTCACCACAAAAAAGGAAATAGATCAAGTTCGGCAGTGTTTTCAAGCCAGGGGCATCTTTTTCATTAGTTTGTCGTTCCACTGAATGCAGAAGTGCACCATTGCAATAAATATGTCAGAAACGTTTCGTGATCAAACATTTAAAGGCATGGGCTGTTGGAATTTACTTTGGAGCTTTGAATCCCTGCACTTAGTTTGTTTCACAATAATCAGCGTGCTGTCCTCTGAGATCAACACCGTCCTACAACCTCAAAACTTCGCGACCGCAGCTAAACCCGACACCACGTGTTAGTCAGCATCGTTGGCCTGCACAATCCAGCGTGCTGCTCAGCCTGTGCGCGACCACTTCGTTGCCTTGGTCGTCTGGTAGCGCACCAACACGTATGCCAGGATAATGGCTATTTGGCTGGGCACTCTGCCTAACTAGTTAAGCCAAGTCATGGTAAGGCTTATGCAACCCCGCCATATTTCAAGAAAATCATGCTAAAGAAGCTTTGTGAAGCCATGATCAGGCTAACTAAAACATCCAAGTTGATGAGCTAACTAAAATATGCTAATTGTTTGACGTTGATCATAAGCACGCTAAGTAAAACCATGCTAATTTGCCATTACTAATATGAATATATAAGTATGCTTCTAGTTATCATTGGTATGATGGATATAATCCCAGTGGTTTAGATCACCACGACTACACGTTGAAAGACTGGACAGGCGGGGTTGCTTACTTCCTGGCAAGCTTCAGTTTATGAACGCACTGACACTTAATTACTAACAAAAGCCCGAGTAGCCACTGAACCGGCCGAACAGTGAGCACTGGGCTATATATATTGACGTCGACGTTATTTGCCGAGCCGTTTGTAAACTGCACACATCTATACCAACGCTGGATCAGAGTCGCCGCCGAGCATGACCTATGTTCACGCTTCCCTATTTCGTCCTCGAGCACCAAGTTCTTCTCCATCTCTCTACATTGAATACCTCCCATCTCATCTGAGACCACCTCGAGAAGTGAAACCCTTCTTGATCTCCACCAATGTAGCAAACAACTCTCATTACCTCAGAGACGTGTCTCTGCCTCTGCCTTCTCACACTTTGCAATCCTTATCCTCCAAGAAACAGATTAAACAAGATTTCCCGGATGAAGACGAAGATGAACCACTAACGACGCGTTTTCTAGTGCATTTTCATTTGCTAGCATCATATAGCAGCCCAACGCGCCCTGATATGCAACCAGCTGCTAATAGAAAGTTTTCATGCGATGTTTAACAAAGTACAGTCCGGTCGTATCTCCTCTCCGTGAAGCGCTTAGACGTAGTACACAGTCTTCCACGTCCTTCGTGAGCATCACATTAATGTATGTGCGTTGATGGACAGCATTGCGTAGCGTTATATCTCAAGGAGTCACAAGAAAACACATATTCTCATTCGCGCAATAGATGAGTGCGGTGCAGTATACAGCATCGGGGCGATGGGACAACTGTCAGCAAGAACACGCCTATTTCGCTATAAACGTGTGCTAAGTCGAAAGAAGAACGAACCTTCGCCGAAAAAGAATACGGTCTCCCGAATTCTAGGCTTATCGCACCGACTAGACATGCCATGCAATTGTCACACTGGGGAGGATGGCGGGTCGAATGTTGTTTGTTATTATGGTTGGATGTTGGCAGTTGACAGTGAAGCTCTTTATTCCTTCCCCATATGACGAATCGTAGTGCATGAATGGCACAGAACCAGCACGCATGCAATTGCTTCCATCAACCAATAAAACACATGTTTCCCGTGTTTCCTGCCTAGTGTCTCATCAAAAGAAGCTAGCAATGCTTGAAACAAAAAAAGTCGAAATATGATCCAACTGTCATGGGTTAATAATAATATCATGTTATTTATTTAAAAAAAGAAGCAGTGCCCCGAAAAGGTCAACTGAAAACATTTTATTTTTAATGGGTGCTGATAATTGTAAATAACAACTGCCAATTATTATGTACTTGTTTTGCATAACTCATGGCAGCGCCTTACAGCGATCTGGTGGAGGCCCTTTGTTAGGCAACATGGCAGGGGAAGGTTGCTTTCATATTCTACCTGTTGAAGACGAATGAAAGCGATTATTTTTCGGGCTACTATTACAAGATGTGATTGCAGCGAGAAAAGCCAATATAACTTCACATCCACATCACACAGTCGAGTATGCTTTCCACTGAATGACACTTTAAAGTATATACTAACAGACGCTATAACAGATTGAAGCCTGGCAGTAATCTTGAGTTCCAGGAGAAAATAATCACCTGTCCTAAATATGCGCAGTCACCATCATGCTTGCTTTGGATCATGGCACACGTGTAAATGTATAATAATAATTAGTATGCATAACAGAACAGTTTCCATACTCAATAGGTATTCTGTGAGTTGCATATAACAGCTGCATTTTGAAAGCACGATTTCGCACTAGGAGCACACCAATAAAGTCGAGCTTTACGTGTCCCAGTCAACCTTCATTTTGTTCTATATCATGCAGCTTTATGTGAAACTTTACCTAAAAATCAGCTGTCATTCAACACCTAGGATTTGTATGGTACTGCTGCTAATACAAGCTAGGCTTGATAAAAATATTTCGCTAGTACCAGCTATAAAAAAACTTCTATAACAACTAATGTTTGTGTACCCGTTTTCAGTTTATTGCAGAATTAGTAGCTTAAAAAGCAGTGGCTCTCATAAATATACCAACAAACACGTCTAAATGTGTAGCTATTGTCTTTAATGTAAAGAACTGCAAAAAATGAACTAGCACAAAGAAAATGCATGGGCAAGCATCTCTTTTGGGTGAAATTTGGAGACCTGAACCTTGCCCTCACATCGTTTAGACCACATATCACTGAATTTACGCATGAGTCGACTCACTCATACTCACTGAGACTCAGATCAAGCCGTATGTCTGAGTCTGAGTAAGTCAGGGTAAGTAATATTTTCGTGAGTCGGAGTTGTAGTGAGCCGGGTTGAAGAAAACTTCCGTCAGTGTGAAACTGAGTGAGTTAACAATAATTTAGATATAACCATCTCCTGATCGCCGTAAGCCCCACTAACCCCTACAACACCGTGCTGCCTCCCTGACCTATTCACAGCAGCTCTGACCAGAAAACTAGCTCGTGCAGCTTCTGGAGGTGGGGCTGCATTGGCGACCTTCGAACGAAATCCTCACTTATAGTTAGCGACGAACCAAAGCTTCTTGAACGTTACTGTCGACAATGTTTGTGTGAGCAAGTTGATAGTTACTGGCGCACATGTGTCCATTATGAGTGCTAGCCTATGCCATCGACTTCATAAAGATGTCCCGCTTGCCCTAAACCTAGGTATACGAATCGCCGATGGAGAAACTGCCGCAATTATTAGCATGTGCTCTGCCCGAATTTCTATCGGGGGGAGAAGCACTGTCGTTCTTTTCGCTGTAATTGAACATTGCCCTGATGAACTCATTCTTGGTATGGATTTTCTAGCCGCGCGTTCTGCCCTCATAGAGTGTTCAGCTGGCTATCCCCAACTCGATTTACCTCTCTTTTCTAACCCGACCATCCCACCGCAAACCCGCCTCTGCTGCATTGATTTCACGCTCCTCCCACCTAACTCTGTCACACACGTCTTCTTATCCTCAACGATGGTGATTTTAAGGTGGCCCCGATTCCTGCTGTGATGCTTATGCATGGGTTTGCTGTGCTGCATATGATTCTGGCAATTTCGAGAAACCACTCTTTCCTCCGCTTGTCACCTTCTCACTCACTACCCAAGTTTCAACACAGTGTATCTCCCTGGCCGAAATCGCTGCCCTGTGAAACGTTCAGGTAAAAACCCTTTAGAATGGACATTTGCTGCAGATCAGTCATTGGTTCAACTCCATCACGTTCTTTGGGCGCCGACATTGAGCGCTTGGTGTCATCGGAGCTCCCGTGTGAACAAGCTGCAGTGCTTTGCCACGTTCTTGAGGGCTATCATGGCATCTTTACATCACCGGCACCTCTTTGAGCCAAACGACCATCATCACCCATCGCACCAACGCTGGCTATGCTTCTGCCGTTCACCGACGCTTATATCGCGTTTCTGCGTCGAAGCTTGCAATTATACAACATGAAGTCGGGAAGACGCTTGTGAAAGATATTATCGAGCCTTCATGCAGACACTGGGCTTCTTCTATCATCTTTGATAAAAAGAAGGATTCAACATGGCACTTTTGCGTCGATTACCGTCACCTCAACAAAATTACAAAAAAGACCTTTACCGACTGCCTCGCATTGACGACGCCCTCTACAGCCTGTACAGTGTTACTCATTATTCAACTACTGAACTTCGGTCAGGCTACTGGCAGATAGCTCTCGACGAGATGGACCATGAGAAGACCGCATAAATCCCTCCTGATGAGAATCTTTATTAGTTTAAGGTGACGCCGTTTGGTATCTAGATTGTTCCAGTCACATTTATATGAATAATGGACTCATTGTTCGAAGGGCTGAAATGGCGCACCTGCTTGTGTTACCTTGACGATGTTAGTGATTTTTTCGCCCATCTTCCACTCACTTCTCAATTGTTCATCAGGTATTCTTGAAGGTTTTTTATCAATTCATAATCTAGTTGAACGCCTCTAAGTGCCACTTCAATCGTCGTCAAATCTCCGTGATTAATTACCTTGTCGACGTCCAAGGCATGTGTCCAGCACCAAAGAAAATTTGCGCAGTTACAAACTTTCACCCCTTCGAAGACCACAAAGGATGTCCACAGTTTTGTGGGGTTGTGATGCTATTTCAAATGCTTGGCTAAGGAATTTTCAATCATTGCACGCCCCCTCACAAAACTCCTGAAGAAAGACGCTTCGTTTCAATGAAGTCAAGACGAAGTGTCATCGCTTTCCCAACTTTCAAGCCTGCTTACAATGCCACCAATTTTGTCTCACTTTGATCCTTCAGCACTAACTGAGGTTCGTACGGACGCCAGTGGACACGGCATAGGAGATGTGCTATTACAGCAACGACGGGAACTCGACCGTACTATAGCTTACGCAAGTCGACTGCTATCTCCAGTCGAGCGCAACTATTCTTTTAGGAAGCGCAAGTGCCTCGCCCATGTACGGGCAGTCACCAAGCTTCGTCCATTTCTGTACGAACCCACAGGTCGTCTCGCTCGTTGGGCCCTACGTAGAAGACGTAGGGCCCTACAACTGTTTTATTTATTTATTTATTTATTTATATACATTAAGTGCCTCTAGGGCATTACATAGGGAGGGGAGGTTTGATACAGTTTTCACTGATAACAGCAATTTTTAACAAGAAAATATGACAAGAAATTATGCTGTCAACCAAGATAAGCAAAAATTAACACAGCAACGTTTTCACAAGTGAGCACATTGAAAAACCTGCACGACACGTTATACAGCAATGCCTAAGATTGTCCAACATATTCAAGGAACGTAAATAATGCAGACTGTAAAGATGATTGCTGTGTATGCGTTACAATGCTGGCAGACAGAGCGTTCCACTCGGTTATCGCTAAGACAAGGGGTGAGTATTGGTGTTTTTTGAGGCGAGAAAATATAGGTTCAATTTTATGATTATAGTCAACGCGTGCGGAAAGGTACAAAGCACGGCGAATTAACGTATGGCGGAACGGCGAATAACTGTCGTATAATTTGTGGAAGATAGTTATGTGAAGTTTAACGTCCCAAAACCACCGTATGATTATGAGAGACACCTTAGTGGAGGGCTCCGGAAATTTCAACCACCTGGGGTTCTTTAACGTGACCCAAATAACAAGTGATTTGGCTTTTCACTATAGTGTGAAGGCAACTTGCCATGCCGTTTCTCTGCCAGTGACAATCTTTTTGAGAGATTAAAAAGAAGCAGAAGGAAGAGCTGAAATTGCTTTCTTATCTTTCAAATAGGAGCATAATAAATACGATGCTTTCTTTAAATAACGCGCTTTATGTTTCTAGAACACATAACTAAGGTCATCCGAAGTATTATATTTTATTACGTGCGTGACATGCTATACAGCTCGTCTTCCCCTTTTGCTTACTGTTGATAGAAATGTAATGAAATGAATTATATTCGTTTCATTATGACCATAACGCGCAACCGTCCGGTGCTACCGAGTATGTAACCGTCCACTGCAGTGTTGTAATGAATACAGTCCTCGGTTACTGACCCGAAAGCTGCGTGTTCAACCCCGGCCACTGAGGTCATATTTAGATGGAGGTAAAATGGTGAACCTGCGTATATGTGCTGTGCGATGTCAGTGAATGTAAAGAGAACCAGATGGCGGAAATATACGGAGCCCTTTTTTATGTCGTAGTTTTGGGGCTTAAAACTTCGGATGATAATTGGATGTACGCGACCGTAAAACACACCTCTTTGTTTCATTGGCTAAGCGGTCTGCAAAATGATTGATATGTGGGGTTTAACGTCCTAAAACCACAATATGATTATGAGATACGCCGTAGTGGAGGGCTCCAGGAATTTCAATGCAGTCTGCACAGCGGCATCAGGTCTTTGTTCAAAGCCCGACTATTTCGGCCCATTGTAATTTAGAACGAAGAACGCCCTTGAGCAATTTTAAAGACATATCGCCCATCGGGTCTCCATGCTGCTACTAGTGTAATTGTTTTTGGCGCACCTTGCTCAAGAACAGCGTGATGAGATATTTACGCGGTAGTGCTTCTTAAAAGGTACCTTTTAAGACCTATTGACGGAATAGTGTTAAATAACTCGCTTGGCAGAATTTTTTGTGTTGGCGTCGTCGGTTGGAATAAATGGAATGAAAAAACTTTATTTCGGTCCTGCAGGACGCGCTTAGCGCGTAGCGGGCGTCTCCCACGTAGGGACCGACAGGGAGTACCTGGCGGCCGCTTCGTGGGCCTGCTGGACGGCCCATCGCTGGTCGGCGAGAAGTGAGCTCCTGAGGGACCTCTCCCACTTGCTTGAGGTAGAGTCGGGAGGAGTTGTTCTACACTCCCAGAGCATGTGTTCGAGTGTCGCTGTGTGTCCACATGATGGGCATGTGTCGCTGGGGTATGCATCGGGATAATAAACGTGAAGCGTGGCAAGGTTTGGGTACGTGTGTGTCTGTAATAGGCGTAGGGTTAATGCCTGCGGTCGGTTAAGTTTCGGATGTGGGGGTGGAAAAATGCGGCGTTCCAAGTAAAAGTGCTTTGTAATTTCATTGTACGTAATTGGTGCATCCCGATTGTTATCCAACCCAGCAAGATGAGGTTGCCCTGTGGCAGTGCGGTCGGTAAGTGCGCGCGCTGCATCATGGGCGATCTCGTTGAGGTTGGATAGGGCACCCGGCACCTGGCCGAGATGAGCGGGGAACCAGATGACAGTGTGGTGCTTCAGGGCACTCGGGTCCGCATTCCGCAGGATACGTAACGCCTGGTCGGAGATGACTCCGCATTCGAAGGCTTTGATGGCCGGCCTGGAGTCGCTGTAGATGAATTCCCGTTTGCTGTCGAGCATAGCTATAGCTATAGCTACTTGCTCCGCTACTTCGGGGTTTCGGGTGAGGATTGTGGCTGAGTTAAGAGTCTGCTGCACGGATGATACCGCGACCGCGGCGAAGGCTTGGTTGTTGCGATAGGCAGCGGCGTCCCCGAACGAGACGTTGTCCGCTTCCATGTCTATGCGCTTGAGAATGGCGGTCGCCCGCGCAAGGCGCCTGCCTCTGTTGTATTCGGGGTGTACATTTCGTGGTATGGGAGCGATCGTAATAAGGTCGCGGATTTCACGGTGAATTAGAGTCAACTCTGGGGGGTCCCTGGCCCTCGAGGAGAAGAAGCCGAGCTCGCGCAGAATATGGCGGCCCGCCTTGGTTGTAGTGAGGCGGGTCAATTGCACACGTTCCTGAGCTTCGGCGATCTCTTCTAGCGTGTTATGTACGCCAAGCTCGAGGAGTTTGTACGTTGGAGTGGTGATAGGGGGCCAAGGGCTCGTTTGACCACCTTGCGAATAAGCGCATTGAGTTGATCGCGCTCAGCACGTAGCCACTTGTGTATAGCGGCAACGTACGTAAAATGGCACAAAACAAACGCCTGTACGAGACGCAGCAGGTTGTCTTCTTTGAGGCCATGGTGCCTGTTGGCTACTCTACGTACGAGTCGTATGGCATTCTCAGTCTTAGTCCTGAGCTTGTGTACTGTTTGGGTGTTGGTTCCGCGGGACTCGATGATCATGCCGAGCACCTTGATGGTGTCTACCCTGGGTATAGTACGACCATCTCTGGTGTGGAGGGTGATATTGCGTTCCGCCGGAGGTTTCCACCCTTTGGGCTTGGCACCCCGGCGTTTGGGCAAATATATCAACAGCTCCGACTTCGCAGGTGAGCACCTGAGACCGGTGTGGTCGAGGTAAGACTCGGTGATGTCGATAGCCTCTTGCAGGGCGGACTCAATGAAGCCATCCGACCCTGTGGAGCACCATATGGTTACATCATCCGCATAGATAGTGTGGTTTAGCCCGTCTATTTTTGAAAGTCGTTCGGAAAGCCCGATCATGACGAGGTTGAAGAGCGTGGGTGAGAGGACGGATCCCTGAGGAGTGCCCCGCTGTTGAGCTCCACTTCTTTCGACACTAGGTCTCCTACGCGGAGGACGGCTCTGCGCCGAGTGAGAAAAGAGCGGATAAAGTAGTAAAATCGACGACCTAGGCCGAGGGCTGCGATCGCTTTCAAGATTGACGAGTGCGTTATGGTATCGAAGGCCTTTTCTAAATCGAGACCGAGTATTGCACGAGTGTCCCGAGTGTTTCCGCCATCTAGAATTTGATGCTTTAGGAGTAACATGGCGTCTTGAGTGGATAACCCTGGTCGGAAGCCAATCATGTGGTGCGGGATGTAGTCGTTATCTTCGAGGTATCGACCAACCCTGTTGAGGACGACGTGCTCAGCCACTTTGCCCACGCACGACGTGAGAGATATGGGGCGTAGGTTATCTAGGCTCGGCGCCTTTCCCGGTTTGGGTATGAGAACCGTGTGAGCTAGTTTCCAAGCGTCGTCGGTTCTGAGCGAAAAATCATCTTCTGCGTGGCCTATAAGTTGAGAAAGACGCAAAAAACATAAAAAACATTTCACGTCTAAGGGAAGACCAAACCAGGATTGTTTGCGTAGTCAGCGGCTGTTCTCTATCTCTGTCGCGCGTCCGTTTCTGATCATAGTGAAAATAACTTCCTCCACTTGGAAACACACGCCTCCTCTTCTTCGCAATAAAATAAGAATTATTCCAGTATGAATGCGTGGTACAAACGCAAGTTGCTAGCTGGCGTCAGAACATGTGAACAAAACGAGCCCCCAGCTAATCCCACGATTTATTGACGCGTTTTCCTGGGCCCAATAAAAGTTTTCTCACTCAATCACTTGCTCGGAACATGCGATTATCACAATGACTTCATTGTTTAGAGATTGTCCCCCACTACAAAAGGCACACATGTTACCATGCCTATTCCCTTAAGGCCATGTAGTGGGTCCATAACTTATTCAAAAATATTTCATATATGAAGCACGCACTAGCACGCTATTATGTTAAATTCTAAAGGCGAAGCTTAAGGATTCACAAATGTCTTGTTATTGCTTGCTTAACGTGCCTAATGGCAAGTTTTCAAGCAGCTACTAATTACGCCATTCAGTTTTTTACGCTGATGTGATTCCGCGCGTTTGCGATACGACATTACACGCGTTAAGGGGTCTTCCCACAGTATACGACATTACTATAGTTTTTTCAAGTACTTTCAAGCAGCGGCATCGTTGTGTTGTAGAAAGAACACCCGTTTTACGAGCAGAAGTAATGGGTTCCATTCATGCACGAGCTGATTATTAGTAGTATTAATTTATTTGCATTTATCTCAACAGACCCCGACACCAGCAACAACACCGAATTTTCGCAAAAAATCTCACTAATTAGTATATTTTGCCACAAATAAATAATGACGCGCTGCTCCAAAAACGTGAAGTTGGTGTAAAGCATTAATACTGCATGCATCGTTCCCGTTAGTGGTGTCTCTTATAACACTATACTCACTTAAAAAATTGTGTGGCTTACCTAGTAGTAATATATTATTAGTATCATGAATATAATCAATAATGAAAGTAATGGCATTAGTAATGCTAATTGTATTTTTCTTATATGATTATTTTATTGCTATTGTTGTTGCTGTTGGAACGTTTATTAAAATTGTGCGTGGGGATCGGCCGGTAGCTTGATCAACGTCTTTAATCAAGAGATCTTGCAAGCAAACAAACAGTGCCCTCGAGCAATGTGTATTACAGACAGACCTGTCATGTCACAGGAAGTTATGACCCACTATAGCGTTCGTTCATCTTTACTTCATTATTATTATTCGCTAAATGTGCCAACAACGCAATTGAGTGAGCCTAAAAAAGATTCAATCGCATTTACAACCGTCGTTTCTCTAGAAAGCCTCTGGATCTCTTTCTAACACTGCCAGATTATTACCATTGTCATCTCCTCGCAGGCGACGAAATCACGCTTACATGTTCATTACAAGCTAGTTCACGGTACGATATTCTTCTTTTTGTTTCTTGGTTAGGTAAATTTTCAGATTCCGCGTAAATTAACTAGAGAGAGTCGACCATTTGGTGTACCTGCCAACTTCTTTCAACACTATACTGTTCACAGAATGCAAAGTCAGTCAGTCAGTCAGTCAATCAGTCAGTCAAAGAACTTTATTTGGTCCTGAGAAGACGAGAATGCCCCCGTCAGGGGTTACCGTCTGGGGGCCCCGCCCACGATGGCACCGGGAGGTTAAAGCTCTCGGCGACTTCGCGGGCTCTCTGGACAGCCCTTAGCTGCTGGTCCTTTGCGGAGCTGGTGATAAACTGGAGCCAGTCTTCCTAAGTGGAGGGAGACCATGAGCCCCCGTGCAGGTCGTGACACTGCCACAGCATGTGCTGGAGGGTGCACCTCGGATGACCACAACGCGGTCAACGTGGGTCTATTCTGTCTAAGACTTTTGAGCAAAAAAACAGACATGGATACGTGTTTCTTTGTAACATTCGCAGGGTGATTGCCTGTGGTCTGTTTAGATGTGGGTGTGGAAGCGGAAACTTCCTACGCCCTAGCTGATAGTGCTTACAGACCTCGTTGAAAGTGAGAAGAGGGTCCCTTTGCCACTGCCCTCCCTCAGCCTCCGAGTGCCCACTTCCGGCGCGGTGTGTGAGACCTCGCGCCTGGGAGTGTGCAAGTTCGTTGGCGTTTGGGATGGTTTCGTGAGCATCACTGCCCACATGACCAGGGAACCAAATTATATGCTTTTTGCCTGTCCAAGATGCAGCAGAGGGAATGCGTGCAGCTTCTTTGCACACCGATCCTTTCATAAACGCTCTAGTGGCGGCTCGCGAGTCCGTGTAAATAGTAGAACGGTTCGTTGTGGCCATGGCGATGGCCACTGCCACCTGTTCGACTTTGTCGGCATCCCAATTTTTGAACGTAAGTGATGTCAGCAGCTCTCCTCGTAACGACGTAGCTGCTGAAACAAAGTGACTGGAAGCTGCGTATTGCGCTGCGTCAACGAAGGCGACATTGTCCTCAATCGTAGCCACTGTTTGAAGAAGGGCTCTGGCCCTTGCTTTTCGCCTACCGCAGTTGTACTGGGGGTGCATGTTTCTAGGTACCTGAGATACTGTATACATTTCCCTGACATTGATAGGGAGTGCGCACTCCCTCTGTCTGGCAATGGGAGGCCGTATACCGAAATGCGCTATTAACCGTCTGCCAGCCTCTGTGGAAGCCAGTCTTGCAATTTGGGCCACCTGTTTTGCCTCTACTATTTCTCAAAGGTGTTGTGGACACCCAGCGCCAATAGGTGTTCTGTACTTAAGCCCTAGGGGAGACCTAGTACCTTTTTTATGTTATTGCAAATTATTGATTTTAATCGCGCTTCATCCCTTCTGCTCAACTTGTGGGCTAGAAGATGTAGTTGATGTGGCTTATTAGGAAGGCGTGAAAGAGTCTGCGAAGGTTCTCATCGGATAATCCTCCTCGTTTTTCGGCCACCCTCACGAGTAATTTTGTCTTTGAATCGGCTTTCGCTGTGTTGCGTTCTAACGTGTAGGCGTTACAGCCACCCTCCTCCAGGAACATACCGAAGATGCTAACTTAGCTTACGATCAGAATAATAGAGCCGTTCGTTATGGTGATCAAGATATTGGGGAAACTTCCTTTCTTTGCACCGATTATTGGCTGGTAAAGGAGCAGTTCCGATTTATTCGCCGACAAGCAGAGTCCTGCCTTGTGAAGAAAATCCTTGACAAACCTGATCGCTGTTTGTAATCGCTCTTCAATGTGCCCATCACTACCTCCCTCGCACCAGACGGTGATGTCGTCAGCGTAGAAGGCGTGACCAAGACTTTCAATCTCAGCCAGACTGTGGGAAAGTGCTCTCAGCGATAAGTTAAATAAAAATGGCGATAGCACTGCCCCTTGTGGAGTGCCTCTGGGTCCAAGATCAAACGTCTTCGAGCCGAGAGATCCTAGGCGAATGGTAGCTTTTCTGTTCTTAAGAAATGAGCTGATGTAGTTGTAAAATTGTTCTCCTAGACCCGCTTCTTTAATGGAAGGAAGTATGTGAGAGTGTTTGACCTTGTCGAAGGTCTTTTCAAGGTCAAGTTCCAGAACAGCTCTGGTGTCTCTGGAGACCCTGCCAATGATCTTGTGTTTTAAAAGAACATTACATCCTGCGTTGACATGCACGGCTTGAATCCAATAAGATTAAATGGGAAGAGATTACTTTCCTCAGCAAGTTTAGGGGCCCGCTTGAGTATAACGTGCTCGGCGACCTTACCTACACATGAAGTGAGAGATATCGGCCGGAGCGAGCTGAGCTCCAGGGGTTTGCTCGGCTTCGGAATGAGGATGATGGTCCCATCGCGCCACTCTATTGGAACCTCGCAGGTTTCCCACACCTCGTTGATTTTATTCGTTAGAAGCTCGATATCCTTGTCAGGTAAGTTCTTTAAGAGTTTGTTACTGATCCCATCGGGACCCGGAGCTGATCTGCCATTGAGCTCATATAGAAGCTGTCGTACCTCTGCGCACGTTAAGGGGGAACTAAGAGGGTCTGTTCCGTTCTCTGGCAAAGCAGGAGAGTAGTCATTGTGTGAGGCGGGTTCTGTGCAAAGATATCTCGAGGCCAGCTCATCAATAATTTGTGTCTCTATCAGACCAGATTTGTTTAGGTTGTGGATAAGTCTGTCAATTGTAAGCTGCTGATTGGTTTTGCATTGTTTATCTCCCAGTAGATGTTTGAGGAGGTTCCACTTCGCACCACTCCACATTTGCCCGTCGACGGCATTGCATACTTCGTCCCAATGCTGTCGAGCTAGCGTTTCACTATTCTCATCTATCTGCCTATTAGGTTCAGCAATTTTTTGCGTAGGCGTCGGTTTAGTTTCTGCGTTTTCCATTGAGCCTGCAGCGCGTTTTTAGCCTCTAGAAGGTGGGCTAATCGACTGTCCATGCGCTCTATCTCTCTTTCTGTCTTCACTTCCTTTGTGGAAGCAGCAACGTCTTCTTTGAGGCCAATGAATACTTAGTTTAACGAGTTGTATTTATTCTCGTCTTGCTTTCTGATAGCTCCAAAAAGGTCCTAATCTGTGACGTAAAATTTTCTGAACGGTGGTGACGAGATTCTTATCGCGAGGCTGGTAATGTAGTGATCACTACTAAGATTCTCTTGTAAGTTAGTCCATATGGGTTCCTCTGCATTCCTAACCATGGTCAAATCTGCTGTGGTACCTCTGCTGACCGAATTGCCTATTCTGGTTTGGTATGGTGGATCGGTGACCAATGTGAGACCACAAACTATGATATGTGCTGCGAGGGCTTTGCCTTTTGCGGTATCCTTGATATAGCCCCAATTTTGATGATGTGCGTTAAAGTCCCCTGCTATGATGAGCGTTCGATCACCTGCAATTTTACATGCTTTGTGGAAAAGAGCATGAAACATCTCTTTTCTGACGGCTGGTGAGCTGTAAACGTTTAAAATAAAAACAGATTGCTTAAGTTTAGCGTTCGGGATGAGCTCTATCTTGATGTGTTCAATTTTTAAGGCCGGCCTAACGTCATGACGTAAATAAGCTAGATCTTTTGAGACGAGTGTCGCTACATCCCTCATGCCATCCTTGAAATACGCTCCGGCACGATAGTGACGAAGAGCGATGACATCGGTGAGCGTTTCCTGGAGGAGGATTACTGATGGCCATTCGGTAGCAAAGCTAAGAAAGTGTTGCAGTACTGCCTTTCTTTTGCGGAAGCTGACGCAATTCCATTGCCAAATCACTAGATTGCTTGCATTATCCATTTTACTGACTCGAAGGGGGTGTACCAAGCAGTGCGTGCTGCCTGTATGACTCTAAAATTTAAAGCCTCGCGGTGTGCTCGGTCAGTTGGAGCCTGATAGGAGTAATTTCAGCAATAACGTCATTTCTTAGCTTTTCAATCAGTGTTTGGATGCTTGAGACGTTAAGCGCCTCCTCGTCCATGGGTTCAGGGCCTGCTCTGCATTTTGCGCCTCTGTTGACGGACGCTATGGCTGCGGTAGCTTGATCGCTAGACACGCGCTTTCCCTGCTGCATTTCTTAATTAAAAGATTGATTTAATATCTGCTAATTCCTGTCGAAGAGACGCATTCTCACGCTCTAGTGATTGTATTTTGTCTCGCATTTGCTGTGACAGTTGCCCTGGTTGCGCGGGTGCATGGGCCTCACCTGTTCCGGCTACATTGTCCGCCCAGGTAGGTTGCGAGCTGAAGGCACCCCGGGAACTCCGAGAGCGTTCCGTGGCGGCGTTCCTTGGAGCAGCCGCAGCTGGTGTCTTGGTAGGAGCGGCGATTTCCCGGTCTCCGGCATTGTTCGTAGCGTTCTTCGTCTTGTGACCACCTTTCCACCTTTTTCTACGTCGCCGTCTTACAACGTAGGGAACTTGGTATCTGTTTTTGCAGGTACGGTCACCGGTGAGATGAGCGTCTCGGCATAGCGCGCACTTGGGTTGCACACATTCGTGTCCGTTTGCGATGATCGAAGTCCCGCACTTTTCACACGCTTTTTCAGTCGTTCTAGGGCAGACATCGTGCCTGTGGCCAATTCGGCCGCAGTTACGGCAAGTGTCGATTTGCCTCTTGTACAGTGTACAGCATAGCATGTTGGGGCCGCAGTGAACATAGTTGGGCACTTTCATGCCGTTAAACAGTACAATCACGGTAGGGGTCTCCTATATTCGCCTCACTCCAAGCACCATCGGGTTTCTGGGTGTGACAAAAAGGCTTTGCAGCGCAGGTTCGGCCAGATCGGTGTCGATGCCTCTGACCACAACTCTACAGGTATTTCCCGGAGGTGTATTGTAAGCCGAGATAAAGTGCTTTTCATCTGCCAAGAATATTTCCTGCACTTTGCAGTATGCATTGGCATTTGATTCGGAGGGTGTGCTTATAACGAAGATATTCTGCATGGCGTTCGCACACACGATATCTTCCTCGGCTGCCGCTGGGGGCAGCCTGGCAGCCAATAAAATGGCTTGCGTGACCTTTAACTGACTGCATGTTAGCACGTCCAGCCCTCCCCCGGGCGGATGATCACTCGAAAGTGCTATGTGGGCAGGCGCGGTAGCCTGGAGGCTGCGGCAACCTTTCACAGCTGGCTGGCTTTAGCGGGGCCAACGTGGACTCCAGTTTACCTAGCCGAGTGGGTCTCGTGCTTGAAGCGGGTTTTATCCGCATTCCGCTTTCTGTGGGCGGTAATCCAGCCGTTGGACTCGGCTTCCTCTTTGGAGATTTGCTCTCCTTCTACCATAGCCTCATGAGGCATGGCCTCCTTGGGGGTCGGCCGAACAAGCGGCCGCGCGTTCCGCCTTTCCGCGCTGCGGCGCCCGATGCCGTGTATAGGCACAAATAGGCCAAACCCTTGGTGTCGGAGAAAGGACCCACAAAAGAGGTTCCAGTGAACCTACCATGATTAATGGGGTATTCAGGTGTTCCTTGAAACTTCCCAGAGTTGCTCCAGTAGAAATATTGGAGGGAAAGCACATCAGACTCACTTGAACAACGTCAGTTGGCGGAGCCGATGCAGACTCGTGCGCAAGCCACTCCACCTCTCTTCCCTGTCATGCAAAGTCTATGTAATGCTAACTTTCATTACTGTGATGGTTTCACAGGCCACTGTCATTGTTTTTATCTCAGCTTTGCACTCTCGATAGATAGTTTTTCAAAAGGTGCAAATTGTTTCACTATCTGTTTTTAAGGAAGTCTTCCACATAGTTGTATATATTCTCCTTCATTTTTACTGCCATTTCTTGATTCTCGTCTTGTCTTTTATTTATTTTACACACTGTACTGAATTACTTATTGTTTTGTTTTTCCTTGCTCTTTCACAAAGACCTCATGTTGGTTCCTGGGCACGTAAAAAATAATAATACTATAAATATAGTATTAGTATCATTATTCATAATGCACAGTTAGTGGGCTTGTCGAAGCTTATGGTAGATTGGATGAGTAGGCACAGAATATCGGCAAGCGACCGATAACATACATATTAAAGAGCTTGTTACGTAAAATGATCAGAGATTGAAGACAAGTAACTATTTTAAATTACACTCGAACACAACATAACACAAGCATCAAACTAACGGAAGCAATACTACCTATACAGGAGAATCTTGAGATAAGGATTGAACAATCTTTCAACAGATTCCAAGTAATACAGAATGTTATCCCACCATTGAATGAATGCACCCAGATGTCAGTCAGAAACGTTGCTTTATTGCGCTTAACCTCCTCCCTTAAACGTTGCCTAATTGCGCTTAACCTCCTCCCTTTAGATCACATGCTAAGGGTACTTGTAACATTCAGGACGATTAGGCAACGTCCAGGATCACATTTCAAGATTATGCCAATGTTTAGGCAACTTAGCAGCAACGTAATGTCAACATTCCAGCAACGTGATGTCAACATACGAGCAATGTTATAGCAGCATACCAGCAACGTGATGCCAACATTGCTGTGTGACGTGTTGACTTTCATGCGACATGCACAGAAGATATATACGACTGTGTGTGCGTTAGTAATAAAAGGAATGTTGACTTGTTATGGGAACTGCCCCGAAGCTTCTGGCTAGGAAAAAAGCCCTGGTATGGTGTGAAAAGTTGCAATATTATTGTCCATGCACAAAAACTGTTTCCTAACAGCTCTTTATCTACGGGTTCATACATGCATAAACAAGTGGTGTTGGAACAGCCAAGCTACAAAATGTCCAAATACAATTGTGCATGTTCGTAAGACCAAAAACACATTTTTCAAATCCCAAAGTTTCCGACAAATTTGATATACATACTGCATTTTTAGATAATTGAAAAATGAGGTATTGCTCTGTGTAAGCAATGACTACAGTAAGTGAGCATGTGTTGAGGGTGCAGTATATTTATGTGCAGAATTGCAGCAACCATGAGGACAAGCAGTCACACAGCTTAGGCAGGAGAAAAGATGCCTAATTGCCTTAATGCAATATGAAAAAAAAAGACATATAGTATAAACAATTACTTACTTCTTATGTATTTTTGTTGTCATAGAGCAAGACATGAATAGGAGTGTTACAAAACATAATTAAGCAAACAGTGATAAATATGAACAAGGCAAGTTGCAAGTTAATTTCATATATGTCAACTGCTGGTCGTAAAAACAAATATAGGTGCAAAATGAAAACACAACTTGTTTATACAATCTTAGCAATGTTTGACGAAAAAAGTTTTTATCTATAGTATTTACAATACCAGTCGGAAAGTTAATATGCAAGGAAGAAGACACTGGCGAAACTGCGGTATTAAATACATAGGAGGACACGAATACGATAGACAGTCATTGCCTTGTCGGTAATTTATGAACAGTGATGCGTGCATTGTACACAATGATGGTTGCCACTGCTGTTGACTGTCTATGTCATGATTTCATAAACAGAGACAATATAGCAGCATTAAAAAACTGGTAAAGTGCACTCAAGTACAGCTTGTTTTGACGGAGCTGAAAATGTTCAAAACAAGAACTTGTTTTTAGCAAAACAGAAAAACATGCCAAAAGCTGTGTAGCAAAACATGTCGCACATCAAAAGAAGCTCATCAGTTTGAAAGCAACTGAACTTCAAGATTACTGCCTGACACGCATTAAATGTGGCCGTTTGATTACATCAAACCAAAAGCAGCTACGCTATGTCAAGAAGGTGGAGCACACCCTAAAAATTCTTCAAAGTGCGCCCGCCATTCTTCTCCCACCCTTTTTATTCTGCCTAGTGACACACCAAAAATTATCCAAAGAGCAGGAGGATCTTACAGCACTAAAAGTCATCAACCTTTTATTTTTATAAATTTTTATTCAGCACAAGCCAAGCACAAGTCATTAAAAATCAATGCAATGATTAACCAAATACGAACAGCTTGCCAGCGCAAAGGAAATACTGCTCTGCGTCAAGGATGCTATCAAATTTCTTTGAGCAGTATCCTTCCCTGGAAAGTGTGAATGTCACTGGAAGGTGTTTGGACGTGTTTCCCACACTGTTACTTAAGTCTACCTTTTCTGACAAGGTCATAAAGGTTTATTTGTAACGGCAGCGTATTATTATTGAATCGAGCACTGTATCAATTCTTAGAGACCTGTACTTGACCAGTATTGAAAGGAACAATTGTAACAGTTTCCTGGGTTTCAGTGCTATACAATCTCTTGCTATGTGAACAATTGTTTACTCTTTAATTTGGTAAAATATGTTGACTTCAAGTGGGTTGTCAAGCCCAGTATGAAGGCTTTGCAGCACAAGCTTCAGCATCTTGTCGAACACTTGAGATTCCCAATAAGGGCGCAATCGAATCCCTGTGCTTCACACAGCTTTTCACAAAATGGTGCACAAGCTGGCAGTATAAGTCTCGTCCACGGAACGACTGCAGCCTTTCTTATTCGGGCACACAAAAAGGGCCAAGAGGGCGGTCATGCACATGATTTTGCAGAGTGCTATGTGTGTATCACTTTAACACAAGGTGGTAGACGCCATAATTTCTAAGTAAGTGTCAAGAGTTCATATTGCAGGTTCAAGTCAACACGAGTTGCCTCTAGCCGAGGATTTGCTTGTAAAAAGGACCTACAAACCATCTGAAGGGCTGCAAGGAATGAAGACGGCTTTCGCACTTAGCATGCACAGTGTTTCTCACAAACTCTTCTTAGTAAAGGGAGAAACTGCTGGAGTTGAAGTAGTGTTTATGCCTCTGAATCTTTCTTACCTACGCAGATTCTTCATTCAGATGTAAGGAAGGAAACAGTGCCGCTCTCATCATAGGCAGAAAATGTAATCTGTGTTAAAGGCATGATGTACACAATCACTGACATGCAGCAGGAGATACATGGGTCAGATCGAACGCTGTCTTAAGGATAGACTCCATGAAACTTTCATAGCATACAAACAACAGTGACAAGGCATTTAGAATCTACAAGTGAGATTGTAGGTGTCGGTAAAGACAGCGTAGTACTTCCAAGTAGTCTTTATCAGGGGGTTCTTTCTCTATGCTAATTTTTAAATCTCAAGTCATTCAGGTTATGGTCAACATTTGAGTGGTTAGCATACGAGTGTCGAGATTCGTTACACAATTATTAACAAAGATGCATTCAATTATTCACTTTTAAATTAATTGCAAGTGGTTAAATCAAATGAATAGTTGTGCCGCACGTCACAACGTCGATAGGGATACGCTTTACAGGTTTTGGTTGTTTCAACTGCCATAATAAAATCATACTTGTTCTCCTCACAGACTAACTGGAGTAAAATGATAATAATGCTATAAAATGAAGAAACCTCTTCAAATATAGGAAACCTGACTTTATTCAAGTGCAGAAGGCCATGATAACATACCCGACGGAAGAGGTTACGGCAAAACTGGTGGCCCAGGGAAACATAGCGAAACCATTGTTTAAACGAACAAGGGGCTGACACTTATTCAAAGGGTCCATTTTTATAGACATAATCAAACAGAGCAGCCTGAAAATCAGTCTAAGAAAAGAATAGTTGATAATATTTTTACTTTATTTGGTGCATACACTGTACACAGTACATAATTCGAGATATTGAAAGTAAATGTACGCAAAAATGAAACATTTTTGGTTTTTGGTTGCATACCGTATGTTGCATCGGTGTTACACGAGCACTTTTGCTTGTCAGAAGGTTTGATTTGGAAGTGTGGCAGTTTGGCCTAGTTGGAATGACATGACGATAGTTATAGCGTGAGAACAAAACGACGACGGGTCTGTTTTCTTGGTCGCGATCAACATTGATCGTTGGTCAGCGGTGCAAATTAATCTGGATAGAGTTTGCCAAAACGAGAGTCAAAACCGCCATTCGGGGGGCCAAATCAGGATCGAAATTGCTCGGGTGACACAGGCAGGGAGCGTAACTTGCCTGATAATTATTGCGATGAAACATGCGATGACAAAAAGGGCTACAAAAGAGAAGACTGCAAATCCCGCTACTTACCCGATGATGCAGCGTGAGGAGTGGTTAGGTGGAAGCCGTTTCCGCCGCTGAACGGCTTGCTGAGTTGTACACGGACTGGACGGGGCACCGCAGAACACAAAGGCAATAAATTCAGCCACGCAGACTCTATATAAACTAAATTTTCTAAATTTTCTATTGTTAGCTAAAGATAAAGTTACCGCGGCACAACCCTTCTATATTTTCATCGCGAAATGCTATCACGTGATTATAACAGCCCACGATGCGAGGCGGGACCCGATGTTGACAATGTATAGCGTCCGAGACAAAGCCAGTGCCAATCTTAAAGGCTATTGCTTGATTTATAACATAGTAATTTTAGATATTCTTCGTGCAAATCGTAACAATATTTTAAATCATGACTGCATTTTTGTTTTGGTAACATCTGATGAGCGCAACATAGAAACCATCGTAAAAACGCATCATGAGGGTGTAAAACAAAAGCGAATGACGAGTGCGTAACTGAACTTTCAGTTGCGCTGTACAAGTCATAGCATTGTCCTACGGATCTTTTAGTGCGTACAATAATTCGGTCCTTTGCAAGCAACTTTTCTCTTGCTTTTTTATACTGCCTTACCTGTCTTCTTTACTGTTACAAAACCACTTTTAGAATGAAGTTGAAATCAAAACTTGTGCAATTTGATTTCGAGTTACTGTTATCGTCATCATCATCGTAACACAGTAGTATGGAGCATCTTATTTTCGTGTGTTTTCGCTCTGCATTCTCGGTCAAAGGCGTCAAGATAGAGTGGCTTAGTCAAGCATGAGAAGTCGTTCAAGTGTGACCGATAACGACAACCTCTTGTGAAAAAAGCAGAGTACCTCCACGGAACAGCTAAGCATCATCGTGAGCTCACTTTATGTGGATATTCCTACACAAAATAACGTCCGCAGCAGAGACATCTGAGCACGTGTGTGCATGATTGGCAATTTGTGGGTGAACTGGGGGCTGTTCACAAAGCAATTTCAACTGTATTTTACAGTTGCAAGTCAAGAAACTGCACCTATTTAATGGACGGTGATACTCCGAATTTCCCAAGCTGGCGGACCTGTTGCCCTTGTCTACAACATTTTACATTTCAGTCCTCCAAGTTAGGTGAATCCTCAACCAGAAATGAACACTTTATGCACACTCTACGCTGACATGCAACACAGGTTATACCCGCTCCACCCTTCGCTGCCTAAAGCGGTAAGCTAAATAACGTCTCGGCTCTTCCTCCACTGCCTCAATCCTATAGAAGTGCATGACAGTCACAATAAGCAGCAGCATGAGATGATGATCAGACAAGAGACCTCCACCGGTATGAATCACCATTTGTGAAAACTAGCGACAAGAGTACGCAATTGTCATGTACAGAGCTCGCCAAATTCACCAAGCAGTGGCAGCTCGCACACGACCCCCACCTCAAATCAGCCTCAGTTTAATTTATTAGTTGACAGTTTGATAAATACAGCTAAGCCTTCGCTTTGTTGTGACCAACTAAAAAAACACTGTACTTGACCAAATGTATTAGTAGTCCTGACAGCTGAATAAAAGTGGTGCTTCATATGCATGCACATCACACTAGAACAGAAAGGAAAGCTCGCCTGCTTGCTGACAGGTTACCATACCTTCTCTGTCGTTAACAAACATGCTGTTTAAGAAATCTACCCTGCACTAGCAGACTTAGTATAAAAAATGAAGTAAGTCAGAAACTATTCTAGAAATTATCGACGCTTTCTTTACTGAAGAAAGAACACTCCATTATGACTGCTACCGTTCACGCCTCGAATCCGATTGGAAAAGTTGGTTTCATGAGAACAGTGCACACTAGCATGTTAAGGAGAAAGGAGCACATCTGTGACATATGCCTCAGCTCTCTGTGTTGTGATCAACTAGATAAACATTGCAGTTGACCAAATGTATCAGTCGCCCAGACAGCTGCATACACATGGTGCTACTTCTACATCTACTACAAAGAAAGCTGCGTAAAGTCATGTGAAGAAAGAATGGCATCTCATTAGCAGCTTTGCCTCAGGTGTGTGTTTTCTCGCTCGACCTACTCGGGCAAGGGAATCGCGATCGGTAGGTGCATTTGTTCTAGTTGACATAAACCTTACAGTCAAAGCGAAGCTGAAGTCAGGTCTTGGACAAATTGCAAGAGCACGGCAGTGGTCTCGTGTTGTTTGTGTGCTGCAAAGTGTGTTGTGCAGGCTAGGCTTCACATCTCCTTGTTGGCGTCTCCCAGATTCGCTGTGGGTGATATTGTTTGCAGGTTACAGTGTGCCCTTTCAGGATACTGAAATTTGTGGTTCAGGTTTTCTTTCCACCAACACAGTGTTTTCAGCAGGCGTGCTTTCTCTATGTTGGTGTCTACGGTGTTTGTTGCGAGTGATTATTCTTCTGTATTAGTGTGGCATTTCATCGCGGTGCAATTTGTTCTTTATATTTACTTGCATACAGTGTGTTCTGGAGCCCCTGTGTTTGCTAAGTGTGTCGTGAATGATAGATTTCGAAGTGACAAAATAACACTCTTTTTTACGATTGCTTAATATTTGGCTGATGTTTACTTACGCGCAGTTATTAAGAAGACACGAAATGCTTTCATGACGATGCGAGTTCCCAAAAAAGCTGTAAAAGCAGAGCACGTGAAATAGCTGCTCTATCGCATTTTCATCAGTCACAGACACTACCAATGCTTGAGTACTGCAAACAGTTGTCAAGGCAGTTTCGAGCCACAATGAACACCCTTCTTTGTCCGAAAGCTCAGCATATGAATATACATTTATTGCCACTTCGACCGTCCTCCTAGAATTTCTGCGATTAACCCGCCTCGTCAAACATTTGTGACCTTCTAGTGTGTGTGTTTTTTCGCTTCCTCCCGCTCTCCTTTTTCTCACTCTTTCCGTTTTCTTCACTTTTCTGTATCTCTTCTCAAGTGCAGGATAGCAAACCACATACTTGCTTTCCGGTTACCCTCCCTGCTTCATACCATCTCTCTTTCGACCATAATTTCATTAGATTATTATATCCTGTTACTGATTTTCCTGTTTGCATCTTTTTCTCAAATGATTGCATTGCTTTTTATGTTCCTCAAGAGTAAGGGCTCTGTGAAACAGCTGTTTTTTATATCCATGGTTCCTATTGGTTCCGCTTCCATAGTTCTTGTCAATCGTAGGGCTTTTTGTGGCTGTTGCCTTGCATAATGAAAGCATATAGACCCTGTTTTAGTAGATCTGTTTCTTGTGTGTTTTATCTGTAAACACTCTTTAAAACATGACTGTGGGGATGTGTCATATTGGAGGCACAGTTTTATTTACATACTGCTTACTCGCTTCATGATATTTTGGTTCCCATGCTATTTTTACAGCCACACAGTAATAAATAAGTTAAACAGGTAATTTATTATTCAAGTCCGCTTGCATACATGTTAAGATGAAGCCTGCCTACAGCAGGAGTTTTGTAGCCTGGAAACGTGGGGCCCTAAAAGGCTTGCGCTTGCACATATCTTTCTCACATGTAAATTCAATGTAGTTAGTGTATCTAGCTACAGACGTAACAAGGCAACGCAATGGTCTGCACATTCTGTATGTGTTCTTGTGTTTCCTTTATGCCAAAGCCGTCACTATGTGTGAAAAACATATGGTGCGGAGCTATAGAGGCCTAGTCTGGTGACTCATTGTGACGTTGTCTCTTGCACTACCGCGATCGTGTATTGTCAAACAAATAAATAATAAAAACATAGAGTAGAGCTGTGTAAATAAATCAGATTCATAGAAGGATTAGTGTGTGAAGAACATAGGCTGAACTGTTGTCTGTACTGTTCACGCTTCTTTTATTTCTTACTGAACAACGCTAGCTAGCCACTGTCAGCCATTAATCAAATGACTACACAAGGTTGAAAAAGTTGACATGTGTGTTACTGGATTTTTCTGCGATTATGTTCTCTGTGTTGTCTCGACGATCGCTGTTAAACATGGGCTCGATGTGTATATACAACGTTCATGCAATGTGATTATTTGATTGCTGTTGCCACAATAATACCACCACGTTAGGGCAACGTGATATTTTGAATGTTTTTGCTCCGTTTAAACCACACGTTAGGACAACGTCATTATTTGTATGTTGCTGCAACATTGAAAGCACTGTGTTAAGACAAACGTAATACTACAAACGTCGGTGTAACGTTATATATTACCGTCTAACGTTATTTCACATTCGTTACATTCAAACAATGTTGACTGAAAGTTCTGTGTTAGCTAGGATTATACCCTGCATTAAAGGGGCCAGCAGAATAGTTATGCGGTAATTGTGCAGCATTAAAGTGATTTTAGGGCATATCGTAAATAGCGTTTCGTCATTACAGACGTTACTATTAATATTATTATTATTATTATTATTAATTTATATTATTCTAATATTATCACTATAGTATTTGTTATTGTGTTTGTTATTGTTATGATTGTTGTTGTTGTTGTTGTTGTTTTTGTTGTTGTTGTTGTTGATGATGATGTTGTTGTTGTTGTTATATGAACCACAAACAGTGAGTAGTTATCACAGCAAAGGCGTTACAATTGTGAACGAGGAATGTTACTATGCATATTCCACCAACCAAACGCTTTGGAGCAGCCCATGATTTTTTTGGTGGCTGAGTATTCATAGCAAAAATACGCATCTTCCAGGGGCCAGAATTAGAGTTAGATACAAATAAATAATCAATAAGAATATTCTCCTAGAGCCCATATTCAATCTAAGACCTCGATCAAACACATGTGGTCTGCTTTGCTTCGATAAAAAAATAACTGTAATAATGTTTTGTAGTGTGAGGAGCCCCCGTCACACATGTAATATTTCGTGGCAGAAGTGCAGAAACGCACCAGCATTGTACAGTCGAATTGCACGGTGAGTAGTTGCTTTGAAGGCCGATCGATTCCCAAGTGCACAAGAAGTAATCATCATAATCAGCAACACAAAGTGTGCTGCGACGTATTTGCGCATATAACCTTCAGGATCCCAGAAAGAAAATTATGCCATAGCAAGCCTCTTGCACGGTGTTCTTACAGAATACATTGTCGAACAGTTTCATACAGTACATGTAACGCGCACAGGTTTACCTTTCCTTGCGGCCGGGTGGATGTATCCGCCGAAAAATGGAGCGAATCTAGCGTCTGAGAAGGCGAAGCTAACGAAGCTCGATTGCACTAACGCGTCCTCCTTGTGAAATTGAAGCTCCGGCGCGCTTAAAATTTTTCAATGTGTTCATGGCGTCCTAAATAGAAGCTTGAATATTGATGCACCCTCGTGTCAAGAAATGTCACGTTGGATAAAAAGCTTTCATTCACATCGCATGGCTGATGTGCTGTGCCAAATACACGTGTTCTGCTTTAAAAATTTCACAAATGAACCAGCTATATTTATACATGATTTAGCTGAACAAGGCACCATCTCAGCTGTTTTCTAAGCAATGGAAACACTTTGCTTTAGTGTTTTCAATATGACTTGGGACTAACACACATTGATGTCAGGAAAAGTATAGGGAATGTTAGTATGGTAATGCTAATGTAAATATGTAGAAATAAATGTGCACAAAAAGATAACTTGCCGCGGACAGGGGCCAAACCCGTAATCTTTAAAATACACCTCCAGCGCTCTACCAACTGAGCTACAGTGGTGGGGATCACCCCGTCTAATTCAAATAATTGATATGTGCATTTAAACCTGGAAGCCTTAGTCAGTGCCGACTAACAAATCTAGGGTTAATTTTTTCGGACTGTGTGACGATGGCGTTTTAAACTGCGTGCAAGTACACTTCCCGTTAAAATGCATAAGTATTGAAAGTCGTGCTTGGTGGTACGGGTGAATTTTTGGTTACAGCACCAAAACGACGAGCAATGAAAGAAGAAAGACACAAACGAGCGCTGACTCGCAACTGAAATTTATATTTGAAGAACACAAAAACGTAAAAAACACGAAAGAAACGTCTCAACAATGCACGGAGTCACCAAAATGAATGTAAAAAGTTACATAGAGTATCGCTTGGCAGTGCATGTGTTGAGAAAGTATGCGATCTCATTTTCTGTGAAATAACAATCGCTCACTGACGCACGCTTCATACATTCATTTACATTGAAAGTCCCTATCACTTCTACAGTTATCTGGCAATGGCGCTTCGACAAAACATTTGTATAGGCAAAGACAGGTGAACATCCACATGTGCTGCAGCGCGATGCTAGACGCAAAGCGTTGGAATTCCAGATTGAATATTTGTGCTCTCTTAAACCTACATTACTGCAACGACTGCTCTGCCTCACGTGTGAATACCCACATGTTAGAGGGATCTCCTAAATCATGCCACCCTTGCAGGGCACAAACGTGTAAACATTATTGATTACACAAATACTTCTTTCCTAGTCAGTTTCCTATAATTTAAATCGAACCACTGAACAATTTCTACTGCTGTTAAATTACATGCGAAAATAATCAATTATATTAGGGTGCATTGCAATAGCACCAATAAATATAACTTTAATGTCATACTCTGCGGACAGTTCAGTCACATATCTTTTAAAATATTTGTTACATTAAACAGTACTATTATATTCCGGTCCATGAGAGAAAAATTTATATGTATGTCAATGTGTCTTTTTGATTGTTACTCTTTACTTCAAATGACGAAAAGCTATTCTAATCTTTGACCGTTTACTCTAATTTACCGGAGACATGTTACTGCTAGTCATCAACATAAGATTCATACAGTAGAAATAGCCGGCGTATATTTAGCAGCCTCAAAAAAACCTTGCATAAACGAGCTCCACAGTTTTTTACGTTTTGGAGTAACCAAAAACACTTCGAAGTACGTGTTCCCCTGCTAGAAAATCTCGTTGCAAAACTAGTGTTTACTAACGTATCCATCGAACCTCAAGAACTTTGCCGATATCAGCCAAAGTTTACAGGTGCGAAGACAAGTAGTAGAGATTTCTTAACTTGAGTGATTTGAGGTAATGAAGGCTTATTGTGTTCATAAAAAAATTATACACAAGCGTTCGGCTGCAATAAATGTATAAAGGTCGTCTCCCATTACATATACACAGGCGTTCAGCTGGAATAACTACCAAAATACGCCTCTTTTTGAGGTACACTGCCGTTTAGCAACGAACCCAACAGGTGGCGTGAGTTGATTATGTCCAAAAAACATGGGCGTAAATGCGGCGTTCGTACTCCTTAGGTGTGAGTTTCAGTTCACGTATGACCTGATCGCGAACCTCCTGGTGTACAAGTACTCGCTCGTCAGCTATCGTTGCCACCAGTGTGCAGCTATTTTTGTTCAGAAATGACAAACATAGTGCCATTTGCATCTTCAAAAATGACGTAGTTTCTAAACATCATCTCTGCGCTGCGGAATCCCGCAGGCACCAGCTCATTGGAAACTGGACTGGCGGAATAACTGCTGGCCTTCGAACTGCATACTATGCCAAACGAGACCGCCCACTCCACTCCACCTAAACTTGTGTCTGAAACTAAAGTATCAATTTGTGTGGTGGAATTCGGAGCTTCAAACACTCTACTTCTAGTTCCTTCATGCAAATACAAACAGCAGGATCTGTGCTTTACTACCAACCATATTTGCGCCAAATATACCCACCTGATGTCTCATTACGGTCTGCCTCCTGGTCCTCGGTAGTCCCAACTGCCCTCTGACTTCTCGTCGCACTAATCGCCATGGTGCGCCCGGAAAAAACGAAACAGGAACTCAGCTGTGGTTCACTCTGCATAGATGAGTCACCAAACCACATCCGGGAAGAAGTTCTAGTCAGCAGTTTGAAGAACCAATTTTCCGCAGTAGTAGGATGTACGTGCACCTTCCAGATTCTGCCTTGATAGGTGTGTTTGTCGCCGATCACAGTTGGCTCCCTCCATAACTCCAGTGGTCGCCATCCACTCTGGGTGAGAAGGCGATGTCTGAGCATAAGAAGCTGTCGGTCTCTATTCCGGCTCAGCTGATTATCAATATCGGTGTTGCACCGAGTTCGGGTTTCTCGAACTGCATATCTCCATCTCTGCTCTCACGTCACCTGACAATCTTTATTCTTTCGTCCCCACCTTTGGCTTTCGGTGTGTGCTGGCCAGGAAAACAGAATGTCTCGTCTTCTAGGTAGCCGCCGCGACATCCTGTCATTTGTGCCAGTTACAATAGGGATAATGGAGGTAAACCTGATGGTTCAGATTGCCGCGAGGACAAGTTGAAGGACTAGAGAAGCCCAATTGCTCACTCCCTGGCAAACTGCAGTTTATTGAAGCACTGACACCTATTTACAAATGAAGGCTGCGATGGGCCCTAAACCGAAGTCACAGTTGGGACTTCACTGTATTAACGTCTGCATTACTTGCAGAACCCCTCGTATACTCCACACATCGACACCAACTTCTCTATGTAGTATCAACCTTGGATGAGAGTCGGCGCCATGCAAAACCTCTGTCTCCGCCTCTCGAACTCGTTCTCGAGCATTAATCTTCCCTCCTCTCCATTTCTCTCCAGTAAGTACCCCCTGTCTCATTTGGCATCGCTTCATGAGACAAAACCCTTCTTTATGCTCCACCAATGCTGCGAAATCACCTTTCCTCAGAAAAGTGTCTCCGGCTCGGCGTTCCAACGCTTTGCTAGGCTCATCCTCCACGAAATCAGCTAAACAAAAACTCTGTCATTTCGTCAATGTACAGCCTGAAAATACTTTCATGCGACAACAAGCCAGGCTAAACAGCCGGTTGGCTGTCTGGAGTTAGTACACACGATGGTGCCATCTAGCCATGCTTATTGTGACAGCATGCCACCAGATTATCCCTATCGGAAGTGGTGTCCCGACAGGGACCACTTGTTTCTCAATGTGGCTTACCGTGAGAACGCTTCTGCCTTGTGGGTGACTCATCAGCACAGGTGCGCTCAACAAACGCTCAAGGGGTGTCAAAACAAAGGCGCGTGCAGAGGCGAACGGCTTAGTACGTCTTCGCAGCCACTTTTCATTATTCTCCCTTTTCGTCATGGGTTGTCTAACAACTGGCAATCCTCTGCTTGCCCGAAACCTAACTCTGCTGATCAGAATTACGTTTATTAGCTCCATACAAATCCTGATCTTGCTAATTGCGAACAAAATACTTTTCTTTTACTTGAAACCTTATTAATGAAGAGTAGACAGCTCAGCGTAATGGTCGTTAAGTCTAAACCAGTAAGTACAATGAAATCAAGACAGAGCTGATGCAGTCTTCACTTAGAAGGTGACTGCGCATACAGGACCAACCTAAAAGGCAGCAAGAAGCTTAGTTATCAAAAGCTCCTCTAAAACTCAAGCCTTTCTAAAGCTCAAGCTCATCAAGTTGTTTTGAATTCAAAGAAGCTGCCGCGTAGCGCTTACTGCATCAAACGCTTTACAGTCACGTTGGCACCACACAGTGATGAGTTGAACTCGATCGTTCTGAAAATCAACGAGTTCGTATCCGAATCCATGCATGAATCAATTGGATTGAAAGATGTTCACGGCGAAGATGATCGGATATTCCCACCGTGTTTGCTCTTGTCGAAGAGCAGTGCACTCTTCGAGCGGCACGATTAATCTTTCAGCTTCAACGCGCAGTGTATGCACACACCCTCGCAGAATTAACAGTTTTATCACCACGTGGCTACTATGTGTCGCATTTTGTTTTATTGCACTCACGACGTATCCAATAAGAGCCGCGTTGCCACCATGATGCGAGTGCGCCTGGTTGCCACCTCTCCTTATATTTATCTGCAATCTTTGATAAAAGCAAAACGAGCAGCAGGAGAGTGCTGCGTGTCCACCCTTGCTGCCTTTGAGTTTGGAAAGTTTTCTGCTGCAGGTGGAGCAAAACGAACAGTCCGATAGAGGACATACACCCATGAACCCGCCTGTGTGAGGCGCGGATTTAGTTGGGAAAAAGATAGCGCAACCATCACGCTTGCGCTGGTTACTGTTAAGATGTTGACGGAGTGGCAGCACTGACGTTTTAGCGCGCGGTGTTTTTTTTTCATAACCACCACAAAGGTCCCACGTGCGTTTCCAACACTACAGGCTCACTTGTAGCAATTTTTATCGATGCTGCTATCATGCGCTCCGCACTTTCTTCATGCCATGGCCGCCACAGGGTGAAATTGAATTGAATTGAAATGTTTATTCACAACAACAAAGTTGCGAGGATGACCAGGCGAAAAAGCTGCATTGAGCAGCTTGAGGGGAACCTGGCCACCTTATACTCATACACTTGGCAGCTTCACAGCGGTCACACAAAAACATGGTATACATCATGAATGAACTAACTTAAAAAACACAAAAACAGTAAACATCTATGGTCGAAATAAATAAACAAAGTCATTATAGAAACATTTGAAAAAAATGGGAAAAAATAAGCGAAGTGCTAAAGATAGAGAAAAGGACAAACAAATGAGCCCTTAGCAGCAAAAGCAATCACATAAATACGTGGTGTAGCTTTTTTAGTGAAAGAGTTGATACACTGAGACTATTTTCTTTGTGTAGTTGATTTAGCACAGTAGGTAAACAGGATTGTAGCATTTGGTCACCGTATGTGGTTCTGTTTTTGTTAACAATCCAAGGCTCGGAATGGCGGAACTTATAAAAAGATTTATGTCGCTGTAAGGATGCCAATTTTGTTAAAGCGTTATCATTCTTAATTTTTTCCATTCTATACATGCGACATAGCCTATATGTGTACAAAGATTCAATTCTTATTGTTCTAAGCTTTGTAAACAAAGCAGCAGTATGCCAAAGATATGGCACCCTGCAGACAAGGCGTATTGCTCTTTTATGTAATACCACCAGCTTGTGAATGTTTTAAGCTGAAGTCGTCCCCCAGACCAGAATTCCGTATTGAACTAGGGAAAGAAACATTGAATTATATAACATCATATTAATGAATGTAGGAAGATAGTTACAATGGCGACGCATAGTACCTATTGCTCTAGATAATTTACTAACTAAGTGATTCACTTGGCAATCACACGACATAGTTGGAGAGAAATATACGCCAAGCGATTTGACAGACGATAGTATTTCTATTTCACTATTATTTAATTTATTGGAGGTTAGTTGAAATTGTTTGTTACGTGGATGAAACATCACTGCCTTTGTTTTTTCTACATTATTCTTAAGATAATTACTTGTAGCCCACTTTCGTATACTTGCAAGCATCTTATTGGCTCGATTTGACATTTCAGCACCTAAGTCACCGTCAAAAAACAGACTTGTGTCGTCTGCGTAAATTACGCACTTAACAGAGGAATCAACATTGACTATGCGCTTTATGTATAATATGAAGAGATACGGACCCAATATGCTCCCCTGTGGGGCGCCGGTTCTTACAGGTTTCAACTCCGATTGGTCCCCGGCTATAGCAAGCAACTGGGTTCTGTGCTGAAGGTAGGACGTATTAAGAGAGTGAGCTACGCCGCGAAAACCGTGGCGATCAAGTTTTTTAAGCAAAACATCATGACTGATAAGGTCAAAAGCCTTAGAAAAATCGAGAAAAACTCCAAGCACCATTTTCTTTTCCTCAAATTTTTGCAATATAAACTGCTTTTGGGTCATTAGGGCTAATTCAGTTAACCTCTTTTTACGAAAACCGAACTATGCAGGACTTATGATACCAAAGTGGTCAGTAAATGAAGAAAACCGCACTAAAATCACCTTCTCTAAACCTTTCGAAAAAACAGGCAACACTGATACAGGGCGGTAATTTGAAAGATCATTCTTGTCGCCTTTTTTGAATATTACTGTCACCTTTGCCGTCTGCATGCTACGAGGGAAAACGTCTGTTTACAAACATAGATTAAACATGTACTCTAGGCAAGATGCAATTCTCTCTATGACGAATTTTATCGGCGCTGTTTGAATACCAAATGCATCTGTGGCCCTGTTGTTACTTGACGACAAGAATGAAGAAATAACTTTTTGTGTTGTAACACCTCTTGGAATAATGACTGCTTATTAGGTGGGTTCAGGTACGAAAGATCAATACCGTCACATGCCAGACCAAGGGACGAAAAAAAATGTTAAAAGCATTAGCAAGATAAACTCCTTTTAGTTCATTGCCGTCTTTTAGGACTGTGGTAGTTTTTTTAAGCGCAGTCCCAGTTATTGAAGCAAGTGTCCTCCAAATTTTATCAGGGCGTCCTGCAGATGAACTGAAGAGATTAAAGTAATAGTGCTTCTTAGCAATCCTTGACTGTTTTGTAACGTAGTTCCTGTATTCTTTAAATGCTTTTAATGCTTCCGGCGATTTAGTTTCCATAAATGAGCCGTAAAACCTGTCTCTGTTATTTATAAGCTTAAGCAGGTGCTTATCTATCCACGGTTTGCGACATTTCTTTGTCTGCTTTAAAGTTTTATTCGGGAAACATGCGTAGTATATTTCCATAAATAATTTCATAAACTTGTCATAAGCCGCATCTGCATTTTTTTCTCTATACACATCATCCCATTTGGCACTGGCAAGACGTTCTCGAAATACAGACAGGGTGTTAGGATTTACGAGCCGATAAGAGAACGCTTGATGTACTTGTTTTTGTTTTTCAACTGCGCTAGCAATGAATATAAACACAGGTAAGTGGTCACTTATTGCGTATACTAAAACACCAGGTTTCACAGAAGACACATCAAAGTTAGTTCTGAACAAATCTAATGCAGTTTCACATGTTGGCGTAACTCGCGTAGGTGATGTTATAACATTTTGACAGAGATGTATATTTAGGAGAGATTCTAACTCTAATTTCATCTTGTTCTCGGTAATCATATTTATGTTTAGGTGACATTCAATAACTATTTGTAATTGTTTTTGTCAACAAATTCTAACAGAGAATCTAAATACGACAAGAACAGCAAATAATTTCCCGATGGAGGCCGGTAGCCAACACAAAAAATTATATTGCTACATTTAACTACGACAGCGTCATAGTGCTGATTAGTACGACAGAATACAGAAAGATGCTCAGAGGTAAATGAATTTGAAACGGCTACATTTAACTACGACAGCATCTTAGTGCTGATTAGTACGACAGAATACAGAAAGAAACTCAGAGGTAAATGAATTTGAAACCAGCATCGAAAAACCTCCCCCACTTCTATCACGGCGGTTCATGTAAAAGAGTTTGTAACCGGCAAAACTATACACATCATCTTCTGAAGCAAACCATGTTTCCGAAAACATCACAACACCAAATCGACATTCTGTTCCACCAAAAAAGCAGTCAAGTTCATCTCTCTTGTTTCTACCAGATCTAAGGTTAAAATGTATGCAACTGTAGAAATTCGAACCGTGGCTTCGCATGATAGTATCTAACTTAGAGAAATTTACTCGGTCCATGAAAAACAACGCAGGTTAGAAGATAGGTTGGCTATGAAAATTCAAGTGCTGGATAGTTTATCAAGTTTATCAATCAAAGGTAACTCGTCTGCCCGTGAAGCTCGGGCCGTCTTGCATAGAACACTAGGACATGATTTCAAATACGTTAGTCTCTGCCTGTTTAGAAATCTACTTATACTTTCAACAAGATGCATATTTTTTCTAAACATATATTGTTCGTTTGCACGTGCCTCAACGCACTAAGTCATTTGATTGTGGTGAATCAGGAGCCTACGTCATAGTCGATGCATGATATATCTACATGGCCCAATCAAGGTTGAATATGCATACTCTACAGGCACACATAATGAACATATCAATTCCTCACGAACACAGTTGGCGCACGGCACTCAGAAAAACATGCCCTAAAGTACGCTCACAGATGTAAATATACCGATTACAAGGATCATTCAACGTTTTAGAAGCAATGAACTATTTTTTGTAGTCCTCTCAAGACTGAAAAAAGAAAAGTCGCTTAAAAAGGTGTCTTATATGGCGTGAGTTCTAAAATCAAAGCGATGGCATAGCATGGCGCACAAGGTAATTCTTGACTGGGCGCGTTGATCGAAGAAAAGATAAATGCGAAAACACACCGAAAGCATTCCTCCTGACGTCCTGAAAACAGCCCCACACAACCAGCACACTAGGACCAAAAGCTCGAGCAATGGCGAGAAAGATCGCGCAAAGAGACTTGATGAGACGCCAAGCGACACCACCCTAACGTAGACAAACTGCGACAAGGATTTCGCCTTTTCCTCAAAGCTTTTTCTCTGCTACACACAGACGAATCATATCGAAGCTTTACGAAGCATAGTGCTACATAGGTTGATGATGCAACAAAAAGTTTCAAACTTTATTCAAACTTCTACTGTGCTGTGAGCTGATGAGGCACATCGAAGCAAAGTGATTCAAATGCAACTTGACACAAGCGCACGGTGACGCAGGGTCAAAGAGTCAGCGAGTGAGTCAAAAAACTATGTAGTAGAAGTGCGCGGTTTCGTCGGCAAGATAAGAGGCGTTGTTTTATGAAGTATGCCACCATTCAGTCTTTCGATTACTGAGAGATATTGCACTAGAGGCAGTGAAGACTCTTGAAGAATGTAGTTGAGAAAAGATGTGAAAAAAAAATTGTTGGGTTTTTTAAACCATTTAAAAAGTTATTGCACGAACACAAGATAGACTCTCACACACAAAAAAAGGCAACTCACACACACTCAGGCACCATGCACCTGGCGTGTATGTGTTGGGTGCCTGCGCGTGTGCACGTGCGTTCGTGAATATGAAAGAAAAGGCGCGTAATATCTACCAGCGATAAAAAACGACTTATTAGCGCTACAGCCACTACAAAGACACTTGTCAATACCATTGACAATAAAATGTGTTTGTTCTGGAATATCTTCGACTATCTCTGTTAAGCACGGGTTGATCATTGTGTAGAATAAAGGAAGCCTCCTCGTTGGAAGGATGGAAAACAGGGCGACTTTATTGCACAGAGAACCTTTGAATAAACGCGTTCATTCTCGGTCGATGCAGTCCGGTTCAGCCCCGCACGGCACGCTCCGCGCGGTGGTCAATCATCTTCCTTCTTTTTTTCTAATACTCAACACAATCCGGGGCCTGAGGTGGCGATTTCTAAATAATATACTTTTGTACGGGCCTAAACAGGTGAGAGCCATTGGATATTCGTACTCTACATGATCTAATGATTCTGTCTTTACTTTTAACGCATTCGCTTACTACGCCAGTTTTCCAGAATAGTTTGGGAGCATTGTCGTCGTGAATAATCACCAATGAAAAATTGATATACGGGCTTTAACGTTCCAAAACCACCATATGGTTATAAAAGACCCCGTAGTAGAGGGCTTCGGAAATATCGACCACCTGGGGTTGTTTGACGTGAAAACAAATCTTATCACACGGGCCTACAACATTTCCGCCACCATCGGAAATGGAGCCGCCACAGCCGGGATTCAAACCCGTGAACCGCGGGTCAGCAGCCGAGTAGCTTAGCCACTAGACCACCGCGGCGGGCGTGAATAATCACCACGTCCCCTTTTTTATGATGTTAAATTTTGGCACTTTCCTTGAGTGAACGCTTCGGAGTGTGAGGAGAAATTCATGAAGCCATCGCTTTCACAGTTTTTCCATTATCAGCTGCCTGTGAATCCTGAACTCACCATCTCTGTATTTGTTTTTACCCGTTCATCTGAAGTGCTGGGTTTTGCTAAGAGGCGGCTGCCTTATAACAATGTGACGGGTTCAGGATCTCTGGTTCTCTAGGCGAGGAATAAATGTAAGACATTGGCCTGGAATTAACAGCAGCTTCTGTTTGTGTCAGCGAAGTACTCAGTTGCTGTGAGTCAAGAGATGCCTTGCCCAATGCCTTACGAAGACACATCTTGACCATACGAACTAATTGCTTCTCAAACCCACCTAACTAAGGAGCTCTGTCTGCAAGAAACTTTCACGTTATGCTGTGGGAAGAGCAGTGCCGGCTCACTTCATCCTTTCTCAACAGAGCCTTTTTTACAAAGTCTTTTTCGAATTTATGCACGAAAACAATCTGCATCAGTTGGTAAGAGATCATTCCCGTAATGGTGATACCAGTAAAGTGGTTCATTTGTTGCTTTCTGATGTGCCGAACATTACTTCATATATATGTGCTTTGCCCGGCGTAAGTTATAAGGTTATTGTAACGGCCGCTACATTTCAAAATGTGTTTGTATTGAAAGAAGCCCCAAGAATGGTGTATGCATATACAGGGCTAACTACGCTGCACTAAATCTAGCTCTTGAATTTTTCTTTCTTACTTTTGACACACCGGCAGATGAATTAAACGGCGAAGAGTTACGGGGAGTACTTAAAGAGAAGCTTTTTGAACTGCGTGCTAAATTTGTTCCCGTTCGAACATCTCTTCCACATGTTCAAAAGATAAACCGTGGCTTAACAGGCAACTCAGTTCTTTATTAAGGAAAATGAAAAGAATCTATCGGCTTAGCAAGACTAAAAAATTTGATAGTCGCTACATACAGTTAGTAGAGTTAAAACGCAGTTTTAGAAGCTCGCTGGATCAGCCAAACAAACATACTTCGCTCACTTAGGCCAGAGGCTGGTAGGCGACGCGAAGAAATTTCGGAAATACGTTAAAAGAAACGGTAAGGAGGACGCTTCTGTTCCACCATTGCGCTGGTCCGACCGAATGATTAATGATGATCCGAGTAAGGCCGAAATTTTCGTTATATACTTTTTATCAGTATTTCATTCTGATTTTTCAGATGCTAGTGCAGTTACAATTATAGATTTTTTTGTCCAAGTTGACAAAATGTGTGAGGTGGTGTTTAGTGCGACGGGAGTCGAGAGAATAATGCAAGGCTCAAAACAAACGAAAGCGAGTGGTGCGAATGATATTCCGGCATCGTTTTTTAACTGTTCGGGCACTCTGTGTTTATGTTTTTGTCGTTTATTTCAAAATTTCTTAAAGGACAGCATTGTTCCTGGGGACTGGAAGTTGACCCGCGTCGTACCAATCCATAAAAGTGGACAGAGAAGAGAATTATAGGCCAGTGTTGTTAACTAGTATTGTATGCAAAGTTATGGAACATGTGATTTACAGCAGCATCATGTCTCACCTTGTTTCCAATAACCTCCTTCATCCTAGTCAGCATGAGTTCTGGCTGGGCTTTTTTTGTACGAAGCGATTGGCACAATTTACTCATAACCTTGCCTCAGCTGTCGACATGCAGCAAACTTGACGTATATTTTTGGATTTCAGAAAAGCTTTTGACGTCCTTATGCATAGTATAAAAGTACGTTTTGTTGGACTAAATGGAACATATCAGGCTGAAATACGTGGCGCAAGGTTGACAAAGGGATAAAAAAGATGAGACAGAAAGTGGCGCTCTTTCTGTCTCGTCTTTTTTTCTCTTCGTCAACCTTGCGCCACGTATTTCAGCCTACACATAGTATCTTGATTGCTAAACTTCAATATTACAAAGTGGATGATAGGTTTATTGCTTGGATAGTTTAGTATCTTCTCCGAAAACAGATGTTTGTGGCTCTGAACTGTTGTTCACTTACATGCGTTGCTGTGACCTATGTTGCACCACAGGAATCAGTCTTAGGTCCGCTTTTATTTTTGTTGTTTATAAATGACATCACTTTCGGTATCACATAATCATTTAGAGTGTTTGCATATGACTATACAGTATATAGGATCATCAATAGTGACCTTGACAAACAAGTACTGCAAAACAATTTAGATTTATTTGGCGTTGATGTGAAAATTGGAAAATATCATTGAATGTGAAAAAAGCGCCCACGTCACCTTTACCAGGAAACTCTCGCACTGCAGAAATCATTACACGAATTATAACATTATTCTTCAACATGTCATGGAATATTTATATCTAGGCATATTTTTCACTGCAGATTTGAGATCGAATAAACAATGTCACTTACGTTAGGAACAAGGCGGTAGGAACATTAAGTTTTCTGAAACGTAACATTAGCAGTTTACCACGAAAACTTAGAGAGAAGCTCTATTTTACACACGTGCGCAGTATACTGGATTATGCGTGGGTCTGATGAGACACGTATACTAAGGAACTTACAGATAAACTTGACAAGTGCAGAATAGAGCAATTCGATTTGTTCTCGCAAATTACGACAGGATGCTTAGTGTGACAGAGAGCAGAAAAACAATAAATTGGAATCTTCTTGAAAACTGTCACAAAACCTGAAAATGAAGTTCTTGCATTGCACTTATCATTCGAGAACAGGGATCATCAGGCAATTGTATATATCAGCCAGCCAACTATGTTTCTCAAAGACGCGATCATCACTTGAAAATACGCGTGATTCCTTTTGCGGGTGACGCTTTTCACTACTCTTTGTTTGTTCACACTATAAGAGAATAGAACACTCTACCACGAGATATAGTCTCTATTGATTCAAGTGATAGTTTTCATGCTTTCTGAACGTTTTTTAATGTGTTTGATTATATGTACTGTACCTTCCCTGCTGCAATGCCTTATGGCGAAGCAGATACCTAATAAATAAATAAATAAATAAATTGTGAAGAAGAAAACGCATCGTTGGCAAACAACATTGCCACCGCTTGAGTACTGGGTTCTGGGCTTTGTCGCTCGCCTCGTGCTGATTGTCACCGGCATCTGCTTGACCGTTGGTCTATCCCGATCATGTTTTCATCGTAGGGCCACCATCGCAGCACACGCCAATAAACCCATTTTCAATTTGTGGAGGGTACTGACGTTCCCCTTCGCTTGAACCTGGGTGCTGCCATTCACCGTCGCTTAAACCTGGAGCTGCACAACCGAACGCTACCTCCCATCATCGCCAACAACAGAGCGCAACCTGGCTCTTCCACTCCATTCTCTAGTAATCCGAGCGTTCTTCGCTTGCCAGAGCCCAAAGTCTTTAGCAGAGCTGACGAGACCGACGTGGAAGACTGGTTCACCAACTACGAATTGGTGAGCGCAAACAACAAGTGGGATGACACGGACAAGTTGACTAACGTCGCATTTTACCTCACTGGCGTGGCTGAAATGTGGTACAACAACCACAAAAACGACATTAGGACGTGGTTCATCTTAAAAACGTCGTTCGCTGACGTTTTTGGCTGACCTGTTGTCCGCAAGTCCACAGCCAAACAACGCTTGCGTACTCGTGCACAGAAGCCATCGGAATCGTTCGCCAGTTACATCGAAGACATTATTGGTCTTTGCAATCGTGTGAACACCGCGATGCCTGAGTCGGAGAAGATTCAGCACATCCTTAAAGGGATAAATGACGGCGCATTTTGGATTCTCCTGGCCCTTAATCCACCCACCTTTGCGGAACTTGTCAGTTTATGTCAAAGTTTCGACGAGTTGAGGAAGCTGCGCACCCTGACTAGGCCAATTTCCTCCCACGCCGACTCGCTCTCTAGCCTTACTTTTGTTCCCGATCCCTCACCAACCCTGCAAGAAATTAAAGACTTTTTGCGTGAAGAAGTAGCTCAGCAACTGTCGTTAATTCCCTTCACGCCGCAGCCGCTGTCCTCTCGTGTGGCCTCACCACTCCTCGATGTTACTACTGAAGAGAGAGCTCAGGTTGTTCCCGTCGCTGCCCACCAGCAGCCTGTGGCCTTGCTTGTTCCCCATGAGCCGGCTATGCAGCCCGTGGCCGCGCCTCTTACGTATGCCCAGGTGGTACACAGCAGACCCCACCAGCAGCATTTGCCACCCATGGCTTCAGTTGCTCCCCACTCCGCCCCTCGTTTGACATCTTAGGCCGCACCGCAAATCAGCTATTTCTGGCGCACTCCTGACCATCGACCGATCTGCTTCGCCTTCGGTAATCCAGGACGCGTGGCACAATATTGTCGCCATCGCTTCCAACCACTCTACGACGCTACTCAGCCGTCATCTTATGACCCACAGCCCATGCACCTACCTGCTCTCTATCCCTCACCACAGTATGGCTACAGTAAGCTTCCCGAGTCTCAGTCAGGCCAGTCCCCGTCTCAGCCTCACTCTCCCCGCTCCCCGTCTCCTCGCAGGCGATCTTTGTCCCCAATGCGTCCCTGACCTGCTTCCTTCAACCGGAAAAACTGAACACCACAGTTCAAGAGGCAAGAACTGCGCCGTCGTCGAAATGCTCAAGTCCTCGCACTTCACCTGCTAACGTCGTCGCCATATCTGTCGATGGTGTTTTTAGCTTTGCTCTCATCGACACAGGTGCTGCCGTTTTTGTTATAGCCGCCCAGCTCAGCCGCTCTCTACGTAAAGTGACCACGCCACTCTCTGGGCTATCGCTTCGTACGGCTACAGCGCAACCAGTTCGACCTCACGGCACCTATATGGCCCGAATATTCATCCAAGACTCTATGTACGTTGTCGAGTTCATCGTCCTTTCGGTGTGCTCACATGACGTTATTCTCGGGTGGGACTTTCTGTCACATCATCAAGCCGTCATCGACAGCACACGCGCTGAAGTTCAGTTTTCGCACCAGTGTGATGAATCTTTGCACGAAACTCTTGAGCGGTCGCCAAAACTCGTCGTGCGTGAGGACACTGAAAATCCGCCAGCCTCTGTTGCCGTTTTCCCTGTTTGCTGCGATGACCAAAACGATGCTACGGTAATGTTTACACCTTTTTACATTTTCATGAGCCACAGAGCCATTTCCTTGCTTTTCGCTACACTTGACGTCACTGCTGGCCGAAGCAATATTTTCGTTCACAACCTCCTTTCTGCACCGCTCACGCTACTTGCCGGTGAATGTCTCGGGCGAGTGGAGTACCTTGATTCTTCGTTATTCCTTATTATGCCAGACGAGTCTCGCAGTAGCGCCTCGACCAAACTTCATGCCCTTTCCCACCGGGAATGCTCGTCGAGTGACATCTTCTGGAGTTCTATCACCGACACCATAAGTTCTCATGAACGCGCGGAGTTTCTTAATCTCCTCCAGCACTTCGCTAATTTATTCAATGTTTCTCAGCCGCAATTGTGTCGCACTTCTGCAGTGCATCACTACATTGACGCTGGTTCGCACGTGCCATTGCGCCAAAGACCGTACCGCGTTTCTGCTGAAGAACGTCACGTCATCAACGACCAGGTCGAAGAGATGCTACGCCGTCACGTTATTCAACCAATGCACAGTCCTTAGGCATCTGCTGTCGTTCTAGTTCGAAAGAAGTATGGCTCAATTAGATTTTGCGTCGACTACCGTCGATTAAACAAGGTGCCGCGAAAAGACGTCTATCCATTATTCAAAAGACGTCTATCCATTATCCGTCTATCCAAAAGTGTACTTCCTTGTATTGTGTCTTTCCTTTTTTTCTTTTTCTGTTATATTATGCACAGTTGGTTGTGTTATATTATGCATATTTGGTGAATCCTTGCTGTTCGCCAAGTTAGGGGTCAGCAACTCAGTCAAGCTGTTTTTTTTTTTGGTTGGAGTTTTTATTGGAACGATCCTCCGATTTTGCAGGTTTTGCTTCGGGCCCCTGTCATCATGTACACAATGATGAAGAAATAAGCGTATAATTATTATTATCATATTATTATCGCGCATCCACGACGTCGTTGACAGCCTCCAAGGAGCCGAATTCTTCTCCTTCTTAGACTTACGTTCAGGACACTGGCAGGTTCTTATGGAAGAAGCTGATCGCCAGAAAACTGCGTTCATTACACCAGATGGTCTTTACGAAATTAACGTAATGCCTTTTGGGCTTTGTAATGCTCCTGCCACGTTTGATCGACTCGTTGACAACAAGCTGCGCGGACTGAAGTTGTCTCTGTGTCTATGCCACCTCGACGACATTGTCGTTTTCTCTCTCGATTTTCCTACACATCTGCTTTGGCTCTAACTGGTTCTCACGTGCTTAACCAACGCTGGGCTCCAACTGAAGCTTAAAAAGTGCCGCGTCGCCACGGGATAGCTGTCAATTTTAGCGCACATCGTGTCCAAGCATGGTGTTCTGCCCGACACTGAAAAACTGCGAGCAGTCGCTCAGTTCCCGAAACCTACTACACTGAAAGAAATACGCAGTTTCGCCGGACTATGCTCGTACTTCCGGCGCTTCATCCGAAATTTTGCGTCGATCATGTCACCACTGACCAACCTCCTACGCGGTGACGCAGACCTTTTATCCTGGTCTCCTGACTGCGACGTTGCGTTTGCCACGCTCCGTAGTCTACTAACATCTCCTCCCATTCTTCGGCATTTCGACCCAACAGCTGCAACGGAAGTTCAAACAGACGCGAGCGGGATTGGTCTTGGCGCGGTCCTCGCCCAATGCAAGCCGGGTTACTCCGAATACATCGTCGCTTATCCGACTCACACGCTCACTGAAGCTGATGCCTATTACAGCGTCACTGAAAAAGAGTGCTTAGAGCTAGTGTGGGCGCTTCGCAAGTTGCGCCCTTATTTGTACGGTCACCCATTCGACCTGGTAACGGACCACCATGCACTTTGTTGGCTCGCTACATTAAAGAATATTTCTGGCCACCTAGCTCTGTGGGCACTGCTAATCCAGGAGTACGACAATTGCATCATCTATCGCAGCGGACGCAAGCATTCTGACGCCGACGCCCTGTCCCGTTCGCCTTTACCTGCCGACTCGGCCTGCGGAACCACTGGTACCAACTCCGTCGCATCTCTCGACCTCGACTGCTTTTCCAGTGAACAACACAAGGACCCGTGGATCACTTTCATTTTTGAAAAAGGGTTTATTGGTGTGTGCTGCGATGGTGGACCTACGATGAAAACACGATCGGGACAGAGCAACGGTCAAGCAGATGGCGGCGATGAACAGCACGAGGCAAGCGAGAGAGCCCCGAACCCAGTACCCAAGCGGTGGCGGTGTTGCTTGCCAACGACGCGTTTTGTTTCTCACAATGTAAATAAATAAATAAAAATAATTATTGGTGCATGTACGCTAATCCACGTGCAGTTTTCTTGAATGTATCAGCGTTGTGTGAGTACAAAATTCGCGGTATGCCACGGTTTGCACAAAATATTTAAAACGCCATTAGGAAGGCGTTTGGAATAAGCTCAGCAATATGCTCAACATGAATGGCTCACACAACCTTGCCTGTGAAATGTACAATGTACACATTACCACCCTTAAAATCTTTTCTGAACGCTGGCCCTGCAAAGTCAACACCTGTAACCTTAAAGGGCACAAATAGCAGACACGGTCACCGGAAAGTGGGGCTATTGTGGTGCAATGAGCCTTTATTCAGAAACGCGCGCAGATCACACATTTTTGGAGCATTGCTTGTCGCGCTCTGGGCACCCCGAAGCGAGAACGCAGCTACATAAAAGTGTCGCTGACACCACCACGGAGCACAATTTTATGTGCTTGAAGAATGACGGGACGTGTGACCGTCTGGTTTCTCGGCAGTAGCACTGGTGCCATTTTGCTGTACGTGACGTCGGTGTTCCGAAGGCAAGGTTTGATGCTCATTATGCCGTTCTCATCAATAAATGAATTCAGGGCTTTTATTTGCGATGTCTTGTCGAGCTGTTGTCGAACTGCGAGGTGCCCTCTCTCCTTGGCGTAGGTTTCTGACTGTAATTGCCTGAACCAAACGCTATCCGCTTCTTGAATTTCAGTAGCTACAAGTACTCCTCCCCTATAAAAATTTTGCTATTAACAGTGGTACACGAAGCGCTTCACCCACGGTGTGACCCTTATGGTCCACAGCCAAGAACTGTATCTGTTGATATCGAACGACGGCTCAGTTGTCAAGCTCGATAGTACTGGGACGCTTGTCTTTAACTCTGACGCAACTTGTTCCTCTCCAGCTGCAAAAGTTCGACAGTCAGGCATTGTGGGCCAGCTATCTGGGGTACGTAGAATCCAAATGGTTCTTTTCAACCGCAGATGGCTGTTGAGAATGTCTGCCATATAAAGACTACGCGTCAGCTGATTGGCTGGGTTTTGTGTATTTAGACGGTGATGCCATTTATGTGCATCGGTTGCTTCATACATCTTGTTCACTTTGTTATTAAACAAATTGTTTCCACTTGTCGGCTGAGTTTTGTATTTAACGAAGCGTCATGGTTGAGCCTGTCCACACGTGCCTTTCTATTGTCCATTTCTTCGATTTCACAGTTTCGCAAAAGATCTTCAGGACTCTAGCGACGAAAACGGTGGCAAATACTTCCAATGTGACGTTATTTGTTGGACTGCAGAAGCTCTGCACTTTAAAACAGAAGCTGGACGTCGAAGTTACCGAATAGATCTTCAAATATGAGGTAAGCGGTGGCACCGTAAGCACAAGAAATGGCATCGGTGAATACACGAAGTTAGGTGCTTGCTGGCTTGTCAAGTAAAAGCTTGAGCTTACACCTAGGAAGTAAAAATGGACGTGATTCTTTCGGTTCATTCGACTCTTTTCCCAGTCTGTTCTAATGATTTCAGGCGTGAGTTCTTCCGACACTGTATCACGCTGTCATTATTCCTGAAACAGCACTTTTGTTTTAACCTTGAATGGTGAGAGCCAACCTAATGGATCAGAAAATTGTGAAGGCGTCTGGAGGGCACATCTCTTGGTGTAATTCCTTTTCCCCGAAAACTCCAACAGGATTTCCATCTTCAGAATAAGCTTGTCTGCTGTTGTGTTCTATACCTGACCTAGAACCTTCGTAAGGGGGGTGGCTGAGCCGGAATCCTATCTAATAGCGATGTGTCATATGAGCTCATCATCACTTGTGAACTATTTCTGCAGTTTCATTCCGGCTTAGGTCCGGGTGAGATTCGCTTCTTGGTAGATGCGAAACGCTTCGTTTGAAGAACTATCTTTTGTGACGAGATGGTCGACGTAGAAGTTCTCAGGAAGTCACGCTGCTGTTGGCCTCAGCGCAGAATAAGCGTTATTGAAATTATGTAGGAGTGTGGCAGTCAAAAGGAATGGAGTTGCCATAGTTCCAAGTGGCCCTCGTGTCATTCGATACTCCACAATGTTTGGCATGGGTTCACCTGGAATCGGCGCGTTGTAAAACCATCAAAAGCGTAAAGCGTCATGATCAGGTTTCTGAAAACCGATTTGAAGAAATGCCTTTGCACATCGGCAGTAAGACCAGTCTTGTAGAGCCCAAAATTCACCAACAGCTTAACAATGCTGTTGTTGATATTTGGCCCCTTTTTGTAATAAGTCGTTGAGAGACGCTGCTCCTCACGCGTGCGACGAAACGTCGAAAACAACTCTCAAGCGTGTAGTGGAGGATGACTCTTTGATTACCACTTGATGTGTCATATCGTAGCATGTCTCTGCAGATTGTACTCTGTTGACTCTTTCACAATGATAATTGAATTCATACTGTCAGACTGTTCTGTTGTATCGTCGCATGAGCTCCACATTGTTTCGAAATTGGTGCAATCATATATGTAGTCGTCTAACTGCTAGACTTCGGTCGTCTGCGTATTCTGTCTTTACACGCTTTCATGGAAGCGCTACTTCATATCTTCTATTCTAAAAAATAACTGTCTTTGTGAATTGTCGTACAACCTCGTTTTTTGCTCATTGTTCAAAAAAGTTTCCGAAATTTTGATGCTGTCTAGGTCTCAGAATCGCTGGAGGGCTTCAGGCGCGTTAGCTTCTATTCAAATCGTGCGAAGTACACACATGTGCGCGTTCACTTTCTTAAAAATGCACCCATCGCATGGAACGGGTCCTTCCAAGGTTCAGCCAAGTTTAGTGTTGATTGCCGCTACTCCCGCTACTTTCTCGTAAGTTGAAACGTCATTTAGTAGCAGTTTACACATTTGATTGTCTCCAATGAGTAAACTAAAGCCGACTGTGGTCTGTAGTCCAGGAAGTCATACAAAGTAAGCAATTACGTTGTTTTCAGCAACCAGCTTCTACACCAATAAGTGGGAGGGAGGAGGTTCAATCAAATGATCGCAAATAAATATACCTTCTAATGCTTCAATTTTCTGTTTGACGCTGTAAAATTGGCGCATCGACGTTATTTTTACTAATCTGAATTGCTCTTTTGTCACTGCACTCGAACCACTAAATTTTTTCACGTCTACTTCTACCTTCTTCAGTGTCGGCAGACTTAGTTTTCGAGTTATGTTTTGCCTGATGAACGACCATTGGCTTGCATTCTGAAGAACTTCCCAAGCAAGAACAGCGATCTCTAGGAGCCCGTACTCGAAAGGCCAGCAGCCATACTTTGGTCTTAAGCAAGCTGTCTGAGACGCTTGATTGGCAGCGTACAAGCTTAGGCTAGGGCGTTTATTTCATTTCTTTTTTCGCGCATAGCTTGGCTCACAAACACCTATTTAGTCCTTCCCTTTACAATTAGCGCATCGTATGTTGCGTGGGCAATCTTTCGAGCAGTGACCTGATATTGCGCACTTGAAACATCTACCCGATCATGCCAGACGTCACTTCTTATTATACATACTCAAAGTAGGATTGCACGCCTCCGTATTAAGGGCTGCTGAAAGGCAGAAAAAAGTACCTGTCTCGTTAGAGTCGCTGCCCGAAACCGAAGCGGTAGGCCTCGCAATGCGCATCCTCACACACCTTCCTTCAGGTGTGCCGCGAACACAGGACTCGTGTTGCCCGCTTTTCTCACGGGCTTCTACCTCCATCCGCAGATGGCACAACAGCTGCGGTAGCTCCGTCTCTGCCGTGGAGTCTCGTTGGGTCACACTGGTGAGTTCTCTCGCTTGTAGTGTTCAACCACAATGTTATTGGGAATCACCTTGGCCAGAATCTCGAGGAGCGTCACAGCATATGAAACAACCAATCGTCCAAGTGCCTTGAGACCTCTCACATTTATGGTCGCGTTATCTAGAATATTCCTCATGGCAGTCACGTCAGTGGAACTTTGTAGAAGCTTGAGTGTTTTAGGTCTCTCTAAGTACTTCTGCTTGAGGATTCTTGTGTTGCCGAAGCAGTTAATCATAATTTCGATAGCATCTATATATTAAGAATTTGTCATATGAATTTCCTCGATTGCTTTGGCCGCTGGAGATTAAGGAGCCTGTTAAACTACAGGATTCTGACTTTTCGCAAAAACAAATCTGAACCAAATGTGATAAATGAGCAAAAGCATTGTCGTGATGGATGCGCCAGTTTCCTGTTGATTACAACTCAGTTCTCCTGCGCCTCACAGTATTACGTAGGTACCGGAGGGTGTCCCTGTTGTACTCTCTGATACTTGTTTCACCTTGTGGCGTGTACTCGTGATGTACCACATCACGGGAGTCAAATAAAGCACACAGCATCACTTTGACGTTGCTGCGTACTTGGCGGGCGTTTTTTGGTCATCGTGATGTAGAATGCTTCCACTGTGACGATTGTGCTTTAACTCCTGGTAGTACACGAGCACCAAAGACTCGTCATCAGTGATAATGATGTTCATGAAATTAGAGTCACTAGTCGTGAATTCCTGCATGTGCTATGAAACTTCAAAACAAAGTTACTTTTGCTCCACTGTGAGCTGTTTCGGCTCAAATGTTGCCGTTACTCTCTATGGCAAAATCTTCTGTCACAATGTATTGCGAATAGAAAGTTCTAATGCCCATCTCTTCCGCTATTTGCCGTACAGCCACACGACGGTGCCGCATCACCGCACCGTTCACTTCGGTAATCGCCTTTTTCTTTTGGCTTGTCTGGAGCATGGCTCACTTCACACTTATGGTTGACTGTTTTTAAACCACTCCTACCACTCCTTTATCTGAGCGCGGCTCATAGCGTGGTCACCTAAAAACTTCATGATCATCTGAATGCTTTGTGGGTGGCTGTCGCCCAGTTTTTAAGAAAACTTGAAGGAGTAGAACTGCTACAGTCGCTCAGTCAGTTTCCTTGCAATTAAAAACTCGCGAGAGCACAGCGCATAATCTCATTCTAATGCTACTTCCCAGCGCGTGACGCTATGGGCACGCGGGAAGAATTCACGCATGCGCACAAAGGCTTTAGGTAGATTAATGCAAGCGCGCTTGTTTCAAATCTATCATGTGCTCGCAAAAAATAACATCGGGTGCGTTTCGGAGAGACCTCTTATGTTCGTCTACGCGTATCTAATCTCTTAGAGCAGAAGTGTGTCCAAATGAAAAGGAAATAGCGTTGAATTACCAATACGGCTATTTTATCGTTTCTGCATGTTGCATTGCGATCTGCTAACCTATGTACCAAACCTCTTTGTCAGTCAAACATTAGGCAGGTATTTTGGAGACGTGGTTAGGCTTTGTTCCACGGGCTTCATGAATAAAAATATTTGTTGCACTAGGTGAGAAGACAGATTTTACAGGAGCCTAATATAAAAAGTAAGTGAGCGAAAATACAGAACAAGATAGATAATCGAAGAACACTTCAAAGCGGTGCTTGAAAACGACAGATTAGATTCCTCGACAGCCGAAGAAGAAAAAGCAGATTAATAAAGCTACGCGAATAGCCGAGAGAGAAAACAAAAAAAAGAGATGAGCATAGAAGATATTTCTGGTCCGATTTCCCATTTGTGGGTGAGTGCCTAAAACTTGGGAGGGAGATCTTCATCATCATTATCCGCCTGACTACGCCCACTAAAGGGCCAAGATCTCTCTCTTGATCCTCCAACAAACCCAGTCTTGTGCTGTCTGTTGCCATGTATACCGGTGAACTTTGTAATCCCATCGGCCCGCCTAACTTTATATCTCCTCTTTGTGCGTTTGCCTTCCCTAGAAATCTAGACAGTTACCCTTAATGGTCAGTGGTTATCCTGCCTACATGCTACGTGCCCGGCCCATGTCAATTTCTTTTGTTTAAATGCCTCTTTGTCCTCTGCTTGATCAACTAGAAAGTCCTTTTAGATATATTAGCTAAGGTTTTGCAAATAGTTTGTACAGAATGGACAGTAAACTAATGGTCCTGTAATTTTTCAAGTCCTTGACATCTCTTTTCGTATGAATTAAGATGATATTCGCATTATTTCATGATTCTGGTATCCTTCTCTTCAAGAGACACTTTGTATATAGGAGGCCTAGTTCTTCTACTTCAATTTTTCCGCCATTTTTCAGGGGTTTATTGTTACTCTATTCTCACCAGTGGCTTTGACTTTTTGCATTCCTTCTAGGCCTTTCCTTACTTTCCCTGTAATTACTGGTATGATGTTAAGTTCCTCTGGACTATTACTGCTTCTCACAATATAATCGTCGTCGTTTTGGCTTCTGTACAACTCTTTGTAGAACTCCTCTGTCACCTCGAGTATCCCATTCATATTGGTTATGACTTTGACTTCCTTCTTTCTGAATGCATCGCGAACATACAATCATAGTCTGTGACGAAGCCTGCCTTTGCAGCTTTTAAGCTTCTGCCGCTTTTCCAAACCTCCATGTTACGCCTTCTGATGTCGGCTACCTAACGTCTATTTATTAACTCCGAAAGTTCCACTAGCTTCAGTTTGTCACGTGAACATGAGGCTGTCATGGTTTCTCATTTCTAAATAAGATTTTTGGTCTTCTGAGAATATTTTACGGTGTCCTGTCTAGTGTTCGCACCTCCAACTTCTATTGCACACTTTTTGATTATTCTAATTAGATTATCATTCATACTATCAACACTAACGTCGGTTACCTTGTTTAGTGCGTCGAATATGACATAACGTGAACCCTGAATTTCTCTACCTTCTTTGTCACCTCAAGTTCACTTTTGTATTTTTCGGTGTCAGTTTTTGTTTTTGCTTTTTTAAATCTTAGTGTATACTAGCTCTAACGATTCTATGGTCACTGCATAAGATCTTGGCAAACACGTGTACATTCTATACAGTGCTTTGTTGGGCACACCGAATGAAGTCTATTTCATTTTCAATATCACCAATAACACTGCCCACTTCCACTTAAGGTTAGCTTGTATTCTGAAAAAGGTATTCAAGATCCGCAAATTCTTATAAAATATATCCTAAATGCACACGCCATAGTCACGCCTGTGTTTACCATCAATGATTGTAATCAGGCTCATTTTCGCACTAGCAAAACAAACCTAATAAAACGTGATAAAACAAGTGGGTCAAAGTAACACAAATGCTCTCCCTTTTAATTATCACTGTGTGTGTAATGAAATTCGCGTACCAAATTTTTCTCTTCTACAAAAACCTTGTAGGATAATATGTACAAAACAGTTTGGATTGCAGTAACAATGTATCCTGCTGTTTTATTTTCGTTCACTTGACGTTTTTAAATCTGTATTAGAAAGTGTGTACTTTTTCTCAACAAAAACTAGTCATATATTTTTTTTCTTATCTGCACGTAGCAATTTATATGAAAATTGCGCTTTTCGTTTTTTTCTTTCCTGTCTCTTTATACCGTCATACAAACTTTTCTTACTATACGAAAGATGAAGCTCTGCCATAATATTCAACCTTAAATCAGTGTTATACTTTCGGTACGATGGGCTGCGGCGGGGCATTGGTGCTGACGAAAGTCATGGAAAATTTTCCTTTCAGACACTTTGTCGTAAAAACTCTTGCCAAGCCAGCTCACGCAAGATCGCTTTCAAAATGGACATCTTCACCAAGTACTTGGTCGTTTTCAGCGTCTTCTTCATGAGGTAAGAATGAATTTTTACAACCAGACTTGAAAAAATATCAAATATATCAAATCATTTTTCATATCCAGCAGTGTTTGGAAATAAATGGTTACTAACCTTCACTCCCAAACTTTAAAGGTGCATCAATAATGTAGCTAAAAGTATTTTGGAAGCTCTTTCTGCCACATTCAATTGCTCATGATAGTGCTGAGACACCGTTCATCCTAATTTTTTCACTATCACAACGTTGCAGACGCACATTACAAAAATATCCAGCCCCATAATGCAAGTGTGAACACGATGACAGCTTCATAGCGGTAACTTTTTTCAAACTAGTTTTTTCATGACTGTGATTACTACTGATCACCTTTTCAAACTCGGGATATCACTACCTAATTTGTCAAAATCAAGACATAACTACATAAGTACTGTTCAAACAGCTGCGCTAAAATCAAGGCTGTTGCATTTTACAACCGACGTAAAAACAAATGCGTAGAAAATACCGGTTAGCATTGCAACAATACGGATTTACTGGGAAAAGGTCTTATCTATTTATTTATTTCATAATACCTTCCAGGCCAATCGCCTTATGAAGGAAGGGGGTGAAACACAATTTTTTACTCGTAGAGTGTTAGCTACGAAAAAAATAAAAAAGAACAAAAATATGCGCATTGTGTACAAAGAGAACAAGTAAGTATATGTGGACGTTTATACAATGCTAGTTAGTGCAGAACGAATCAAGGGATGATCGGTCAAGATGGCCACAGATTCGGGAAGGTGGTTTCAGTCTACTGATGTTCTGGGAATAAATAAATCGCTATACGGTTTGGTTAGACATGATATAACACCAACCTAATTAAGGTGATCAATTCTAGTCGGTAAGTTAGAAGGCTGAAAATAAGTGCCTCGCGAAGAGTTGGAATATGACGATAAATTTTGTGAATCAGAGTTGAAAGAGCATACGATGAGAGACAAAATAAGGCAGTTAGAGGGAATTCTTCATTACAGAATAGCTAATGTAACGACTGTAGTTGTTAAGATTGAAGCGAACAGAATTGTTTTGAATTACTTTAGGAGAAATTATTAAAATAATTGAATTCGGATACCATACTGCCGCGGCGTATTCTATCTTTCTACTGATCAGCGTCTAGTACATTAGTAGTTTTAGTAAGACAGGTGCGGATGAGAAGTTGTGACGAATATATCCGAGCATGTGGTTTCATAATAATAATGTAGGGGATATGAAGTGACCAGCTTATCAAGGTGTGATGTGTACGCCTAGATATAGATAAGAGGTGGCTGATTTGATTGGGATGTTGTTAAGTGAGTAAGTATCAGGAGAATATAATACTCGGGAAACGTGCAATACCTTGCGTTTGGAAGTTTCAAGTTCCATTTGCCAAGTCGTGCAGCAGTTGAAGATAGAGTCACTGTCATTTTGAAGAGTAGTAACGTCATTTAGGCCGTTAATTTTGCGAAAAACAACGCAGTGATTGTCAAGCAGTTTTATGTTAAAAGAAACACATAAAGGTAAATCAATATTATAAATTAGAAATAAAAGGAGTCCTAAGACAGAAGCTTGTGGCACTTCTGAGTGAACGGCAAGAGATGAAGAGTAAAACCCGTTGGCGGTTACAAATCACGTGCGGTTAAGTAGAAAAAGTTCTATCCATTTGATGACTTTATAATCAAGGTTTAGTTGTTAGAGCTTTAAGAGCAGTCATTTATGGCTTACTTTGCCGAAACCTTTAGACAAGTCGAGAAAAATGGAATCAGTTAGTGACCTACAATCTAAACTTAAATGAAGCTGTGGAATGAAGAATGCCAGTGTGTTTCAGAAGATCGATTTAAAAAAAAAACCATGTTGCGCGTCTCAAAAAAAAAGAATGTGTTTACGAAACTGAGGCAACGTTAGTTTAATTATTGTGCTCTAATATTTTGCAAGTAATAATGGCTAATGATATGGGGTGGTGAGCTTTTACTATTTGACTTATGTTCGGAATCGCATTCCCGACCTGCAAGTCCTGCGGGAGAGCCCTGTTATTGATGGATTGCTAAAAAATCTGTGTAAGAAACAATGACGAAATAGCACTGGTGCTTTTTAAAAATTTAGGAGCAACTGAGTCTGAGCCAGGGCTTGATGATGTCTTTAGTGCATTAATAAGCTTAGCGATTCTAGAGGACAAATTATAATTAGGATCTACGGTTCAGTAAATGTAACCGGGTTTAGAGGCAAGTGACACGTCAGTATACCTGGTGAAGTTGTTACAGAAAACGTCGTTTATTATTTCGGTGCGATCAAATTCGTGAATAAGCATGTTATTATTATCAATTTTTATCAATGTTATTATTATCAACACGAGCACTTCTAACAAGCTGCGCCACAGATGTCGCCGACTTCCCCCTACACGACGTGATCTTGCAACATAGAGCTCAACGCCAGCTGCATACCGACTGTGGTCGCACCTTTCTATCAAAGGTCATAGCCGATATTATTCAGTCTTGTGAAACGAGGCGCAAGCTCAATACGTCGTACCACCTGCAGGCATATGAACTCACGGAGCGTCTCAATCGAACGCTTACAGACATGCTTGCAAAGCAAGTTCTTGCCAACCACTCTCACTGAAACCTTGCTTTGCGAAACGTGACATTTGCATATAATTTTTCTCGCCTTGGCAATGCCGCTTACTCTCATTTTTTTATCTGTTGTTTGGCCGAGAACCTACATTACCTCTAGATACAGTCATTCTCTCTACCGCGACATCAACCAGCGAATATGCTCTCGACGCTATCACTCGGGCTCCTCATGCACGCAAAAACGCCCGCATTCGCTTTATGGCATCTCAAGAGAACTAGCAGAGTATGTACGATCAACGGCACCACGACGTGCACTCCTTACCCAGTTTTGGTGCTGCTCTGGTCGCCGACCCGTCAAGTGGGCTTGTCGCAAAAAACTTTCTTTTCCGCTACACGGGTCCAAATTGAGTCCTTCGTGAGGTTACTCCTGTGGCATACGGTTTTGGCCCTGCTGTCTCATCGCCTTCAACTGCCACACAGACCACCCATATTGTACATGTGGCACGCTTCAAGCCTTACCACTCTCCCGCTGACGTTGACATCTGGATGCGCCGATACGGCGCTTCTGCCGCTGCAGATTAGGCTACATGCATGTTGACATTTTGTGGAACGATGCGTGCGTGTGCGTGACGAAGAGGACGAAGAGTGGTCTTCGTTCGGTGTTTCAGTGCTATTTTCAGTGCTAAAACAGATACTTCTAAACCCCAATTTCCCAAAGTACACTACTGCGTGTCTGAGAGAACTTTTTAGGCAAGAGAATTTTATTGCTTAAACAATAGCTGCGCTTCGTCAAACTTTAAACAAACTCACGGAGTTCCCCAAGGGGTTGCTTTGTCTCCAATACTATTGAACATCTTGAGTTCAATCTCTTGCAGCCAGGATGTGCATGTATACGTGTATGATGAAATTTCCTTCTTTGCAGCAGACATTGACAAATATTCCTTATATCGAAAATTTGCAGATCCCACGTTCAGTGGAAATTAACGATATGCGAAGCACGAATGAGAAATGTTGATATGCTACTTTAAAATCAGCGCAACGTAACGAGGTTGAGGTTAATGGTGCCATACATTACTTCTGTATCATGACTTTCATGCCTGGATGTCGTTTACATTCATCATCTATTTGCGACACGTGATACCAAATTTAGTGTATGTGGAGCTAGCAAAACAGCTGTGAGCACGCTATGAGCGTGGTATGTTGTCATGTTTCTACATGACACTCGTTTCAACATTATCGTGTTTACACCAGCCGTATATTTCTTTTTTCATTAACGTCACTTAAAACCAAATTTGGTATATGTTGAGCTAGCAAAACGGCCGCGAGCGCACCATAAAGGGCCCAATACACTCAAAAGTAGCGTTGACGCACGCGCACGCTAGGCACAGTGACGCTGCGTTAGAGAAACGCGACAACTCTATAGTTTTACGCCAGGTGCGACCAGCGTTCGTCAGCCCGGCCTGATGACAACTGGCGTGAAATGCGACATGCTGCATTTGTTACCCAGAGAACACGGCGTATCCTTCTTTTCGTGGCCGAGGGACGCCGGACGCACGGAAACGCGCATGCGTCAGAGCAACGCTGCGCGGCGCACGCCTGCGAGTATATCGCAGGACCAGCCTCTGGCGCAGCAACGCCGGCGTGGCGCCACGAAATGAACGCCGGCGAGCACGCGCACCACGTCACTTCAAAATGCATTGGCACCTTGATGTGTCGCATGTAGTCATGTTTTCACAAGACACACCACTCATGATTATGATGTTTGCACTAGTCACACACATTCATCATCCATTGGCGTCACGTAATATACAAAATTTCGCATATGTGAAGCTAGCAAAATGATCATGAAAGCATCGTCAGTGTGGCATTAGTCATGTTGTCACATGACACGCATGTCGTGATTGACATGTCTGTATGTGTTATTTACTTGCATCGTCCATTCGCTTCGCGTAACACCAAGTTTGCTACATGTGAAGTCAGCGAAACAGCCGTGGGCGCATTATGACCGTAGCATCTCATGTTTGTCATGTTTGTACCAGCATCATACCTTCATCATCTATTCACATCCCCTAATTTCAAAGTTGGTATAAGTCAAGCAAGCGGAATCGCCGCCAGCGCATCATGAGAATGGCATGTAGTCATGTTTTCACACGACAGGCATCTAACTAGTTTCACTTTTGCACTGGTCACATACCTCCGTGATCCGTTTGACGTACCGTAGTACCAAATTTTGTATATGGGACGTTAGCGAAATAGCCGCTAGCGCATCATTAGCGAGGCATGTAGTGACGTTGTTACATGGCACGCATGTCTTAATATTTATGTTAGGGTCTGTCGCTTTTGTTCTCATGAAATCGTGCCATACCATACCAGCCTTCCAACATGTCATATGAACAAAACTACCGCAAGAGCATCGGGACTATGAAATGTCGATCATGACATTTATGGCATAGCTATTATGACTTTCGTGTTATGACTACTTATATACGTTCGTCATACAGTCATGCTATGCCATATCGTGTTTGCTATCGATACCATAATTGAAACGGTCGGGAGAGCTAGAAGTTGTAGGTGGCTTGATAGATAGATAGATAGATAGATAGATAGATAGATAGATAGATAGATAGATAGATAGATAGATAGATAGATAGAAAGACAGACATACAGACACTGACAGACAGACAGACAGACAGACAGACAGATAGATAGATAGATAGATAGATAGATAGATAGATAGATAGATAGATAGATAGATAGATAGATAGATAGATAGATAGATAGATAGATAGATAGACAGACAGACAGACAGACAGATATATAGATAGATAGATAGATAGATAGATAGATAGATAGATAGATAGATAGATAGATAGATAGATAGATAGATAGATACGCTCGAAGGCGGTGAAGTTCGTTAAGAAAGGCTTCGCATTTAAAAACTGCAGAGGTATATGGCTAGAGACATCATGCATCTCACTACTTGTAAAGGAAAGTGCAATGTTGATTATTTTGTTAACAGATCCTATCTCAATATTTCTTTTAAAGAAGAGCCCCTTTCCGCAAGTTCTGTCGCCTAAATATTTCGGAATGATTTATAATGGAAAATAAACTGCACTCCTTACATAGAGAGCTTGGCATGTAAGGAACAACGTGCCTAGGGCATGATTCGCATATTCACCAGCAGACGCTATGGTTTACCCAGGGACACTCTGGTTATAGTTTACCAAATATATATGCGTCCCATACTAAAGTTTCAATCTGTGTTATTCTCAGGTGGCCATGCTTATAAACTTAAGCCGTTGATTGCTCTGAAGCCTGATGCCCTGCGACTATACTTAGGGCTCCCTAATTTTTTGCGAAGAATGTTTTGTATCAGGCGGTGCACTTGCCAACCTTGCCTTGTCAATTCCGTATCCTCAAGGTTCATGCTTGTCTAAAATTTTATAGCTATTCGTTAAGATCATTCAACTATGCATTCATCAATGTACCAGACTTTTTTTCTTGCTCATTAACCTCGTTTTTATACACCACAAAAATAATTTTGCTCATTAGCAACTAGACAGAATAAACTTGCAAGTTTTAAATGTACCAGCAGCGAACGGGCGAAATGAAAATGTTATCATAAAATATGATGAGATTTTTTTATAAGCCTCAATTTTAATCCCGCAGAGCCCTAAATAGACGCTTGCAAAGCTACCTTGCACACGTGGAAACATATAGTGTAATAGCCACTGATGCTTCAGTAATAAACGAAAAGGCAGGAGTAGGTATTTACTCTCTTTCGCTTGACTGGTCGTTTCAGTAATACTACCAGACTTCACACCCATTTTTGAAGCTGAACTTTTCACAATTGGTCTAGCACTACGAAAATTGACTTCGGACACCCACACTGCTATAATAACTTCAGACTCCCTGTCCGTATGAACGTCACTGACAGCTTCATCTAAATCAGAAGCCTTAAGGACATACCTTACGCAAATTCATCCACAGTGAAAGCTCTCAAGGTTATTGTGGGTTCCAGGACATTGCGGCTTAGAACTAAATCTAATGGTGGACTTGTTAGCTCGAATGGCACGAAATGGCCCAATACTTTCTGTGCTAACGGTGCTGGTCAGTATAACGGCGGTAAGATATCGAAAATTTTCATTCAGAGCTGATGGCATAGAATCAGTAACACCATGCTCTGATTTTACACATTTGAAATATTCATGAAAATCTGACTGGCGTCATAGTAGAAAACTGGAAGTCATGTTTACAAGATAACGCTGTCGTGTGCGGCCTTTAAATTTGTATTCACACAAGGTTGTTCGAGGAATATCTCCTCTATGCAGCTTTTGCAGAGATCTAGAATCAATAGAGCATTTTTTTGTTATTTTGCCATTTGAGACAATTAAGAGATCCTCACCTTGTGATTCCATTTGCTAACCTTGGGCAGCCCTTCACCATTGAGAATAAATTCTCCCTTCGTGCTTCAGTTCAGTGGTACAGCCACAGGAATCCTTTGATGCCATTGTAGTTATCTTCATGAAACAAAACAAATGCGCCTTTAAATTCCTATTTGTATATTTGTAAATATACTATTAGACCAGTTCTAAACATCAATTTTGAACGTGTTCAAAACTACTGCAATTTCAGTTCAACATATATAATATTCTGTCTCGTCGAAATGGCAAAAACAATTTTTGCACTTTTTCTTGTATTTTTGTGTACTTTATCTTCCTTCTGTAAGAATTACGTATAATTTGAAAGGCCTTCAATTTCACATCATCCATTCTTGGTCAATCCCTCTTTGTTGGAAAGAACCATAGTGGAAGCGTCCCCATTATCATCAACTCGGTGTTTGGTCAACAAGTTACGCCACTGCTGCTGGTTTGAAATATATTGAATCCACAGCCTCGTCGATACGTCTTCTCTTCTCTTCCGTAACATTATCTTGTCTTTTGTTTTTGTACGAAGAAATATGAATAATTATAGGCCTACACCTAAATGCAGAGTTAGCACCTATACGATGCACGCGTTCTATTGCCTCCATGTCCTTTTTCTTTCATTCCTCCTCCTCTTATTGCCTCAAAAAAAAGTTTATTGCGAAGCACAGTTGATAAAGCTGCTGAAACTTTTTGCTCGGTTCGGTTCCATGTTTCCAGAAACTCAGGAATACTCTACACGATTGAATTGATGCGCCTTGACATGTCTTTTAACTCGTCAAGACGTGCTTTCACGCTGTTTTGTGTCAGATTGTTCTGCGGGTTGACGATTTCAAAGAATTCAAGAATGGCAGTATACTATAGGCTCTCACCTAACAACCAGGGTAACTTTTTGTGGACCTGTTTTGTAAGCGCATAAGACGGGTGTCTCAAGCCTTGCGTCAAGCCTTAACATTCGTATTCAAAAGAAATTCATGGAAACGCACACAATGGTTTAAGTAACAATGTCTTGTCTTGGATGTTCATAAAAGATAGAATTTGGTCACATTGTGATGCCGACAACTTTGATACCATATGTTCTCAGATAGAAAAGGGACGAAGAATTAAAAAGATGAGTAATTCTTGTGTTATAGGACTCCGTACAACACAAACGTGAACCGTGTTTTCAAAGAAGTAGGTCTTATTGTGTATAAGTTTAAGACAGCTTCACTATACCGGTACTTACACACGAAGCAGAAACCAGGAGGCTTACAAAGAGTGGTCAGCTTCAGTGTAGGACGATGCAGTGAGCAATGAAAAAGAAAAATTTTGGTGTAACCTCAGGATACAAGAAGACAGCAGAGTGGGTTAGGAAACAAACCCGTGTTACCGATATCAGACTGAAAATCAACAAGTATGCATGCACATAGGGCGGACCATTAGCGCGTTGGCAGGATCACCACTAGCCATTGAGCCTAACTGAATGAATTACCGAAAAAGGCAATTGGGTGAGAAAGAAGCAAAGTTAGGTGGGCAGATGACATTAGAAAGTTTGCGGATATAGCGTGGCAGCAGCAAAGCAAATGTCCAAGTTGCCTGAAGGAAATTTGGAGAGGCCTTTTTCCTGCAGTGGAAATATCCATGCTGCTGCTGCTGATGACGATGATGATTATGATGTGAGCGCTTGTAGAATTTCTATTGGTATTTCGCAGCTATAGCACTATTTACCGTGGACACAGCTGCGTTGATGCCCTGTAGCATATTTGCATTGTAAAAACTACCACCCATGCTCTTGATTTAACTTTTGTGATAACTGAATGTTTGAACATAATACATTAACACAGCTTATCGATAATCGCACAAATAAATGACATCAGCAAGCATGAACAACTTCATCACCACGTTTTGAAAGATGGCAAGTTATGGAGGAAAAGAGAACAGCGTGTGCTCCTGAAACCCTACGCTTACGCTCATCGCAACGCGAGATGCAGATGTTCGTCCTTGTGCCGCGAAAGTATGCCGACGTTCCTCGTCATTATAGCCTTAGTTCCTCTGAGCCAAGGTCGCTTCGTCAAAGCACGACATTCACCCGTAGAAATCCTCACCTTGCTGCAGCGCTTACTGCAGCGATTATTGTAAATAAACTGGCGCTATGGCGCTTGAAGTAGACGGCAGTAAAACATCGTCGGCGCATGAGGGAGCTGCACGGCTTAAACAGATAGCCGCCATGCGGTAAAACGAAGCGAATACAAAGAACATTACTCCCACTAGATCTCTCGGGAAGAATGTTTTACTTTTATCGAGATGTTTTTAAGCACAGCCTCCAACACTAAGCACTGGCTTGCAATCTCGATTACCATGCTTTAGCTGCGTCATGCAGCATTACTTCTTTTAAAGATGGTGATGCCGCACCACTTCGCCAACATAAAGCACAGAGCGAGAGAATGCATGAAAGATATAAGGGGTTCGTACGTTGCCTTGCAATTCCTACAGTAGCTGAATCGGTTAGCACTGGGTGTTTTTCAATATTTTTTAAGTTGTCAGAGGTGCGATCCCCTCTGACACCTCGATGCCCTCTCGATGCTTGAATGTTTTTAAATGCGAATGCAATTTTTAGTCTGGCTATGTCTGGCGTCCGGTGGCGTCATTGCGCCTGCAGGTGTTATCTTTCCGCTCTCACTTCCTCTTTCATATCAACAGCTGCGGGATCGCGTGCTCAACCTAGTCCCTCACAACCTGAGCAGGTGGTGCGGGCAGACTAGCGTACAGTAGATGGATGGATAAATGTATCTGGCTGAGCCCTTTAGATCGGGCGGTGGCTCACGCCACCTAGCCTCAAAGTTAAGTACTATCACTGTGTGTTTAGGGATTGAATTTCACTCTCGTCTTCATTGTAGCCACCAATCAGTTAGCCTCCTCCTGGTTATTTTTACCCGTTTAAAGTCTATTTTGCCTTCACAGTTCCTAAACCACAATGCTTTGAAAAATTCGGCGCCATTATCTTCGGCTATAGGGTGGAGCCCTTTAGGAACATTGTCAAATGTTCGGCTTTTTCCTCCTCCTCTCCACACGCACTACATACCGTGTTTGTGCCTTTGTGTATTGCCTAGTACGTCTTGGTCCACAATACTCCCGTTCTAGCCTTGAAGGGCCGAACACTATCCTGAGAATTATTGTAGATTTTTTCTCTTGCACATTCCTGCTTAAAATTTCGGCAGGTTTCCAGTGATGGTTTGGAAAGCATTCTCATCTTACACATGTCCCTCTTTGTTTTCTTTTGTTTTCTTTACCTTCTTCTTAAATGAAGTTTCCTTTTGGTTTGGTAATCTGCGGTTGCCTGTATACTTGCTTGACAATTTTCGAGTTCGTTTCCTCCATTTAGTATCGACATGATTCTCTACAAGTACCTGAAAACTTTCCTAGTCTAACACTCTTCAATTTTTCTCAATCGCTCCTCAAATTCCATTTTGCTGCTAGCTTCCCTGCACTCAAACGATGTTCATTCCTTGTCTTCCTGTAGCCCCTGATTTGGTGGATTCCCTTGTGCCCCCAAAGCTTGTCTACCTATTCCACGTACTTTAATTTCCAATTTTGCTTGAACTTCTGATTTCATGCGCAAGACCACATTTCTCAACGTCAAACGCGAGACCATGAAACCTTTCCCAATCCCGCTCATGACGTTATACCTATTGTAATTCCACAGTGCCCTATATTTCATTATTGCTGCATTCCTGGTGTCATTCGTCATTACGTATTTCGGTGCTCCCTTAGATATCTGGACCTGTGATTCATTCATACGCCCAAGTATTCCTATTTATCCACTATTTCTAGCGTGCCTTCCTGTATCTGATGCTCACGGCCTTTGTTATCAATAAAAATTATGATTGCTGATTTTAGCTTGCTGAACTTAAAATTTCACCTATCTACCTCATTGCTACAGATGTCTATCGATCCCGGCAGACCTTCCTTGTTGCGGGTATTATTACTATATCGCCTGCATACATGAATGCTTGTAATGGCTGTTCAATGATTTTTCCTTGATTGGCAAAAGGGAGGCTGAATCCGAGTCGACTCCCCTCTAAGATAGAGCATCAATAACAAGGCTGACAAGGGACATCCTTTTCGAAGGCCATGTTGTGTCTCTATAGGTTCAGATACCTGTCTTTCCCATTTGATAACTACCTTGTTACTTTTATAGATATCTTTTAAAAGATTAGTTATTCTATTTTCCACGTCTAGTGTGTCCAGTATTCCCCACAAGTCTTCATGATTGATATTATTTTAGGCTCCCTCGATATCTAGAAGTGCCAGCCCCGCCACGGTGGTCTTGTGGCTAAGGTACTCGGCTGCTGACCCGCAGCGCGTGGGCTCGAATCCCAGCGGCGGCGGCTGCATTTCCGATGGAGGCAGAAATGTTGTAGGCCCGTGTGCTCAGATTCGGGTGCACGTTAAAGAAACCCAGGTGGTCTAAATTTCCGGAGCCCTCCACTACGGCGTCTCTCATAATCATATAGTGGTTTTGGGACGTTAAACCCCACATATCAATCAAATCTAGAAGTGTCATACACAGCGGCCTGTGTTCTTTTCCGCTATTTCGATACACTGCAATAATGAAAACAGATTGTCCTCCAGCCTACTTCGTTTATGGAACCCAGCTTGTAGTTATCCCAGCACCCCCCCTCCCCCGTGCTCCACCCATGTGTGTAATCTTATCTTCACTCTCTGCATTGTAGGCCTGTAAACTAATGATGACACATTTACAGGGTGGTAGTTCTTTATATCGGCTTTGTCCCCGTTTCTTTTACAGGTCATGCTCATCCTGCTTAGTTTCAACACATTTAGAGTTTCACCATTCATTATAGCTCTGCTCGCTGACTCTCTTAATGTTCGCTTAGAGTTTGGTCCTAGTTTAATTATTAGCATGATTGGGATGCCGCCAGGGCCTGTTGATGTGCTATTAGGAACTCTTTTCTCTGCCATTTCCCCCTCTCGTTGTCCCAGTGGAGCCACAGAGCTAATTAGTTCATTCTCATCTGGTACGCTGCATGAAGAACTTTCTTGAAGTTTAAGTTTTTCTGTCATCATGGTTTTTATATATTCCATTGCCTCAACCTCTTCTAGTCTGACCCCTTGAACTGTAGTAATAAACCTCTGTTTCATGCTTGTCTCATTACTGAGAGAATTGAGAGGGTCTCAAAACGTGCAGTTGTCTTTTTATCCTTTTTGTTGAGTTCCGCCATCCATTGGGCCGCCTTTTTTATAATCTTGTCACCGATCAAATCGGACGCTTCCTTCTGCAGGTCAAAAAAATATCCCGATTTCTTTTGATATCATCGTCCGGTTAACACCTCTGTTTAGCCTACCTGTGTTCCCTGGAGGCTTCCTGACATCTTACCGTAGATCCCTTAACTTTTTCATCCCATCAGCTTTTGCGTTCGTGCCTGCTTTTTCCCGTTGATTTAACTCGTACCTTCGTAAGCCCCAACTTAAAAAATCAAGTTGGATTTGTGCACTTCCACTACGTTTTAGTATCCTCGGTGATTATTTTCTCTATCTTTTAGGTTACTAATTATATTTGCTTTTCTGAATAAATATTACCGTGTGGTTGCTCGCGATGCCACCTTTCCAATTTCATTTCGCTTTCAAACTCAGCTTCATACGTTTGAGATCACAACCTAAGCTTCTGGACCCAGATTCATCTATGTTCGTCACCCTTAGCCGATCATACATCCTATGCGACAATAATGCGTAATCTATCGTCGACAGGAGCCTTCCCACCTCCAATGTTATCGGCCCTTCACATTTCTCAGTGCCGTTGCAAATGATTAAATTATGCCATTCACACGTATCTATTAGCATTCTGCCTTTTGGGTCAGTAAATCCATCTATATTTTCTTTGTGCACATATATAACTCCTAATATAATTGCTTTGCACTCTTCTTCTAGTTCGTCAACGTAATTTCTATGCAATGCACCATTTTTTTATTTTGCTCTGTGTCTTTTGGCCTCGTCTGCAAGTATGCGAAACCCAGGAGCGTCGCTTGCCCTAAACTTTATCTTTTAGCCATAAACTTTTCTTGCACTCCTGCGTAACCTTTTGCAGTCTGTACGTTTATGAATGGACGCTTTAATACCACCTTAATTTTTGCTGCCTTCTGTTCTATTACAATATTCCAACACGTAGTCCTGATAGTTTGGAGGTTGTTCCATGTCCCTAAGATGTGTTTCTACAAAACCATATACCATCGGCCTCTCCTCTCTTAGCCGTTCTTCTATCTCTTCCCACTTCAGCCTATTTCTGCCACCCTGCATGTTAATATACCCTTCGTCTGAATTGGCTCAGCCCTCGAGGCTAGGTCTATTTCTGACCCGGACTCTACGTGTCTCAGATATTGGTGCCATTTCGAATCCTATCTGTCTATACTACCTGTCATAGAGCCTTCCTGGTTGTTGTCCTCGTTACTAGCTAGCCTGCACCCTGAAGTGCCTGCGTACCTCCCCCCCCCCAAAAAAAAAGCCACTGCGCGTCCTTCAAGTCGCCAACCCACTTCATGACCTAGCCTCCCATAGAAGTGAATTCTGTCTCCTTAAAAACCATCCCACCTATGCACCTCTATGTTAATTTTCACTACCTCAAGTCTTTCTCTTGACTCATCTGCGATATCTTTTGGTTTGCGTTGAGAACCACTTTTTGTTGCAGGTTGCCATCACGCACTGAAAGCTCCGGTATCGCGCATATTACTACCTGTACCTGAGGAGAAATGGCCCGCATGTCAACGACATCTTTTGCCAGCGCAGTCGCTAGCCCTGCTGTAGCTACATTTAAGACTTCTTTTAAACAACCTGCAACCATCACGAGGTGTTGTCCATCAGCTGTAGTTTTCAGTTTTGCGCTCACTTGCCTAATGACTGCTTCCAGCTTGCGTACTTGGAACGTCCCTTTAACCCTTTTGTCGCATCTTACCCTATCTTTGATTGCATCTGCGCATCGACCTAAATTCGAGCCCCCGATGATTATCATGTGCTGTGACTTTTCCGCTGGAGCATCCTGCACCTGAGGGATACATGCATTTGTGACGCCGGATGCTTTGTCTCTTTCCAGCCCCACCACTACCTCGCTGAAGCTGGGTCTTGCGACCATTGAACCGGCTGAACCTGTTTTTGCCAAACTTCCTTGCCTTTTTTCAATCGTACCGGTTGCCGGTGCCCTACTGTTCGCTCCGTCGGCCACTCTTTTGTTCACCTTCGCTAGTGCCTCCTTGGCAGACTTGAGCCTTTCAACAATAAACCTCGTTATCTCTTGCTTTGTCGCCAACACAGTCTCCAGCTCGGTGATTCTCATCCGCAGTTCACTCTCGGCAACCATCGTTTTCTCTATTTTTCCGTCGGCCTCACATTGCCTACTCTTGGCATCAGTTTCCTCTCCATTTGCGTCTGCACTTGGTTTCAAGTGAGTGAAGAGGCTGAGCGCGTTCTGGCGTGTGAAAGCACTCGCATCGCAGGAGCTCGTTGGAGCTCCCGCGTGTGTAGAGGCTGTGTATAAGAGGTTTGGCGAGGTGCTTCGCCGCTCCTTCTCTCACCTGCGTCCCGCTCTCCGGTCCGCTTGCTCGCACGTATATATGAATAGAGTTAAGCGCCAGACAGACGTGCGAATTTCCGTGCGAAGCGGCGTGCGGCGTCGCATGGTGCGGCGTGCCGCATGTGACGTTTCGGGACACACGAGGCCAAAGGAGCTATCAGCGGCAGGCTCCGCCCCCATGCGGCACCTCGGCATGCAGGGTCGAACGACTTGGTATCCTCGTAAGGAGGCTAAAAACAAACATTGCACAGCCACGCTTCGTTCTATAAAATAATTATTAAATCGCATTCGTGAACGACAAGCACGTCGTAACCACAGCAACAGCTAATTATTCACGACTATGACAGGTAGACCTAGCATCGCGGGCGCCGGCCGTCACCTACGCCGTTCACACACGAGCTCGTCATCGTGCGCTTGTTTTCGACAACACTATCAAGCATTGCGCTCGTGTGTAATGCGTCAGCATACATTATTACTTTATCAATGTCATCGATGTGAAGAGCAAAGGGAGAAGTGAAGTGAGCCAGAGCAGAGGCGCCGCAGGCCGGTAGCTTTGTTTACCGGCGAAATGACCTTGCATCGCTGCTCACGATCTCCGATCTCGCTAGCGGTTTTAAAACGGGCGTTGACATGCAGAAAAGGCACACTTCAAGCACCACTTTATTCATTCCGGATTAATATCATGTCACCAGAGAAATTTACTCGATGTTTGTCACGCCGCTGCAGTCGGCGATGTCACGAAATCCACGCTCGCACCGCTCCATCGACTCGCCTGGAGCCTCGAACCACGGGTGATAGAAGCGGTGACAGGGTGATGGCGCCACTAGCATCGTGATGCCGTTCGTATGGTTGTGCTGTGATTTGCTGCTGCCACGCGGCGCTGCGATGCTGCGACGAAAATATCTGGCCAGTTTGATGCTTGCCGCACCGGCTATGCGGCGGTGCGACGGGATGATACATCACGAAACGTCACGAAACGTCACCACTCCGGCAGTCGGATTGCCGCACCGCACGCCGAATCGCAGAGAAAATCGCACGTCCATATCGCGCTTTAAACGCGGGCCTCACTATCAACGGTTTGCTGGCTGAAGAAAATGTAAATGAATGTTCCAGTACAAATCCCCATCTCATCACTAACTTGCGTCATTAAAAATACTAGGCTGTGTACTCTACGCACAATAATTGCATTTCATTTCCTAACAATTTCTTTGGAGGAGGTAAGAGCAATTTGTTTATTTGGTCACTGAAGTCTTGGAGCACCATAATGTAAAAGTGTTTCATGGGTAAGTGATTGATTCCATACCCGGAAACGAAAATGTCAACAAAACACAGGCAAACGCAAGATTCGAATTAAATGCATCTCAAGAAAAGAAAAAAAAAACAGCAGCTCCTATTTTATAGCAAAAGCACGGGCGAAGGTCAACATGAGCGTATCTTCCATACTTCTTTCTTCGTTTTTTTCTTCCCTTCTTTCCTTGATTTTTCTCTTTCCTTTGCTTACCATCTTTTTTCCTATTTTTGCTTTCTTTTTCTCTTTTCTCACTGCCCTTCTTTTTCAACGAGAACCTACAAACAGTGTGAAGCAACCATGTTTCCAAGCATCACAACGACTCCTTAAATATATTTACACTGCCTGTCTTTACTTTATTTTCTTTTGTAGTTCGTTTGTTTGCTTTGTGGAATGCTGCAGAATAGTGAAAGCTTTGAGTTTATCAATTATAGCAGCTATACCCCAAACATTGTTTTGCTGCTGAACAAAGTATGCGTTTTAGCCCGATGGCAATAAAGAGCCCGTTTAGCAAAAATTTCGGTGGTAGCATTGGCTTCTGAGTTTGTGTTGGCGTAGGAGTTTTTTATTGTGAACGACAAATCACCTTCATATCCGTGAATAATAAAGCAACGAATTTGCAAACAAAACAAGAAGCAAAAAAAATCTCCCATCCTAGGAAACCGTGAGAAAATGAAAATGCGTTTCTTGCGCCAAGAGAGGGTACCAACAGACACTCACCTTCACAGACTTCTTCCGTTGCCTGGAGAGGCGCTGAGCCAGCGAAGGGTCGAGAGTGAGGAGCGAGCGGACGGTAGACTAGGGTGCCAGTGCTTTCGTCTCGGTGTTGGCGTTTGACAACGGCTTGTTGAGCAGACATCTCCAGTTGTTGTTTAGAAGCTTCCAGCCAACGAACGGTGGAGAGTTAGGCGCGAGTGTACGGGGAGTGGTGCGGATGGAGGAGAGAGACCAAACGGCGAGAGATGGAGCGGCGAAGCACTGCGCCTACCCTCTCGCGCACTCTCTCGCACCACATGCTTCGGTTCATAAGGCTAAGGGCAAGCACGTGCGCCCATAGCTATGGCTACGGGATAGTGAGTGAGAGTGATGAGGTAACAACTGCCGTGTTGAGGACGCGAATGACAATGCTGAATGCATGACATAGCCAGACTAACAAAAGCATTCACATTTAGAGTTTTTGGGTTATATTGAGTATCGATACCAGAGCGTTTACCTGGCAAGTGGGTGTGCTATCGCACAACAATTGCGAAGCAATTATTTGCGTGCTACAGGCACTGTACAATCTATCTATCTATCTATCTATCTATCTATCTATCTATCTATCTATCTATCTATCTCTTTATCTATCTATCTATCTAACCATCTATCTATCTATATCTATCTATCAATCCATCTATCAAATCTTTCTATGTAGCCGTCTATGTCTGGGTACTTTCGCGATCATTCCTTAACTTGAAATAAACCAAAATTAGCAATGAAAGGTACAATTCGTTCACAAATATAACTTGCTGATCATGACATGAATGGTGTTATGATCCTGTCACGTACGTCATCAAACCTTTTGAGCCAAATGTGTGGTACACACCCGCGAGTGCGTATGTGCCACAGGTGCGCGAGTATAAGCGATCGGGGATCGACAGTTTATCCTGGAATGGCAAGAAAAGACATCGGTCTCTTTAGGCGTGGAAAATTCGGATAAGTTGGTAGGACATATTTTAATATAACAACAGCACAACATAAAATTACTTACAGTGTAACTATGGATGCGAAAACAAGGATAGAAAATAGCACTGTTTTCTATCCTTGTTTTTTCACTTCCATGGTTACTCTGTTACTAGATTTAGGTTGTGATGTTCGTATATTCAGTTCATAACTTCAGCGGAAGAGAGTTTAGAAAAAAATACATCTTAACCCGACGAATTCAAATAAAAGTTATCAGGGCACCAGAATGAGTTGAACCCTACAAGGAATCTAGGTTGAAATCCCGTATTCTGGAGCCAGGGCAGCTTTTGGGAACGCTTTGTAAAAGGACACTGCTCAGGCGTGGGGTCGACGAAACGTCAATCAGGTTTGCAATGCTGACTATCCATTTCTATAAACAATAAATATATACTCCTATGACGCAGTTTTCACGACGGCTTAACGTCAATTGTAGCTAGGCCAAACCACTGAGGTTAATGCATGTAGCAGCGTGAAGGGCTACCATCATCAATAGCATAGACACTTCTTATCAGCAGCCGTAATCACAAAGGTTTCTCTTGTCTGCGCAATTTCTCATCGAAAATTCTCTTGCCTCGAGGCATTGCAATAGAAATGGCACTAATTCAGCCTAGTCTGCGCCTAAGATGGCAAGGAGAAGACACGAAAGACGTTGAAACCACAAGGAAAGAAAGAAGTGTATGCCGATGATAACAAGGTCGCACGCAAAGCGTTGCAGGGGGTTTTCGAGGCTACTCCGCTGGGAACCCCACAGAGAAGACGCGGAGCCAGACGAGGAACAGCGTTTATTCCGCTAAACCCCAGCCGCACCTGCCCGCTACCAGTGGCTGCTTCTTCTTCTTTTCCTTCTTATGGCTATTACCCAAACCAGAGATTGGTCGAGTGTTAAAGACAGACAGACCGCAAACTATATTGGAACGAGAGGAGTTACTGCAGAACCGTCTACCGAGGGGCCATTGCAACCGCTGGCCGCGCTCAAGTAGAAGACAGAACGCCGTGACACCCCACCCGTTCGTGGGCCCTCTGGACTGCCTGGATTTGCCTGCTGAAATCCGTACTTCTGATGGCCTCCTCCCATTCATCATCGCTTAATAGAAGGTTGTTAGGCAGCATGGGACATCGCCAGAGCATGTGAGCCATGGAGCAGAAGGTTTCTGTGCTGGCATGTGGCCTTGTGTGCCACGTGCGGCTTTCATGGCCAGGGCTAGCAGCTACCGCATAACCTCCCTCTCTCCACTTTCGCGGAAAGGTAGAGAGCAGTACGGGAGTGGTGGGATACCTCCCTCTACTTTTACCTGCATTTAGCAAGTCAAGCGCTGTCTCCTTTCTGCCTTTTCTGGAAACCATAAAGCAGAAGGGGGTTTTTCAATAAAATATACGTGGACGTCGACCCTAGCTGCCCTAACTGCAATGAAACCTTCTGCTCAATGGCCGAGTGTTACGTGAACTTTTGTGTGTTTCTTCGCATAACTACTTGTATAAGCTAGCGATAGGTAAGACAATAAATTTAATACTGAATATTAATATTTACATAGGTAAAATGATGAAGAATTCAGCTGAATATTCTTTTAGCCGGGTTAATAAATTCCTCTATTGCGCAGTAAACACCCCTTTGACTGTAGCCCAGAGTAGAAGCGCTAAGTAATATAACAATTGATTAGGACATTTCCTGATCCGATTTTCGAAGAGGTGGTGCTATGAATCTTCTTCGCAATGACGTATAATGGCGACAAGATCGAAAGTAATGACTGATCGTTTTCTACTCTTTACTGAAGAGGCAGAAAGGAGACAGCACTTCACTTGCTCAAGGCAGGCAGAAGTTGAGAGGTGAAACCCGCTGCTCCTATATGGTCCTCTCCCCTTCCGCGAAAGCGTAGAGAGGGAGGTTCTCAATAGCTGCTAGCCCTGTCTTTGATGGCAGCACAATGACACAAAAGACTACATGCCGGCACAGTCAGGTAGTCCATCGCCGCCTGAAGACGGAGGTGCACCGGCGTCCCTCAAATTGACGACCACAGTCACCGACGAGAGCATGACATAACACCCATGCTCCTGCTGCAGTGGCGTCAGGCGAGTCGTTTCTGTTGTAGCTATCCGTACCAGTCACGTAATCATGCTGGTCACTCTTCGACCAGGCAGTCTTCGAACGCGGGCAAACTTTGCAGCCAAACAGGTGTGATGTCACCATAGAAGCTCAGACTGCATACGCCTCCAACATCGGATGACCTTTCATACTATCTCTCGAGGTAGATTTGATTGTTGGGGACAGCGACTTTGCACACCAGGTCAGACTCACTGTTAGAATTGCTAACTTCAGCTGCACCTTTCTCCAACTGCTGCACCTTTTCTATCGGTCTCTCCATGAATTCCTACAGCTACGTCACTCTTCTGGTTGAGAATCTAGTCTAGTCTAGCTGAGTCACTACTTCTTCTAGTCTTCTAGTCGGGAGGCCTGCTGCTGCCTTGCCTCAAGTTCCTCCCTCAGTCGCTTGTTGACCATCTTGGCCGAGATCAGTAGCTGCTTCAGTTCTGCAAGCTCTTCTTTCATGTTGTTCACGTGTGTGCGACAGAACACTGAGCTGCTTTTCTAGTTCGGAAAAATTTGCCAACGAAGTCTTATGGCTGGCCTCGAGCTCTTGGATACACTTCTGGTTCTCACTGCGCTCGAATACCTTCCTGCTCAGTTTGACACCTATTGGTTGCACTTGGCTTGCTTATCGGTCATACGTGAATGATATGGGGGGTTTAAAGTCCCAAAACCACCATATGATCACGAGAGGTGCCGTTATGGAAGGCTCCGGAAATTTCAGAGTGCACCAGAATCTGAGCCCAAGAGTCTACAACATATCCGCCTCCATCAGAAATGCAGCCGCCGCAGCGACGATTCAAATGCGTGACCTGCGGGTCAGCAGCCGAGTACCTTAGCCACTAGACCACCGCGGCTGGGCTATCCACCATGCTCCTTCTGGGCGTGGGCGAGCTGCGCACGAAATCAGATGCTTGCGTTAGTAGCTTGTGGTGAAACGCTTCTGCGCTGTTTCTACACCTGCGCGTCGCGGCAATCCCTCTAAGGACGTGCGCCGATTATAAGAACACTCTCACCCGAAAGAAGCAAAGAAACAGTGTGTGTGCCCCGATTGAGGGGTGGTAGTAATAGAACCTTCAGTGCGAAAACATTAAAGTTATGTTATCCCACATCTGGTGACCCGGAAAACGAACGTACCACACCACCATGGCTGACGAGGAAACCCTTGCTGCCGTTAAACAACAAGTACAACTGCAACAACAACTGCAGGCCCAGCAGCAAGTGATACAGAGCCAAGAGCAGCAGCTCCGGGAACAGCAGCAGCGCAATGAAAACGAAGCGCTCTTGTCCGACGACCATACACTGCCCCACTAGTGCCACGCCCCCCAAAACTTCGCTCCAGTTCTCCCTGCCATCTCGGGTGCCTCCATTGCTGCAGCCGCCACCAACACAGACATCTGTCGCGTCACCGTCAAACTTCCCCCGTGTTGGGCAGAGGCGCCTGACATGTGGTTCGCTCTAGTCGAGGTGCAGTTTTGCACGGCACGCATTAGCCAGGACCGGACGCACTATGACCACGTCGTCGCCCATCTAGACTCCCGCTATGAGGCTGAGGTTCACAATATACTTGCGAATCCCCCGGCTGATGAATATTACCTACACCTGAAGAACGAACTGACCCGCCGGCTTTCACCTTCACAAGACGAGAAGGTGCGTCACCTACCAGAGCACGAAGAACTCGGTGACCGCAAGCCATCGCAGCTCCTGCGTTAAATGCGTGACCTCTTGGGCAGCACTCCGGTCGATGACTCTTTTCACCGTATCATCTGGCTTCAGCGTCTACCCCCACAAGCGCAGGCCATCTTCCAGCAGCAGCCAAATCTGCCGCTGAACCAGCTTTCTCACATCACCGAACAAGTCGTCGAGATTTTGTTGCCAGCATCACCTCTCACCGTCAATGCCGTTGACACCCGACAGTCCACCAGCGAGCTCGCGCACCGTGTCGACGAAATCACCAGTCAGCTCGACTCAATTCAAAGGCGCCTGGATCAAGGCCCGAAGCTGCGTCCACAAAAACGCTACCAAAGCCAAGACAACTTCGCTGTTTTTTCGCACGGAAATGATACCGGCCTCTACTACTACCATTGCCGTTTCGGGGACAAAGCTCACAAATGTCAACCACCTTGATCAGCTGGACGTCCGGGAAACTTCAACGGCAGCCCGTAGAGACGGCCGCGAGCTGCCAACTTAGAGGTAGTCGCATATTTGTCACCGCTGAAGTTACAAAGCGGCGGTTCCTCGTCGACTGTGGCTTCGACATATGTTGCTTTCCCCGAACCTTCCTGCGTGACAAGCGTCCTTGCACGTCCTTTGAGCTCAGCGTGGTGAACCATTCGACCATCAAGACCTACGGCTCACTCCGCTTTAGCATCAACTTCAAAAACCTGTGTCGAGATTTTCAATGGATTTTTGTCATCGCCGACGTCGCAGAGTCGATCATCGGGTGCGACTTCTTGGCGTACTACAATCTTCTACCTGACCGCAGATATGACCGACGTAACGACGCTACAACAGGCCTCTCCACACTGGGCCAACATGCAACTACCCAACAGCTTAACATCAAGGCACTCACCATTGGGAACAAGTCGTCATACCATAATATCCTCGCAGAAATTCCCAACCTGACTTGACCTAGTGGGCATCCGCGATAGGTGCACCACTAAACCGTGCACTACATGCGTACTACTTCTGGCCCCCCGGTCTCATGCCGCGCCCGTCGGCTAGCCCCGGACCACCTACAAATCGCACAGGCCGAATACGAAGCCATGCTCTGCAAAGGTACTGCCCGCTGCTTCGAGGAGGGATCTTACGCCTCACCGCTTCATCTGGTACCAAAGAAAACCAATGGATGGCACCCAAACGGAGATTACCGCGCCCTAAACGCCCGCACCATCCCCGATAGGTACCCCGTCCGTCATATACAGAACTTTGCTCACCGCTTACACGGCAGCAGTATATTCATGTAAACCCGGATGATGTCCCAAAGACCACAATTGTCACGCCTTTCGGCCTATTCAAATTCCTTTTCATGAGTTTTGATCCCCACAACGCGGGGCAAACCTTTGAACGTTTCACCGACGACATCGTCCACGGCCTGTACTTCTGTTTCGTCTACTTAGATGACATCTTGATCTTCTCCCGCAACGAAACGGAACATCGCCAACACCTTCGTCAACTGTTCCAGCGTCTCGACGAACACGGCTTACTCATAAACGTTCTGAAGAGCACGCTCGGCACCCCCATTGTCACGTTTCGTGGCCATGAAATCACTTCAGAAGGAACTAGGCCCTTGCCTGACCGCATCCTGGCCCTTCCAAATTACGCGCTGCCTGCCACAGCGAAAGACCTCCTCCGTTTCCTGGGCATATTCAACTTTTACAGACGCTTCGTGCCTAAAGCGGCTACATAATAGGCCCCTCTCTGTGATGCGTTGGCCAGCCAACGCGGCTTACCATCCTGTCACTTGGACCCCAGCCTTAACGCAAGCGTTTGAAGTCTTCAAACTGCCCTCTGCAACAATACACTGTTCTTCCATCCCAAGCCAGAGGCGCCCCTGTGTCTTTTTCCAGACGCTTCTAGCACCACCGTCGGAGCCTCTCTCATGCAGCGTGTGGGCAACAACTGGCGCCTCTTGGCGTTCTTTTCGAAGAAACTCTCTTCCCTAAAGCCGCTCCCACATTTCGGCAGCATCGGCGATTAAACCTCGCCCTTTGCGGAGACGACCTGGCCAGCCTACTTCAGAGAGTTCCTTGTATTCTATGAAGCAGTCCAACACTTTCGCCACATCATTGAAGCACAGCACTGCACCATATACACCGACCATAGACCTATCACTTACGCTTTTTCTCAACGCCGCGAAAAACTTCCACCTGTCCAGCAGAACTAGCTGACCTTCATCGCTCAATTCACCAAAGATATCCACCACATCAGCGGAAAATAAACCGTGGTCGCCGACGCACTCTCTCGCGTCTCAGCTGTCGAGCTACCAACCGTTACAACTGACGCCCTTGCCCAAGCTGAGAAAACGGACACCAAACTCCAGCAGTTCCTCGAGAAAGGCTCTTCCCTTCAACTGCAAAACGTTACCATCCCCGGGTCAACGAATGCTCTCTACTGTGACATATAACAATAAGTGAGACCATACGTCCCTTTTTTGCATTGCCAAAGCCTTTTCAACCAGTTACACAACCTCAGTCATCCCACCATCCAAGCTTCCACACGCCTCGTGACTGACTGGTACGCGTGGCCCTTATTGCAACGGGACTGCCGCACCTCGGCACAGACATGCATTCAATGCCAGCGCGCCAAAATCACCCGGCATGTGATGCCGCCACTTGGAGAATCCCCCTCCGGATGTTACAGCACGTCCACATCGACATCATTTGCCCCCTCCCACCAGCCGGCCCTTACCGCTATTGCCTCACCGCCATCAATTATTACACTCGTTGGCCCGAGGTGTGGCTGCTCGAAAGGATCACTGTAGAAGACGTCCCATCAGCCTTCTTCTCCGGCTGAGTTTCAAGCTTCGGCACTCCTCGTCGAGTCACAAGCGATCAAGCAAGGCAATTTGAATCTCAATTCTTCAGGCTCCTCGGGCTCTCCATCGAGTTCGAGCGTTCACGGACAACTAGCTACCACCCTTGCGCCAACGAAATGATTGAATGTTTTCACCGGCAGTTCAAGGCAGCCTTCATGTGCCACCCTCACTCAGACTGGCTCGAAGCTCTCCACGCCGTCACTCTTGGTCTGCGCGCAACTTTCAAGGAAGGCATTCAAGCCACGCCCGCGGAATTCGTCTATGGGGAGCCGCTTTGCCTACATCGACAACTCCTCTCCACTCCGCTCTGTGATGTAACCAGCTAGGACCCTGCAGAGTTTGTCACTCGACTTCGTCGCACAATGGGCGTGCTGCGCTCGTCACCACCGGCTCGCAACATCAAGCCGACCCCGTTTGTGTTTAAGGACCTGCAAACATGCTCGAATGCCTTCCTCCGCGATGACACCGTACGCGCAGCTTTCCAGCCGCCTTACTCGGGACCTTACAAAGTAATCTGTCGCGACAACAAAACATTCACCTTGAAAATCAGTGGAAAGAATGTAGGCGCTTCTATCGACCACCTAAAGGCGTCATACATCCTTTCCGAGAAGCCTACCGACCCCCGCACGCCTCCGGTAACTCGCCGACAAAAGCCCGCAACGCCTAAGCTCGCACCCTACACCACCCGCCTTGGACGCCAGGTGCGGGTCCCCAAACCTCTTCAACCCTGGCGGCTCCTATCTGAGTGTGGGGGGGGGGGTAGTGTGGCGAAACGCTTTTGCGCCGCTTCTACGCCTGCGCGTCGCGGCAATGCCTCCAAACACGGGCGCCGGCGATAAGAACACTCTCGCCCGAAAGAAGCAAAAAAAGTGTGTGTGTGCCCCGACAAAAGGGCAGTTGTAGTAGAACCTTCAGTGCAAAAACGTTAAAGTTATGTTATCCCACAAGCTCATCTACCTGCGAGTTTTGAAGTACGCGCTTGGATTAGAGCTCTTCTTCATGTTCGCGCCGAAAGTTTGACAGTTCAGTGTTCTTCTCCAGCAACTGCCTCTCGAACCTGGCACACTGCTCGTCAAGGTCCTCGAGATTCTTTTGGGAATCTTCAAGCAGCCAGTCGATGCGGCTCTGCTCCTGCGAATCCTCAGCTAGCTTTTTCTCCAGTGAACAGACCTTGTCCTACCTACAGTTTCGATAAGTGGTGGTTCTCGTCAGTTATTTCCATAGGCAGGCTTGATGCCGGGAAAGCAATCACGTTAGTACGACTTATTAGGCGTTATAAACAGCAACAGAACAATCAGTTGTCGCACAATGCGAATAACGTAACGAGTGGCCCGTTCTATACTCCAGTATATTACAAAAGCTTATTCTTGTTCTCCAATTAACTCTGGTGCACACCCACTTCAGCCACAGTTCCTCGTCGTGGTCAGCCACTGCGTGAAGAATCAGCACAAAATTTCTTGCAAGTGTTTGGCGGATACCGAGCTCCTCAGAAGAATGACGAAAAATGGCATAGCAAATGCGGGCCTACTACCCAAAAATATTTTTAAGCCCTAGTGGGTATGAAGCAAGTGTGTTTATAGTAGTTACCCAATGAGCGTTTTGAAATTGCTCTAAAAGGCCACTCTTCTTTATTTCGCTGTGACAGTGCTTCGCCATCCGCGCAGACTTCGCGATTTTATTTCTCGTCTTTTTCCTTTTCGTCACGTATGCCGCTTCGTAATCGCGAGACTTTGTGACCACATTCATGATCACTGCCCTCGCTCCTCGCGTCCCTCCTCACGTAACCATCCGCTCCAAGGTCATCATGTGTCCCATGAACACTGTCGACACCAACAAGTTTCTACCTTGCTTCCATGGTGCTCGCCTCCCATCTCCGCGACGATGCGTACGGTTGGAGTAAGGGCTCAGGAATTTCCTGAGCAAAGCGAGCAAGCTCCTCGAGGGAAAGAAAGAAGGGGCTCAACAGGCGTACCTCGATGCGGGAGAGATGTCGGCAAATAGCACGCGTTACCCTAACGGCTTCAGGAGCAGTAGAGTGGAAGAGCTCCTGCATAGCCCGAAGGTAATCACGCTGACTTTTATCTGGATTTTGCGTTTGGGTGTCGAGCTCACGTAAAATTTGGTAGTCGCAAGCTACCAGCAGGAACTCTTCCCGAAATTCTGCGATAAACTGGTTCTTGGAGAAAAAGGGAGGCTGAAGACGTCACCATCCTTCCGTGGCACTACGCAGGGCGGCTAGTAGTGCCCGCCAGAGCACGTTGGACTCCGAGAAGCTGCTATTGGCCTAGTATAAGAAAAGGTTATCAATAAATCGATAACTGATTCCCTTGCATCTTGACCGGAAAAAGTGGGCACGGTCAGCGGCATCATAAGGGCCATGGTCGCTGACTTCCTGGTACCTTAATGTCAGTGGCCGAGAGGCAGGGTTCTTCCCATTGGGTTCAACTGTAGTGATTTCGAGGCTACTCAGCTGACAACTCCACAGAGAAGATGCGGAGCCAGAGCAGAAACCGGATTTCTTCCGCTAAGCTTCATCCCTGACTTCCCATTACCGGCAGCTGCCGCGTGCCACCGAGCACACCCAAGATCATCATCCTCTCTTCTCTCAGTAATTCGCTGGCTCGCGGCCGCTGCTCCCATTGCTTGTAGTCGCGATAGTGTATGATGATAGCCAATGATTTGCTGCATCTTAGCTTTCAGTTTTACGGGCGTCTGCTACAGCGCTTACAAGATGCTGCGTTGTAATAGATATCTGGGTGTCCTGCGCAAAGCCATGCGCTCAACTTTTATCAGTTGCCGTAGCTAAAAAAGTAATTGCTCGATGACCCTAAGCGACATTCTTTACGCTATCTCACCAAGTACAAGTAAACAACACTCCAGGTGCACCACATCAACAAAACAGCGCAAAAATTGATGCATTTATTGTTTGAAGATGTGCCTGAAATGTCTCCCCCTGTTTAACGCGACCAGTTAACTTAATATTTATTGAAGTTGTGCTGCTACTCGACTAATACGGTATAATCAAGCTTGGTATAGTAGTATTGTAAGGGTGTTTTGTAGCTAAGCGTGAAAGGTTGCCTTCCTTACGATAATCTTATTACAAGACACAGGGGCGGCTTTTCTACTTGCGGACAAATTCTGCATAAATATAAAACAGCAGTAGTGAAATGAAATCATGAGTGCAATGTCGAAGGCTCCATGCACCGTAGCATTTTAGTAAAGCAGGAATGCGAGAACATGCACACGCTTACGCTTAGATATATCTGTAGCGAAAGAGGAAGACGGGACGGCGGCCAACGTGGTCGTGTCGTTTTCTCGCCACTTTATTCCACGCCTCAAACGGAGCCGCGGTGGCTGTCCACGTCCGACACACCAAGTGCGCTAGCTTGTTCTGATCCTCGCGCAGCTCGAGCTAGCATCAGCTGCGCGAGAGGTGCGGTGTGGTGATTGAGAAAAATGACGATGATGATAAATGGCGATGATAATGACGCTACAGATTACTCCCCCCCCGCAAAATTAATGCCGGAACGAAAATATTGAGAGCGTATATACAAGCGAGTCAGGTTCGCAAAACGAAACGGGGTCCGTGAGCAGTCCAGGTCGTCAACTGGAAGGGACAATCGGCAACCAGTCGCTCTGGCGGGCGACACTGGGAATGGCGCAGCGCACGAGGGTGGCTACGCAGGCACGCTGTTGGAAGGAGCGGGCGAGGGTCGTGATGAAGGGACACTTTGGTCGATAGCGAGTACCAACGAAAAGGTGAAAAATGGTCAAGGGCCGAGAACACACACGGGCCGTTTCGGTGCGGTCGATTGTTGCACACACTCAGACACTGATGCTTAAAAGATGGACTGTAGCATGAGCGTAGTACGGCCAGTCCAGAGGGTCTAGTGTTAGTTCCTTGTTGGAGCTGGTGGGAACGTTGACAGGGAGTGCGGTCAACCCTGGTAGTGTGTTTACCGTGCTGGTACTGTCGCTTCCGGAGGCATATTACCGGCTGTGGCGGCCGCCTGGTCGGCCGAGTAGGGTGAAGATAAGTTAGAAACGGTGCGCTTTGGACCGATGAAGTGCGACATGGTTTACAGTGATAACGAGCTGGCTCAGAGGGCACTGATAGATTGCTTTTTTCGACCTTTGACGACGTGTAACGCGTAGGCGTACGCCGATGAGTCGTCGCGTTGTTCGAGCTAGAACTGACGTTTGGTGATGCGAGATCGAGCGGCGAGTATGTGGCGTCACAGTTGTCATGGGCCACCGACGGCGTTGAATTGTTCAAGCACGCGTACGTAGTGGTAGGCGGATGGTTTAACTGCGCATCTGTTGGGGCATGCATGGTGTGCTCCACCTGTGGTGAGCCAGGCGTGCGGCCCTCGCGATTTCCTGACATCGTCACAGCATCGTGCACGTTCAGCCGTGCCTGCTCAGAGGATTGAACTTCTGCAGGAAACATCGAGGATGATGTTAGTAGGTGCTGGCAGTCCACGAGGTTTTGAGCAGCAGGTACTGGTGGGCAGTGGAAACTGATGGCATGCAGTGTCACAGCGGGCTCTGGGTCCATAGTGTGAGTGGTGTCGCGGGCGGGTGCCGGGACAGGCGGGGAGTCTGCAGGAAGGTTAGCTGGCGCAGCTGAGGTCGTCGAATCGCCCGGGACAGACAGTTCAGTCGACCAAGTCTCTGCAGCGAATGCGACGGTGTACGGGGCAGCTGCCAGTGTCGAATCTATCTGGCCAGTTGCTGGCAGGGGAATGGTCCGGACTGGCTGTGGGGCGAGAGGCGTCCTGGAAGGTGATGAGCCAGGCGCAGTTGTGTCATTTTTGGGAGGAGGAGCGTGTTTAAGGCCTTAAAACTTGAGCACGGCATCTCGCAAGTGATCGTACGGGCGAAGGCTCCAGGAGAAGTGTGTGAGGTGGTGTTTGAGTTCATGTGGAGTATTCCAATGCCTCGTACATAAGCTCTTGGATCCAGATGCCGTTGTGATACAAGGCCGCCGCAAACTCCTCGAACCACGACTCTGGGCGAGAGGTCTGGAACGGGGTCAGTGGCGGGTCGAATTTAGGCTGCCAGGCTTGTGCTGACTGGAGCATGGCCGCGTAGCTCGGTGGCAGTAGTGCAGCGCCGGTCGCTTGTTCGTGTGTCCGTGGTCCCCAATGTAGCGAGAGAGGAAGACGAGACGGCGGCCAACGTGGTCGTGTCGTTCTCTCGCCACTTTATTCCACGCCTCAAACGGAGCCGCGGTGGCTGTGTACGTCCGACACACCAAGTGCGCTAGCTTGTTTTAATCCTCGCGCAGCTCGAGCTAGCATCAGCTGCGCGAGAGGCGTGGTGCGGTGATTGAGAAAAATGACGATGATGATGAATAGCGATGATGATGACGCTACATATCTGTCAAAGAAAAATGAGGGAGACTCAACAGGTGTATCAGTGCTAATGCTTTGGAGAATACACGATACAGTTATTTTGTCCTGCAATGTTTCCATGAACAAACAAACCAAGGGACCTTAATGGGTCTTGGAGTCAAGAGACATTAGCGCACGCACGAAAATGACAAAACAAAATTTAAGGGAGAGCAAGAGACGTCTTTAGCGCGACTCTCATTTCGTCTCTGCAAAAGCGTAAAATAGACGTGATCGAGATAATAAAGATGCCTTTTTCGCCCAGCAGACGTCATAAAAAGCTTCCCCAAAGATGTGTCGGACGCTCGGAAAGCATAAAAAGCGGATTACGCGTTCTGTGGGAACGACAGGCACGGAGAAAGCGAAATAAAGTGAGACTGTTTTTATATATCAAAATCAAAGCTATTTATGAAAGTAGTGAATTGATTAGCGAAAGTTCGCCTAAATGACAGTAACAGAAATAAACTAAGCAATTTTTTAGTGAAAGTCACGCTAGTGACAGTGAATTAAAGATGGTTGATTAGCGTGGCCATACGCCATTATGAAGTTCACGGTAATACCACCACACTTGGCTGTTGCTACCTTCCAGTCATTTTAGGCGAACGCATTCCAATTTTTTTCTCTTTTTGACAAAGTTTCACCGGACGTTTTGCATTTTGCATCATTTGAAGGAATGACAATATATTACCAATGGGGTGAATGCTGCAGTGGCAAGCACTCATCTCAAGCAATACTGCAGTGGAGGAATGGTTACAGCATCCAACTGCCACTGAGAAGATACTGGATTTGATTTGCAGTGTAACCGAGCGCGTTCTTTTTTTTTGTGTAACAGGTTGCCTGGCCAGAGAATATGCGTTGCGGTGGGTGCTCTTTCCTTGACAAGGTGGCTTTAGCGCTCTTTTTTTTTTTTACTCCTTTTGACCAAAAAACGCTGTGCCGTGCTCCCTCATGAATCACAGAATTCAGAGTTCATATTTTTACTCCAACTTCTATTGTCGCATGAAAGCCCAGTGCCGAAACATCATGATGACGAATGGCATATCACTGTTCTCTTCTATGGATATTCGACCTGCGCTCAGCCTTCACATTGTTTTGAAGAAAATATAGACATGCAGCAGCTAATTGCTTGCGGCCGAGGTGACTGCCTTCGTCGAGACACGATTTTGTGCTAATTTAGCGAGAATCAGTGCATGCCGCTAGGCAAAAGGGCACGAACATATACAGAAAACACTTCGTTTGCTCTCTGGCTACCTGACATGTAGCGCTGTTCAGTGTAACGCCGCTGTATAGAAATATAATGAACAACAAAATATACCTATGCTGCCTTAAGGGTCCCCGATTGTCTCAAGCAGAACAATATAATGGCAAATTCATTTGCGTCACAGAGAGATACTTTCCTTTTCTTACTACAAGAAATTTCTAAAGCGAACTTTATTTTTAATCAACGACACTTCCAGTACAGATAACAAATTATCTGTATACACATGTCAAGATCAACGTGTGTGAGTTAGAGTTTTACTCTAATAAAGCCGTGCCTCATAATATGCATATATACCTTAGCATTAACCTATGAGAAGCTTTCTATTTGAAAATAGATGAATGAAGTGACTTTTCTTCATAATGTAATGTACATCAGACGGCCTGTGACAGTGAGAGCGTCACGGCTGGAATAAGAAATGTATTTGCCTCATTTATATCGAGGTGAACCTGTCAAAAGTTCAAGGTGGCTTGGATAAACTAGGTTTCATTCTCTGAAATATATGTGCACTTCATGAACAAACCTATGTCTAAAGCAGATAATTGTGCACTTTCAGTTACAATTGGCAGCCAACGAGCCATGTATTATCTGAAGCCGGGAGAGTTGTATTCGGCCCCAAAGATTGCTGGATGCATGTAAGTACGAAATTGAAAGTTGAAGTGCGCGTTACTTATATTAAAATATCCACGCAACCTAATGAGAAATGCATGACAGATCCTGATACACATTTTTGTGAAACCGTCCTGAAGGCTTACTAGTCATAAAAAATCTTTTCTGTTTTCAGCTGACAGCATGAAATTATACCTTCGGGGGGCACAGAACTAATCATTTTATTTCAGGGGTTGCTGTAACAGCACTACCCACATGTAAATTCGGTCATCGAGGTATGGAGCATGTGTTCCATGTCCGAGTCTTACTAGTCGCTTGCTGTGGTACTTCGATAAGAGTTCGTTTACCTTCCGTTGGCTGTATTTACACTGGATTGAAGTAAATTGGAGATTGAAGCTGATGCAGCGTTCTGGTTTGCCTATTCTTCCTAACGTAGTGAGGAACACACGTTTGCTGCTTTTAAAACTACAAAATGACGGCATCAACATGGCACATTTATTTCTTACATCCCTTTATTATTTGCGCCCACTGCACAATTTCGCCGTTATATACAGGCTATGTGCGTCACCTTAAAGTATTGTATTAAAATAGAGGTGTTGTACATCGAGAAAGTTTCAGACGCAGCTTGGCAAAATGTGCTTTATCAGGCAGGTCTGGCTAGTGTTGAGTGGCGTGCGCGAGCTACTACTACAGCAAGGGATCATTATCGTCTTCTTCATTACCAGCAGAGCATCCGTTATTCAGATTCATTACAATTACTCCCCTTGAATTAAGGAGCCATTCTGGCGACCTATGGACAAGTAAACACGGGAGGGTAGTAGCAGGGCTTAAGTCTCGAGACGTGGGCAATTTCCTGGTCATGACGACGTTGATCAGAAGATGGTTCCAGTGGCTCAATGAGGTAATTCACTTGTGAGGTTTTTGTAGCACACGATATGGGCCGTGATACTTGGGGACCAACTTGGTAGAAAGGCCAGGTGTAGCAGAAGGGACATGCAGCCAGACGAGTGAACCTGGATCGTAGGAAGTAGTGTTATTTGATGCGTCATGGTGGTGCTTTGGGGTTCTTGGTCTTGGGTTGTGAATGATTTTGCCAGTTGGCGGCATTCTTCAGCGTATGTAGCGGCTTGAGACGAAGTCGTGGACTCTGAGGAGTCAGCTTTGTACGAAAGAATGGTATCCATAGTGCAAGAAAGTTCGCGTCCGTAAAGCAGGAAAAAATGAGAGAACCCAGTAGTGCTTTGAATGGCGGTATTATAGGCGAACGTGATAAACGGGAGCACTCGGTCTCAATTGGAGTGGTCTGACGAGATATACATAGACAGCAAGTCACCAAGGGTGCGGTTGAAGCGCTCTGTCATTACATTGGTCTAGGGATAATAGGCGCTTGTAGTGCGGTGAACGACGTAGCATTCACGCAGCAATGCTGTGATGATGTCTGACAAGAATACGCGACCACGATCGCTCAGTAACTTCCGAGGTGCTCCATGACGTAGTACGATGGTGTGAAGAACGAAAGTCGCAAAGCCTTTTGCTGTAGACGAAGGAATGGATGAAGTTTCGACATACCGCGTGAGATGGTCGACGGCAACTATGATCCAGCTATTGCCGTCAGTAGTGTTGAAAAGGGGGCCATAGATATTGATGCCGACGCGGTCGAATGGTCGGGATGGGCATGGTAAGGGTAACAAGGTACGCTGGCGTGATAAGGGGGAGTTTTTCGTCTCTGGCTCGTCGAGCAGGTTCAAACGTATTGTCGTATAAACGGTACTTGCCACGCCAGTAATATTGGAGATGTATGCGAGAATAAGTGTTCAGAAAACCTGCGTGGCCATATTAGGGGTCGCATTGAAACGTGGAACAAATTTCGGATCGCTGATGACGTGGACTCACGGGTAGCCACTGACGTCCACCGGATGCGTAGTTGCGTCAGTACAGCACGTCGTCGCGAGTGGCAAAGTGCTCGACTTGCCGACGCAACGTGCGAAAAGGGGGGAAGCCGTCCGCCCAACCAGGATGTCTAGAATCGAAGCAACCCAAGGGTTCTTGCGTTGCTCAGATGGCATGTCCACGATGGTGACGACAGTACCATCACAGGTTAGACTTTCGCAGCAGTCCGGGTCAGAAGGTAGGGACGAACGGGATAGGGTGTCTGCGTCCGAATATTTCCGGCCGCAGCAATAGACCAAGCGAATATTTTATTCATGGAGGCGTAATGCCCATCGGGCAAAGCGACCACTTGGATCCTTCAGTGACGACAACCAGCAGAGGGCGTGGTGGTCAGTCACGACGTCAAAAGGGCACCCGTACAAGTAAGGTCGAAATTTCTCTATCCCCAAAATACTGGCGAGGCATTCCCTTTCAGCGACAGAATAGTTTATTTCGGCTTTGTAAGAGTTCGGCTTGCGTAGGCAACCACGTACTCTTGGAAGCCGTCTTTCTGCTGCGCAAGAATACCGCCTAGCCCGACACCACTAGCGTCGGTGTAAATCTCTGTGGGGCCAATGGGTCGTAGTGTCGCCGATTAGGCGGCGACGTGAGGAGGCGGTACAGTTATAGAAATAATCGTCACAGGTGGCAGACCAGGCTGAAAGGTCTCTAGAGCTGGCGAGGAGCTTGGTCAAAGGAGCGATGATCGTCGCGTAATTGCGGACGAAGCGCCGGAAGTAAGAGCAAGTGCCTATGCAGCTTCGGAGCTCTTTCATGGTGGTCGGTTTGGGAAACGCTGAAACGGCTGTAAGTTTGGCAGGGTCAGGAAGAATGCCGTCTTTTGAAACCACGTGGCCAAGGATCGTAAGCTTTCGAGCGGCGAAATGGCACTTCTTCAGATTCAGTTGCAGCCCTGTGGCAGAAATACACGCGAGGACTTTCTCGAGGCGGGTTACATGAATTGCGAAATCAGTTGAAAAGACGACACTGTCATCTAAATAACAAAGGATAACGTTTCATTTGAGGCCTCGAAAAATAGAGTCCATAATTCGCTCGAAAGTAGCTGGCGCGTTGCAGAAGCCGAAGGGCATGACTGTGAATTTGTAAAGCCCGTCAGGCGTGATGAAAGCTTTTTTTTTCGCGATCGGCCTCTGTTATGGGAACCTGCCAGTATGCAGAGTGAAGATCTAAAGAAGAGAAAAATTCGGCTCCCTGTAGGCAGTCCAAGGCATTGTCAATGCGTGGAAGCGGATTGATATCTTTGCGCGTGATTCGGTTGAGACGTCGGTAGTCCACGCAAAACCTGATGGATCCGTCCTTCTTCTTTACCAACACAACTGGAGAGGCCCAGGGACTGCTTGACGGTTCGATTATGCCACGTGTGAGCATGTCGTCAACCTGTTCATTGATGGCACGGCGTTCGGTAGTTGACAGACGATATGGACGCTGCCGTAATGGCGAATCTTGACCGGTATCTATACGGTAAACAACAGATGACTCTCGACCTAAGGAAGGCTGATTGTGGTCAAACGAGGCTAGAATACGCTGTAGGAGCTTGATCAGCTGTTCCTGCTGCCCAGGCGTGAGGTTGCAATCAATAGACTTGCGGAATACATCCATAGGTTCATTAGCGTCAGTTGCGGGTGTTATGGCACAAGTCGGTATAAATGGCTTGTCTGGATAGATCGGGTCTTCGAAAATACAATTTAAGGTCTGGAGGCTTCCAAGACACTCGCCGCGTAGCAGGATGTATGGACAAGCAGAAACGTTGCACGCAAAAAGTACCGCCAAACCATTGGAAAAATTGATGACGGCAAACGGGAGGACGATGGTTCGGTGTTGCACACTAGCTGTAGTTGGTTGGAACAGGAGCGTCGAGTTAGTGGCAGCAGGGGAAAACACAGACACTAGGACGGCGGACAACGGCGCGATGCGGACGTCAGCTGCGGCAAACACTTTCGAGAGACTGTGGTGGTCGATATCAAGGCACGAATTTGTCAACGTATGTTCAGCACGAGCGCAGCCGACGAGGGCCTGATGGGTAGAAAGGAAATCCCATCCTATTATGACGTCGTAAGATGAACGTGGGAGAACAACAAAGTTTACGGCATACCAAACATCTTGAATAAGAACGCGTGCTTTGCACTGAGCTGTCGGCGCGATGTAATGAGAGGTGGCTGTACGTAGAGCAAGATTCGTAAGCGGCGTTGTAACTTTTCTCAAATTGGGACACAGTTTTTCACTAATTACAGAAACGACGGCGCCTGTGTCGACAAGTGCACGTACAGCAACACCTTCTACTAGCACATCAATTTCGTTGGTCGGACAAAGAGGAGGCCTTAGAAAGTTTGACGACGACGCAGTTCTTGCCTCCGGAACTGCGGCTGTCAGTTTTCCTCTCGAGCGGGGATCGTGCGCCGAAGCATCGGGGAGACAGATCAGTGACGGGGTGGTAATGACCGGTGAGAATCGAGAGGGCGTCGTGGGGACAATGAGTCAGTCATCGGAGAAGATGGTCGCTGGGGATTCTGGGCAGCCTGGTAATTTGCAGAATTCCCATGGTCTGGAGGCTGGAAGTTGCGACGGCGACAGTAGCGTGCTATACGTCCCACGAAACCGCATGCGAAACAGATGGGTCGATTATCCTATGTGCGCCATGGGTTAACGACAGAAGGTACAGGGGGTGAAACGGGATGGAGTGCCGTGTATGTAGGCAGCGTCGTAGGGTAGGAGGACCCGGTGCCCCGGTATGTGCCAGAGACAGGTGGGGCTGGGGGTCTAGCAACGACGGCAGCGTAGGTCAGCGGCGTATGGACAGATGGCGATGGATGCAGTGCCTGCATGACCTGTGTCTCAATGACCTGGCGTAGACGTGGATCTAACGAGGTCACTGGCGCGGATGCTTCGGCCACAAGAGAAAGCTAACGCACAACTTCTTCACGAATGAATTGCTTGAAGTTAGGCAGAAAGACGGTGTGATCAGCCTCGACGTTGTGCACAAAGGAGGAAACTTCAGCCGTATCTTCAGCGGCCCTGCGCGTCGAGACACTTACGCAACTCGTCGTGCTCCTGAAAGAGCTGGACAACATCGGTGGCGCTCTGTGGATTCCTAGCTACGAGCATCTGGAAGGTATCGTCGTCAACTCTTTTGATGATGTGCTTGATTTGTCGCGTTCGGTTAAAGATTCATCGACGCGCTTGCAAAGAGGCAAGACATCTTCAATGTATCTTGTAAAGGTCTCTTACCTGCGCTGGACTCGACTATGGAGACGCTGTTCCGCGCGAAGCCGGCGCACGGCGGGACGACCGAAGACTGTGGCGATGGTGGTCCTGAAGGCGTACCAGTAGGTAATTTCGCCTTCGTAGTTCTTGAACCAGAGGCTGGCCACATCAGCGAGGTAAAAGCGCACGTTTGTGAGCTGGTCGCAGGCGTTCCACTTGTTGGAAGCACTTACGATTTCGTAATCGACGAGCCAGTCCTCGACGTCTTGTTCGTCGTTGCCGCGAAAAATTGGTGGGTCGCGTTGCCGAGGCACGCCAGTACAGTACACTGTCGTTGGTAAGGCAGCTTCAGAAGAGCCAGGAGCAGTCATGGTGAACGGTGAGGGTAGCGTCCGACTGCGAAGTTCCAGGTTGATGGGAACCCCGGCTCCTCCACCACATAAAATAGAGGTGTTGTACGTCGAGAAAGGTTCATACGCAGCTTGGCAAAATGTGCTTTATCACGTAGGTCTGGCTAATGGCGAGCGACGTGTGCAGCTACTTGTCTTATCTTGTCTCCTACGAGATCTTGGCTCATACCCACAAGGGGGATTGGCCACACTGTACCTCATAATAGATCAACTACTACAGCCACCGATCATCATCGTCTTCTTCATTACCAGCAAAGCATCCGTTATTCAGATTCATTACAGTATATTCTCTGCTCTGTTTGAAGACATCTAAAAAAGAGCGTAATTCTGTCCCTCTATAAAAACTTTTCCTTCACGTCACTGGTTTGTATCACAGCACATTTTAACACGCAAAAAAACTATTCATGCAAGAACATTGAGCAGCAAGGCGCATATACATGGTTCTTTTTGTGAACATTTTATCTAACAATAATGGTATTTGTAAATATGTGTCACACTAAAATTGTCAGTTTCTGATCACACCAGTGAAGAAGTTAAGATGAGCACTTGAAATAACTTAAGTTTTCTATGTTTATGAAAAAAAAATTGTGCCTTTGCATTCATTTCACACTTCCAAACCCGAAAAGTCACCGGCACTGCCTGTCGATGCTTGGTTATGGCATCATCTTGGGCGATCGAACTTCAAGTAGAGACTGTACTGATGTAACCATTCGCAATGTTCATTGACTGTCGCGCCGCCTCGCGGAATTCAGGAGCGTCCTTTCAAGGATGACTACTAGGCAGACGCTCCTAATGATTCCTTGTTCAGCGGTGCTAGCTGCTGGGCTAACGCGTTAGGAAGGAACGCACATAAACCACTTTGTATGTTTCGTGAATCAATGAAAGTACCGAACCATCCGTGGCACGATAAATCTGATTCGTTCTTGCGAGACGCGAAGTTTTCGTGAAATTACGTGGCAACTTACACTTTCAATCATAGCTTGCAGAGTAAAAGTATCATTTTCACGAGATTTTCTGCAGCCACTGACCATTCCAGAGTAAACTCATCTTGTTTTACGAGCGTAAAGCACTTTCAGTGCTTTTTAGTGCAAGATTCCCATTACAGTGTACGCTGAAAGCAGCGTAGGCTCGCGATTTGCATTTATAAACCTTGGTCTACGCAGCGCCGATTGTTTTTTACTTTCGTTGATAGATGGCAGCACACTGCAAGTGATTAGTTTTTTTGCCGGGTATGGGAGCGAAATGATCTCCGCACCCTTCGACAAACCTGATGAGTGACGTCGTGTGGGTGTTGTGCGTCCTTGCGTTGTTGGTGCTTTTGAAATCATTTGGCGAACGAAGTTCCTCAGATTACATTAAGCAGTGGTTTTCAAAGAAACCGTCTTGACGTCGAAGATTTTTCACTGGACGCAGATGGTTGTCAACGCGCTGAGAGTGACACCGGCGATGAACGATCAGCTGCTAACTCTCAAGAAGAGAGTTGCAACTTCACATCTCGTCATGCTTTAATATTTTTTCACGCTCGTATGTCGCTTTGACTCTGTGATTGTATTTATTGTATATTATCCTTCAGTGAGCTCAAAATAAAAGCTTGACTTTTCTTGTGCATTCAATGTATTTTAATTACAATGAATTTTACAAAGCGCCGCAAGCTGCCAACACGCTCAAGCTCGACCACTGAAGTGAAACAAATAGAGCAATGAATAGTGTATAATTACAACTGCAGTCCATGCTTACTTATCCAGCACTTCACCAGTGCCTTCCGAACGGCGTTGTTGTTCGACAAATTTTTGCAGTTTTACGTTGAAAAAAGCGTACGCGTGACGATATCCTTGTTTCGATCGCGCTGATGGGCACTGCAACAGCCGAGTGCAGAGAGTATTGAACTGTTAGTCTGATCATGCCTGTGGCAAAAGCGCTAAGTTAAATTTTTTTGTTTCTTCGAAGAAGCAGCTAAATGATGGTTGCAGCGCAAGTATTGACGATGACGTAATATGAGTGCAAACCATTGCCACGTTCATAATTCGGTCATGTGCAGCCTTGACGGTCCGTTACTCGCCTGTGGCCTACTACGGCGGTAAATCCGCCAGACCAGACAGGCTCAGCCCTAATGATCTCGGAGCGCCGTTCAGTTCATGCGTGAATTATAGGTCGCGCTGTTTCCTGTACCACGCATAGGAATTCGCAAAGCAGCGTCGATAAACGGTCGATCAGCTGACACGACCATCATTTGCACTGCGGAAAAAAATGAGGTAGCGAACATTCAGCAGTTCCTATCATTTGGGAGCCCCGCCGCGGTGGTCTAGTGGCTAAGGTACTCGGCTGCTGAGCAGAGGTCATGGGATCAAGTCCCGGCTTCGACGGCTGCATTTGCGATGGAGGCGGAAGTATTGTAGGCCTGTGCGCTCAGATTTCAGTGCACGTTAAAAAGCCCCTGGTGGTAGAAATTTCGGGAGGCCTCCACTACGGCGTCTCTCATAATCATATGGAGGTTTTAAGACGTTAAAAGCCACATATCGATCATCAATCAATCCTGTCGGTTGGGAGAGTACTTTGTTTCGGTATACATTTATTTGAAGATCAAGAGTTCATCCGTTGAAAGTGGTACGGGGAGTACGTCTGTGCGTCTTACCTTTTCTTATGCGAGTTCACGGGCTTATAATCGTCCTGTAGCCTTCTTAGAACACACGACGCACAACCTATAGGCTATATACATTGCGAATCATTTTGCACTTCAATATAAAATAAGCATTATGTCAGCATTATGACACGTTATCAAGTGGCTTAAATAGAAACATAAGTGCTAGAAAATCAGATAATAAGGTAGAATTGCAATGAGTTGCAGAATGAGAGTTGCTATATAGGGATATTCGTTGTAAAACATGAATTTTTGTTCGATGCGTTTTCAAAGTAAAATAGTCTATTAGCTTTCGCGCGTCTAGCCCCGCCACGGTGGTCTAGTAGCTAAGGTACTAGACTGCTGACCCGCAGGTCGCGGGTTCGATTCCCGGCTGCGGCGGCTGCACTTCCGATGGAGGCGGAAATGTTGTAGGCCCGTGGGTTCAGATTTGGGTGCACGTTAAAAAACCCCAGGTGGTCGAAATTTCAGGAGCCCTCCACTACAGCGTCTCTCATAATCATATGGTGGTTTTGGGACGTTAAACCCCAGAATTCAATCAATCAATTTCGCGCATCTAGGCTGTGTACACGACAAACGTCATCATCTAAAAAAAGCATGTTACGTGAGACGAGGCACTCCATCTCTGCTGGTGACTACCTAAAAAAGTCGAATACAAATGCCCGTGGCATAATATACAGTCGCACAGTATCATGGAGCAATAAGAAAGCTGCAGTCCTTCCTGAGCAATCATCAGAGTGAGCACACCTACAGCTATCCTCCTACATCGTGTCGTGTGCAAAGGGCGAACACTGCTAGCGGTTAGCCTGCATTGCAGAGTAGCTCTGCCTTGGCGTCTGCTTTGCTGTCGAGTATTCTACCACGCAGTTGCAATCGTGCCTAAACCTTGTTTGTAAAGGACCCCATGCTTGCGTCATGTCAGGCAAGAAATCGTGTTAACTCATTTAAAGCCTACTAGCAGAGAAACCAGACAACAGCTACCATAAAAAAATATTTCACAACGACTATGCCATTGAACGCTTTCCACGCAATGCAAAGTGCTTTGCCATAATTCATCATTATTCTGAACGCTATGCAGCGCCCAGAATGTGCTCGAAATACCGTAAAAGAATGTACAGGGTCGATAAATTCATGAAAGTCAAAACTTGAATCCTAGTTGGTCATCACCGACCATGCAGCAACACTCTGAGTTTGATATATGTAGAAATATAATTTACGCGAAATTTTTAGATATTAATATTCTTTTAAAATTATCTTCAATGCCGAAAGCAGCTTCTTTAAAAAATGTATGAAGACTGAATATTTGAAGCTGCTGTCATGCAGAACTTAGTGTAGCGCCAGAAAGTGTACTCTCAGCCTGGGTAAAGCTTTATTCACTGACGCGTTAACTATAGCGTAGTTGTATATCTCTTCTTGGCGCACAGCGCCTAACAAGTGCAGCAGGGGCTGTTGACCATCTATGAATCTGACATTTCTACGCGTGTATTCGCTATAAACATGGTGGAAAACCTTCACGATAAAGGAGACCAGATAGAGCTACAAAACAAAGATTGTATTTATCGCCAGTTTATTTTCACTCGCAGAATCAGCTGGACTTCCTGGACCAATGAATTGATTATTATGTGGGAGTTCAACGTCCTGAAATCCCCATAGGACTATGAAAGGTGTCGTACAGGAGAGCTTTGGAAATTTCAACCAACTTGGCTTCACTAACGTGTACCCCAACCTGAGCACACATATCTGCAACATCCTGTTCAGAGGCCTGCGCATAATTACGCGCCCGATTGCGGCCTCACTTCGCATTTTGTACCAACCACAAGCTGTGCATTGTTTCATAAGGCTTCAAACATTGACCAGCAAAGCAATGGGAAAGGCAATTCAGAATGAGTAAAAATGTTTTTTAATAATAGAAACCAGCAAAAAGTGTATTGCATATCAATAGCTGTATAAGAAAGGTCATGAAGAGGCGAGGGTAGGGAGAATGAAAATGCAAGAAACGGAGAAGCTGAAGCTGTGGAGCACAAAAAACAACCTCGGATAATATAGCGAAACAGAAACGGAGAAGGAGTGTAAGTGTAGGAGGAAGAATGACGGTAAATGGAAGAATATTGTTATGCGCTACACAGTCATTTATATTACTGCTATGAAAAGTGGCCAAGAAAGAAAGCTGGAGTGAGAAGGAAGGAATAGAGAAGAAAAGGGTCACATGGTCTCATACTTCTTTGACAATTTGAAAAACAAAATAATGTATACCTCAAGTACTCTAGCCGAAATGTCAAGTCTATCTCCCTCGTGTTTTATAATCTTCATACAATGACAGCTGAACATGCTGCTGGCGAGAGGCCTGGCAATACAATACGCAGGCAATGACTGCTCAAGCCCTTCAACGCCAACGCAGCGATCACGTTCAAGAGTTCCGTATGATGGGTTTATTGATGTTTATTCGTGAAAACTTTTAAGAATTGCTGTTTTTGAAATCTCTTAACAAAGCAACATATCGTGTAACTAAAATACAGCTGTCTTTGCCCTACATTGAAAATGCATCGAAGGACGCAGCCACTGCTTTATACGATCTTTACAGAATTCTACAATCTTTCTTAGGGGGAAATAGTGTGTTGTTATACGTTTTAATATGCGCTTGAAAGAAAGAGTTTCAGTAGGCAAGAGCTCTAATAAAACGGATTGTTTTACTTTTGGAAACGTAAGTTAATCGTAATAGGTATATATTTTAATGATTTCGGCATATTTAGCAATTTTTGTGTTTGATTTGGTTCAAAATTTTACTACCCCTCAACCCAGATCAACACGATGAAGCTGATGTTGTTGAGAATACTTTCAAATACATGTAAACGAGCAAGGAATGATTGGTCAGTTTAACCATTGATTCAGCAATACCTTCAGTTATCATGTTAGCAACGTCACAAAAAGCCAGGGAGGCCTTATTTTTCTACAATCTAAGGACTGTGCGTGTATAAGAATCTTTGAAAAATGTGACGCAGTTAGCGAACTTGGAAACGAACATATACGTCCAATACTTTGAGCAGAGATAGTTGAGATATTAGGTGATAAATGGGTGAGTTCGATATAGGCCATGCTATACCATAAAAAGTTTCAATTTATTTATGCAGCGTTTCTAAATTGACGGCAAGCGCGTACACGCTCTGAGATCCGTGCTGAAGGAATTTATTCCCAGTACAAGTGAAGGAAAGATACTGTAATCAATTATTGTTAATGTTGTGTGTTTCTCTTCCCGTGCACCCTTCATTTCTTAATCTTTGAGTTTCAAAATGCTTCAACAATTAGCTGGAGCTCACTATGAAGTAAAACTTAACTATGCCATCGTGTTCTTGTCTTCAGAGCAAAGCGCCCACACCCTCCAAATCTTTGTTTGCTGATTGCTCGGATAAATCCTCCGAATTTCAGATCCAGACTAATTAGACATTTGGTACTGGTTCAATTCGACTAGATATGGTGTGCACGTACACTTGTAGAAAGACAGAAACAAAACACAGTTCGCTGTGTTCACTGTGCCTTTTTTCAATTGTCTTTGTTTGCTTGTGTTCTTACCAACATTTATTATCTTGCTTCACAAGATGATTTCGAGGGGGAAGCGAACACACTTTGCCGAAGAAATGACTTTTGTGTCAATTATTGTTTGCTGCAAAAGCAGCTGCAGTCGAGTTGATTGAGCCCTCGGTAATTCTACTTAAAGTTTCTCAATACACAGTAAGTGATGCGAAAAAACAAGAAAAAGCTACCTTATACAAAAGAATGGAGCAACGCGGCTTCTGCCAAACGGCACGCCGCGAGCTAGAAGCAATACAGTGGGGACAAAATCGCTTGACATCTCAGGTGGTGTGCGAGAAATGAGAGTTAGGAATGTTAATACTGTGGATCTAGCAGAGAAGGAAAACACCTAAATTTCAGGGAACCAGCAAGGAAGTTATGAGTTGCCAACAGAACCAACAGGAAAGGCACGGGCTAGAAGTAGCTGTGCATTTTCTAATTTTCACTGGTGAAACAAAGAGGTTTCCTGATTTGTGACAAAGAATTATACAATCATGATGCCCAAAAAAGGACCTGAAATGATAACACTCAGAATTCGATTAAAGAAACGATAGTTAGTAATCTTGTAGCAAAGCCTCTGAACTCTGAATTGGATTGAACTCTCGGGCACCTTCTAGTGGGGCTACCCCTAAAGGATGCCGCTCACGTTGTGAGTACATGCTTGGCCGTTACTGTCGCCATAGCGTATGATCGCTTGTTGACGGGTAATAAACGCATTGAAAATTGGTGGAGAGTGCTACGTTCCCTTTCGACGCTCTTGGAGCTTCGATCGTGCACCCTGCTATCTACCATGCCCCTCGACACCTTTCAGCAAACGCCTCCTTCTGTACCGCCCACTTGTCCTGGTGCGCCCAGGATCCGCAATCCACCCATCTTCACTGGCGCTGGTGACACTGACGTGGAGGACTGGCTCGCTATTTATGAGCGGCGTCCTTCTTGGGTAGCCTCACTAGAAGTTGCTCGAGAATTCGAACCATTTCAGATTTCGTAGGTTTCACTGCATTTATCCGGGGTCGAAGAGGCAGCCGCCTGGTGATTTAACAGCTTGTTACAATAAGCGGGTCATACTAAGCCTTCAGGCGCTGCAGTTTGAATTTGTAGCGCCCGCGATGGCCATGTTCGAAGATTGTTCGATAGGTTCGATCGAATAGTTGACCGGAGATGTGCGCTTAATGACACTGTAGGGGCCTTCGTATTTTAGGAATAGTTTAGAAGAGAGACCAGCTAGAGAGGTTGGGATGGAGAGCCATGCGAGCGCACCAAGAAGGAACTTGGGCTCAGAAGAAGTGTAGCCATTACGAATATTCTTCTGCCGCTCTCTCTCATATATCGTAAATGTCTTGGCAAGATCGCCAAACTCTTCAGCCAGCCTGCCTGTCTCAGAAATAGGTGCCCACTCAGATAAATTTAGCGTGTGCGGAATTATCATGTTCATGGTGTGCGACGGGTAGCTCCCGTACAGCAAAAAGAAAGGCGAAAAACTGGTAGCGCTCTGAGGGGTGGTGTTGCAGGCGTAAGTGACGAAAGGCAGTATATTATCCCAATTCATGTGGTTGATGGCAACGTACATCGACAGCATGTCGCCGAGGGTGCAGTAAAAGCGTTTGGCAAGGCCAATCGTCAGCTGGTGGTTAGCAGTAGTTTTGTGGTGAACAGAGTGGCTCTCCATGAGAATGGCTATGATGACTTCTGCGAAGAAGTCGCGGCCTCGATCGCTAAAAAGCTCCTGAGGTGATCCGTGGCACAGTATGAATTGATACAGCAGGAAGGACGTGACATCACGCGCAGTAGCCGCAGCAGGAGCAGCGGTTTCGGTGTATCGCATTGATTGGTCTATGGCAACAATAACCCAGTGGTTACCAGCCGAAGTCAGGAGAAGTGGTTCATACAAATTGATACCTACGCGCCCGAATGGACGGTCTGGGCAAGGTAATGATTGCCGATCAGCGAGCACCATATGTACTGACGGTTTGCGGCGTTGGCAAGCGAGGCAAGAGCGAACGAACTGCTGCACGTAGCGGTGCATCCCACACCAGAAGTAGCGTTGTCGAAGGTGGTGGTACGTTTTGAATACCATAGAGTGCACGCATTGCGGAAAAGAAAGGAAAGATTCACATATCTCCGACCGCAGACTGAAGGATATCGCAATTAATAACTGCTGGCCATCGACATCGTGATTGCGTTGGTGTAGGAGGCCGTCACGGATGGCGAAATTATTAGCTTGACGACGCAAGGCACGCGTTGATGCTGTTGCGAACGGATCAGAGAGCAAGTCGATCAGCGGGGCGATCGAATAATTTTTTCGCTATTTGGTAGCGAGGATGTGACTATCGATTGCAGAAACAGTAATTGAGGATACTGAGCAGGACATGTCATTTTCAGGCGAGAGGGTTTTCAGCTTGCTGATTTCCATTGCGGCACAGCACGCGGACGTTCAGGTCTTGCTAGCGAAGAGCCCAACGGGCGAGACGGTGTGAGGGATTCTTCAATGATGACAGCCAGCATAGTGCATGATGTTCGGTGACGTCATTGAATGGGCGACTATACGCATAAGGTCGAAGCTTCCAAAGGGCTGAGACGCTCGCCGGGAACTCTTTTTCCGTGACGGAATACTTCGTCTCGGCTATCGCGAACATAAGGCTTGCATATGCCAAGGCATATTCAGGGAAGCCGGGTTTGGGCGGTGCCAGGAGAGCGCCGAGGCCTACACCGCTGACGTTCAAGTGCACCTCCGTTGGGGACGTAGGGTCTTAGTGGCGTAGAATAGGAGGAGACGTCAACAAATCAAATGGCGGAGCTTCGCGAGTGCGTCGTCACACTCGGATGACCAAGAATTGGGGGGGGACTACATCGAAGGAGCTCCATCACAGGCAGTATGAGAGTGGAAAAGTTTTGCATTAAGCGTCGAAAGTTTGAGCACAGGCCAATTAAAATACGCAGTTCTTTGAAGGACACAGGTTTGGGGAATGCGGCCACGGCGCGAAGCTCGGCCGGATCAAGAAAAAGGCTTTACTTGGACACGAAGTACCCTAGGATGGTGAGTTTTCATGGTGCAATGTGGCATATCTTCAGATTTAGATACAAACCGGCATTGCTAAGGCGTGCGAAAACTTCTTTCAGACGTCGGCGACGACCGCGAAAATCAAAATCGAAGACAATTAGGTAACACAAGCGCATGTGCTATTTCTTGTTGCGCAGAACGGCGTCGATCATGTCGTGCTACGACACGTCATCAAGTAGCTCAGGTGATATACATAGATTGAAGGTGCAGGTGCATTACGTAGATCAAAAGGCATCACACAGAACTCGTACAAGCCATCGGGTCTGACGAAGACGGTCGCCAGTCAAGCATCGTCAGTTTTGGGTATTTGCCACTACTGCGAGCGCAGATCGAGAGAAGAAAGAAACTCGCTCCGTGAAGGCTGTAAATCGCATCATTGATGCGTGGCAGTAGATTAAAATCCTTGCGGGCGATCTTGCTAAGCAATCTCTAGTCCACACAGAACCATCTCTTTTCGCAACAAAAACAACAGGAGACGCTCATGGACTGTCGGAGCGCCGAATAATGCTGCGTTGAAGCATATCGTTAACCTGCGTGGTATTTATCCGGCGTTCAGCATGTTATACACGGTATGGACATTGCCACAAAGTTAGTAGGTGGGCACCTGCGTCAATAGGATGCATAACAGCGGACGTGTCAACAATTGATTATTGATATGTGGGGTTTAACGTGCCAAAACCACCATATGGTTATGAGAGAAGCCGCAGTGGAGGGCTTCGGAAATTTAGACCACCTGGGGTTCTTTAACGTGGGCCCAAATCTGAGCACACGAGCATACAGCCTTTCCGCTTCCATCAGAAATGCAGCCGCCACAACCTGGATTCAATCCCGCGATTTGCGACTCAGTAGCCGAGTACTTTAGCCACTAGACCACCGCGGCGTGGCGTCATATGAAGGACTCACACCGTCTTCCTCAAAGCACTTTTTATGCGTGGCTTGATTGATGTAGTCTTTTGTGCCAGGGTATAAGTGCAGTCATCTTTCAATAGCTTTACTGTTCTTACTTTTTGTCTTTGTGGTGTCTATCATGGCTTTCAGTGTGCTCCATGTTTTGGCCGTGTTGAGTGAATCACAGAAATTGGCCCCATTAGTTGCAGCGAGTTGATTGTCATATTCCTCTGCGCGCTGGGTGATATCTTTAATTCTTTATTTCAGTTGGCGATTGCGTTTCTGTAATTTCCATCTTTTCATAAGGCTTCTTTTTGCTTCCCAAAGATGTAGTAGGTGTGAGTCGGCCTCAGAGGCATTGCTTGATTGCGTTATTTTTTTACTCTACCTTTATTTTTGACGCCTTCTTTCATCGCACTAATCACTCAAGTTTGTTATTCCTAAGCCTGACCACCTTTGTTCCAGTGATTTTCTGAACGCATTCCAATTACTTATTTTGGCAGCACCAAGCTTTTTACGTATCTGATCTGTTGGTATAGTGGTCCATAATATGTAATGATAACTGCCTAGATTTGCTAGCGTGTTGTGCTATTCCACCACTTGACAATTTTTTCACATCATTTGATCCGGAGTCGTGTCTATGGAGTTACTCTTTTATAGTCTTCTTGGCAATCCTGGATACTTCAGGAGTGTCAGACCTGTAAATTTAATTTGCTGGGCTATGTTATTGCCTTTGGTATCCTGAGGGAGGTATACCCAGCTCGGGTCTTTCGCATTGAAGTCCCCCACCACTATGAGCGTGCTTTGCTTTGCTAGTTTCTGCATCTTCGAATAGTTTGTCGAAAGTTACCTTCCTTTGTCGAGGCGGGCTATAAATGTTGAGGATAAATATACTTTTATTTTTCTTCTCTTTATTTATAATTTCCTTAATGATATGTGGGCTTTCGATTCATTGTAATGGTTTACGCTGTATTGTGGTTATAGAATTTCGGACTAATGTCGCCCTTCTCCATTCGTTCTTATTATTCACAGCTTCACTATGAGTCTCACAGCTCTGCATGCTTGGCCTTTTCCCAACCTCTTGGACAGCTATCAGAGCAGGTGGCCTCGGCTGCATGGCCACCAGCTGTGAAAGCGGTTCCTTTTTCGTTTTAATTCCCGGCAGTTCCACTGCCATATGTCGCACTCTTCTTAGTTTTTCTTTGTCGCTTATGCATTGTCAGTAGCTACTTGTGTCATAATAAGTAGGCCCAGCCTGTTGTATGCTTATCTGCTTTTTCCCTTATGTGGCTACCATTGGTATGATTTCTCAACGCCTTCGTGAGTTCTATTTGTTGCACTTGAATTTCCCTTCCAAACAAGTCACGTTTTCTGTCTACCTGCCCCATGAGCTGCTCGACAATGGAGAAAACTGTTTCTTTTACGGCTTCTTTCAAAATAGCTATCATCACCACAGTGTCACCGTTCAATATTGATATGCTTTGTTGCTGTTGCTGCTGCTGTCCTGCCAAGGAAGATTGAGCGGCTTTCTCTTGTAGCTGTTGCTGCTGCTTTTGTTGGTTTCTAAGTTGCCTATTTTCTCTTTCTAAATCCCCCATCCTTACACGCATTAACTCTAGCTATCGCTCGAGTCGCGCGAGCTACGTGTGTGTTAATTGCGCTTGGTTTGGAGGAGGCTGGGAAGGTGCTGCTGCCCAGCTTTCCCTGAATTGCTGCTGCTGCCGCCGCTGCCACCGCCCCTGCCGTTACCGCTGCCACTGCCACTACCGCAGCCGCCGCCACAGCTGCCGATGCCGCCGCCGCCACAGCTGCCCGCCGCGGCGGTGGCGGCCGCTGCGGTGGCGGCTTCGGCTTTGATTTCTGGGGACCGTTGTTCATTTTCGTGCCTAAGCTGCTGTATCTGTTCTTTTCCCCGTTGGGGGACTTTCTTAAGCCTTTTAGTGCAATCCTTTGCTGCCGTGTGATGGTCCGCGCCACATAGTGCACACTCAAGAAATCACTCGTGGTCTTTCGGAGGGTCTTAAAGCCTGCAACCGCCACACACATTCCTATTGGGTGTTGGACAGACGTCAGCCCTACGACCTTGACTTTTACACACCTCATAGAATTGTCTGAGGGTTGGCATAGGCCCCCGGCCATGCAGTTTACGAGATCTGATGGTAGCGCTAGAACACACAGCCTAGCGAGTAGGCGTAGCAAAACCGAGTCTTCCAATGCGTAGCCTAGCGAGTAGGCGCAGCAAATCCGAACTTGCACGTGCATATCGTTTTCTTTTTTACTTGTAAGCAAGCGAGGCACGGCTGATTATGCAAGCACCCAGGAAGCGTTCTTTTAAAACATGCCAAAAAGGTCGCTGACACTTCATCGTGTCACTGCGTTCAGCGAGCGTTTCATTCCCTTAGTAATCCTGGTGGTCGGTACCAACAATGCTTAGGCGGCTCAAAGAGCTTCGTCGCGCCCTCTAGTCCACCAGCGGGTGTTTAAGGTAGACATGGCAACTCACCACCATGGTAATACACAAAACGCGGCACAATGGGTTCATTGAAGGTTATCATTGCTGTCTCAAGTTTTCCCAACTTGCGTGCTTGCATGATTGTGACGCCCTGTGTGTGTGTGCTCTAAAGTTGTTGAGAAGTTTCTCCAGTGTTTCACGTTCCAGTCCGTGCACAGCTACCTTGAGAAACCCCTCGGGTGTAGAAATGTAAGTATCACGAGATGTCTGGTGTTTCTGAGGTCGAGCGCTTGATTGTCAAAATTTTCTTGGTGACGTGTTCGTGCGGAGTACTTGCAATGATAATGTTGGATTTAATGTGGAGGTGCAGTAGAAGTTTGTCGCCTCTGCACATTTCCGCGGCTCCACATGTACGTTCAATCACTGATGCCTCTTCCTATGATGTTAAATATCTCACCAAGAGGCCTGGTTTGGGTCGTATAATACTTTTCATATCATTCTTGGGTACGGGCGTCGCACGTGAGCGTCGGCAGCCTCTCATGGCACCCGACGCGTCGCGTATACTCCCGTGCGCCCTTTCAGGCGTTACGTAACTGCCACCCACAATCCTCTCGCTGTCTCTGAAGCTGCTGTCGGCCAGAGACGCTAAGTCATTGGTTGTTCTTTTTGTAAGGCTTAGTGAGAAAGTTTGCTGAGAATCACCAACTTTCCAGGGATCTTCCATGGCACGCACTTGCTTCCTTAGTCTCCTACGTTCCCGCAATGAAAGAGCAAGCTGCCACTGACAGTCTTTCGCCTTGTCGTCGGCTCCCTTTGATGCTTCATGGTGTGTGCTAACGTCGCCCATGGCTGAATGCACTTGTATGGCCTCGTCAGACGACGGGTAGTCTTCGACAAAATGTTCTGCAGAGCCCAGTTCTGTGTACAAGTTTTATTCGTCGGTGTCCATGGCTTCCTTTCTCGTTACCTGGTCGTCGTTCATTGAGTGCTGCATCGGCACGCCCAGGAAAGTTGCTGGCAGTCGATGCACTGCTCCCCGGTCTGCCACTAGTCATAGCATGGCGGCCGGGCATGCCAAGTCTTTAGTCACTTCAGAAAGGTAGAAATCGGCTTCGTTGTCCAAATACCTTGATGTGAGAGTTGTCACGTCATACTTCCAGACACACTCTGCGTTTTCTTTAAAGAAGTCACGAAGTTTAACGCAAAAAGGCTTATTTTTAGGAGCCGAGACAAAGACGTCTGATCCGCTCGACGCCACATAGCGTCTCGTTGTTTGGATAGGGCATTATTATTTTTAATTAGGCTTTATTGATGAATCATCATACTTTTACGATGGTATTGGTAGAGTTGTAGCTTTAGACTGAAGCTATTTTTTTTAGAATAAGACTACTGTGTGGGTATGGGCCATAACAAGCTGGACAGTCTAGTGATTCTTTAGAGACTTGGATGTGTTTTTTTCTTGACGGTCGTAATATCATTCTAATTCATGACTTCAACTGCGTTCTAAATTTAAAAACTGATGTACAAAGTCCTGCCTGAGGCTGGTCTGCTTAGAATTCACGCGAGCCGCGACACCTTGCCCACACTTTTATATGCAAAGCATTTTTTAGCGAACTTCGGCGTCTTTGAGCGTATCTATCTTTTTATCTAACTAGCCTTCTCAGACTTTTACCTCTCCTGGCCGTTTCGATAATAGTATCAATACCAAACTTGATATGGCATAACATGACTGTATGAAAAAGATATTTGGCTAGTCATGACATAAAAATCATAAGAGACATATCCTAAATGTCATAATATATAATTCAAGGTGCTGCAGCTCTTGCGGTGGATTCGTTCACATGGCTTGTTGCGGAACTCGTATGGTATGACATCATTGCATGGCAAACACAAGCGACAGACCCTAACATGAAAATCATGAAATGCGTCTTATGACATGTGCACCATGTAACAACATGACTACTTGCCACGCCCACGATGCACTCGCGGCCGTTTCGCTAGCTTCACTTATTCCAAATATGATATTACGGGACGTGAATGGATGACAAAGGTAGGATATTAGTGGAAACATGATAAACATGGAATGCGTGCCATGTAACAACATGACTACATGTTACGCTCATGATGCACTCGCGGCCGTTTCACTAGATTCACATGTACAAACTCGGTATTACGCGACGCGAATGGACGACATAGGCAAAAGACACATACAAACATGATAATCATCACGTGCCTGTCATGTGACAACATAACTACATGCCACACTTATGATGCGCTCGTAGCCGTTTTGCTAGATTCACATATGCGAAATTTAGAATTACGTGACGTCAATGGATGACGCACGTGGCTGGTGCAAACATGATAATCATGAGATGCGTCTCTTGTCAGAACACGACTACATGCCACAGTCAAGGCGCCAATGCATTTCGATGTCAGGCAGTGCGCATCCTCGCCGATGTTTGTTTCGTCGTGTCAAGCCCGTGTTGCGACGCCAGGCACTGGTTTTGTCATACAGGCGTGCGCCGCGCTGCGTTGGTTTGACGAATGCGCGTTTCAGCTCGTCCGGCGTCCCTTCGTAACGAAAAGAGGGAGATACAGTGTTGTCTAGGTAACGAATGGGTGCGAATTTTGTGCCGGATTCCGTTTGGCCGCACCGATGGTTGCTGGTCGCGCTGGTCGCGCCTGGCGTCACACTATAGAGTTCTTGCGTTTTTCCAACGTAGCGTCGCTGTGCCCAGCGCGCGCGCGCTTCAACGCTACATTGTAGTACATTGGGCCCTTTAGGATGCGCTCGCGGCTGTTTTGCTAGCTCCACATATACCAAACTTGGTGTTACCTGACGTCAATTGATGACGAAGTATATGAATTGTGCAAACATGATAATCCTGACACGCGCGTCAATCCCCCGTGAATCTGAATCACCCGTGAATATGCTGCCATTTTTTTTGGGGGGGGGGGGGGGGGGGGCAATGACAGCCATCCGTCTCTACGGCAGCACAAATGCCACCTGTGCAGCCGCTTCCTACGCGTGATTGATCTGTTTTCTTGGCGCATTTTGAAACAGTTTATGGTTCGGTCATGCGGAAAAACTGTGATAAAACACCGCCAATGCTTAGAAATTGGCCCCGTATTCCTCAAGAAGCTGCGGATTGCCTGAATATCCCTCCGTCGGCTGAAAAGGTAGAGGTGGCACTGAAATCCTTGAAACGTGGAACGGCCCCTGGGCCAGACGGTTTTCCTGTTGAGGTTTACGTGACATTTTGGAATGTCTTTGGTGCTACCTTTACCGTGGTTATCCAGCGATGTTACGAGGACGGTGTCTTTCCATCTACTTTTCGAGATAGACGCATTGTGGCTATCGCAAAGGGTGATGCTTCCTCTGTTAATCCTGAAGGTTGGAGACCTATCACGATCCTAAACTTTGACTATAAAATATTCGCGGCGGTATTCTTTCAACGTGTGGGGGGTCTGTTTAACACCCTGGTAGTCCATCGCCACACTTCATCAGTGCTTGGACGAGAAATACAAAGTTCGTCATTTACCACATGTGATATTATAGATAGAGGTCCAGCAACAAGGATACCACGCACATATCGCGACAGTGGTCTGTGCGTGGTATTCTTATGTCTGGACTAAGAAAAAGCATCTGACCGACTAGAGCACACGAATATCATTAATGTGCTCAAAACTTTTGGCTTTCTTTAATTCGTTCGTGGAAATGATTAGAAATACCTACACTGGTCAAAGAAAGAACACTTATTCTTGATGGCTCGGAAAGTGCTGCGTTTTCCATAACACGTGGGGTCCGTCAGGGATCTCCATCGTCTCTTATGCTAATTGTTTCCAACCTTGAGCCATTATTTGCGTGCTCTTGACTAGGATTCACGCGTCCGGGCTCTTGCGCTTCATAGCACCAGTGTCGTGAAAGGTACATAATATTGTACCTTTCAGATGAGGATAGCCTTTCAACAGTATGGCGATATTTCAGGTGTCATGTTGAACATCTCCGAATTCCGGTATTTTTTCATTGGCTCTCTAGTCTCCAGGCTTAGTGCCGGATTTTCTATTCAGCCAGCTGCGTTTCTAATACTGCATAGTTCCGACATGAGCCCAAATAATGTTCAGTAGTCTCTGACTTTTCATAGCTCTGTGTAAATAAATATTTGTGGGGGGAACACGGCACGAGAATCTGAAGATGACAATTTCTAAACTCTTTGACGGACTGTACAGGTTTTGCATGGAAGTTCGAGGCACTGATAATCTGTCCGTTTTGTGATATTTTCCGAACTATCTGTAAAAATAGCAAATTTCCTAAATCTAACCCCTGATAAAAGTTCTAATTCGGGAAGTAATAAAATTACTGGTCCATCAAGTGATGCTTGCACCAAGGCATTTGCCAATTTATTTAATAGTAATCCGCAGTGACCTGAAAACCACACTAATTTTAGGAGTTTTAAATGCGGCGGTGCTAATGTGTGGAACACTGCTTGGGCAAGAGATTGTTCTGAAGTTGTGAGAGCTGCACACCGAAAGTGAGTCGGTTAGGATGATTGCACGGCTTTCGGTCGTAGGAATGTTTCGACGAACTAAAATAATATGTACTAGCGCGGCTTCAAATATAGGAGTGAAATCTGCAAGCATTACTGAAAAAACCAGCCGTGGAAATCAGACGCAATTCCTACGCCTGCCTTTTCACTGTTGACAGAATCATCTGTAGCTATTGCATTCTCTGTTTCTGCAAGAAACAAGTAATGTTTTATTGTAATGGTCAAAAATCTAAGAGATTGCAACATGGCTTGTGCAGGGGGGGGGAGAGATTTCATTGTACTCTATCCCAATATTGAGGTTTGAGGAACTCGTTGCAATTACCATTCTAATGTCTATATTTATGCAATCCTGTCTCTTTTTAACAAAAATTATCTAAGGTGTATAAGGTCGACGCCAATGTGCAAGAAAGAAAGAGTAAGAGTCTTTGATAAACGCGTGCTCTGATCTTCAAGCCGGTAAACTGTTGAACTCTAGGAAGGTCTGTACCGTTAGGATGCGCAATCTACAGAGGAGTGTTGGCAGTCATGCTCCTTGATACAATACACTATTCGCAATGAACCTGGGAAGTCCCATGAATACTTGCAGGGCTTCACGCTCCAACATTACTAGCGGTTTATTTTATAACCAGTAGCCCCGAGAATAATAAAAGCCCGTATTTTCTGTTTCTTAGCCTGCGTAAAAAACGTAACGCCCGTTGTGCCTTTGCTGTTATATATTCTATGTGTGGGCACCAATTTAGCTTTTCACTCTAAATAATTCCTAAGTAATTCACTGAATCTACTCGTGCAAAAGGTTCCCGGTTATTTAATACAGAAATTGAAACTGAATCTGCTTTAGAAAACGCCAAGAGCGCACTTTTATTATAGTTCAATGATAATGAAATAGATTGCAACGAAGTTTTTAGAGTATCAATATATATCTGCAATTTTCGGTGTAGTGAGTACATGTCACTCTCTGCAGCGAAGAACGCAATATCATCTGCGTAAATATAGACACTGACATCCTAAACAATTGGAATAGAGCTCATCAGTGTATTGAATACTGCTGGATATAGGACGGACCTTTGGGGAACATCGCGTTTCTGTTCGAATGTATGAAAACAACATCCCTTCTTCACGCCATAAAATTTCCTTGAGTTTAAGAATTCTGCTATCAACTCTGTTTTATAATGAGAAAACTTTATTATCTGCAAGGTGTTCAGTCAAATAGAGTGCTCGACACTGTCATGCGCTTTAGCTATGTGAAGAGTTACTAAAGCGGCGTATTGTTTCCTTTTACGAGCAAGCTGTATTCGACTCTCTAAATCCACATGGGCGCACCATATTGAGCATTCATTGCGAAAACCAATTTGGTTGTGCTTTATTATTAACTTATTTGTCCTCTAGATATTTATTCGGTCAATCAGAACCCTCTCAAATAAATGTAGCAGTTTGGGCTAGTTGGTACGGCATGGCGATAGTTATAGCGCGAGAACAAAACGACGACACGGAGTCCTTTGTGTCCTTCTTGTCTCTTTGTCGTTGTTTAGTTGTCGCGCTATACCTATCGACCTCTCTATGAGTTTGATTATGTCAGAAGTTAGCGAGATGTGTCTTATATTTTTATGTTGAAGCGTATCTTTGCTTTTTTATTAATAGGGTTACCTTATCTATTTTCGAGTCATAGGATATCCAGGCATTCTTTAAAGAGTAGTTTATAAAATTGAGGACATCACCGGGGGATAGCGTGAATAAAATTTCAATCTTAGGAACTGTGATTCCATCTGGACAAGGAGCTGACGAGGGTAGATCTCGAATTACTTTCGATTCTTCCATAACGAAGATTAATTGTAGAGCAGAATGCAGAAGGCGAAGAAGTCAGCAGCGTCCGGCCAAGCGAAGCAAGCGCGAGCTAATGCTGATGGTGATGCCCCTGAGGCGCCAAGAAATGCCGCGGGGGCCTTTCTTTTTCAGTACAATCGGCGCCCTCCGCAGAAAAAGGCGCCCACCTTGGAGGATTAGGGAGAAGAAACAACTATTGGGTCATAGTGTGGCTTCACGCTGGAGACGCGAACAGTGTCGCGGTCGCCGTAGCGTAGGTCTGTGGATGGGATGATGGACTCCGCAATATAGTTGATGAGTGACGTTTACTCTACGACGCGGTATGGTTCGATGTATTTCGGAAGAAGTTTTGCGGAGCGGCCAGGTCCAGTAGCAGGTGCGCGAAGCCACACCAATGAACCATGTGGAAAGTTTGGAGCCGAATGGTTCTCAGGCTGGCGGGATTGCTGCTGCCACTGGTCCTCGGTAGAAAAAGAGCGGGCAAGCTGGCAAACTTCTTGAGCATGTCGGGCAGCTTAAGACAGAGTTGTAGTTTTGAACTCATCAGGTTTATATGGAGTTATAGAGTCTATTGTATTCGAAGGTTCTCGTCCGTAGAGAAGAAAGTACGCCGAAAATCAGTAGTAGCTTGTACGGCAGTATTGTACGCGTAGGTTACGAACGGGGGAACTTGGTCCCAGTTTGAATTATCAGAGGCGACGAACATCGAAAACATATTGCTAAGATTATGGTTCAAGCGCTCCGTCATGCTATTCGTTTGATGGTAGTACGATGTACTTGTGCGGTGCACGATTCGCCATTCGTTGAGTAATGCCTTCAAAGCGTCAGAAAGGAAGGCACGGCCTCTGTAACTTAAGAGCTGGCGAGGGCCACCACGACGCAGGACGAAACTACTCAACAGAAACACTCCAACGTCACAGGCTGTGGCAGTCAGCAGCGTGGCTGTTTTCGCAATGAGTGTCAGATGGTCTATCGCAACAATAATCCAGCGATTATCAGCTAGAGTTGATGGTAGTGGTCCCTAAATGTCAATGCCGACGCGACCAAAAAGTCGACTAGGACAAGGAAAAGGTCATGATGAGTAGATTTGCCCGGGAGGTAACTTGTGTCATTGGCACTAAGCACACGAGCGAATGAACTTCCGCACCTAGTTTCACATGCCACGCCAATAAAATCTGAGCCGAAGCCAGCGTATATCTTGAAGAGGCCTGCGTGGGCGCACTGTGGGTCAGGGTGGAAATCTGCGCAAATAACAGCTCGAAGATGGCGGGGAATCACAAGAAGGCACTTGCGACCGTCGGAAAAGAAGTTGCGTAGATAAAGAAGATCATCCCTTAGGTAAAAGTTGCTAGACTGGCGGCGGAGAGCACAAGACGGCGAATCAGAAAGAAGATCAGAAAGGGTGCTTATGAGAACACTTATCCAGGGATCCTTTCATTGTTCCACCGTCATGTTGCGCAAGGTGGATGACGCCAGTGCAGGCTTGAGGGAAGAGAGGCAAACACCTTCATCCAGTATAGGTGAGCAAAAATGGGCGTCGGCGTCTGTGTGCTTACGAGCGGATTTGTAAATAACGCAGATGTCGTACTCCTGAAGTTTGAGTGCCAAACGAGCAAGTCGTCCGGAAGGGTCTTTACGTGTGGATAGCCATCAAAGAGCGTGATGGTCAGTGACGACGTCGAACGCGTGACCATACAGGTAGGGTTGAAATATTGCAAAGACCCAAATAATAGGTGAACACTCTTTCTCGGTCACGGAGTAGTTAGCCTCGGCTTTCGTCGGAGTTCGGCTTGCGTAAACGATGACATATTCAATGAACCCTGCCTTTCGTTGCATGAGCGCAGCGCCAAGTCCACCACCAGTGGCATCAGAATAAAACTCCGTGGAACCGGCAGGATCGTAGTGGCGGAGGATGGGTGGTTAAGTTAGCAGGCGACGTAAATTGGTGGACGCATCGTGGGAGGTTGATGACCAGGTGGAAAGCTCCTTGTCGCCGCTAAGAAGGTCCGTAAGGGGCGCACATATAGAAGCAAAATTTCGAATAAAGCGTCGGAAGTATGACGACAAGCCGACAAAACTTCAAAGTTCCTTTAGGTTTTTGGCTTCCAAAAATCAGTGACTGCTCCAAGTTTTGCGGAGTCGGGAAGTATGCCGTCTCGCGATATGACTTGGCCAAGAATGGTGAGCTTCCGAGCATTAAAACGACACTTTTTGAGGTTGAGTTGATAGCCGGCGTTGGTGAGGCGTGTGAGGACGTGCTCGAGACGATTTAAGTGGGTGTCGAAATCGGTGGAAAAGACAACTACGTGATCTAGGTAGCATAAATATTTGTTCTATTTGAGGCCTTGCAAATCAGTGTTCAACATTCTCTCAATATTTCTCTCAAGAGTGGCTGAAGCATAACATTGGCCAAAAAGCATAACGGCGAATTTGTATAATCCATAGGGTGTGACAAATGCTGTTTTCGGTCGGTCAGATGCTTCCATAGGAACTTGCCAGTATTCAGAACGTAAATATAGCGAAGAGAAGTATTTTGCTCCTTGCAAACTGTCAATGGCGTCGTCTATTCGCGGTAATGAGTAAACTTTCTTACGGGTGATCTTGTTTAAGCGTCGGTAGTCAACACAGAATCGCATGGAGCAGCCCTTTTTTTTAACAAGAACGACTGGTGACGCCCAGGGACTGCTAGAAGGCTGTCCGATACCCTACTGGAGCATGTCAGCAATGCGGTCGTCAATGGCACGGCGCTCCGACTCTGAGACTTTGTAGGGATGCTGCCGTATAGGCGTATGGCTTCCTGTGTCAATCTTGTGAGATATGTTTAATGCGCGACTGAGGCCAGAAATGCGGCTGTCAAAAGAAGTGCGAATCTTTTCTAGCAGGTTGACCAACTGGCTTCGTTCTGAAGAAGACGTTGCGACATTGACAGAGCGGTGGAAAGCGTCAACGAGTGACTGGTAAACAACTGATTCAGAATTGAGTGCGCTAATGTCCGTAGAAAGTAAACTAGACGGAGCGTCCAAATTGTGACGGGCGTCCATCGAATGCACGTGGCCGAGACATTCAACTTGGAATAAAGGTAAAGGCCCTTCTACCATGTTGTACACGAGCGTCTTCGTGAAGCCATGCTGAAGAGTAAGGAGAGCAACGAGCAGTGGAGAACATTTGCGTTCAATGAGCAGGGCAGAGGTCGAAAATATAACATCACAGTCGGAAATAGCGTCACACTACACAGTCACCACCAGAGAGTATTGCGGTGGTGCGGTGGTGTAATCAACAACAGACAGTTTATAATACAGCAGAGAGGCTTCGACAGTTTCAACATCACGAAGTGCAGACAGCTTACGTTCAGCGCGACAGCAGTCGATGACGGCGTTATTACTCGCAAGCAAGTCCCAGCCAAGTATCATGTCATGGTAACACGAGGACAGCACTATTAATTTGGCAATATACACAATTCCTTCGATGACGACTCGTGTAATACAGGCTGCGAGAGGTGTTACACTTTGTGCTTTAGCCGTTGTAAGATAACGACCGGATAATGGCGTCAGAACTTTGCAAAGTTCGCGGCACAGGTACACGGAAAGAACGGATACAGTGGCTCCGGTGTCGAGAAGCGTTATGACGACGATACCATCGACTGACACCCGATTGACACTAGCTAGACAGGGGTGAGGACTTGTGCATGGCGGTGGGGACGCAGTTCGTGCCTCTGGAACTGCGGCCGTTAGTTTTTCTGAACATTGGGTCCGGAACGGTGACGCATAGGGGAAGGCGAACGTCGACGTGGAGACGGGGAGCGGTGGGTGGGGCCGAGTGGACGATCAAGGGGAAAGGAAGAGGAAGGAGGGCTTGAAGGCGTAGAAGAAAACTGAGGGTCGAAAGAGAGCATTTGTTGAATGTTCGGAGCAGCCTGGCGACGGCAACGATAATGAGCCACAAGACCAACAACACTACAAGCAAAACATATCGGACGGTTGTCGTAGGTCCGCCATTGGTCGGAGTGGACGCCAGGTTGCGGCTGGGGGGCAGAAAACTGTGACCGATATGGTATCGGCATAGGTGGCAGTGAATGGGTCGGTGGCGAAAACGGCGGCGGCGAATACTTAAGCGCTGGCAGGAATGCAGGATGTCGAGGTCGAGCAACGGCCTAGACGTACGTGAGAGGTGCGACAACTGGCGGCGGTTCACGGGTGGGAGGAAGAACTTGTGCGACTTGGTCTTGAATGAAGTGGAGACGTCAATTTGCGTGGTTGATCGGGTACACAGGACATCAAAGAGAGTTGACGAGTGACCTCAGCGCGGATGAAGTTTTGATTTTCGAGAAAAGAGGGGCATGGTCTTCTCCTATGCCAAAGGTGGACAGGCGGACAAAGACTCGTCGGGCACCGAGGGACGTCGGGTGGGAAGAAGTTGCCTACGCAACTCGTCACAACTCTGGCATAACTCGGTCAGTTCTACGACAGTGCGAGGAGTCTTAGAAAGCAACATTTGGAAAGCGTCGTCCTCAATGCCATAATGATGTGCTTAATCTTGAGCTCTTCAGACATCGACCCATTGACTCGCTTGCAAAGGCCCAGAATGTCCTCAATAAAGCTTGGGAAATTCTCACCAATGTGCTGAGACTGAGTATGCAAGCGTTGTCGGGCACGGCGTTTGCGTAACTCAGGCTGGCCGAAAACTTGTGTGAGGCTCTTCGTTTCGAAGTCAGACCACATAGGGAGTTTCGCTTTGTAGTTTATGAAGCATAGCTTGGCGACGTACAACAGGTAGAAGGAGACGTAGGCCAACTTGGCGGCGTCATCCCATTTGTTGTGAGTACTCACTCGCTCGTTCATAGAAATCCAGTGAACAACGTCCTTGCCTTCTGTGCCTGAGAAAACAGGAGGATTTCCTGTTTCTCGGGCACAGAAGACAAGGACTTGCCTTCTTTGCCTGAGAAACAGTAAATCCAGAGAACGGAGAGAACCGGAGCAGTGGACTGTAGGCGGTGCCGGTGAAGGAGTTGTAGCGGCGCTTGCGTCGGTAGGCATAATGGACCATAAAATGCAAATACAAAGCTCTCAGGTGATCGAAACCCAGAAGACTGTACCACTTGTAACGGGGTTTATTTGTACAGCAAATCGCAGAAGGCGAAGCAGTCAGCAGCGTCCGGCCAAGTGCAGGAAGCACGAGCTTATGCTGATGGCGATGCTCTGAGGCGCCGAGAAATGCCGCTTAGTCCCTTCTTGTTCACTACACTTCAGGCAGCGGTACGTTTTTGAAGTAAGCTCTTATGCTAGATTTTGTCCAGCTGAAAGCCATCGTCGATGAAAATATAATTTCTAGACGTGCGCCAATTTACTCTAAAGAGTTCTACGTTTCTTCAAATGATAGTTTTCAATAGTCACTACTTAGTGTAGACGGCTGGATTTTAAGAGATCGCGTATATCAAAATAAAGCTTTCTTATTTAGAGGTTTCGAGAGAAAATCGTAACGTCTTTTATGATATTCTTGTTTAGCTTGCGCCAGCGTGCATTTATATATAGCGGCAAAAAATTTCTAATCTGACCAGTTCTTAGGGGACTGATTACGTATTAGCTTCTTCCAAGCTGGCTGTCATCGTCTGTGATCTCATGAACAGTCAGAATTCCACCAAGGGCTATAGGTTACTTTCTTCGCCGTTTGAACCTCAAATTCAACGTTTTTGTATGCCCTTTTATTACGGCGCTATATTTCATAGCTTAAATGTCATCACCATTTTAGAAGGAGAGTCTAAGACAGATTTTAGGTCATGTTGAAATATCGATTAAGTTATATAGATCTGGGCGTTAAAGCATGATGGCTTAACGAGGCAAGCGATCTCGAACATTATAAGAACGTGGTCACTATTGGAGACGCAATGAAGGACTGTTCACGATGTACTAGCAATAGCCGAGCTTACAAAGCCCAAGTCTAAAGCGGAGCGTGAATGACCTCAAATAAATGTGGGAGTTCTAGCTGTAAGGCACAATAAAATGTTGTCTACCGACCAGTCCCACAGCTTTTGTCCACATTATTTTGTTCTAAAGCGCCAGCATGTATGATGAGAATTGAAGTCGCCAACTATAGTTTTTCTTTACAGCCTGAATTAGGCGCAATTTCTAACAATCTCGTGTGTTGAACGCCTACAGGAAAGTAGGCGTTTATTAGCGAGAAAGGCATGTATCCTGGCAAGGTAATATTAATGCAAAAATTTAGCATTCAGATGATATACATTTCTGTGAGATTTTAACTTTTAAACTAATTTTATTGTTTATAAAGAACGCTAAGCCACCGCATTTGAATGGACGGTCTAGACGAAAAGTTTGGAAGTGGGGTTGGTGAAAAAAGTGATGTGTGGAAAGCGAAGTTTCTTGTAATGCAATAACAGCCGGATTGAATTTGGAAGATAGGTATAACAAATCTGTTATGGCTGAGTGAAAAGATCGGTAATTCCAGCGTACAATTTTAAGAGACCCTATGATTTCGTTAGAATGACATCAGCAACTGCCTTATCTAAAATACTTTCTTTTAGAAGATCAGTTTTTGAAGGGTTCTTCTTCTAGTATATTTTGCTTTTTACGTGCTTTGGCGAGCAAGTTTTTTTTTATTATACAGGGAATCTAGAACGTTTTAAGCATTTGAGATCCATATCCATATCTTGTGTATCCTGAGAAGCTTCCTGTGCACCATCGCTTCACCTCTGAATGCCTTCTCCAGAGGGCTCTGTAGAGTGTGCATCCGACGGAGTTATCTCAGATTCTGCCTCACTTGTCGGGTTTGCAGACTCAGTTTTTTCTGAAGCCGTACTTAGAACTATCTATGCTCCATAGACTAGTGCGATTTGGTTATTTTTAATATCCGAAAGCGATTCGCACAGAATGGTAGCAAGGCGTTGCATAACCTTATCCACAGCCTTCTCAATCATGTCCGCGATTGATAGAAAAAATTATGCTTGTATTGTTACGTTACGGCAGGCACCTGCTCTTACGCACCCTTGAGTTCTGGCCTGAATTTCAGCAACGACATCCTTTCAAGAGCATAGTCTTCTGTCTACAATTTCAAGCATTTGGATTTCACGTGCCTTGGCTGAGAAATTTGGCTTATCAGCATAGTGTGCTTCATAGCAAAAAAGCACTTTTCTTCATTACTTTTACAGTTGTTTGAGTTGTACGTCGCACCACACATTCTGCATATAGGTACTGACCTGCATCCTTTCACTGTGTGCCCATAACGCGAACACTTGATACACTGTAGGGGACGAGGTGATAGCGGCTCTATTCTGTATAATAAAGGCCACGCTTTGATTTCGGTTGGGTGATTCTCCCTAGCAAATGTAGCAATGACGGACTCCGTTGGGACCTTGTTTTTATCCACAACTCGACTACACCTATAGACCGCTATAACACCTGCTTCTGAAAACATATATATTATTTAAGTTGGACGGCTGCTGACCCGCAGGGCGCGGGTTCGAATCCCGGCTGCGGCGGCTGCATTTCCGATGGAGGCGGAAATGTTGTAGGCCCGTGTGCTCAGATTTGGGTGCACGTTAAAGAACCCCAGGTGGTCTAAATTTCCGGAGCCCTCCACTACGGCGTTTCTCATAATCATATAGTGGTTTTGGGACGTTAAACCCCACATATCAATCAATATTTAAGTTGAAGTCAAGTTGACATCGACACACCAAACGAGGCCTTTGACACAAGCTAGGTGAGGTGGAATGAATGCGCTCACCAGGTTGGTAGCGAATACCGAGCATTTAGTAGGTCTCAAACACAGAGCTGGTCAGACGAGAAGCAGAGAATCATACCCTTGCTGAACTGTCTGACCTCTGTGATGCTTTGGTGGTGTGTGGTAGCAGCTCTCAGCTCCTTTTGAGTAAATTTTTGATTCTTCATCCGTATGATACCATCGTTGCTTGTGACTAATGCCACAGGCACAGATGAGATACCATTGCGTAGAAGCAAGTCAACTGGCAATTTGTGAGAAAAACGGCACTTGTCTGGTCCTACTATCTGAGAACACACTCGCTAATCAAATGAAACACCATAGAAACGCCTATGAAAAAAATAATAAATACCAAACCTCAGAGCAGGGAAACACAGGCCAGCTCCCAACGGTAGCGATCGCCTGCTTGTTTGTTTGTTTGTAGCCACTAATTATTGGCTCATACCCCTCTGGGGGATTGGCGAAGAGAACATATAGTCTCATATGGACGATAACTGCATTATTGCTTACAATGAAAAAAAAAAGGCGGGGGGGAGTTGTATAGTGAAACAGTAAGTTAAAAAAAAGAAAAAAACCAAAGATTTAGATAGTGAGAAAAAAGAATCAACAAAAAAGTAGACACTATTAGCTATATCTTGATTTCGGGAGCCGACCAGACAGCTGGTTTTGCCAAACCCGATTAATTTGGTATGTCACGGATTTATTCAGATTTGAAAATCACTTTTCGACCCGTTTTTTTTGAGTACCTGTTAACGTGGGCTTTTATTTTAAAAAACGTTTAGAGTCTTGAATAAAATACACCTCGCATCAAATGCGTCTCTGTGGCAATTTCCCAAAACAGAGGCACCAAAATTTATAATATTTTTGGGGGTTAAATTTAAACCTAGCTTCGCAAATTGAATATCTAAAAGTCGTTTCCAAATTAATGCATAGTTACGACTTGAACCAAAATAATGTTTAATGGTATATGATTTTTCGCAAAATGAACAAAGGGGGAAGTGTCAGACCAGCTCTGTGTAAATAAAAATTTCATGGGGGGACACGGTACCGGATTCTGGAGATTATAATTTCAAGTTTTTTTGACAGACTCCACTGGGCTTTCCATGAAAATTTGAGGTGCTGATAATCTGTCCATTGTGTGATATTTTCTAAACTATCTGTAAAAATTGGGAATTTCCTATAACTTACCCCTGATAAGTATTCTAACTCGGCAAGTACTGAAATTACTGGTCCATCGAGTGATGCTCGTGACAAAGCATCTGCCAATCCATTTATTGTAATCCGCGGTGCCCTGGGACCCACACTTATTTGAGAAGTTTTAAATGTGACGGTGCTAATCCGTGGAACGCTGCAAGGGCACGAGATTTTTAGGAGGTTGTCAGAGCTGCACACACCAAAAGTGAGTCTGTTAGGATGATTGCACTGGTCTCCATCGTGAGAATTTTAAGAAGAGCTAAAATAATAGCCACTAGCTCAGCTTCAAATATAGGAGTGAAATCTGCAAGCATTACTGAAAAAACCGGCCGAGGAAATCAGACGCAATTCCTACGCCTGCCTTTTCATTGTTGACAGAAGCATCTGTAGCTATTACATTTTTCGTTTCTGCATGTACCAAGTAATCGTTTATAGTAGTAGTAAAAACTCTAAGAGATTGCAACTTCGCTTGTGGGGGGAAGATTTCATCGTACTCTATTCTATTGTTGAGAGTTGAGGAATTAGTTTTAATTACTTTGCTAATGTCTACATTTATGCAATCCGGTTTCTTTTTAACGAAAATTATCTGAGAGTATTAAATCGAGGCCAATGTGCAAAAAAGAAAGAGCCAGGGTCGCTGATAAATGCGTATTCTGATCTTCGCACCGGTAAACTGTAGAACTTTAAGAAGGTTTGAACCGTTAGAATGAGGAATCTACAGAGGAGTGTTAGAAATCGCGCTTCTTGATACAATACATTATTCGCCACAAACCTAGGAAGTCCCAGGCATATTCTCAGGGCTTCTCGCTCTAACAATCCTAGCAGTTTAAATTTAGAACCAGCGGCCCCCGAGAATAATACACACCCAAATTCTAATATTGGTCGCACATACAATTTATTTATCATTAACATCGTGTGTCTGTGCAACCCGTATTTTCTGTTGCTTAACCTGCGTAATAAACCTAACGCCCGTTGTGCCTTTGCTGTTATATATTCAATGTGTGGGCTGCGATCACAGCGCGTCTTCATCTTCCGATTGTACTCGAGGCTGTTTGTTTGTTTGTTTGTTTGTTTGTTTCCCTGGGATGATGGCTGATACCCACACAGTGTGATGGGCCAAGAAAGTGTAATGCAGTTTTTCTGTGATCATTTTAACTATGTGTAATAAATTTGTATTACAATATGACTAACGTAAAGAAAACCAAATAAGCAGAGAGCAAACGAGAGAGAAAAATAGAAAAGTCAAGTTGAGTAATTTTGAGATTTCAAGTGATGTGATTACCACTCAGCTGCGTTTCTGTCTGTTTTGTCGGAAAAGCTCTTCTTCCTTATTGAAGAGGAAATTCTTCGGTCCTGGTCATGCCTTTTTGTATTGGTCTGTGACGGACGAGTGAAACTTGTCTTTCGGCCGGCCTGGTATTAGTAGGCTGATGTGTCGATGCGCCGGCAGAAATGACATGCCAACATGTAAATATGTTAATGCATTGGCAAGCTGATGCATCGATGCGCTGGCAGAAATGGCGTGCCAGCATGTAAACATGCAAAATGTAGATATTCATGTTTTATTTGTGTCTCTTGTTTACCTTGAAGTATTTTTTGTCGTTATGTTTGTTTGGACCATTGCATGTACATGTTCTTTAAACGTCATCTTTTATTCACGTTCATGTAAATGACGTCTGTTTTGTCATCATCATTATCGTACGTCAAAGAAGAAAAGGTCCGGTTGAGTGTTATTGACGCTTGTGACAATAAACGTTTCTGAACACACACCTTTCACACGTCAGGAAGATCTGTCCATTGCTCAGATGTTTTTTCATGTCAGAAGCACGTCAACTAGTGCACCTTTGAACATTGACTTCTCAAGAACACAGCAAGAGTCGCTACGACACCAACCAAATCCCCGTAGAGATTTTTTTCCTGGTGACTACGTTTGGCTGTCGGCTCCTGTTCGTAGAAAAGGATTGTACCAGAAGTTTCTAGCAAAGCATTCTGGCCCATTCGTGATAGTCACTCGTCTCAGTGACGTGAATGATGTTGTCACCGTAGCCACATCCAATAGCCGGCGTTTGCGCGCTGCGCAAATTGTTCACGTAGCCCGCTTTAAACAGTTACATCATAGCTATATTGAACTCGCTGGGCAAGGTTCCTTTTGCTGCCGGGGGAAATGCAACAGAGATGCGTGAGCATACGGGGCGCCGAAGAAGAAGAGTAGCGGAGCTGGAGCTTTGATGGTGTGTTTGGTCTCAGAAGTACGCTGCTCTTTCTTAACGCCATTTCACCTCATCTGTAAGCAAACACATTCACTCGTAACAATATATATATATATATATATATATATATATATATATATATATATATATATATATATGACGTAGGAAAGCAGTGTCTGGTGGTAGAGGCTGATGAAAACTTCTGCCATAACTGCCATAACTTCTGACAATTCGGACATAGCGCTAATGCTTGCAGGACCTCATTGAGATGTGCAAATTGTGGTGGGGCACATGCCGCAACAAATTGTTAGGTAGACAACTGCAGGTGTTGCCTATGTGATTGAGCACACACAGCCACGAACAATAGGTACCCTGCTCGAGAAAGTGAAACATAATTTCTGATATAGTGAAGAAACGCGGTTGATCTCAGTCTGAGGCAACATCCTTCATTAAAGAGCACAAAGTGGAGTACGCTGCTGCTACGTAACGGCAGTGTGGGTCCATTAAAGCGAGGGTGGCGTCCGCAGTGCCGGCAGCGATAGATAAGGCCATGCCAATGAATGTGGAACGGCTTTCAACGCCTTTGCTGAAGGTCTGAGCAAGATGCTCGCCGCCAGGGTAAATAGCCTTTTCCCTTCCTTCGCTGCACACACTGTCATGGTCCAGGCTGAAATTGGGCACCTCGACAATGAAAAATAACAATCGGTGTCAAGAAAATGTTCCCTTAGAAACGCTCATTAGCCCTCAGTCGCCGACCACTGTGGGGCCTATTGCGTCATTTAGTGACATGAGGCTTAGTAACAATATTAATAAACGGCGCAGTTCTCCATTTTCTGCAACGAGTTCACCAACGTCAAAACGTAAAAAAGGTACTACTGATAGCAACAACGAGCAGGAAGTTTTGCGTTCTGGGATTGAATCAATTATATAAAGTCCATCATAGCACCTGTAAAAGTTCTCCATAGGAATAGTCGTTCCATATCTTCCGCTTACACATGTCTAATTTATCTCATTCAGCATAGAAATCCTAATTCAATTTTCCTTCAGCACTCTTGGCTTTCATTAAACTAAACATTTACTCTGAATAATTTTAGAACTTTAAGACTTGATCGGTCAGGTAGATGAGGTGGATTATTGGCCCTAATACCTTAAAAATGTACCCTCATGTTCCTGTAACTTTTGGATACATTTGTCCGCATTGAGAACTGTTAAGAATAGATTGTTTCTTACCTGACTCTAACAGGATTACAGTGATTAATGCGTACTTTTCAAACGGAGTAAGACGCACAGATCACCTACATTTTGTCATCAGGAATTCTTCTTCGAATTCAATTTTATTGGCAGGGAATTTCAACTGACATCACACATCTTGGCGGTTTAAAACAGATGATTGAGGCAAAAAATTGTAAAATTGGTTGCAGGATAATAATTTTCGTTGTCACAACTCTGGACAAGTTAGCTGTCTACGTGAGATAAGCTCATCAACATTAGACCTGACTTTTTTGTGTGGCCAGCTTATAATTTCGTCGTGGGAGACGTTTGATAATGGGAAGAATAGTGATCAGGTACCGATTACCTATGAAATTGTGGTACACTCCTCATCTCTGACACCCGGCAACAACGGTTGATTAGCTCTAAAATTTATAAAAGTGTTTCAAATTCTGCCCATTCTTCATTGAGAGGACGTGTCGGACAGCAAGAGCTGCTTCAGTAGTAGCGTGTCAAAATGACTCTGTTCAGCCAGCAGAGTTTTTTTTTAAGTATGGTGGCACACCGTCAAGTTCGGCTTTGTGGAATGAAGAATGTACGCTTGCGTATAGGTGACGTAAAGCTGCTTGGAATCCTTACGTCACTACTATACTCCAAAAAATTGTGTTGACTATAAATTCCACGCAGCACTGTTTAAGAGTACAGTCACTATAGTTACAGACAAGCACAAATTTGACTTGCATTAGCGTTTATCAAAACCTGATAAAAGATCTGCCCTGTATAGGTTTCTACGAAAAGAAAAATCGACACTGGTACCAGCATATTCGCATTCAGCAGTGCTGTCTCCTAAAGTGCGCATTGCGAAAGTACTTCAAGTGCCTTTCGCTTCCTCATGCTTGAGACCTATGACATTCAGAAGCTCAACTTTAGTCTTTCGAGAAGTCACTATGGCGGAACTGGCAGATGTCATAATAAGTGTAAATCAAGCGGCTCCTGGCCCAAATCAGATTACAAACTCTATGAATAAATTAATATTCGAATCCCATCCCGATGAGCTTTTGAGTATTGTTAACTGCTACTTACAGCACACATAGATTCCAAGCGCATGGAAAATTGCTGAAGGTGTGTTGCTGCAGAAAAACTAGAGCCTCGGTTATGTTCTGGATAACACTCGGCCAATTTATCTTACTTCAAACTAATTTAACATAATTGAAAAAATTATTCATAGCAGGCTCAGTAAATTCACAGCTCATCAGGGTATGCTTTCACCAAGGCAAGTAGGATTTAGACAGGGGTGCTCTATATAGCCACCTCATGTTGATTTCAAAAGCTGAATTCGCCTTGCAAGTCCTACAATAGTGTGGAACAGAATACATTGATTTCAAGATTAGTGCACTGTGATGTGCCTAAAAACAATATATCTTGGGTTCGGATGTTTTCCCTTGAGAGACAATTCTTTTGTGGCGACGAGAGAATTACTTCTGCCTTTTATAAGCGAACAAGAGGTGTTCTGCAAGGATTGCTTCTGTCACCTGTTTTATTTAATATCTTATTAGCATCAATTCTAGTTCATAAAATTTTTCTCCTTACGTCTACGCCAATGATATTGCTTTTTTCTCGTCATCCCGAGATATCAATACTTTGTATCAAATCTTACAGACGTATTTGAGTGTGCTTAAGGTATGACTTGGATGGCTTTGTTTTTCGCCTAATGTTAGCTAATGTGCTCTGCTTGTGTTTCCTCTACCTCTTCCCGTATTTCTTTCACTGCAATATCGGAATGATCTATATCCGCAAGTAACTGCACTAAAATATCTTGGTATTGTTTACGTGTACAATTTATGTTGGCAGCAAGAAATATAATCAAACACCCGTAAAGCAGAAAGCGCTTTAAATTGCTACGTCGGTTTTGCAATGAGAATTCAGGGATGCGCAGGGATACGTGACTCATGATATACAAACTTTACGTACACCCAATTCTGAAGTTTGGTTGTGTTCTGTTTTCCGGAAGTTCTGAGCAAAAATTAAGACCTCTTATAATGCTAGCAAGGCAAGCTCTTCGGCTGTGTCTCGGGCTACTTTGGTGTGTTGCGAATAACGTGCTTTATTTGGGAGCTCTAATCATTCCACTTGATGCAAGATTTCGACAGCTCACCATGCAAACAATTTTAAAACTCTACGATGCACTCCTCTCCTATTCACAGACAGTTTTTATCAAGTATCATGTTACTTTTTTAAGCGCCCTTGCTGTCGTTATCAATTACACTAAGTGATTTTTGTCAAGTTTTTATTATCAATTCTTCACGTTTTCCTCCAGCATTTAACTCCCCAAACCCTATGCTTGATTCCAGTTAACTTAATGTTCGGTGATATTTTCTCGAGAAACGCCAAGTTACTTCCAAAGCATGTTTTGGAGGGCCTCATTCAAGATAATCCAAGTCATTTTCCTAATTACGTAGTAACTTCGACGGATGCAACGCAAGATCTCCAGAAGGACGGAGTAGGTATTTTTCTCTCATCAGTTGCATTGGTTTTTTGCGCTTGGATTGCCTCACTTTACGCCAATTTATCTGACAGAATTTCTCGCTATTACAATGGCTCTTGAAAAAAAAAATTGCCCGCAGCTTCCCTCGGGGGAACACTGAGGAGGATGCGGAGCATATAATTGGTTAACACCATCTTCCGCTCGACGCCGACGTTTACGTTCGGCGTCGCGAGCTCTTCTCCGCGCTGCCTTGTCTTCGGACGACGACTTGGTTTCGGTTCCGCCAACACTTTGGCCGGCGCTGGTCGAAGGGACGTCGATCATTGCGACCTCGGACGTCGACGCGCCGTACAAACCAACCGACGAGCGGCAACTGAGCGAGCGAGCACTGACCTTGAGTATATTTACAGCGCGACGGCGCATGCACTGTCAGCTGTCGAATGTTCGAGAAGGGGGAGAAGTGCAACGGCGCATGCGCGCGCGTCAGCTGCCGATGTTCTCGAAGCGCGACGGCGCATGCGCGCGCGTCAGCTGCCGATGTTCTCGAAGCGTGACGGCGCATGCGCGCTACATTATACAGCTAGCGAATGTTCGTGAAGAGGAGAAGCGCACGCGGCGTGTAGAGGAGGAAGGGTGCACAGATGGTGGAGGAGTGAAGCGCGCGCAGTGTGTAGAGGAGGAAGGGATGCACAGATGGTGGAAGAAGGAGGAGGAAGCTTGCGGACGGCGCCGCACTACAAGCCTCGAGTATTAGATGCTCCGCATCTAAAACTAAGTTTTTAGCAATCAAAAGCTAATTATATTTCGAATGCTTTGTCTGTTTGTACACAATGAACGTCCGCCAAGCAGGCTCATCTTCTCAAGATAATTAGGTCTCTCGTTCCACGCAGCTTATCAGAAGCTCGGCTTCTTTGGATCCCTGGGCATGCTGGAATTACACTAAATGAAACTGCTGACTTGCTCGCTTCGGAACTTTTATATTTCCCGCTGGTACTAGGAGCTCCTCAGTTTGCTTTTATTGCAGTCGAATGATTCAAACGCCTGTTAATCTTAAAAATCAACGAAACGTCGCTCCAACAATCTGAAGAATTTTGGCACTTACAATTCACGTAGAACACCACAAAATGCCTTTCCCGTCAATGTGAGGTGAACCTCACAAGCTTCCACTGTAGAGTTCTTCGGTGAAATTTTTATCTACACAAATCAGAATTTTCAATAACTAACCTTAAAGCAGTTTCCAATGTACCAGAAATGCTAGATCACTTTCTTCTGACATGCCGCCACTTCACCTCACTGCGCCGAATCATTCTCGAGAGACCCATTGGTTTGCTCGGATCGCCATTCAATACATACACTTTTTTATCGTTTGGAGCCAGTAAGTTGGGTGCGCACCACAGTGCTATTCTCTCGGCGCTACATAAATTCACTCAGACAATCGGAATAATATGCTGCTTGTCGTACTGCCAGATATATTGAATTCTTTGTACCCCTTTTTCATTTTTGATGATTTGTTTCATAAATACTGGTTTATTGAATCCCTCTACAATTTCCACCTTTTTTTAAAGGAACACTATTGTTGTTCTTCTCTAATTTCTCTCTTTTTTACCAAGCGGTGTGTAAAAAATTTTCATTATAAGGTACAGTGTGGTCAATCCCCCTTGTGGGTATGAGCCAACATCTAGGCAAAAAGACAACGTATAAGCCAGGCAAGATCTCTCAGCCACCATACCGCCACACGAGGTAACGGAATTAAGGCCTGTCAGCCCCTTCATTGGTCGATGATCATCGACGAAGTTTCCCACAAGACGCCCTGACCATAAATTGACTACCGAATCATCTTATAGCAGTACACATCAACCAGCACCACGACGGATGCATATACTGACCTTCACATCCCCGAGTACATTTGATCAGCGGACGATGAACCCGTGCAAGCCTGGTTCAACCTATTCGAGCTCCCCGCCGCCGCTGCATTCTGCTCGGAACGGGAGATGATCACCAATTTCACTGGCTACATCTCCACTGAGGCATTTCGGTTTTACTTCACCCACATCTTTGAAAACGACAAGCGACGGAAAAACATAAAAAAGAGACAATCACCTGTTTTAACGACTATGACAAAGACTTCCTTATTACCTATAATCTGCAGACAATCCCACTCAGCCACCAAAATTCACGCTCTTTCCTAAACAAATGTAGCTTACCATCACGTTTGCCTTCTGCGCGAAAGTCTGCATTTTTTAATTGTCGCTCCAACATATGACACGAGACGTTGCTCACCCCACTGTTCCCCTGATTGCTTAGCCTCGCATACATGGTCCACCACCTTGTTTTCTACCACCCAGCTGTTCAAAGATTCTAACGGTCACTATTCGTGTCACGAGGACACCTTGTTAAAGGTACACCAGCCGATGCAAAGGGAAAATAACAATGCCATGACGACCCAAAGAGTGAAAATCAGTCTTCACGCTTTGGAGCAGCTTACTCCTCATCTCTCACACTTGGCCCACTTCTTGGCTTTAGATCACTTGGCTCTTTTCTCGCTTACACGCCCACTACGCTCGGGATAAAGCAGCGGAACTTCAAAGTTACCCAGCCAAGCCCAGGGCCAACCGTCCTTATTCATGCATTAGGACAGCTCATCTTCAAAGTTGTGGGCACAGAGAAACAGTCCCAAACAAATTTTGACCAAATAAAGCCTTTGTCCGTGTTTCCATCAAGTTCCCAGCCACCTGAGATTGCAAGCAACACAGGAGGCTTAGAAAAATAACTCTTAAGCACTGCCTTGTGCCAGAAACATCCATTAGAAAAAGCGTTGCAAAAGCCTAATAAGAGCTTCCTGTCATTTCGATGGCACCGCAGACTTGCTAAAATCTGCAGTCTAAACTTCATGATGTCACGTCCCCTGCGGTACTCTCATGCAGCGCTCACCAGTTCAATTATCTAACGAATTCAAAAGTACATCGTACGTCAAACCTCCTACGCAGTTATCTTTCAGAAGCGTCCTTAATAAACCATTCCACCGAAGCCTCTGAAGAGCATTCTAGCCTTGATGGCACATCACCAATTATGCCAGATAAACAAGACACCAGCTGACAATGCCCCAGTTGTCTACAGGAAACGTAAATTGGCGAAAAGAAATTGGCAGATCCCACGTAAAGTGGGAATCAATTATATGCAAAGCATGAATGAGACATGTTGATATGTCACTTTAAAATCAGCCCATTGTTACGATGTGCAGGTAAATTATGCCATACATAACTTCCGTGTCATGATTATCATGTTTCCATGTGTCGTTTACCGTCGGTATCTATTCACGTCACGTGATACCAAATATAGTATATGTGGAGCTAGCGAAACGGTCGCGAGCACGCTATTAGCATAGTATGTTGTCATGTTCTTACATGACACGCGTGTCAGGATTATCAAGTTTGCACCAGTCATATACCTCGTCATCGATTGACGTCACGTAACACCAAATGAGGAATATGTGGAGCTAGCAAAACGGCCGCGAGCGCATCCATGAAGAGCCCAGTATACTCCAATGTAGCGTTGACACGCTCTCACGCTGGGCGCAGCGACGCTACTTTAGCAAAACGCGAGCACTCTATCGTCTGACGCCAGACGCGACCAGCGTAAGTCGGCGTGGCTGTACGGCAACCGGCACGAAATGTGGCATGCTGCATTTTGCGCTGATGCGCTGCATTTTGCACTGACGCATCTCATGATTATCAAGTTTGCACCAGTCACATATTTTTGTCATCTATTGGCGTCACGTAACACCAAATTTGGCATATGTGAAGCTAACGAAACAACCACGAGCGCATCATCACTGTGGCATGTAGTCATGTTGTTATATAACACGCTTGTCGTGATTATCATGTTTGGATGTGTCATGTGCCTATGTCATCCATTCGCCTCGCGTAATACCGAGTTTGGAACATCTGAAGCTAGTGAAACGGCCTCGAGCGCATCATAAGCGTGGTAGTCGTCATGTTGTTACATTACACGCATGTCGCGATTTTATGTTAGGGTTGGTCATTTGTGTTCACCATGCAATCATACCATACCATACCAGTTTTGTAACATGTGATCTGAACGAAACCACCGCAAGAGCTGCAGGACCATGAAATGTAAATCATGACATTTATGACATACATATCATGATTAACATGCTATGACTAATCAAATCTGTTATTCATACAGTCATGTTATGTCATACCAAGTTTAGTGTTAATACCATTTTCGAAACGGCTTGGAGAGCTAAAAGACGTTGGTGGCTAGATAGATAGATAGATAGATAGATAGATAGATAGATAGATAGATAGATAGATAGATAGATAGATAGATAGATAGATAGATAGATAGATAGATAGATAGATAGATAGATAGATAGATAGATAGATAGATAGATAAATAGATAGATAGATAGATAGATAGATAGATAGATAGATAGATAGATAGATAGATAGATAGATAGATAGATAGATAGATAGATAGATAGATAGATACGCTCAAAGTCACTGAATTTCGATAAGAAATACTTCGCATTTAAAATGAATGTCCAATTTTGGAAGGGCCTTAACTGCAGTCATCTCCTGAGCGATATCATCCAAGCATGCGAGGACAAGCCCACAAACACGTGCGAAAACAAGAGAGACTACAACTAAGGTATCGAATAACGCGAAATTCAACCAAAGCACACTAACCAATAGAAGAAAATCAGCAAATAAAATCTCCTACTGAAAAACCATTCCAAGACATCAGATTTTCTCGCACAAAGAAAGTCGTCAGAGACGCTCCCTGCGCCTGCTTATACACAGACTGCGACACCACAGGAAACGCCGAGAAAAACCCAAAAGCACTGCTTGCACATCGAAAGCACTCAGACACTCCGTCACATCCTGTCAGAAAGCATGCAAACAAGAAGCACCGGGAGTTCACCAATCACGACAAAAAATTTGACCCCGATGACATCAGAGCTGCAACTTGAAACAAGGCGTTCCAACCTAGCTTAGTTCTCACAAGGGTTCAAGCAGTATTGTCAGTATTCTTGCTACGCTCATTCCGTGGCCACCTCTCTCCGGACTGCAACAGTCAACCTCGCCCACCTGAGTTGTTATTAAATTCACCAGACTGCTTCTTCGGCCTTGAAGATTTTGTGAGATTGCGGAACTCCGTAGGGACATGTAACTGTGAGTTTGGGCATTATTTGACTTAATCTCTTGTTTACTTTGTAACTGGTTTCATCTTTAGGGGTAGGGGGAATCTTGTGACGTAAGAAGGCAGTGACTCATGGTAGAAGCTGATGATGAAGAAGTGAGATTGGAATGAACATGAGGTATGAGTGATTTATATATATATATATATATATATATATATATATATATATATATATTTATATAGCCGCGCGTATGTGCCAGTAGTAAGGACAACGAAGCAGCGCGAGTGTCCTTGGCCGAGGGCAAAAGACTAAGAAGTCGTTGCAGTCGGTTTCCTGCGATCGATAAACTGTATTTGTTTGAGGCGCTTTGTGTGCTCGTCAATCTCGCGTCGTTACAGTGGTGGAGGTGCTGGGTACGTCTTCATGCTTGGCACCCCTTAGCGGTCCCGACATTCGAGCCCGGAATCACTACCACCCGTCGACACACCAGTCCACCGTTCCGGCTGCCGTCTGCGAGGCCTAGCTCCCGAGCTCAATTTCTTGCCAGAAACTGCCAGCATTTGCTTGCCTCTTTCAACCACCATAGCCACTGCAGCTACGTCGCGCATGACACTTCAGAATCCTATGATTCCTGACTGCTTTCATGGTGAGACCTATGAAGACGCACAAGACTGGTTGGACCAGTTCGAACGCTGCGCAAAGTACAACCAGTGGGCCACCCCAGTAGACAAGCTCGCGAATGTGTGCTTCTACCTGAAAGACAACGCCCAGACGTGGTACATCAACAGGGAAAGAAGCATGGCTACGTGGGACGACTTCCGCAACCAGCTAATTGACATATTTAGTAGTCTTGACAGAAAGGAGAATGCGCAACGTCTCTTGGAAGCTCGAATTCAAAAACCAAATGAGAGCGTTGCTATGTTCACCGAGAACATGACCTGTCTTTTCGGCAGGGCAGATCCCGAGATGCCGGAAGAAAGGAAGCTGTGGTATCTAATGCGAGGCGTGAAGGAGCAACAGTTTGCTGGGCTTGTGAGAATTCCGCCAACAGTATCTGAGTTCACGAAAAAAGCCACAGCTATTGAATGGGCCTTACAGCAAAGGTACCGCCAGCAGAACCCGGTCAACGTTCGAGCGAGTAGCCCTGTTACGACTGCGGTGAGCGTCTGCGACAACGACAAGCCTCTGCGGGAAGTCATCCGGGAGATTTTGTGGGAGGAGCTTCGGCAGCTGGGTTTAATTCCAGCAACTGAAACGACGCCGGCATTGTCTTTTGTCGCTGATGTTCTCCAATATGAGGTCCACCAGGCTCTCTCTTCATCCGGCTATAATGGTGCGCGACGACATTTCACTTATGCTGATGCAGTCCGACGCCCCGTCGTCGCGCCTTCAGCACAACAGACTCCAATGACTGGACCACCACCAACCCTGCAAACACAGCCGCTGTCACCGCCGACGTCTTTCCCAACCGCACCAATCTCGCCGACAAGACGAATGCCATTTAGCCAAAATGCGAATGAAGCCCACAACGTGGTTCAATAGCGAGTCCCCATTTACCTACCAGCATCGTAAAACCGATTTGTGGCGTACCGCTGACCGTCGACCAGTATGTTTTCATTGTGGCGAGCCGGGCACGTTTACAGAGTTTGCCGTTATCGCCACGCTCAGTACTCGGTATTTACTCGCTACCATGATTACGCTACGTACGGCGATCGACGCACGAACAATGACACTCCTATGAAAACACCGCCTCACAATACACTTAGGCCCGGGTCACGTTCTCCATCTCCTGCACGGGGCACTTCACTTAATCGTCGCAGTTTTGCCGACGTCACCAGGGGCAGGTCCCCTAGCCCGCGACGGAAATACTAGACGCAGCGACCTCGGGGGGTAGGGTTGCCATTAATCGAACTTCCGAACAGCCCCCATTGCAGACATATAACAGCTCGAAGCCACTGATGCCGAAGACAACGACAGCAATGACTAATCCGACGAATGGAACAGCTGCCGACGTAACCGACGTTAACAGCGCTGACCTCGTTGTTCACATTGACGGCGACCAAGTGACGGCTCTAGTGGACACCGGCTCCCACTTTTCTATAATAAGCCTGCAGCTAGCCGACAGACTAAGGAAGGTCAAGATGCCATAACAAGGACCCACTATAAGAACTGCAGGAGGTCAGTTGATGACACCGGTTGGAAAGTGCACGAGCCGACTCTTCATCGCTGGTTCCACCTTTGTCGCCACCCTCGTCATTCTTCACGAGTGCTGTAAACAGCTCATATTGGGAATGGATTTCTTGCGCGAACTCGGGGCTGTGATTGACATTCGTGACAGCAGCGTAACGTTGACTGTAAGCTCGGAGACTGCTACAGTTGAGGAACACCAGCCATCTCGCTTCCGTATTGCCGATGACGTCGTCATACTGCCACCATGAAGTTGTTCCCTCGTATTCGTGAACTGTGACAAGTTACAAAACGGTAGTGGCATCGCTGAACACATCAAGGAGCTCGAATTCACTAGCGGCATTTCTGTTGCCAGGGCTGTCATCACTGTTAGTGACGGATGCGCTTAACTACTATTGACAAATTTCAGCAGAGAACGCCGACACATAGTTAAAGGCACGGCTATTGTCTATTTTGCGAACTCTCGCAAACAGAAGATGTTCATTTAGTGGAGGAAGCAGCAGCGTCTACTATCACTACACCGACACCTGTCAACGTTGGTCCAATGTTATCTCCCATTGAGCGAGACCGCCTTCTCACGCTGATCAACAAGTTCTACGGCTGCTTCTCATCCACCTCAAGAGTTGGTCAAACGGCACTGACGAAACACCGTATCATCACGGATTCCGACGCCAGACCTATCCGGCAAAATCCTTATCGAGTCGCCCCAAAGGAGTGTGAGGCACTTCAAAAACAGGTGAAAACGATGCTAGAAGATGGTGTTATTCGGCCATCTAACAGTCCTTGGGCGTCACCTGTAGTACTCTTCAAAAAGAAGGATGGTAGCTTGCGTTTCTGCGTCGACTACCGTAAGCCTAATCAGATTACAAAGAAGGACGTCTGCCCTCTGCCGCGTATTGATGATTCATTTGACAGACTACGAAACGCACGCTACTTTTCGTCTATGAACATAAAATGCGGCTACTGGCAAATTGAAGTGGATGAGAGAGATCGTGAGAAGACCGTCTTTGTTACGCCCGATGGACTTTTTGAATTTCAGGTTCTTCCTTCCAGTTTGTGTTCGGCGCCAGCCACATTCGAGCGTCTCATGTACACGGTTCTGTCTAGGCTTAAGTGGCGAACCTGCTTGGTGTACATCGACGACGTGATTGTCTTTTCGGCGACTTTCGAGGAACACTTACGAAGGCTCGAAGCAATTTTTGAAGCAATACGCTTGGCCAGTCTTAATCTAAAACCTGAAAAGTGCCACTTCGGCTTCCATGAACTTCAATTCCTCGGTCACGTCGTGAGCACCACGGGATCCGACCCGACAACCTGGAGAATAAAAAAGGGTTTTTTGCCGCCCGTGGTAAACTTACCCGAACGACCCTATCAGACAAAAATCAGTGGACCGTTGTTAGAATCTTTGTGCCCTATACCGGCGGTTATTTCTAATTTGTTCGCGCTTCGCATGGCCATTGACACAGATACTCGGGAAGATACCCCCTTCAGATGAGGCGAAGACCAACAGCAGGCGTGTTACACGACGCTTCGGTAGCGCATGCAAATCACTCCTCGTACTGGTCCCTTCGATGAAGACGCGCCAACAATACTTCATACCAGACGCTAGTAATGTGGGTCTTGTGAGCCGTGCATCGTACAGTCGAAGGACAACAATGAAAAACGTGATCGCCCACGCCAGCAGGACGCTGTCCCGAGCTGAAGCTAATTACACTATGACGGAAAAAGAATTTCTTGCAATGGTATGGGCAGTCCTGATGTTTCATCCTTATTTGTATGGCCACCCATACGCCGTTATTAGCGATCAACACTCTCTCTGTTGGTTAATCAACTTGAAAGATCCATCTGGCCGCCTTGCACGATGGAGTCTTCGGCTCCAAGAATTTAACTTCCCTGTTGCCTACAAGTCGGGAAAACGACACACCGATGCCGACTGTCTTTCTCGGGCTCCTGTTCAGACAGCATCCCCGGACAACGACGATGACGACACGGCCTTTCTCGGAATTGTGGACACTGCCACCTTTTCTCAATAGCAGCGTGGCGATGCTGAGCTGCTACCACTTATAGATTACCTACAATGGCGAACAAATAGCGTTCCGAAGTTATTTGCGAGAGGGCTGCCTTCGTACTGCTTGCGAAATGACGTTCTTTATAAGAGAAACTTTTCACCAACCGGCAGCAGCTACTTGCTCGTCATTCCTTTTCTGCTTCGCCGTGAGGTACTGCAAGCCTGTCATGACGAACTTACCGTTGTTCACTTGGGTTACGCAAGAACCATGGCGAGGATAAGGCAGACCTATTACTGACCAAGACTTGCCGAAGTTGTCAAAACTTACATGCAGGCATGTCTAGTTTGCCAGCGCCACAAGCCACCATCCATCAAACCAGCTGGCCTGCTGCAGCCTGTCTGAGTGCCGGCGACACTGTTTGCACAAATTGGCATGGATTTTCTGGGCTCCTACCCAAAGTCTGCCAAGGAAACAGGTGGATAATCGTCGGCACGGATTACCTGACCCGATACGCGGAGACATGCGCTCTGCCACGGAACGCGACAGCTGAAGCGGCGCAATTTTTCATCGAAACCATCGTCTTAAGACACGGTGCTCCCGCAATAGTCATCACCGAGAGAGTTGTGCGTTCATGGCCGAGCTTTTGGACACCATTTTCCGACTAAGTGGTACAGCTCACAGGAAGACAACGGCGTATCATCTCCAGACCAATGGGCACACCGAACGCCTCCACAAGACCCTGGCTGACATGATAAGCATGTACGTAGATGTAGAGCACAAGAACTGGGACATCATTTTGCCTTACGTCACGTTCGCGTACAACACGGCTCGTCAGGTGACCACTCGGAAGACACCCTTTAGTCTCCTTTACGGACGCGAGGTTACGACGACGTTAGACGCAATGCTCCCTCATGAAAGTGATGACAATGAGACGGACGCCAAAGAGTTTACCCAGCTAGCAGAAGATGCCGGACAACTTGCCAGGTTGCTAATCACCAAACAGCAAGACGACGATGCCAAACATTACAACCTCAGGCACAGACCCGTCATATACAACGTGGACGACAAAGTATGAATCTGGACACCTATTTGTCAGCCTGGGCCCTCCGAAAAGCTGTTGCGAAAATACTTCGGACCCTACAAGGTTCTGCGACGCATCAGTGACGTTAACTACGAGGTTGTTTCGGACGGCGTGCACTGTTCAAAGCGGCGCAGACATTCACCAGAAATTGTCCACGTGCTTCGGATGAAGCCTTACTTTCAGTGAATAACTGCGCAGTTTTGGTTTCACCTTGCTTCTCAAACGTTTAACATCAGGATGATTTTTTTAAGGGAGAATAATGCCACGCGTATGTGCCAGTGGTGAGGACAACGAAGCAGCGCAAGTGTCTATGGCTGAGGGCAAAAGACGAAGAAGTCGTTGCAGTCTGTTTCCTGCGATCAATAAATCAAATTTGTTGGAGGCGCTTTGTGTGCTCGTCAATCTCGCGTCGTCAAAATGTATATTTAGATAATTTCAAGGTAAAAAATTATTCACTCCCGCAAGCTCTTTATGTACACAATTATCCGCTAGAAATGTGTCCCGCCTGGAGGCGCTATAGTATTTCTTCTATTTACCACAAGTGAAATTGTCTCAAAAGGCTGGTTTCAAGAGTGCCGTCCCGCTGGTTTGAACCGCAGTGGCAATGCACGCACGCATCGTACCTTTAACGCATGCAGTTTTTACTACAGGCCGTGGTCCTGTGGTCTTGCACGCACATTCGCATATCACATCAGGGAGGACGCTTGTGCATCTTCTTTTTTCACGAAACATTTACGTTCAAGTTGAACGCAGACGAAGGTAATTTCGTTTGCCACAACAGTCGGGTTTCGGAAAGGGGTGAGCAGATAGTCGGAAGAATGAAACTGGGGGCAAACTTTTGTGCATAATCGACACTTTTAGTGCACTGCCCAAGCATATTATACTCATGTGAGAGTAGTTAGGCAGCGCTCTTACTTTGGTTAAAAGCTTTTTTCGTGGGTCGCTTGTGCTTGAATAGCCCGCTGCATGTACAGCTTCTTCTTCCATTAAGCATTTGAGTTGTTTGCTATCCCTATCATTGCTGTGGTGTGGGACCAAAATTTATTCTTTGCTTTTCTCGCAAGCCTATCCTCAATGTCTTTGATCTCTGCGTACCTTTTTTTAATTAAAAATATGAATTTAAAAGCCCCTATCACGTCATATGGCATGTCAGGAGCACATATTTCTGTTGTGAGAAGAACATATAAGCCCGTTTTTTTAAGTAGCAAACTAATACCACTCTCGTAGGTGTTTAACAAGCCAAACTGTATTACTATTATATCTTTCAATTAGGAAAAAGCTGCATTGAACTTTTCACGCCCCTGTTGAAATTAAGATACTTATATAAAAAACAAAATCATATTGTTACGATGGAATGATCTCGTGTTAAACAGGCAAATATGCAAAGTGGGGAACAATTCCTGTTCTATAAAGCGTAAATAAGGCAAACCATTCCGACTTTCACACTTGCTTCATAGTTAAGCTGCCACCTTCTACATTGTCATGGCCATGTGCAAATATTCCTGTTCAGACGCAAGTGTTGTGCATGTTCGTTTTACAAGGCGATGTCCAACTTTCTCCGGTTACGTCTCAGAAAACCAAATTTAGTGATAGTTATGTTATTGACGGAACAGCTTTATACAGTAATGAGAAGTTACATGTACATGAATTTATATTCCGTGCCTTAGGTTTAGAGATCATTCTTCCAGAGAAAACTGAGTTTTAAACAATTTTGTGATATATTGATGATTCATATGTTTTATCCGAACAACCCATGTTTCAGGAAAAATCAAGTCCGAATCATCAGGCAAGACCCCAAAAATAGAAAAACGAGTGGGTGCTTCGCTCTTGATGTAGTCTTATTTTTACATTCAGTTTGAGATAACGATGACCCACAAGAATTTTGATTGGTTTAAAGTTATAACAGATGAACTAATGAAATATTTGGCAAATTACTTTTCAGGATTGCCACCATGCAGAATGCGGTAATGCTCCCGGGCATTGTGGATGTCCAAGCATTATTGAACAGGTTTTCGGAATTAAGAATTGTCGATGATGAAATTTCAAAATAGCCTGTACTATCTCGAAATACATGGCATTGAAACAATCATCTGTTTCTCTATTATTATTGTCAACGAGACATTATGCGTCGATGTTGGCGCACTAAAAATATAATTTCAACTGCTTTGCTTTTGAAGTGCTGAAGCATACAACACAACAAACATATGCACAAACTGTAGGACATGAATAAAAAACAGACGCACATGTGAAGCATTGCCCTCAACTTCTATAAGAAAACGTACAAAAACTAATTTAGCAATGGACTATAGATGACCATAATCATCAAGGAGACAAATCCCCTGATGTGGACAACTAAGCTACTAACACATCCTTCAGAAAGGTTTTTTACCGCCAACGATAGTGCCTGCGTTAACAGTTGCGATAATGAGTGACGAATAGTCGCAAAGCAAAATAGCATATGTATTTTTTGTACTTAAGTGCTCGTAGGATGAAAATAAATTTTATTAGAGACTATACCTGTGTTGCCTAAATCTGAAAACACCAAAAATCTACAGGTCCCGGCACCGATTGACCAAGACTTGGAATTCAATGAAGCCATCTATTGTGATGAAACGCTTCGCACAAATGCGCCAACGAAATTTGTCAACCGTTTCTGAGAATACTTTTTGAAAAAAGTGTACTTGTTGTCAGCAGTGTCCAAAGCACTGCGAACCAGATAACACCATGAACCCGTATAGTAAATAATTTTCACCAATGTTCAAAACTGCCGATATGTAGGCGCACCTTGCCAAAAAAGAAACAAGACAAAAATACATTTTGACAGCAGCAGCAAATTTGAGGACCACAAAGTACACCACATTCTGTTGATTTTAAAGAGAAATTTGTTGATGCGCAGCTTCACGCCAATGATATGAGAGTGGTTATTGCATTTATATGAGCTCATGAGAACCAACTTGCCCATCCTTCGTTACTAGCAAGGTTTGACTGGTTTGAGTGATTACATGTTTCTACAGCGTTTAGACGCTGCCCTTCCTCATAACACGACAGGATGGTCAAGCAAAATGTAACCAGTCGCAAAGCCTTTACAAAAGTTAATACGTCCACTAAATTACAGCAAATCAACTTCTCATGGTGCTTAGCAGCACCACGTTTAGTAGGGTGCGCTTTCGGTGGAATAGCGAAGCGGGTGTCCTACAATAGACTGTAAAAAAGTTAGGGACTTGTGCAGACTAGCAAGAATTTTAATTTCAAAAATTGGAGGACCTTTAAGCTTCTACTTTACAAATTTAACCCGACAGCGAAATCTAGCTCCTAGTACACCCTTCAGCCGCTAATTGCATACTTACTATTATGCTTTGTTACACACGCCCACACACAAAAGCGCACACACACACAAACACACACACACACACACACACACACACGCACACAAACGCGCGTGTGCAAGCACGACGCATCTATAGTAATGGTGCAGATTTTCGACCTAGTTACAAGCACTTTTATAAAACACTTCATCAAAATACTGTACAGTGATAATGTGACATGGTCCTGTATTGTGAACTACGCGTAGGCGTGACACTTGTGTTCGCAAAGGGTCACACTTAGTAGTCCGTCTTGCGCCTGTTGTCTAGCAGTTGTTCGACCTGCTCTTCTTGAGAACTCTTCCCGCCACCCACGACAAGTAACGCCTTATGGTCGGTAAAATGGCAACTGCAGTACTTCACTCCTTTATTGGTGTCGTGAGAATGAAAAGGTAAATCTATAAAATTGCTGTGATCTCTTTAGACGGCATTTCCTTGAAGGAGAATAAATAGTCTCACAATGCTTCACAGATGGTAGAACATTATCCAGCGTTAGCTGTTTGCTTGATCAAAGCCTCTGGAAAGGCATAATATGCTTTTCGCTAGATCGACATAGTTCTCCATATCTAGAGCTGTTTGATAGTTCGTGTGTGTTTTGAGCGGATATGGCTGCAACATCTTGGCCTTTTTCGACAAAGTTTCATGGCTACCCAAATACGCCTACAAATCGCCGAATGGGCTTGCTTTCGTCGTGACTTCTGCCAAACAAAATGCGTTAAGATTGTGGTCTCACTCCGGCCACAACATCACCGCTTTTTACGCATTGTTTGAGGATGCACTGGGCTCGCTGCACTTCACAAATAAAAGTGAATTGGGCTACCTAAGAAAGGTTATTATCCCCTCTTTTTGATGACATCTCATTTTATTGCCTGGTCAGAAGCGCTACGTAGTAGCAATGAAAATGGTGTGAGCAACAAGAGCAATTTCGCTGTACAAGCCTCCTTTGTACTGCAAGTACGACAAAACTATTCAACGTGCGATGATGTTTATTCAAAAAGAGGAGTCGCAACGAGGCCGCGATGGAAAATGGGCGTACGACAAGTTTGACAAAGGTGGCACAGGCTCCGGTGCAATCAGAGCACGGAGTTTTGTTGTTGTTGTTGTTGTTCTCCTATCGTTAGTGGCGCATACCCACTGTGGGGGATTGGCCAAGAATCGAGTGGCTTTAAAATTTACTGTTCAGATTTAGAATGAGGGAGGTATAACAGAAAGATTACCGATAGCCTATAGGCAAGTGTGGTGCTTAATGTAATGCATAGAAATATTTACATAAACAAATTTATTCTTAGAATAGAGCATTAGTCTGATTTTATACGTATATAATTAGGTGAACATGTTAAGATAATGAAACTGGTTAATTAGTCAACCTATTAGTTTCATCAATATAGTCCCGGACGGCCGCGCATACTGTGCCATTACAGAAACCAGAAATGGAAGCTCCAAAAGACAAAATGACAGGCAGAGATAAGTCCATACCAATGCCACGCAAAGGTATTTCTAATAGGGTTTTTCGTAATGTGTTAAACCGCCTGCAGGTCAAAAAGAAATGGTCTATTGTTTCCAGTTCATCACAGAATGCACACAGTGGCGAAGGTGCCTGAGCAGACCTGTGTTTATAGAAATTTAGATTTGGTACCCGGCAACGCAGCCTTGTGATAGCTACTTCTTGTTTTCGAGTGCGGCAAAAGTCTCTTCGCCAGGGATATAATAAATGGCGATATTCTGTAGAGTTTGTTAGTGCTGAACCTTTAAAGACTTGCATAAGCGTACGTCTGCGGAATCGAGCAGCAGTCACATAAGCGGATGATGGACAGAGCGGTAGAATTGGTTCGCTGATTGACGACTTAGCTAAGGAATCTGCTATTTCATTAAGAAACAAACCTTTATGTCCAGGCACCCAAACTAATCGCACTTTTCTTAAATGCGCAGGTACTATTGCACGGAACGCCTTTGTTACGTGATTATCAGCACCAACAGAAAGTGCCGCACAAAGAGATAGGGAATCTGTTATTATGACAGCTGATGTAATTGCTGTATCTAACTTGCGTAAGGCGAGCACTACTGCCAGAAACTCAGCCACAAAAACGGGTATGAAATCGGGTAGTCGAAGGGAATAAATCCAATTTAAAATAGGGCTGAAAATACCAACCCCTGACTTTTCGTCGTATTGCGATGCGTCTGTAGCAATAATAACGTTTGTTGTAATACGGCGCAGGTGATCTTGGAGTAAACCATCCAAAATATTATAGGGAAGTAATTTGGCATTATTAGGAAAAATGTCGTCGAATTGAATTTCTACCGGGGCTGAATTATAACGACTCGGCATGATGTCGCATATACGTACGTTTAGAGGCTCCAGTAAATTTTGCACAAATATAATTTGTGGCGTGTGAAATCGCGGCCATCTGGCAGCAAAAAATGATTCCGGGGTGGAAATATAGGCTGTTTCTGAATGTCGTAATGGTGATTCATAAATTCTTAAGAATGTCTGAACAGTCAGAAGGCGAATTCGACAAGAAAGCGGAGGGACCCTCGATTCGAGATATAACACATTGTTGGCGACTGTTTTGGGAAGGCCAAGGCATAAGCGTAAAGCTTCTCTTTCCAGAAAAATTAGAGGCCGCAACTTGTAAGCTGGAACTCCAGAGAAAAGCACACAACCAAATTCCAAAATGGGACGAACACACATGCGATATATCATTAATAATGTGTCTCTTCTCATACCTATGCGGTAGTTACTTAGCCTACGTAATATGCCAATGGCCCGCACACCTTTTCCGGCGATATATTCGATATGAGATCGCCAGTTGAGCGATGTGTGATAAATTACTCCAAGGTATTTAACAGATTCCACCTGTGGTATATCCTCATGATGGTAAGACAGAGAGATGTTCACAGGGTATTGCAGCGGGAAAACAAGGAGGGCACATTTACTTGGATTAAGTAAAAAGCTGTTGCCATCGAGTTTTGTGTTCTCTTTAGTAGGCGCGTACACGTTAGTGCGTATGCTCCACTACAATACCCCCGGGGTGAAGAGTAGCCATCCTGGTGACTCAGGAAGTAGGCACAATGATGGGGTCGTAGTAGGGCTTGAGACGATCGACGTGTATGGTCTCACGTCCTCGACGGCACAAATCTGGTGATTGTCTTAGGGCTCGATGATGTCATTCACAAGTGAGGTTGCGTCATTGACACTGTATGGACCATGGTACCGGGCCAGAAGCTTGGAAGTAAGGCCAGGAACGTGCGGGGGCAACCAAAGCCACACAAGGAAGCCAGTACAAAACGTAAGCGCTATGTAATGAATGTCGTCATGTCGGGTCTTTTGTAGACCTTGAGCCTCACTTGTCATAGACCGAGCAAAATAACGGCAGCCTTCAGCGTATCTGGCGACTTCCGAAAGTGGGGAGCACTCCGATGCATCAGAGCGGTACGGGAGTATAGTGCCCAGTGGGTGGGATGGTTCACGGCCGTACAACAGAAAGAACGGGGGAAACCTGTAGTCGCTTGCGTCGTGGTGTTGTAAGCGAAGATAACAAAAGGTAATGCAGCGTCCCAGTTAGTGTGGTCAAAAGAGGTGTACATTCTCAGCATGTTGCCAAGTGTGTGGTTGAACCGTTCAGTGGGACCATTCGTCTGTGGACGGTATGCGGTAGATTTCCGCTGGATGATGTTGCATTGAGTGAGAATAGCTTGTATGACCTCCGACAGCAACACTTGACCCCTATCTTTGAGTAATTTCCGTGGAGCCCCATGGCGGAAAATGAAGCTGCGCAGAATGAAGAGAGCAACTTCGTGGGCGGTCACTGCTGGTAGAGCTGCAGTTTCAGCGTAGCGTGTCAGATGATCGACGCCGACAATTATCCACCGGTTTCCAGAGTGACTGTATGGAAGGGGGCCATAGAGGTCGATACCCACGCGGTCGAATGGGCGAGCCGAGCATGGGAGTGGCTGTAACATGCCAGTAAGGTGCCGTGGAGGTGTCTTGTTTTGTTGGCAAGCGGTGCAAGAATGAACGCATTTCTGCACAGAGCGATAGATTCCTCGCCAGTAATATCGCTAGCGCAGCCCCTCGTAGGTTTTCAGGACACCTGCGTGAGCACTTTGGTGATCTGCATGGAACTTCATGCAGATGTCAGAGCTCATATGAGTTAGGACAGCAAGGAGCCACTTCCTACCACCAGGCATGTAGTTGCGGCGGTACAAAATGTTGTCTCGCACGGAAAAGTGAGCTGCCTCCAGCGTAGCGCTCTCGTGGAAGGGACAGCATAGGGATCGGTAAGGTAGTCGAATAACAATGCAAGGTATAGGTATTTACGCTGCTCCGAAAGCACGTCAGTGATGTCGATTGGTGACAAGATGGTAAAAAGCGCTGACAGAAAAGCCAGATCTGGTGTTAATGGCGATCGCGAAAGTGCATCGGCATCCGCATGCTTGCGACTGGAACGATATACGACGCGGATCTCGTATTCTTGCTATCGAAGTGCCCAACGCCCCAGGCGTCCGGACGGGTCTTTCAAGGTGGACAGTCAACATAAAGCGTGGTGGTCTGTGATCACGTCGAAAGGACGGCCGTAAAGGTATGGGCGAAACGTCGTCAATGCTCAGATTACGGCCAAACACTCCTTCTGTGTCGCGGAGTAATTCAATTCAGCCTTTTTCTGCGCGACTTGCATAGGCGACTACGTATTAAGCTTGGCGGCCATTCCGTTGTGCCAGAACTGCTCCAAGACCGATGCCACTTCCATCGGTGTGAAGTTCTGTGGCAGCAGCGGGGTCGTAGTGACGAAGAATAGGTAGTGAGGTCAGCAGGTGGCGCCGCTGGCGAAATGCATAGTCACATTCAGGCGACCATGCAGATATACATTTGCTGTTGGAAAGCAGACTCGTGAGAGGTATGATGGTGGACGCAAATTTGCGCACGAAGCGACGAAATTAGGAGAAGAGACCAACAAAACTTCTTAGGGCTTTTAGTGATGTGGGAAACGGGAAGTCAGCGACAGCTCGAAGCTTATCGGGATCCGGAAGAACACAGTCTCTTGTGATGACATGTCCCAAGATGGTTAGTTTTTGTGCTGCGAAGTGGCACTTCTTGGAGTTGAGTTGTCGGCCTGCAGAAGTTAGACACGTCAGAATCTTGAGAAGGCGAACCAGATGTGTCGGGAAATTAGATGAAAAGGCTATGATGTCGTCCACGTAACACAAGCAAGTTTTAACTTGCTGTGTTAATGGCTGTACTTGGCGACGCATTACCGATGAAGCAAAAAAACTACACAAGCTGATAGCCTGAACTTCTACAGAAGAAAGCAGCAGGTCCCTTTATGTGATTCTACAAAGAGGAGAGAAATTTTTTTCATCTTCATCAGGGCACCTACAAGACAGCAATATATATAGCTAATTTTTTGCTGGCTAATCCCGTAGAAAGTCTTTTTTTTTCTCTTTTAGACGCTAACTACCAGCGGGTATTGCACATTAGTAGATGCATATTGTGTCTTGTATCTATTTGTGCTCACTCACTCGACCGTTACTGCTTCAAACAAACGTTTTTCAATGAATATTAAATCTCTAGGACATTTTTTGGTGATAGCTTCTTCTCTTCAATGAAAATTCAAGTTGTTTTGTGAGTGGGAATTTTAGCCGAATATGGCGCAGTTAAACATAATAAAACGGGTAAAACAGGTATGGATTATATATACAGGCTTCATAAATTGCCTCACAAGGTAAGCCTAGTCACCACGCGTAACAAACGCCAAGCATAAACGAAAGAGGGCTGAGTAATTGTCCTTTCCATTCGCACCACGTAAGCAGGTGGAGTGTTGTCAAGTGGCAAATGGTTTCGGTGCGCTGGAAAATTGCGTGTTCGTCGCGCGCTGGCAGAACCAGCGTTTCCCGCCGCGTCTTCAGTAATGTGCATCTCTTGTGTTTTGCCCGTTCTTTTGAGTATTTTCATGCCTGTAAGGTTCGAAATTGTGAAAGCACGGATGCTGACATGCCATGCGACTGATATGTATGTAGTGTTGCTTCAAAGGTGCACGATGTTTTTTTCTTTCTTGCCTTGCATATGAAGACTGTTCAGATTTCACATACTCGACAGAATACTAAAATACGCAATGCACAATAAAGAACCGTCAGCTCTCAGCTGACTATTCGTCAATACTTCGGCATTAGTACAGACGGTTCGAAGCTCACAGACCACTCTGGTGCATTTTCTTGTCCCTTCCTGACATCAAGAAACTGGCACATTGATTCGCAGAAATATTGTCACATAGATCGCACTTCTACATTCGCAATTTCGGTGGAAATTCTCAAAGCTTATAATTGCCGAGAATTTCAGAATAAACCTGTATGCTGAACGAAGTATAACCTGACTACAACACCCATGAGAATGGCCACATGAAAAAAATTGGTGCATATACATATACTCTAGCCCCAAGTTACGCGGAATGTTATCCTAACGTTGAATGAAAGTGCCCAGATGTCAGTCACCAACGTTGCCTAAAAGCACTTAACGTCCTCTTTTTTGATCACATGACAACGTTCCTTGTAACATTCAGGACGATATGGCACTGTCCAGGATCATATTTTCAACATCACAGTAATGTATTCGCAACATACCAGCAACACAATGTCAATGTACCAGCAACGCGATGGCAGCATACAAGGAACGTGATGTCAACATTGCTGTGTGACGTGTTGACTTTTATGCGAAGTGCGCAGAAAATATATACTACTGTGTGTGCGTTATTATTAAAAGGCATGTTGACTTGTTACAGGAACCACCGCGAAGCTTATGGCTAGAAAAAAAGCTGTGGTATGGCGTGAACAATTGCATTAATATTGTCCATGCACAAAAACTGCTTCATAACAGCTATTTATTAACGTATTCGTACATGCATAAGCAAGTGGTCTTGAAACAGACAAGCTATAAAAATATCAGAACATGCTTGTGCACGACCGTAAGATCAAAAACACACTTTTCAAATCCCAAAGCATTCACGAAATGTGATATACGTACTGCATTTTTACAGCATTGCAAAATACAGATCCGCTCTGTGTAAGCAATGACTACAATGGGTGAACATGTTTTAAGTGTGCCGTATTTCTTATGTGCAGAATGGCAGCAATCATTAGGACATGCAGTCACACAGCTTATGCAGGAAAGAACATGCCGAAGTGCCTCCATGCCATATGAAAGAAAAAAAGAAGACAATTATTTACGAAGATTACCTACTTCTAATTTATTTATAGTTGTCACAGAGCAAAACATGAATGGGAGGCCTACAAATCACATTTTAAGCATTCGGTAATAACTACGAACAAGGCACGTTGCAGGTTTCTTTCATACTATGTCAACTGCTGGGTTGTAAAAAACAAATACAGGTGCAAAAGTAAAACACCACTTGTTTATTCAATCTTAGCCAAAGTTTGATGAAAAAAGCTTTTAACTATAGTATTTAAAACATCAGTAGAAAGTTAATAGGCATGAAAGAAGGCACTGGCGAAATTGCTATGTGTTAAATACTTAGGCGGTCACGAATACCATAGACAGCCATTGACTTATCGGTACTTTTTAACCAGTCATGCATGCATTGCATACTATGATGGTCGCCACTGCTGTTGACTGTCTATGTCATGATTTCATGAACATAGACAATATAGCAGCATTGAAAAACTGGCACATCCCACTCAAGTACAGCTTGTTTTAACGGAGCCTAAAAGGTTCAAAACAAGAAATTGTTTTTATCAAAACAAGAAAGCATGCCGATATCTGTGTAGTAAAACATGTTGCACATTAAAAAAGCTAATCGGTTTTATAGCAACTTAACTTCTTGATTATTGCCTGGCACACATTCAGTGAAAAGCAGCTCTTTAATTGTGGCCATTTGTTTAAAAAAATATGCCTTTGAAAGGTAAAGTAGCCGACACCCGGTCAGAAAAAGTGAAGCACGATCAGTGCCAAAACTGCTCAGTGTAATTCGCGCAAACAGCCACATCCCAGCCACAACCAAGCGAGAAATATTGATCACAAAACGAATGCACAAGGCATGCAACTATTTTCTGTTCAATTCATTACAAAGTTGTTGGGCTTTTGTTCATTGGATGATTAAACTGCCTTGACACAATTATTTTTGTTCATTCAGTCCAGATTTTAATTTGTATCAAGAGGTGAGCTCAAGTCATATTTAGATTGTTATGCACTGCTCTGCATGACTGTCTAGTATTTTTCATTTATGCATTTCTAGTGTTGTGTGTGCCACATATTTTAGCATTTCAACTTTTTTAGATTTGCAGTGAATGCAGCTTCGAAGTTGATACTTTGTAGCGAGTGGTTATGCGCATCTTTGGAAAAGTGGCAAAGTACTCTCACCTGTTCGCGGAAGTCGTTAGGAAGGAAGACAGTTTTTCGAAGGTATTCAGAACGAGTAGTATGACCAAGTTCCTTTTTTTTTTCACAAAATAATACACTATGAATGTCAACTAAGAATACAGATACAATCATACTTGTGGGCACAGGAACAGCAGCGGGCACAGGAATCACAATCTTTTAGAGTAGAATGACAAGTGGACACCTACCTGCCTCCCCATCAGAGAAGCAACTAACAGTCGTACCGCCACAACAGTTCACATGACCAGTGGAAGCCACATATGCAAATTGAGCAGAATTTTGAAGTTTCAAGTCTTTGCTCGAGACTTTGCCAATGTGGTTCGACTTTAGTGAACAAGCTCGCAAGGTCAGGGTACGTCCAAGAGGGATTCACTGTTGATGATGTCGGCAAAAAGCAATTGCAGGGTGATGGCTGTGACGATCGTAGAACAAGCGATGATATGAGGCAATTGGTTGGCCATAAAGGTCTGCATTATGAAGAGGAACTGATTGGACGCATACTAGTAGATTATTAAACAAACAAAATAAATAAATGGGAACACTTCTGTAAAAAAAGCAGAGAATCGGCTGACAAAATCTGTCTGCAACATCCTAAGAATGATGTGCCAGGACTGAGAGAAAGCTGTGTAACAATCCAGCAGTGAAAAAACAGAGCAGTGAAGAAACCTAAATAGTGCAGAGATGAAACTTGTGAAGCTTTCTTGAGCTGAATGACTGGCTCCTTACTCATTATTTATGCCAAGTGAGTGAGTAAAAACTTTATTGAACATGTCCGGCGTCATTGAGTGGGGTGAGGCTACAAGCACCCTGGCCTAGATGACGGCCTCGAGTGCTTGGACCCGGGCGGCTTCCTGGGCTTGCCGGACAGCCCCCAGTTGATCGGCAAGGTCGTGGCTGAGCAGAGCTGCCTCCCATCGCGCCTCGCGGTTCGAGACTGCCTCGTCTACCGGGTTTGTAGGGGACTGCTGCGTGTTACCAGTACACTACCACAACATTTATGCCAAAGAATAAAAATTTCGAGCTTATTTACGGTCGTCATTCAGTTCTTCAGCCCAAACATATTCAGTTTACCAAGTATTTTCAGGTTGGCAATGTTCGCTGAGTTAATTAATATAACTGATGCACAAAGAAAATTGATAGTAGTTTAAAATTGCCATAAAATGGTGCTTACCAAACAGATGGCACTCACTGCATAGTATTCCTTTCCCTCACTCCTCAACAGCTGCATTGGTAGAAAAGTAAGATGAAATCCTGCTGCTCATTTTGTTCTTTCGGCACGTGCATAAGTGCCTAAAACAAAATTAAAAAGTCAATTCAAAACACCAAAATAAAACTGTCAGCATGTTTTTGGTACACCACAGTATCCCGCAGAGTTATAACTAAGAAACAGATGTAAAAATGTTCCAAAAGACAGGCCAGTTCATGCTTAAAATATTGACTCATACTTAACAGAGCAAATTATCTACTCTAATATGCATCACTCTATAATGCCTTTGTCAAAGCTTAAAGCACACTAAAAAAACAGGGGAAAAGACAAAAGCAGCAAAATTCCACTTGAGAGCAGCTTCTGTTCTGATAAACCATTTACTTTTAGCGTTTCCAAAGTTCTGTCTGTATTTTTCAAACATTGCTAGTAGGCCGCAGCTGCACACCAGTTTTTCTGAGGCTGAACCTTCACATGCATGATGTCAGGCATCCCTGCTGCATACGTAAGCTTCATGTCTTGTTACTTAACTTTCTCCACCTCTGGATCGTGCACCCTTCCTTCAACAGAAGTGCTAAGACGGCCCCCTTTTTCGGGGCTTTACTCTCCAGCCCGTAGCATTGTTCACTGTCGGTGCTATTCATATTCGTTTCAGGAACCCTACAGGGGTAATGTAGTGATTTGAGTGACACGAGTGATAGCTGGCGAGGTTTGCTAACTCATTTCAGGGGATTTGAAACGTCCCCTCCTTTACTTGATCACGCGACCACTAGATGTGGCAATTTTTAAAAAACACCAGAGCAGATGACATGTGCTCCGGCGTTCCCTTTAACGGTGGACCCCTCTGCACATATATCGCGGGTCTTCCACACTGTCTTCTTGATACTTATGTTGCTACATACATAAGCTACAAGGAAAAATATATTTTACTACTCCCTGGCTATCATTACACAAAGCCCACTTTTTTATGCTTTGCAGTGAGCGACAAAATGGTGATTTCATGGGCATGAATGGCGGAAAGAATTTGTCAGCCAAAACATTAATAGCTTCACGCATCGCTAAACAAAAGTATTGGTTGCCACTTTCTTTTTCTTTCTCACATAGCTACTTGAAACCTTCAAGCATATAAGTGGGGATCGGGGTGACATCGGTCATGATGTGGTGCAAGCGTGGTGAGCCGACGTAGGGTAAGATGAGATGAAGCAGCGCAACATTCATACTTAGAGGGCAGTCTCACACCTAAATACACGAATGCAGTGCTTAGACTTAGTGAAATGTATGAGAGTCTATTTCTTTAGCCATAAAACGAGTTCTGCTCGCACCGCAATTAATTTGTAAGGAAGGTGCGAATTGCACCTACCGAACTTTGAACAATGAATCTAATGATATCCCCTTCACGCAGTTTTCTAATCCAAAAAAGGGTATTTATTTGATGTGCCCTAAGCAGTATTCGATTCAGTGTGAAAAATTTATAATATTCGCGCGCTCCTACAAAATAAACAGCACAGTACACATGGTCGGGATAGTTTGAAGGCCTTATCAGGCGCGAAAAGTGTCTGTCGCTGTCAACACAAGTGCTAAACGAAATTTTTGGTTGACATCATAGATCACCAAAATTTTTCAAATCACGACGTCATCAAGTGACATCACCACTTGGTCTAAATTGCGCCGACTTCTGAGAAACTGACAAACGCATGTGGTGCCGAAAGCTTATTGTGAAGGAATACAGTCAACCAAGAAGCAGAAAAGGATGCCTGCTTCGGCGTTCAATTGTTTTAAGACAAACGCATATGGGATCTTGGGAGTCTTTTTGGGACAGAAATTTCACACGCCACCTGCGCACTAACTGGGCTTTCACAAATGCCGTAGTAGACCTGTCAGAAGCTGATCAGTTTGTGCACATAGTACTGCAGATATTTTCATTCCAGTTTAAGAACAGCAGCACAGTGGTGTAGTGATCACAAGAAACGATTGCTTCATTAGTGCTCACCTATAAGAGTACTCATAGCACTAGCATGATATATGGATATTGCAAAATCTCACGCACAGTAATTTTTAAGGTTCCAATTCTTTTGTTTCAAACTTAAAATTGCCTTACTCCTCCGCCCTCTTTGTGCGTCTACCCTCTTGAGTGTCTGGACAGCGCACTAACTGATTGGGAGCCTTGGCTTAGAGAGTGGAAGCTGCGAAACCAGTCCGGGTATGGCATTTGTCATTTAGGAGGTGCAGGGGAATAGGCGGCTCGCACATTTGTGGCTGCACCCATCGAGCACTCGAAGTTCATTGAAGAAATACGCTTGAGTGCGTCGACGTTTTTCGTGAACGTCTAATTTTCTAGGTGTCTATGGTGGCTGATGGTGACAGTGAATGCGTCATGTCCGCTAAGGTCAGTCAAGGCCGAGTGCCTAGAGAGTAAGATATAACATGACCTACATGAGCTAACAGATTATTTGCTAAAGCTTAGCTTTGCTAGTGGTCAATAGTGACCCTCATGTCTATTTCGTGCAGTTCAAGCTTTACTTCTCCTACCTCTCTGCTAGACCACTCACTGCCCACTACAGCAAGCAAGTGGCTTCACATCAATGATCTTCGAGGACAAAAAGATAATTCGCAATACATGTTTTACCATAATTTGAGAGAGGGTATTACGCTATCAAACACAGCTTTTGTGAAAAAGTTGGCACACTGAAAATAGTGTTTCCGAACTTCGGAAGGCGTCAAGACACTTGACTTTGTTTTACTGCGCGTGACTGGGAACGCTATAAAGCTCACGCAGCCATCCGCACTTTTTGCTGCAGTCAGGGAAATATGGCTTATTAACTCACAGTTTTTAATATAGTTACTGCGCACATGAAAGTATTTTTCCACCGATTTGCCCACAAACTTTTTTCAATCTTGTCAATAGGCCCTTTTCAAGTTTGAAGCGCGCCTCTATGAAGGTCACCGAAGACGAAACCGGGGGTCTGTAGCTTCTAAAGTTGTCCTCCACGCACTAGTAAAATAATCTCGGGGGCTTAGTACTTTTCAGGATTGATTTGCAGATGATTCAGGGTACCTCCAAGTTAGCAACTGTTGCTATTCTGTGCAACGTTTATAGAGGCTGCTTGGCCTTTTGGCCCCCTCTTCTCTTCCTAGAAAAAAAAGTGAGACTCGCATCATGTCGCCACGCCTTCACGTGTTCAGACTAGTCTCTCGAAAAAGGTCTAATATTATACTACTCTTCATTCTGTGTCACGTGGAACAGACACTGCTAAACATTATTCACATCCCCGCGAAGGAAAGACCACCAGGTGATGAACTACGAGTCTCAAAAATAGAAGAAGGCAAGGTCAAATTCTCTCTGTACTTCAGAAATGCTTCTGCATTCTCCTTGCTACAAAGGCGAGCAGCCAAGCAGGTCATGGAATTCTCGGCACAATCTCCAAAACGCTTGGTCAGGAATGTTGCACGCTTTGTTCTCTTCTTTCTTTCTGGCACTCCGTCCCTTTCGTTTTTTTTTTCAGCAGCCTCTTGGGGTTACATTGTGTAATGAAGACGTAGAGACTAAAATTACCTACTGGGCTAGACATTGAAGCCTGAAATCTGGAGAAGTAACCCATAAGTTTTTCAAGCATGGTCATGTTTAGCTGCATCACTTTTGCCACACGTCAAAATTGACACAAGACAACTTCGTAGTTCTTTTCACAGATGACGCCACCACTGAAAATTGTTTGCAATATTTATTTTTTGTTGAAAATAGTTTGAGTCAAGCGCTCGCACGTAAACTTAGTGAGCACTGATAAAAACAAAATATGACATAGTCCTGTTTGTGTGCGATAATTGTGAATTAGCAATAAAACAAAAAGCCAAATTGCACAAACCTGCAGCAAGCCAAAAAATGAGCTAAATTCACTCTGTCTTACATTTTTATACTTAACTTATGGGAATTTTCTCCGCGAGAAAGGCTTGCTGCTTCACTATTGTAAATTTCAGATTTTTATCTTGGAGACTTTTTCCAACTTGTCGGTAATGCCTGAACAAGTGCATCCATTAGTTTGTGAATTCAAGCAGATATTATTCATGAGCTGTTCGTCAGAATGCGAAACAACTTCGAATAGACAATAGGTACAATAGCCTGGAAACCATTAAATATTGTTATTCTACACAAAAAAAGTTATTTACTCGTAAACCTACATTGTTCTGCACTTTTTGACTGAAGCCTGCATGACTTTTCTATCGCTTTACTGGCTACGATTTTTCACATAAACCTTACATAATGCTTTATAAAAATGCTCAGGAAATTTCATTTCGTCATGTGGAACAGTTTCACCATACTTGCAGTGCAACGAAGGCTTGTACAACAAAAACACTGGTCTTTTTTCGAACTGTTTTGACTGCTATGCGAAAACCGTTTCAGACTAGGCGACAATACTAGCTGTCTTTAGAAATTGGAGAATGCAAGCTTTTTAGTACAATACAATTCACATCAATAGGCTGAGCGAACAACGTCAGCAAACAGTGTATAAAATGCAGAGCGGGTGCTGCCGGGGTGGGACTGTCACCCTATGAAATCATTTTGTTTGGCTAGTTGGTACATGCTTACTTAATTCTAAAGATGCATATCATCGGGGAAGAAAATTCAGGACAGAACAAGAAGGGCGTCACTCGCAACTAACTTTATTCTCAGTAGAAGTGAGAGAAGGCACCTACAAACCTGCGGAGCGCCTTCAGGATTGTGGGCTGCGAGAAACTCAGCAATTGCGCGAAGCTTGTTTGGGTCAGGCAGCGCATCATTTTTCGAAACATGTCTCAATAATGTTAGCTTGCAGGCCACGAAACAGCCCTTTTTGATGTTGACCGTTACATAAGCTCCAACCCGTTACATAAGCTTGTTGTTGTTGTTGTTCTTTTTCTCTGCAAATAGCTCGTACACAAAGGAGAGTATTGGCCGATTAGAAAGTGAATTTGCCTGATACTTCCAGCACTGCATCATTTGAAAAAAAAGCTTTTGTTATTTATATATGATTTGAAGTGCCAATTGCAAATTTGCAGAAAAAATAAAAATAAAGAGACCGTAATTTAGCAAGAAAATTGTTTAGTCGCAGTGATGTATTTCTGAACGGCGAATAAAACATCTCTGTGGCTGAAACCCAATGCAGAGGCTCCAAATAAAAGAAGATCAGGTTCTAAAAATTGCAAGCCAAAATTTTGAAGAGGTGGGGCTAGTATGCTTTGCCTGAATAAATCGAAACGGCGACCATGTAGTACAAAATGACCCATCATTTCCTCTTGATTACAATCAATGCAAATTGGGGAATTCGATAAACCTGATCTATGCGAGTAAAAATTTAAAGAGGTAACGCGGCAACAATTTTATGTGTTGACAAATTCCGTCATCCATGAACTAGACAGTTCACTGCGTCAGAGAAATAACAAATGGTTGTACTCCGGAGAAGCCGTCAGTGCAGCCCTGCTGAAAAGTTCCGTATGAGATCTTACGGAAAACATGGGGACTTAGTATGACTTCCTTATGAACTATACAGAAAAGATATGGATTTTTATGGAAGTATACGGAAGTTGTATGGCATATACGGAAGACATTTTAAGGAAAATATGGAAAGATATGGAAATTATATGGAATATACCGAATATTTCTTATGGAAGATATGGAAAGATACAGAAGTCATGTGGTATATACAGAAAATTACTTCATATATGGAAAGATGTTGAAATATGGAAAGCTTTACAGAGTATACGGAAACTGCCTCAAGGAAGTTATATGGAGCATACAGAAACTTTATTACGGAAATCTGGAAAAATAAGGAGTGCGAGCAGACTAATAAGACTGGAGATGTTAATGTCACTAGATCCAAATGGCAGTCTGAGCTACGAATACCATTCGATCAGTGGTGGTGCTACACCGCAGCCAGAAAAATAATGTCATTGTGATTGTACGTGATGTCAATGTCGACAATTCAGAAAGAAATGGCCCCAAAAAATGAAGGAGGAAAATGTAGAGCGATAAAAAAGTGAAGATATACAGAAATTATTAGTCCCGTGCCAAAATGACGAGCACATAAACGAAAAAACGTCCACAAGACGAGCGCTCATTTGCAAAGTTTATTTCTTGAGTTATTCCTCTTAAAAACATGCTAGTTTGCTAAATAGATACACATAGAAATTTTAAATCGCAGCGCAAATGGTCACCATGAGCCAAGACGACCCGCTTAACCAGTATACACACAGCCGATAAAATAACTACAAGCAACACGTTGTGCGCGGCGTGACAAAAAAACTAAACGGCAAAATGAACGTATCAGGTCCATTCAGGTTTTCTAGAATGCGAAGTAACAGATGAACACCTGGTATCTTGCGGTGCAACCGCACGCAAGTCGAGGTACTTGGTTATTAGCTTTCATGCAAGTTATCAAGAGAGCAACTTTAAAATACAGAAGCATGAAGAAAAATTGCCTCTCTGCTTTACGTCACGATAGGCAGTGAATCTTCATGCATATGAATATCGCCTCTGAGAAGTACACAGGAAAATGAAATGGAACAGAAGAAAATAGAGGAAGAAGACAGAAGAAAGGCAGGTAGCTCAACCAGGTTGATGATTTGCTGCCCTACAGCATAGGTAGGGATAGATGGTGTGGTCAGAAAAATAATTAGGTATGAGAGCACAACTGATATGTACGGACACATAATGGTGCTTATTATTGATGCTCGTATGGTCGTGTATAGAGCTGGGTCGTTTTGAGATTTTCAAAATCATTGTTTCAGACCACCAGGCAGATTGCGCTTTAATCGTAGTGTTATATAAGACACAACTTATGGGCCAGCTTTATTGAATAATAAGATTATGGATGAAGCAAATTCTTTAAAATATATCATGGCTGCATGGATGCATACAAACAATGTGAAGCGCAATAAAGTGAAGACGCATGAGCTTTTCTTGACGCTTCAGTTCTACATATGAATGCTTCAACTGTGCTGATAAGAAATTTAACCAATGTCTGTGTGTGCAAAATTGTCCATTTTAAACTATTTATATGTATACTTAGAATTCCTACTTCGAGTGAAGCTACGTAGCACTCCATAACTCTTCCTTTTATTAAGGGTATTTTTCAAACAATGAACATTATTCATTTTCTGTCTCTTGATTTCATGCCCGCAATTCTAGGTTTGGCTCGATCACAATTGTGCAGTCTTTTTTGGAAGAATCAAAAACGTCAACCAAAATATATTTTAGAACTCCTTCTCGGTTAATATTGCCTTCCCTCAACTGCAACAGCTTGCGTTGAGTCATAGCAAGTCTCGCGCATACCTAGGGCCTACCCTTGAAGAAGAAGCTGGTCCAGCTGTGAAATTTATTTATTTATTTATTTATTTACAGAATACCTACATCGCCATATAGGCATTATGTAGGGGGGAACAAAAAACAGTCAGTACAAAGGAATTCGTAGCAAAATACATATTGCACAGAAAAAATCAAAATAAAAAGAACCACCGCCACATTTATCAGAACATAAAAATGCATCACAAAATAAATTTTCATACACACAGAACATACATAATGCAAGAAGAACTCCACAGCAGAGAAAAAAAATAAATCATTATTTGTTATATTAACCAAGTCGTCACTTAAGCTGTTCTACTCTTTATTGTTTTTGGAAAGAATGAGTGGATCAAAGTTTTGAATCTGCATTTGAAGGGAGATATCCTTTTGCTATTGTCACAGTGAGTGGATGTGTAGGGGGGTTGAACAAGGTAGCTATGGGGATTGATTCCTGTTTAGAGTAATAAATATATCTGGTGTAACAGTTTAGGCCGTAGTTTTTTGTCTACGTACACATAGCAGATCCCATCCCAAAGTGGCCTTCATTTGTGAAGCGCTGGCGTAGGGGCTATAACTATTTAAAACAAACCTTGCTGCTTGATTATGAAGTTTTCCTATTTTATTTTTAATAGTCTTGGTGGGGGTCCCATACTACGCATGCATAATCAGCATGAACCTGGCCTGCAGAAAATATAAAGTTTCCTTGATTTCGCGCGTCGCCTGTTTGAAATTCTTTCGAATAAAGTAAAACATCCTACTAGCTTTTGCTATGGCCGTGTCAATGTGTTTGTTCCATGTAAACGATTCAGTAAAATGAACACCGAGATACTTATAATCGCAGTGTGTGTTATTAAGTACGCCATAGATGTTATATGGATGGAATGATTTGGATATTTTTCTTGAGAAGCTTACACAGCAACACTTTTTGATGTTTAAATTCATTTTTCATGTTTTGCACCAGTCCGCTATGTGATCTAGGTCGGTTTGCAAAACGCAAGTATCAGATTCAGTCGTGATTTCTCTGTATATGACGCAGTCGTCAGCAAATAATTTTATGGGTGATGTAATGTTTTCAACTATGTTGTTTATGTAGATTAGGAAAAGTAAGGGTCCTAAAACGCTCCCTTGGGGAACACCCGAAGTTACTGCTATGGACGAAGATTTGACATTATTTAAGACAACGGACTGGGATCTACCATTCAATTACAGGTATCCACTTTTGAACCTTTTTATTTGCGCCCAATGCAGCAAGCCTTACATCCAAGAGCTTACGACACAAAGTGTCAAATGCTTTTTGGAAATCTATAAAAACCGTGTCTACACGACTATTGTTATCAATACCTTTGGATACGAAATGCTAAAATTCTATTAGTTGTGTGTTACAGGAATAACCTTTTCGAAAACCGTGCTGGGAGGGAGTAAAGAAAGCGTCTGAATTAAGGAATATAAATTTATTGGTATGTAAATTGTGTTCAAATATTTCGCAACATACCGACGGTAATGAGATCGGTCTGTAATTTTCTTTGAGTTATTTACCTCCAGATTTGAAAACGGGTGTAACGTTTGCTGTCTTCCAATCTTGGGGAATAAGACCAGTTTCAAGGGAGAGTTCATAGATGATACCTAAATATGGAGCAATAACGTCTTGACACTCTTTGAGAACTGCTGGGGACAGCCCATCAGGTCCAATGGCTTTTGTTGCATCTAGGCGGCGTCATAATGAGTCGACGCAACTAACATCACTTTCAATGTCTGTCATAATATTGCGCTGGGTGGCATTGTTTAGAAGCGATGCCTGCTCGGCAGTTTCATGCGAAAAAACTAATTGAAAATATTGATTAAAACATTATGCCCTTTTGTAGTCTGACGTCAGGGCTTTGCCGTCGACAGTTAAGGCTGGTATTGATATATCTTCTTTTTGGTTCTGCTTTACAAACTTCCAGAATGCCTTCGGGTTTTCTTTTAGGCCTTTGCCTAATTTAACAAAAAAGAGTTTCTCGCAGATTTAATCGTTACTAATAATAAATTATTTATCTCATCCAAGTGATTGTGGTTTACCAAACTAGAATTAGCAGGAAATATTTTATAAGCGCGTCTAGCTTTCCTGCCAAGTTTGCGTATTTCTACAATAAACCAAGGCTTATGCGTTTTATTTTTACGCAAGTACTTACATGGAACATGACTTTCAACCAATCCAAGCATTTCATCACGAAATGTTAACCACAGAGCCAACGGACAGCGTTCTTTGGACATATGCTGGAAAGTAGGAAAGAAATTTTCTAGTTCAGTTCTAATAGCAACATAACCTCCTCTGTCATAGCTGAACACCTTTCTTCGTAGAGCCTGAGATGTCCGTACATGCTGTACGCTAAACTACGCGACAACAGCCCTGTGGTCGCTAATACCTGGGCACACGGTAATCCCTGATACTAAGTTTTGTTCATTGAAAAGCGCCAAATCTAAGATTGAGTTTTCTCGTGTAGGTTCCAGCACGTACTGTTGTAAGTCATACATTCCGAGCAGTTCTTCGAACTCTAAGTAGATACTGGAACCGTCACCAATACCACATCCAGCACTCCATCTAAAATTCGGCAAGTTAAAATCTCCCTCAAGAAACGCCCTGTTAGGCATAACAGATAGCACATCAGACAGTAAACTGAATGACTCGCTTCTGACCGGTGGGCGATAGAATGTCCCGAACGCGACATTGTTTCCCTTGGGCGAATTCCCGAGGCACCAGACAGATACCAAGTCATTTTCAAAAAAAAAATTCAGAGCTTGGCAATGTATTTGATATTAAAAGAAACACTTCTTCGCCATGCCCATTATCTTTCCGATAGACAGTAAAACCTGGTGGAAAGATTTCCACAATACACACACAGTCGTCCAACCATCATTCAGTGCCCATTACAATTTGGGGCTTAATGGTAGCTATCAAGGACATGAAGCTATCGACTTTATTTTTTATGCTGCGACAATTTACTACCAGAACAAAAAGCCGTTCAGGCAGTCGGCAACCCTCTGTATTTTCGTTGAGGGAAACAGAATTTAGTGTAGGTCGTTTGCCTCTATCTATTTGCGCATGTGCCCTCACTGGAACCGCCATCTGCGTGTTGCTATCCCAGACAAAGGCTTGCCCACTGATAATCAGTTTATCATAACTCAGACGTACACAGTTTTCTTTGCATTCTCTTTTATCTTTCGCATAGCTGCACAGCTGTCGCCTTTTTTTCCAGCACGGCCTGGCTGAAATACTGTACGAAGTACCCTTTAGCTTAAAAGCATTTTTAAAGACAGTTTATCTAGCCTTCCACTGCGAAAAGCTCGCTACAATGGGCCGCTTCTTGTTTTTTTAAAGCCCCTATGCGGTGAGCCCGCTCAATTGATATGTCGTCAAGTTTCATCGCATCCTTGCATATTTCTTTTTTAAGTTTTCTGGCGTTTGCCAAGTCTCATTTCTTTCCGTATCAGGCACACCAAAAAAAAACCAAGTTCTCTCGACGGGTTCTATTCTCTAATTCGTCCTCTAGTGGCTAAAGTACTCGGCTGCTGATCCGCAGGTCGCGGGTTCGATTCGCAGCTGCATTTCCGATGAAGGCGGAAATGTTGTAGGCCCGTGTACCTAAATTTGGGTGCACGTTAAAGAACCCCAGGTGGTCGAAATTTCCGGAACCCTCCACTACGGCGTCTCTCATAATCTAATGGTCGTTTTGGGACATTAAACCCCACAAATCAATCATCTCTAATTCGTCCACTTTCGCCAATAATTTGTCTTCAATTATTTCCACACGAGGATGCGACTTTCCACAAGGTTTGTTTTCTGTATTAAATTCGTTATTTCAGATTCCAGTTCACTTTGTTTAGTTGTAATTCCTGTTAACTTCGCAAGCACAGTTTCCTGGCCCGTTTGTATTTCTTGAAGAATCCTCTCAATTTTTGTTATTTGCTCACACTTTGCCGCACTCATGGGACCTGGATTTAACTCTACGTCTCCAGATAAAAGTATCAAAAATTTAGAAAGCATCAAGCATCCATCGCAAATCAAAAAGAGCACGGCATCAATAAAACACACGCTCACATGATTTAGACATTATAAAAGTTGTCACTTGTTAATTGGGCACGACACTCTTAAAAACATAGGATTGTAGGAGCGATAACATTTAGTTCCACCTTGGTAACTAACCTGGTACTTGTACAAGGGTGAGCATGGGCCAAGAAAAATGTCGTGCCCCAGTTGTTGCAGGCCAGGTGGACCCTTTTTGTGGCCACTACGCAGCGGAAACGGAAACATTCTACGATGCGCAGAAGTGGTCTCGGTGTGCCGGAGATAACACGCAGGTTGCAGCAAATCATCCCGTGGTCCATGGAAAGCACGATTCGATGACTGAAGATCAGTTGCGATAGGTCCTGGCCAACATTCGGTGATGCCGTGTTCCACCGTCCAGGCGATGTTCGCCACGACAGCGAGGAATCCGAGCAGCACCTGGTACATGTATAAGGGTGAGCATGGGCCGAGAAAAGTGTCGTGCCCCAGTTTTATGCTCTGTTTTTTCTCAAATAAATTTTTGGTTTAAGTTTTCTCACTTCTCGTGTCCCTTCACAATCAAGCAGACCCAATTCTCCCCTTAGTCTTTAATTTTGTTATATTATGAAATAAATAAAAAAAATGTAATAATGAAAATAAAAATACTAAAAATTGTTGTGCAATAAGCACAGTCCCACATACGTACTTAAGCGCATTATTGCTTTTATTTTGTTTTAGTACCTAAAGCATTAGAAATTATAGCAGTACATAAAAACATTGAAAAAAATTTTAAAAAATTCAGACTTAATTAAGTGGGATTTGAACGTGCGCCCCTGAGGCGTGCTCGCGTACGTGAACTTATAACGTTAGATTGCTAAGCTATGGGCGCTGAAGGGTGCAGCTTTGTTTGAGATATACATAGAAATTTTCTGTTTACACGCTATGTGTTGGCAAATTTGTGTACGATATGCGATCGTATCTATTGTTGTGTGCATAAGTTTTGTGATTGTATATACATCACATGCATTTCGCATGTCCTTCAACTATAGATTGCCGCCCCCTTACGGATAAAAACAAGTATATTTACGCCCACCGACAAGCTTGAGCAGTCGAAGGTTGTTTCCCAGGGCTCTCTTGCGATTGAGTCGGCCACCACAGAAAATTAGAGTGATACGCCTATAATCCCTGCATCTAGCTGTATTCCACTTAGTAGCTCTCTCACTCGATGACAAATCGAGTGTGGGGCGTGGCACTAATGCGCACAACCATGCTTCGTGTAGCGGCGACATCAGCTGATTGCGCCGGCCGGCTTGCTTTGATTTGCTTCAAAGCAAACAAATGCCATGCCCTGAAAGAACGCGTACTGCACTATGTCAAAATGTTACTGCTTTGTAGTCATGCTATGATTCATTGAGAATCTATAACTCTGATACGACTACTATAGAGCTTTGCGGCGGCGACACGCACCGAACATAAAACCGCACTACGTCTGTTGCAGAAGAAGTAGGAGGCTGTCGTCTGCTAGAACAAAAAACAAAAAAAGAAAGACCTGCTAAAATATTCATAATTTGTAACTTGTTTCTTGAATAACCGTTTATCACTTTAAAAGTTATTTTGCCAGATAACATACATTTTTTTAGTTTATTGTAGCGACAGATGTTTTTTTTATTTTCCTCACACAGATATATAAGTCAAATCCATGCACAGCTAAAGCCACATATTTCTTGTCTTCTTTGTTTCCATGGGCACGCCGTTTCGGTGCGTCTCTCATGTGTTCGCACTGCTACACACGAGAGCGCGAAAGTTAAATTTACGCAAAGAAGCGCCGTTCCTCCTTCGTGCGATGTGCAAAGGTTGCGCGCTATTCCCGCGGTTTTGTGAGTGCGGATCAAGTGCGAGTCGTCCAAGGAATTGGAGGGTTGTGCGGGCACTCGAAGGACTTCGAGGTGACGGCTGACGCCTGTGGTCGCTTCCCTCAGGATAGTGTGAAAGAAACGCCTTTGCTTGTAACTAATAATGTACCGGCCAGCACCTACATTGTACGCCTGACTCTGAAGAAAACTTGCAAGCACATTGTGAGATTTTGTAATCTGCCAGAGTTGCTTTTTATAAATTGATACACTGCCAGCATGTTTGAATATGTGTCGCTGCTGTGTGGCAGGGGTGCAGTTATCACGCTCTTGTGTAGTTGCTGATGCAAACTTTTATAGTTTTAATGCATTCATATTTTTCATCTAACTCATCAGGGATTTGGCTGTTTCAGCCCGAACAAAGCATAGAGAGAAGGAAGACGGATAATGACAGGACCAGTGCCGACTCTTCTTTGCAGGAGAATACCCATGTTGGTGTATTTATTGTGACAGCCTTTCTGTGTTGCTTTTTTGCCCAATTCATGCAACGACACAGCTGTCAGCAATATGAGAGAGAACACTGAAATTAGCTTTTAAAGATCATGGTGACTAAATGCCTAGTAATTCACAGCACAAAGTAAGAACAAGAGACATCAGTATGATCAATGTGCGATGAGTACAGTCTGTCATCTAAAAAATGTATTGTGCAAAGTGTTGCCTAAGTAAGAAACCTCTCTATGTTTGCAAACACTGTGACGTCACTTCGAGCACCGTGCCAGCCATTCCCTTCCTCGGTGCAAGGACTGGTTGAAAAGGAAGTTGTTGGTGACGTTCCTGATAGCCCACAGAGAGGTATGCGATTTTCAACCTGTAGCCTAACATATATGCAATCTTTTGTGCATTTATATCGTTGCATCTGACACCTACAACTTATTTGCGTATTTCCATTGCTCCCTTGGGACTTAACACACAAACTTGTTGTGCGAATTATCACTTATTGAATATCGAGCGGTAAAGGTACTGAGTATATGTGAGACAAGAATCTCTGCTTATTATATGAAGACATATGAGGCCTTCGATAAAACGAGTTACACCTTTATTGAGCTTGCGTACGCGTCGGGACGATGCATACATTCAGCTTCAGCAAATGGTATCTTCCAGCCCGGTGACCACTGAATTTTTTTTCTGCACACAGCGCAAACACCGAGATGTACCCACTCGCAGATGATCGGGTCAAGTGCATATTTACCTTGACTAAAATGTCTAATCAACTTTTTTCAACAACCGGTCGCTGCCACGAGTGCAAACGTCTTTGCGAACAAGACACATTGTTAATCACACTGCACACACCACACACAATATTCTCAGTTGATTCAATATTCTCAATACCTTTTAATCCACACTACATGCAGCAATCAACAGTGCACATTTTTGAAGATAATGTCACTGTTCCTCGCACAGGCCACCACGTGTGTTCACTTCTTCAAGATAAACAGACAGCGTGGCAAATATTTAACCACACAGTTTACCACACAGCTAAATGTTTGCTGACACACACTACAGCTAATGTCGACATTGTAACGTGAAGTGTAAGCTTTGATAAATTAAAACTTGCCCCAAACCCCGCCCAACTTTACCAGGCTGAGCCACTGGCGGGAGTGTTTTCTCAGCCAAACCTTTCACGTGTGCCAGTGACATCATGCTGTGACGTTTCTCGGAAGGGGCCTATCGCTGCATACCTTATGTGAATGAGGGTCTTGTTAGAGAAAGCAGGCATTGTTGATTTCGTAACTTGTTCATTTCTAACTGGACCTTTATTTACACGAGTTGTCTGGCTGATATTCAGGCGAACGTTTGTGCAATAAATTTTACAGTTGGCAGTCTGCGCTTGCCCCATACTGTTGTTACTGGTTTTTCTCGTTGTTACTTTGCACCGTTCATTACTGCTCACCTACAGAAACTAGCCTAGCTTGCCGCTGTTTTGGACAAGATGCAGCTGGCAGGTGCAATAGTGTTCATAACTCTAAATCCTCAAGCAAAAATTATCGTTCATAATTCAGTTAGTTGCATTCATATCAGTACAATATAAGTTATCATTGATTGAACATGAATCTGTGTTTTTTCACATAATGCTCCCAACTTTTATATTAAATTGAATAGTGTTTATGAAAACATGGGTTTTAGCTAAACTTCATGCTGCTTTCTCGAACAGCTGACAAAACGTTATTGCATGCTTACTTGTCATGAATTGAACTGTGTTTTAAATACATTGCAATTCTTCAGCGGACTGTCAGTAACACTTCACATTGGGGGAATATTTATTAACCATGGATTGAATAAATTTTAAGAACGGAAAGAAAGAAGCGGCAGGCCGGGATACTTACTTGATATTGGCATTAGTTTTGCTACCCAGCACATTATCATGCAAACTTCCTAGAGAGTGGTTATGCGTCTTGCATATGTGTCTGTAAACCAAGAACTTTGGGTAGAAATATATTTGTCTTACAAATGGTTGCTGGACTGTGGAGGCTGTAGGGCTCCTTAGCCAATATGAATGGTGGAATTCTTGGACATGTGTTCAACCATGCTGCATCAGCTGCTTGGGGTTTTCACGGCATCTTTACAGATGTGTTGGATGCGTAAAGCAAGCAGGTTTCAGCAGGGAAAAATATAACATGGCAGCACCTCTTGTGCGTGCCTTACATCCCAAATATATCAAATATATATTTGGCACCTTGTGGCCTAGAATTTTTAAAGAGACACTTCTGTTTGCTTTAGACTTGAGTCTTGATGCTTCGACAGCAATGTATTTGTGTTTGACAGCAAGTGTTCTCGAACAAATAACTGATCTCAATAACGACGAAACAACCTTCATACTTGGTCCTTAGCATAAGCTTGCACATATCTATAGCACATTCAATTGTTCTTTTTTTGCTTTGATGTTAATGGACAAGTAGCAAAGACAAGTTCAGACTCGAGTGGTCAGAGACGTCTGTTTAGGTTGCGCCTTATTGCTTTGCAACCAGAGTTACTTGTGGCCACGTATACAATGAAGCCATATGACGTGCATTCTAAATGAAATTACCAAATCACATTTCACTGCATCTTATTATGTGTCAAACAAATGCAGATATCTTTAGCTTGCCACTATAAAGAGATCCTAAACCAACACAAGGTTCAAATTTAGTCGTGGTGTTGCAGCTGTGTATGACTCTACAATGGATGCATAGCCGTGATACTTTTTCTATATGTTGTCGCAATAGTAATGTTACACACATTGGATGATACAAAAGGGGTCCTCGCTTATTTTGCTTTTTTTCTCGCTATGCTTCTTTCTTGTCTCTTCTTCCCATGTGCTCCTCCTTACTCTGCAAGGAGCGAGAGCTGTGGGCACACAAACGCGTATGTAAAGAAAATGTAATGTGAGAACTGAGGGGCTGAACACTTCCAAAAGGCTCAAAGAGAAAAAGGTATTGTTTCTAGCTACTTTTTGGGCATCCATAGCTAGTTGTGCTGCTGCAGTTGTCATTGTTGTTCAGGACACTATTCTGAAGTCGTTGCACACAAGTGCTTTAAATGTTAAAAAATAATTGGAGGTTGTTTGGCACCCTTTATTGCAGTTACATGAAGAACTAGGTTTCAATGTGTAAGCAAAATCTGCTCATTATAAATCAATCCTAATGATATCAATCCTAATGCCGTGTTCTGCTGAGCCAAGGATCATGCCTGACCCATCACCCTGGCCTGCGCATGTGAACTTCGCGGTCCCTCCGGAATCACCTATCGACGACGTGCCCGGCAGACTGGTGATGCTTGATAGCCCTATCTTGGGCTGTCTGCCTCGCTCACCTTGCCGGAATGCCTACAGTGACCCCTGGAAGACGACTAACGCCTGCCTAGTGACGTCACACTCGACTCGTTTAAAAGGACTTCATCCCAGCACCTTCTTCAGTGGGCTAGGCAGGAGCGGCGTGAGCACGATGCCTGATCATCGCTTGCTTTTGCAGTTCCCTTTTTGGTCCGCCGCCCTGCTGCCGTGTTCTGCTGAGCCAAGGATCGTGCCTGACCCATCACCCTGGCCTGCGCATGCGAACTTCGCGGTCCCTCCGGAATCGCCTATCGACGACGTGCCCGGCAGACTGGTTATGCTTGATAGCGCTATCTTGGGCTGTCTACCTCGCTCACCTTGTCGGAATGCCTACAGCAACCCCTGGAAGACGACCAACGCCTGCCCAGTGACGTCACTTTCGACTCGTTTGAAAGGACTTCGTCCCAGCACCTTCTTCAGTGGGCTAGGCAGGAGCGGCGTGAGCACGATGCCTGATCGCCGCTTGCTTTTGCAGGTATGTTACCTCGCAGATGCTGCGTGCTTTAGAAGCGATGATCGTTTTCTGCGTCTCTGTGCCTACCCACAAAGTGTTGTTTCATGTTATTCACACATTGTGTTTTGCTTACATCGTCTTATCCTAAGCGGTGACGTTGAACTGAACCCGGGCCCTCTCAAGAAAACCCGTTCTAAGGTTGCTAATAACACAAGTGATTCTGCCACAGGACCATCGAATCGCGCCAAATCAGCTTCTGATGTATCCGTAACCACTTCTTTTCCGGGCGTTCCTGATACATTCGCGGACACTCTTTCGCAGATACTGGCTGGTCAAAAGCAAATCGCGCGCGATATCTCTGATATTAAGCAGTCCTTTAACGCCCATCTTGAGTCTCTTGAAGCGCGTGTGTCAGCACTCGAATCAATGCCGGCATCTTCCCATGTGAACAGTTTGTCTGAGCCAGAACGTTCCGAGATTTTGCATTTATCACCAACAGTACCAAAACTTGTTTCTTAAAACGACGAACTAGCAAATCGCTCTCGAAGGAACATTATCGTCCATGGTTTGCCCGAGAAATCAAAAGAAACGACTGTTTCTTTACTCGCTATCGTTGCGAAATTTATGTCCGAGCATTTGGACATGGCGTGCCTTCGTACTGAGTGCTGTCACCGTATCGGTACGGCGCACAATGGCCTTCCACGTCCAGTCATTCTCAAACTGTTGGATTTCAGAGATAAAATGGATATTCTGAGCAATGCTCCAAAGCTAAACGGTACTGGTTTCCGCAATGCTGAAGATTATTCTACGCGAGTACGTTCGTTACGTAGGAAACTTTGGGAGGCCACCTCATCTCATCGTAGCAATGGTTCCACAGTTAAAATACGTTTCGACCATGTTTACATTGACGACACTCGTCATTACTGGGACACTAGCCTTAACATGCTAGTAAAAAGTCGGGTGAATGTAAACCGCCCCCCTTCTGTGCCTGCATCCGTTCAGTCTAGTTATTCGTCGCCTTCCTGAACTGCCCATAAGCTACCACATAACCTCACCATCCTTAATCTAAACGCCAGGAGTATCACTAATGAATTTCCAGACCTTCTTTCTCTCGTCTCCTCGTATTCCCCCCCATGTAATCGGGATCACCGAAACGTGTTACACGATGGCATCCTTGATTCCGAATTTACCCCACCAGGATTCATCGCAGTTAGGTTTGATCGCTCTAATACGAAAGGTGGTGGTGTTGCTTTGCTACTGCGTTCTGACCTTAAGTTTTCGGTGTTACCTTCTCCAGCTGCTACTGAATCAGTATGGTGCAAGCTGCATCTTCCTAAAAAGTCAATTGTAATCGGTGTATTTTATCGCCCTCCCGGGTGTTGGGTTGAAAGCATTCACTCCCTCAGCCAATTCATTCCTGAACATAACTTTTCCGCGGCACATTTTGTTTGCATGGGTGATTTCAACGCACCTGTGGTTAACTGGTCGGCATTGACCCACAGCGGTCGAGATACCATTATTAACAAAGCACTCTTCAATTTGTCACTCTCTGCTGGGCTTCTCCAGATCGTTACTGGCACCACAAGGTCCAACGCCCTACTGGATTTAGTTTTTTTTTAGTGCTCGTGCTGCGCAGAATGGCTTCACTTATCAGATAATCAAAGGAATATCGGACCACAGTGCAGTTCTTGTTAACATTCCTTCTTCATTGCCGAAACCTGGTTCAATTTCACAACTTTCCCTGACTTCAATAGTGCTGATGATAATTCTATTATTGAGGAATTGTTCGATAGCTTTGAAGCGTTCAACGAGCTAAGTCTCAGTGGTGACACTAACGGCCTTGTAGATATCTTCGAGCGGCTTGTTAACTCCTGCATACGGCAGTTTATTCCACTAAAAACGAAAAAGACTAACCACAGTGTTCTATGGATGAATCGCGACATTCTCCACTTATCACGCCGTGTGAATCGCCTCAGGAGATCTAAACGTAACAATAACCCTGACACTATCACCAAGTTCAATCTCGCAAAAGAAGAACTTCGACGGATGACAAACTCGGCTAGAGATTTTTATTATCGGGTGCAGCTTCAAACTCTGCTTAAAACTAATCCCAAAAAGTTTTGGCGTTCTATCCTTCCTAAATCTACTTTACCGTCTTCATTCACCTCTGATGGTGAAACATTATGTGACGCAGCTGATATATCAAATGCCTTCAATGACTATTTTAGTTCCAATTCTTCCGTTGACAATAACATTGTTCCTTCCTTCCGAAATCGTCTCCCTAATATCTCCAAAGGGAATATTACAATTACGACTGAGGGCATTCTGAACCTCGTATTGAATCTGGACGTAAAAAAAATGCAGTGGTCCTGATTGCATTCCCAATGCATTTCTACTCCGGTATTCCCAATGGTGTGCTCGGTACCTTGAAATTATTTTTAACACATCGATCCGCACCGGTACCGTTCCCTCGTCCTGGAAAATAGGTAAAGTTCTTCCTCTTTTCACATCCGGCGATAAGCACTCCTTTTCCAATTATAGACCAATTTCATTAACCTCATACTCTTGTAAAATGCTTGAACACGTAATCTTTAAATATATCATGAACTTCCTCGAGTCTAATGACCTTCTGTTCAATTTTTAACATGGGTTTTGACGCGGGTTCAGCATGGTGACGCAACGTATTGCCTTTTCACATGATATTTCCATGAACCTTGACGCAGGATATCAGATTGATGCCACCTTTATCGATTTTTCTAAAGCCTTTGACACTGTTATTTTTTCAAAACTCTTGCACAAATAAATAAGATCCTCAATAACCCACAATTATTTGCGGAATTTCTCGCTTTCTTTCGAGCCGTTCTCAATTTGTGTGCTTTGATTCCGTTGCTTCTTCCCCGGCCAACATCACTTCTAGTGTTCCGCACGGCTCAATCCTCGGGCCTTTGTTATTTTTGCTTCATGTTAATGACTTGCCTGATATTGTTCACTGTAAGAATCGTTTGTACGCTGATGATTGTGTTTTATATCATGTAATCCACTCGCCAAATGATCACATCCTTCTCAACGATTCATTTGCATCTTTCTGTAACTGGTGCTGTTCCTGGCAAATGAACATTAACTACAATAAACTGTGTTCATGTCCTTTACTAATAAATTAGATCTTTCAGATTTCAACTACTCATTTAATGGACTGTCTTTGCTGAGAGTTTACCAATATAAATACCTTGGCGTGCTTTTTACTCCTAACGTGTCCTGGTCTCACCATATTGATTACATTACTTCTAAAGCGCTAAAAAAACTTACCTCCGGCGTACACTATCTGCGGCCCCTAGCGATACAAAACTAACTGTGTACAAGACCCTTATCCGCCCGCGCTCGAATACGCGTCACCTGTATGGAACCCCTACAACCAGTGCGAAATAAAACAAATGGAATCGGTACAGAAAAAGGCCATTAAATTCATCTTCAGGCATTATGACTCTGCTTTTTCACCTACGTCAGCATTACCATCATTGAACCTATCTCTACTTTCATCGCGAAGGAACATTGAGTCTCTCAAGTTATTACATTTTATAATTTATTAGACGTGCAACCTTTCAAAAGATCTCTACTTAACATGTTCCAGACCTTCCTCAACATGCCAATACCATCCTTTGAATATGACATCATTCTACGCCCGTACTAACACGTTTAAATTTAGCTTCTTTCCACGAACTGTTGAACTTCGGAATAACTTATCCAGTGACATACGTTCTTTGCCCTTAAATGAATTCTTGTTATCCATAAATACCCTTTGGCAGTTTGACTTTTTCCATTTCACTGTTTACTGTGCTTACTGTGTTCTCTTCCTTGCCACCATGTCTTCATTGTGCCACTACGTGATGCCATGTATTGCCAATTTGTATTTTGCTTTCCTTCGCAAAGTATTACTCCATGTTTTGTACCGACCAGTTACCCACTCCTTCCATAGCTCTTACCGGTTGCAGTATGTAAAAATAAATAAATAAATAAGTATCTGGAATTCAGGAAATATTCACAGAAAAGCTCAGGAAAAGGCTAAGTGGTTGCCCCTCGAACGCGAAGGAGATACCCTTTTAAAAGGTCAATAGCAGTCTAATAGTCTCAATATTACATGCACCATAAAATATTCTGGTGTGGTGCTTTTCACGCATGTTATAATGCGAGGCGTTTTTAATAGAACTGTTGTCACTTTGCCCTGTGTTGCTGAAATTGTTCAATAGTTATAATACACGAATCACTTATGCCTTTTGATTTTATGCAAATGGTTTGCTTACCCAGTCGGTATAACTTGATTTGGATAAAATCATAAATGCTTTAAATGTTTTTTTTTTCCTATACAGAAGGTTTCTCTTTAAAATACGCGACCACAGATGTGAACGCAGTTAGTGGCGTGCTTGATTTACGCTTCACTTTCATCACAGTAACAACATCTGCTACAGTGCGTAGTGTGACAAAAATAATGGTACTTGACATTACTGGCAGCGTACACTTTTATGTTTCAAAATGTGTTAAAAAGCCTGGTAAAAATGTGTGTACTTTTTTTTGCTTCAAATAAATATTCTGGTCTACTCAAAGAAGCTTCCGCTCATTTAAGGTCCTCAAACTATTTGGAGTTCAAAAGAAGTATCAATGCCATATTCTTCCTTTGTCGGCCTACTCACCACTCTAATATTGAGAATTATCCGACAACATTACCCAGGAATATATATGGGGATGTTATAAAAAGTAATGTCAATTCAATTGTCAAAAACCGTGAACCCATTAGTAACTTGTCGCCGAGTTACGTTTTCGTTCACTTTTGTTTTCACAATTTTTTAAAGTTAATTTTGATAACATCCCCCTACAGTTTTTTTGGCATCATTGTCTGTTAGTTCTCATTATAATGTGTTAAGCAAAGACAACGAACCCTTAAATTTATAGTTCTTTCCTTTACTCATGAATCTGAAACAGTGAATCTCGGTAATCTTAGCGGTGTGTAGCTTGTTGTTTTGATCAGTTGTGCGTGTGTTCGTGTACGTGCATTTAGTTCGGAGGGCGAACCATTGCCACCTCCTATGACTAGGTGATTTTCTGAAAACTAACAAATGCATAATGTTGCTAAAGAAGTATAGGGATATTGGAAGTAATCGTAATGTAATTGCCAAGAAAGAAAAGTGGAAGAAAAGATAAATTGCCATGGTGAGGGACAGAACCTGCCACCTGTGAATAAAGCGTGCTGTGCTCTACCAACTGTGTTACGTACACCATCAGCCATTGCCCCTTCCGCTTGGCAAGGTATATATGTGTACCTAATTGTCGTAGAGACAGTCAGCCCCACTTGTTGCCATCATGGCAAGTTTGGGAAACTTTTTTTTTCTAATGGCATCACCTAGCATGTGATGTTATTACAAGCTGGCAGCCTGACTGACGCCCCTGTGTTAATGCACTTATACACCCCATAAGTGGACGGGTAGATAACTGTCATAGTTAGTAGTAGGGCATCAGATGCAATAGTCAAAAGTTTCCAGATTCGGTTACTCCACACGACTAGTTACCTTTTCTTCCACGTTACTTTCTTGTAACCTACATTACAAATACTTCCAATAATATCCCTATTACTTTTTCTGGCAGCATTGTCAGTTCTCGATAGTGTAGTTTCTAGCAAAAAAACACGAGCCCTTTTTTCCTTCATTCGTAGTGAGGAACTTGTTATGCCAGGCTTGGTTCCGTGAGGTTGTATATGAGGGATAATTGGTCTGCTGTTAGCTCGTGTAATAATAGCGCGTGCTGCGTGCCGCTAGTAGGCAAAAAAAGTGTCCCACACTCGCCATAGTGTTAACAGGCAGCGCTGACTGACTCTGCTATGATGAAATGCACATATATACCGCGCAAAGTGGAAGGGGAATAGCCGCCATGGTAGCTCAGTTGATAGAGCATCGGACACGTTATTCGAAGGTCCAGGGCAGGTTATCTTTTTTCCTTCTACTTTCTTTCTTCACAATTACAACACTTGTTTTCTTCTTGCAGATTTTCTGGTGTTTGCCAAAAAAGGTACCCCATAGTCTGAAGAGGCAAACATAATGTGCCAGTGTACGAGTTAGCTCTTGTAGTGATTACAAGTAAGTTATGTTTTGAAGAATAAATCAATCTGCCACTTGTTTAAAGAATGCGTACAGGACACGGTGCTGGATGCACTTTGTTATTTTTGAATCGAGCTATCTTGAATTCTATATTTATAAATTACATCATCTACACATGACGGTATCACACACTTTATTGCCACAAAGAATACGCAGCGAGCAATGTTACAAATGCGATATTGCATAAAGATAAGGTGAAAACTGCACACTCAACGAGATTGTACAGGGAGCACAGGGTGCAGGCGTCATTCCTTCTGCCCGTCCTTTTCAAGTTCGAGCTATTTTCACTTCGTTCTAATCAACTAAGTAGATTGAGATGAGTTGTTATAGTGCATAAAGATGCTCCACGGGAAACAAGGTTTGTCTCAAACTTTGTGTGTGCCTTTCAACCTATATGGTGCCCGGTTCAAGAGTTCATGTTGACCAGATTGTGTAAAACAGGACACCTGTTTAACATAATAACATGGCTTAAAGCATAAAGCAGGTAATTAGACCAGATATCAATTTTTTTAGTAGCTGTTTTTTCTGCAATAGAAAGCTTACTGGTCTGAGCGTATAGTCATGCAGTGAAAGAAGAGAATTTTCGGGGCTTGTTTCTTTTTGTTTGACATGGCTTTCATGAGTACATTTAATGGTAACACAGAAAATGCTGGAAACATTTGCAAAATTTCCGGGTCTCTGACTGCTATGAAGTGTCACACAACACAGGCTGCAAACAATGGGAGGTCAGCATAACTGCTTTATATGTTTGTGCATTGTATTTTGCAGCAAAAGCATGCATTTCACATGCGTGTGAAATGCACATATTTCTCACTGTTTGCCACGATGGCAGTGCTGCTTTTTGAGGGTTGACTCCTCTGCGTAGGCAGCACAGAATAATGTCGGCACAGGTAATGTGGATATATGCTGTAACTTTGACCACTAATCTTTTTGCATGTTAAAGCATCAACCTATTTGCAGTAAACATACAGGCTGCATGACATACTGATTTTTAGGCTTTTTAAGTGCAATTTTAAAAGGAAATGCCACTCAAGTTGCAAAAAGAAGGCAGTCCAATTCACGAATTTTGATTTCCACCTCCAATCACACATACTGGCGACTTGGCAGTCTCTTTAATGACGAAATCCTAATCAAAATTTTTAGCGAAATGGTTTGGTACTGATGTTGCATTTTGTGCATTTCTCATGAGGAGAACGATAGATTCGTGCCCTACCCGTCAGTACTCCCTGAAATCCATCAGGCTATCTTTGCATAGCTTTCTTATTGTTGCACGATCAGTGTCAGCTTAAGCTATGCCATGAAAGCGGCCCACAGCGTCCAGCTGATGTGTTTTCGTATGCAACTGTAGTTGTGGTTGTGCTGAATGACCTTTCTTTATATACACTACATAACAAACTTGCTCCTTTAGAGTCAAGTGCATCTTCAGATCGATTGTAAATGTTTGTATATGCGAGGCCTTAAGTTTTATAAGAAATTCCTCAGTATGCCACGAGAAAATGAGTGTTCTGCAAAAATTTGTATATCAATATATACAACTTCTAAAGCCTCGTTTACAACTTAGTGCATGTTGACCTTGAGCAGAAAACAAGGAGCGGCCGCAGCCCCCAGAAAAGAGCAAGCACGCTTTAAGCTCCCCAAGCTCTCTTCAACAGGAACAGCAAATTCACTGTGTGGCATTGAAAACTATTGCAAGGAGTGCCTTATCAGTACGCTGTGTTGCTCTTTCATCGCGGAAGACGAAGTTGACCACTCCAGAGGAACATCACGCTGTGTATTGTGAATGCTTCAGTGGTTTTGGTTTTGTCCAGCCAGCAGTCAAGAAATAATGTCAGATTCAGTCGGGATGGCTAGAGCGAGTCGGGCAGCCATTTTTGGACATTTGTCTAGCCAAGTAGTGCCAGTTTTCGCACTGGTCCTGTTGAAGTTACTGTCACAAATGACAGAAGCTTCGTCACCTCTGTAAATGTACAGATGTGTCAGGGAAGATTAGCTGCATTGGTTTTTTTCCATAACTGATAGCATCCAACTTTCTTCATTGCATATGAGTTTTGTTCCTCACTTATGGGAGTAAAGCCCTCCACAGAACAAATGCTACATGTCTAGTCACAGAAGGCCCCAAGGCCTTACTTGTAGGTTTTGTCGGCTTGTAATCATAAGCTCCTCGTTTGGGTGAACATGAACATTTTAAACATGTACAGCGAAAAATTTGGGTGGCTAGTCATTTTGTCATTATCATGTTTCTCGCAATATTCTTAAGCATGTTGTGCAGTACGTTGTCAATCTGATTCATGTGCATAGAAGATGTTACGCAGTTTCAGGCTACTTCAAGCACCGTATTGTAGTATAAAAAGCCTGGAAGCAACCTATCATTAATTTTTTTAACACAGTCGCATAATCTGATGCATGATATATCACTAAACTTTCGTACGTATTCATCAATGTAGGCTCCTGTTAGTGTTATCTAAAATGAAGATGCGAGTCAACAGATGGAAGCATCTAGTGGGGTAATCAGGGTGAACAGTGGAATTGCCTCTGACAGGCTGGCTGATTTTGCAATAGGAGGACCTATTCTTTAGAAGTCGCTTTGTCATCCTTGGCGTGTTAGTTTAATTGGGGTTAGTAATGACATCGCCTTTTGGTGTAGGCGTGTGTGCCTGTTGGAAATGTTTGTCTGAAAAAAAAACTTTAACGCAGAAGAGTGCAACCCTCGCTTCTTTTCAATTTAGGTTGCGATGATGCAAAGTGTTTTTCTGTCCGAGGTTGGGAGTAAGAAAAACAAAAAAGGTAAAAGAAAGAAAAGAAGAAAAAAAGAAGAAAAGGGGGATGCAAAGTAAAAGTAGTGCGCTGCACTGCTCCTATTTTGCATCCTCTCTTTTCTTCTTTTTTTCCTTCTTTTATTTTTTCACTTTTTTACATTTGCATTGTCCCATCTAGTGGATGAATCATTGACGCAGGGCTTTGCTATAGTAAAGATGCCTATGTGGTGTTGGATTGAAAAGTGCATAGTACTTCATTCAGTTTAATTACAGGCTGATCAGTCTTGCAATAAGTGCTTCGTGTCTATCACCACACATGATCAAATGAAAAGTTTGCGCTTGGCTCTTAGTATACTGGTATATAGCTTGTGTCTAAAACTACTCAAAATGAATGTTATTTTGCTGCTGTTTATGGTCATGAATTTATCCAACATGAAAATATCTTGCCTTGTGAACTTTGTCAGACCTGCCTTTCTTTTTCTTTCCTATGCAGGCATTGTATGTAAGGATGGCAGTAACAGAGAGGTGATAGCTTGAGCTTCGGAAGAATAAATACTGGCAATGAGGCAATTCCACATCAAACATTCCAGCCATTTTGCCAACCATCCTAAATGTGTTTTGAAAAAAAATATTGTGCTCATTTACTGTATTGAAAACAGCAAACGGCTGAAATATATCGCACAGAACAAAATATTAGGCCACCTTGGTGCCTTCTGGACTTCCCAGGATGTTTTCTGGGTGTTGTTTGTAAAAAAAAAGGTATTTCAAAGATACTACCTCGTCTACACCAAATTTGGTCTAGGTATTGGGTAAAGGTGATTGTTTGTAGTGCATGAAGCTCAGTATTATTAGGGCGATTTTTTCCCACACCAAAAGCAAGAAAGCAGTTCTATTTATATGGCAAGTTATGTGATTACACTTGCAGTTTTAAAGAAGAAAATAATTTTTGAAGTTCCTAATGATAGCTGTTTTCGCATTTGATATACGACAACTTCCATTCCAAAGCTTCTCATGGCCCTCAATAGGAGACTTCAAAAATCATTTACTTCTTTGAAACAAAAATTGTAATGATAACACTTGCCATAAACCACGAACTGTTTATTTGCTTTCAACTTACAAAAAAAAGTAGTTTTCAAATATACAAACACATAGTGCAAATTGCATCTCAATGTGGACAAAAATGATTGTATAGTGATATTTGTAATTCGGACCTAACATTAGTTTTTTTTTCGTGAAATATATCTTCTGTGGAGTGAGTATTTATGGCTCAAATATTCATACAAAGTGCAGTATTACCATACAAGAAATGCAAACGATAGACAGTCTGGCTGAATTGTTCAAATCCTATGTTGCGGAAAATTTGCACTAATAACACTCGGCTTCGAATACTTTAAAGAAGCACGTTTACGTAATATGTAGACCAAATTTGAAAATGCAAAAAACAGCGGTACTTTTAAATTTTTCTCACAAACAACACCCCCACGACATTCTGCGAAATTCTGAAGGTACCCACGTTACCACTACTTTTTTCTCTTCAAATATTTTAACAAATAATTGTTTTCAAAAAGAAAATTACCACCATTTTTAAACTATATATCTGTTATGGTCGCCAGGTAGTATGGTTTGGATGTTTGGTGTAAATGACCCACTGGGAAAAACAACAAATGTCTGAGCATCCTTTGACGCTCGGGCAATTTCGAAAGCATTTTTGTTAGCAGCAATTTAATTAAGCCCCTGTCTTAGGCCCACAAACAAAACACAAGTAACCAAAGTAGTCCTAAGAATCATGCAGTCTCGCTGTTCTAAGGTTTGTGAAGCCTAATCTAGTGCAAGCTTCACCATTTTTCAAAAATTCAAATTCAGCAAACAGGTTTTCGAGGCACAGTGCATTTTCAGCAAAATTTTTTCACACCAGTTACTTGGATTAAAAGCGGCAAGTAGAGGTAAAAATACCATTTCAGAGGCATCGTGGGTAATAACAAAAAGGTCTGCTTTCTTTTTTTGTGTGGTGCTTTGCCTGAATGCAGTGCTTTTTGTGGTATAGTTCATTGTCTTGTGAACATAGGTATAAAAGACTAATATTAGCCTTGTTGAGCTCGATTTCTTGGTTATAGTCATAGTAGCCACAATAAAAATTATGACTTCAAACTTGAATGTCCTTTTGAATATTTTTTTCTTGCATAATGATACTTTACAGTCTTAGCCAATTTTGTTATAATAAAACGTGATGTCATAATAGGGTCACTTTTTATAGAGTCGTTCAGTTCTACCTCACCTTTCACATTCCTAATAGAGCAGTTATGTTTCAATATTGGTATTTTAAATGGAATGATCATGCCGTATGTCGTAAGGTGTAAGCACTTACAGATAGCACATGCACTCAACTTTTCTGTTGGCAGTTTATTTCTGTTATTCTTGATTGATATGTGGGGTTTCACGTCCCAAAACCACTATATGATTATGAGAGACACCGTAGTGGAGGGCTCTGGAAATTTTGACCACTTGGGTTTCTTTAACGTGCACCGAAATCTGACTACACGTGCCTACAGCATTTCTGCCTCCATCACAAATGTAGCCGCTGCAGTCGGGATTTCTTAGCGCGACCTGCGGGTCAGCAGCCATATTTTTGTTGCTTTTGCTCCCCTATTTCTGTGCAGTTCGGTTATAGTCGTCTCGCTTGCACAGATTTTTAATGGCACCTGCCTGATCCTGCTTGCTTTCATGGTGATTTTAACCTTCATATGTTGCATAGTTTTGCGTCTTCAAATTGTTCAAGATGCCCATTTTGTGCACAAACTGTATAGTTTAAAGGCAGCAAATGTACATGTACGCACTATTAAATGTACATTGAGAGCTTTCACTGGCAGTTCCTAAAAATTTAGTGTGCAGGAAGCCTTTAAATCATAACTTTATAAGGACTTATCAATAGATTATCTCTACCATTGAAAATGGTGACAACAACCTAGTTATTTTCACTGTGATAAGCATGCTGTTTTGTTTCAAATGGCAGAACTAATATAAACACTTCTTTCTTCTATTATTCACACTTGCATAACATGAAGGATTGTATGCCTTACATTTTCAGTTACATTCTGTGTGTTATATTTCTTGTGCATGTGCACTAATGTGCTAACATGTGGTTCTTACATTATTTGTGCCAATTATTTGCATTTTCAGGTGCCTATGAAGGACATATAAGTTCTTAGCAGTGACCTCCCAAATAAACTGTGGTGCTGGAGCCTCAAGCAGCATTTCACCTATCTCCACAGGGAATTCATGAGACAAACACAGCGCCACACTTTCACAGTGCTATGATTATTATTTATGTTTAAAGATTTCGTTCCAATATTGCTGTTACATTGTGCTTTGTGCCACCATCCTGTGCCTTAGGTGGAGCTCGTAAAATTACGGTGCAGTCACCTCATTTGCGTACCATCAACACTGCAATGTCGCTATTTACAGCTGGAGCATACAGACAAATAAAAAAATATATTGATTGTAGCATGGCTGATGAGTATAATAATGCTTTTCCATTGCAAATATTAGCTTTATAAGTTTTTGAGTCTTGCATAGAACACTGCTTTCATGTGTTGCAATGTAACCACCAATTATGATTACTAGCACGGTAATTCAGAAGCTTTGTAACGTATTTTATTTGAAAGATAATTTTGCTTCTGCATCACGACAATCGGAAAGATGCCGATGATTCAATCCCTCATGTTGCATCTTTAAGAAATATTGTGATTTGTGCACAGTATAGCATGTACTCAAGATGTGGATGTCTATTCAATTAACACATTATATTGCTTTGCACTAGATTCGGGCGGTCATTTCATTTCCGCATAATTAATATAGCCTTCCTTATCTGCGGAGCTTTCCGTATCATGCGGCTTTCCTTATCTTCGGACCATTCCGCATCATGCGGCTTTCCTTGTGTGCGGACCTTTTCGCATCCTGGGCTTTCCTTATCTGCGAATTTTGCCGTATCATACGGCTTTTCGTAGTCCAATAATGGCGTGTGTGCAGAGCCGAACATAAGGAAATTTTTTAGTAGGGAGAATCTGATAAAATTTGCTTGATTTTAAGTGTGCGAAATCATGCAACCGTAATGTGTACTGTATGAGAGAAAATATGAATGATGGGTGTCAAAAGCGATGCCTTCGCAAGAAAATCGGCTATTTTGTTCAACGACAAACCTTTACGCCCTGGTGCTCAGAACAAATGAGTATTTCGGAGGTGACAGGGAGCCAATAATTTGAAAAGTTTCAGAATGTGTGAGTGACCGGATGTGGACAAAAAAAGAACACACTGATAATAAATCAGTTATGATCGCTACGACTGGAATGGAAGTATTTATTTTTCGCAAAGCTAACAATATTGCCATAAATTTAGTTAGAAAGACAGTAAGAAAACCTGCTAAGCGAAGTGAAAATGACAAATAAAGTATAGGGCAATATATTCCAACCCCTGATTGTTCATCTGATTGTGATGCATCCGTTGCAATAATTAAACTTGTTGGCAGATTCCTTAAATTGTCCTGCAATGAGCCATCTAAAATGCCTTTAGGTAATAGCTTAGTGTAAGATGAGAAGATATTGTGGTGAACAATTTCTGGATAAATTATTTGCTCAGTTGGAGGAAGCAGATCACGAACTTGTACATTTACAGGGTCAAGTAACGATTGAACAAATACTGTTCGTGATTTGGGAAATCTTGGCCAATGCACGGAGAAGAATAGGTCAGGATTCGAAATAAAAATAATTTGTTCAGGGTTAAAGGGTGCTTCATAGAGTCGTAAAAAAGTTTGCACAGCAAGATTGTTGAAACGACATAAACGACAGCCAAACGACATAAACGACATAAACGACGAATGTTGAAATGACATAAACGACAGCCAAAGTTCTATTTAATTTAGATATGCTTGCAAGATAGTGTAAAGACAGTGCAAGTCATGTGCCATAGCAAAGAAAGCAATGTCATTGACATAAATATAGGTTTTTGACACCTGGCTGGATGGGGATGTTACTAAGCAATATGTTGAGTAATACGGGGGAAGGTACTGACTCCTGAGGTACACCTCAGGTTTACTTTTGCTTACAGGAAGAGAAACCACCTTAATTACAACAGAATTCTCTTCATCTTCAAGATTCCGTCCCCCATGCTACTATATAAGGTGCAAATCCAACGCAATAACTGATTATTTAAGAAAGAGTATTATACACTATCGTATGCTTTACATATGTCTAACGTTACTAAATCCCCTATTAACTGTTGCGCATACTCACTTTCGCCATAATTCCTCTTCGTCGTCAGCCACTGCGTGAACATTTGGCACAACATTCCTTGCAAGTGTTTCACGGATACCACGCTTCCCGAAAGAATGACGAAAAAATAGCCTAGCAAATGACAGCCTACAACCTCAAAAAGTTTAATAAATCTCGCAGGTATCAAGCAAGTTTGCTTACGGTAGTTACCCAACGAGTGTCTTGAAAGGCTCTGAAAGGCTGGTCTTCTAGCTTGCGCACTGTGGCTGTGCTGCACCTTCCGCTCAAGCCTGGTGTTTGTTTTTTGAAGCAGCGGCCGTGGAATTAGGGTTTGCTCACGATTTCGTTCGGAAAGGTGGAAGAATTTTTTTTATTTTTCCTTTCGGAGCAAATATTTGTATTTGGCCAGTCTGCATTGTTGCATTTTTTCTGAAAAACTTGTCGGCTATCCTCCCACGCCCATTCAGCGCCCAACGTCGCGGCCGAGACAGTGACCAGGTAAGGAAGCACTAACGCAGCACCCTGCGCTAGCTCATTCGTGGTGGTTGAGGTTGTGTTGGCGAGCGCCCATGAGATATAAACGTCTCTATGCTTGCCCCAGTCGAAAAACCTACCAGGCAGTTTCTGGTGTATTTTTTACGTTCACACCAGAGTGGGAGTTCAGACAAGGTTTCCGGCGTACACGGCCGGTCTGATGTATACGGCCGTTTTCTAGTTTCATGGAGACTAGTGTGTTTTTGCGAGACCCGGGCTGTTGTGTTTTGGGAAATACTAGACAGGTGTGTTTTGATATGAACAGTACTAATGTGTTTTAGCTTGAGGGGTTCTGGTGTATTCCTTCTTTTTACGTAATTAACTGCATTGAGGATGAAAACATGCACTTTTACGTGCTCAAGGGCAAAAACAGCAGGTTTTCACAGTAGTGTAGGACTGAAAATGACTTCTCAGTGAATTTTTTCTCTGTTTGTCTCAGCTTTATCTTTGGGTCGGCCTGCGTCGCATTCTTTGCTAAAAGACTTTGGGGAGCACTGCAGGGCATGTAAAAGACGAAAATTTTATGACAATTTTGCCCAATTCGATGAATGAAGTTAAATAACTTTTTTCTTCGGAATCGTGCTAATACCTAAAAAATGTTAAGGGTGTGCAATTATTCAAACTTTTAAATATAGCATTTTTGAATAGGACTTGCCATTTCACTTTTTCACACTGAAAGTTATACTATAGGAACTTTCCGAAGACAACAGTTAATGTCCAATTGACTGCGGCCCCTTCGGATTTTTTTTTTGCTTTGCCCCAGTACATTTTTTTTTGTAGTAAAGCTGCCTTTTAGTCTATGGTAGCAAAAACATTGACTCGGAAAAATGTTCGTTCCAACAAGAACAGCACATGCACTGTGCCGTTGCAATTACCCCTTCTTTTTTTTCAATATGCTTAACCGCGTTACTAGCTACACTACAGGCATAGTCAGATTGACTTACGAAAGCGTTGTTTCAAACCTGCATTACAGGGGTGGTGGCTTTATTTATAGTTTCAGACCAAAAAGTCCGCAAAAAACTTGAACGAACGTTTTCACAATCTCAAACTTCAGGTGGTTTTAAACACAGATATCTGCAAGGCAGATCAATAACTCTAAACTCTAAAGCATTACGCCCTTGTTAATGAAATCAGTAGGGCCTCCACAGAAGTTGAAGAGGGGGGGGGAGGGACCTTTCACGTATTGAATTCTGTCGACATCACATTGGTTTCACCAATTATACTAAATAAATGCAATCAGATCAGCAAAGCCTCAACCTTCATAAAACAAGTGCGCACCTTCTCTGCAGATATTCACCAACCTGGCAAAAAAAACAACACATTCCTATCCCACATGTCTAACCCACCTTCCTATCCCATAATAATGTGCTTAGACTATTTTGCAACTCTGCCCCTCCATGGTGGTCTAGTGGCTAAGGTACTCGGCTGCGGACCCACAGGTCGCGGGATCGAATCCCGGCTGCCGCGGTTGCATTTTCTATGGAGGCGAAAAAGCTGAGGCCAGTGCGCTCAGACCTGGGTGCACGGTAAAGAATCCCAGGTGGTCGAAATTTCCGGAGCCCTTCACTACTGCGTCTCTCATAATCACATGGTGGTTTAGGGACGTTAAACCCTACATATCAATCAATCCTAAATCTTTTGCAACCTTTCTTCTGTAACTTCACTTCGAAGTATTTAAAAAACTTTCAACAAATGTTCAAAAATACTTAATCCATACTCGCACTTCAATAATGAAATTCTTTGCACACACAAAGTTTTGCTAATCACTCAGCTCTAAAAGATGAACAAAAACTCATTTCTCGTCTTTAAGAAACGCCTATTTCTGTATTACGGCAGTTTATTAAGCTAAATAAAGAAGCACTAGCAATAAATATACATTTGCAAAGAATCCTACGTGCTCCTCGTACACGCTAAACAACTAATGAACTCATTTTTAAAGGTAGGACCATCGTTCAAATAAGTTCTGACTAAGCGAAGGCTTCCGCATAAAACAAAAAATACTAAAATTTAAGTAAAATCATGGATCACAGTGAATGTTTTCCTTCCGCAGACCACTACAGACAATACAGAACATGCAACAGCTGAATGCCACCTAATTTTCAACAGTACAAAATCATTTCTGTATGCAATAGTTGAAAAAAGCTAAGTAGCAATGCCTTTCAGCATTTTCCACATCAGATATGTAGAGCATCAGATTCAGTCGACCACGTGGCCTCGACCTTCCTCGCGTGATGCTAACGCCGCCCAGCATTGGACACGGTTCATTTACTGCAGCAAATGTTTGATGGAGTGAAGCTTGATTTCACCAGTAAATTTCCAGTTCACTTCTGTCTAACTGGCGGGTCGGAAATACACTTGGCTGGTGCGTTTTTGCCATAATTTGCTCATGGATATTTACAAGGAAGCCCATGAAAGTTGTTGCCGACGCTTATCTCAGAAATGAACCATTGAGTCCACTAACTGACGCCTCTTTATAGTTTCAAACTGCAGCTGCTGCTAAAAAATAATGTGTTGTAAAAACTGCGGAAACGCAAATTCATAGTGCTTGTATATGTTCTAGAATGAATAAATCTGAAATGTGGTGAGCAAGCAGTTGATCTTTTATATAAAGATATTACTTCGTTTAGGCAGCAACTGCAATTTCGATAACGAACGGTGTGTTAGCTGTCACGCACAATGATTCATTGCAGATACAAGCATCTGGTAACTAACTTGATGGTGGCACGTGGAAGGTAGCCGTCAGCGAAACAAGGCAAACAAGAACTTGCCAATCTAGTGCATTATACCTACCGGTTAGGCAGACTTGAAAGAAACGTTTACTATTTGAATCAACCCCCGCTTCATCCATACTATAAGGGGCAAAAACATGCAGTGCTCAGCACTTGGCAGTATTGGCATCAGTTAAAGCAAGTCAAGGCGCGGCGTCGAAGCATTCAAGTGAAGTGTGCCGATGGCTAGAAATTCCGTAGATGGAAATTTAACTTATAACTGTGCTCATGATCAGGGAGCATAATTTCCTAGCCCGAAGCAGGTTATAAAACAATATGCATGCGTGAAAAAATATACACAGCACTGAAGTGACAAGTTTCCTCACTAATCTCTCTACGCTTCGTCTTCTTGTTGAGACAAATTGCTCCTATGCAGGCTTCTGGCCGCCTTCTGTCGCAGACCGATTCCAGCAGTTCCCGTGAAGCTCCTCTGCGTGTCGTACCGGTCTTTATCTACCACGATGTAATGGTAGACCACTCGGCCAAATGGAAGTCGTTGGAACTACCATCAGCTGACTCTAGGTGGCCCTTGAGGGCTTCACACGATCAGCTAGGTGAATCTGAACGCACACGAACCAAAAATCATTTCGTAATAAAACAGCTTAACACCAATGATTAGTTCATCCCGATGACTGAAATGATGTGCTAAGTTTCATAAGCTCTGAACTACGCTTTGAACTGAAATACACGCGGTAGGACCGCTGTGATTTAATCTTGAGAGTACAGTAAGAAATGAACTGAAGAGGTGTAAAACAAGCCAAACAAAAAATGCAGCGCTGAACCACAAAAAATTTATTTTCGATTCATACCCTTTAAAAGAAAATGTGCAACATTTCCTGGAGAATTTACTTATTTGAGATAAGGAGCAAAGGCCTCTAAAGCAACTGTACACTCTTAAAAAAAATGGAGTGACGTACTCTCCATTTAGGGAGGAACGGCGATGTCCCCAATGTTCGTCTTCAAATAGAGAAACGTTTCTCCCTCATCCATGAAGAAAAACGTTCCTCCTTATGAAAATCAACATGGCTGCCCTTCGGCGAAGCGAGTAGGCTTAGCAAATGCAACGATTCTCGACTGGTAAGGAGTACACGGCACTGAAAGTTACAAAAAACGGTCCCGCTGAGCTTGATATTGAATGAAATGATTATAAAAACAAGCAGACGAACCTGTGGCGGTGAACACATCGCGAAAGAGAACGATGGAGCAAGAACGTTTCGTTCGGTCAGCGAAGCCACGTTCACTCCGAAAGACACGGTTTCTGCAAAGCCCTCACCTGAAGAGTGCATGCTAGGCTTGCTGTATTTATTTCTCGCAGATTCACATAGTGTAGTGACGTTATCCATGCGCTTACGGGTCCGCAGGTCACGAGATGTGCCTCCAAACCGTACACTCGATCGCAGCGAAACCATTCCGAATCCGTAGTGCAGCTTTGATAGATGTTCAACGTTATATAAATGGCTGGAGATGTGAGAGCGTCATAGCAATGAAGTAGGTAGTAGGTGGCGCCATCTGGAGGGATTGAACAAAACTAAAAAAGAAGTTGACTGCCGCGACGTTTGTTGTTATTACCCACTATCACGGCTCCCTTGCGGATTGTTTACGCATTAACCAATTCAAGATTATTTACGGACACCTTAAGCCGAATATGTGCTAATGTAATCCATATAGCTACACATGCACACATAGAACACAAATGCTACGCAACAAGTACGCATCAAGAGCACAATCAACCATTCAAACCCACGGCCCACACCTCGACGTGTTTACTCACACTCTACTATGAAAGCGCGCCAGCTTATATAGCGATGAATTTCAACTGACCTGAGTGGCACAGGTTACAAGTAGGTTTTCTTACACTTTTTTTACGTTTTTTATCAATACCACAACATGCGCACGCGTAAATATAGTGTATCTGATGCTTAGGCAAACCTTAGTTAATTAATGGTTGCACAATAATTAACGGAATAATTACTAGAGCTTATCAGGTTTTCACGAAGGCGGATACCCCAAGCCGTGCTTAGAATGCCCACGGCATTTCGAACGCTGCGCCATCTGTCGACCACTGCCACAGTTACTTTTTTTTTTCTTGAAGCCTCTGAGAGTGCAAACACTTGCCGCGCGTTAGCCATTTCGGAGGTCACGTTTTTTTTTCTTCTTGTTACTTGGAGAGGGCGCAGCATGCAGACCAAACTTTGTCTTCGTCGTGGTAGGTGTTCTGTGGTCACGTCGACCTCGTTTAGTTGTTTCGTCTTAACGTTTCCTTATATTCTTTTACGTGCGTACCACAAGTGTGACCGTTAGCCATAGATATAGTACACCACTAGCCCTTCAATGACAATGTTTTTGATGCGGTAACGACCGTCCTAGCAGTGTATACGTACGTTACAACGCGGGTCTTGCGAGATAAATAAGCGATGACCTCGCGTCCGACGGTATTTTTTCGTGAGCCATGACAGTGGCTGTTGGCGTCGCGGCCGCTCTCATACTTGACTGGAGGAACTATCGCTGCAGTGCGCAAGTTTACTATAACTTTATAGAATGTTGTGCCTGCATACTTTTCTGCTTCAGATGCCTCTCGCGATTTGCCTCGCGTGTCAACTTGCAATCATAGTGCGTGCCACAATTTTGTTGTTAGCGCTGTGGCTGTGGTGGTTATTACTCTGGATTCGGAATACTCTTTTCACAAAGGTGAGTGAGCGTTAGTACTTACTTGCTGTGCACAGCTGCTACTAGAAGTGCATTTTGTGTTGAGTTTCTCACGACAAAGGAGAATCATGAACGAGAAATACATACTACTCGCGTGCACAATTCCTTCCTACTTCTCAGTGCTGGCATGGGCAATTCAAAACGAATGCGATTGAGAATTAGGTTTAAGCTACAGAAGTCATTGGTTCACTTTTCACAAAAGTTTAGTTATGATGATGTTTAAAAAGTTTCTGATGGTTGTAATCTAGTCTGGCGAATAAACGCTCAGTGAAACTTCGCAGCCTGTTTCTTTTTGTGCTTTCACCTGCTGTGGTAGCATAGCCTTATTGGGTGTCGTGTGACTATGCTGGAGAACGCAGGTTCGACTTCCGGCCACGGCGGCCGTATTCGAATGGGGGTAAACTGCAAAGAACATCCTCATGGTGGTAGTGGCACGTATAACTCTATCAACTGTATATGATCGTGCTTTCACGCATGGACTGTAGAGTGGTATCAGGTTTCCTACACTATTGAAAAAATAAGTGTAATGCTTTTTTACGCGCCTCGTTGAATTCATGAGTGCTGTTGGTGCCGTGCGAAACTAAAAATGCGTGGGCTTACCAAGTATGTCGACACCGAAAAAAATCATTATTTTTGCACACTCTAAGGTAATCGATAAAGCAAGACTGCTTGGGAAGCAGAGCTTCTTGTATTCGTGACAAATTGGTAGTATGAAACAACACGAGACACACCTGGAAGTGTGCGGAGCATCGTGCGAGTGCCTGACGATAAAAAAAGAGGCATTTACTCTATACTAATAAAACAAAAGAAAACATCACTCCTGCAATGCTTACAACAATCTTAGGTAAAAGCAATCGCTCGCGACTGGCTGCGGCCAGCTATAGGCTTGGCGTGCGCGTGCGCGCGAGCAAGACCCCCGTGATTGAGGAGAAACTTGAACGCTGAAGGAGGAACGTTGCTCCTTTGGTCCTTGCCGTGAGAGGGCGCGACGGGTAAAGCGCCCGAAAGGGAGGAAGTCGCTGCGCCGAAGGAGGAACGGAGCCCGTTTCTCCATTCTCGCTCCCCTTTTTTTTAGAGTGTAGTGTCACATTTACTTAGGAACAATACTGCCACCATGACCAAGACTTGGCGAAAATGGCGTCACTTACAGAGAGATCTGTCGCTAGGTGAGCCAGTGTCAATGAGCCATAACACAGCCCTGTAGGCAAGTCGGGCGGGTTTCATATTTTAAGAAATGTGTGGAAATTTTTTGAGCCATACTCGTGATGGTCGAAAAAACGCTGGTTGATTAAGCATGGAATGCCCCCTAAAAATGACTGTGACCTAATCCACATATGCCTGGGTGTGTGTACCGAGAGGTACAGTTATTCTTATCGGAGAAATTTAGTTAGCATCCTCCACAGCTTAGCGAACACAGCCTGCCATAGTAAATGGCTGGCAGGCCTCATTCACAGAGATGCTTCGGATGCCCACTAAATCTGTCTATTGGTTTCATATTGGTTTTTCGCACGGTTAAGCTTTTCGAGGAATGCGGCTTGTTCTACCTCCGCGTCTTAAGCTCGCTGCCTCCCTTTAGTTTCGCTCCGACGTCCACGTCTCCGACTCACTTTTAGGGGCCAAGCTCCTAAAAGTGAGTCGGAGACATGGACGTCGGAGACATGGTCAGTCGGAGACATGAATTCGTTAGTCCCTCGTAGTAGTAGTAGTCATAGCCGTAGTGTGCCACCAGTTTTTTGTTTTGACCTGAAAGCTGGTGCCGGTGGGAGATTTCTCCTCTGCTTTGCTGAACAATAAATAATTCGCAGCGTGCGCGTTAACTAAACGCCGAATGCTCCTGTCACTCATTCCTCATCAGCATCCATTGGCATGTACATTGAGCACTATCTGACAAGAAAGGGTTGCTGCGTTACACTCACTGGGCGTAACCTCCTATTCTAGAAAGATTTAGCGAGCGTTGCTCCGCAGTGCCTTGAATACAGTGAACTAATATATACCATGAACTCGAGGTGGTTGAAGATGGGAATTAGATACGTAGTGCAAGCCGCAGGAATATAAACGCCGAATTCTCCTGTCTCTCATTCCCCATTAGCAGCCATTGGCACTATCTGACAAGAAAGGGGTGCCACGTTATACTCGCTGGGCGTAACCTCCTTGGTTTTAGAAAGGCTTAGCGAGCGTTGGGCCACAGTGCCTTGAATACAGTGAACTAGTATATTCCAGGAACTCGAGACGGTTACAGATAGGAAGTAAACACGAAGCGCAAGCCGTAAGAAAGTGCGCATGTGCCACATTTTGTTTAGTCCTTGGAATGTCCGCCGGATGGCGGTGCTTGTATATGAGGAATATATGATCAAAAGAGGCGAGACGGTGATATTTGGTGTGTTCAATAGATGGATGAACGGACACACAGCCAGATGCGTGGACGGACGCCCTGACGGCTGCACGGACTGATGGAGGCATGGCCGGACGCAGGGGTGGATGCGTGGACGAACACAGGGACGGGCGCACAGATGGACGTGCGGCCGCACGAACAGACGCACGCATGGGCGGGCAGATTGACGCACGGATGGTCACACAGACGTGCACATGGACAGACGGAAGCAAAAACAAATGGACGGACGGATGCTTCGCCCCACTATCTATCATTCAATTCATGGATAGGCTGCCATTCTTTTATATCTGCCGACCAATCCGACCAAGCCATCACTTCTATATTTACGATGCGATGCCCGCTCCACCTCTGCTAAGTCTGAACAGCACATTGAAGTTGAACAAGCAGACACAGTGTTGACTTCCAATTGTAAGTGTAGTTGCAATGCAGTTCTTTTTGCTTCTCTTCTGTCGCATGCTAGATGGCGCGGTGAGTGGAGCAACCACCAAATGCAGGAAATTGGCAACATTGCAGCCAATGTAGCTCCCGCTACAAAACTCTGCAATTAATATAAATAGACAACTTGAAGTACTTAACGGTTTCTTTAAGCGTGGCAATATTTGTTGCCTCAGAGTGGCTTGACAGTGATGGTGAGGCTCCTAAAGTTTTTTATTGACTGGCATGTGCTGATCATATTGTTTGGGAAGGTTAGGCAATAGTGATAGCATCTAATGATGAGGTTCCACTATCAGTGAGACAAGGAGCACATATAGAGAGGTGGTGACGACACACAGGGCAGCTTCCACATTTGAGCTGGAAACACTTCACTAACAGACAATAACTACCATTACAAGCACTTGAAGAAATATTTATATTTACACAGAGCAAAATAAGTTATCAGTGGTGCTAAAGAGACCTAAAATATGATAAACATTGGGCTTTTCTGATCGCTAGCTTCTTTCGAGTATATGTTGGCTATCTAATGATAATCACATCGTGTACGCTGATGCTCTTCTAACTTGACGTGGGCACTGTCCTAAGGCCATTTTTTCGTGCACTAGTATGTTCAAACACATTTTTTTATGCGAAGCTTTTTTGAGCAAACTTCGGTGACTTTGAGCGTATCTATCTATCTGTCTAGCCGCTCCCGTTTGGGTTCTCTTGTGGTCATCCTCTTAACTTGGCATAAACCAAAACTAGCGTGAGAGAGTAAGATGGTTCGACAAATATGACGTGCTGGTTCAAACTTGAAAAATGTCACCATCCCGTCACGCACGCAGTCAAACACTTCTCGCCAGCCAGTAGCACATACTTACGGCCGGGTATGTGCCGCTGGTAATCAGCTAAGTGCAAGAAGTGATTGACACAAAGCATGTACCCAAAAACGGTGAGAACAAACACACTTCGGCAATTTTAACACGCGACTGTTAAGAATTACCTTACGTCGGTAGCGTCGACCCAACGAATGCAAAGAATAAAGCGTTACAGGCCCTGCTTGCATCGAACTCCAGCATTCTGCGTGGCAATGAAGCAGTTTATTACAGAGCTACGCCAGGTTTCGAAACTACTTTTCAAATAGACGCTATCTTTGTTGACCACCAATGGTGGTTGCAGCGCTGCCTACCAATTTTATAAACTTTACATATGTACTTCTTTGATACAGCCGTCACACCGGGTTACCATCAATTGTGGTTAGTTGCTGTGTGCTGAAGTTGATTTATGTATCAGTGGCCAGATCCAGCATCCTTGCGAGCATCAGCACTTCATATCAGCATCTGGTGTTATTAGCACACTTGTTCCAGTTAGCATCGTTGCGCAAGTGCAAACAACTGATTATGTAAACATTGATGACCCCTCAACATATGTCTATGCGTGCAACATTTGCACATATATTCAGCGTCAATTCATGACGTGTATCCCAATAAAAAATTGCAACAATTCCCTCCTCATGCTTTGCATAACGTTGATTCCCAGGTACGTGGGAACTGTTCAGTTTCTTTCTGAGCATAATTGGTTGCAAGAATGACCTTTATGGTTTATTTTTTCCCATTTGTACTCAGTTATGCTTAACATGCGATAATATTTATTCTGTTCAAAAACTTGCGATGTTATCGTTATTTTTAGATTGTATTTATGTACAGCCTTCCTCCAATGGCCCTGCATCGCGCTGCAGTACTTGAAAATAAATAAGCAAAAATCAGTCACTCACACAAGTCAAGTTCACTCCAGTTTAGACAAATCACTGGACCAATAAGTGTGGTATTCGACATGTCACCTGAATACAATCGTAGGTTGACTCTGTGGGAATCGAGGCTAGCCCGCCGCCTTTGCGCGGGCTTTGCTGCCTATTTCTGCCGTTCTCATGTCTCGCTGACACGACTACCCTTGTACGCTGACACGACTGACTACGCTGACACGACTGCCGCGCTTGTAGAGCGGGGAGTGATGTTAAACCCCACTTATTCGATAGTGGATGTCGACTGCAGCGCCGCGCGTGGAGTCTCCTGGTTCGTTTCGCGCGCGGTCGTCGGGAGTGAGTCAGATAACTCTGGGAAAGCTGAGAATGACCAAGCATTTCTTTTCCGTCCGTCGACTCCTATTGCTTAGGCCTCGTGCGGACTTCGCTAACGGCGCCTCGCGCCTGCGGAAAACGCTCACCTTTTGTTGCCCCTTTGCGTACGTGAGGACGAGGACTGGTGTGGTTTCCTAGTGCATGGCCACGCTACGCCGGCAATATCTCGTCGAAGCCAACGCGAGCCCCTTTGTCCTCGCTCGAGCAACTGGGCCTTTTCTGCCGCTGTTCCGGTGAATCACTTTTAACATGGAGGCGTGCTCGTGGCACCCCTGAGTAGTAGTTCTCACCCGTGGCGTGGATAAGCCCATTTGCTTTTACACCGCACTTTTGAAACGACTTGTGTACTGCGTTTTGGTGCCGCTGCAGACAATAAAGTGTTGCGACCTTGAGCAATACCATGTTCTCGCCACAGCGATGGTTAACGCGCGCCCTGTGGCTCACTAAGACCAGACCCGCGCTAGTGGCAATACTCCTTTTGGATTCGTGTACACTACATTGCCAAGCGACAGCCGAGAGCGGAGCACAGCGTCAGTAAGTCAGTGCCCCGAGCACCTATGGTGTCCACGTCGACGCAATGAAATGATATCACACACTCTTCCCGGGCATGCACAGAAGCGTCAAGTACTTACACACGCACACAAGCACGCACACACACACCGCCGAGGGCTGCGCGAGCAAAGGCGCAAAGCGTCCTTCATTCCTCTCTGCACGCATAAGCACCGATGTTGAATGTTAGAACTCCCTTCACCAGTATCTGAAATAAACACAGCAGAAAAGTTCAACACAGCGATATTGACACGCAATATCTGACCAAAATTAAAAAGCGTTAAATACAAATGAACACCTATTATTACACAAAGAAACATAAAAATACACACGAACACTCAGAAAAAGAAAGAGGGTGGGGTGGACTTCCATACAAGAACGGACCGTAAATGAGCTAACCATACTAAAGTTACAGAGTAAACTGAGGCCCTTCGGTTGCGAAGAAGTCCGGTATCGGGCGCGAAACATCAAAGGCGATTGCTTTTTCAGCTCATACCGGTGCGGGTTGAATGCAGTCCTGCGCTCCTGGTATGCCATTTTGCTTGCGCGAAGTGCCGCAGGGCGCTGGTGCGAGCTTGTCAGACCGTAACAAAGGGCTTCAGGTCTGCGATGTGGGCACGGCTAAGTTTTTCCAAAAAGAACTCTTTCAGCAAGTATATGCTGCGTACACTCACTAACAATCAGTTCATAAGACCGGGCGGCTTGCCAACCGTTGGCTCAACCGTTTGTCAGACGTGGCAGGCACAGAATAGCGATAAATGTCAGGCTTCGTGCCGGGCCAGGTAACAACGTTACTCAGTTTGCAAAAACTTTTGAGCCACTCAGGTGATCAGCCACGAGCTAGTCGTGAGAGGATTTTAACTGTGCAGCTTTCAAACTTTTTTGGGCTTAGCCAATCTAAACAAATCTGCAGACTTCTCGCCAGCGGCTATATAAGTTATCAGGAGTCTATCATGGTCCAGAAAAACGAATCCGCCGGGAACTTGGCGACACGCACTGTTTCCAGCCCCCTATTAGCGCCCGGTGCAGAGCAAGCACCGTAAGGGCACTCCGTCTCTTCGAGGCTGTCGTTATGGGAGCCCGCCGCAGAGCAAGCAGTGCCTGAGCGTATACAGTGCTCTGTCTCACAGGGACTGGAAGCGGATCACTTTGCTTAGCCTTCAGCAGCTCTTTCGCTGCCGAAAGCGGTTTCCATTCGGCCTGAGAAGGGTAGTCAGGTATTGCACTCACTCAGGAAGGTAGCAACCGCTTCTGGCACGGCATCACGGGTTCGCTTTCGGCACTATGACCTTCGGAAAGCTCCCCCAACTTGGTCGCTACGCAGAGCGCCACTTACATGGATAGCAGCCAAGGTAGTCCGCATGAGTACTTCCCCTTTTCGTAGCTATTTCGAGCCCAAAGCTTGCTTGTGCTAGGGCACCGCGTTGGTTGTGTGTTCACCAAAAAAGGGGATGACGACACGGACAGGTGCCGAAGGGTGCGAATGGCCTCTTTGTGCGACGCGGCATCCACTTTACAAGGTCAGAAGAAAATATGCCACGAAGCAGGTATGTTGCGACGAGGCCAAATCGCACAGGCGAACTGACTCGCTAAGAGCAGTCAAAAGCTTATGATACCGCATTGAGCGCCAGTGTAGTGTACACGTATTTCGAAGGAGAATGACCACTAGCGTGAGTCCACTTTTATCGAGCCGCAGGGCACGCGTTAACTGTTGCCGTGGCGAGAACACGGTACTTCATAAGGACGCAAGATTTCATTGTCTGCGGCAGCTACATAACGCAGTACAGAATCCGTTGCAAAAGCGCGGCGGGAAAGCAAATGGGCTTATCTACGCCACGGGCAAGAAGTACTACTCAGGGGTGCCACGAGCATGTCTCCACGGTAAAACTGATTTACAGGAACATCGGGACAAAAGGCCCGGTTACTCGAGCGAGGGCAAAGGCTCTCACGTTGGCTTCGGAGAAATACGGGTTGGCGTAGCCTGGCCACGCACTAAGGAACCGCAGAACTCTTTGGCCTAGCCTACGCAAAGGGGCAACAAAAGGTGAGCGTTCGCCGAGAGCTCGAGGCGCCATTGGTGAAGTCCAAACGAGCCCTGAACAACAGAAGTCGACAGACGAAAAAGAAATGCGTCCTTACCCTCAGCTGTCCCAGAAAAATCTGACTCACTCCCAACGCGAGCGCGCGAAACGTGCCGAGCGCGCGAAACGTGCGCGCAAAACGTGCCACGAGCGCGCGAAACGTGCCGAAACGTGCCGAGAGCAGCTAGAAACTGTTCGCGTTTATTTTCATGCACTCCAACTGCCCACTGCGCATGCGCTCCACGTAAAAATCCCAAGGAAGTGGCTGATTAGTCGGAAAACAAGTGCGCGCCACTCATCAGTTCACGGCAAACTTCAAAGTAGGAGTGCGACCACTCGAAATCAGCTGAACTCTGACATTGCGGACACCTTAAAACCCACAATGTTAACATCGAGCATGAAAGGAACAAGTTAAGAAAGATTAAACACGTGGAAAGGAGGGTCATGCAGGGCAATAATTCGGAACAAGCTCACAAGGTCACAAGTTCAAAACAACACAGGCTGCATTTATAAGAATAGACAACTAGGCAAAAAGGTGAAGCGAGCTACCAGCCAGGTAAAGTTGGAAGCTTATAAGTGGTCAGGTTGTTTTGTATATAGCTAATAAAGTGATATGGACTATCTACTTAGAGATAGTGCAGTAGCTAAGCATACCACGGCGATTTTCAGTTCGAGTAGAGATGTTGAACTGTGGCAAATGTATATCTACTTAAAAATCGCGAGCAAAGAATCGCATAAAAAAGTAGGTCGGGGATGCGGCATCACTGGCGACCATCTGCTGGTAATGCACTCCCTCACCAGAGCAGGATTGGCCACCCTGGTACAGTACCTGTCCACAACCTCCCACGAACGCGGCTGAGAGTGCTAAGAATTCCTGGGCCTTGACTAACCAACATGCAGTCTGAACATGGCTACTTTCAACGCTAAACGCTATCTAGTGAGGCTAGTCTAGCTGTGCTATTCTAAGAATGAGTGGGTAGTGAATGGGATGTTATAAGGCTCAGCGACGTTAGGAGGTCACGAGAGGCTTATACAATGCTGAAGAATGGAAACGTCTTATGCTACCATGAATTAGTTGCCAGAAAAGAACTGGCAGTGGCGTTTCTCATACAAAAGAATATCGCGGGCACTATTGAAGAATACTATAGCATCAGTGAGAGAGTTCCAAGAATCATAATTAGGTTTAAGAAAAGGTAAAAGATGAAGGTGGCACAGGTATATGCGCCTATGTCGAGCCATGATGATCATATGGTCGAACGCTTTTATGAAGACGTAGAGCCAGTAATTATTAAAGTAAAGACACAGTATACTAATATATCATTGACTTTATTGCCATAGTAGGCAAAATCGGCTCTAGAAATGCCAGAGAGGAGGTATTAGTAGATTCTCTGAACGCATTAGTTTGCGGATTATGAATACCTTTTTTCAGAAATCGGGCTAACCGTAAGAAGACGTGCTGAAGTCCTAATGATGAAATGAATATTGAAATTGACTTCTTTCTTTGTGCACACTCGAACATTGCACAGGATGTAGAAGTAGTCGGCAAGATTGGATGCAGCGACTATATAATCGTAAGCGCTCGTATACACTTAGATTTTAAAAAGCAAAAAAAACTGATACGCGAGAAGCCAATTATTGAACTGGCGGTGAGAGGTAAAATACAGGAGTTCAGAGTTTTGCATCAGAATTATTTCGAGGCACAAAATGAGGTAACCGATGTTAGCATTGACACAATGGACGATAATATTACTAGATTCAATAAAGTGTTTGCAATAAATTTGCAGGTTGAGTCCGTACACGGGAACCTGGCAAACTATCTCAGGAGACGAAAAAACCTATTGATACGACAAACAATGAAAGCCTCAAATGCAACCAAAAATAGAGCTAGTGCAGCTTTTAAAGTCAATCAATAGGCGTAAAGTAGCCGACATCGGGAGGTGTACTATAGAAAATTGAGCAGGCTGTAGAAAGCGGCAGAAGCCTAAAAGCTGCAAAGGCAGACTTATGCATAGAAAAAAGCAAATGTATGCATTGACAAACAAGGAAGGCAGTGTCATAACTAATATAGATAGGATAGTCGGGATGGTGAAGGGGTTTTACAGCAAGCTGTACAGAAGCAAAAGAACCAGGATGGTATGGGGAAAAGCAATAGTTTTCCAAGAAAAATGGCATCCTGCCAGTAATGACAGGGGAATAAAGGAAAGCCTTACAAGGAACCCAAAGAGGTGACCCGCTGGTGGGAATAAAGCAACAACGGACTTCCTGAAAGATGGCGGTGAAACTGTGTTAGAAAAAATTTGTCACCCTGTATACATCGGGAAGGGTACCAGACGTGAAGGGTACCAGATCTTTGGAAGAACGCCAACATCATCTTAATCCTCAAGAAAGAAGACGTCAAGTACTTGAAAATTTACAGGCCGATCAGCTTACTCTCCGTACTCTACAAAATATTTACAAAACAAATAGCTAATGGAATTCAGACGATATTAGAGTTCAATCAGCTAAAGGACCAAGCAGGATTTCAAACCGGCTACTCCACAATAGACAATATTCATATTATGAATCAGATAACGGAGAAATGCGCTGAATACGGCTACTCCACAATAGACCATATTTATACCATCAATCAGATAATAGAGAAATGCGCTGAATACAATCAACCCCTATACATAGCTTTCATAGATTACGAGAAGGCGTTTCACTCAGTCGAGACATCAGCAGTAAGGCAACCACTACAGAATCAGGGTTTTGAAGAACCCCGCATAAATATACTGGAAGAAATCTACAGAGGGATACAGCCACCATAGTTCTCTATAAAGAAAGTTAAAGAATCTCAATAAAGGAGGGCGTTAGGCTGAGAGACACAACCTCTCCTATGCTTTTCGCCACGTGTTTACAGGAGGTATTCAGGACCCAAGACTGGGAAGAGTTAGGGGCAACTGTTAATTCATGATACCAAAGTAATTTGCTATTCGCTGCTGACATTTCCTCGATGAGTGACTCAGGGGACGAATTACAGATCATGATTACTGAACTGGATACAGAAAGCAGAAAAGTAGGTCAGAAAATTCTTATGCACAAAACTAAAGTAGTGTGCCACAATCTCGGCAGAAACAGCCCTTTGTGATACGTGGAGAGGCTCTGGAAGTTGTTAAGTTGTATGTGTACTTCAGACAGGAAATAAGCGCGAAGCCGAACCACGAGATTGAAGTAACTGGATGAATAGGAGTGGGATGGAGCACATTTGGAAAGCCTTATCAAATTATGACTGGTAGATTACCACTCTCCCTCAAGGAGAAAGTATATAACAGTTGCATCTTGTCAGTAGATACCTACAGAGCAGAAACTAGGAGGCTCACAAACAGGGTTCTGCCTAAATTAAGGACGACGTAGCACGCACTGAGCGATGGCGAGGAAAATTGTAGGTGTAACCTTAAGAGCGAAGAAGACAGTAGAGTGGGTCAAATAACAAACTGGGGTTAAGGATATCATAGTTGAGTCAAGAAAAAGAAATGGACATGGCCCGGACACGTAGCACGTAGGCAAAATAACCGGTTTTCGTTAAAGGTAACTGACTGGATTCCCTGAGAAGGCAAACGCACAAAGGGGAGATAGGGTGTTATGTAGGTCGATCAGATAAAAGGTTGGCGGGTATAACGTGGCAAGAGAAAGCACAAGACCGGATTGATTGTCCAATCATGAGAGAAGCTTTTGCCCAGCAGTGGGGGTAGTTAGGCTGATAGTGATGTACCTACTATACTGAAACTAAAGGAATTAGGCTTTTAATGTTGTAGGTATTATTCCTGCAGAAAAAACTGAGCATAAACAGTATCATCGTTTAACCACGCTATTTCTTATGCAAGATAATGAATGCCTTATCTGATATGAATGAAGGGCAAACAATTATTGCACTCGTTTCATTCTACATAGAGTGTCTTTTTTTGGAGGAGGGGGGATATCGATATTGCATATGAACACTGTCTCACTGAATGAAGACATCGGTTTTTCAGTTAACAGCCGATCGCGCCAGCCGATTGCGCCACGGAGACAGTCGACATCGGTTTTCGGCCGATCCCTCTGGGTGGGTACGTGCCATGGCTGAGGACTTATCATCATCATCGTCATAATCGTCAGTTATGGTAATTCTTCAACAATGTGACTTCAAAATAAACAACACTGAAAAAGTAATGAAATTTGAGATTTGAACTTTCAACACATGCTGTCGCGAGGACGGAAGAGGCGCGCTAACTGACTCAGCTACATCAGCAAGCTTGTGCTGAAGTAACGCAGAATGTTGAGTAACCGTGGTTTGAATGCAGCAATTGTGAGGCAAGGTGAGACAGAAAAATACTGTATTGCACCGACGTTTATAGTAATACGTTGTCATTACACAGCGTTTTCATTGTTGCAGCAACATTCAAATATTCACGTTGTCCTAACATGATGTTTTAACGAGGTGACAACAGTCAAAATATTACGTTGCCCTAGCGTGATGGTTTTAGTGCGGAATCAACAATGAAATATTCACAGTGCAACAACATTATATATATTGCCGCGAGGCGTATTGCGGATAGTGTTGCGCATGCCGATACCGCCGGCACGCGGCCTTATCGTGGTCCAGGATGCACCGCGACTCATCTGCGAAGATCATGGCCCGCACGTCGACCATTCGTTGATAACGAGATAACGCCAGACGCTACGGCGACTGTATCTCGGATGTCGCACGCGCCTTCCGTTCCAGTGGGACATTTCTGTTACCCGACGGCCGTCGAACGCGCTGTTCGCCTCCCGCTAAGCCGGTGTATCTTTTTTTCCTTTAGTGGGCGCAAGTCCACCAAATAAACGAATCTCCTTCTATTTCTACTAACCTCCCGGTCTCCTGTCTTCGGGCTACCCTCACTCTTACGTGACAATATACACTACGCTCATGTTTAACAGTGAATATAGAGACAACATGGAGAACATAATGGCTGAAACAACCAATAACACCCATGATAACTTTTCAAACTTCGTGTACTCATTTGCATAATGACTGACATTGGCTAGTTAGTGTGGTTGAGTAAGCAATACAAGAAGCACGAACAATACAGAAAACAGTTAAGCTCATGTTTTTCACACATTAGGCCTTCTATGAGTCTGATTTACTTATATAGCGGCACTCTGTTTTTATTTGTTTATTTGTTTGACAACGCGTGATTGTCGTAATGCAGGAGACGAAAAACAACTTCATGAGTCACATCACTAGGCCTCTATCGCTCCGCAAAATTCTTCACACAGAGTGACTGCTTTGGCAAAAAAAAAACACAAGAGCACATTCAAATGATAGAAAACATTGTGCCTTGTTATGTCAGGGGTTAGATACACTAAACAGTGAACTCATATGTGAGGAAAAGATGTGCAAGGGCAATCCTTTTACGACCCCGTTAAAGGGGTTCAGGCCCCAAATTTACAGGCTAAAAGAAGAATGCTGTAGGTAGGCTTTATCTCAACATGTATGCGTGCGGACTTGATGAATAAATTACCTGTGTATTTTAAATATTACTGCGTAGTTGTAAAAATAGCATGCTCTTCATTACATTAGGAACCGAGCCAGCAGTTGTGAAATCAAACGGTGCCCTAATTATGATGCATCACCCCAATCATGTTTTAAAAAGTGGTTTCAGATTAAACACACAAGAAACATATCTCCTAAAACGGGACCTACATGCTTGTACGATGCACGGCAACAGACACTGCCAACCCTACGAATGGTAAGAACTATAGAATTGGAAGCAAAAGAAACCATAGAGCTAGAAAAACTGCAGTTTCACAGAGCCTTTAAGGAACATAAAAGGCAATGCAATGATTTGACCAAAAGAAACAAACAAAAATCTGTGACTGGATATTCTAGTATTAAAGTAAAATCATGGTCAATCAGCAGAGAGGTGAATCGGAGAGCAAATATCTGGTTTGCTAACCTGTTCTGAGGAAGGGGAATGGGGACAAAATAGTAATGAAAATGGAATACGAGAAAAAAAGAGAGTATAAAGAAGCAAAAACACACACACTAGAATGTCACAAACGCTCGATGAGGCGGGTCGATCGCAAAAACTGCCATGCCAGTTGTCAAGGCACAAGACATCTTTCTAGTAATGCATCTAGGTGAGCGACAGAGGGAAGTAGTGTTTCCGAAAGTTAAACAGGAAGACAAACTACGAGAAAATGAGCACAAGGTGTTACTATCCAGCAGAGGTTGCCAAGAAGCACCATTGGTTGCAAGACATCCACTATTTTACTGCTGTTAAAATGCATGCGTCCATGAGGTGCGAAACATTTGCATCCCTAATAGTATCACTCCATCCCCCGATGAAACTAGGGACCAACTTCAAACTTATCTATAGTGTTCTGAGTGCATCAAACTTTGTATGTCAGGGTCACTTGAGAAATTGAGGCACTCAATGAGCATTAGTATGATAAGAGATATGTGGACCATTCTTGGGTGTATATAGTTGCGGGGCTGCGGCTATGACTATGCTGTGGTGTGCCAGGGAGAGGACGACGATGTGTTGTTTTTCGAAAAGTAAAACAGCCGCCAATTTGACTGTTTAACTATTTTCGACCTGCAAAGTAGTGAAGTTAGCCTCAACAATGTTTCATCTCCGCCCTAAATTATGACGCGCTGAAATTATAACTGCTGCAGCGCTTCCATTCTAGATCGGAGAGATACCGAAAGCATACGCGTGGTGCAAAACTTGAAGACCGATAAACCGGAAGACAGTAGGCGGCCAGGCTTTCTGAACAGGCCAACTTACTTCAGCCATGCAAGTCTGATAAAAGCTTCAGCACCCTTGGAGATTCGATTATTCGCGAGAAATTGTTAGCAGGGTGCTTCCAGGCCAGTTTTCGCTGTAAAGAATTCTGGCAATGAAGCCTGCTTCAATTTTTTGCTCTTCAAGATAGATTGGAAAGGTAAAGATATTGCTGTTTGAAAGAAATTACGGAGGGTGGATGAATTGGTAGCGAGCAAGTAGGCAGCTATCAAAAAAGAAAAAAAGGGAAACTAAGATTCATTAGTGTAATGGAGCCAAAAAGTGTACCTCTGAGTTTTTTATAGGAGGAACCCTTTCTTGAGCTGAAGAACATTAGGTTCTAGCGTGATGACATAATAATAATAATAATAATAATAATAATAATAATAATAATAATAATAATAATAATAATAATAATAATAATAATAATAATAATAATAACGAGAAGAAAGTTATTATTATTATATTATTATTATTATTATTATTATTATTATTATTATTATTATTATTATTATTATTATTATTATTATTATTATTATTATTATTATTATTATTATTATTATTAATCTTATTGTTATTTTTATTATTCATCGCAAAAAAGTGCAGCCTGCTCGTGGATATTGCGACGTTAAATCTCTACTTCAACATAACACAGTCGTCAGTTGCAAAGACAACATCTGGAACCTCTCTGTTGTTGAAGGTTGAAACTATCAACGTTTTGAAGTTTCGCTTTCTGACCTCTGTTTTGTTCGTTTTCACCAATTTCACCCAACACATAGTGTAAGATTATTATTTTTTATATTTGGCGGAACATGAGAACGTACGCTACTTTATAGCCGGCTGTCTCAACATCAAAACAGGTATGTAAAATATGAACACACAAATAAGCAAAATTAGGAATAAAATAAGAAAAAACTAATCGAAGGCAATATGTTCACTACTGTATACATTATAGGGCATAATGCATGAATAAGCTCAGTGTGTATGATCATCGTGCAGTTATTATATCAGTATCACATTCCGGATAGAATCCGTACAGGTAACGGCAAGGTATAATATGAACTAAACACGGTTCATTAAGTTTGTGTTCATTAAAAATCGCGAAGGGCCTTCCATTATCCAAATGCTGCGCGCCTTTGATTATTCGAACGCGGACCCAGTACAATAATTTTTGTAACGGTGAATGGTGGAGTGTCAAGTCGGTTCAAGTGATCCCTCCGTTCAGCGCGCTGTTGATCGTATTGCGTACATTATAAAAGAATATGCTCCTCTGACGCATGGACATGATCGTAGTGGTCGCAGTGGGGGTACGCTCGTTTTTTATGTGGCATCAAAAGTGAGGGTTGTATAAAACACCTAATCGTAGGTGGTGCAATAGTGAACAGGTTATTGCACCGTCTACGAATAGGAGTTTCGTACACACAACAATCTTTTGATTATGTGAAAATCGGAGAGACAGGTCTATTTGATGTAAGAGGGAAGACTGTATTTTTGTCAAACCGCGCACCTTTGCATATTTGTGGCTCAGTTCAGAAAAAATTCTTCTTTCTCTCTGAGAAATCACTTGGTGCTGGTGTCGAGTGAACTTTTTTGTCTGCTGCAGTGGTTCATTTTTCAGCAATTTTGCTTCCTCTCAATCCTTAGAATCCACTGAAGACATATCTTTTGGCCATCCAGATGACCGATGGTAATTGTTTCTATTATTTCATAAATTACTCTATAATATATAATAAAATAAAAAACCTTAATCATTTGCAGCGCTTCTTTGGAGTCAGAATATATTACCTAGTTTTGCATTCGCTAGCTCTCAAGTAAGGATTTTGAAGCTTGTAATATTGCAACAAGCTCCGCAGCTGTAGACGATATCTTCCGAGAAAGCTGGAAATCTTTTTTCAACTATTCGAGTATGATTAAAGCCGCAGTCAAACTTTCGTTAATTGTAGAGCAATCCGTAAAAAGAAATGTGAAGCGGTCTTGGTAATAGCACATTTTTTGAAGCGTTAGAAACTAGGCTGCCAGGTAGTGTGGTGAGAATTTTTTCTCTATCTCTTTGATGTTCAAAGTGACTGGAGGCGATGTAAGCTGCCAAGGACAAAACTTGATATCTAGACGCAACGAATACTGTTCTTGTAAGTGCCGCCTTGTGAGGTACACGGTTTCACCAATTCTCCCATTTCTTTGAATAAGTTTTTCACTTAGCGGATGGGCATAATAACTTTTCGACAAGCGGAGGAAGTGGCAACAGAGTTCTTGAATGCGAAGAACTTGAATTGATGGTTCGCTAGTTTCTGCGATTACAAGGCCACTGGGAGTTGAGCGCGGTAAGCCTAGGCAAATTAAGAAACCTCGAAACTATACGACGTTGTTTAGTTTACGCTCAGTTGTCTGAGACATATTTTGCGACACTGGTAAAGCATTTGCGAGGGCTTGTCGAACAAGACCTATATAAACTTTTAGAAGCGCTTCTGATATGCCACCCCACTTGGTTCCTGTAATGCATCGAAGAACATTCAGTGACTGGTTGACTTACTCCTGAATGTTAGAAATGCGAGGTCCCCAGGTTAGCGTGCGGTCCAATGTTATGCTAAGGAAACGATGCATGCACACAATAGGTATTACAGTCTGGTTGACCAAGAAACTGGGCTGGTCGTGACGTGTTCTGGTAAAAAGTAACACCGCTGACTTTTCTGCTGACACGTCTATGCTGCATTCTGTCAGAAAGCGCATTATTATATCTATGCCTTCCTACCAGCATGTAGAGAACTGTGCCTGTTTTCAAGTCTTTAGGCCGTGCTGCAAAACTCATGTTCCTAATTATTGCCCTCTGTTTCTACAGGGTGCCACATTGAAGATTTTGTATCTGTTTCTTCACAACATACTGCTTGCGATGATGAATAATCCACTGATTCCTAACCAACAAGGCTTTCTACCGTGCCACTCAACTACCGGAGGTCTGGTTAGTTTCACGACGCAAATCTCTTCTCTTTCTCACAGTGGACAGGTCGATGTAGTCTACTGTAACCTAAGCGAGGCCCTTGACCTAGTCAGGCACTCACTGTTTTTGTTGAATCATGCAAATTTTGATATTGAGTGATCTTTTGTGAAGATTCTGCGCAGCTATCTCCTAAATAGATCATGTTCCCAGGTAACGGAGAATGTTGAGCCAATGTGGTTCGAATATAACGAATGTGAGGCAACGTTAGACGGTAAATTATGACATTGCAGCAACGTTTTTAGTAGTAAGTTGCCATAACACAGTGTTTTTATTGTTGTAGCAACATTCAAATAATCACGTTGTCCTAACGTGTTGTTTTTAACGAGACAACAACACTCAAATTATCACGTTGCCCTCACGTGATGGCATTATTGTGGCAGCAAAAAAATGAAATAGTCACATCGCATTAACGTTGTGTATAGACATGAAAGCTATGTTTAACAGCTAGCGTAGAGACAGCATGGAGAAGATAATCGCTGAAACATCCAATAACACATAAGGCAAACTTTTCAACTTCGTGTACTCATTTAATTAATGGCTGACAACGGCTGGTTAGTGTGGTTCAGTAACCAATAAAAGATGCATGAACAATACAGACAATAGTTCAGCCTATGTTCTTCACACACTAACCTTCTTTGAATCCTACTTCTTTATACAGCTGCACTGCGTGTATTTATTTATTTATTTGACAGTACGAAATTGGCGTAGCGCAGAAGCAAAAAAAAACATCATGAGTGAACTCACTAGGCCTCTAGTTCTCCGCACCATACGTTCTTCCCACACAGTGACTGCACTGGCAAAAAAAAACGAAACACAAGAACACAATCACATGGTGGAGAACATTGTGTTTCCTTGTTACGTCTGTAGCTAAATACAGTAAACTCAGTTAATTCATATGTGAAAAAGATATGTGCAAGGGCAAGCCTTTTAGGACCCCTTGTTTCCAGGCTACAAAAAGCCTGCTGTAGGCAGCTTTCATCTTGCCAGGTATGCATGCAGACCTAAAGAATAACTTACATGTCTATTTTAATTATTACTGTGTGGTTGTAAAAAAAGCTGAGGCATATGTCACAGGTGTGCACCTTTCTCCTTAAAATGTTACCGTGCACTTCACAGCTGTGTGTTCGGGCCATTACTACTCCCACAACATCACCGTTTTCCTATGGAATTCAAGGCGTGAACGGTGGCAGTCTTAATAGGGTCTTCTTCCTTCAGAACAGGAAACTACGATGCGTTCTCTCTGTAAGAGGTGCTTATTATTCCATTTTTTCTGCTAAGTCTGCTAGTGCAGAGTAGCTTTTTAAGCAGGATGTTTGTTGTCGACAGGGTAGGTATGATGTACATGCATAAGTAGCACCACGTTTAAGCAGCTGTCTTTACGACTAATACATTTGGTCAACTGCAGTGCTTTTGTAGCTGGTCAAAACACAGCGAAGGCTTAGCTGCATTTATCAAACTCTAAACTATAAATTACACTCAGGCTGATTTGAGCTGGAAGTCGTGTGCGAGCTGCCTCTGCTTGGAGAACTTGGCGAGCTCTGTAAACAACAATTGTGGACAATGGTCGCTAGTTTGCACAAATAGTGATTCATACCTGGGGAGGTCTTTTTTCTGATCATCTTGGCGCGGTGCTGCTTATTGTTACATTCATGCACTTTTTGAATTGAGGCAATGGGGGAAGAGCCGAGACGTTATTTAGCTGGCCGCTTGAAGCAGCGACAGGTGTAGCGGGTGTACCCTTTGTTGCGTGTCGGTGTAGAGTGTGCTTGAAGTGTTCATTTCTGGTTTTGGAGTGGCCTCAGTTGGAGGAACAAAATGTAAACTGTTGTAGATAAAGGCAACAGGTCCACCGGCTACGGAAAGTCGGAGGATCACCGTTGGTTCAATAGATGCAGTTTTTTGATTGCAGAAATGAAATAAAGCGGAAATCGCTCTGTGAACAGCTTCCAGTTCGCCCACAAATTGCCGATCATGCACTTACGCGCTCAGATGCCTCTGCTGTGAATGTTATTTTGTGTAGGAAGATCCGCATCAAGTGACGTCATCTGATGATGCTTAGCTGTTGTATGGAGGTACTCTGCTTTTTTCACTAGAGGTTGTCGTTATCAGTCACACTTGAACGACTCCTCACGCTTCATTAAGCCACCCTAACTTGACGCCTTTGACCGAGAATGCAGAGCGAAAACACATAAAAATAAGATACTGTGTTATGACGAGGATGATGATCATGATAGTGAGTGGAAAATGAAGTTGCACAAATATCGATTTCAACTTCATTTTTAAAGCGTTTGGTAACAGTAAAAGACACAAGTAACGCAGCATAAGAAAGTGAAACAAAAGCTGTTTGCAAAGGACCGAACTAGGTGTACGCACTAAAATATCCGCAGGACAACGCTATGACCTAAAGAGGCTTGTTTAGCAGGCAAATGGTTGATCGTGCAACCATTTGCCTGCTAAACAAGCCTGTATAATGCAACGCCTGTATAATGCAACGCCTGTATAATGCAATGAGTTAAACTTGGCTGATCGAACTGCAGCCACATTGCGCGCCATTGGCATCGTCTTCTGTGATAAGCAATCTGCCTCACCATTTGTTCACAAAAACTGTGAAGCTCGCTCACACTCACTTCTGGAAGATACTTCGCGCTTAGCGGTCATTCGGACTCGTATTCAACAAAATTTTCCTGAGCCAAGCTGACACTCACGAACATTTTCTTGAACCTGACTCACTCAGACTCAAACCTCCCAAAATATTACTCAACCATTCTCATTCAGACGCACACTCACTGCTCCATCTGAATGTAAGAGATTCAATAAACTCGTGACTTATACGTGTTCATCAAGACGTTAGTGCTCCTTAACACGAATACCTGACGTCCTTCGTGCTTACCGTGAGGCCTTTTGATACTGTAACCTCGATTACAAGTTTAGGTGAACGATACTGTTTAGTAGACGTGAGTCACAGTGAGCGTAAACGTTAATCTAGAGAAGGCTGGTAGTAATGCTAAGGGTCACTGAATAGGTGTGAACAAAAAAAAAGCTATGGAACTACTCAAGAAATATATTTTGCACTTTGAACACACACTCGCGAAATCTTTCTTTAACTGGACTGATTCAGAATCAATATCACAAAAATACCATTCAGCCGGACTCATACAAAAGGTTTGATCTGAACCTCGTCGACTCTCGAATGAGTTTGCCAACCTGTTTACGTTCTCACTGACCACACTCATTGCTTAAATTTATGCCTGCTGTCTTCAGAGAGGGTCCTCTTCCGTACACCCCGAAAATTGCACAAAAAGAAGCTCGCGGCGATAAAACCTGTTTGAAATTGCACCGCAAAAATATGTTTTTAGAGCATATGGTCACATTGTGGCTTCGCGTCAATATTCCACAGCAGACCATGCTTCACCGAGCATGTAACAGGGTTCGCAGAGCCAAAGTGAACCCTTTTCTGCTAAACTTGCATTCATCAAAAGAGTTTGCTCTCGGGCGAGTTGGTGCACTGACATAGAAACCATCGGGGGGGGGGGGGGCACCTACACACAACATACAGGAAGAGACACACGGCGATAGGCGCAAACTGCTAACTGACTTTATTGAAAGAACACCCACATCTTTATATACCAACATCCTTCACAGTGGCGCCACCATAATAACCACGAAAATTTGAACCGTACCAGAAAGGAATCGGAATTCCATATTGTACCGCGCAATGGAACTACCACCTACGTACTCTTGACTAGCTTTTTTTGCACCCTCATGATGTATTTTCACGATGGTTTCTATGTTGCGCTCATCAGTTGTCACCAAAACAAAATTGAAGTCATAATTAAAAAGTATTATTGCAATTTGGCGTAGCATATCTAAAATTACCTAGTTATAAAACAGGGGATAGCCTTTAAGACTGGCTTTGGCTTTATTTGTTTTGGAGGCTATATATTGTCAACCTCGGGTCCCGCAATGCTTCATGGGCTGTTATATTCACGTGATAGCATTTCGCGCTCAAATTAATGGTGGTTTCTGCCACGGCCCCTTCACCAGTAGTTAACAATTTGAAATTTTAGTTGATAGAGAGTCTGCGTGGCTGCATTTATTAGCTTTGTGTTCTGTGGTGCGCCCTCGTGTTCTTATGCAACTAAGCAAGGCGTTCGGCAGCGGAAACGGCTTCCACCTGACCACTCCTCACGCTGCATGATTGGGTAAGTAGCGGACTCTGACACGAAGACCGTTTGCAGTCTTCTCGTTTGTAGATTTCTTTGCAATCGCATGTTTCATCGCTTTAAATGTGACGTAAGGCACATTCGCTGCCGGTATCACATGGGCACTTTGATCTCGATCTGGCTCCAAAATTGAGATTTTAATTGATCCAGAATAATGATCCAAACTTCATCTACAGTAATTTGCACTACTTAGCAATGATCATTGTTGATCGCGATTAGGAAATCAGACCAAACTTAGCCCTACTGACGAGCAAAAGTGCTCGTGTGACAGCGATGCAATCAATATTATGCAGCCAAAATCACAAATGTGACAATTCTGCGTTCATTCACTTTCAATATCTCGATTTCTGTAGCGTATACGTTGTATGCCAATAATAAAATGAAATTATTATTACGAGAAGAAGGTCGACTCGGAGGAGTAGTCAGAGACGTATTTAGAGCCGGTTAAGCGAGCAGCGCCGGCCACAGAGATTAGCTCGCACCTGTCTTCTTCTTCGTCTACATGCACTGGCACGTAGGAACACCCCCGGCGGCGGAGGCACCGTCCCGGTGCTTTAAATGTCGTTATCTGACGCATTCTTGTAGAGCTTGATCCGCGATACGTGTACAATATCACTAGACCGCACAGCAGAATATGATGAATTGATGGGGCTGATCTCGTAGGTGACAGGTGTTAATTGACGCAATATACGGTAGGGCCCGGTATTATGAGAAAATGTTTCTGATAGGCCCAATCGACGATGAGGGGACCAGAGTAAAGTGAGGGTACCGGAAGTGAAATGTACGTCTCTATGTTCCGCATCGTACCGACGGCAATGGTTGGTTCGTGACGCCATCGGCCGAGCGCGAGCCAGCTGACGGGCATGATCGGCTCGCGCAATCGCGTCGTGGGCATACTCGCTGGTGGACGAGGTGTTAGCTCAGATGACGGTGTCCAGTTGTAAAGTCGGCTCTCTTTCGTACAATAAGTAGAACGGCCAAAAGCCCGCTGTGTCGTGACGCGATGAATTATACGCGAAAGGTGCGTAGCGTAAGGCAAGGTCCCATGCTCGGTGGTCGGGCGACCCGTACATAGCGAGCATATTTTTAGAGTGCGGTTAAATCATTCCATGAGCACGTTTGTTAGAGGGTGGTAAGTGGTTGTCAGTGTGTGTTTGTGGAACAAGAACGCAGAATGTCGGCGATGACTTGGGATAGAAATGTATGGCCACGGTGTGTGAGGAGTGTTCTCGGAGCACCGTGAATCAATATAACGTCCCGTAACAAGAAGTCACTGACATCGGTTGCACAGCTGGTCGGTAGAGCTCGCGTAATAGCGTAGCCTGTAGCGTAGTCTACAATCACGGCTATCCATTTGTTTCCTAATGTTGATGTGGGAAAAGGACCAGGCAGGTCTAACCCAACACGGTAAAATGGTTCCGCGGGTGTGTCAATTGGTTGAAGATGACCAGCGGGTAGCAGCGACGGTGTTTTACGACGTTGGCATAGGTCACACGGGGCGACGTATATCGGCGTACCGAGCGAGCAAGGCCTGTCCAAAAGAAACGGCACCCGACGCGCTCATACGTGCGGGATACGCTAAGGTGTCCTGCCGTGGAAACATCGTGAAGCTCGGAGAGAACACAGCGGCACAAATGCTTAGGCACAACAATGAGAAGGTCAGGCCCATCTGGTCGGAAATCGCGGCTTTATAGCACACCTTTTTGAATGACAAATTACGAATGACACCTTTTTGAATGACGATGGAGCCTGAGACTTCAAGAATATGTCATTACCGTCGCTTACAACTCCGGCAAGGAACACTCTGAAGCCGACTGTCTCTCTTGTTCGCCTGTCGACCAACCACCAAGCGACGACCCGGATGACGACAACTTCTTGGGAACGATAACTACCGAAGACTTCACTGAACCATAGCGGTCCGACCCGGAACTTAAGGCTCTCATAGAATACCTCGAAGGCAGGACCACCGAAGTCCCGAAAGTAATCAAGCGCGCACTTGCATTGTTCTTTCTGCGAAATGGTGTTCTCCAAAAAAAAAGTTTTCACCGCTTCGTGCCAAGTACCCCCTTGTGGTGCCTTCAGCTTTGTGACCAGAACACCAGCAAGCCCTGCAAGACAATCCGGCGACAGGGCGCCTCAGTGTTTCTTTTTTATTTTTTTTTTATTTGAAACAAATCCCGCAGCGCCACTTAGGCATTATTGCGGGGGGCACAGAGCCTCATAAAATGAATCCGCAGTCTTGCGGCCAACTACATCGGCTGGTAACGTGTTCCATTCAACAATGGATTGCGGAAAAAAAGAATGCTTAAAAAGATCCGTTCTGGGGTTGTATGGCCGTACTTTAAATTTGTGATCATGACGGGAGGATTGATAATACGCTTTTTTTAAATAATCTGAAGCATTAATGCCCGTTTTATTGTTATATATCGAATAAAATAGTTTTAATTTTAGATTACGTCTTCGATCTTGTAAGTATTGCCAATTAAGTTCTCTTTTCATACAACGGGAGCTTTCAGTTCGGCCATATTTTCCCAGAACAAATCTTGCTGCCATCGACTGAATGCGCTCTAATTCATGAATATGTATTTTGTTAAACGGATCCCACACAGGACAGGCGTATTCTAGTATTGGTCTCACATAGGCATAATATGCGGCCTGTTTAACTTCCTTGGTTACATGTTTAAGATTTCTTTGTAAAAAGCCTAGGGCTTTTCCCGCTCTACTTACAACACTGCCAATGTGCTCAGACCATCCCCCATCCTCAGAAAGCGTGACACCCAAATACTTATATTTGTGTTCATACCTAATAACTTCATTGTTTAAGATGTACTGATTTGTAAATCTATTAACCTTTTTGGTGAAACTGACGTGAACACATTTATTCGTGTTTAATACCATGTCATTATTTTTACACCATGCCTCCACGTGATTAAGGTCATCCTGAAGCTGGGTGGAATCCGTTTGGTCGGTCAATTCAGTATACAACACACAGTCATCAGCAAACATTCTAATACGACACCTAATTGTATCCGAAATATCATTAATAAACACAAGGAAGAGAAGCGGACCGAGTACGGAACCCTGAGGTACCCCTGATGTCACCGAAGCTAAACACGAACAAGATCCACCAAGCACAACCTTTTGTTTTCTTGAAGTTAAATAGTCCGCAATCCAACGGCAAATGGTTTGATGAATGTTCAAGTTCTGCAGTTTTTGAATCAGAATAGAGTGTGATACCGTATCGAAAGCCTTTCTGAAGTCTAAAAATAAACAATCAATCTGTCCTCGATTATCTAAAACTGATGCTATATCATGATAGAATTCAATTAATTGGGTTGTGCATGAAAAACCCTGTCTAAATCCGTGTTGTTTAGGATTAAAAAATTTAATTGAAGTCAGGTGATTCATTAAAGCAGAAAAAAGAACATGTTCAAGTACTTTACAACAAATCGGCGTCAAAGAAATTGGTCTGTAATTTGATACGTCTGATTTAGAACCACTTTTGAAAACTGGCACAACATTAGCTATTTTCCAATCATCAGGAAGCTTGCCTTCATCGAGTGATTTTTTATAGATAACATAAAGGTAACGAGCCACTGCCTCAGAGCAAAGTTTTAAAACTCTTGGTGATATGCCATCTGGGCCAGTTGCTTTACCTTCGTCAATGCGCTGTAACAACTTCATTATGCCATTGAATGAAAGCTCTATCTCACCCATAGGCAAATATTGTTCTTTTTTATTCGTGACAATCACTTGTGTAGGTGGGCGGAAGACCGATTTAAAGAAGTCGTTAAAAGTGTGGCTTTATCTCGATCCTCAATTACAATCTCGCCACCGTGACGTAGGTTTGGTGGGCTAACCTTCTCAGTACCACATCGTCTCATATATTTCCAAAACCTTTTCTTATTAGAAAAGTCAGCGGCCAGACTCTTAAAATACTTTTTCTTGGCTTCTTTCAGTTCCATTTTATAAAGTGATGTCAAATCTTTCATTTTATTAAAATTTTCAGGGGATTTTTTTTGGCAGTATCGGGAAAAAGCCCTCTTGCGCTTTTTGATAAGCTGAATAAGATGCCCCTTAATCCAAGGTTTCTTTATTTTACTCAGTTTATCGCTTGAGACGCTCGGGACGTGACGCCGAATGAGCCCAGTAATGCGTTCCTTAAACACTTGCCATAGCTGCTCAACAGTTGCTTCGTCTGCACTGCATTCAAAAGACAGAAATTGTTGCTCAAGACCAGCTGATATTTGCTGATAGTTTGCTTTACTATAAAAGAAGATTCTCCTAGATTCGCATTTCTTTGTATTTACCCGAGATCTTGTTAGCTTTGCAAAGACGGCGTTGTGATCACTAATACCGGGAATAACGTGTGTTTCATTAATGACATCAGGGGTATTACAAAACAACAAATCCAGAATGTTGTCACCTCGCGTAGGACTTGTTCTTGTTTCTCGCACGCTCGCGAGAATACAAGAATGGTACTACTGGCCACGTCTTACCACCGACGTCACTCATTAAGTGAGGACATGCTCGGACTGTCAGCGACGCAAGACACCAACGATAAGGTCAGCCGGACTTATGCAGTGAATTGAATCACCTCGCCAACCATTCCAGCAGATTGGTATGAACCTACTGGGGCCGTTCCCGACATCGGCTTTCGGAAACAAGTGGATCGTGGTAGCTACCGACTACCTCACCGGCTACACCGAGACAAAAGCCCTGTCCAAAGGCATTGCGTCCGAGGTAGCTAATTTCTTCGTCGAAAATATCGTTTTACGTCACGGCGCCCTAGAGGTCCTTATCACCGACTGAGGAATGGCATTTACTGCTGACCTAACTCAAGCGATCTAGGCATACAGCCAGACAAACCACCGCCGGACGACAGCGTAGCACCCACCGACCAACGGCCTCACCGAGTGGCTAAACAAGACGATCACCGACATGCTGGCAATGTACGTCGATGTCGAACACAAGACGTGGGACGCCATTCTTCCGTACGTGACCTTCGCATACAACACGGCGGTGCAGGAGACGACGCAGATATCTCCATACAAATTGGTCTACGGAAGGAGCCCGGCAACGACGCTCGATGTCATGCTGCCCAACGTCACCGACGACAAAAACTTCGATGCGAGTGAGCAGCTTCAACGTGCCCAAGAAGCCCGACAACTGGTGCGTCTCCGTATCAAGAATTTACAGACGACCGACAGCCGTTACAATCTTCGACGATGCTTTGTGGAATACCAGTCCGGTGAACGTGTTTGGGTGTGGACGCCGATACCCCGACGTGGACTAAGTGAAAAGCTTATGGGACGTTACTTCGGGACGTACAGGGTGGCTCAACGTTCCGACCCACTTGATTACGAGGTTGCCACCGATGGCATTACGAACTTTCAACGACGCCGATCGCGACCGGAAGTCGTCCATGTCACGCGCATCAAGCCGTTTCATGTGCGTTAACAAACTGAAACATAGTTTTTTGTATTATTGCTGCATCGTAATTTATTCATTGTACTTTTTTGCACTATAGTTTTACCTTAATGTTTAGTCAAATCATCGGGACGATCCCTTTTTCAGAGGTGGAAACGCCACGTTCCATTTCTCAAGTTTTGTTATAGCCCCGATACACTACAGGATTCTCAGCGAAAACCGTGCCTGCAGTTTTAGAGAAGGTTCAGGACTGTAGTAGATCATTTCGATAACATCACGCACCCTCTGCGAACTGTACAGATTATTCCGAAACCTACGACACCGCCTACAAAAACACTATAACATTTGATGGCAAGAGTATAAATGCCGACGCACTTCGCCGCTTGTCAGTAGTTGATCGACGGCCGACGCTTCATTCGCCGCTATCAGTCCAAGACTGCTACTGTACTCCAACTTTCCGTTTACTGGGCACAGGTTCGCCAAAACAAACACTTTATTATTCGACTCACAGTGTGCTCCACTCGTCCACGTCACGAACCCGTGAAAATATTAACATCTCAGAGGCAAATATCTCGGCACCCAGAAAGCCTTCATTGAAGAAAGTTTCTGTGTGGTGTCCACATTATTACGATTTTGTGTTCATGCAGCCAGCTATGTTTGCATGAAGACCACGTTTCGTCCGACCTCACTTGTTTAGTGGTTTCTGATACCAAAATCATGACTAAGCACTTTAAAACCGTTTTCTAGGTAACTAACTGTTCCATCCCCGACGAGTGTGTCGTCAACTACTAAATGCACCAGAAAAAAATGCTATGAAAATATTTTGTGTAAGTGCTGAGGCCGTGTCTATAAAAGATAATTGAGCCCTTAAATGCTCCTTTCATTCAATGACTTGCAGGAGGCTCAGTTGCTCAGACAGGTACCATACATGCTGATACACTCTAAGAGCACCGTTTCAGTGTATAAACAGCAGTTGAAAAGTTTCTCGGAAACCTTGCGTGGGTTGATGGGTTAAGCCCATTTTGAAGACAGTGTGTTTCCTTCACTTAGTCCAGGACAAATGGTCAGGCATATCGCAGAGGTGTAGAAGAATTCAAGGTAAACTGACGCATGTGTAAGCATGCTATCGTTGCACCTTTAAGATAAAGGGCATTCTCTTTTGGTGGGATTTAGAGATGCGAGCAGTCAAGTTGCATCTTTTTTTTGTTTCGCTTATCCTGATATTTTCATTCTGCTGCATAGTTTGAAGCTTCCATTTCTTGTATTTTTCTGTGTACAGCTTACCCTTGCTGTAACTAGATGGGCAGGTGAAGAGAAAAAGTTTGGTGCTGCAAAAGTTTTGTTATTGAAAAATAACACAATACTTACTGAAATACACAAATATGCATACCAACGAGGAACAAATTGAGGAAAAAACAAAAAAGGCATCACTCGCAACTAACTCTATTCCAAGAAAATCAGCAAAATATAAAGCGTAGCAACCATGCGCGTGCACCTCGCCTCACATGCTATTAAAAAATATGCAATAATATTTGCAACAAAAAATGATGACATGAAAGCATCTAAACAAAAAAACTCTATTTAAACAAAAATTCCCCACCCCGCAAAACAACAAATGTAATACTATCATGCGTATCTCCCTTCTTTTTAATGTAATATACTTCCATGTTTTCACGTGCCAAGGTATCATTACTCTTACCAAAGACGGATACTCAAGAAAACCTAGCGTCACGCTTGAAGGAAGCACAATGTGCTGGCAAATATGCCGAAAGTTTATTTTCCACAGGAAGTTCTTGATCTCTACTTCTGTCCTTTATGCACTGGCACATTTGCCTGCACATTGTGGTTCCTGCCAATGTGAGGCTAGGTTTTTCAGTGTATAAATCGTTGGAGAGAGTAATGACACCTTAGCGCGTAAAATTATGGAAGCATACTACATTGAAAAAAAGAGAGATTCGCTTGTTAGTATTACATCCGTTGCTATGCATGGTAAGGAATTCCATTCTTTAGAATATTTTTTCGTTTAGTCGCTTTTTTGTCATCATCCTTTTGTTGTCAATTTTATTGCGTGTTTTTTTACTACCAAGTGAGGCAGTGTGCACGCGCATGGTTGTTAAGTTTATATATTTTGCAGATTTTTTTAAATAAAGTTAGTGGCGAGCTATTCCTTTACTGTTCTCTCCTCAATTTTCTTCCCCTGTGGTATGCATCTTTTTAGAATTATGTATGCATATACCAACCAGCACAAACAAAAGTATTTATTAGGTTGGCGCTCCCACTCCGGCAGCTCCCACTATGCAACTTTGTCACTGGTTGGTGACGTTCTATGTTCCGCCTATTGATGTGAATTGTGTTGCATTATAAATCTTACACTCTCCACTTCCTATTGACAGCTAGTGTTATCACCTAGTCTGAAGCGGTATTGCATACCACTCAAAACAGTGCGAGCAAAGACCAGTGCTTTTTCTGTACAAGCCTCTGTTGCACTGGCAGTGTGGCAAAACTGTTCAACATAACCAAATGAAATTTCCTGAGCCTTTTCCTAAAGCAATATGTAAAGTTTCTATGCAGAGGTATTGCCACTAAAGCAATCAAAAAGTCATGCAAGCTTTGATCAAAATGGGCAGGAGACTGATTCTTCATGAGTGCATAACGTTTTTTTTCTTTTTTGTGTAGAACAAAAATATTTATAGAGTTTTTAGGCTAGAATGTACCTAATGACTATGCGAAGTTGTTTTGCGTTCTTATGAATAGTTCATGAATAAGAATTGCTTGAATTCACAAATTTATGGATCCGCTTGTTCGTGGATTACCGACAAAGTGTAAAAACTGTCAAAGATAAAAATCTGAAATGTTCAATACCAAAGCAGCAAGCCTTTCTATGCAGAGAAAAATGTCTTAGGTTAAATAAAAAACGGAAGACAAAGTGAATTTAGGTAATTTTCTGCTTTCCAGGTTTGTGCAAATTTGTTTTTTAGTTTTTTTGCTAATTCACAATTATCGCTCAAGAGGTGTGTCATCTTTTGTAATTACCAGTGCTCACTAACTTTGCGTAGCAGCACTTGAATCAAAACATTTTCAACAAATGGTAAATTTTGCAAACATTTTTGGTAAAGGCGTCATATGTGAAAAAAACCATGAAGTGGTCTCGTTTCAGTTTTGACGTTTGTCAAAAGTGATGCCGCTAAACATGACTATGCTACTAAAACATGTAGTGTTTTTTCTCCAGATTCCAAACTTCAGTGTCGAGCCCAGTGGGTAAATTTAGTCGCTACGTCTCTAATACACAATGTAAACCCGGGAAACTGCTGAAAAAAAAAAGAAATAAAGAGATGCAGTAACAGAAGAAAATAAAGAAACAAAGCATGCCACATTCCTGACCAAGTGGTTTGGCAATTGTGCCGAAGATTTTAGGTCCTGCTGAGCTGCTTGCCTTTGTAGCTAGGGGACTACGGAAGCGTTTCTGAAGTACAAAGAAAACTTGACCCTGCCTTCTCCTATTTTTGAGACTGGTAAGACTTTACCTCGTGGTCTGTTCTTCGCGGGGAGGTGAAGAATGTTTGGCAGTGTGTGTTCCACGTGACACTGGTTGAAGGGCAGTATGAAATTATACCTTTTCCGAGAGACTAGGCTGTACAAGTGAAGGGGTGGCGACATGACGCACGCCATCCTTTTTTTCTTGGGAGGGGATGGGAGGTCACAAGCCCAAGCATCCTCTCTAAGCGTTGCACAGAGGGGCGACAGTTGCTAACTGAGAGGTAGCTTGAATCGTCTGCAAATCATACCTGAAGAATACTAAGCCCCCGAAATGTTTTTACCAGTGCGTGGCGGATAACTTCACAGGCAACGCAGCCCCGGTTTTGATTTCGGTGACCTATATGGAGGCGCAATTCAGACATGAAAAAGGACCATTGACCAGTTTGTGGATAGCTTGCGGGCGTGTTGGAGGAAAACAAACTTGCATGTGCGCAGTAACTATGTTAAAAAACTTTTGAGTTTATGAGGCATAATTTTTTCACTGCAGCAAAAGTGCAGATGGCTGCGTGACCTCTATAGCGTTCCCAGCCACAAGTAGCAAAAGAAACAGCAATTATTTTGACAGCTTCAGAGGTTTGGAAACAATATTCTCAGTATGCCAAAATTTTGATAAAGAATGTGTTTACCAGCGTAATACTTACTCTCACATTACGGTAACACATGTATTGCGAATGATCTATGTGTCCCGGAAGATCATTGATGTGATGCCATTGGCTTGTTGTAGTGGGCAATGACTGGTCTAGCAGAGAGGTAGCAGGAGTAAAGCTTGAACTGCACGAAATAGACAAGACCGTCACTATTTACCTCTAGCAAAGCTGAGCTTTGGCAAATAATCTCTTCGCTCATGTAGGTCATGTTAAATCTTACTTTCTAGGTACCCGGCCTTCACTGACAAAAGCAGGGTATAACGCATTTACTCTCAGCATAAGCCACCATAGACAGCTAAAAAGTGAGACAGTCGCAGAAAACGTAGACGCACTCAAACATACTTCTTCGATGAAATTCTTCCGGTGCTCACTGGGTGCAGCCACAATTGTGTGAGCCGCTTCTTCCCCTGCACCTACCAAATGACAAATGCAATACCCGGACAAGTTTTGCCGTTTCTACTCGCTAAGCCAAAGGTCCCAATCAGCTAGAGTGCTGTCCAGACACTTAAGATGGTAAAATCACAAAAGGGGTAGGGGGGTGGAAGCAATTTCAAGTTTAAAACAAAAGAATTGGAACCTAAAAAAGACTGAGCGTATGTTTTTACGATAACCATTTCACATGCTAGTGCTATGAGTACTCACATAGGTGAGCACTCATGAAGCAATTGTTTCGTGTGATCATTTCGTATTCCACACCACCGTGCTGCTATTCTAAAATTGGAGTGAAAATATCCGCAGTACCGTGTGCACAAACTCATCAGATTCTGACAGGTCTACCATCGCATTCTTCAAAGCCCCATAAGTGCGCATGTGGGATCCGAAATTTCCGTCCCAATAAGACTCTCAAGATCCCTTCTGCGTTTGTCTTAGAGGATTTGAACACCAAAGCAGCCATTGCTTTCCGCTTCTTGGTCAACTGTATTCCCTCGCCAAAAGCTTACTGCACCGCAAGCGGTTTGTCAGTTTCTCGGGGATCTGCCCAATTTAGACCAAGCGGCGATGTCGCGTCATGAAGTCATAATTTCTAAAATTCTGGTCATATATTATGTCAACCAATGATTTTATTTAGCACTTGTGTAGACAGCGACTGCCACTTTTCGCGCTTGATAAGGCCCCTAACCTTTCCCGACCATGTGTAGTGTGCTGTTAATTTTGTAGGAGCACGCGAATATTATTACCTTTTCTTACAGAATTGAATACTGCCTATGGCACATCAAATTAAATACGTAGTTTTGGATTAGAAGTCTGCCTGAATGTCATATCATTAGATTTGTTGTTCAAAGTTCGACGAGTGCAATTTGCATATGTCTTACAAACTATTTGTGGTGAGTAGGGAACTCGTCTTATTGCTGAAAGAAGTGACCCTCATATGTTTCACTTAATCTCAGCACTGCATTAACTAAGTATGAGACCGCCCCCTAAGTATGAATGTTGCGCTGCTTGACCACATCTTTCCCTCTGTCTGCTCACCACACTTGCACCACATCCTGACCAATGTTACCCTAATCCCCATTCATATTCTTGAAGGTTGGAAGTAGCCATGTGAGAAAAAAAAGAGTGGCAGCCGATAGATCTCTTTAGCGATGCATAGGGCTAGTAATGTTTTGGCTGGCAAATTCTTTCCGCCGTTCATGCCCTTGACATGACCATTAGCTTTTTCTCACTGGAAGGCATGAAAATGAGGCTCTGTGTAATATTAGCCAGGAAGTAGTAAAAGATAGTCTTCCGGGTAGCTTGTGTATGTCTCGAAATAAGTATCAAGCGGATCATGCGGTACACCCGCCGTATAAGTGCAGAGGGGTCCACTGTTAAATGGAACGACGGAGCACGTGTCATCTGCTCTAGTGCAATTTACAATCTGCCACAACCAGTGGCCACCTGATCAAGTAGGTGAGGTGCAATTACCATCCCTTGAAACGGGTTTGTAAACCTTGCCAGCTATCGCTCGTGTCTCTCAAATCACTACGGTCTCCCTGTAGAGTTCCTTGATTGAATATGAATAGCACCGGCAGTGAATAATTCTACCAGCTGGAGAGTAAAGCCCCGAAAAGGCCATCTTAGCACATCTGTTGAAGGGAGAGTGCACGATGTAAAGCAGAGGTGGAGAAAAAGAAGTGGCACGACAGGAAGCTTACACATGCAACACGGACTTCTCACATCGTGCCTATCAAGGTTCTGCCTCAAATAGACTGGTGTGCAGCTGCGGTCTGCTAGCAATGTTTCAAAAATATAGGCAGATCTTCAGAAACACTGAAAGTAAATGGTTTATCGGAGGAGAAGCTGCCCTCAAGTAAAATTTCGATGCTTTCGCGTTTTTTCCTGTTTTTGTACGGTGTGCTTTAGGCTCCGACAGAGGCATTAGAGAATGCATATTAGGGTAAGTTGAGAGTCAGAGAGATGGTATGTTGCAAACCTAATATCGTAAAATGCAGATATTCTGTTGCTTTGCACGAGGCAAATTATTGCTAACAAAAGTTATACCAATATAATGAAGGTTATGCATTGTACTTGAGTTAGCCATGTTTTGTTGTGAATTTGCAGCTTAACGTGATAGTCAATGAAATGCATCTGCGAAGCCACTGATACAGTGTCTTCATGACTAAGAAGTGCATAAACTTTTAATTTTATACGACAAAGTCCTGAGCAAAACTAAGCTTGTCCCCTTCTAAATAATTAGATAATTCTCACTTAAGGCAAATGCATGTAAATGGGTTATGTTTTTTTTGATGCTCTAAATTTAGAAGGAGCAATCTGATAGAGTGAGCAGCACTCGTCGAGCTAACTACCAACCAAAAATTTGGTGGTCAACTGTTGCACCACTTGAATTAACACAGGTGGTGTAGCCAAATAGAATAGACGCATAGATAACAATTTCCAAGAAAACAGTTCACTGTCAATAGCATAATTATGGGATGGTAGATTATCAGTAGTCAACACAAAACCCCACATAAGGAGAGGCAGTGAGCAAAGCAATAACTGCGAAGCTCCTAATGGATGGAAATTAAGCAGGATGAGCATGATCTATAAAGAAAAGGTGGACAAGGCCAATGTGAACAACCGCGGTCTTATAACAGGGACATCAGTAGTTTACAGGCTGGTGATGCAGATAATAAAGGAAAGACTACAGACATGGGTGGAGAATGAGAGGGTGCTGGGAGAACTACAAAATGAGTTCCGTAAACGAAGGAGGTTTGAGGACAATCTGTTTTCATTGATGCAGTGTATTGAAATAGCGAAAAAAGAACACAGGCCCCTGTGAATGGCATTTCTAGGTATCAAGGGAGCTTACGATAGTGTGATTAAGGAAGACTTGTGGGAAATACTGGACACACTAGATGTGGAACATTGAATAACTAATCTTCTAAAGGGTATCTATAAAAGTTACAAGGTAGTTATCGAATGAGAAGAACAGGTATCTGAACCTTTAGAGATACAACGCGGGCTTCGACAGGGATGTCCCTTGTCACCTTTGTTATTCATGCTGGGTCTCCAGAGACTAGACGCCAAATGAGAGGGGAATCGACTCGGATTCAGCGTCTTTTTTTGCCAAGCAAGGAATACGCATTTACCCTTCATTACCAGCATTGATGTATGCAGACATTGTAGTAATAAGAGTCGACTACAAAAAGATACACAAGAATCGATAGACATCAGTGGTAATGAGGAAGATAGGTTAAGTTTGAAGTTCAGCAGTGAAAAATTGTCAATTATGACTTTTATATATATCAAAAGCAATGAGCATAAGATACAGCAAGTCACGCTAGAAATAGCGGATAAATACAAATACTTGGGCGTATGGATAAATAAGGCGGCTGAGTATCTAAGGGAGCACGAAATATACGTAATTGCTAAAGGCACCAGCAATGTAGCAGTAATAAAAAATAGGGCACTGTAGAAGTACAATAGGAATGATGTTGTGAGAGGAATTTAGAAAGGTTTCATGGTCCAGGGTTTGACGTTCGGCAATGCGGCCTTGTGCAAGAAATGAGGAGTTCGAACAAGATTAAAAATTAAACAACGTGGCATTGGTAGAATTGCTTTGGAAGCACAGGGGAATACTCCAAATCAGGTGGAACAGGGGAAACAGGGTGACATAGGATGGACATTGTTTGAGTGCAGGGAAGCTCGCAGAAAGATATAATTTGAGGAGCAATTGAGAAAAGTGGGATAGGAGCGTTGGGCTAGAAAAGATTTCAGTTACTTTCACATGAAGAAAGCCACTATTGAATGGAGGAAACAAAGTCAAAATTTGTCAAGCAAGTATTTACGCAACAGCAGAATACCAAGCCAAATGGAAACATCGGTTAAGAAGAAGGTGACCGGAACAAAGAGGGACATAGGGAAGATGGGAATACTTGCAAAATCATTACTGGAGACCTACTGAACTTTTGAGCAGAAAATTCCAAGAGAAAAGATATACGATAAGTCTTGGGGCAGTTCTCTGCTCTTCGAGGCCAGAACAGGAGTATTGCAGACCAGATCGTAGTAAGCAAACTACGAAGGCACAGACACGTTATGTAGTGCGTTTGAAGCAGAGAAAAAACCAGCTGAACATTTGATAATGGTCTGTAAAGGGCATCACCCTGTAGTAGAAGATAATGGCGCCGAATTTTTCAAAGCATTGAGGTTTAGAGACAGTGAAGGCAAAATAGACTTTAAACGGGTATGAATAATCAGGAGGGAGCTAACTGATTGGTGGCTACAATTGAGGCGCAAATGATATTCAATCCCTAAACACACAGTGATACTACTTAGCTTTGTGTGTAGGTGGCGTGAGCAACCACCTGATCTAAAGAACGCAGCCGGATATATCTATTCATCCATCCGTCCATCCATCCATCTATCCGTCCATCCATCCATCCATCCATCCATCCATCCATCCATCCATCCATCCCTCCACCCATCCATCCATCCATCCCTCCATCCATCCATTCGACGTGATTTGATGTGCTCGTTCGCCTCCGCTGCGCGCTCGAGGCATTCTAACGCAGCGCGTGCATAATACCATTCACCAATTTTCTTGCGCCGAACATCAAATAAATGTTTTGTTCACTCTCTCTACACGCATATCTGTCTTTTAACGACATCTGCAGATTAAAATGCAGATACCAGGCCAATTTTTCACAACGGATGATGCTGTTTCTGATGCCATTTATGATTATGGGCTCGCACGTCACAAAGCGCTAAGTTTCAGATTTGATGCATCGCCAAAGTGTAAAATTACCATAATACCTGTTTAAGGACAAAATAGGAAGAAAAAAGAAGTATGCCAAACTTACGCAGGTCAGCTCGTTCTAGACCTGTTTAGGATTTTTCTTACGCCGCGTAGAGAGAACAAAAGCTCGTCTCAGCTTAAATGTGACATGTTTCGATTTCAATTTCATTTTTAGTTTATTTCCAACATCAAGATACAGTGTACAGTGTTGTGTACAGTGAACAAAAAGCCGCTAAAATGGGCTTCAAGGCGTCCACTTACCATAGGATTTCACAGATGGCAATCAGAACGTAGAAACCAATATAGGGCATCAGTGTGAGTAAATAAAAAAACAATAAAAAAAGAAATTCAATACCACAAATTTACAAAATACATAGTTTTCCCAAAAGTAAAAAAATGTAGTAATCATACAGGAACTGTTGAACGAAGTCTATAACCTATATAATTAGTACAGGCTAAGCTTCACGAGCAAAACTATGCCGCTAGAAAAATCACTGAAAAAAGAAAAAAAATGAAACGGCATAGCAACAGTAAAGACTTGAAGCACGAAAAGTGAGAGTTGATGAAATGCACACACTTCAAAGCTTGTTTCTTTAAGAAAAGTGATAACTGTATGCACAACCTTTGTTTTCCAAAAGTAGTTCTGCATCGCAGAACCTCCCACATTTCCCGAAATCTCGTGTTATGTGTAGGTACGTTAAGTGAAAAATAAGCGATGATTCTGAGGAATTGTTATTTTCTAACTTTGATTCTTAGCATTTAATGAGGTTCTGTTCATATGAGTTCGGAAGTGAGACCAAACCCAAATCCCGGACAAAAGGTTCCTAATAATTATCGTGTGAAGTGTTTGCAATGACTCGAATAGATTTTTCGTATAATGTATAATTTTCTCATGTTAGAATCAGTTGTAGTACCCCATACACGGTAGCAAGAGCTCAAAACTGGGAGAAACAAATATGAATTCTTGCACAAATCAGCTGCCCGCGCTGTTCTTAGAAAGTCACCCGCTGTTCTGGCCTAAGCACGATTTGTGACATCCCAACGGAAAAGTTTTAAGTTGAAACTACCCTGTGCTGGCTCGGCGGCACAGCAGCAAAGAAATGACGTACCTAATTGAAGGCGCTCCCAATGGAGCGCGCACTCTGGTGGGACGTAGATAACGATGTGAAAACCTATATTGCTTCTCACGGCTGGTGATTTCTGGCGGTGGTTAGACATGCACAGCTTTCGTTGTACAAAATATTTTGTGGTCAATGGATAAGGGGATATTCTTTGTGGTTGCAAAGGAGGCCCAACGTTGCCAGTTAAAACCCAACATTGGATGCAGTGTGGCAAAATCGACCCAATAATGTCAGCCAGAGTGAACCGCTGATACAAGATTCGCTCACCTTCCGCCGCACTGTCTCGAGATTGAGGGGTGCAAAGCCACCCTAAAATCAATATATGTTCAACGTTGCTCGCCGGAGATCCCTAACACATATCTGCCCGTGCTAGGGCAACGCAATACGCTTGCCTCAGACATTAGTGAGATCAAAGAGTTGGTAGATGAAACAGAGGGCTCTCCACAAACGAAACTGGCGGGGGAATCGATGCTTTGCAATTCTTTGGGTTTTAGAATGAATAAGCTGAATTTATTTTTATTTTTTTCGATTGTATCACATATCACCTTACTCGCTTTTGGCGTAGCCTACGTTATTCGTTTTTTTTCTGTATTCACTCTGCTACATTACAGACGCTAAGCGTTATGGCTACCTCATTACACCCCAACATCGCTACTCCGCTACGCTTACTCATAAATTGATTGAGGCATTTATTTGAGACTTTCAATTTAAAAGTTGTTTTTGAATAATTGGGCTCTGATTTCAACGTTCCAAGAACTATCTACATCGACATATATTTCATTTTTTTCGCAATGTTCACTGAGAAAGTACTTTAGGTATAAGTTTTGCAGCGACATAGCACCTTACCACTTTTTCTTCGCTACATGGCGCGTTCAGTATCAAGGTACCTTTTAAAGCTAGAGGTGCTAACTCAAGGGATCAATCTCAAGCTAACTCAAGGGATCAAATCGCGCCAGGTAAGAAGCGCCTTCACGCTTCTTACCTGGGGCGATTTATACTGTCATCTTGAAAATTACGCTGAGCCTTGTGATCAATTGACTGTACTGCTTACGTTAGTTTCACATTTATTAAAAAAACTACAACTACGCTGAAAGTTGTTTTGAAGAGAACCAGAGAACCTCATGTCGTGCCCTTGATTCAATGTCTTCGGTGGTATTATTAGCTACTAACATAGACAGCCAAGCTTAATCCTGAACTTTAAGCAACGCAAAGTTTGCGCGCTTGCAACGAAAAGAAGTGTTTACCATTTTTGCACAACTAGATGAGTGCTTAGGGTAGAAGTTCTCGCTGCTTCGTCTTTTCGTTCTGGTCAAGTCTTTATTGATACACGTCCACATTTTAAAATCTTCGATAGGCTCAGTTTCAATAGGCAGTTCTGAGCTTCGACACGCTGAGCTCAAACAGAGAGAGGTTCAGTTTGCAGTCCTCTATTTTCTGGTCTCTAAGTGCGAGCAGTCCTACGTCATAGAGGTTGTCCCAGGAAAAGATCTGTCCCAGGAAAAGTCCCAGGAAAGAACCTTTTCGAAAACTTTGATAGATGATATCTTTACAGAGGAGATCGCTTTACGCAGGAAAGACATGCAAATGTTGATATTTTTGACTATTTGATTGGTTCAATAGAATTGAATTGTGTGGTTACTAAAATCGCATGCGTTACACAATTTTCTTCTGTAATCTCTTAGTGTAAAAGTCAGTAGCTGATGTGGAAAGGCAGTGATACCAAAGAAATGGACTTCGAGCAAGCTGCGCTATGACTTTAACAAGTAGAGTTGAGTTGAGGCACAACTATTTTCACTGGTGACCGATAGAGTGCTGCGTATAGTAGCAACTTTCTGCTGCTTTGCTACAACTGTAGTGGAGCATACGCACCAACGCGTATGCGCCTTCGGAAGACAACGAAAAGCCCGTGCTCGGATTGCGCGAGAACCTGTGCCGCCTTTGCCAGACTTGCTGTTCGCCCATTTTCCGTCGCGACCTCGTTGCGACTCCTCTGTTCTAATAAACATCATCGCATTTGGTGGAGGCTGCTGAGATCCCTAAGCAGACCTGGAGCTCCGCTCTCGCAAGTTGGCCGAAAGACTACCGTACAACATGACTGACGCACTCGCCAACCAGCCCATTCCAGCACAGCCAGCACCATCGGCTGCCCCGTCGACCTACCCCGATGCTACCCGTCAGCGGGACCCACCAATCTTCAGCGGCAGTGGTGAGCAAGACGTCGAAGACTGGCTCTCCTTGTACGAACGCGTGAGTGCCAGCAACAAATGGGACGACTCTAAGCTTGCCTATGTAATCTTTTACTTGGCTGACGTCGCCAAGCTGTGGTTCACCAACCGCGAAACCGCCATCGCCAGCTGGTCCACCTTCAAGACCCTCGTGACCGAAGCGTTCGGCCGACCAGAGGTCCGCAAGCTCCGCGCTGACCAGCGTCTGCGCCACCGAGCCCAGCAACCTGGTGAGACCTTTACTAGCTATATTGAGGATGTACTCGACCTCTGCAGGCGTGTTAACTCATCCATGCCTGAAGAAGAGAAAATTCGACATATTCTCAAAGGCATCGAGAATGGCGCATTCCAGATGTTGCTGGCGAAGAGCCCGACCACGGTGGCAGTCCTCGTAAGCTGTGCCAGAGCTTCGATGAATTGCGTCGTCAGCGTTCCATCGCCCGACAGAGTGTTCCATCACCAGATTCGATCTCGGCCGTCGCACTCGCCAATGGCAACGTTCACCAAGGAACTCTGTCGAACCAGATTAAAGACTTCATCAGGGAGGAAGTCGCCTGACAGCTTTCCCTGCTGCCGCATAGTGACGCGCCCTCGACAAGCCTCCCTTCGAACATGCAGCAGGCCATACGCACTGAAATTTGCAATGCACTCCCTACAGTTCCGGCCTCTTACCCGTGCACTTCGGTGCCATCTGATCTCACAACTGCTGGCTACGCACCAACTGTGCCGCCTTCACCTCTCAGCCACGCAGCTGTGGTCGCGCGGCCCCCACCGCATCCAGTCGCCTTATCGGCTCCACCTCCTCCGGCCTCGCCTCCAGTCTACAGGCCCCCACCTCGCTTTTTCCGTCCATCTAATGAGTGGCGCACCCGAGACAATTGTCCCATCTGCTTCGCGTGTGGCATCGCTGGCCACATTGCACGCTTCTGCCGCCGCCGTCCCACGCCTGCGCACGCATACTTCGAAGCTCCTACCTACGCACCGCAGCAGACCACCACGTCTGCATATGAACAGAGGCACTGCGACTCGGATCGCCACCCATCAACTGCTCGTTTCCCATCACCTCGTCGCCGATCGCCATCGCCTATGCGTCGTCGACCACCTCTTGAGGAGGGAAACTAATCAGTGCAGTTCCGGAGGCAAGAACTGCAACTTGTGCGCAATTCCCAAGGCCTCCATTTTCGCCGCAAAATGTTGTTGATGTCGATGTTCAGGGAGTCGCCACATTAGCGTTAATTGATACCGGGGCCGCCGTTTCTGTGATGAACGCAAACTTTTGCAGGAAACTGAAGAAAGTGACCACATCTCTCAGTGGCTTGGTGCTGTCCACGGCTAGCGCACAATGCATTCATCCCTCGGCTGTGTGTACGGCGCCCGTCGTCATCCGAGACGTTTTGTACGTCGTACAGTTTTTTGTTCTACCATCTTGCTCTCATGACCTTATCGTGGGTTGGGATTTCTTATCACGTCATGAAGCTATCATCGATTGTTCCCGTGCCGAAGTGTTCCTTGTGCCAACATGTGAATTTCCACCACCCGACCGCTCTCCTCTGCTCTGCAAAGTCATCGCTGATGACGACATCACCTTGCCTCCTGAAGCTTCGGTCCCTATTAGCCTTTCATGTCTGGCGCAACCTGACGGCACGGTGGTGTTTACGCCATCTCCGGTTTTTACTGAACGCAAGGGCACCGTTCTCCCATTGCTGTTCTTACAATTGCGTCTGGTTTAACCGTAATGCTGGTCACCAACCACTGCAACTACCCCATTGGCTTACTTCGTGGTAAAACGTTAGGATATGTGCAACCTGTCGACCATATCGATGATATTATTCTTCCCGACGAAACGCCATGTCACATTGCTGCAATCACTCATGCGTCTGAGCCATCAAGTTCGTCAGCCTTCGACAATGCTATTGACGCAGACCTTCCCCTCTCGCATCGCCGCCAACTTGTTGCTCTCCTTAACAAGTTTCGTTCTTTTTTCGACTTTCAAGAACCTGCTTTGGGCCGCACCACGACTATCGCTCATACTATTGACACCGGCTCACATTCGCCTCTGCGACAGCGTCCTTACCGCGTTTCCGCCGAAGAGCGCCGCGTCACTACGGAGCAAGTAGATGACATGCTTAAACGTGGAGTCATACAGCCTTCTCAAAGCGCTTGGTCATCACCTGTGGTTCTGGTCAAGAGAAAAGATGGCACCGTGCGATTTTGTGTGAACCATCGCCGCTTAAACAATATTACGAAAAAAGATGTCTACCCGCTACCACGAATACACGATGCTCTTGACTGTTTACAAGGCGCCGAGTACTTTACATCTTTGGATCTGCGTTGTGGGTATTGGCAGGTGCCAATGGCTGAATGTGATCGCCCTAAAACAGCCTTTGTAACGCCGGATGGCCTATATGAGTTCAAAGTCATGCCATTTGGGCTCTGCAACGCGCCTGCCACATTTGAGCGCATGATCGACACCATCTTGCGTGCCCACAAGTGGAAAACCTGCTTATGTTACCTGGACGACATCGTAGTCTTTTCATCTGATTTCCCGGCACATCTTGCTCGCCTCCACGACATTCTGACGTGTCTAACTTCTGCAGGCCTACAACTTAACTCCAAGAAGTGCCACTTCGCAGCACGAAAACTAACCATCTTGGGACATGTCATCACCAGAGACGGTGTTCTTCCGGATCCCGATAAGCTTCGAGCTGTCGCTGACTTTCCGTTGCCCACATCACTGAAAGCCCTAAGAAGTTTTGTCGGTCTCTGCTACTACTTTCGTCGCTTCGTGCGCAACTTCGCGTCCATCATCGCACCTCTCACGAGTCTGCTTTCCAACAGCAAAGGCATATCTGCATGGTCACCTGCATGTGACGACGCATTTTGCCAGCTCCGCCGCCTGCTGACCTAACCACCTATTCTTCGTCACTTCGACCCTGCTGCGGCCACAGAAATTCACACCGATGCAAGTGGCATCGGTCTCGGTGCAGTTTTGGCACAACGGAAAGGCACCCAAGCCGAATACGTAGTCGCCTATGCAAGTCGCGCTCTCAAGAAGGCTGAATTGAATTAATACGTGACAGAGAAGGAGTGTTTGGCCATAATCTGGGCGTTGACGAAATTTCGCCCGTACCTTTACGGCCGTCCTTTCGACGTGGTCACAGACCACCACGCTCCATGTTGGCTGTCCACCTTGAAAGACCCGTCCGGACGCCTGGGGCGCTGGGCACTTCGATTGCAAGAATACGACATCCGTGTCGTATATCGTTCCGGTCGCAAGCATGCGGATGCCGATGCACTTTCGCGATCGCCATTAACACCAGATGTGGCTTCTCTGTCTCCCCCTTTTACCACCTTGTCACCGCTCTACACGACTGACATGCTTTCGGAGCAGCGTAAAGACCCACACCTTGCCTTGTTAGTCGACTACCTTACCGATCCGTCTGCTGTCCCTTCCACGAGAGCGCTACGCCGGCAAGCAGCCCACTTTTCCTTACGAGACAACATTCTGTACCGCCGTAACTACATGCCTGGTGGTCGGAAGTGGCTCCTTGCTGTCCCAACTCATATGCGCCCTGACATCTGCATGAATTTCCTTGCAGATCCCCAAAGTGCTCACGCAGGTGTCCTGAAAACCTACGAAAGGCTGCGCCAACGGTATTACTGGCGAGGAATGTATCGCTTTGTGCAGAAATACCTTCAGTCTTGCACCACTTGCCAACAGAACAAGACACCTCCGCGGCACTTTACTGGCATGTTACAGCCGCTCCCGTGCCCGGCTCGCCCATTCGACCGCGTGGGTATAGACCTCTATGGCCCCCTCCCATATAGCATCTCTGGAAACCGGTGGATTATTGTCGGAGTCGATCATCTGACACGCTACGCTGAGACTGCAGCTCTACCGGCAGCGATCGCCCACGAAGTTGCACTCATAATTCTCCGCAGCTTCATTCTACGCCATGGTGCTCCGCGGGAATTACTCAGTGATAGGGGCCGAGTGTTCCTGTCGGAGGTCATCCAAGCTATCCTCGCTGAATGCAACATTATCCACCGGAAATCTACCGCATACCATCCACAGACAAATGGTCTTACTGAGCGGTTCAACCGCACACTTGGCGACATGCTGAGGATGTACACCTCCTCCGACCACACTAACTGGGACGCTGTATTGCCCTTTGTTACCTTGGCTTATAACACCGCGACGCAAGCGACTACCGGTTTTTCCCCGTTCTTTCTATTGTACGGCCGCGAACCTTCCCACCCACTCGACACTATACTACCGTATCGCCCTGATGCATCTGAGTGCTCCCCGCTTTCGGAAGTCGCCAGATACGCTGAAGACTGCCGTCAGTTGGCTCGGTCTCTGACAAGTGAGGCTCAAGGCCTACAAAAGACTCGACACGACGACGCTCACCGCATAGCTCCTACATTTCGTGCTGGCTCCCTTGTGTGGCTTTGGGTGCCCCCGCATGTTCCTGGCCTGTATTCTAAACTTCTGGCCCGGTACCATGGTCCGTACCGTGTCATTGACGCGACCTCCCCGGTGAATTACGTCATCGAGCCATTAACACAATCACCAGATTTGCGCCATCGAGGACGCGTGACCGTACACGTCGACCGTCACAAGCCCTACTACGACCCCCTCATTGTGCCTACTCCCTGAGTCGCCAGGATGGCTACCCTTCACCCCGGGGGTATTGTAGTGGAGCATACGCACCAACGCGTATGCGCCTTCGGAAGACAACGAAAAGCCCGTGCTCTGATTGCGCGAGAACCTGTGCCGCCTTTGCCAGACTTGCTGTTCGCCCATTTTCCGTCGCGACCTCGTTGCGACTCCTCTGTTCTAATAAACATCATCGCACAACGAGCATAAATTCTACCAAAAGGTCGCTTCAGCCCAGTAGAAGAATAATTTCAAAGCAATAAATATATTTGAAGGGTGAAACGAGAACTTAATATTGTTACAGAATAATTTACAAAAGTATGCGTGAATATTGTTTTCCTAGCTTACGACTCTAATACAGCTGACGAATAAGTGGCTGAACTTCAAGCAGATTGTTGTGAGAAATACGGGCTCTGCTATAAAAACAACAAAGAAGACGTTTGTTTTGGCAGAGGCTCGTGCTGCTTCAGCTTCTGGTGATACTGCTGGCTGCTGTCTCGCTGCTGTTAGGCCCATTAAACAGTTGCTTCACCGCGGCGTGGCGTCTAACAGTATTCTTCCATTTGGTGGAGAGTGCTGGTTGTCTCAAACTGGAACTCTGTTCCCAGACTCTACATCAACCCCCCGCCTAGCCAATTTCTGACGACATGACCCAGCCACCTGCGGTCATAATCCCATCTGTCCCCTGTACCATAATGCCATGACAATGAGATCCAGTGATTTTCAACGCTACCAACGACCATGACATCGAAGACTGGCTGTCCCAGTATGAAGCGGTAAGCGCCCTCAATAAGTGGGATGACACAGACAAGCTCGCTTACCTTAATTTCTATCTCGCGGGTGTGCAGAACTGTGGTTTAACAACCCCAAAGCGAAAATACCCTCTTGGCCAGCCTTCAAGACGTGCTTTGCAGAAGTCTTTGGCCGACCCGCTGTTTTCAAGCTCCGCGCCGAACAGCGCTTCCGCTGCCACGCACAGCGCTTTGGTGAGACCTTTACCTCGTATATTGATGGTGCTCTGGACCTCTGTCGTCATATCGATTCCTACAAGTCTGACACTGACAAGATAAGGCACGTCAAGACAGGAATTGAGGACGACGCTTTTCACATGCTCGTTGCAAAAAAAACCGCAAACCGTCACCCCCCATATTCAGCACTGTTAGAGTTTTGACGAGCTGCGGAGAGAGCGCATTTCTACTCGTCGTCCAAACCTCGACACGACATCTTTATCTGCGTTAACCATTGCGCTGTTTCCTCCAAACATATCACGTTAATGCAGCCAATCCAGCAGTTCGTCCATGAAAAAATGTCGCGCCAATTGTCTCTAGTGCCGTACGTCCCGACCAGTGCACGCACGCTGACTCCAACGCTCCGCAAGGCAATCGAAGAGCAAGTTTCAGACGCCCTGTATCCCACATACCATCCTTCGCCTATCGCCACCCCTCTCACTTACGCTGAGGCCGCCAGACGGTCGCCGCCGTCGCTACCAACCGCCACGGATCTTGCTAGACAGCCCTCTCCCCTCTACGCATCAAGTCCACCTATCCATTCGCACTCACCTCCTGTTCGTCGCCTCTCATAACCATCAACTAACCCTTGGCGCACACCGGACAACAGGCCAATTCGCTATTTCTGCCATCTTTCTGGTCATGTAGCATGCTGCTGCCATCGTCAGAATTACAACCCAACTGCTGGAGAAGCGGCTTACGACTCCTATCGTCAAGAGCCACCACAGTCACCGTCGTTTCCCTCCCACGTCAGATAAGTCGCCGCCTCGTCGCCGCGGCTTCAAGTAGGCTAGGTCGCCCTCACCACGGCAACCCTCTATTTCTCCGATGCTTCCTCGATCACCAACCACCCAAACGAAAAACTGACCATCACAGTTCCCGAGGCAAGAGCTGCGCACATATCGAAACCTTCATGGCCTCCGTTTTTACCTGCTAATGAAATAACTGTGCATGTTGATGGTGTACCTACGAAAGTGCTCGCTGATTCTGGTGCTGCCGTGTCTGCACAGTGGTGAACTGTGCAGCAAGTTCACGAAGCTTACGCTGCCGCTTTCCAGTGTCTCTTTCCGCACGGCCACTGTGCATCAAATCCAACCTTCTGCAGCGTGCACAGCTCGAGTGGTCATACAAAATATTTTTTATGTAGTTGAATTCGTTGTGTTTTCCCCATGTTTACGCGATATCATCCAAGGCTGGGACTTTCTCTGTGCTCATCATGCCATCGTTTGCTGTGCGCGTGCCGAACTAGAGTTGTCGACGATGTGTGAACTGCCCCGGTGTGAAGCACCGACGTCTGAAAGACCTTCTTTCAAGCCGCTATCTTCCCAGGCCACCATAGCCGCGGACACTTATACCCCTCCCCTATCCTGTGTTCTTGTGCCACTCTTTTGCGACGATGCACCCTCTGTCACCACCCTATTTATCCCCTCAGACGCTTTCAGACCTTGCGAAAGGTTTATTGTCCCGTACGCAGTATTCACCATCAATCATCTTAAAAGTAAGCCCAGCTTCACGCACGAAATTGATGCAAGTGAAATATTCATTATTGAGGAATTTGTTCAACAGAAATATTTTTATTTCTAGCATAGCAATATCACCGGGTATATTTAAAAGCTGCTCATTCTAAAATACTTGTGAAGCCGTCCTTTATATACAAGCGAGTACTTGCTGTATACTGGACTGTATGCTAAAGTCATGAAAATTTTGAACCAGATAGTTCAGATGGCTGCCGGTTTAAGTCTAACTTCACTTGAACTCAGCAACCTTCGCCAGATATTTTACAAAAGAATACAGATAACGCCAGTTACCACGACTTTTGTAGCAAAACATCTCTTTGACTAGTCTTTGTAACGCTGTCCCTCCATGCGTCCGTTTGAATGCGCCGCAACGTGGTCCTCTCACTGCACGTGTTGAAGCAGTGCCAAAAAAGCCACACTCTCCTCGCAGAGCGCGCTGTGGTCACTCGTTCTCTCACCTGCCGCGCGCTCACCGCAGCACCCGCAGCTATCACCTCGCACGCTCTCTCGCAGCACCTGACACTGCGCGCCGCTTGCGGCGCTACCACAATCGCTGTTCACTAGGCGTCGTGCAACTTCATGGGAAATGCCTGCAGGAACCTCTGAGCGAGCACTTCACGGCTCACAAGGCCGTTGGAGTCAAGGTGAAACGGGCACCGGCTTTGGCTTTGGTCCAGCACACGCGTCCACGCTTAAGAAACGACAATACTTACTCGAGTCATCACTTGACACGTACCTTCGAGCGTTCCACACAGCACGCACGTAAGCGTCATTCAACCTATGGCGCCACCCGTGCACAATGCTAATGCTTGGCATCTAATTAAGGTTTTCTTTGGGAACATGGTCTGAATTTTTTAAACAACACTTTACTTCGCTCAAAATAGAGCGCCTTAAGCTTACTTGTTGACCACGTGGTGGGATAATCGAGGCATATAAGAGTACAGGCAAGCATATGACTGTACGTAAAGGAAAGTCGTATAAATAATCATAAAATAAATTATCTATAGCCTGGTAAAGTTGAAACATTCACTGGCGAGAAATGTTTTATACTCTATATTTATTCTTCTTCATAGTTACGTGTCAAATTATTAGATATCGACAGTTTGGCTGAATGATTATAGAAATATGTTCGCGAGAGTGGTCGCCAGCATCTTCGTTAAGAAACTGTTTGTAATGCAGCTGAGGTTTTTCGCAGCACAGAGACGACAAAGTAAACCTGAGTATCTTTATTCGAAAACAGAAACATGAAAAATACTTGAGTTATCATACCGTTTATTTCACAATACTTATAGTATATACCCAGGCAGCGAAGCACATTGGCCCCATATTGTTTGCAGGTTCGCAGATGATGGTCCGCCTAAAGTCCAGATATGCCAATACAAAACCAATGTTGGCAGAGTCAGCCAAAAAGTATGTCAAAAAAAGTCCGCGGCTTTTGACATCGTTACACAATACTGGTATCATCATAGTAAGAGGAGGGACACACAGGCCCATCGTAGCAGCCATCTTTAAATGCAGGCACTGCCATAAAAAACGGAAACAAAGTCAGGCCTTTTAAGCCTACGTGAAGCATTTGTACAGCCATCCAACAAACACGGCAACACTGCATTGTCATTGCCATGCAATGAAAAATACTAGCAGCATGGTATCATAAAGATGTCATTTTCACTTCAAAAAACAGAATTCTCATTGTCTGATTGATTTCACTGACAAGTGGGATTCAACGTCCCAAAACACTATATGATTGTGAGAGACGCTGTAGTGCAGAGCACCGGAAATTTCGACCACCTGTGGTTCTTTAACGTGCACCGAAAACTGAGCACAAGGACCTGCAGCATTTCCTCCTCCATTGGAATTGCAGCCGCTGCAGCCGGTATTCAATACCGCGACCTGCGCATCCGCAGGAGAGTATCTTAGCCACTAGACCACCACGGTGGGGCAAAACTGTCATTGTCTGTCAACAAAGAAAACTAGCACTGCCATTACCGCGTTGGCACTTCGATACTGAGGTCACAGTCAGCATGCCACAAAATACAATCGAAATACCTAAATAAATAGGTGTATAGTTATTGGTCAATGAATACTCATAATGCTCCAAGGTGCTCAACTCAGTTTTTTAGGGATATATGGGGTTTAAGATCCCGAAACTATCATATAAGTATGAGAGACGCCGTAGTGGAGGGCCTCGCCAATTTCGACCACCTGGGTTTTTTAAACGTGCACTCAACACAAAGAACACGGGCCTACAATATTTCCGCCTCTATCGGAAACGCAGCCGCCGCTGCCAGGATTCAATCTCAGGACCTGCGAATCAGCAGCCGAGTACCTTAGCCACTAGACCATCACGGCGGGGCCAGTGCAGTATTCTATCAGCTAAAAAGGCTTTAATAATAAAGCAAATGCGAGATAGAATATCTAAAAGCTTGGAAAAAGATAACGAAATGTGAGCGATACAGCCAGCAAGTGCATCACAGCTGTGCGAAACAAAGAGAAAACCCTCAAAGCTTGTCTTTACAGTGAATTTACGCTGCACATAGCATCGATGAGTAGTACAAAATTCTAGTTGGCTTCGCAATGTACATTTCGCACAGTCGCAGATTTCAAGCGCGCACCCTCGGGAACGCGGCTGGCCTTGGCAAGCGGCTCTTAAGCCCACATGCCATCCAGTCCTGTGCCTCCACTTCTACCTTCCCTTGTTAAATATCGCGCGAACAACGAAGATAGTCACCATCATCATTAGAAAATCAGACCACTGTTCGAAAAAAAATAGGTAAATGGGTGGGCTTCGTCATGGGCATGGCGGCTTGTTCTTTCCTCAAAATTTTGGTGCCAAAAGCCGGGAACAAACCAGAGACTTTTATCTTTCCTGGAAACTGTTCTGACGGTTTCATTAGACGTTATCAACCAAAACATTTTATTTGACCTAACTCGCACCATCTATATTTCTCTTTCTTACATGACTAGTTGCATTAAATGATCGTTATTTTTCCCAACAGAGGGCAGTCAACAGCGCGACAGGGGGAATGGAAAGTGGGGAGAAAAAGTAAGAAGAATGTGGGAGGGAAGTGGAGAAAAATATTGAAAATACGTGGTAGGTGTCTCATGTCCCAAAACGCGTGCGCTGCCTTTCCGCTAAAGAAAGTGGTTTGACAGGTCAGCCGCAAGAAACGCGTTCACTTCAGATAATTATTCCCGCTCTTTGGGAGGCCAGAGAAGAAGCAAGACGTCAGGATTTAGTTCCAAAATTTTGTGCCGTGTGCTCCGAACAGCTGGTTAGCATGGTGGTAGCTGGTCACATTTCACTTGGTAGCTGCTCCACACGGGACAGTTTGGCAGGCGTTCCATGCTTTTAATGCTATTGAAAACAATTGTCGACGTAAAGGCGCATGGTGAGAGTCCACATAGCCTCAAAAAAAGCGCACGCGTTTACGCTTCCCCTGGCTTATCCTCAGTTGGTGGCTGTTACTCGCTCGGTCTTCTGGGATTGGCGGCCGCACGCCCTTCAGCTTTCAGTCGGTTGTCATCGGCAAAAATTGGACTGGTATGCCACGACAGGTTGACATCAACAGCAATGCTACAGCGAGAAACCACCTGCCCTGTACATCTTTGGTCCTGATTGCTTTCATTTTTCATAACCAATTTATCTGCACATGCGTGCTGACGTGTTTTCAAAGCTCGTGGCGTTTAAACTGTTATTCTTGCTGGGATCGCTTTGTACAACCTCTGCTTTCCTTCACTGCATGCTACTTTCGTATTTTACATGTGACTGATTTCTTTGCATACTGCAGGCCCTTTTAGCATCTATCTATCTATCTATCTATCTATCTATCTATCTATCTATATTTTTACCTACCTATCTTCATCGAGAAGTCACGAAGGGCAAGTATTTCGCCTTTCTTAACTGCTTTTCTTTGTGGCACAGCGAACCTAAACGTGTCAGGACACGCCCGACCATCAAGGTTAGAGCAGTAACTGTAATTTTAACCGTTTTTACGAAAGAGAGAGAAGCCACACAGCCTCGGCCAATGGCGGGCGGGTGCTGGCCTTAGTATGGCTAAGAGTCGGACCACGCATAGTGTCTCGCCCGATGCGGCGGGTTCTCACGCGGTCAGAGCCTCAACTGCTATGCCCACTCATGGTTTTGCGCCGGAAGGCGACTGTTTTAGTGGCAGTGCAGAATCTATGAGAGTAAGAAGCTACTGGAGCCGTTGAGAGGGTGGAACCTCGTACTGCTGCTCAGGCTCATACCGGCACAGCGAGACAAACTACAGACACGAGTGAGGACGAAGATGCGGCCTTATCGGTCTTGAAGGCAACCGTGGTCGCGACCGGGCCAAAGGGTGATCCGCGCACTCTGATCCAGGCTCGCGCACGTGAGCTGGAAGACAAAACCTCAAGGTTCTGTGAAGATTTGGCGAAATGGATCACTGTGAGTGCCCGAAATGTTACATCACGACAAGGGTATTCGAGATGGTCAACTTGTGCTCTGACATGCGGGCGGACGTGGCCACGGAGCCAGGCGCGCCACTGGCGCTGCGGGGCAAGCTGATTGACGCGCGACGAGAGATAGCTAGCCTGCAAATACAGGTACTGGCGGTGGAGCGACCCCGGGTCGGGGACGTCTTCGGTGGATTGGTGACGGCTAGAGCTGTTGGTCCTGCTGCGGTTTTGGTTGAACGTGGCTTCCAGGTGGCGACGAGCACTGCGGCGACGGGTCCTCCTGTTTCAGGTGTCGCTGGTGGCATGAGTTATGCCGCTGTTCTCGGTTCGGGAGCGACGTCAGGAATCCAAGGGTCTTCGCGGAAGGGCCCCTCCAGATTCCAGGGGCCCGCTGCATCGGGCGCGGGCCTCCGGCAGGATTACATGGTCTTTCTCACGCCGGTCGGGAGCACGGACGACCCGGCGAGAGACGTGGCAATGATTCTTAAGTGGAACATCGACCCGGTCGCCAAGGGCATTAGGGACGTCACACTTCGACCCACTAGGTACGCCATCACCGTCTTCTCTCACAAAAAACAATCACTGATAAACATAAAAATGTCATTAAGGAAAATACAGTAACCCGCACAGCTGTCACAGTACGCATCCCCGAAAAACGTAACCCGCACATGAGATTTTCAGGGGTAGACCCAGAAATAAGTCAACAAGACTTTGTCTGCCTGTTTAGCGAAAGAAATCCGGATTTACAGTTCCATACGGAGACGTGCAGAGTAAGGGTCTCATGTCGTGAACGGGCGGGGACAAAGGGGCATGTAGTCGAGGTAGACCCAGAGGTGTTTAAACGCATCATGGCATTCTCACGCATTTCCATAGGGTGGACGGTCGTCCGCGCATGAAAACACGCGCACGTCGCTACGTGTACGCACTGCGCGTCCTTCTGGCACGGTGCAAGTTTCTGCCCGCTTTCCAATAATGCCGCGAGGGCGACATGTACGTGCAGTGACACGGAAGGGCACACACGAAGTCAGTGCACCGTTATGGAGGGGGATGCGACTCTAAAGTGCGCCGCTTGTCAAACGGCGGGCCACCGGCAGCCACCGGTGGCCCGCCGGCATCGGCTCTCAGCCACCGGCATCCCGGTGGGGCACCCGCAGTGCCCACCGCTGAAGGAGAAATCGGCGAGGCTTATCACAGCCCGTCACCTATTCAGAGCAGAGATATATAAAAATCCAAATAAGAGTAGACGAAGCGCAGACCAGGAAGCAGTTGACGCGTTTCGCTCACGCTGAACTACTCAGGGCGCTTGCAAGAGACAGTTGGTTCGACCGGGTGATAGGGGCTGAGATCGCATCTCCGACGGCACTATAATATGTCATGGAAGCATTTTACAAAGTGTTTCGTGGCCACCAACAAAAACGATTGCGGCTGGTCAAGTCGAGAAGCGGGAAATCGTCGTGGACGCCGACACTAGTGGAAGGCAGTAAATGGGTCAATACGCTGAGAAGGCGATACCAACGTTGAGGAGAGGAAGAAGTAGGAGCAGTTTTTCAATAGGAATACTTAAAGGCGTTGGCATTGTTTCGCACCCAAAAAAGAGAAGCGAAAGACCATTGCGCTACCGAATGTAACATGGCTTGTTCAAGAAGAAGCGTATTTTCGGCCCCTTTAAGAGAGGCCTTCGGTGGCACTAGGACTCAAAAGTTCTTACCGCTCTTGGTCCGGACGGATCGCTCATGGTTTGGCACTTCAAGTCGGCCGCCCTGCTCCTGCGCACGCAGTTCTCCATAGAAGACCTGTCACAAATCTCCCGGCGCATGCTCCTATAAGCCAATTGGCGATCTCACCTTACCAGTCCCGATTAAAGGACGTACCGTTCACATAGGGGAAGGTGAGGGACGTTAACGTCAATTTGTCACCGAGGTCGGCACCTGGTTCCGACAGCATTACGCCCATCATAATAAAAAAATTGCCCGCAGCTTCCCTCGGGGGAACACTGAGGAGGATGCGGAGCATATAATTGGTTAACGGGGTGTTAAAGTGCGACTTACTTGGGTCGATGGCTAAATTGGTTAACGTGGTTGTGAAATGGGGTGTTAAATTGCGACTTACTTGGGTCGATGGCTAAATTGGTTAACGTGGTTGTAGGAGGGGGTGTTAAATGAGTGAACACGTACACACGTATGCGAAAGGGCGGCGCTGGTCGAAGGGACATCGATCATTGTGTTTGTGGATTCGTTGGAATTCATTTCACCGCGACCTTGGACGTCGACGCGCCGTACAAACCAACGGACGAGCGGCAACTGAGCGAGCGAGCGCCGACCTTGAGTATATATACAGCGCGACGGCGCATGCGCTGTCAGCTGTCGAATGTTCTCGAAGGAGAAGCGCGCGCGCGGCACAGATGGCGACGGCGCGACGGCGCATGCGCTGTCAGCTGTCGATTGTTGTCGAAGGAGAAGCGCGCGCGGCACAGATGGTGGGCGACGGCGCGACGGCGCATGCGCGCGCGTCAGCTGTCGAATGTTCGAGAAGCGGTGCGGACGGCGCAGACGGCGCACTACAAGGCGCGAGTATAAGATGCTTCCGCATCTAAAATCCTCTTTGCAGTTCGGCCGGACTTCTTAATGTTCATCTTGAACGCTGCGCTAAGACTCGGCCATTTCCTTCGGTGCTGGAGATGCGGTCACGTCAGGTTCATGCAAAAACGAAATAGACTTCCACAGTACGCGACCTCGTACAGACCAATCTGTGTGAGCTCGATCTCTGGGAAGGTCCGAGAACGATTGTTAAATGACCGTCTGTATAGCTTCCTATTGAGCAATAGTCACGTACACACCCAACAATACGGGTTCACGCACGCAAGAAATGTAGTATTGGTCTTGCATAACCTTAAATCTAGACTCGTGCAGCTACGGGCTCCGAATATCCGCGCCTTACTCTTGTGCCTAGACATCGAAGGAGCATTTGAAAGCGTATGGCACCCGCAAGTTCTCCACTTCCTCAGGAAAAGAAGAGTCCCCGCCAACCTATATTACATAATAAGGAATTTCTTGACTGATAGATCGGTCGTGTTCCGAGCGCAGCCTGGGAAGGCGGAGGTGCGGCCTACTCTGGGTAATCCACAGGGATCAACATTGTCATCGCTTTTGTAGAATATGACAGTTCACGAAATACTCTGCTTGCAGATCTGACAGGTGTCGCCACGCAAGCGTACGCGGACGATACGCTAATACTCATTCCCGCCGACTAAAACAAAAGGGTCGAAGAGGTTGGCTCCGAATTACTCAAGAGAGTACCGGATTGAGCGCGGGTCACCGAAGTCCGAGTTAGTAATGAAAGTCTCTTTTGTGTGCTATTCACGGACGGGCAAGGTGGCCTAAGCATGAAGAGTCACCTAACAGTTAGAGCCGAAACAATGGATAAAGCCATCGCTTTCAAGGATTCCGTGTGGATCCTGGGCGTCACTTTCGACAGGCGTCTGTCGTCCTTCCACCACGCTGATGCCCTCAGGGCAAGGTGGAGAAACTACTGAAGTGTGCCAACGTCCTGGCATGTTTGCAGGACGGTCGCCTGTGCCCGGGCCGGGCCTGTGCCAGTGCATAAAGGACAGAATTAAGGAGCAAGAACTTCCTATGAAAAATAAACTTTCGGCATAGTTCCCAGCACAATGTCGTTTCTGCTAGTGTAAGGCTAGATTTTTCAGTGTATTCGTCCTTGGAAAGAGTATTGATACCTCGGCACGCGATATTATGGAAGCATTCTACAGTAAAGAGAAGGGAGATACGCATGTTAGTATTGTATCCATTGCTCTGCGTGGTGGGGAAATTTTGTTTTTAGATTCCTTTTTCGTTTAGTGGCTTTTCTGTTATCATTCTTTTGTTGTAAATCTTATTGCATGTTTTTTTGACAATCATGCGAGCCAATGTGCACGCGTATATATATGGTTGCTACGCTTATATATTTCGCTGATTTTCCGAGAATAAAGTTAGTTGAGAGTGACATGCTTTTTCTTCTGTCCTCCATTCTGTTTCCCGATGGTAGGCATCTTTGAGTATTGCAGTTAGTACTGTGTTATTTCCTTATAACGAAACCTTTGCAACAACAAAATTTTTCTGTTCCCCTCTCGATCTAGTTACAGTAAGAGTAAGCTGTATACAGAAAAAATACAATAAATAAAAGCATCAGACCATGCACCAGAATAAAATTATCAGGATAAGCGAAACGAAAGCGATGCAGTCTAACTGCTCGCATCCCTACGTCCCGCCAAAACAGAATGCTTTTTATCTCAAAGGTGCAATTAGCACGCTTACGCATGCGTCAGTTGACCTTGTAATCTCCTCCACCTCTATTATCTCCCTTATCCTTTGACCTGGACTAAGTGCAAAAAACACACTGCCTTCGAAAATGGGCCTCACCCATCAACCTACGCAAGGACTCCGAGAAAACCTAAACGGCTGTTTATAGACTGCAATGGTGCTCACGGAGTGTATCATTTTGTAAGTTTCCTGTCTGAGCCACTGACCCTCCTGCATGTCACACAACGAAAGGAGCATTTAAGGGCTCAATTATCTTTCACAGGCACAGCCTAAGCACTCACACAAAAATTTTGCATAGCATTTTTTTTCTGCTTCAATAGTTAACGACAAACTCATCATGGATGGAAAAGTTAGTTACCTCGAAAAAGGTTTTACTTTGTTCAGTCACAATTTCCGTTTCAGAGGGCGCTAAACAAGTGAGGTGGGACGTCACGGGGTTTTCATGCGAACATAGCTGGCTACAGGAACGAAAAACCGCATGGACGTGGTCACCGCACAGACAACGTTCTTCAATTAAGGCTTTCTGAATGCCGTAATAATTGCCTCTGAGATGTAAATATGCATGACCCAGAAAAATGCTCAGCCAAAGCAAGGACATCAGCCTTTGCGCACTCGTGCAAGTGTGTCCCTTTTCATTTGAAGAAGTCTGCTAGGAAAGCACTTGCAAGGGTTGTGCAAGGCAACACAAACTTATCACGTAGAAGGCAGTGGGTTTTTTAGACAGAAACTAAAGTGGTGTTCTGCAAGTAATGGTATGACAAGCACTGTAAAGTTGATTTTAAGTGTGTTCCAGCACATATCACTTGTTGATAATTTGTAGACAACAGCCATGTCCCCGCACATCTATCCCACAAGTTAACTCACCTGCGAAGGCTGCTCCGAGCAAACGCAATTGGAGGGACAAAAGATACAAAGATGCCGCACCGTCTTCCAACTAAATTTTTTTTACAAAACAGTGCAGATGTATATACAGTCTCTCAATGAGAAAAGACAATCAGCCCATGAAAGTTATAGGAGACGTTATTAGTAAGATTTTGACTATAGTGCAGCAAATGAAATGAATATTGTTACGGATGTGATGGTTTATTTACACTGAAAATGCCAGCGCTCAAGCGTCACCGCCGAATCACTATCACTCGAGAGCATCCTACTTCTTTTTCGCTCTTTCAGTCTGCGTTACATTTTCCTCCGGGCAAGAAGAAGCTCACTGAGCGAGTAGAAGCGATTGGTTGTTCTAGTGCTTCAATCGGGCATAGTGCACTATTTGCGTCTTACGCGAACGCCAGTTCTGATCTGTGACTTGCTACAACGCAAATGACGTCACTCAAGTGCTGAGTAATGACGAATGGTCCTGAATACTTGAAAATAAGCTCCTGGCGAAGCCCCTTCTTTTGAACTGGCATCCACAGCCAGACAAAATCATCTGTAGCGAAAGTTATAGGCAGGTGTTTTGCGTCGTAACGGTCTTTCGCGCGAGCGTGGGCGGAGAGAGTGCGGAGTCGAGCAAGTTGATGAGCTTCTTCGTCGCAACACAAAGTCTGCATGACACTGGTGTTTTCGTTCGTGGAAAAAGTAAGTATGGTGTCAAGGAAACTTTGCGGATGACGAGCATAGAGGAGAAAGAAAGAAGCATAACTTGTGACGTCTTGTTTTGCGGTAATAAAGGCGTATGAAACCAAAGGTAATACGGCATCCCAGTTGTTGTGAACCGCCGAGACGTACATTGAAAGCATGTTGATGATGGTACAATTGGTGCGCTCAGTGATGCCGTTGATCTAAGCATGTCATGGCGTGGATTGTCGATACAGGCACCCGCAAAACCGTACCAACTCTTCGAGAACGTCAGCGGTAAACTGCCGGCTTCGATCACTTATCACCACACAAGGGGCCCCATGACGTAGTATAATCGAGTGCAGAAGAAACGATGTCACATCATATGATGTGGCCGCAACAACCGTCATCGTTTCAGTATACCGCGTCAGGTAATCTGCGCACACAACAATCCAGTGGCGGCCGGTGGTAGACTTGGGGAAAGGGCCCAGTAAATCTATGCCGACTTTTTCGAATGGTGATGTCGGTGGCTTAGCCGGTTGCAGATGGCCGGCCGATGGAGTGGTAGGTTTTTTGTGGCGTTGGCAGACATCACCACTTGTGACGTAGTGCTTTGTGGTCTTCAATAGTCGAAGCCAGTAAAAACGATGTCGAATACGGTGAAGCGTTCGGGTATATCCAAAGTGCCCAGACGCGATGTCATCGTGCATATCTTGGAACACCACAAGATGCTGGCATTCTGGCACAAGAAGTAGTGTGGAACTGTGGCTAGAGTAATTCTTGCGATATAGTAAGGCGTCATGAATTACGAATGGCGGGGCGCGTTTGGAGCTACGAGCCACATCGATCATTGGTTTTAGCGAGGGGTCACGCTGTTGCTCATGACAGAAGACGTCCAAATTTGGGAAGTTAAAGGAGATCGCCGCCAGTTCGTTATCAAAATCATCATCAGCAGCATCCACAGTGGAAAATGGAAGACAAGATAAGCAGTCGGCATCTGCGTGACATCAACTGCTCTTGTAGGTCACACAATAATTATATTCATGAAGCCGTAAGACCCAGCGAACCAACCGACCAGCTGGGTCACGTAGTCCGACTAGCCAACAAAGTGAACGATGACATGTTATGATCTTGAATTGCTAGCCGTGCAAATAAGGTCTCAACTTTTGGAAGGCGAAAACAACGGCAAGACATTCCAGTTCGGTGACCGTATAATTCCTCTCCGCCTTAGTCAAAGTACGACTTGCATACGCCAGTACGTACTGGTGGTTGTCATGATACTGAACTAGGACGGCACCAACAGCGATACCACTAGCATCTGTATGCAGTTCCGTGAGTGCCTCCGGGTCGAAATGGAGCAAGAGGGGCCCGGAAGTAAGCAGATACTTCAGCTGCTCGAAAGCAGCCTCACACTTAACGGTCCATCGGAATGGGTCGTTCTTGTGGAGCATCTACGTCAGAGAATGAGCAAGCTGGGCAAAGTCTTTGATAAACCGGCAAGAGTACGAACACAGGCCCACGTAGCTACAGATATCCTTCACAGACGTTGGTTGCTTGAAGTCTCGGACAGCATTGATCTTTTGGGGGTCTGGCTGTATAGCGTCCCTGTCGACTAGATATCCGAGCACAAGGGCTTGAAGCTCACGAAAACAAAACTTTGCGTTCGAAACAAGACCAACTTGTTTGACGCAATCTAGAACAACGCTAAGCCAATGGTTGTGCTCGTGGAATGTCTTGCCAAAAATAATTACATCATCGAGATAACACATACATATCACCCATTTGAGACTGCGAAGGATGGAGTCCATGAATCATCGAAGGTAGCTTGCGCATTACATAAGTCAAACGGCATAACGCTAGAGTCAAATAACCCATCAGGCGTGACAAAAGTAGTATTCTCTCTGTCAGACAGATGCATTGGTAACTGCCAGTATCCAGGCCTTAGGTCGACGGACGAAAAGTATGCGGCCGAGTGCAGGCAATCAACAGCATCATTGATGCGTGGTAGTGGATACAAGTCTTTCTTTATGACGGCGTTGAGACGGTGGTAGTCGACACAAAATCGCCAAGAGTTGTCTTTCGTTTTTACCAATATAACAGAAACTGGCCAGGGACTGCTTGACTCTTGAATAGTGCCTCTCTGCAGCATGTAGTTGACCTGATCGGTGATCACTTTCCTCTCTGACGGGATACGTGATAGGTTTTCTGGCATATTGGTGTAGCGTCTCCAATGGTTACGTGGTGGTGCAACCGGGATTTGTTCCACATGGAACAACGCTTGTCTTGAGCGAAATCAAAGACTCCCGCGTAGCGTGTAAGCACCTCCTCGAAAACATCCTGCTCGGAAGAAGACAACGACTTATTGATCATGCGTTTCATCTCGGCTGAGTAGTTGAGCGCAGTCTGACTGATGGCTGGAGACTCTGGGACGATTCTAATGTCAACTGTGACCATCTTCTCAAATGTTCCCAGTTTAAGAACGGCGGGTAGGACAACAATCTCTGATGCTGCAGCGCCCGCAAACAAGCATGTCCGTCGATGGCTGTAACGACAGATCGTGAGACCAGTACAATCTTCTTGATGGCGTTTGTACGATCGGGCTCAACAAGACCACTGCAGGATCCTGAGCGGACGTGAAAAGAGCGTACGGGAACTAGCATTGCTGTCCAAAGAGGGATCGTCACATCTTCAGACAACGAAAGCGCATCGATTGGAAAAGTTGTCAAATCGTCAACTATGGCAGCGGGCAACGTACTTGTAGAAGAATCTCTCCAGTTCCACAGTCAAGCGTAGCGCCGCATTCATGAAGGAGGTCTACCCCTAAAATGACATCATGAGTTGCGTGAGCCAGTACAGTGAATTCAGCATGGAAATTTCGTCCACCAATCGTGAGTACAACTGAGCAAATACCAACAGAGCATAGCGCTTCGCCTCCAACTCCACCAAAAGTTTCTTTACGATCCCACGTGAATATTACTTTGTGGCCCAAGAAACGAAACAAGGCTTGAAACGAGAACTCATAACTGAAATAGCAGCATCACTGTCTACAAGAGCAAGAGTGTCTACACCGTCGATAGACAAATGCACTTTGCTCATCAACATCACAGCAGCAGGAGGAATTGGTGAGGCGTACCGTCCCGTGACTGCACCTTCATCGGCCGCACGAGTTAGTTTCCAAGCTGATGCAGGGAACGCGACCGACGACGCGGAGACGCTGACCAGCGGGAACGTGTCTGAGGTGGCGTCAGGCTTCGCTCGGAGGTGGGGGACTCACTGCAAAATTCCTTAGGTCATTGCTGTCGGGGCCGGTGGGTGGCCGGGTGAGCGGTCCAGGTTCCGTGCATACGAGGCGGGCACGTGGAAAAATTTGACGTCACATGCATTTTGTGCGTGCGAGCCGGGTGCGTCAAAAACGTGGTGGCGTAGGTGGCCGGCTGGGACAGAAGCGTGAAATATGCTCTGGTAGAGTGCTTGTGTAGCAAACGGTGACTTGTCGGCTTCCATTAGCAGGAGCAGTGGTTGCAGAAGTATGCGGAGACAGGTCATGCTCTGCAGGAACATTTTGTGATGACGCATTGTAGTTTTCTGGCAGGGGCCTGATTGACGGTGATCGGAGGTCTGCAGCAGCACGCCGAAATGATGACATCCGGTGGTGGCCGTTATCCGTCAGGGAAAACGGAAGCTGCGGGGTGAAATCTGCTGTTTTTTGTGCGCTGCCGGTTTTCGACGTGGTGCTCTCGCATCCAGTAAAAGGTGGTTTGGGGCACGCGACGAACGAGCATTGGTGGTGAGCATGACCTGCTTGAAGCCTACGAGCTCTTCTCGAACTACCCGACGTACAAGGAAGAGAATGTCTTCGTAGGCGGTGACGTCCATACGTGCAACAATGATACCATTGTCCAAGCGCCCTAACTTGGGTAAAATTCTCCGGGTCGTCAACGCCTCAAATGCGCGACACTGCTGCCTGAAACTATAGGGAGTGTTCAAGTTCTCTTTCGTTACGGCAAAATTGTACATGTCCTCGACGATGCCTTTTAACAAATTAGTGACCTTGTCGTCATCAGACATATTTGCGTTGACAATCCGGCAAAGCTTATACCTCTTCAATGTAGGTGGTGCACGTTTCGCCGGGCAACTGAGCCTTTTGTGACAGCGTTTGCTCAGCTTTCTTTTTCATAGAACTCGTGTCCCCAAAACAGGCCTCCATTTCCTGAACAAATATATCCTAAGTGGTGAAGACATGTTCATGGTTGTGAAACCAAAGCAAAGTGGTCCCGGCAAGAAAGAATAAATACTACGTTCACGAGCTTCGCCGTTGCGCCCCAGTTGTAGTAGTGGCTCACTCTGTCGTAGTGTTTTAGCCAAGCATCCACGTCTTCGTCAGTTTTGCCTGAGAATATCCATGGTGCAGGCACCCAGTAGTCTGGCTGTCGAGGTCGATGGCCATCTTGTGCCATGTCGGTGGCACTGGCGGATGCAGCAGCCTAGTGCATCAACCAGGTTGCTGTGTCGTCGTTCATACTGATGTTGTCCAGGGGTAGGCCAGCTAAGCGTCTGCTTTTTCGAAGAACTTCTGCTGCGGGATCCAGGACGGCGAATTACCCAGAATCTCTCCAAGAAAGCTCTTACGGATGTGATGGGTTCATTTACACTGAAAATGCCAGCGCTCAACCGTCACTGCCGAATTACTATCGCTCAAGAGCCTCCTACCTCTTCTTCTTTCTCGCTCTTTCAGCCCGCGTTACAATATGTTCCAAAACTAGTGTGGACAAACACACATTTTCCCACCGGCAAAGACTGAACCTACAACCTTCGGATAATGCATTCGATATTCTTATCAGTTGAGCTAAAGCGGTGGCTGTCCTCTTGCCAACATTATAGAGTGTTTTGAAGACCTTAAACTCGTACACGGTTCATAGCACGTGATCTTTTCACAGGTTAGTAGCTGGCAATAAGCTCTCCTACACTATCTAAAGGCTTTAATTCGACAGGAACAAAAACCTCGCTATGAATGGAAAGGAAATCTTAGGGGCTCATTTTTGTTTATGAAAGGAATTGTGTTCACCTAGTTTTATAATGTTTCACATTTCTGCCAGTGGTGAGAGCTGCAGTCTTTTTAGTTCATTCAAGAGGTGGATCTGTAAACGCAAGAAAGTACACTGCCTGTACTTCAACATTTTTTTGCTACCTCCTTAAGTCTGTGAGAGACACTGTACATTCAATGTAATCAGTTGCCTTATTCCTTTCTTCGGCCTTCGATGTGGCCAGCCACTCCTCTGCCCGCCTAGGATCGATCACATATGTATGTAAACTCACAGCTACCCACAACAGATCTTGAGTGAAACGTGCAATCTTAAAATGGTATGTTTACTCGAAGAATGCATCATCTACCTTGATTGTGATGAGTCTATTGCAACAGAGCATTCTGCAAAGGCAAGCGCATGTTCCGCCTTTTAGCCATTTTTGAATACCGCGACACAAAAGCAGCAATGGCTTCTAAGAACAACTTTCATACCACCATTACCAGTGTTATTCTCCGAGAAACTGCTTTAAAATCATGAGTTTATTCATTCCTCATGCAAGAAGCAGCTACGCTGTTTCAAGAAGTTGAAGCACATACTAAGCAAGTTTCAAAATGGGCACGACATTCTACTCCCAATCTATTGATTCTGTCTAGTGAAAACCAAAACATCATCCACAAAGCAGAAGGATCTCACAGGCCCTTCATAAAATATTTTACCTTTCAGCACATGCCAAATACAAGTAATTAAAGTAATGCAATGATTACACAAACACAAACAGCCTCCTAGCGCAAAGAATATACTGCTCTGCATGAAGGATACTATAGAATTTCTTTGAGCAGCATTCTTCCCCGGAAAGTATTGAATGTCACTGGCAGGTGTTTGGGAGTCTTTCTCACGCTGATAGTTCAGTCTACTTTTTCTGGCTAGGTCACAGAGGTGTATTTGTAACGGCAGGGTATTAGTATTGAATTGAGTACTGTATCAATTTTTAGAGACCTGCACTTGACGAGTATTTGAAGGAACAATAATAACAAATTGCTAGGTTTCAGTGCTGTACAATCTCCTGCTATGTAGATAATTTTCTACGGTTTAATTTGGCAGAATCTGTGGACTGCAAGTAGGTTGTCAAGCACAGTATAAAGGTTTTGCAGCACAAGCTCAGCATCTTGTTGCAACACGTGATATTACCGAATGTTTCACAATTGAATACCTGAGCTAAACACAGCTTTTTACGAAAAGGTGCACAAGTTAGTGGTGTAGATATCTGTCCAAGGAAGCCACTGCTGCCTTTTTTGTTGGGGCATACAAAAGGGGCCAAGAGGGCGGCCACGCACATGGCCGCCTAAAGTGATCAACTGAGTGCTCTCGCTCGGTTGATCACTTTAACACAACGTGGTGGAAGCAATTTTCAACTAAGAGTCTAGACTTCATATTCAAGACTGCAAGGAAGAGTCTAGACTGTCTGAAGGGCTGCAAGAAAAAACGACGGCTGTCATAGCATACACAGTGTTCCTCACAAACTCTACTAGAAAATAAGGAGAAAGTACTAGGGTTGAAGTAGAGTTTATGGCCCTCGAAACTTTCCGACTTACACAGATTCAGATGAAAGGAAGGAAATACTTCAGCACTCATCACAGGCAGAGATATGTAACCTGTGTGAAAGGCATGATGTGCACAATCACTGACATGCAGCAGGGGGCACATAGGTCATATGGGACGCTGTTTTAATGATAGACACCATGAAACCTTTATAGCATACAAACAACAGTGACAAGGCATTTCCGAATCTATATGTGGGATTGTATATGTCCTTGAAGACAGTGTAGTACTTTCAAGTAGCTTTATCAGAGGGTAACTCCACATTGTTAGTTTTTAAACATTAAATCATTCAGGTTACGGTCGACATTTGAGTGGTTAGCATTCGAGTATTGAGATTTGTTACCTGTACACAAAGTGTAATATTTAAAGATCAATGGACAAATATTAACCAAGTTGCATTTTTATGCACTTTATAATCATTTGCAAGTGATTAAAGCAAATGAATAGTTGTGGCGCACTTCACCACGTCGATGAAGATACGCTTTACAGGCTGCGGTTGTTTCAAGTGCCATAATAAAATCATACTTGTTCTCCTCAAAGAGTAATTTGAGTATAGTTACAATAATGGTCTAAAATGAAGAAATGTGTACAATTATAGTAGCGCTGACTTGAGCCAAACACGGAAGCCCATCATAACAGACGCAACGGAAGAGGTTACGGCAAAACTGGTGGCCCTGGGAAACATGGTTAAACCGTTGTTTAAACAAACAAGGGCTTGCTACTCATTCAGAAGGCCAAGTGTTTGTAGGCATAATCCCACAGAGCAACGTAACAATATATCTGAGAATAGAATAGTGTTGATATTATTTTTACTTTATTTATTGCATTCATCGTACACATAAATTGTACATTAATCGAGATATTGAAAATTAATGTACGCAAAATGACACGTTTATGATTTTTGGTGTCCTCGGTGTCACACGAGCACTTTTGCTCGTCAGAAGGGTTGATTTGGACGATTTACAGTTTGGGCTAGTTGTATTAAATCACGATAGTTATAGCGAAAAAACAGAACGACGACTGGTCTGATTTCCTGATCACGATCAACAATGATCGTTGCTAAGCGGTGCAAATTAATCTGGATTGAGTTTGGCCGAAACAAGAGTCCCACCGCAATTCGGGAGCCAGATCATCATCAGATGTGGATGTTCTTTCAATAAAGCAAGTTAGTAGTTTGCGCCATCTTCATGTATCTCTTCTTGTGTGTTGTGTGTAGGTGCGCCATCACGATGGTTTCTATGTCAGTGCACCAACTCGCCCCAGAGCCAACTCTTTTGATGAACGCAACTTTAGCAGAAAAGGGTTCACATTGGCACTGCGAACTTCGCTACATGCCTTGTGAAACAGGGTCTCCTGTGGAATATTGATGCCTAGCTGCAATGTGACAATATACTCTAAGAAGATATATTTGCGGCGCGATTTCAAACAGGTGTTATCGCTGCGAGCTTCTTTTTGTGAACTTCTTGGGGTGTTCGGAACAGAACCCTCTCTGAAGCCAGCAGGCACAAATTCAAGCAATGAGTGTGGTCACTGAAAGCGTACGCAGGTTGGCAAACTCATTAGAGAGCCCCACGAGGTTCAGATCGAACCAGGGTTGTGAGTCCGGGTGAATGGTATTCTTGCGATATTGAGTCCGAGTCATTCCAGTTGAAGAATCTTTCGCGAGTGTGAATTCAAACTGCAAAACATATTCCTTGAGTGGCTCCATTGCTTTTTTCCCACTTCTATCTACTGACCCTTAGCATTACTACCAGCCTTGTCTAGATTAACGTTTACACTCACCGTGACTCACGTCTACTAAACAGTATTGTTCACCTGAACGCGTAATCGAGGGTACAATATCAAAAGGCCTCAAGGAGAGCACCAATAATATCAGTTACTCGTGTTAGAGCACCAACGCCTTGGTGGACTCATATGAGTCCCGAGTCGATTGATTCTTACAGATTCAGATCGAGCCGTGAGTGTGCGTGAATGAGTACGGGTGAGTAATATTTTGGGAAGTTTGAGTCTGAGTGAGTCAGGTTCAAGAAAATGTTCGTGAGTGTGAGCTTGGCTCAAAAAAATTTTGTTGAATCCGTGTCCGAATGAGCGCTAAGCGCAAAGACTGAGTGTGAGGAAGCTTCACAATTTTGTAGACCTATGGTGAGGTAGATGACTTGTCAAAGAAGCGGACGCCAACGGTGCGCAATCTGGCTGCAGTTCGATCAGCCAATTTTAACACATTGCATTATACAGGCGTTCACAATCAACCTCTCGCCTACTAAACAAGCCTCATTAGGTATCAGCGATGTCCTGCGGATATTTCATTTTGTACAGGTAATTCGGTCCTGTGCAAACAGCTTTCGTGTCACTTTTGTATGCTGCCTTAACTGGCTTTCTTTCTTTACTGTTACAAAACCACCTTAAAAATGAAGTTGAAATCAAAACTTGTACAATATCAATTTCAACTCACTATTATCATCATCATCATTGTAACACTACAGCAAGGAAGATTTAGTGTGTTTTTGCTCTGCATTTTCAGTCAAAGGCGACAAGTTAGGGTGGCCTAGTCAAGCGTGAGGAGTCGTTCAAGTGTGACCGATAACGACAACCTCTATTGAAATAAAAGAGTACCTCCACAAAACAGCTAAACATCATCAGTGAGCTCAGTTGATGCGGATCTTCCTACACAAAATAACGTCCACAGCAGAGTCATCTGAGTGCGTAAGTGCATGATCAGAAATTTGTGGGCAAACTGGATGCTGTTCACACAGCGATTTCACCTCTATTTCATTTCTGCAATCAAAAAACTGCACTATCGAACCGAAGGTGATCCTCCGACTTTCTGTAGCCGGTGGACCTGTTGCCTTTATCTACAACAGTTTACATTTTGGTCCTCTAACTGAGACCACTCCACAACCAGAAAGAACACTTCAAGCACACTCTACGCCGACACGCAAAAAAAGGTATACCCGCTACACCTGTCGCTCTTTAAAGCGGCCAGCTAAATAACGTGTCGGCTCTTCCCTCATCACCTCAATCCCAGAAGTGCATGAATGTAACAATAAGCAGCAGTGCGACAAAATGATCAGAAAAGAGACCTCCCCCGGGATGAATCACGATTTGTGCGAACTAGCGACAATAGCCCACAATTGTCATGTACAGAGCTCACCAAGTTCACTAAGCAGATGCAACTCGCACATGGTTTCTAGCTCAAAGCACCTTCTGTGTAATTTAATAGCTTACAGGTTTATAAATGCGGCTCAGCCTTCGTTGTGTTGGGCCCAACTAGAAAAACACTGCAGTTAACCAAATGTATTCGTCGTCCTGACGGCTGCATGAACCTGGTTCTAGCTACGCATGTAACCACACTGGTACAGAAAGGGAAGCTCGCTTAACTACTGACAGGTTACCATACCGACTCTATCGACAGCAAACATGCTGCTTAAAAAAACCTACTCTGCACTAGAACACTTAGTAGATAAAAATGGAATTAATAAGGTACTGCTACAGAGAGAAAGCATCGAAGCTTCCTTTACTGAAGAAAGAGGACTCCATTGAGACTGCAATCGTTCACGCCTCGAATTTCGTAGAAAAAAGATGTTAATGTGGGACTAGTAGAGACCAGAACTTATAGCATTGAAGTGCGCGGTAGCAAGATAAGAAGAAAGGAGAACATCTATAACATATGCCTCAAACTTTTGTGTTGCTAATAACTTGAAAACACTGCAGTTGACCAAATTTATCAGTCGGCCAGACAGCTGCACAAACGTGGTGCTACCTCTATATCTACAACATAGAAAGCTGCGTGAAGTCTTGTGCAGAAATAATGATATCTCATTAGCAGCTTCACCTCAATTGTGTGTCATCTCGCTCGAGCTACTAGAGCAAGGGAATCAGAATCGGTTGGTGCCTTTGTTCAAGCTGACAAAATAAGCCTCACACTCAAAGCGAAGCTGAAGCCAGGCCTTGCACAAATGACAAGAGGACTACCGTGGTCTGGTGTGACTTGTGTGCCGCATAGTGTGTCGCGCAGGCTTGGCATCTCCTTGTTGGCATCTCCCAGATTTGCTGGGGGTGATATTGTTTGCAAATTACAGTGTGCTCTTTCACGATACTGCAATTTGTGTTTTAGCTCTTCTTAACAAGAACACAGTGTTTTCAGCAGGCGTGCTTTCTTTATGTGGGTGCGTACTGTGTTTGTTGTGAGTGATCGTCCTTCTGTATTAGTGTGGCATTTCATCGTGGTGCAATTTGATGTTTATATTTGCTTGCGTACAGTGTGTTCTGACGGCCTTATGTTTGCTGTGGGTGCCGTGAATGATAGCTTTAGCAGTAACAAATTAACACACCTTTTTACGATTGCTTGATTTTTTTCATCGATGTTTACTTACACGCTGTTATTAGGAAGACATAAAATGCTTTCATGACGTTGCGAGTTGCCAACAAAGCTGTAAAAGCAGAGCACGGGAAATAGCTGCGCTATCGCATTTTCATCAGTTACAGACACTACCAGATACTTGAGCACTGCAAACCCCTACTGAAACGTTCCGTATGAAATCTTACGGAAAATATATGGACTCCGTAACATTTCCTTAAGCTACATACGGAAAACATATGGAGTTTTATGGAAATATACGGAAGTTGTATGGCATTTACGAAAAGCTTCTTATGGAGTATAAGGAAGGATAAGGAAATGGTATGGCGTATACGGAAAGCTTTTTATGGAGTATACGGAAAGATAAGGAAAATGTATGGCATATATGGAACGCTTTTTATGGAGTATATGGAAAGATAAGGAATGCTAAGAAAACTTATGGAGCATACGGAGAGTTCATGATTGAAGATATGGAAGGATAAGGAAAGTGTATGGAGTGTACAGAAGCTTGCATAAGGAAAATGCAGAATGTAAGGTCTTACGGAAATATACAGATTTTGTAAGGTGCTTACGAAAATGTGCAATAGTGTATGAAAGGCATGTGGATTGCTGCAAAAATGTGGAAACTCTACAGTTGTTGTCACATTTTCAGCATGAAATCCGAGCTCTATAAAGTTATAAATGAATGCACAGTGACATATATAGTACAAAAGAATAACGCAGGCTAGTCTGTGTTGTCAGTCACCGCTGTTCGCCCTTTTCCAGAATGAATACAACTTCTGCAGATGACCAGGTGCTAAAGTCTGTCACACGGAAATTGTGTCATTCGCAAGGAATGAAAATAGCTGTCATTTTACTTGCATGCTGTCACACGAAAACAAATCAAGCAAAAAAGCATAACTTGAAGGGCTCGTTTTTTGGTAGAAACAATAATAATGAGAACTAAATTCAATGTGAATGAACTTGTCAATATTAGTGAAGTTGTTCTCATTAACATTGGCAAAGAGAAATGTCATTTTAAAATATCGACCATGAGCTTAGCTCTCCTGAGCACTGACAAAAGAAATGAAAATCTATGATAACTAATTGCATGTAGCCTAAAATAATTTTTTATTGATATATGTGCTCCTACAATATAAATACAGCTATACACAACTTGCCACAGCTTCCCGACAGAAACGAGGTAGGGGCAGAGGGAGTGGTCAGAAAAATAATTAAGTATGAGAGCACAACTGATATGTACAAACACATAATGGTGCTTATCATTGATGCACGGATGGTCGTGTGTAGAGCTGGGTCGTTTTGAGATTTTCAAAAGCATTGTTTCAGACCACCATGAAGATTACGCTTCAATTGTAGTGCTACATAAGACACAACTTATGGGCCAGCTTTAATAAATAAGAAGATTATAGGTTGAACAAATGCTTTAAAATATATCATATCATGGCTGCATGGACGCATACAAGCTATGTAAAGCGCATAAAGTGAGGACGCATGAGCTTCTCTTGATGCTTCAGTTCTACATAGATGCTTCAACTGTGCTGCAAAGAAATTTAACCAATGTCTGTGTGTGCAACATTGTCCATTTTAAACTATCTATATGTATATATAAAATTTCTACTGCGAGTTAAGCTACGTAGCACTCCATATCTCTTCCTTTTATTAAGGGCAATTTTTCAAACAATCAACATTATTCATTTTCTGTCTCATGACTTCGTGCCCGCCATTCTTGGTTTGGCTCGATCGCAATTGTGTAGCCCTTATATTGGAGGAATCAAAAAACATCAACCAAAATTTTGGAACTGCTTCTCGGTGATATTGCCTTCCCTCAACTGCCACAGCTTGAGATGAGTCATATAGCAAGTCTCGCGCATACCTAGGGCCTACCCTTGAAGAAACTGGTCCGGCTGTGGAATGCTCAGTTTTTTCTCAAATAAATTTTTTGGTTTGAGTTTTCTCACTTCTCGAGTCCCTTCACAATCAAGCAGACCCAATGTTCCCCTTAGTCCTTAATTTTGTTATATTATGAAATAAATAAAAAAATTAATAATGAAAATAAAAATACTAATAACTGTTGCGCAAAAAACACAGTCCCACATACGTACTTGAACGCAATATTGCTTTTATTTTGTTTTAGAACCTAAGGCATTAGAAAAGATAGCAGTACAATAAAAACGTTGAAAAAAAACAAAAAAAAATTTGACTAGGCGGGACTCGAACCTGCGCCACTCAGTTGTACTCGCGTACGTGAACTGAGTGCGTTAGCTTGCTAAGCTATTCGCGCTGGGGCATGCACTTAGTTTAAGTTATGTATATAAATTTGCTTTTTACACGCTATGTGTTGGTATATTTATGTACGACATGCGATCGTATCTATTGTTGTGTGCATATGTTTTGGGATTGTATATAGTTCACATGCTTTTCGCATGTCTTTCAACTATAGATTGCTGCCCCGCCACGGATGAAAACAAGTATTTTTACACCCACACACAAGCTTGAGCAGTTGAAGGTTGTTTCCCGGGGCTCTCTTGCGATTGAGTCGGCCACCAAAGGGAATTAGAGCGATACGCCATTAATCCCTGCATCTAGCTGTATTCCACTTAGTAGCTCTATCGCTTGATGACAAATCGAGCGCGGGGCGCGACGCTATTGCGCACGACCATGCTTCGCGTAGTGGCGACATCAGCTGATTGCGCCGGCCGGCTTGCTTCGATTTGCTTCAGAGCAAAGAAATGTCATACCTTGAAGGATTGCGTACTGCACTATGTCAAAATGTTACTGCTTTGTGGCCATCCTATGATTCATTGAGAATTGATAACTCTGATATCACTACTGTAGAGCTTTGCGTCGGCGACACGCACCGAACGTGAAACCACACTACGTCTGTCGTAGAAGCAGTAGGAAGCTGTCGTCTGCTAGAACAAAAACAGAACAAAGACCTGGAAAATACTCATAAGTTGTAACTTATTTTTTGAATAACCATTTATCACTTTAAAGTTATTTTGCCAGATAACATACATTTTTTTCAGTTTAGAGCAGCGACAGATGTTTTTTTTTATTTTCCTCACACAGATATCCAAGTCAAATCCATTCACAGCTAAAGCCACATGTTGTTTGTCTTCTTTGTTTTCGTGGGCATGCCGTTTCGGTGCGTCTATGTGTTTGCGCTGCTACACACGAAAGCACGAAATGTTAAATTTACGCAAGGAAGCGCCGTTCCTCGTTCGTGTGATGTGCTAAGATTGCGCCCTATTCCCGCGGTTGTTCGAGTGCGGATCAAGTGCGAGTCGTCCAAGGAATCGGCGGGTTGGGCGAGCGCTCGAAGGACTCCGAGGTGACGGCTGACGCCTGTGGTCGCTTCGCTCAGGACAGCGTGAAAGAAACTAAATGTAAGGGGGACACTTTTTTATGTAGACCAAGTATGCCACTCAGTGCAAGTGTGTGTTGCTGCACTCGAACGAGGCGTCGTGAAACGGCAACCTTACGCGCCTTTGCGAGTGCGGTTGCCAATTCGCTTTGACAATGCTAACGCCAGCAGAGCCATGGCGCATCGGCGCGGCCTTACTGGAGCTAATTGGAGACAACTGCGGCAACATGCATGCGTATGGTGATCGATTTTTTTCATATGTGCAATGTAGTGAGGAAGACGCACACGGCGCTTGCTACGTTGTTGATTAAACGAAGCCTGCAGTGCCATTTGATGCAAAGCAGCATTTTGTTTACGTTCGCGGGCGATACAATTTGTAACTTGGCTCGATTCACCTAGCCAACCGCCTAAGTGGGTTGATTAGCATACGTTCACGGTAGAGCGTTATTATGCCCCTAAACAGTGGCGTGTGCTTGTTAAAAGATATAATGTGTGTGCCTAGTGTAGAGAGAGAGAGGTGTTCGTGCAATCTGCATGTGTACCTGCAAGACGCCTTTGCTTGTAACTAATAATGTACCGGCCAGCACTTACATTGTACGCCTGACTTTGAAGAAAACTTGCATGCACAATGTGAGATTTTGTAATCTGCCAGAGTTGCTTTTCATAAAATAATACACTGCCTGCATATTCAAAATATGTTTCGCTGCTGTGTGGCAGGGGTGCGGTTATCACGCTGTTGTGTAGTTGCTGATGCAAGCACTTATAGTTTTGATGCGTTAATATTACTCATCTAACTCATCAGGTGTTTGGCTGTTTCAGCACAAACAAGGCAAAGAGAGAAGGAAGACGGGTAATGACAGGACCAATGCCGACTTTTGTTTGCAGGAGAATACCCATGTTGGTGCATTTATTGTGACAGCCTTTCTGTGTTGCTTTTTTGACCAATTTATGCAACAACACAGTTGTCAGCAATATGAGAGAGAACACTGAAATTTGCTTTTAAAGATCATGGAGACTAAATGCCTAGTAACTCACAGCACAAAGTAACAACAAAAGACATCAGTATGATCAATGTGGATGAGTACAGTCTTGCATCTAAAAAATATATTGTGCAAAATGTTGCCTAAGTAAGAAACCTCTCTATGTTTGCAAATAGTGTGACGTCACTTCGAGTACCGTGCCAGCCATTCCCTCTCTCTGTGCAAGGGCTGGTTGGCAAGGAAGTTGTTTGTGACGTTCCTGATAGACCACTGAGATGTATGCGATTCTAAACCTGTAGCCTAATATATACGTAATCTTTTGTGCAGTTACATCGCTGCATCTGACACCTACAACTTATTTGCATATTTACATTGCTCCCTTAGGACCTAACAAACAAACTTGTTGTTTGCATTGTCACTTCATGAATATCGAGCGGTAAAGGTACTGAGTATATGTGAAACAAGAATCTCTGCTTATTACATGAAGACATATGAGGCCTTCGATAAAACGAGTTATACCTTTATTGAGCTTGCGTACTCGTCCAGGCGATTCATACATGCAGCTTCAGCAAATGGTATCTTCCAGCCCGGTGACCTTGCAATTTTTTTCTACACACAGCGCAAACACCGAGATGTACCCACTCGCAGATGGTCGCTTCAAAAGCATATTTCCCTTGACTAAAATGTCGAATCAAGTTTTTTCATCGACCGGTCTCTGCCATGAGTGCTAACGTCTTCGCAAACAAGACACATTGTTATTGACACTGCACACACCACACACAGTATTCTCAGTTGAACCGATATTCTCAATACCTTTCAATGCACACTACATGCCGCAATCAACAGTGCACATTTTTGAAGACTATGCCGCTGTTGCTCGCACAGGCCACCACGTGTGTTCACTTCAAGATAAACAGACAGCGTGGCAAATATTTTACCACACAGTTTACCACACAGCTGGATGTTTGCTGACACATACTACAGCTAATGTCGACATTGTAACGTGAAGTGTAAGCTTTCAAAACTTAAAACTTGCCCCAAACACCGCACGACTGTACCGGGCTCAGCCACCAGCGGGAGTGTTTTTCCAGCCACACCTTTTACATGTGCCAGTGACATCATGCTGTGACGTACCTCGGTAGGGGCCTATCGCCGCATACTTTATGTGAATGAGGGTCCTAATAGTGAAAGCAGGCATTGTTGATTTCGTAACTTGTTCATGCCCAACTGGACCTTCATTTGCACAAGTTGTCTGACTGATATTCAGGCGAACTGTTGTCTGATAATGTATACAGTTGGCAGTCTGTGCTTGCCCCATACTGTTGTTACTGGTGTTTCTTGTTGTTACTTTGCACTGCTCATTACTGCTCACCTACAGAAACTAGCCTATCTTGCCGCTGTTTTGGACAAGATGCAGCTGGCAAGTGCGATAGTGTTCATAACTCTAAATTCTCGAGCAAAAATTATCGTTTCATATTCAGTTAGTTGCATTCATATAAGTACATTATAAGAAACCATTGATTAAACGTGAATCCGTGTTCCTTTACATAATGCTCACAACTTTTATATCAAAATGAATGGTGTTTATAAAAAACATGGGTTTTAGCTAAACTTCATGCTCTTTTCTCGAACAGCTGACAAAACCCTATTGCATGCTTACTTGCCATGAATCGGACTGTGTTCGAAATACATTGCAATTCTTCACCGGACTGCCAGTACACTTCACATTGGGGGAACATTTATTAACCATGGATTGATTAATTAAGAACGGAAAGAAAGAAGCGGCAGGCCGGGATACTCGATATTGGCATCCGTTTTGCTACCCAGCGCATTATTATGCAAACTTCCTATAGAGTGGTTATGTGTCTTGCATGTGTGCCTGTAAACCAAGAACTTTGGGTAGAACTATATTTATCGTAGAAATGGTTGCAGGACTGTGGAGGCTGTAGCGCTGCTTAGGAATGGTGGAATCCCTGGACATGTGTTCAACCTTGCTGCATCAGCTCCTTGGTGTTTTCACGGCATCTTTACAGATGTGTTGGGTGAGTAAAGCAAGCAGGTTTCAACACAAGGAAAAGTATAATATGGCAGCACCTCTTGTGCGTGCCTTACATCCCAAGTATATCAAATATTTATCTTGCACCTTGTGGCCTGTAATTTTTAAAGAGACACTTCTTTTTGCTTTATATTTGAGTCTTGATGCTTCGACAGCAATGTATTTGTGTTTGACAGCAAGTGTTCTTGAACAAATAACTGATCTCAATAATGACAAAACACCCTTCATACTTGGTCCTTAGCATAAGCTAGCACATATCTGTAGCAGATTCAATTATTCATTTTTTGCTGGGATGATAATGGGCAAGTAGCAAAGGCAAGTTCAGATTGGAGTGGTCGGTGACGTCTGTTTAGGCTCTGCCATATTGCTTTGCAACCAGATTTACTTGTGGCCACATATACAATGAAGCCACATGACGTGCATTCTAAATGAGATTACTATATCACATTTCACTGCATCTTAGTATGTGCCAAACAAATGCAGGTATCATTAGCTTGCCACTATAAAGGGATCCTAAACCAACACAAGGTTGAAATTTAGTCGTGGTGTTGCAGCTGTGTATGACTCTACCATGGATAGATAGCCGTGATAATTTGTCTATATGTTGTCGCAATAGTAATGTTACACACATTGTACGATACAAAAGAGGTCCTCGCTTATTTCGCTTTTTTTCGCTATGCTTCTTTCTTGTCTCTTCTTGCCATGTGCTCCTCCTCACTGTACAAGGAGCAAGAGCAGTGGGCATACAAACACGTATTTAAAAAAAATGTTGTAAGGTGAACACTGAGAAGCTGAACACTTCCAAAAGGCTCAAAGAGGTAAAGGTATTGTTTCTAGCTACTTTTTGGGCACCCATAGCCAGTTGTGCTGCTGCAGTTAAAAAATAAGTTAAATGTAAAAAATTAATTGGAGATGGTTTGGCACCCATAATTGCAGTTACATACAGAACTAGGTTTCAATGCGTAGGCAAAATCTGTTTACTCTAAATCAATCCTAATGATATCTGAAATTCAGGAAATATTCACAGAAAAGCTCAGGAAAAGGCTAAGTGGTTGCCCCTTGAATGTGAAGGAGATACCCTTCTTCTAAAAGGTCAATAGACAGTCTAGTAGTCTCGATATTACATGCACTATAAAATATTCTGGTGTGGTGCTTTTCATGCATGTTATAATGAGAGGGGTTTTTAATAGAACTGTTGTCACTTTGCCCTGCATTGCTGAAATTGTTCACATAGTTATAATACATGAATCACTTTATGCCTTTTGATTTTATGCAAAGGGTTTGCTTACCCAGTCGGTTTAACTTGATTTGGATAAAATCATAAATGCTCTAAATTTTTTTTTCTATGCAGCAGGTTTATATTTAAAATACGCGACCATTGATGTGAACGCAGTTGGTGGCGTGCTTGATTAATCCTTCACTATCACCACTCTAACTACACCTGCTACAGTGCATAGTGTGACAAAAGTAATGGTACTTAACATTACTGGCAGCATACACTTTTATGTCTCAAAATAGGTTAAAAGCCAGGTAAAAATGTGTGTACGTTTTTTTTTTCGCTCCAGCTAAATATTCTGGTCTACTCAAAGTAGCTTCCAGTCTTTTAAGTTCCTCAAACTTTTAGGTGTTAAAAAGTAGTATCAATGCCATATACTTTTTTTGTCAGCCTACTCACCACTCTAATAATGAGAATTACCCGACAACATTACCCAGTAAAATAAAGGGATGTTATAAAAAGTAATGTCAATTCAATTGTCAAAAAACGTTGCCAAGTTACGTTTTTGTTCACTTTTCTTTTCACAATTTTGTTAAAGTTACTTTTGATAACATCCCCTATAGTTTGTTTGGCATCATTTTCTGCTAGTTCTCATTATAATGTGTTCAACTAAGACAACAAACCCTTAAATTTATAGTTCTTTCCTTTACTCATGAATCTGAAACAGTGAATCTCAGTAATCTTAGCGGTGTGTGACTTGTTTTTGTTTTTTTTTTGATCAGTTGTGCATGTGTTCAAGTACATGCATTTAGGTGGGAGGGCGAACTATTGCCTCCTCCTGTGACTAGCAGATTTTCTGAGAACGGACAGATGCATAATGCTGCCAAAGAAGTATAGGGATATTGGAAGTAATCGTAACGTAATTGCAATCTTAATGTAATTGCCAGTAGGCAAAAAAAAGGTGTCCCACACTCGCCATAATGGTAACAGGCAGGGCTGACTGACTCTTCCATGTATAAATGCACATATATACCGTACAAAATGGAAGAGGGATAGCCGCCATGGTAGCTCAGTTGATGGAGCATCGGACATGTTATTCGAAGTTCGCAGGCTCGGTCCCTGTACAGGGCAGGTTATCTTTTTTTTTTCCTGCCCCGCCACGGTGGTCTAGTGGCTAAGGTACTCGGCTGCTGACCCGCAGGTCGCGGATACGAATCCTGGCTGTGGCGGCTGCATTTCTGATGGAGGCGGAAATATTGTAGGCCCGTGTACTCAGATTTGGGTGCACGTTAAAGAACCCCAGGTGGTCAAAATTTCCGGAGCCTTCCACTACGGCATCTCTCATAATCATATGGTGGTTTTGGGACGTTAAACCCCACAAATCAATCAATATCTTTTTTTACTTCTACTTTTCTTTCTTCACAATTACAACACTTCTATTCTTCTTGAAGATTTTCTGGTGTAAAAAAGGTACCTTATAATCTGAAGAGGCAAACAGAATGTGCCAGTGTACGAGTTAGCTCTTGTAGTGGTTACAAGTAAGATATGTTTTGAAGAATAAATCATTCTGCCACTTGCCTAAAGAATGGCTACAGGACATGGCGCTGGATGCACTTTGTTATTTTTGAATCAAGCTATCTTGTATTCTATTTTAATAAATTACATGGCATACACATGACGGTATCACACACTTTAACGCCACAAAGATTATGCAGCGAACAATGTTATAAATGCGAAATTGCATAAAGATAAGGTGAAAACTGCACCCTCAACGAGAATGTACAGAAAGCACAGGGTGCAGGCGTTTCCTTCTGCCCGTGCTTTTCAAGTGCGAGCTGTTTTCACCTTGTTCTGACCAACTAACTAGATTGAGATGTGTTGTTATAGTGCAAGAGGATGCTCCACGGGAAACTAGGTTTGTCTCAAAGTCTGTGTGTGTCTTTCAACCTATATGGTGCCCGGTTCAAGAGTTCATGCAGACCAGATCGTTTAAAACAGGACCCTGTAAAATGGACCGTGTAAATAAAATAAAATGGACCATGTAAATAAACAGGATCGTGTAAAATGTCGTTTTCGTGTGCAACTGTAGTTGTGGTTGTGCTGAATGACCTTTCTTTATATACACTACATAACAAACTTGCTTCTTTAGAGTCGAGTGCATCTTCGGATCAATTGTAAATGTTTGCATATGCGAGGCCTTAAGTTTTCTAAGAAATTCCTCAGTGTGCCACGAGGAAATGTGTGTTCAGCGAAAATTTGTATATCATTATATACAACTCTTAAAGCCTCGTCTACAACATTATGCAGGTTGACCTTGAGCAGAAAACGAGGAGCGGCAGCAGCCCCAGAAAAGAGCAAGCACCCTCCAAGCTCCCGAAGCTCTCTTCGACAGGAACAGCAAGGTCACTGTGTGGCATTGAAAACCATTGCAAGGAGTGCCTTATCAGTACACTGTGCTGCTCTTTCATCGCAGAAGACGAAGTTGACCACTCCAGAGGAACTTCACGCTGTGTATTGTGAGTGCTTCAGTGGTTTTGTTTTTGTCCAGCCAGCAGTTAAGAAATCATGTGTCAGATTCAGCCAGGATGGCTAGAGGGAGTCGGGCAGGCATGTTTGGACATTTGTCTAGCCAAGTAGTGCCAATTTTCGCACTGGTCCTGTTGGAGTTACTGCCACAATCACAGAAGCTACGTCACCTCTCTAAATGTACAGATGTGTCGGGGAAGATTAGCTGCATTAGGTTTTTCTATAACTGATAGCTGCCAGCATTCTTCATTATACAGGAGTTTTGTTCCTCACTTATGGGTCTAAAGCCCTCTACAGAAAAAATGCAACACGTCTACTTCCAGAAGACTCCAAGGCCCTACTTGTAGGTTTTTTCGGTTTGTATCATAAGCACCTCGTTTGGGGTACATGAACATTTTATAAACATGTACAGCGAAAAGTTTGGGTCGCTGGTGGCTTTGTCGTTATTTTGTTCCTCGCAGTATTCTTAAGCATGTTGTGCATTACGTTGTCAATCTGGTTCATGTGCATAGAAGACATTACGAAGTTTCAGGCTACAGTATAAAAAGCCTGGAAGCAAGCTATCAATAATTTTTTAACAGAGTTGCTTAATCTGATACATGATACATCACTAAACTTTCGTGCGTATTCATCAATGTAAGCTCGTCTTAGTGTTATCCAAAATGAAGATGTGAGTCGACAGATGGAAACATCTAGTGGGGTAATCAGGGTGAACAGTAGAAGTGCTTCAGACAGGCTGGCCGATGTTGCGATAGGAGGACCTATTTTTTAGAAGTCACCTTGTCATCCTTGGCGTGTTAGTTTAAATGGGGTCAGTAATGACATCATCTTTTGGTATAGGCGTGTGTGCCTGTTGGAAATGTTTGTCTGAAAAAAGAAAAAAACCTATAACGCAGAAGAGTGCAGCCCTTGCTTCTTTTCAAGTTAGGTTGCGCTGATACAAAGTGCTCTCCTGTCGGAGGTGGGGGGTAAGGGAAGCAAAAAAAAAAAGATAAATGATAGAAAAGAAGAAAAAAGAAGAAAGAAAAGGGGAATGCAAAGTAAAAGTAGTGCTACACTGCTCCTACTTTGCATCCCCCCTTTTCTTCTTTTTTTCCCTTGTTTTCTTTTTTCACCTTTTTTGTTACATTTGCATTGTCCCATCTAGTGCATGAATCAATGACACATGGCTTTGCTATAGCAAAGATGCCTATGTGGTGTTGGATTGAACAGTGCATTGTACTTCATTTAGTTAATTACAGACTGATCAGTCTTGCAATAAGTGCTTCCTGCCTATCACCACACATGTTCAATTGAAAAGTTTGTGCTTGGCTCTTAGTATGCTGGTATATAGCTTGTGTCTTGGGCTACTCAAAATGAATGTTATTTTGCTGCTGTTTATGGTAATGAATTCATCCAACATGAAAATATCTTGCCTTGTGAACTTTGTCGGACCTGCCTTTTTTTTCTTTCCTATGCAGGCATTGTATGTGAGGGAGGCAGTAACAGAGAGGTGATAGCTTGAGCTTCGGAAGAATAAATGCTGGCAGTGAGGCAATCACGCATCAAACATCCCAGCCATTTTGCCAACCGTCCTAAATGTGTTTTGAAAAAAAAAATATTGTGCTCGTTTACTGTTTTTTTCTTAAAACAGCAAAATGCTAAAGTATATAGCAGAGAACAAAATATTAGGCCACGTTGGTGCCTTCTGGACTTCCCAGGATGTCGTCTGGGTGTTGTTTGTAAAAAGTAAAGTGTTTCAAAAATACTGCCTCTTCTACACCAAATTCGGTCTTGGTATTAAGTAAAGGTGATTGTGTATAGTGCATGAAGCTCAGTAATATTAGTGCAATTTTTTCGCCACATCAAAAGCAAGGAAGCAGTTCTCTTTATATGGAAAGGTATATGATTACACTTTGTCTTAAAGTAGAAGTGAATTTTTGAAGTTTTCTTACGATGGCTGTTTTCTGCATTTGATGTACGACAGCTTCCGTTCCGAAGTTCCCCATGGCCCTCAATAGGAGACTTCAAAAATCATTTTCCTCATTTAAACAAAAATTGTAATGATAACACTTGCCATGTAACAAGAACTGTTTATTTGCTTTCAACTTACATATAAAAGTAATTTTAAATTAGACAAACACACAGCTCAAATTGCATCTCAATGCGGACAAAAACGATTATATAGTGATATTTGTAATCTGGACCTAACTATATTTTTTTTTGTAAAATATACCTTCTGTGCAGTGAGTATTTGTGGCTCAAATATTCATACAAAATGCAGTATTGCCATACAAGAAATGCAAACGATAAACAGTTTGGCTGAATTCTTCAAAGCCTATGTAGCAGAAAAATTGCACTAATGTTACTTGACTTCAAGTACTTTAAGAAGCATCTTTACTTAATATGTAGATCAAATTTGATATGGCAAGAAAAAGCGGTACTTTGAAATTTTGCTCACAAATAACACCCGCACGACATTCTGCGAAATTCTGAAGGTACCCACGTGACCACTACTCTTTTCTCTTCAATACATTTCTGCAAATAACTATTTTCAGAAGAGTAAATTACCATCATTTTTTAAACTATACATCTGTGATGGTCGCCAGGCAGTATGGTTTGTATGTTTGGTGTAGAATAGCCCAGTGCAAAAAACAACAAATGGCTGAGCATCCTTTGACGCTCGGGCAATTTCGAAAGCATTTGTTTGTTAGCAGCAATTCAGTTAAGCCCTTGTCTTTATGCTTAGGCCCAGAAACAAAACACAAGTAACTAAAGTAGTCCTAAGAGTCATGTAGTCTCACTATTCCAAGGCTTGTGGAGCCTAATTTAGTGCAAGCTTCACCATTTTTTAAAAATTCAGATTCAACCAACAGGTTTTGGAGGCACAGTGCATATACAGCTAACTTGTTTCACACCTGTTACTTAGATAAAAAGCGGAAAGTAGAGGTAAAAATACCATTTTAAAGGCATTGTAGGTAATAACAAAAAGGACTGCTTTCTTTTTTTGTAGGGTGCTTTGCCTGAACGCTGTGCTTTTTGTGGTATAGTTCATTGTCTAGTGAACATAGGCCTTAAAAACTAACATTAGCCATGTTGAGGTCGATTTCTTGGTTATAGTCATAGTAGCCATATAAATAATTATGACTTCAAACTTGATTGTTCTTTTGAAGATTTTTTCCTTGCATAATAATATTTGAGAGTCTTAGTCAATTTTGTTATAAGAAAACGTGATGTCATAATAGGGTCCCTTTTTGTAGAGTCGTTCAGTTCTACCTTACCTTTTGCATTCCTAATAGAGCAGTTATTTTCAATATCAGTATTTAAAATGGAATGAGCATGCTGTATGTAGTAAGGTGTAAGCACTTACAGATAGCACATGCACCCAACTTTTCTGTTGGCAGTTTATTTCTGTTATTCTTGATTTATATGTGGGGTTTCACGTCCGAAAACCACTATATGATTATGAGAGACGCCGTAGTGGAGGGCACTGGAAACTTCGACCACTTGGGGTTCTTTAACGTACACCCAAATCTGAGCACACGTGCCTACAGCATTTCTGCCTCCATCGGAAATGGAGCCGGGGTTTGATACCGCGACATGCGGGTCAGCAGCCGAATTTCTGTTATTCTTGCTCCCCTATATGTGTGCAGTTCGGTTATAGTTATCTGGCTTGCACAGATATTTAATGGCACCTGCCTGGTCCTGCTTGCTTTCATGGTGATTTTAACCTTCATAAGTTGCATAGGTTTAACTCTCAAAATTGTTCAAGATGCCAATTTTGTGCACAAACTGTATAGTATAAAGGCAGCAGATGTACATGCACACACTATTAAATGAACATTGAGAGCTTTCACTTGCAGTTCCTAAAGTTTTACTGTGCAGGAAGCGTTTAAACCATAATTTCATAAGGACATATTAATCGATTATCTCTACCATTAAAAATCGTGACAACCTAGTTAATTTCACTGTGATAAGCATGCTGTTTTTTTGATGTGGCAGAACTAATTTATACACTCATTCCTTCTATTATTCACATATGCATAACATGAAGGATTGTGTGCCTTAAATTTTCAGTTTCATTCTGTGTGTTATATTTCTTGTGCATGTAAACTATTGTACTAACATGTGTCTCTGACATTATTTGTGCCAATTATTTTCATTTCCAGGTGCCTATGAAGGACACATAAGTTCTATCGCAGTGACCTTAAAAATTTACAGTGGTGCCGGAGCCTCAAGCAGCATTTCGCCGATCTCCACAAGGCATTCATGAGATAAACACAGCGCCACACTTTCACAGTGCTATGATTATTATTTATGTTTAAACATTTCGTTCTAAAATTGCTGCTACATTGTGCCATCATCCTGTGGCTTAGGTGGAGCTCGTGAAATCCCGGTGCAGTCACCTCATTTGTGTACGATCAACACTGCAATGTCACTATTCACAGCTGGAGCATACAGACAAATAAAAAAACATATTGATTGTAGCAGGGCTGATGTGTATATTAATGCTTCTCTATTGATAATAATAACTTTATAAGTTCTTTAAATCTTGCATAGAACACTGCATTAATGTGTTGCAATGTAACCACCATTTATGACCGCTAGCATGTTGAGTAGTTTTGTAATGTATTTTATTGAAAAGGTAATTTTGCTTCCGCATCACGACAATTAGTAAGATGCCGATGATTCAATCCCTCATCATGCACATTTAAGAAATATTGTGAGTTGTACACAGTATTGCATGTACTCAAGTTGTGGACGTCTATTCAATTTACACATTATATTGCTTTGCACTAGATTCAGACGTAAAATGCAGACATTTCAGTAATTTCCGCATGATACGTCTTTCCATAGGATGCGGAGTCCGCATCATACGTCTTATGCAGAGTCCGCATCATACGTCTTCCATATTCCAATAATTCCGTATGTGAGGTCTCCGCATCTTACGGAACGTTTCAGTAGGGACAGTTGTCAAGGCAGTTTCAAACCTGAATGGGCACCCTTTTTTGTCCGAAAACTCAGCATGTCTATACATTCATTGGGACTTCGACCGTCCTCCTAAAATTTCTGCGATCGCCCCACCTCGTCGAACGTTAGTGAAATTCAAGTTTGTGTGTGTTTTCGCTTCCTCCCACTCTCTTTTTCTCACTCATTTTGTTTTTCCCTCCCAAATGCAGGGTAGCAAACCAGATACTTGCTTTCAAGTGAACCTCCCTGCCTTTCTATATACCATGTCTCTCTCTCTCTCTCTTGACCGTGACTTTACTTTAATACTATATCCGGTTACTGATTTTCCTGTTTGATCTTGTGCTCAAAGTATTGTACTAGTATTTATGTTCTTCAAGTGTAAGGGCTCTGTGAAACAGCTGTCTTTCTAGCTCCATGTTTCCTATTGGCTCCACTTCCATAATTCTTGCCAATCGTAGGGTTTGTTGTCGCTGTCCCTTGCATCATGCAAGCGCGAAAGTCCCGTTTTAGTTGATCTGCTTCTTGTGTGTTTATTCTGAAAGCACTCTTTAAGACATCATTGTGGTGATGCATCATAATAGAGGCACAATTTGATTTGACTACTCCTTGCTCACTCCATATTATAATGGTTCCCATGCTATTTTTACAACCACACTGTGATAATTAAAATAGACAGGTAACTTCTTCTTGGTGTCTGCATACATACACATTAAGATGAAGCCTGCCTACAGCAGGCTTTTCGTAGCCTGGAAACTTGGGGGTCCTAAAAGGCTTGCACTTGCACACATCTTTCTCACATATCAATTCACTGTGTTTAATGTATCTAGCTACAGACGCAAAAAGGCAACGGAATGATCTCCACCATGTGATTGTGTTCTTCTGTTTCTTTTTTTTTGTTAATGCAGTCACTGTGTGTGAAGAACGTATGACGCGGAGCTATAGAGTCCTATTCAGGTAACTCATGGTGGTGTTTGTCGCCTCCTGCACTACGGAAATCATGTATTGTCAATTAAAGAAATAAATAAAAACACAGAATAAAGCTGTGTAAATATTAAGATTCTTAGAAGGATTAGTGTGCGAAGAACATAGGCTGAACTGCTGTCTGTATTGTTCATGCTTCTTCTATTGCTTACTCAACCACACTAACTAGCCACTGTCAGCGATTATTCAAATGAGTTCACGAAGTTGAAAAGTTGTCATGTGTGTTATTGGATGTTTCAGTAATTATGTTTGCCATGTTGTTCATGCGTTTCAATGTTAAACATGGATTTGATGTCTACAGACAACATTTATACAACTTGATTATTTAATTGTTGTTGCCACAATAGTACCATCACGTTAGGACATTGTGTTAATTTGAAGGTTGCTGCCTCGTTAAAACAACCCGTTAGGACAACGTCAATACCTAAATGTTGCTGCAGCATTAAAAACACTGTGTTATGACAACGTAATAACTATAAGCGTCGGTCAATGTTATATTTACCGTCTAACGTTGCCTCACATTAGTTATATTCAGGCCAGGTTGACTAAACATTCTGCGTTACCTGGTTGGATTGTCTCAGTAAAGAAATAGAGGCAAAACACACACATTTTGTAGAATAGGTCATAGGGATACTGAAAAAAAAATATTTCTCTTCACTTTAGTAACTTGAAGCTCTCATAAAGTACTCTTCATTATTCATACACTGAACTAAAATGTTTCTCTTCTAACAATAATGATCTTCGTGTTTTATGATCATCTTAAACTTCCAAAATGGAAAGGTGTCTATACGCCCCCCCCCCCCGTAATAATAAAGTTCGAGATAATTTTTGTACATTATGCCAATATATAAACCAAGTTGAATTTCAGGCTGCCTTGTTAGAGGTTCAAGAACAATAATTACTCAATCATTTGTATGTTGTTATTTATATAATGACTGTATTCACTATACTATAGGGCTTTGTACAGGCCCATACATGAAGTGGTAAGCAAATAATCATGAGCGTGGAACTTACAAAAAAGAAAATAAACAAAAAGATGCTTTATTATAGAATGCCTAATAAATAAAAGACTATTACCCAAAAGAAGAATTGAAAAGTAAGCATCACATATCAAGAAGCACCATACATTATTTCATTACCTTCCAGGGTGGTCTTGTGTCTAAGGCGTTGGGCTACTGACCCCATGTTCGCGAGATCGAATCCTGGCCACAGTGGGCACGTTTTGAGGGGTGGCGAAAACGCTTGAGGCTCGTTTACTGAGATTTAGGTGCACGTTAAACAACCTCAGCCAGGTGGGGTAAATTTCCTGAGCCCTCAGTTACCACGTCTCACATAATCATAGGGTGGTTTTAAAAGTTTAAACCCAGATGATCATTATTTTCGATATTACTTATGGTTATTTAAATCCACGTTGCTCCTTTGGGGAAATATTCAGCTTAGCACATAAACATAAAGAAAAATTGACACCGTATCTGCATGTTTCACTGGAAATGTCATCGAAAGGCGATAGTCTTGCGTGTGGAGAGAGTGAACAAAGTGCTTAGTTGATGTACTGTGCCAAAAAACGGTGAATGGTATTCTGGAAGCGCTGAGTTAGAGAGTCCCGATGCGTGCAGCGAAGGCGAGCGAGCGCAACGAGGCACGTTAGACACGAACGCCATCTGGCAGTTATCTTCGTATACGAAAGAAGCTGTGCGCACACGTGGATAAAGATGATCGCCTATCTCGGTGTCGATAAGGTGTAGAACGCAATGCGATGGCCAGGTGCCACCTCCTTGTCGTCTCAGCAAAGCGTTGGAAACACTTGCCTTTTTGAGCAACGCGTTACACTGTCAGCCCAGCGTGATAAACGCTGCGGTCCTTATAATTACATTGTGTGCCTTCTCTAGTAAAAAGGCCCACATACAAAACATCGAGGTGTTGTTATGCTGCCTCAGATATGCACAATAATTGCTTTTTAATTGAAAATTGCACAAGTGTAAACGCTGAAACTTGAGAATTATTGGTGGGCGCTGCGGATGGGATTGGTCATTTGAGGTATCGTTTGGTGCCTTTAGAGGTATCGTTACCGTGGACAAACAGACGAATTCACAGACATACAGAAAGGTAGACAGACCAAAGTTTTGGCGTCGAAGGTGCGCAAGAAAGACTATCGTCTTTAAATGTTCGTGGGCTGCGTACTTATGGGCCTCACAGTGCAAGATGACGACGCGATGAATTCGAAGCGGAAAAAAACTGAATTCACAGTTGCCATCATGTTGACTTTTGCGGTGCTCGCGTCTTGTCACGCTTGCTCAGAGTGCGCCCACACGCTACTGCAATACCGGACAGATGACGTGACGCGAATGGATACCTATTGAGCAGCATTGCCAAAGGTCATGGCATGACGACGGCCACAGAGTAGCTTAGCCATGGTGCGGGAGTGGTGCCATCTAGGCTTCAATAAACAAACAAGCTGCTGAAAACCGTCTATGCAGATTAAAGGGATGGCCAGTTAGGGTCATTCCTTCTTTCGCTGAAAACGCCGCTAAGGCCTCTCATATTTCCCATTGATTTGATTGTTGTGGTTTTCTGTACCAACTTTAAGAACTTTTTCCTGTATTTTTTATATTTTTTGTATTTCTATAATAGTCTCGCTGTGTCACTGTGTATTTTTTATTTCTCTTGCGTATCTATTTTTTTATTTCTCCCCTTGTATTTCTGCGTCCTTAGTCATATTATTTCTCTGTGTTTACCCTTTCTTCTTTTGATGAGATCATTTTTATTTGGCACTTGCACTTGCTGTACATTGAAGTGAAAATGATTCAATTACGGTCGCACATACCCACCTGAGAAAGGTTTCAGCCCGAATCAATCAATCACGGCGAATAAACTTTCAACCAAAAGGGAACGAAGAATCCCTGTTCGTTTGTCAAGATAGCGCATGCTTTGGCTGTAAGATAGATGTCTTGGGAAGGAGGGCGAGCCAAGATGGCCGCTGGGGCTTCCTAGGTGGCTGGATAGACTATGGCACTTGTTTAGTTGAAGGGGCTGGTGCACGAGTTAACAAAGGCGAGCGGATAAACCCCTCCACAATTAAATGTGCCAGGCTCCTTCACGAGGCTCTTAGAAGCTGCGCAATCATTTGTTCGTGCGTGATGTCGTCAGCAAACATGGCTGCACTCATGAAGATGCTTCAGGCACCTGCTAGACAAGACCTAATAAGTGCGCTGTGTTCGCTGAGGCGATCTCGGTCGTGAAAAACGCCTTCTTATCATTTGAAGGCACGCGTAGGAAATTCAAGTGTCCCGAATAACGCTGTAAGCGTGCTTTTATTGACGCTGCAATTCTCTGCCACTGGCAGTGTTGGTTCGTTTCTAAAGACTGCAGGAGACACCAATATGTGGACAGTCGTATCCAGTGAAGAATAAGAAGACATCGAGTTGCTTGTCCCAGTAGGTTATTTTTTACTTGCAGTTATGAACAGAGCCACAAAATATTTGTTTACGAGACCGTCGGTGCAGTCTAGATTGCAAACGATGCTCTGGCAGGCGCAGCTTCGGTTACTACGCTACCCAGCAAGAGCACGAATATTGCTAGTGTTTCACAGTGTCTTTAGTGCACAAAGAATTCAGTGGAATAAATAATGCAACAAAAAAAATTAAACTGAAACAGCTTCGATTGTTTGTTGAAAGCTATAAAACAATAAAAAGTACGCACAAGTTTATTGTGGCTTCACTGCAATACTGCTAAGTATTTTGGTGAAGGCATCTGTGAATCTCTAGATCGCATGCCCCTAGTAAGCATCATGTTGCAAATCACTGCAGTTAGTTTGGTAACAACTGCAGTGTGTGCATCAAAACTGCAATTTTAAAATGTTAGCGGTTTGAATTAGCAATCTTTACACGTCAATTATTTGACAAATGTCTAGTGAATAAATAAAATAGGTAGCTACAGCTACGTTGCGCGTAGTGTTCAAAAATTCACCCATCTCGGCATTTCTTTGTACAATGAACGTTAGCGTAAGGCAAAAAAATTGTCACGGTGTGCCGATTGCACGTGACAGGAAATGCTGCACCAGTTGTAGGACTGTGAATGATGAGTTCATATTCAATTTATAATTTATTGCAGCACCTTGCTGAGAAATTACATGGGCTCTTTGCAACACTACTAGTTCTGGTTATATGCGAAAAATAAAAATACATCATTACACCTTAGGTTGGCAGGTAATGTGTGATTTATGCGGATTATGTGGGCTATATTACCATATATATACTGAAAGTTGTAACTAACAATATGGTACAATGCTACACTGTTCACGCATAATTGTTATACATTGTTCAAAAACATACTGAAATTTAGGTTGACTTGGAAAACTTAGTTCACATTTTTCTTCAATGCATGCAAACCTTGGCCTATCGTACAAATTGATAACAGGTGGTATGTAAAGAGACAGCACATATCACTGAAAAACGGCACTTTTTGTTGTCCTTTTTAACTTCTTTATTTTAATACAACAGTGCTCCTAGCTTCCTACGCAAGGAATAACTTGTATTTTCCAGCTGCTTAAGCTTGTCCCACTTCCACAGCACTTGTTTTCAAACCTCCTGGGATGATAAAGATGTACTGAGAGCAAAATTTTCATTTTCTTGAGTCAAATGGAAGGCCTAGCTTTTAATGATCTAGAGAATGTACTACGAAGTGTGAGTACACTCTGAAAAAGTAATACGGTATGCGTTTAAAAGCTAGTTTTCATTTCTACAGTGCCCTGACATTGTAACACAGTACGAGCTTCTCGTCATGTCCTTGTTCGAGAAATCGTGAAACTCGCTTGGCTGCTACACACTGTGGCTTCATTTCCGAGTCACAAGCAGTCATTTTGAGAGTTTTTGTGACGCTGAGTGGCCATTTTTGTACTGGATGTCATCAGAACTAGTCAGATTTCAGCATGAAGCACCTAAAATTGCCTGGTGCGCCACACGAAACCTCATTTTATTATAAGGAATCTTATCTCTTCATCATCATCATCATCATCATCATCATCACCTTCATCATCAGCCTGACTACGTCCACTGCAGGATAAAGGCCTCTCTCATTTTCCGCCAGTCAACTCGGTCGTGTGCTTGCTGCTGCCAATATATACCCGCAACCTTCTTAATTTCATTTGCTCACCTAACCATCTGTCTCCCCACAACCCTCTTCCCTACTGAAACGTTCCGTATGAAATCGTACGGAAAATATATTGACTCCGTAACATTTCCTTATGCTACATACGGAAAAAATATGGAGTTTTATGAAAATATACGGAAGTTGTATGGCATTTACGGAACACATCTTATGGAGTATATGCAAGGATAAGGAAATTGTATGGCGCATACGGAAGGCTTTTTATGGAGTATGCGGAAAGATAAGGAAAATGTATGGCATATATGGAAGGCTTTTATGGAGTATATGGAAGGATAAGGAAGTTTTATGGCGTGGATGGAGAAAGTTTTATGGAAAATATGAAAAGATAAGGAAATTTATGGAGCATACGGAGAGTTCATTGTGGAAGATATGGAAGGATAAGGAAAGTGTATGGAGTGTACAGAAGCTTTCATAAGGAAAATGCAGAATGTAAGGTCTTACGGAAATATACAGATTTTGTAATATGCTTACGAAAACGTGCCATAGTGTATGAAAGGGATGTGGACTGTTGCAAAAATATGAAAAAGTCTACATTTGTTCTCACATTTTCATCAGGAAATCCGAGCTCCATATAGTTTAAATGAATGCACAGTGACATATATAGTACAAAAGAATAACGCACGCTAGCCTGTGTTGTCAGTCACCGCTGTTCGCCCTTTTCTAGAATAAATACAACCTCTGCAGATGACCAGGTGCTAAACTCTGTCACACGGAAAATGTGTCATTCACAACGAATGACAATAACTCATTTCACTTGCATGCTGTAACATTAAAACAATTGATTTTATTCAAGCAAAAAAGCATAACTTCAAGGGCTCGTTTTTTTGTAGAAACGTACAATAATAATGAGAACTAAATGCAATGCGAATGAACTTGTCAATATCAATGAAACTGTTCTCATTAACATTGGCAAAGAGAAAGGTCATTTTAAAATATCGACCATGAGCTTAGCCCTCCTGAGCACTGACAAAAGAAAGGAAAATCTATGAAAAGTAATTGCATGTAGCCTAAAAATAATTTTTTATTGACAGAATGTGCTCCTACAATATATATACAGCTATACACAACTTGCCACAGCTTCACGACAGAAACGAGGTTGAAAAGAAACATAAGCAGGGGTGCACAGTTGAGACACCAGATGAAAAGGAACATATGCCAGCTGGAGGTGGGAATGGGGGGCTGGAGCCTTCCCAAAACTTTTGTGTGCCTCCCCCCCTGTTGCCCCTCCCCAAGAGGGAACACAGAGAATGGCTAAGTTCTCCATCTCCCTACCCCCTGAAAAAACTCACTTATCATGGGTGCCCCCCTAGTAAAGTAATCATGATGCTGCCCCTGCATGGCCAACAACCAACCCCTGGCTGCAGAAATGAGACTGGCAGCAATTTCATGTAGCCACTCAATCACCACAACTTAAGCAATCAAACTATTACCACTCACGACACAAGAACACAAAAAATATGACAGGCGTAAGCAAATGTAGTACGTAGCTTTCTTTTGATAGATATGTGGGGTTTAACGTCCCAAAACCATTATGAGAGACGCCGTGGTGGAGGGCTCCGGAAATTGACTACCTGCGGTTCTTTAACATGCACCCAAATTTGAGCACACGGGCCTACATCATTTTTGCCTCCATCAGATATGCAGCCGCCGCAGCCAGGATTCGATCCCGCGACCTGCGGTTCAGCAGCCGAGTACCTTAGCCACTAGACCACTACGGCAGGGCGTCGTATATTTCTTTTAAAAACCTTGATTTCTCTCGAAATAAAACCACCAATAACATGATCTAATATAGTCTAAGGTATTTACAAATTATAAAAGTTACGTTATAGGAGTTAACAGCCATGTCTCTGCTGGTCCCTGCCATAGGCACTATGCATTTGGTCCAAAATCGAATGCAAATATATTTCATGAATTCATTCGACAGGATATGTTTTCATCTAATGACATGAGAAACCAATGGTGTTTGTTGTAAATTACATAAGATTTGTTGCGTGATAGGGGTATAAGAAACGTACACACATACGCATGTTGAGCTTAAACAAGCACACTCATTCAGTGACGCATACAACATGCACTAACTCCCGTCTGGAAGATACATTTAAATTTACGTCTAGCAGCGTAAGCAAGATATATTAGCTCTTTCAATAAAAATTTGTTTGCATGAACAATGCTATTTTTCTGAATGCCACTGTCATGGATGTTCACAGTTTGCGCAAATAAATATACAAATGTCAAACACAATCATTTATTGCAAGTACCACTGCAGAATGAAAATAATAGGAAAGCAACAATTCAGTCAAATGAGGCAATTTAACACATACCACACATAAAAAACATGTTTAATTAGAACCTTCTATAATTATGGCAGCATTTGCATATAGATCCTAGTGAAAAATTCCAATGCACTTGAGCACCAAACAGTACACAAAACAATACACCAATTAGTACTTACAGATTATTCTGGAGCCATCATCACCTCTAGAAATAACGCTAGAACATTCGATGGCAAATGTGTAAATGCCGACGCGCTTCACCGCTTGTCCGTTGATCGACGGCTGACGATCCGTTCGCCGCTATCAGTGCAGGTCTGCTACTGTGATCCGAGTTTCGTTCACCGGGCATAAGTTCGCCAAAATAAATAGTTTAACCTTGATCGTACTCTCTGCTTCTTTGTCGACGTCGCAACCCTGTGACATCTGGTGGAGGTGCTGCTTTTTTGATGTTCCAGGCACCCCCTTCAAGCCAGGAAACTAGCCCAAGCGGCAAAGAAAACAAAAACGCCAACCCTAAACAGTGAAGAACCTGCAGGCAGAGGGGACTGCAACCAGAGTAGGGGCCCCTTCTTGAAACAGCCTACATCATTCACCTACATACATACATCAATCATCTACATACATTTGTCAAGATCCGGCAGCCCCGGATCCCAACATCAACTGCAGCAACCATGACCGCCCCCGTGCAGCCTGCCCCAGTTGTTCTCCGGCAGCCGAAGGGACCTCCAACGTTCTATGGATCGTCCGGCGACGACCAGCAGACAACCGACAACTGCCGTTACAATCTTCTACGACGCTTTGTGGAATACCAGCCCGGTGAACGTGTTTGGGTTTGGACGCCGATGCGCTGACGGGGACTCAGTGAAAAGCTTTTGCGACGGTACCTCGGACCGTACAAGGTAATTCTACGTCTCAGCCCACTCAATTACGAGGTTGTCCCCGACGGTCACGAACTCTCAACGACGCCGATCCCGACCTGAAGTCATCCATGTCGCGCGCCTCAAGCCATTTCATGCGCGTTAACGAACTGAAACAGTGTAACTTGTTGCATTATTGCTGTATCGTAATTTATTGCTTGTACTTTCTTGCATCATTGTTGTACTTTCATCTTCCGTTAAAGCATCAGGACAATGCCTTTTTCAGAGGGGGGCAATGCCACGTTCCTTTTCTCAAGTTTTGTTATCGCCCCAATACACTACGTAGTTCTCAGCGCCAACCATGCTTGCAGTCTTCGAGAAGCTTCAAGACTATAGTAGGTCATTTTGACAAGATGACGCCCGCTCGTCGAACTACACAGATTATTCTGGAGCCTGGTCACTGCTAGCGATAACGCTAGACGATTCGATGGCAAGTGTATAAATGCTAACGCGCTTCGCCGCTTGTCGGTTGATCGACGGCTGACGATTCGTTTACCGCTATCAGTGCAGGTCTGCTACTGTGATCCGACTTTCCGTTTACCAGGCACACGTTCGCCCAAATAAACAGTTTAACCGTCATCGTACTGTCTGCTTCTTTGTCGACATCCCGACTCTGTGACATTATTGTTATTATTTGAGAGGTTTCTGGAAGGCATTGCAAAAGTACACACTGGCTTTATGTACTATTTGCCTTTAGTGTCCGTCTAACACTCTTGCAACACTTGCTCTGGGAATCGTGATGTATCGCAACAAAAATCCTTTCAATAAAAAAATATTTATTACCAGCAGTTCGCACAATGCTGGAATCACTTTTCTTTGCCCTTGTGTAACGCCTGCTGTGTAATATGGTTCCCTTGAATGAAAGACAAAAATATTCATACCAAGCACTTGCAGGCATAAACACTGAGCATAAAGCAGCAATTTCTTCAGCTGTCAGCTTGGGCACAGGATCACCATTTCCAAACAATGATACCGCATCAAGGCATGTGACTGCCGAGGTTTTTGGATAACCAAGAAGAGAGGAGGTGAAATCTTTCACCTTAGTTTCAAAATAAGTCAATGTTAATTCAAGATGAAGGTGCTGCAGCATCACTAGCCTCTCTACGACCTGATTTGGTACCCCTTTGGCTCCTGTTATCGTCTTTAGAAGCCGTCCATTACCGCTCTCAAAGACAAACGCTGAATGTGCCCATAGCGGTCCAAAGCTCTCGGCAGCAGACGCGAGGTGTAGCAACTGGTGCAAGTTGAATGTCATGAGGCGTGGACTGTATAGGTTCTTTGCCCGAGAGACGAACTCTTGCAGTAGACGACCTGCATAATAAATGTGCAATACTAACTGCAAGCCACGGTTCTGAATGAAACCAAACACTGCAAAAAGCCTAGTGTGATGATGCAATGGGCAATTCATCAGCCAAACAATATAAATTGAAATACTCAACTAACTTTAGGTATTGCATTTCTGTAATGCCAATTACAATGGTATGTACACCTATTCATAGAAAAACAGGAACTATGGTGTCTTTTTCAAGCTTTCAGCAATAATTACATACATACAATCTTCTACTAACTCTAAATTACAACTGTTATTTTTTGCTGTAAAACAATCATGCACGTAAAATCATTTTCAGAATTTTTAGGTGCACTGTGACAGCACCAAACTAACAAAATTATGGGTGCAATCATCACCAACTATAAAAAACCTAGTCGTATAGTCGTAACGGGAAGTGAAAACAATGGTTGCACTGAAACACTTAGAAATAATTGTAACGTGCAGCTTCAGCACAAATTCTTCTAAGATTATAGATTCCGCAAGTTTTCAATGGAACAATCTTGTACCCATTCACTTTCACAGCCACCATTAAGTTGGCTGCAACAGGAGGCCGATGTGTCAGTGACCGGCACTGCACTAGCCGTCCTGAAAGCACTTGTTTTTGTGTGGCAACAACATACAGTGAAATCTTCGTAGAATGAACCCCACAATAATGAACTTTTCAGATTAACAAACTTTTAAAAAATCCCGCGCCGACTGCTAATAGTTTCAATGTAAAATTATTTCACTACTACGTACGTACTTCAGAATACCAAACTTTTCAGAATAACGAGCGTTAATTTAGTTCCACATTATATCAACAATGCCTCAGTACAACGAACTTGTGTTCTGGAATCTGTCGCGACCACCGGAGTGGTATGCAAGCAGACGAGAAAGCGAACGGACGCCTTGCTTTTCGGAAGACGTGCGACGGTGTCGAGGAAAAAAAACAAAAGGGCGACTGTTTTCTTTCTTTTTGTTGAAACAGAGACACTGCAGGTTTACAAACAGGCGGGCGCAGAGGCGAGGGCAAGACGGGAGGGCAAGGTCAGCGACGCAAAGTGGGAGTTGCGGAGCAGGAAGCATGGGCGCTGAAAACCTGAGACAGCGAGAGAGCAGAAAGCGAATCGAGAGGAATTTTCTTTTTTAGCACTTTTTTTCTTCGAAAGAGACAATGACAGCCATGACGCTTCAGGTTTTTTTTCAAAGGCCTTGTTTTTTTGTTGTGTTCATCTCTTTTCGGTGATTACTTATCGCGTCCGCAAAGCAAGTGGGTGTTTACGCTGCGATGATACTACAAATGAGTTCATCTCTGCTTGCGACGAAGAAGCGGAAGCAGTTTTCACTAAGCGAGACAATGAATATTCTTCGGCAACTGAAAGGCAAAGAGCAGGCTGTTGTGACCAAAGAACCGAATCGCACCACAGAAATGTGGATGAGCTGGAGGCCTTCGCGCTGCAAAGTTTGTGCTGCTCGCGTTAAAAAAAACAGACTTCTTTAAAGTAAACGTGCATTTTTTGGTGTTTACTTGTGCATTTGTTTTTTTTCTCATGAAAACGAGTTCAAGGACCCACTGTTGTAAAGGTAAGTCGTTTTGGTCGGTGAGAAATAAGTATTTATGATTAATTTTTGAGCTTTCGCTATAACGACCTTTCAAAATAACGAACAAATTTCTACGGTCCCCTGAAGTTGGGTATAGCGAGATTTCACTGTATACTGCAACCGGTTTTGTTTTGTTTGGTTTTCTTGACACCAGAAGGACATATGCGGCCACAGTTTTGAAAGAAAATCATTGTAAAAAATAGAATGTTCTGTGAGCACATGCATATTTCTCTTAGTGCAAGCATGGCAGCATGGTGTAGTCTGAGCCTCTCAAAGGAGGCGCTTCTTCAGATTGTTTTTTTAGGGCTGAAAGCATTGCTGACAACGATGATTTTTCACTCCAAGTTCTGGATTTGGAAAGCACCGACAGTGACAGAGACGATGCAGAAAGATGGAAGTTTCACTTTACATCATTTTCGGCCCTGAAACGATTTTGATGATTTCGCATAAACATGTTAAGCCAGTACAGCAAGTCCTAAGAATCATTCACAGACAGATCTATTTAAGTTCTTGCATTTACTATTTAAAATACTTTAAACATGCGAATTGCAACAGATCACAGTGGCTCAACCGAATGAAATGGCAACTTCCCGCATTCACAATATGTAGTACCTTTTCTTTTAACATTACGTAGCCACGGTGACTGATCTAACTCGATGTCTAGTCTCGCCCTGCCGCGGTGGTCTAGTGGCTAATGTACTCGCCTGCTGACACTCAGGTCGTGAGATCGAATGCCGGATGCGGCGGCTGCATTTTCTATGGAGGCGAAAATGGTGTAGGCCCGGGTGCTCAGGTTTGGGTGCACGTTAAAGAACTTCGGGTGGTCGAAATTTTTGAAGCCCTCCACTATGGCGTCTCTCATAATCATAAGGTGGTTTTGGCATGTTGAACCCCACATATCAATCAGATTCCTAGTCTATGTCACTGAACCTCTTGTAGACAGCATGCATTATCTGCCTGTGTTACAATATGCTTTGTGTGAATGTGAGCTGCACACCATATATTGCCCTAGCTGACTAGTATGTCAAAAATTTTGCTATAGGAGACTTGTAAGCTGCAATGTCGTGTAAGAATCGTAAGGCATTTTGTGAAAGAAATCACTTCAGCTTGTCGCTGCAGTGAGTGTCGGGCTCGCGCTATCAATTATAATGCCAGAATTCACGCGTCAGCTGCTGTAACTCTACCCCTGAAGACACAACTACATTGCCCAAGTTTATGATTATTGGTGATTGCTTGTCAAATACTTTCTATTTTTCCACATGCCTTTGCACATTGTCGATGAGCAGGAGAGTAAGTAAGAACGGTTTGTAGTTTGGCGACATGTTACGAAGCACACCTCAAACGTTTCATGTGCTCCATCTTTGTTGCCCGATGGTGTGCTCTGCAGGGTGCACTCGATGGAGCTCGACCCATCGTGTGCACTGTGGCCAGCGACGGTTGGCTGTTTGAGGAGTTGAAGATCTCTACATGAAAACTGACAACCCTACAATCTCTATAGTTCAGCAATCTGAGCAACTCACCAACACGTTGCAGTTGTGGCGCAGTTAGCTCTTCTGAAAGAAGTATGTGCACAGCTTCAACGAGGAGCACAAAGTGGTTAAGGTAGCGCTGGGGCAGGATCCCTGTACAGGTTGGCACAGCGTAGAACAGGAGCCAGTGCCGCCATTCACTTGCCTTCCAATGGCAGCGCTCTTTGATTGAGCGTGGAAGTCTGGTGAAGCACTGAGGAGGCCTGATGGAGAGCAGCTTCTTGTCCACTTGAGCCACAGTTATTGGGCGCCCTGCATACAGTGTAACGTTATATACTTTATTATAAAATTTCATATTTGTGGCAGATAATTTTGTAAGCAAAGGGACAAAAGGGGACACTGTCCTGTACAGAAGGATGAGTGGCCAATAACTGCAAGCACCAGAGACATGCTGTGAGAGAGTTTGTCCAGTTGATGTCACTTTTTTCTCTTTTTTACTTCCCACCCCATTTAAAGTAACAGCACCAGTGTACCTCAAATTAAATAATTAACAGAATTTATATGTACAAGCCTGTGGCAAGAAAATAAATGGAGAAAAATCTCAAGGGAGGACACACATCACCATGTCACAGTAGCAATTCTGTTGGCATTTGAAGTTGCTTTTCACAAATATATGCTTTATTTATGACTATATGTCAACGAAGATGAAGTTTTTAAATAATTTATATGGACACTAAAGAGCCAAACAATTTTTTGTCCGTCAGTAAAATACAATTTCACAATCCCAAAAATGTCACTCTTACTACGACACGACGCTTATTAAGAAAACCTGAAAAAATAAAATGGGGGTGGCGATGAAACCTTGAGATTCCCACACTAAACTTCATAATATATGAAATTTCGTACGCATCTACTGGGCCTTACATAGCTTTCAAGAGATAAAAATGAAGTACATTGTTTATCTGTGGGTGCCACAGACATAGCATATGAAGTATGAGAAAATTTCATTGAGCCAATGCCACGAAAATACCTAAAGTACATTTTGAAATTTCTTATGTGACGCATGGAGATTTTGGCATACAATTTAAAAATACTTCAACCTTGATTTTCTCCGCTAATAATGAACTCATGGTGGTCAAACATATGCCATTAACATTCTCAGAATACACATTGTCAATTCAAGCAACATCACTGTTCCTCTTTGTGTCCCTCTAAAAAGAAAATGAGCATGCACTTTAGTTGCTAATAGACGGCAAAGTGTGTAACTAGTGCCCATGCATAGGCTATATTAAGTAACCAACCGATATCTCATTCCGATAAGACTACATCAACTGAAAATGCTCTTACTTTTTTGTTTTAAATACTTAAAGCAACAGCTTTTCTCTAAATACTGCTGCAATCACGTGAACTGTTAACCTACAATGATTTAGCCACGCAATCTTTCTTGTAAAGCATGTTCATATTTATACCAGCCATTTTTTTAAACAATTACATTCAAGAATCTGTATTCATACTTCAAACCAGTAAACAAGATATTTATCATACATCCTCTGTTCATTTTTATAGCTAATTTAGCAACAGGTATACATGCTTCTTCAGAAAATTCCAGGAAATATTCAGTGTGATGACGAAGACCGAAACTGGCTATCAGGCACAGACGCGCATGCTAGGCGAGCGAGGAGGAGAAAGAAGAGGCAGAATAAAACAGCTTGCCCGACGAACGGGTGTTGTGTCTGTCTCGCTCATTACATCAGATTAGTTGGGGGAATTTTTTGGTAATGAGCTATGCATTGTACTTAGTCAAAGGCACAAGGCTACACTCAAACCACCTTGCAATCTACAAGGCAATACTAACCTATGTAATAAGGCTCTTGATTGTTACTTGAGTCAAACCAAGTATCAGTGAAACACCTAGTGACGCCCAGAAGAACACAGTGCATGTATTCGACTGTTTGACCAAGCACAAGGTCAAAACCCTTCAGACTCGAGAGTGGTGAGGGCCCCTTCAAACCATTCACTGGCTCTCCAACGTCGATGGCGAACTTCATATCTCGAAGCATGCCCTTTGCTGTCCGCAGCTCCTCTGCTATAACATTCATGTACCTCTGGCCTCCTGAAAAATTATGTCGTAAAGTTTAAGCAAGCACTAAGCCTGCATTTAATCACGTAATATAAATAATGCAATCTACACACAGGCTCATAGCAATATTTTAAGCCACAAACCACATCATGCCAATTTATTTTCTGTGTACTAGATAAGCTAAGCTTGATCACTTTTAATTTTGCAAATGAAGCTTAACTGAAAAAAAAGCTTATGGACTTCAGTATTCAATGACAGAAGACTCCTAGATACAGAATGGAGCTTGCATGAACGGCGGCGACGCTATGGACTCTGGGTAGGCAGCCATTTTTTTGTCAGAGGTAGCCGGGGAGTGCAGCAGCGTCGTCGTGTTTGCGAGCGTTGGCGTAGCTTGCAGGCGTGATCGAGTGTGATCGCGAAGCAAAGTTAACTCCAAGAAGTGTCGTGCTTGATATCAGCCTCACCGCAAGACTACACTGCAACGCTGTGCCAGAAAGACCTCGAGCAGTACGAAGAACAGAGGAGAATTTGCTCAGAGTGACCCATTCACACTTCGTGCGGGCGACTGTGTAAGCAACATGTACTTGTGGCGGCGCGTCGACAGCTCCGACATTCATGAATTTTTCGTTCCGAAGCCGAGTTTGAAAACCCTGGAGCAGATTAAGCCCAGAAAAGCCCTCAAGGGTCACAAGTTTGTGTAGAGTGGTCGGGTACGGGAGCCGTGGGTGAAGAAAGTCGCCGCCGACACCACGGTCGTCGTCACTCAAACAAGACGTGTTCAATTGAGGAGCGCTATTCTCGTGCATGTGCGTCGAATAACGTACGTAGAATAACAGCACAGTGAGATGAGAGCAGGCTTCGTTGTTCCCGGTCATGCATGTGCAGTGCGCGGCAAGGACCTCACCATCACTCTTGCCCATGAACAAGACTTTGAAGGCGGCTTGTTAACACACTGGAAGTTGAATCTGCACGGAAACAAACATTAGCATCTGCGGCAAAATCAAGTGATTTAACACCTCTTACTTGAGTGTCGACGACCACGGTATCGGCAGCGAATTTCTTAATTAGGACTCCCACAACCAGCCACTCGTCACAAAGTTGTGGCCCTTGATTGCCTTTCTCGACTACAGCCCCCGGGTAATCAAACTCGCCCTCGGAACGAGAAATTTATGAATATCAGAGCTGTCGACGCGCGGCCACAAGTGCACTTTGCTTACACAGTTGCCCGCACAAAGCGTGAATGGGTCACTCGGAGCAAATTCTCGTCTTTTTTTGGTACCGCTCGAGGTCTTCCTGGCACAGCGTTGGGGTGTAGTCTTTTGGTTAGGCTGGCATCGTGCACGACTTTTCTTGGAGTTAAATTTGCGTCACACTCGCACTCGATCACGCCTGAAAGCTACGCCAACGCTCGCAAACACGACTGCGCTGCTGCACTTTCCAACCGCCTCTGACGAAAAATGGCTGCCTAACCAGAGTGCGTAGCGTCGCCGCCGTTCATGCAAGCTCCCTATATTGTAACAGTAGCTTTAGCACCAGTTATGATGGCACAAAAGTTATGCATCTAATAGAATGTATTGTGCATTACTAGAATAATTTACCTTCATGATGCTCTCCACAAGCGTAGCACCAGGGGCAGCCAAACATGCCATTGAACTGCACCATGTTCATAACTGCGGCACGGGCAGGTGCGTCGACACAGCAGCAGATTGCATGAACTGTAGACTTGATGGCTGAGGATGCCGTCCTCCAGACTAGGTGGCCAAAGTTGTTCACTTCTTCCACGAACTTGCCCATGAACAGTGACATGTCTGGGTGGCGTCCAAACCAAAGACCACCAACTAAGCAGTTTTTCATACGATAATCTGGTGGCAGCTCATTTATCAAGAACTGAATGGGCCATATCGACGATGTTGATGACTTAAACACAGGGCTTCCATCTGTGTTGAATGTGATTGTCAGATCCATCTTGCCTACTTGCCCATTCTTGCGCAAATTTCTGAGCATTGTCCCACTTGTTATGTCATTGAAGGCCCCAGATGTTAGGTTGTTCTCATCATTTAACTGCGTGAGTTTTCTAAAGAGAACATCCTTGGTTCGAGCAATTACCGATTTTACCTGCTCTTTTAAATTTAGAATAATAAAAAAATTTCCTTTGGCCTTCAATGCAGAGACGTCATTGTCTACACAACAAGTGGGACACCTCATGGTTTTTGCGCCAGTTTGGGAGTTCAGCAGGCTGCCACAGTCATCGCAATAGAAAAAGTGCTTGACTAGGCTCTTCGTTCTGGACGACCACATCTTTCGGAACAAGTGCTTCGTTCGTGGAAGAGTGTTTCCTCCGAATCCAAAGAGGCCATCAATGAGACTCAGGAGGTCATCCAAGGCCACCCAGCTGAGGCCATGCGTTATGACAAAGGCCATGATCATTATAACTGCAGCTGCCTTTGTTGTCGTCGAGCCTGGCAGAGTCTGAGACTCCAAGTGGGCAAAGTCTTCAGCCAACAACTCCGACTCATCCAGAAAGGTGGGGCGCACTTCTTCAGACTCGTCGCCGATTTCAGCGTCACCATCACTTTCGAAACTGTCGTTACAGTCGCTGAATGTCTCGTCCATCGATGAAGGCTCATCCTGGGCTCCCTCTGATGCTTCGGAGTCTGTGTCACCTTCCGCATCAGTGAGGGCGCCGAAGCTGTCGTCATCAACAAGGTCATCGGCCTGTGGCGGATGCACGTCCTCTGGACTCAAGCCGGCGTTGTTGTCGGGACCGAACGAATCAGATGTAGAACTCAAATGTGAGTTTAACGACACGTCGTCGGCGGTCAATGCAGGGTCACATGACGACGACGGGTCACCAGAGGATATTTGAGTTTCTGCGAGAAATCGGTCGTCCTGGGAGTCATACTCACGAGCGCGGCTGCGCTCTCGTTGCTTCTTCCAATACGCAGTCGACTGCGGCAGTACGAATGGCTCGTCTCTGTCGAGGTAACGCTTCCGAGGAATCCTGGGTGAACGTTGGCTCATTTTAAAGGCAAAGGCGCGGGCTCACTGAGAGCACTGGGAGCAGTAGCTACAGCAGAGAAATGACTAAGTGGCTGTCCCTGTGACACTTTCGCTACTAAAATCAGGAGACCGAACCATCGCACAGTCAATTTTATGTTGCCTCAAATGCCTCGAACTGCCTCGGAAAATACACACGGGAAAACATGTGAAGCCCTTGCAGAGTGTACATTTTAGTTGCAAAACTCCCGTCATTCACACGTATCAAAATTTTAACAAATAAAAGACCCCTAACTAGTAATCACCAATTTTTGCGCCATCTGTTGTTTGTATTCTGTACAATTATTTGTTTTTTTGCGTTTTGTATTGCAGTGTCTAGGTGACGCGAACATCAGCTAACATTTAAAAAGTTGGACCAACTGCGTGTCTATATTTTTGAACGCAGTTGTGCAATTCGTGCAGTTCAAGAACTCTGCCTTCTAGTGGGACTCTAGATAAGTGGATGTATAAGGCACGACCTACTCTAAATGGATAGATTATGTGACTCAAGTACCCAGCTGTGCCGCATCTGTGGGCAAACTACATTAGTGAATATTAAACATTGCGGACTATGGCGCGTGCAGGCAAAAATGAGGATGCATACAGATGTATATATTAAGACATTAAAATAGAAAGGCGTAATAAATCGTCCATATCACGGTGTATTTGTAAAAGCACATTTGAGTGGTTGTGTGAGAGCCCTCCGAAGGCTCTAAAATATTGACGTAACTGAACAACTAAGTTCAAAGTAAACATTGCGCAACTAAAGAAAAATACACCACAAAGAAGGAACACTTAATAAGGTCGAGCGCAAACTGTTTTGTTGCTCTCGACCTGTTTAAATGTTCCTTCTTTGTGGTGTCTTTTTTTAGTTGCGCAATTTTTCCTTTGAAGCACGGAGGAAGGCACGTGCTTTGAAGTAATGAACCAACTAGCCACTCAAGACGTCTTGATGAACAACTAAGCCTTATTACTGAAATGAGCGGGCCGTAGATGATGAATGGGGAGGAAATAATACATGCATACCTGCTTGCTCTCGTTGCACAGCTATCAGAAAATAGAATTCGCCGCTTTGAGACACTGTCAGAATGGTTTCAAACGACCAAACCAAACTTCGATCCTATCATTCAGAATTGATGATAAAGTTTTTTTTTTCACCCGCGTGCACCAGCTCCCAGTTTTCGTCGATAGTCTCTACCACGGTAGAAAACACCGATGATCTTCTGATGTGCTTTGACCATTGACTATAGCTGATCTTGTAGATGAGTAGCACTTGTCGAATGCCGTCTGTAACATTACTTGTTTTTTTCTGTTTTTGTTTCGACACTTATAAATAAACGTGCTGCGACGTCAATTCGCAATTAATGATTGCGGTCTCAATTGTCGTGCTCGGGCTCTCCGAAGTCGAAGCGGGCTGGACCCGCGACGGGTCACGAAGCATTATCTCACTTGCGGGGTGTTTCTTTTGACCCACTGAAACCTATAACGCCTTCAGTCGGTTATACTGCGGTCGCAATGCACTCGTATCGCTATCTTTTGATCTAGTCGACGTTTCACGGAGATCTTCTATCGTGTCCCTCCTTACAGCTCCACGCGGGTGAAGAGATTTCGCAAGACACTTTGTATTTGCGGGCCGAACCAAGATTCAGACAGTCCAGCAGGCCCACGACGTGGCGGTGAGGCTTGGCCTTGCCATCTCAACGTGGGAGCAGCCCACGGTCCTTGCTCTATGAATGCGGGAGTTACTCAGTATATTAGTAAAGTTTACTACCTACCTACCAACATAATATGATACGTTGGAGTTTCTTGGTGCAACGTATACAGACATGTCCGCACTGTACGTCTGGTCAGACATCCTCAAAGGTGCAACTGAAATCGAATGACACTTTGCAAGTAATAGTGCTAAACTGAGCAATTCAGGAATGTTCAACTCAGCCCTGTCTCAGTGTACCTTTTCTTGTAAGTATTTATAGTACAATAATGTTGGGGTTTCACGCCCAAAACCACAATATGGTTATGAGGGATGTCACAGATGGCGGCTCCAGAAGTCTTGACTACATATTGGGCTCATGAGTGTGCACCTTAAATCTAAGCACATGGATCCATGGCTCTAGCATGTCGCATCCATTGACCACTGCCCTTGCAGCGGCCACAAGGCAGAATCCTCGCGCACATGAATGTGACAATCACAAAAATGAACCAATACGGACCAATTAATTATGATACGGTATTCTACTTGCTGAGGCTTGTGAAGTGGCTTGATAAGATATGACGGAATGTGTCAAAGTTTGTCTGGGATGCAATGTCGTCAGGCAAACTGTTCCACAGACGGATAGCACGTGGAAGTGCGGACTGATTGAACGCGTTTGTTGAGCCGTATACACGGGAATAGCTAAGATGATTGTGTAGTCTACGTGAAGTGAGATATGGTTTTTGCAGACCAGTAACGGTGAATCGGGAAGAATGGGTAATTTTATGAAAGAATGACAGCAGGGCAATGTCGCGACGAATGTTCAAGAGTGGGAGTGAAAGTTCCTGTTTGATTTGTGATATACTAGAATGCGGACTGTAGTTATTGGCAATGAAGCGGCTTGCTCTATTCTGGATTCTTTCCAATGAGTCAATTAAGTATTTTTGATGGGGAGACCAAATCGAACAGGCATATTCTAGTTGAGGGCGAGCCAGTGTCAAGTAAGATAATTTGCGAATGCCTGATGGTGCAGCTTTCAAGTTACGTCTCAAGAAACCTAGTGATTTCGAGGCGCTGGCAGAGATTGCCGTAACGTGGTCGGACCAGGATAGATTAGGTGTCAGTATTACGCCCAAGTACCGATATTGTGTTGCAGTCGATAGAATGGAATGATTATTACTGTAAGAGAATTCGGATATGCTAGGTTTACGTGTGAACGACATTACTTTGCATTTTGAGACATTTAGTGTCATCAGCCATGCACTACACCAACCATTAATTACGTCGAGGTTGTTTTGGAGTGACAGGTGATCTTCACTGTTCTTGATTGGACGGTAAATAATGCAGTCGTCAGCGAACACCCTGATGCAAGAAGAGACATGTTGCGGAAGATCATTGATGAATATGAGGAAAAGTAATGGCGCGAGTACACTGCCCTGTGGTACACCTGAAGAAATGTCAGATAGGGAAGAAGACAAATTGTTAACTGTTGTGTATTGCTGACGATTCGAATGGAAATTGCGAAGCCATGATAATGTACGGGAGTCTAATTTCAGGGCGGAAAGTTTCGATATCAGGCGACAGTGTGCAATCCTGTCAAACGCCTTCGAATAGTCGAGGAACACGCAATCAGTTTGATAATTATTGTCCATATTTGCATGAAGCTCTGTGGTAAATTCAAACAACTGAGTCTCACACGAAAAGCCCTTTCTGAAACCATGCTGATTTTTGAAAAAGAAATGATTGGGTTTCAGATGCCTGTAAATATGTGAAGCGATGATGTGTTCTAGAATTTTACAACAAATACATGTAAGCGAAATAGGACGGTAATTTTAGCATGAGGTTTTATTTCCGCTTTTGAATATTGGAATTATTTTCGCCAGCTTCCAGTCAGACGGTATCATGCCTGTTTCGAGAGACTGCCGGAATATATGAAGTAGTATTTTGCTTGTGACCATTACCGTATTCTTTATCACCTTTGAGTTGATTCCATGCACGCCGCATGAGGACGACAACTTAAGATTATTTATGGCTGTAATTATGCCTTCTAATTGAATATCTATTGGTTCCATAAATTGGTAATCGAACTCAGCTACGTTGGGTATGTTGGTACTGTTCTCTTTCGTGAAGACAGAAGTGAAAAAGGAATTAAATGCTGTTGGACACTGGCTAGCTGTGAGAGGGACGTTGTTGCAGTCATGCAATGAGATGTGTTGGTTTTCGCTGGAGGTGTTTATGACTTTCCAAAATTTAGCTGGGTTGTTTTTCAGTAGTGTGGGTAGATCATTAGAATAATACTTTTCCTTAGCCTTACTTAAAGCTGTGCAATATGCTTTTATGCAGGTTTTATATTTAAGCCAAGAAGAAGAACTACCCGAGCACTTAGCATTATTGTAAAGCCGTTTTTTCTTATTTCGCATTCTCAGAAGCTTTTTATTGAACCATGGATTTGATTTACCATTGCTAATTTTAACCAGTGGAACATGCTATAACAAGTAATAGTGCTAAACTGTGCAATTCAGGAATGTTCAACTCAGCCCTGTCTCAGTGTAGCTTTTCTTGTAAGTATTTAGAGTACAATAGTGTTGCAGCTTTACGCCCAAAAACCACAAATTTGGTTATGAGGGATGTCACAGATGGCAGCTCCAGAAGTCTTGACTACATATTGGGCTCATGAGTGTGCACCTTCAATCTAAGCACATGGATCCATGGCTCTAGCATGTCGCATCCATTGACCATTGCCCTTGCAGCCGGCATTTCATCGCCCCAACTTCAGGTCAGCTATTGACGCAAAAATAAGTATGTTAACAATGCACATGCAACTTATGCGTGCCCTCGTATATTGTTAATGATTGCGTCTTTCCGGTACCTTGTCACGCCCGGCTTTGTGAAAGACATGCAATGATGCAAACCTCTCATGTTGCTCTGCTGGTTTGCAAATGAGAAGAGTGGCATTATTAATTCACCTTCGAAATACAATACTTCATTTAGTGCTACAACTTATTACAAGCAGTAAAGAAATCGGCACTGTTTCATATTTATCAATGTTTCGTGATTCGAACGCTTCGAGCACCCCATTCTCTTCAAGAGGGTGCAGCTACAAAAGCAGACGACTCCATAAAAGCCAAAAGTCGTCAAAGCTCAAAGCATACGAAGCCATCCATAGCCTCTTAGGCCTATTGGCGCACGCCATTGCTTGCAAGCCCCTCTTCCCACCGAGACTCTGGTGGTGCGTTTTTTATTTGATCAGTTGGTTTTTTTTTGTTTATAATCACTATGCGTACGTCGCATATAAAGATGGCGCGAAAGCCGTCGTGGCGGCCTCACTGATACGCGATTTCAGGCCGTCGTCTGAAACGGACCTTGCCTCAGGCAAGAATAAAATGATTTATTGGAGAGAAAAGCAGGAAGAAGGCGAGTTCGAAGATTACTTTCCTGGCGATGTCGTGGAATTAGCAGGTGAGAAGCGTGCAGCTTGCTGTAAAGCGTGGCTGTTCATTACTGCTTGTATGTTTATTTTTTTGTTTACCGTCTCTTCGTGCATTGAGTTATAGCGGCCCTTTGCGACTGTAACAGCTACTTGTATGGTGCAAGTTGTTTTCGTGGATTCTTGGTTCCTGCGCTAACGCCTTGTGCAATAGAAGCGTACGAAGTTGAGTTTGTTAGTACAGATTCGTGGTGGAACACAGCGTAAACAACGATGACGAGAAAGCCCTAACTGGGCTAACGCAAATAGGCAGTGCTAGTCCTGTTTGGTCAATCTCGTCACCGTTCGCGCTATGTTCTACAAGGAATCTTGTGCATGCACGAAACATTTGGCTGTGCCGCACGCACGCGCACACACACACACACACACACAAACAAACAAATTCAAGGCCCTTTATTTAAACTCTCAAGGCTAGTGGCGTATACCTGTGCCCAATAGAAGTTGGGCAATCGCAGATCATTGTTATGCTAGTAAGCCCGCAGGACAAAGCGCGGACTCGTCAGTCAGCTATTTTTTATGTATTTGGTGAATTATAGATTTATGTATACCACCTTTGTCTAACCCATTGTGCAGTCGTATTGCGTGGGTTTTGAAATTCACCTTACCTCTAATAGATTTCTGTATATCACCTTTGTCTAACCCATTGTGCAGTCGTATCGCGTGGGATTTTAAATGCACCTTACCTCTAACCGGGCCTTGCTACTTATAGGTATGTTTTAATTCGTTCGTAACCACGCATTTTCAACAACATCGTTCTCTTTACGACCTAAAATGTTGTCGTTTTTGGGCATGATGTCGCAGTGAGCTATCAGTGCTAAGTTGCGTGCAAGGTATACACCAACCACATAGGCATAATTACATGCTCCACAGTTGCAAAGTAAATTTATGAAGTGCATGTCGAAGCTAAGCTGCCTTCCAAACCAAATAATTTTCTCATGTGACAATCAAGGCAGTTGAAGTGAATGCACGTAAGCCACACATTGGAAACAACTTTACTCTCTCGTATTGTTATTCTCTTCCTTCTTTATATATACTGGATTGATTAAAAATTCTGTAAGGAATGAATACAGGAAAGAAAACATATAAAAAGAATTCCTTTGTAGCAATATTATTCTGATGCCATATTGAAACAGGCTATAGGGCAACAAGTTCAGTGGCATGTAAGAATACTTTGTTGTGTGCATATTCCTGGTGTGCTAAGCCCCTTACATTGTGGATATGACCATCACAAATAAAGCACAGGGGTCTGACAGAAAGGTATGGATTTCGTGCAACATGAAAAAAAATGCATGTCACTTCATTCTGCCGGTCTCACTTCTTGCCTTTGTCTCTATTGTTAGACAACTTGGCAAGTAGGTAAATGGTCATATCGATAGAGATGTTGGTGAGAACCACTAAGAGCACTTCAGCTTCTCTATGATTTGTAGGGAAACTGTGCTTGTGTGTATGCTTAAAAGTTGGAATATTTGTGCACTGTGCAACAGTTAATTTTGCCTTTACACTTGTTTAATAAGTCCATAATCCACAATTGTACTGCATAGTGGCCCTTGCCAATTATTTTTAAACTATCCATCTTTGTGCCTGACTGTGATTTTGCATGTCATAATTATTCAGACTTTTGGCCACTTATGTGTCATCATTACATTGGTATTGTACATTACTTTGCCTGAAACAACTGCACATGACCTCATCACTTCCTCTCTGAGAAACTTCATTGAACTATTGTTACAGAGTCCAAAGAAGACCTAGCCCGGAAGCTGTTCAGAAGGCGTATGCGATTCCCAGAGCACGTCTTTGACGACGTCCTTAAAGCTGCGCCTTCTCGGGTAACTAAATTTTGTTTTCTTTCTGGCAACTCTGATGAAATGTATTGTACCTCGTTTTAGACTCGTAAGTTGACCTAAAAAAACTCGATCATCATGTTAGGTCTATTAGAAAGGTTCTTCAAAGCTTCTTGCATAGCTATTGCGGCCATGATGGTATGCCGTGAAATACCTGTGCACTGCCTCACGATCACATGCACTAAAAGTAAGCCGTGTCTTGTAAGGAGGAAAGAGAACAAAAGTGCTTGAGGGCATGACGCACAATGAAAAAGCGTACCTTCTTGCACCCTTGTCAACCTCAGTTCTCTCCATTGCTTTCGGCTTGAGGGCATGACGCACAATGAAAAAGCGTACCTTCTTGCACCCTTGTCAACCTCAGTTCTCTCCATTGCTTTCGGCATGCTCGCTTGCACAGTTTTCTGAACTGATGTTCGTTCAAGTAGTATTCTAATGATATTCAATCAGAAGGAAATGAGGTATTTAAGTGAATATGTTATAAAATATTTCGTATATCAAAAATCAAAGGATTTCACAAGTGCTCAATACATTCAATAATTCATTATAGGTGGCTTGGACTACATCACAACATATGTTGTATATGTGTTAATAGAATCGAAATAATTTCGAGCAAGCACATTTCATAGTAAAGAATGTGGGCATGTCGAGGCAGTACTCTTCAGCCACGCAGAGTTGTCATGCAGTCTGATTTTGCAGGGAGAGCCGAGCCAAAAAGAAAAAAAGAAAAGAAAGGAGGCTGCCAAACGAAAGGAGATGGTGGCCTTGTCCGAATTGCCTGCAGCGGAAGGTGAAGAAAGAAACAACAAGGTGGCGAGGCTTGAGCAAGAAATTGTATCGTTGAGAAGGAAACTTGCTGACGAAAAAAAACGAAACCGGGAGTTACAAGAGGTCGTGGTCAAAGGGATGGGTAAGCATTTGTGCAGGGTTTGTATAGGAAATTGGAACACCTTGCAAACCCTTGAATTTGAAAGTTTCATTCTGAAGGCTCCTAAAGGTGATGAAAACACTTGAATTTGGGACCAGTGCAGACAGGTCCACAGTGCAATCCGTTATCTGTTGTAGGTTAGCATTAATACAGCAAGCTTCCCCCTTCAGAATTAATACATCTGTGCGAGTTTAGTTGTATTCTGTTTGTTTATGCTTTCTACTATCGTTAATTTCATTCCTCATTCATCATGTCATCATGTCTTGCTTTCACTCTCTCTACTGATCTCATTACGAAACTTATGCCTGTTGCATTTATGCTTCTTTTGCCTGCCGGCCTAGGTTGATCACCCTTCCATTTGTATTCCCTCTCTCTTCCCTGTCTTAACGAGTGGTGCATGTGGTTAGTACAATGTTCGAGTGGTGGTTGCTTATCCTGCCTAACAATGCTCCCACAAGAACACTACTTTTTATTTGCATGACAGGTTACACTGATAGTCAACTTTCTTGGTAGCCCTGTTCTCATAATCACTGCATTTGTTCTCCCTGTCTTTGGATTTCGGTTGCATGTCATGTATTTTGAGACTCTACCTGACCTGTGTTGCCTGGAGCACATGTGTGAGAATGAATGTTCAGTACTCCTAAACAGACTTCACCAGAGCAGGCATGGGTTAGCTGCAAAAGCGGTGCGGTAGATTTTGGTTGTCTATTACAATTTCGGATTTAAAGGGTTGTAACACCCCTTTATTGATTGTAGAAACTTCCCTATTTACGAAAGTAATTTCGGCTTTGTGTTAAACTCTATAAGTGTAGTAAATTTAGTGATAATTTGAAAGGTTGTAGAAAAAATTTCTTGTTTGGGTACCGTAGGGGACAGGGTAAGTAAAAGTATTTTTAAAAAATTATTTGTTTCTTTTTGCATTATTTGAAATATGGAGCCTTTTCTGAACTATAATCGGTCATTTGTCTTAGCGCAATTTTTTTCATCTCTAAATATGACAATATTTCACAACTTCGGTGGAGGCCTGCCATGCCCGCAATCTTACGTAGCGAGGGATTCCTTGCAGTTCAAACATTACGGCTATATGGAGAAGTTACAGTTAGCAAGCCAGAGTGCATTTGGCACATTGAGAAAAAAAATGGGTGCGGAACTGCGAAAACGCAAGAAAACAAAGGCATCAAGCTTTCTGTCGGGAAATACATATCTAGTTGGAGACTTCTTAGTGGTGTCATCATTGGAAAGCACCAAAACTATTGTCGTTAAGTCATTAAAAGAAATAGAGCCAGTTTAGAGGACATGCGAAAAGCTGTCTGGTTCACATATTTTTCCATGGCTTCAAAATATCAATCACTGACACGGCCTTATCGAACGATGCCGAAACTTAGTGTTAATTCAACAAAGCGCAGTTGAATGGTGAACCATTGGTTGATAAAGAACACCTTCCAGCATCTGTATTCAGGCTGTTAAGCCAAATTATTTGGAACTAGCTCATCCAGAATACTTGCTCAATGCCTCTATGGGAAAACTCAAAACCATAACGATTCAGTGGATTGTCGTGTGAGAGTGGGCTCCAAAAAACGTTTTCCTCGGGCATCAAACACTGTAAATATGCACCCTTGAGTCTGTACGTGTTCACTTTTAATGATGGCAATATAGCCCGTGTCAATGTGTTGAACTACTTTAGAATTTCACCAGGGCAGTGCACAACGTAGGACCCACGCACCCTTGAACTGCATTGACAGTACTGTGCTGACAACACGACTGCATACCAGGTGACAAGTGAAGGTAGCCAGCCAAGACGTTTCAGCACAAAAAGAAAAAAATTATATTGGTGATGCGTATCTGACTTATGCCTATTGAACGGGTCCGTCAATTTGCTGTTACTCGTTGTATACTCTTGAAATAATGTAGATTTCCAACTTTATATGCGATTATCTCAAAACATGCTTTTTTCGTACTTAAGTTCCTTTTTCGCAACAACCACCGTATCTAGAATCCTAGATTTCGGCTAGTATTTAGGTAACGTAAAAGGGAATATGCTGAAGCACAATAATTGTTGTATGAGAAAGTGCTCTTGTGCAATGTGACATCTAATAGCTATTGTGTGATAGCGAGGCACCTGGAGTAAAAATTTACCAAAAGTTAGCATTACAATTTTCAGTGATAAATTTGCTTTAGTAAAAATAAGAATGGCTCATTAATACAATAATAAAATAATTACTCCAGCTCTTACGGTTATGGAGAAAAAAGTACATAAACTTCACCTCGACTACATGGCAAATACAGGGCTTACTCTGTTCCCTTAAGTCCCTGAGAAACGTTTGACAGGGCCATGAAGTTCCATAAATATCCTTCAATTTTCTCCTTTCAAACCTTTATGAACCCTGTGTATGTGCAGGAATGATGTTATCCTACTTATGTTTATGAAATATTTATGCAGAAAAATTGCTGGAGAAATCGTGCTGCTGCAGCCATCGGGCGGCCAGTCTGCTTCAAGAGGTATGTGCACTTTCAGTAATTCTGAAATCGCATTCAAGATCATTGAAAAGTGTGCTTTTCGCATGTGTTGAGACGAAAGGATGAAGCATTCATTGCCTGAAAAGTTACTTACCAGGGCCTCGAAAAAATTGGGTGTTCTAACAGACTTTTCTTAAAGGGCCAGTCAACAGGCGCAGACTTTTTTTTACAACCCCCCAAACAATCTCGGTAATTCGTGGAGTAGACCGCAGTGATCCCGTTTTCTGAGTATTACAGAGCGGCGTGCCGCGCACAGCCTTCATTTCGAAAAACAATTCCCGCCCTCTATTCCTATGCTTGACCAATCTCCTTGCACACACAGTAACGATAACTCGGCTATCAGCGATGTGATGCAGCATGCAGCTCGTTAATTGGTCTAAATCAGGTCTCAACAAACAGTAGTGAAATCAACGACAGTTCCTGTTCCCACCCACAGCATAGACAGAGATATTTAATCATATGAGTTGCAAAACTGCCCTTAGGCTCCATGCAACGTAACCGGGACACTTCACTGACCCAGTTTTTGAGAGTAAGCAAATCGTCGCGCCACCTTTTGACAGGCACACCCACATTAAGCGCATTATTTGTGTTTTGTGTTGCTGCTCCCAGATGTCATGTCCGGGTTTCGGAACGCAGTTTTGCTGCAAATAGTTGTCGGCTGCAAATCGAGTGACTGGGCTAGCTGCGGAGAAGTATCGGCCTGGGTAAGCGGGAAAGAACCAGGTGTCGCAGCAATTGGAAGTGCATTGGGACTGATCCAGTTAGCTGATGACGTAAATCGCTGACGGGTTGTCGCAATGCCGAAGTGGGCGGAGTTACGACAGACCACGCCTTCCGCTTCCTCTGAAGGAGACGGGTGGCGAGACTGCACGAAAATTTTAAACCAGCTGAACGCGATGTTCTAGCCCCTGTAACTTCCTTAATACAGCACTTATTCACAAAATTCTTGCTTCCTTAATACAGCACTTATTCACAAAATTCTTGCGGCAGCATGTTCACGAAGTAAAAGCAAACATATTTCTCTTTACAACTTTTGGACCTTGGGGTTGTTCACTAGCCCTATAAAGCGAGCTTTCACACCCACTGATTTTCATTTTATTGCACGTAAAGCTGCAGTGGATGTGCCAAAGGAATTGCATACTAGTTCTGCAGGACAGGTGTACTGTGCATCTCATAGTGAAGCAACTTGGCCCATTGACATTAAATTGGCCTAAATCGAAACAACTGACACTCTTGCACCACAACTTTGGGTTACTTGCTATGCTTCTCATGGGCATTATCACCTACTTGGTGGTCGTGTGCTGGTGAGGCCACGTATGGAGAGTCGGTCGCTGCTTTGTGTGCTAACGTGGCCAGCTCTATTTACAAACCACTCTCGGTTCCGCCCCTCTACATGCTGTTTGACTGAAACTGCAGCTGGGTGCAGTAAAATTGTCTTCAACAATAACAGCCCGATCAACAGACTGCAAGGAACATTTCCAGACTGATAATTGGGTGGATAGCTGCTCATTGTAACAAAATCAAATGAACAATTAAGTTTTTATGTCAGTACCTCTTTTAAGCTTGCAAGGCCTCATTACAGGAAATGGATTCAAATCTTGAAGCCATGTGCTTGAGAGGGCCTTTAGATGACCAGTTTCATCTTGAAGAGGTGCGACAGATGGTGACACACAGTCTTCAAGATCAGGTATGCATCACTGGCTTTTCAAAAGTGAACTTATGCTGGGGCAAATATGCCCACAGAGCTCATACGTTTACTTTTGTCTGATTTCATGGGACTGTGGCATGATACGCACTGACATTTATAAATGACTGTCTCTCTGCCACAGTGATAATATGCCATCACTGCAAGCACTGGCACATTCAGTGTTAGTTGCACATCAAAACCTCTGCAAGAATATGGTCCTTCAAACAGGCATTGTGGCGCAAGTGTTGTATTTAACCAAGTATGTGCATGAGAATAGTGTTGGCTCATCCAACTCTTGCACATAGCAAAGTTGCTGTATTCATGAGTTTGCATAGAGAAAGAAACAAACATAGCCCGTACTAAAGAACTTGCTCTTGAGCGAATTCTTGCCTGAATTTGCTGAACATATGTATTACTGCGTTTACACCAATCTAAGCCGGCCCTGATTTTAAGTCTACCCGCTAAAGTCCGAAGCCTAGGAAAAAAAATTACTTCGAATGTAGGCAGAATGAAACGGTGAAGATGGCGTTCACAAAAGGAAAACATTGATTGAACCTGAAGAAGAAAGAAAGCAGTTGGTTCATGATGCTAAGAACTCAAGAAACATAAGCCGCTAGTCCTGTTGTATCCAAAATCAAGATGGGAGCCAACAGATGGTAACAGGTAGTGGGGTAATGGGGGTGAACAGTACATGTGCTTCAGACAGGCTGGCACGGTTTGATAGGAGGACCTATCTGTGTCAAAGGCACTTTGTCATTCTTGGCGTGTTAGTTTCAAGGAGATTAGTAGTGAGGTCATCTTTTCATGGTGGCGTATGTGCCTTTTGGTAATCTCAGTCTGAAAAGAAAAAAATCTATAAAGTAGGAGTGCAGCCCTCGCTTTCTTTCAAGTTAGGTTGCGATGTACAAAGTGTTTTCCTGTCAGAGGTTGGGTGCAGGAAAGCAAAAAATGAAAGTGAAAGAAGAAAAGAAAAAGAAGGAAGAAAAGGGGGATGCAAAGTAGGAACAAGCGGTGGGCTACAAAGCAGCGGCCGCTACAGACACTACCGAAGAAAAGAGCATGAAATACTTCGAAACCAGCAGATGGGCACTGCGTCTAGCCACCACAAAGGGTTGCCGACGACAGCGGCGTGCGTTTATTCTCAAACACCTATAAATGGGAAGGACAGCAACGAAGCAGTTACTAAAAGGGGGAGAAGCAGGCGGCATACATATAAATGTCAAAATGATGATGGTAAGCGATGCCGGATGGGGTCTTAAGAGCACGTGTTTAATGGGAAAGGTCATTAGCAAAAGGGGCGGGGGGGGGGCAGAGAACTTTTTCTATTGTCAATGAGCTTGAGGATACATGGTAGAACTGGTTTTAGAAACAGTAGGATTGGGCATGTTGGTATAACATAATAAAGAGTGCTTACCAGCGCAAATGACAGGGCAGGAGGGGACAGGAGAATAGACGAGACAGAGCACTGACGCTCTGTCTCGTTTCTTCTCCTGTCCCCTTCTGCCCCGTCGTTTGCGCTGGTGAGCACTCTTTATCATGGTTTTAGAAGCGAGGAAAGAAAAAAAGGAAGCTGTGATTTGAAGGTTCTTGAAAATAAAATTTTTTGTAATGATAATGAATGCCTGTATATCTGTACTTAAAATGAAAAATTAAAAGAGAATCAATGATAGCATGATATGTAGGCTTCCTTTTTTCTTTTCTTGCTTCTAAAACCAGTTATACCACGCGTCGGCAAGGTCATTATCAATCCAGAAAGTTCTCTTTAGCATTTTTTCCATCTGTGTACACCAAAGTCCCACTTTTCCCCCATGCCGCTTTTTTTCTTTCCTCCTCTTTTTTAACTCTTTATGGCTCATTTTCTTTTCATTCTCAATTCCCCTTTTCCTTAGCCAACGTGAGGCCGAATTCTTAGGGCGTTTCCCCTGAGCGGGCTACCTGTAGGGACACCTGCCCCCCCCCCCCTATTTTGCTAAGGACCTTTTCCATTAAACACGTGCTCTTCAGACTCCATTCGGCATCGCTTACTGTCATCATCTTGACATTTAAATGTATGCCGCCTGCTTGTCCCCCTTTTAGTAACTGCTTCGTTGCTGTCTTTCCCATTTATAAGTGTTTGAGAATAGGCGTACGCCGCTGTCGTCGGCAACCTTTTGCAGCGGCTAGACGCGGCACCCATCTTCTGGTTCCGAAGTATTTCATGCTCTTTCCTTTAGTCGTAGCGGCCGCCGCTTTGTAGCCCACCGCTCGCTCCTACTTTGCATCCCCCTTTTCTTCCTTTTTTTTCTTTTCTTCTTTCACTTTCTTTTTTTGCTTCCCGGCCCCCACCTCTGACAGGCGAGCACTTGGTACATCGCAACCTAACTTGAAAGAAAGCGAGGGCTGCACTCTGCTGCTTTATAGATTTTTTTCTTTTCAGGCCGAGATTACCAACAGGGACATATGCTACCACCAAAAGATGACGTCACTACTAACCCCCTTGAAACTAACATGCCAAGGATGACAAAGTGCCTTTGACAAAGATAGGTTCTCCTATCAAAACGTCAGCCAGCCTGTTTGAGGCACTTGTGTATGTGTGTACGTGTGTATGTATGTGTGTCACGTGTGTACTTAAGCCGGGTGTTGATTACTAGCAGCTATGTTACCGTCTAGGTACTGCTAGTTGTTCACCACTTTTCTCAATTAAAAATGCCACGTTTTCGAAAATCCTCATATTTAAGCCGACCGTGGAGTTTATAGCAAAAAAATTCGAAAAAAAGACTTTGTCGAGATTTGCATGAATACGGTGATTTTGTTGCAAAGCTATAAACCTAGGAGAGGTTGAGGGAACAGTCTTTTTCAACAGGAAGAGGCAGAGCTGTTCCAGTGCACCGCTGTACGTATCTCTCCTCTGCCCTTTTCATGTTTCTAGCTCTTTGCCAGAATTAATATTTTTAGCTTACCCCATACTTTGCTTTCAGTCATTCTTGATCGATGTGTGGGTTTTAGTTGGTTAGGTGTTTGTTAACCGAGTTCAGTTTCTGACCAATTTTCTGGACCTTGCAGGGTCTGTGAAATATCAAACAGTCCTGAAAAATAGTTAATACATGAAAATTAGTTATTTAGATTAGAATAGCCTAAAAAGACCCCCAATGACACCAGGCTTCATGCTGTGCTTCGGGACAAGCAGAATTGGATTTATTTGGGCTACGGTAATGTCAGCGCATTGGCAATTGCTGCCGCTGACCGTTGTGAGCAACCCAGTTGGCAGTTCCATCCCACCAAGCAAACGAAACTTGATGCAGGCCGCAAAGAGGTGCTTGCAATGTCTTGTCTGTTTTGTGAGATTTAGCGACGCAGTCAGGGTTCTTGACCAGCACTGTCATTGCATACTGTGTAAGCCTTCACTATTTCACCTCCATCGAACTACTATTGCCGTGGCCGCGATTGAACCAGCATGTTTCAGAATATTCACGTTAACTACATTCCTACTGAGCTGCTGCATTAGCTGAGAACACGTGACCCACACAACGGCTCAAAAACTTGAAAAATCTCCAAAATGACCACATGTCAAAGACAACCAGAAAAACTATTACTCTCCTTTCTTGATGTGAAAAATAATCCTTCAAAAAAGAAAAACCTATGGGTGTAGTTTCTTTCCCTATGCAGTTTTGCTTGCCAAGGAAGATAGGACACTGCCTCGAAAATCGGAAGATGTGCACATTTTCAGTTTGGAGGCAATGCAACTTCCATTGGAAGTCAACAAACTTGACCAAGCCAATAAAAATCTAACATGGTGGCTTTCAAAATCGAGCGGCACTTTAAAACGAGCTATTTTGTCCAAAAAATTAAACTTTAGGGTAAAATTTGTTTGAAAAATTAGACGCAAAAATGTTTTGTGCTATGGTAATATTGACAACACATTTAATGAAGTCCAAAATATCGAACAAGTCTGAAAAATCTATTGGCGTTACTGGATCTGTATGTGTGAAGTATTTTACACTTTCAAAACTCTGAATATTGAAAAGGACTTTGTTTTTATAAGTTCGTGTATTTGTATTGCACTATGTTAAAGCGCTATCATCTCCAATATTCACTGCAATAAAGACGCCTCCTGCTGTTAAACAAGTGCTGCCACTAGCAGCAGTGGCGGCAGCAGCTCCAGCAGCAGCGGCGGCGGCACTACCAACACCACTTCCAGCAGTGCCGGCAGCAGCTGTAATGCCACCACCGCAAGCTTCAACTCTGGTGGCACAACCTACAGCCATGCCGCTTGTAGCAGGGCCGCCAGCAGCTGTAATGCCACCACCGCAAGCTTCAACTCTGGTGGCACAACCTACAGCCATGCCGCTTGTAGCGGGGCCGCCAGCAGCTGTAATGCCACCACCGCAAGATCCAACTCTGGTGGCAGAACCTGAAGCGATGCTGCTGGTAGCAGAGCCACCAGTGAGTGCTGCGCATCAGTGCGTACTTGAAACAGAGGCTACTGAGGTAAGGTTCTCTGTCATATCTTTATAGATGGCTAGTATTGAGTTCACACAACATAACCACTTATCAAGCATGACTGCCTGTAATCTTTGTTTCCTGATAGTCCTTGCATACAACTCTGCAAACATAAATGCCACGTATTGTGCAGGTGCATGAGACATAACTGCTGCCAACTAGGGTGGGAGGGGGAACCGTTTTAAAGCTTGAATAACCAAGTGTCAAAAAAAAGTCATTCACCACAAAAAGCACCTTTATTTGAGGTTTGGGCGTAACGCCCATGTATGAAACTGATAAGAGTGAAGATGACTAGGAAAGACATTTTTGTACATCGCAATGAAATACCAACTATATCTTATATTGACACCCTTGTTCAACATTTATTGGCCCACTGACCGGAAAAATGTGTCACTGCACTCACGTGCTTCTGGCACACATACTTATGCACTACCAAGTCTGCCAGTATTTCAGCCTGTGTTTGGCCATCTGGTGGACGACAGCTGACCTAAATCTAAGATTGTTCGGGAGTTTGTCAATTTGAAAACGCGATCATTTGTCAAGTACTCAAACTTGCATAGGTGGCCATTATGATGATGATGTGCTGTCCACTCCACAACCATCATGTCCACCTACAGTGGAAGTTGTAACAGTCTCTACAGGGATGGCCAAACACTGGCTGAAATAAAGACCGACTTGTGCAAAGCGTGCGTGTGTAAAAATATAGATGGACAAGATTTTTTGGCCACTGAGCTGAAAAAGGGGCTTTTTTGTGAATACTTTTTTTCAGACTCGGTTATTTCGGCTCTTTTGCAGTGCCCGCTAAGTTCAAAGGGTCAGCCACACTATCGTAAGCGTCGCTGGCTGCTTGTCATGCCATGAAAGATCACATTATATCAGGCAGCCGCAGTCCAAAAAAATTGAATGGCACACGGTGGAGCATCCGAATTTTTGTTGTGAGTTTACATATGTAAAGGGCGAAGGTGGGGGTCAAAAGTTTCCAGGTCGCTATCTCATGTATTCCTATGGGAGCGTGGCCTCGGAACTTTTGACCCCCCTGTACTTCAATAAGATGAGTGACAGTGCCACAAAAATGTCCAAATAAATGACAAGTGACTTTTATCTCATAAAATGTTGCAAGTAGCGTGAAGTTTATTAGCAAGCAAGTTAGTGAATGAGTTTCTGTAACCAGTGAGCTGGTCAAGGGGAAAACGACCATTACACCACATGCTGCATAGGCGTTCACGTGTTATCATTCCAGTGTCTAACACATGTTAGTACTACAGCAAAATGATATTGCGTTCTAATGACATGTCCACAACTGAGAAAGAACTTTGTCATGTTTCCCTGCTGACACTGTGTGCACAAACTTCCAATGTACGTGGCATGTAGTAAAACTTGTTTTGTATTCATGACCGCCAGCAGTGTCTTGCCATCACTGATTAAAATTATGTTATACAGTCGAACTTCCGCTACAACAAACGGCGCTCCACTGAAATTTCTGCTGCAGCGAAAAATTCACAATTCCCTGTCAGCAGTCAATAGGAGTCAATGCATAAATATTGTCGCCATAACAAACACTTTTTCTTCGATCGTCCCGCTTCAACGAAGTTCACGATGCAATTCCAGGCTCGGGCACCTACTTTTATGCAGTAAACCCAATTTTTAACATTTCGATGCATTTTCAGAGCCTGAAAATGCGTTAACAAAGTCTAGAACACGCGTTAGCACCACTAGAAACCGCCGTTATACTGCCGCTGTTCAGCAAGCATATGGCACCGCCATTGCTCGATAGCGATGGCAATAGGACTGCTCTGCTTTTGCCACTGGCTTGCTTCGAGCGGCAGACGATCCGAAGCTGAAGCTCAGTCGCTCAGTTCATGGTCCTGCCGTGCAGCTGCTGAGTGCAACTGCGGAACGATGCTTTTTGCAATTTTGAAGCTTATTATATTCGCGCTTAGCCAGGGTGGTAACTAATCAGAGTGGCTATTCGTCTGCATTAATAACAAAATCTAATAACTGCGGGTGATGGATGATAAGAATGGCAAAGAACAATGCAAAAGTCGTCGCTCCACGATACCTTGCCTCCATCTCGGCGTTCTCAGATACTTCTGACGGCGGACAGCTGCTGGTGTTGACGTGTTAATGCAACTGTTTGGTTCGTTCACCAAGGCGGTTTTAGGCGTTGTTTCAGCTTGCTTTTCACCATGGCATCGCTATGCATGGGTGTTAATCGCGTCGCGACGTTGCTGGGAAAGAATAGGAAGCAGCGGCCATTTTTTGAATTTTGAGAATGAACGTTTCTTTGTTTTGCTAGCTCAGATCAGCTATATTTTGTTCGATTTCACTAAAACGAAATTTTCGCTTCAACGAAAATTTTTCCGCGCCCCGTCAGTTTCGTTGTAGCGGGGTTCGACGGTAGATGTCAGAACAAAAAAAGACAAGGCACATCAGCCATTCTCTGCCGATTATGACTTGTAACAGGAATGAGACCCACTGAATGTCTGGCGGGGGGAAAACCCTGTTCTGAATGACCGTGCAGAGAGCAGTATAATCAAAGGCAAGCACAGGGCTCCAGTTTGGGGGGAATGGGGTCGTCGCAGTGCCCCCATCCTTATTAAGTATCTGTATGGGACAGATATTTAGTAGGCGCTCTTGATGACACTTGCCATGGCAATTGAAATTCCAGTTGGCATCAGTGTTGATGAGTTCATCTGCACGGTGTGATTTTTGAGTCTAGTAAACAAGTGCAGGAGGATATCTAGAAAAAGCGTGGCTCTTTCATATCGGACTGAGGTGGCTGCTGTAGAGAATGTATAACGTACAGCAACAATGTGGCCCTGAAAAGGCCCGTTTTTTATGCGCACATCGCTAGAAGTTCAGCTTGATGATATCAGTTGAAATACTGATCTAGACTTGTGAAAAATGCTGGTGCATCAGAGGTGGTAAAATCCAAGCATATTTTCAAAGTGTGAATCCCCCCCCCCAATGTTTAGTCTCGAAGACCTGCTTCCCTCTTTCTGTTCAGGGTATAAAGGTTGCCTCTGGCCTGTTATAGGCATATGTTACTGAACTGCTCAGAAATTATGACATTTTATTCACTGCACAGTTTTGGGATGAGCAATTTCCAGGTTTTCATACATGTCAGATCTAATTTCCTACTTCTGTATCAAAAATATTTTTGGCAAGAAGCTCGGTTTTTTCAACGAACATTGAAATGATCTTGCACCACTAGTGTTGCTTGCAGAATTCTCAGCATTAGGACACTGTTCATTTGTTTATGCAGAGAAACCTAGGCCATGGTATAAGCATACCAGAAGAAAGATGGGAACACCTGATGGCCCAGCCGAAGGATTCCCTTTTTGTAAGGGAAGCTGCAAAGGCGATATGGGGTGTCCACAACCTTTACAACAGAAGTATAACGGGCACCCCATGTCGCCGTTTCCTTCACAAGGAGGGTGGTCCTCCGAGCGTGGAGAAGCGGGCACTGACCCCAAGGAAGTTGGATGCCCTAAGGAGTAAGCCTGTTTTGTTGTTGTTTTTTGTTGTAAAAAACTGTTAGCCGTGTGTAATTCACAATGTCATTAAATCATCATAGAAAAATGTGTTATTTTTGCATTAATATAGTATTTTGCAATTTTATTGTACAGTTCAGCGTGACCTTTATGAGCTGTAATTTCAGCGGCATACCGACAACACAGCTCACTCCAAACATGTAACATGATGTGCACTAATTTTCGTGAAAAAGTAGTATACTAGCAGGTAAATGTTAATGCAACGAATGTCGGTGGTCTGTGAAGAGCCATTTGGGATTTGAAATAGTGTTATGTATGGTTAAGTGCTTACGAACAAACTTCAGGGGAAGTTGACTACTTTTGAAGCAGTTTATGCAGTAGAAAGACTGAAATATTTTACATTCGATTAGGCATAGCCCTACAAACAACTTTAGGATAGCTGGTTAGAGATGACTAAAGGAAAAATACTACAGCCATTACGTGCAGCCAACAACGGCTTAACCTTTGATTGGCTTAACTTTTGATTGACTATTGCCACGTGGATGCATTGATTTTGGCACCAGCTATTCAGTCGTTACCAGCTCATTTTAGTGCTGGCAGCCTGGTGAAATGCAGACATCCCTTATCATGGCATTGAACATTGCATTTGATCGTGCAGCCATTCAGGAAAAAATGAAACGACACACTGTATGACAATCAAAACTATTGGTCATGGTTATGTGTTATTTCAATAGAATGAAAAGTGATGCCACTCAAAGGCACTGAACTGAACAAGTGTGTCCAAATTCTTTGCTGTGAATACATTGCTGGCTACTGCATATGCTCTCAATCCAGCGTGAAGGTGGCATCCTAAGAAATCATATTTTTAGCATTTTTTTCGAAGTTTGTTAAGATTGTGATTTTGGAAATTGCAATAGTGTTCCTGCTATTTTGCACTGCTATGTCATCAGTGCTGATTCAGTATAGTGGTGTTGAAAGACTCTTGAATAAGTAATTTTTTATTACTATAGTCGACTTTTTTATTGGGTATATCACATGAGTGTTCATGAATGCACAGACCTTTTGATTCTTCGAGTTTCCAAGGCTGTCATGTATTTGATTCCAGTGGCCAAAGATCACATCAAAAATTGTTTTTTGTTGTAGAAAGTTTTTAATTTATGATATGCTGTTCACACTCTCCATTATGTCTTGAACAGGGGCATAAGCTGCAATTTTTCGTGGGAAGGGGGGGGGGGCGTGAGCCCACTATGCCATGCCACTGGTCTTGAATATATGCGCAATATTTGTCTCTTTGTGATGCCTTAATCATGCTTTTATTGAAACTGCACATGTAGCTGTGTGCAGTGTAATGACGTTTTCTCATATTCTGAATACGCTAGAAAAAAGATTGGTGGTGATAGTAACTGCATTTCATTATTCGAAGAGTTAAATTTTTTTGGGGTGTGATATAAGTAATTCTAAAATTTGCTAATTGTTCTCTTCCTTCTTGGTGCCATGCAGCTTCATTAGCATCTGAATGCTGCAGAAGCTGCATGCTGCATAAGTCACAGTGTTTACAAGAGAGAGAAACAACTTTATCCCATCTTAAAGGAAAGGGGTTGTGACAGGATGAAGCAACTCTAACAGCTCGGGATAGCCTGCTAAGTGTGGACTTTTAGCTGAGCATGGCAGCCTTCCACTGCTGTTCGCCGAGCCTTCGTGCAAGATGCCATAACTGTAGAGAAACTGTAAATTTTAATGGCAGTAAATGTACGTGTGCACAGCACTAATTGTTACATTTATTGCTTTCACTTGCAATTCTTAAATTTTCAGTTAGTATCCGGTAAACATTTCTTTGTTTTGTAATGATATTTGATAACGTGTACACATCGTTCAAAGTAGTTGGGACCACCTAGTTATTTTCTATGCGATAGGCATGCTTTTACCTTTTACCTTACATAACAAGCCTTTATTATTTATTGTATGCAGATGCCTATGAAGAGCACCTCCGGGCGCACGCAAGCCTGGTGCCGGATGCACAGCGTCACAGAAATTTGAATCGGCATCTTGCTGATCTCCCCAAAGTGCTGAAGCTGTAATCTACAAAAGCACGCATTTTATAATTTTTATTGATTCATAAAATTTTTCATTTTTTTAGATTCCTCTTGCACTTTGATCCAACTCGTGAAATGATGGTGCTGGGTCACCTCATTTAAGTGCTGTGAACATTAAGAAATGGCAATGGACATAGCTCGAAAGTGCATACTAAATATTATAATTGCTGTGAGTGGTTTCCTTATTTGATAACTAATTTATTAAGTTTTTATATATATATAATATACCTTTGTATATAAATATAGGACACTGCAATAATATATTGCAATATTGGAATATGCAGCTAGGATATGACATCCAGCGTGTTAATTCAGTATATTTAATACTTTTGTTTCTTTGAAAACTATAGTTTTGTTCACCCATCATAATTGAGTGATATGTGAGGTTTAACGTCCCAAAACCACCATATGATTATGAGAGACGCCGTAGTGGAGGGCTCCGGAAATTTCGACCACCTGGGGTTCTTTAACGTGCACCCAAATCTGAGCACACGGGCCTACAACATTTCCGCCTCCATCGGAAATGCAGCCGCCGCAGCCGGGATTTGAACCCGCGACGTGCGGGTCAGCAGCCGAGTACCTTAGCCACTAGACCACCGCGGCGGGGCACCCATCATAATTGTCATTTTTTTTCCTATTTCCTCTTCTTAATTCGTGCAAAATTCAGAAGTTTACACGTGCACACATTTCCGTAACATGCCCACATTTCAGTAATTTCTGCATGATTCGTCTTTCCAGGAAATGCAGAGTGCCGTATCACTCCGCATGATACGTCTTTCCATAAAATGCGGAGTCCGCATCATACGTCTCTCCATAGGATGCGGAGTCCGCATCATACGTCTTTGCCTACCATGCGGAGTCCGCATCATACGTCTTCCCATATTCCAATAATTCCGTACTTGCGGTCTCCGCATCATACAGAACGTTTCAGTAGGGTTGCCTTCTCCGGGAGTCCAGTTAGTTACCCTTAATGACCAGCGGTTATCCTGCTTACGCGTTACATGCCCGGCCCATCTCCATTTCCCTTTATTTCAACCATGACATCCTCAACCCACGTTTGTTTCCTAATCTACTCTGCTCTCTTCCTGTGTTTTAAGGTTACACCTTCCATTTTTATTTTCATCGCTCGCTGCGTCGTCCTCAATTTTATTTGCTTCTCACATTCTCAGGGTAACCTTTGTACCCATAAGATTCACATGGTTGAGTAAGCTCGTCTTTAGAAAGTAGTGCCGTAGTCCTTTAAAATGTTGGCTGTGGAGCCCAATTCAAAGGTGTCGTAGAGGCCAACTAACCGGGTTGTCTTTAAATGTCCCTGCTTGCTTGCCATATTGATAAAAGAGAATAACCCTCTGAGACTCGCTGCGGAGTTTCGCAATTCTTTCATCACTAGCACAAAATCCCGAACCACAATTCTTGGTACAGTTGTATTCTGTATTTTGTAGAAGCTTCTTTTGACTAAGTTTTTGTACTTTGCTTTACTCTCTTTAGTTCTCTCTTCTGTCTGGCTGATCATCACTTCTAACTCACAGGGGCACAATGGCTGGTAAATATGTTGCTTTGCTGGAGCAGTGAAAAATCTGTTCATGACTGTTGATTTCTTGTTTTTGTTTTGCTTTGCACACTCCTGCAATAGCCTCGTTGAGTCTGCACTACTTTACATAAGAATTGGTGTGCACCATAAGATGCTTTTTAGGGCTGTGCGCTATAACCATTACCAGATAAAGCATTTTTCCCGCAAACTGCATTTTCTCTGTTTTTCCTATGGTGGAGCTGCATAGCATCATTCACTTCCTGTTTTCATCATTGAAGTTGGGGACTATGACTCCATTCAGCTTCACAAATAAAAACGCATGCAAGTCCTGTGTTCACGTAAATTGTTCATACAGATACTACTTTCAACACTTGATTTTCACATGCTCTCTCTGCCACGGTATATCTTGCGATAACTTTGCCTGTTCCAATAAATCTAGCTGAATGTATCGTGTTTGGTTCCCACTTGTTTAAATTTAATGCCACAATTTTACTTAAAAGCTTGCAACAGAGTTTCAACTTGAATAATGTAGTTGCTATGATATATTGACATACAGTTGAAAAGTATTTCGAAGGCTCTGACCGGTACTGTATGCAAGCTTAAAATAGTTCTCATAATTGTAGTAATATTTGGTGACAATTCTTGAATGCTTATTCCGAATAAACTGTTGTGGAGTCCTAGGATTATTTATAAAAAGGTTTCTTTACTATTTGAAAACTATCACAAGAGGATTTGGTTTGTTTAAGCATTCACTTTGTTTACACGACTAATGGATTCGTCTTGAATGTACTTTTGAAATTCATTACTCGCAAACCGCTTGCTTGCGCGCGTATTGTAGTGTGACGGTGCTCGTGCTGTCAACACTTCACCGCTTTACACGCATACATCGCGGTGAAGGGAGCAAAAAAAATGGGAAGATCCCACGTACAGTGGTAATCTATGATATGCGAAGCACGAATGAGAAAGGTTGACATGTTACTTTAAAATGAGCACAACGTTACGAGGCAGAGGTAAATTAGGCCACGCCTCACTTCCTTGTCATGATTATCTTGTTTGAACGTCTCATTTACCTTCGTCATCTATTCACATCACCTAATACTAAAATTGGTATATGTGGAGCAAGTGAAACGGCCACAAGCGCATCATGAATATCCCAATACACTCTGACAGAACGTGGACGCGCGTGCACGCTGGGCAGAGCAACGCTGCGCTAGCAACGCGAGCTCTCTTTATTCTGACGCCAGGCGCGACCAGCGTTCATCGGTGCGGCTGGGCGGCAACCGGCGCGAAATGCCACATAGTGCATTTCGCACCGATTACGTTACCCAGACAGCACTGCACCTGCCTCTCTTCGTGACGAAGAAACGCCCGCCGCGCTCACACGCGCATGCGTCTAAGCAACTCAGCGCGACGCACGCCTGCGAGTATATCGCAGGCAGATTGGCGCCTGGCGTGGCATCACTGTCGTGACGCGACAAAACGAACGCCGGCACGCACGCGCGCCTGGTCCCATCGAATTCGATTGGTGCCTTGAGTGAGGCATGTACCAATGTTCTTAAATGACACGCATCTCATGATTATCATGTTCACACCAGTCACATGCCTTCGTCATCAATTCACGTCGCGGAATTCCAAACTTGGTAAATGTAAAGCTAGCGAAACGGCCGCCGGCGTATCGTCAGTGTGGCTTGTAGTCTTGTTGTTACATGACACACACTTGATGATTATCATGTTCACACCTGTCACATACCTTCGTCATCCATTCACGTGTCGTAATACCTAATTTGGTATAATTGAAGCTAGTGAAACGACCGCGAGCACGTCATGAGCGTGGCATGTAGTCATATTCTAACATAATACGCATCCCATGACTATCATGTGTGCACTAGTCATGTACCTTAGTCATGCGTCCACGTTCCGTAATACTATATTAGGTACACGGGAAGCCAGCGAAACAACTGCAAGCACACCATGAGCGTGGCGTTTACTCATGATTAATGACCTACACGACATGCATGTCATGATTTTTATGTTGGGGTCTGTCACTTGCGTTCGCCATGCAGTCATGTCATACCGTACCAGTTTTGCAACATGTCCTGTGAACGAAACCAAAGCGATAGCTGCAAGATAATGAAACGTAAGTCACGACTTTCATCAAGGTGATAGATTAGGCCAGTTGGTGATACATGATCCAAGGGTACTACGCTCTATAAAACACGGACAGAAAAAGACAAGGACAAGCGCAGACTATCAACTGAAGGTTTATTATTTCGCATCGTATATATAAATAACAACCAGAAAAAAAGAGTAGAATAAAGACATACAGGAAGGAAAGTAGCATTTGAAAAGAAAAACGTCAGACTTCATATACGCGAAGCACGAGGCAGAAATCAGATAAATAACATGCATGCCCCAATTGTCAAAAACCGAAGCTCCTTATCTAGGAGGGCAACCGATGGTTTGCTCACGCAGATGTCAGGTTCTTGGTCCATTCTCTCTGCTTTCACAATCATGCGCGTGCGATCATCTCTGTGTCTGTACAATACTACTGTATTTTTAAATAGCACATGGTACATAGACTGGCAAGTGCCTCAGCGAGCGCCTGCTCGAACACGCAGGCAATGTTCGCAATGGCAACGAGGTTCTTGGTTAAGCATGTCAGCAGGGGTGGTTTTCATGCGCTGGTGATCATCATCATTATCACCATCATCATTATAATCATCATCAATACAGCAGATGTAGCGTGATAACCCCGGACTTTGCAACTACAATGGTGCGCATCAATAGATATGTTTTCATTTTCTGAATAAAGCCTTCAGTTGATAGTAAAAAAAGAAACGCTGGTATCATTTCCTCTAATAGACCGTGTGTCCATCTCTGCTAGAAATAAGTTATTATGCCTCCATATTATGCGTACAGGATGTTTAGGATATATCCCGGCGGCTGCGGATGCATTTCCGATGGAGGCGGAAATGTTGTAGGCCCGTGTGCTCAGATTTGGGTGCACGTTAAAGTACCCCATGTGGTCTAAATTTTTGGAGCCCTCCACTACGGCGTCTCTCATAGTCATATAGTGGTTTTGGGACGTTAAACCCCACATATCAATCAAATCAATGTTTTAGGATATTTATTGAGTTCTAAGGCAGCGAGCAGGGTGCTTTTTTAACAAAATCCAAAATTTACCTTAACAGCAAAGTAGCGGTGGCCAAGTCGACTAGTAGACTGTGCCATCAGCAACAACACTCGCTGTAGATGACATGGAGGCCAAAAGAGTCTCCCTACCCTAGACTTTACAGCTCAACCCAGGAATATGTTGTTTAATTAGAACACAATCTTAGCAATCATGTCCAAATTATGAAAAAAAACAATTTTCCCCGACTACTTTAAAGATTTTTAAACCAAGACACCTGTAAAATCTACCTTGCTTTATTTCCGAAGCCTTGAGTGCGCTAATGCGATAGTAAGAGTCCCAACTCTGTAGCAGCCAGCGTAAAGGTCAGCGCAAGAAAGCAAGGCGGAAATGATAGTGGTCACATTAACACATGTGGAACAGCACTACACACTTCGCCCTAAGACCGTCTCTCAAACGACTGCAAAGGTAACCTGTGAATATAGTGCTGATTTCCTCTAGCACCAAATATGCTCTACATCCTTTAACTCTGTGACCGTTTCATCTTACACTCTAAGCCAAAATTCGGCAAAGTTGAACTAATTGCAGTCGTTAAACCAACGAACAAACTGTTTGTTCAGCGACCAATTGCGTGACAGGGTGTGTCGTGCGCAAACGCTCGGCAACAAAGTGTCCAACCGGGAGGGTAACTGCGCTGCGATCATCTTCTCTCGATGCTGCACTGCACTTGGCTCCCCGGTCAGCTATCACGGGAACGAGTTTAATCGACTATTGGACTATATTGAAAGCGAAGCACTATCGAAACGAATGGAAGCTGTTATGAGGGGCAAGTTTAAAACACGCGTCAGTGCCTACTGCAAGTGCCCTCGCGTTTCAAGTATGCCGGCACGAATTGGCCGAAAATGAGCTAAAGCCTGCGAGCATGGACAATGCGGATGACGCGCTTCAATGTGCTCAATCCAATAGAACTACGAAGAACACTGACAAAGCTAATAAATGTAAGCTGTTCATCAGCGGATTGTGCACTCGCCCAGACACTGGCCACAATGTAAAGCGAAATATATAAAAAGTAGGCTTCATATGTAATAGGTATCAAGCTGGCCGCCGGTGTGGCTGCGTTGCCGGTACACGCGAAGGAAACATTGCATATCATATCTTTCACAGAAAATACTGTTCCTTGCATAAAGGCACAGATAAAAGTGTTTCTCTTTCTCCATACGACAATTATTGTGAATCATCAAGTGCGAAAGCCACCGCAGATACGAATAATTGTGAGGCCAGTGGTGCACAGCGAACAAGTTAGCAGCAAGATAAAAGAGCCGTGCCTGCTAGCGGCCTCGTCGCTGTAGCTGTGCCTATGTCAACGTCACTACGTAATACGCCTCGAACAGTGGGCACCAACCTATGGTTCAGTTGTGTCTAATATAACGACAACGAAAATTCCACAAAAGCCGCATCTTTGGTGGTTGTTTAGCTGTATACTCCTTATAATTCAAGCGACGCTGTCTTCAAGCCGACATTGTGGTATCCGTGGGGCGCCTGGTTGTTTCGACACTTTTCCTAAAGCGCCGCTGCTATGCGTTGGTGGACTCGTCCACCAGCACTGCGAACGCCCGTTCGGCCAACCCAATCGAATACTGCCGCTGAAAATTCGTTTTCTCGGACTGGACAGTTGTTTAGGATTATATATGGAGTCATATATAAACATCGGTGTGCTTCAGTGCTGAAATTAGCTCACGTACGTTTTAACGTACCACGCTATCAGTGTTTATTGTTTTTTTACATCAAGTAAATGTCTCTCACCGGGACTGTATACATGGGATGTCAGAAACATACCAGCAACGTCATGTCAACATACCAGGGACGTGATGGCAGCGTATCAGCAACGTGATATCAACATTGCTGTGTGACGCGTTGAATTTCATGCTACGTGTGCAGAATATATATACTACTCTCTGTGCGTTAATAATAAAAGACATGTTGGACTTGTTACGGTAACCGCCCCCGAAGGTTCAGGCTAAGAAAAAGTTCTGATATCGTGTGAAATGTTGCATTGTTAATGGCCATGCACAAAAACAGTCCTAACGGCTCTTTATCAACACATTGGTACATGCATAAGCAAGTGGTGTTGGAGCAGCCAAACAATAAAAATGTCAAAACACACTTGTGCATGTCCATAAGACCAAAAACACACTTTTTGATTCCCAAAGCTTCCAACACATCTGATACACATACTGCATTTTCAGAGCATTCAAAATTGTGGCTTTGCTCTGTGTAAACATTGACTATATTAAGTTAACATGTGTGGAGGGTGCAGTATTTTTATGTGCACTCTCAACAAATGTTAATTTTATGTACACCATCAACGCATTTTTTTGCGAAGATTACCTACTGCTATTTTATTTATCGTTGTCACAATGCAAGACATGAATGGGAGTATTACAACACACATTTCAAACCTTTCGTAATGAATATGAACAAGGCACGTTGGAATTTTTTTTCATAATGTGTCAACTGCTAGGTCATAAAAAACAAATACAGGTGCATAAAGAAAACACAACCTCTTTATACAGTCTTAGCAAAAGTTTCACAAACAAGCTTTTATCTATAGTATTTACAATATCAATGGGAAAGTGAATAGGCAAGGAAGAAGACAACGACAAAATTGCTATGTGGTAAATACATAGGAAGACAAGAATACCATAGACAGCCACTGTCTTGTCGGTAATTTTGCAAAAGTGATGCATGCATTGTATACAATGATGGTTGCCACTTCTGTTGACTGTCTATCCCTACTGAAAATTTCCGTGTGTGCGGCTCCGCACATACGCCATTATTGGACTACGGAAAGCCGTATGATACGGAAAGTTGCGCAGATAAGGAAAGCCCAGGATGCGGAAAGGTCCACACATAAGGAAAGCTGCATGATGCGGAAAGGTCCGCAGATAAGGAATGCCGCATATCCGGAAAGTTCCGCAGATAAGGAAAGCTGTATTAATTATGCAGAAATGAAATGACCGTCCAAATCTTGTGGAAACCAAAATAATGTGTAAATTGAATAGACGTCCACATCTTGAGTACATGTGACACTGTGTACAAATCACAATACTTCCTAAAGGTGCATGATGAGGGATCGAATCATCGGCATCTTTCCGATTATCGTGATTCGGAAGCAAAATTAGCTTTTAAATAAAATACATTACAAAGCTACTAAGTTAACATGCTAGTGATCATAAATGGTGGTTACATTGCAACACATTATTGCAGTGTTCTATGCAAGACTTAAAAAACTTATCAAATTATTATTTGCAATAGAGGAGCATTATATACAGATCAGCTCTGCTACAATCAATATAGCTTTTATTTGTCTGTATGCTCCAGCTGTGAATAGCGACATTGCAGTGCTGATAGTACGCAAATGAGGTGACTGCACCGTAATTTCACGAGCTCCACCTAAGCTACAGGATGGTGGCACAAAACACAATGTAACAGCAATTTTGAAACAAAATTTTAAACATAAATAATATTCATTACACTGTGAAAGTGTGGTGCCGTGTTTATCTCATGAACGCCTTGTGGAGATCGACGAAATGCGGCTTGAGGCTCCGGCACCACTGTAGATTTGAGAGGTCACTGCCATAGAACTTATGTGTCCTTCATAGGCACCTGAAAATGTAAATATTTGGCACAAATAATGTCAGACACACAACTTAGCACCTTAGTTCACATGCACAAGAAATATAACACAAAGAATGAAACTGAAAATTTAAGGCAGACAATCCTTTATGTTATGCATATGTGAATAATAGAAGAAAGAAATGATAAATTAGTTCTGCCACACGAAAGAAAACAGCATGCTTATCACAGTGAAAATAACTAGGTTGTGGCCACGATTTTCAATGGTAGATATAATCTATTGATTTCTCCTTATAAAATTATGATTTAAATGCTTCCTGCACACTCAAACTTTAGGAACTGCCAGTGAAAGCTCTCATTGTACATTTAGTAGTGCGTACATGTACATTTGCTGCTTTAAACTATAGAGTTTGTGCACAAAATTGGCATATTGAACAATTTTGAGTCGTAAAACTATGAAACTTATGATGGTTAAAATCACCAAGAAAGCAAACAGGATCAAGCAGGCACCGTTAACATCTGTACAAGCCAGACTACTATAACCGAACTGCAGAGGAATAGGGGAGCAAGAGTAACAGAAATTTGGCTGCTGACCCGCAGGTCACAGTATGAAATCCCGACTGCAGCGGCTACATTTCCAATGGAGGCAGAAAAGCTGTAGGCACGTGTGCTCAGATTTCGGTGCACGTTAAAGAAACCAAAGTGGTCGAAATTTCCAGAGTCCTCCACTACGGGTTCTCTCATAATCATATAGTGGTTTTGAAACGTGAAACCCAACATATCAATCAAGAATAACAAAAATAAACTGCCAACAGAAAAGTTGGATGCATGTGCTATCTGTAAGTACTTACACCTTACTACATAGAGCACGCTCATTCCATTTAAAATACCGATATTGAAAGTAACTGCTCTATTAGGAATGTGAAAGGTGAGGTAGAACTGAACGACTCTATAAAAAGTGACCCTATTATGACATCACGTTTTCTTATAACAAAATTGACCAAGACTCTGAAATATTATTATGCAAGAAAAAATCTTCAAAAGAACAATCAAGTTTAAAGTCATAATTTTTCTTATGGCTACTATGACTAAAACCAAAAATCGAGCTCAACAAGGCTAATGTTAGTTTTTAAAGCCTATCTTTACTAGACAATGAACTATACCACAAAAAGCACAGCGTTTAGGCAAAGCGCCACACAAAGGAAGAAAGCAGACCTTTTTGTTCTTACCTACAGTGCCTTTAAATTGGTATTTTTACCTCTACTTGCCGCTTTTTATCTATGTAACTGGTGTGAAACAATTTAGCTGAAAATGCACTGTGCCTCCAGAACCTGTTGGCTGAATTTGAATATTTAAAAATGGTGAAGCTTGCACTAGATGAGGCTCCGCAAGCCTTGGAACCGCGAGACTGCATGAGTCTTAGGACTACTTTGGTTACTTGTGTTTTGTTTCTAGACCTAAGCATGAAGACAAGGGTTGAATTGAATTGGTGCCTACAAAAAAAAAAATGCTTTCGAAATTGCCCGAGCGTCAAAGGATGCTCAGACATTTGTTGTTTTTCCCAGTGGGCCGTTCTACACCAAACATCCATACCATACTGCCTGGCGATCAACACGGATATATAGTTTAAAAATTGTGCTAATTTACTCTTTTGAAATCAGTTATGTGCTGAAATATTTTGAAGAGAAAAAAGTAGTGGGCACGTGGGTACCTTCAGAATTTCACAGAATGTCTTGGGGGTGTTGTTTTTGAGAAAAGTTTTAAAGTACCACTGTTTCTTGCCATGTCGATTTTGATCTGCATATTAAGTAAATGTGCTTCTTTAAAGTATTTGAAGCCGAGTAACTAATGTGCGATTTTCACGCTACATAGGCTTTAAAGAACAAAGCCAAACTGTTTATTGTTTGCATTTCTTCAATGGCAATACTGCACTTTGTATGAATATTTGAGCCATAAATACTCACTCCACAGAAGGTATATTTCACGAAAAAAATAATGTTAGGTCAAGAATACAAATATCACTATATAATATTTTTTTCCACATTGAGATGCATTTTGCACTAAGTGTATAATTTAAAACTTTTATATGTAAGTTGAAAGCAAATAAACAGTTCTTGTTATATGGCAAGTGTTATCATTACAATTTTTGTTTCATTGAAGAAAATGATTTTCGAAGTCTCCTATTGAGGGCCATTGGGAACTTTGGAACGGCAGCTGTTGTATATCAAATGCGTAAACAGCCATCATTAGGAAACTTCAAAAATTAATTTCTTCTTTGAAACAAAAATTGTAATCACATAACTTGCCATATAAAGAGGACAGCTTTCTTACTTTTGATGTGGCAAAAAAATTTCACTAAAATTACTGAGCTTTATGCACTAAACAAAATTAGCTTTACCTAATACCTGGACCAAATTTGGTGTAGAAGAAGCAGTATTTTTGAAATACTTTTTGTTACAAACAACACCCAGACGACATCCTGTGAAGTCCAGAAGGCACCAAGGTGGCCTAATATTTTGTTCTCTGCGATATACCTTAGCATTTTGCTGTTTTGAATACAGTAAACGAGCACAATAATTTTTTAGAACACATTTAGGATGGTTGAAAAAATCGCTGGGATGTTTGATGTGGAATTGCCTTACTGCCAGTATTTTTTCTTCAAAAGCTCAAGCTATCACCTCTGTTACTGCCTTACATAAAACGCCTGCATAGGAAAGAAAAAGAAAGGCAGGTCTGACAAAGTTCGCAAGGCAAGATATTTTTATGTTGAATAAATTTATTACCATAAACAGCAGCAAATAACATTCATTTTGAGTAATCCAAGACACAAGCAATATACCAGTATACTAAGAGCCAAGTGCAAATGTTTCATTTGATCATATGTGTTGATAGGGAGAAAGCACTTATTACAAGACTGATCAGCCTGTAATTGAACTGAATGAAGTACAATGCACTGTTCAATCCAACACAACATAGGCATGTTTGCTATAGCAAAGCCATGTGTCATTGATTCATGCACTACATAGGACAATGCAAATGTAAAAAAAGTGAAAAAAGAAAAGAAGGAACAAAAGAAGAAAAGGGGGATGCAAAGTAGGAGCAGTGTAGCACACTACTTTTACTTTGCATCCTCCTTTTCTTTCTTCTTTTTTCTTTTCCTTCTGTTACCTTATTTTGCTTTCATTACTCCCAACCTCCGACAGGCAAACACTTCGTATCATCGCAATATAACTTGAAAGGAAGCGAGGGCTGCAATCCTCTGCGTTATAGGTTTTTTTAGACAAACATTTTTAACAGGCACACACACCTACACCAAAAGACGATGTCATTAATAACCCCATTTAAACTAACACGCCAAGGATGACAAGGTGACTTCTAGAAAATAGGTCCTCCTATCACAATATCAGCCAGCCTGTCTGAGGCGCTTCCACTTTTCAGCCTGATTACCCCACTAGATGCTTCCATCTGTTGACTCGCATCTTCATTTTAGATAACACTAACACGAGCCTACTTTGATGAATACGTACGAAAGTTGAGTGATATATCATGCATCAGATTAAGCAACAGTGTTAAAAAAATTAATGATAGGTTGCTTCAAGGCTTTTTATACTACAATACGGTGCTTGAAGTAGCCTGAAACTGCGTAACATCTTCTATGCACATGAATCAGATTGACAACGTACTGCAAAACATGCTTAAGAATATTGCGAGAAACATGATAACGACAAAATGACTAGCCACCCAAATTTTTCGACGTACATGTTTAAAATGTTCATGTTCACCCAAGCGAGGTGCTTATGATTACAAGCCGAAAAAACCTACAAGTAAGGCCTTGGGGCCTTCTGTAACTAGACCTGTAGCATTTTTTCTGTGGAGGGCTTTACTCCCATAAGTGAGGAACAAAACTCATGTGCAATGAATAAAGTTGGCAGCTATCAGATATAGAAAAAACCAATGCAGCTAATCTTCCCTGACACATCTGTACATTTACAGAGGTGACGAAGCGGTGACAGTAACTTCAACAGGACCAGTGCGAAAATTGGCACTACTTGGCTAGACAAATGTCCAAACATGGCTGTGTCCGACTCGCTCTAGCCATCCTGACTGAATGTGACATTATTTCTTGACTGCTGGCTGGACAAAACCAAAACCACTGAAGCACTCACAATACACAGCATGATTTTCCTCTGGAGTGGTCAACTTCGTCTTCCGCGGTGAAGGAGCAACACAGCGTACTGATAAGGCACTCCTTGCAATGGTTGTCAATGCCACACAGTGACTTTGCTGTTCCTGTTGAAGAGAGCTTGGGGAGCTTAAAGCGTGCTTGCTCTTTTCTGGGGGCAGCGGCCGCTCCTTGTTTTCTGCTCAAGGTCAACATGCACTAAGTTGTAAACGAGGCTTTAGAAGTTGTATATATTGATATACAAATTTTTGCAGAACACTCATTTTCTCGTGGCATACTGAGGAATTTCTTATAAAACTTAAGGCCTCGCATATGCAAACATTTACAATCGATCTGAAGATGCACTTGACTCTGAAGGAGCAAGTTTGTTATGTAGTGTATATAAAGAAAGGCCATTCAGCACAACCACAACTACAGTTGCATAAGAAAACAACATTAGCTGGACGCTGTGGGCCGCTTTCATGGCATAGCTTAAGCTGACACTGATCGTGCAACGATAAAAAAACTATGCAAAGATAGCCTGATGGATTTCAGGCAGTACTGACGGGTAGGGCACGAATCTATCGTTCTCCTCATGAGAAATGCACAAAATTCAACATCAGTACCAACCCATTTCGCTAAAAATTTTGATTAGGATTTCTTCATTAAAGAGACTGCCAAGTCGCCAGTATGTGTGATTGGAGGTGGAAATCAAAATTCGTGAATTGGACTGCCTTCTTTCTGCAACTTGAGTGGCATTTCCTTTTAAAATTGCACTTAAAAAGCCTAAAAATCAGTATGTCATGCAGCCTGTATGTTTACTGCAAATAGGTTGATGCTTTAACATGCAAAAAGATTAGTGGTCAAAGTTACAGCACATATCCATATTACCTGTGCCGACATTATTCTGTGCTGCCTACGCAGAGAAGTCAACCCTCAAAAAAGCAGCACTGCCATCGTGGCAAACAGTGAGAAATATGTGCATTTCCTTTTAAAATTGCACTTAAAAAGCCTAAAAATCAGTATGTCATGCAGCCTGTATGTTTACTGCAAATAGGTTGATGCTTTAACATGCAAAAAGATTAGTGGTCAAAGTTACAGCATATATCCATATTACCTGTGCCGACATTATTCTGTGCTGCCTACGCAGAGAAGTCAACCCTCAAAAAAGCAGCACTGCCATCGTGGCAAACAGTGAGAAATATGTGCATTTCCTTTTAAAATTGCACTTAAAAAGCCTAAAAATCAGTATGTCATGCAGCCTGTATGTTTACTGCAAATATGTTGATGCTAAACATGCAAAAAGATTAGTGGTCAAAGTTACAGCATATATCAATATTACCTGAGCCGACATTATTCTGTGCTGCCTACGCAGAGGAGTCAACCCTCAAAAAACAGCACTGCCATCGTGGCAAACAGTGAGAAATATGTGCGTTTCACACGCATGTGAAATGCATGCTTTTGCTGCAAAATACAATGCACAAACATATAAAGCTGTTATGCTGACCTCCCATTGTTTGCAGCCTGTGTTGTGTGACACTTCATAGCAGTCAGAGACCCGGAAATTTTTCAAATGTTTCCAGCACTTTCTGTGTTACCCTTAAATGTAGCAGTCAGAGACCCGGAAATTTTTCAAATGTTTCCAGCACTTTCTGTGTTACCATTAAATGTACTCATGAAAGCTATGTCAAACAAAAAGAAAAAAGCCCCCAAAATTCTCTTCTTTCACTGCATGACTATACGCTCAGACCAGTAAGCTTTCTATTGCAGAAAAAACAGCTACTTTAAAAATTGATATCTGGTCTAATTAACTGCTTTATGCTTTAAGCCATGTTATTATGTTAAACAGGTGTCCTGTTTTACACGATCTGGTCTACATGAACTCTTGAACCGGGCACCATATAGGTTGAAAGGCACACACAGAGTTTGAGACAAACCTTGTTTCCCGTGGAGCATCTTTATGCACTATAACAACTCATCTCAATCTACTTAGTTGATCAGAACGAAGTGAAAATAGCTCGAACTTGAAAAGGACGGGCAGAAGGAATGACGCCTGCACCCTGTGCTCGCTGTACAATCTTGTTGAGGGTGCAGTTTTTACCTTATCTTTATGCAATATCGCATTTATAACATTGCTCGCTGCGTATTCTTTCTGGCAATAAAGTGTGTGATACCGTAATGTGTAGCTCACGTAAATTATAAAAATTGAATTCAAGATAGCTCAATTCAAAAATAACAAAGTGCATCCAGCACCGTGTCCAGTACGCATTCTTTACACAAGTGGCAGAATGATTTATTCTTCAAAACATAACTTACTTGTAATCACTACAAGAGCTAACTCGTACACTGCCACATTATGTTTCCCTCTTCAGACTATAAGGTACCTTTTTTAGCAAACACCAGAAATTCTGCAAGAAGAATAGACGTGTTGTAATTGTGAAAAAAGAAAAGTAGAAGGAAAAAAGATAACCTGCCCTGGACAAGAGATCGAGCCTGCGACCTTCGAATAACGTGTCCGATGCTCTATCAACTGAGCTACCATGGCGGCTATTCCCCTTCCACTTTTCACGGTATATATGTGCATTTCATCATAGCAGAGTCAGTCAGCGCTGCCTGTTAACACTAAGGCGAGTGTGGGACACTTTTTTTGCCTACTAGCGGCACGCAGCACGCGCTATTATTACACGAGCTAACAGCGGACCATTTATCCCTCATATACAATCTCGCTGCACCAAGCCTGGCATAACAAGTTCCTCACTACGAATGAAGGAAAAAAGGGCTCGGGTTTTTTTGCTAGTAACGATACTATTGAGAACTGACAATGCTGCCAGAAAAATTACTAGGGATATTATTGGAAGTATTTGTAATGTAAGTTACAAGAAAGTAACGTGGAAGAAAAGGTAACTAGTCGTGTGGGGTAACCGAATCTGGAAACTTTTGACTATTGCATCTGATGCCCTACTACTAACTATGACAGTTATCTACCCGTCCACTTATGGGGTGTATAAGTGCATTAACACAGGGGCGTTAGTCAGGCTGCCAGCTTGTAATAACATTACATGCTAGGTGATGCCATTAGAAAAGAAAAAGTTTCCCAAACTAGCCACGATGGCAACAAGCGGAGCTGACTGTCTCTACGACAATTAGGTACACATATATACCTAGCCAAGTGGAAGGGGCAATGGCTGCTGGTGTACGTAACACAGTTGGTAGAGCGCAGCACGCTTTATTCACTGGTGGCAGGTTCTGTCCCTCACCATGGCAAGTTATCTTTTCTTCCACTTTTCTTTCTTGACAATTACATTACGATTACTTCCAATATCCCTATACTTCTTTAGCAGCATTATGCATTTGTTAGTTCTGAGAAAATCTGCTAGTGATAGGAGGTGGCAATGGTTCGCCCTCCGAACTAAATGCACGTACACGAACACACGCACAACTGATCAAAACAACAAGCCACATACCGCTAAGATTACTGAGATTCACTGTTTCAGATTCATGAGTAAAGGAAAGAACTATAAATTTAAGGGTTCGTTGTCTTTGCTGAACACATTATAATGCGAACTAACAGACAATGATGCCAAAAAAACTGTAGGGGATGTTATCAAAATTAACTTAAAAAAATTGTGAAAACAAAAGTGAACGAAAACGTAACTCGGCGACAAGCTACTAATGGGTTAACGTTTTTTGACAATTGAATTGACATTACTTTTTATAACATCCCCATATATATTCCTGGGTAATGTTGTCGGATTATTCTCATTATTAGAGTGGTGAGTAGGCCGACAAAGGAAGGATATGGCATGGATACTTCTTTTGAACACCAAATAGTTTGAGGACCTTAAACGAGCGGAAGCTGCTTTGAGTAGACCAGAATATTTAGTTGGAGCAAAAAAAGTGCACACATTTTTACCGGGCTTTCTAAAACCTTTTGAGACATAAAAGTGTATGCTGCCAGTAATGTTAAGTACCATTATTTTTGTCAAACTATGCACTGTAGCCGGTGTAGTTATAGTGGTGATAGTGAAGCAATAATCAAGCACGCCACCAACTGCGTTCACATCTATGGTCGTGTATTTTAAATATAAACCTGCTGTATAGTAAAAAAAATTGAGAGCATTTATGATTTCATCCAAATCAAGTTATACCGACTGGGTAAGCAAACCATTTGCATAAAATCAAAAGGCATACAGTGATTCATGTATTATAACTATGTGAAAAATTTCAGCAACACAGGGCAAAGTGACAACAGTTCTATTAAAAATCCCTCTCATTATAACATGCATGAAAAGCACCACACCAGAATATCTTATTGTGCATGTAATATCGAGACAACTAGACTGTCTAATGACTTTTTAAAAGAAGGATATCTTCTTCACGTTCAAGGGGCAACCACCTAGCCTTTTCCTGAGCTTTTCTGAGAATATTTCCTGAATTTCAGATATCATTAGGATTGAATTAAAGTGAACAGATTTTGCTTTAACATTAAAACCTAGTTCTGTATGTATTTGCAATAAAGGGTGCCAAACCACATCCAATTATTTTTTAACATTTAAAGCAAATGTGTGCAATGACTTCAGAATAGTGTCCTGGTCAACAATGATAACTGCAGCAGCACAACTAGCTATGGACGTCCAAAAAGTAGCTAGAAACAATACCTTTTCCTTCTTTGAGCCTTTTGGAAGTATTAGACTCTGAGTGCTCACCTTACAACATTTTTTTAAATACGTGTTTGTGTGCCCACTGCTCTTGCTCCTTGCACAGTGAGGAGGAGCACATGGCAAGAAGAGACAAGAAAGAAGCATAGCGAATAAAAGCAAAATAAGCGAGAACCCATTTTGAATCATCCAATGTGTGTAACATTATTATTGCGACAGCATATAGAAAAATTATCACGGCTATGCATCCATTGTAGAGTCATACACAGCTGCAACACCACGACTAAATTTCAACCTTGCGTTGGTTTAGGATCCCTTTATAGTGGCAAGCTAAAGATATCTGCATTTCTTCGACACATATTAGGAAGCAGTGAATTGTGACTTGGTAATCTCATTCGAAATGCACGTCATACGGCTTCATTGTATATGTGGCCACAAGTAACTATGGTTGCAAATCAATATGGCACAGCCTAAACAGACGTCACCAACCACTCCAATCTGAACTTGCATTTGCTACTTTTCCATTATCATCACAGCAAAAAATGAACAATTGAATCTGCTATAGATATGTGCAAGCTTATGCTAAGGACCAAGTATGAAGGGCGTTTTGTCATTATTGAGATCAGTTATTTGTTGAAGAACACTTGCTGTCAAACACAAATACGTTGCTGTCGAAGCATCAAGACTCAAATATAAACAAAAGAAGTGTCTCTTTAAAATTACAGACCACAATGTGCAAGATAAATATTTGATATACTTGGGATGTAAGGCATGCACAAGAGATACTGCCATATTATATTTTTTCCTGTGTTGAAACCTGCTTGCTTTACTCACCCAACAAATCTGTAAAGATGCTGTGAAAACACCTAGCAGCTGATGCAGCATGGTTGAACACATGTCCAGGGATTCAACCATTTATATTGGCTAAGCCGCTCTACAGCCTCCACAGTCCTGCAACCATTTGTAAGACAAATATAGTTCTACCCAAAGTTCTTGGTTTACAGACACACATGCAAGACGCATAACCACTCTACAGAAAATTTGCATGATAATGTGCTGGGTAGCAAAACGAATGCCAATATTAAGTAAGTATCCCGGCCAGCCGCTTCTTTCTTTCCGTTCTTAAAATTAATCAATCCATGGTAATAAATGTTCCCCCATTGTGAAGTGTTACTAGCAGTCCGGTAAAGAATTCCAATGTATTTCAAACACAATCAAAGTCATGGCAAGTAAGCATGCAATAGCGTTTTTCGGCTGTTCAAGAAAACAGCATGAAGTTTAGCTAAAACCCGTGTTTTTTATAAACACTATTCAATTTGATATTTAAAGTTGTGAGCATTATGTGAAAAAAGACGGATTCATGTTTAATCAATGATAACTTATAATGTACTGATATGAATGCAACTAACTGAATTATAAAGGATAATTTTTGCTTGAGCACTTGGAGTTATGAACACAATTGCACCTGCAAGCTGCATCTTGTCCAAAACAGGGGCAAGCTAGGCTAGTTTCTGTAGGTAAGCAGTAATGAACAGTGCAAAGTAACAACAAGAAACACCAGTAACAACAGTATGGGGCAAGCACAGACTGCCAACTGTATAATTTATTGCACAAAAGTTCACCTGAATATCAGTCAGACAACTCGTGTAAATGAAGGTCTAGTTGGAAATGAACAAGTTACGAAATCAAGAATGTCTGCTTTCTCTAACAAGTCCCTCAATCACATAAAGTATGCAGCGATAGGCCCCTACCGTGGTACGTCACAGCATGATGTCACTGGCACACGTAAAAGCTGTGGCTGGAAAAACACTGCCGCTAGTGGCTCAGCCCGGTACAGCCGTGCAGTGTTTGGGGCAAGTTTTAATTTTTCGAAGCTTCCACTTCACGTTACAATGTAGACATTAGCTGTAGTATGTGTCAGCAAACATCTAGCTGTGCGTAAACTGTGTGGCGAACTATTTGCCACGCTGTCTGTTTACCTTGAAGAAGTGAACACACGTGGTCGCCTGTGTGAGGAACAGCGGCATAGTCTTCAAAAATGTGCACTCTAATTGCGGCATGTAGTGTGCATTGAAAGATATTGAGAATATCGGTTCAACTGAGAATATTTTGTGTGGTGTGCAGTGTGAATAACAATGTGTCTTGTTCGCAAAGACGTTTGCACTTGCGGCAGCGACCGGTTGTTGAAAAAAGTTGATTCGACATTTTAGTCAAGATAAATATGCACTTGACGCGATTATCTGCGAGTGGGTACATCTCGGTGTTTGCGCTGTGTGCAGAAAAAAAATTCAGTGGTCACCGGGCTGGAAGATACCATTTGCTGAAGCTGAATTTATGCATCGCACCGAAGCGTACGCTAGCTCAATAAAGGTGTAACTTGTTTTATTGATGGCCTCATATGTCTTCATGTAATAAGCAGAAATTCTTGTCTCACATATACTCAGTACCTTTACCGCTCGATATTCAATAAGTGATAATGCGCACTACAAGTTTGTGTGTTAGGTCCTAAGGGAGCAATGCAAATACGCAAATAAGTTGTAGGTGTCAGATGCAGCGATGTAATTGCACAAAAGATTGCGTATATGTTAGGCTACAGGTTGAAAATCGCATACCTCTCTGTGGGCTATCAGGAACGTCACCAACAACTTCCTTTCCAACCAGTCCTTGCACTGAGGAAGGGAATGGCTGGCACGGTGCTCGAAGTGACGTCACACTGTTTGCAAACATAGAGAGGTTTCTTACTTAGGCAACAATTTGCACAATACATTTTTTACATGACAGACTGTACTCATCCCACATTGATCATACTGATGTCTTTTGTTCTTACATTGTGCTGTGAATTACTAGGCATTTAGTCACCATGATCTTTAAAAGCTAATTTCAGTGTTCTATCTCATATTGCTGACAACTGTGTCGTTGCATGAATTGTGCAAAAAAGCAACACAGAAAGGCTGTCACAATAAATACACCAACATGGGTATTCTTCTGCAAAGAAGTGTCGGCACTGGTCCTGTCATTATCCGTCTTTCTTCTCTCTATGCCTTGTTCGGGCTGAAACAGCCAAACCCCTGATGAGTTAGATGAGAAATATGAATGCATCAAAACTATAAGTGTTTGCATCAGCAACTACACAACAGCGTGATAACTGCACCCCTGCCACACAGCAGCAAAACATATTTAAACATGCTGGCAGAGTATCAGTTTATAAAAAGCAACTCTGGCAGATTACAAAATCTCACATTGTGCTTGCAACTTTTCTTCAAAGTCAGGCGTACAATGTAGGTGCTGGCTGGTACATTATTAGTTACAAGGAAAGGCGTTTTTTTCACACTGTCCTGAGGGAAGCGACCACAGGCGTCAGCCGTCACCTCGAAGTCCTTCGAGTGCCCGCACAACCCTCCAATTCCTTGGACTACTCGCACTTCATCCGCACTCGAAAAACCGCGGAAATAGCGCGCAATCTTTGCACATCGCACGAAGGAGGAACGGCGCTTCTTTGCGTAAATTTAACTTTCGCACTCTCGTGTGTAGCAGCGCGAACACATGAGAGACGCAACGAAACGGCATGCCCATGGAAACAAAGAAGACAAGAAATATGTGGCTTTAGCTGTGCATGGATTTGACTTATATATCTGTGTGAGGAAAATAAAAAAAAACATCTGTCGCTACAATAAACTAAAAAAATGTATGTTATCTGGCAAAATAACTTTAAAAGTGATAAACGGTTATTCAAGAAACAAGTTACAAATTATGAATATTTTAGCAGGTGTTTCGTTTGTTTTGTTTTTTGCTCTAGCAGACGACAGCCTCCTACTTCTTCTACGACAGACGTAGTGCGGTTTTATGTTCGGTGCGTGTCGCCGACGCAAAGCTCTATAGTAGTCGTATCAGAGATATAGATTCTCAATGAATCATAGCATGACTACAAAGCAGTAACATTTTGGCATAGTGCAGTACGCGTTCTCTCAGGGCATGGCATTTGTTTGCTTTGAAGCAAATCGAAGCAAGCCGGCCGGCGCAATCAGCTGATGTCGCCGCTACACGAGGCATGGCCGTGCGCAATAGCGTCGCGCCCCGCGCTCGATTTGTCATCGAGCGAGAGAGCTACTAAGTGCAATACAGCTAGATGCAGTGATTAATGGCGTATTACTCTAATTTCCTGTGGTGGCTAACTCAATCGCAAGAGAAGCCCGGGAAACAACCTTCAACAGCTCAAGCCTGTGTGTGGGTGTAAAAACACTTGTTCTCATCCGCGACGGGGCGGCAATCTATAATTAAAAGACATGCGAAAAGCATGTGGCGTATATACAATCACAAAACATATGCACACAACAATAGATACAATCGCATAGCATACATAAATATGCCAACACAAAGCGTGTAAACACCAAATTTATATATATAACTTAAACGCGCACGCACTGTCTAGCGCGAATAGCTTAGCATTCTGCTTCTGGTCACCGACGCGTGCGGACGCAGGACGGCAGGCTCGTCAAGAGCTGTTACATCGGCCGACGCTGGCCGTGGTTTCTCGTGCACATCACTTCCCAAGGACTACCGTTTAATTCTGCCACCACTGCCCACAGGAGAAGGACTCAGACGCACGTTGGTTCTGCACTGCGACATCGCAGTGCGTCCGTACGAGATTAATGACTTCCAAAATCCGCTCAAGGAACTAGGCATCATTCAAGAGCTGAGCGGCATAGGAGCGTATCAGATGTCGCAAGTCTGGCTTCTTAACATGAAGACAGATGAGGTCAAGAAGACACTTCTGGACGCTGGCCTACTCTCCGTGAAAGACCACCCCTGCGTCGTCGTCAACCCAGAGAGGCAAGAGGTGCGTCTCAAGGTGCATTGGGTAACCTTTAATGTCAGCGCAGAGACTGTACGGCGTGATTTCCGGGAGTACGTGAAGTGAAAGAAGTTATCAGCGACAAGTAGAGAGACGTATACCTCGAAGAAGTTGAGTCAACCACAAGATTCTTTCGGGTGGTACTTAAAGAAGGCGTTACTACGGATCGCATACCCCACCAGATGCGTGTCGAGAGCGGCACGACACTGGTGGTCGTGTCAGGAAGAGCGCCGCTGTGCCTGCGTTGCCGAAACACGGGACATATTCGTCGCGACTGCAGGGTGCCCAGGGGCGTTGGTTGCCGTGCTTTTGGGCATGAGCAGGCGGACTGTACTCGTTCCTATGCCGGTGCAGCAAGTCGAGCAACAAATGCCGACGACAGTGAATTGCCCATGGATGAAGAGGAAGCAGAGAGGGCCGCGGCGTCGAAGGCAGGAGTGGAGAAGTCTCATGCAGCGGTGACCAGCGAGAGAGAGATGAAGACACCTAAGCAAGACACAGATGAAAATATGGTTATGGGCACTCCAACGCAACGGCATTCGACTCGGATGGAAACCCAACACCAGGCTAGACCAGTCGTCGGGTCCGACGCTACTTCGTACATGAATACAGCCGAAACTACACCAGTAAAGCGACGCCTGAATGAGGGAGACGTGGCGTCCCAGCAGCGTCTGAACCAGGAAGACCAAGGGCAGTGGCGAGTGGCTGGCTCCAAAAAGTCTCGGGGTGCTGGCTCCAAAAAGTCTCGGGGTCGTCGCTTTCACGCGGTGGCGACGGGACGACGCCTTGAGCGTCGGCCGGACAGTGGTTGAGGTTTTGTTAAGGTAAGCGTCACTCGCTCGGCTTTTTCTCATCACGATAGCGACGATTAGATTGGCGACGCTAAATGTACGTGGGCTCTCTGCCAAATGGTGGCAAAACCAGCTTTACCGCCTGGTTATAGAACAAGATCTAGATATTGTCGCTGTACAGAAAACTAAAGTAGAGAGTGAAGAGCACGCTGAGCGAATGGTGCAGCCTTTCTCGAGACCGTTTGATGTGTGCGTTTGTCACACAGTGGTTACATCTGCAGGTTGCCTCTTGTTAATTCGGCAGAGCCTCAATGCGAAAGTGGAGCCTGTAACTACCTGCGAGGCGGGTCGTTTTATTATATGTGATTTATCCTTACCAAGAGAAAAATGGAGAGTAATCTGTGTGTACGCACCCACTGTGATTCAAGATCGAAAGGAGTTTTTTGAAAAACTTGATGTGTATTTGAAATGTGAACGTAAACTAATTTTGGCCGGAGATTTCAACTGAGTTTGTTCTGGTATAGATAAATCAAGTTCCAGGCCATACAGCGATTCAAGCACTGCCGTTCTACTCGATATGATGGCGAAAGCTCAGCTAAAGGACGTGGGTGAATGTCTTTGCAGTGGAAAAGGGGTTACGTTTACACACTTTCAGCGTTCAAGCCATGCTAGACTTTACAGAGTATACGTGTCTTCCGAAATCATTCCTTCGTGCCATGATTACAGAGTTACACCTGTTACGTTTAGTGATCATCGTTTGGTTTCATTCTCAGTGGGTTAACATAAAAGCAATAACAAACATTTCTCTTGAGACCTCTGGAAAAAAAATGTAAAGCTATTAAAGGATGAAAAGTATAACCGGATTTTTCTAGTGGGCATAGAAGACTTAGCAAATAGAACACTTGAATCCTGGGGACATAAGTGGGAAATATTTAAACAGACCATTAAACTGAAAGCACTTAAGAGAGCCAGTATCCTGAGACATGCTGAAAAAGAACTTGAAGTGCGCTTGCGTGAAAACTTGCAACAGTTAGTAGCGGATGAATGTACTCAGGCCGGAACATTTTCAGAGGAGATAAACGTAACTAAACATAAGCTAGAGTTGATAGACCAAGAACGTTATCATGAAGCATTGATTCGAGCTCGAGCAGAAAACTTGGTAGCGGGAGAAATGCCAAGAAACGAGCTCTTGGAGCTGAGAAGAGACATGCCTGTAACAATGAAATAAGAGAAATGGAATATAAAGGAACAAGGTGCCATACGAGGAAAGCAATATCCGGTGCGTTTTTCAAATATTACAAAGAGGTATTCACACCAACGAGTGTACACGCAGAACGTTTTAATAGCGATTTCATTTTATTACTACCAAGTTTTGATGATGAAAGAAAGAAAAATTTACAATTGCCTATAACAGAGCAAGAAGTTAAAAAAGCAATTAATAGGTTAAAAAATAGTAATTCACGAGGACCAGATGGCCTGAGTGCTGCAGTGTACAAGGTATTCAAACACGTAGTTTCACCTATTTTGAGAGAGGTATTTAACGAGGCTTTTAAGTGTAAACAACTTCCACCATCGTTTTTGTCAGCCCACATGGTCCTAATACCTAAACAGAAGATCCTGCAAAGTTAAGAAGTGTTACTGCATATAGACTAGTTAGCAAATATAATGTTGGCTTTAAAATGTTTATGAAAATATTGGCCAGAAGTTTCCAGACAGTTATGACAAAACTGTTTGGGTCCCACCAAACTTGTGGCATAAAGCGAAGAAAAATAATGACCAACATGACCATAGCACGATCAATCCTAGAAAGTTGTGACGCTATGCATCTCAATGTTGCCAAGCTTCAAATTGACCTCGGAAAGGCATTTGATCGCATGCCGCACGACTTGCTCCTTTCATTACTTGACCACATTAACGTCGGGAGTTTGATTAGCGACGGAGTGTGCATGGCTTACACTGAATGCACGACGAGATTGGTAATAAATAAAACTGCAGGTGAGCGTATACCTGTGCTGTGGTCAGTGAGACAGGGGTGTCCACTATCGCCCCTGCTTTTTGCTATCTTTATCGAACCTTTCTGTTTAAGTGTAAGTAATAACAGTTCCATAAGCGGCTTTAAATTGCATGAAGCTGAGGTTAGCCTCCTGGCATACGCAGACGACATTGCAGTTTTTGTACAAATTATGAGAATATAATGCAGGCTGTAAATGCCGTAAAAACTTCCTGCCAGGCGAGTGGTAGTGCCGTGAACTGGGATACGTGCCTTGGCTTCTGGCATGGGGAATGGGATGTCACGCCAAAAATATTTCTAAACATTAAATGGCAGAAAACACCAGTGAAGTATTTAGGAGTGCCGCTGGAGCTCTATCACGCAAGTGAACCGCATTAGAAAAAAGAAAGACAGGCATTGCGCAATGATGTAAAAAAATGAAAAGGTTGGGGTATTTCGATATTCGCATGGGCCACAACGTGGAACTAGTTTCTGGTGAGCAAGCTGTGGTACGTAATGCAGGTTTTGCACTGCAGTAGAGTAAGTGTACAGAAAATACACCGAGTATTTGCAATTTTCATATGGAGCTCTGTATGGGAAAGATCAAGCCGCACAAACCTGTTCAGAAAAGTTAGAGATGGTGGGCTAGGATTAGTTCATTTGTATGTAAGACAACTTGTCAATCGTTTCATTTTCTGCATGATGTCGATGACCCCTTTTTGAGAACCGTTATACAACTAAGGTGGTCTAAAGTGCGGCCGGGATTTCTCGTATCATCATCAAATATGCAAGGACCAATACAAGGGTATTTAAAGGAAGTTGTTTCGTCTTTCCACTTTTTGTCAGTGAGATTTTCGTTAGAGTATCTGGCTGAAGTACCACGTAAAAAATTGTATAGAGACCTTGTCGATGTTTTACTGCCTGTACTATTGTACCGTCAGCTATATTGTGCAGCCCAAGACAGGATGTTCTGAAACGTGTTAAAAGAATGCTTGTAGCGCCAGGGGTCAAAACTGTTTTCTTTAAGTTACATACTGGCACCTTACCATTTAAAACGTGGTTGCAGAGAAAGGGAATATTCGTACCATGGAGCATAAATTTCCACTTGTGCAATAAACCGGAAACAATTGCACACGTGTTGATAGATTGCTGGAGCGGGGTCTTTTACTGGGACATACTGCAAAGAAGCTAGAGAAAAGAATTACCGTTAAGTCCACACGGCATCCGTTTTCTTTCGGTTAAAAACAAGGCAGGTGTACCTTATGATTTTGTCATGCTTCTGGGCCTACACAGTATATGGAAAACCCAATGTGCCTTTGAAAACGCGGATGTAGAAGTGCTAGCCGTGCGCCAATATTTTTGCAAATCTGTGTGCCATTTTCTTGAAATGCTGAAAAGCCAAGAGGATGTGCCAGACTAGATTGGGTGCATTGAGCGATTCTTACGAATGCTCAAGTATTTATTAATCGTCAGCCAAGAGCTGACGGTACCTCAATGAAGTCCGTGGGTGTATTTTTTGACGCTCTTGAATTTGTACCAATATGTAAATATGTAAAATGTGAACATTCATGATATTGAAGGCAATAAGGAAGAAAAAGCGCGAATAGCTTAGCAAGCTAACGCCCTCAGTTCCCGTACGCGAGCACAACTGAGTGGCGCAGGTTCGAATCTGGTCAATTCTTAATTTTTTTAGTTTTTTAATGTTTTTTTATTTACTGCTATCTTTTGTAATGCGTTAGGCACCTAAACAAAATAAAAGCAATATTGCGTTTAAGTACGTATTTGGGACTGTGTTTTTGCGCAACAGTTATTAGTATTGTGAAGAAGAAAACGCATCGTTGGCAAGCAACATCGCCACCGCTTGGGTACTGGGTAATGGGCTTCTCTCGCTCGGCTCGTGCTGATCATCGCCGGCATCTGCTTGACCGTTGCTCTTGTCCGATCGTGTTTCATCGTAGACCACCGTCGCAACAGTCACCAATAAACCCTTTTTAAATTGGTGGAGGGTGCTGACATTCCCCGTCGCCTCAACCTGGGTGCTGCCATTCACCGTCGCCTAAACCTGGAGCTGCGCAACCGAACGTTACCTCCCATCATGGCTACCAACAACGCGCAACCTGGCTCTTCCACTCCATCCCCCAGCAACCCCGGCGTTCTTCGTTTGCGAGAGCCCAAAGTCTTTAGCGGAGCTGATGAGACCGACGTGGAAGACTGGTTCGCTAACTACGAACTGGTGAGTGCAAACAACAAGTGGGATGACGCGGACAAACTGACTTACGTCATCTTTTACCTCACTGACGTGGCCGAATTGTGGTATAACAACCACCAAAACGACATTACGACGTGGTCCATCTTCAAAACGTCGTTTGCTGACGTTTTCGGCCGACCCGCTGTCCGCAAGTCCAGAGCCGAACAACGCTTGCGGACTCACGCACAGAAGCCATCTGAATCGTTCACAAGTTACATCGAAGACATTATTGGTCTTTGCAACCGTGTGAACATCGCCATGCCTGAGTCGGAGAAGATTCAACACATCCTCAAAGGGATAAATGACGGCGCATTTCAGATGCTCCTGGCGCGCAATCCTGCCATCGTTGCGGAACTTGTGATTTTATGTCAAAGTTTCGACGAGTTGAGGAAGCAGCGCGCCCTGACTCGGCCATTTTCCTCACAAGACGACTCACTATCTAGTCTTACTTCTGTTCCTGATTACTCAACAACCCTGCAAGAGATCAAAGACTTTGTGCGTGAAGAAGTAGCTCGGCAGCTGTCGTTGATTTCCTTCACGCAGCAGCCGCCGTCCTCTCGTCTGCCCTCACCACTCCGCGACGTTATTGCCGAAGAGGTAGCTCAAGCTGTTCCCGTCACTGCCCACCAGCAGCCTGTGGCCATGCCTGTTCCCCATGCGCCAGCTATGCAGCCCGTGGCCGCGCCTCTTACTTATGCCGAGGTGGTACGCAGCAGACCCCGCCAGCAGCTTTTGCCACCCATACCTGCAGTTGCTCCCCACTCTACCGCTCTTTCGACACCTTGGGCCGCACCGCGAGTCAGCAATTCCTGGCGCACTGCTGACAATCGACCGATCTGCTACGCCTGCGCTACTCCAGGACACGTGGCACGATATTGTCGTCGTCGCTTCCAACCGCAACACAACGCTACCTCGCCATTACCGTATGAACCGCAGCCCACGCACCTACGTGCTCCTATCCTTCACCGCCGTAAGGCTACACTAATCTTCCCGAGTCTCAGTCACCCCAGCCCCCAGCTCCGACTAACTCTCCCCGCTCGCCGTCCCCTCGCAGGCGATCTCTGTCCCGAATGCGTCCCCGACCCGCTTTCTCCAACCGGGAAAACTGAACGCCGCAGTTCCAAAGGCAAGAACTGCGCCGTCATCGAAATGCCCAAGTCCTCGCACTTCACCTGCTAACGTCGTCACCATATCTGTCGATGGTGTTTCTACTTTTGCCCTCATCGACACAGGTGCTGCCTTTTCTGTTATAGCGGCCCAGCTCTGCCGCTCCCTACGCAACGTGACCACGCCGCTCTCTGGGCTATCGCTTCGTACGGCTAGCGCACAACCAGTTCGACCTCTCGGCAACTGTACAGCCCGCATTTTCATCCAAGGCTCTATGTACGTTGTCGAGTTCATCGTCCTTTCGGTGTGCTCGCATGACGTTATCCTCGGGTGGGACTTCCTGTCACATCATCATGCCGTCATCGACTGCGCACGCGCTGAAGTTCAATTTTCGCACCTGTCTGACGAACCTTTGCACGAAACTCTTGAGCGGTCCCCAAAACTCGTCGTACGTAAGGACACTGAAATTCCGCCAGCCTCTCTTGCCGTTGTCCCTGTTTGCTGCGATGACCAGAACGACGCTACAGTAATGTTTACACCTTCCGACATTTTCATGAGCCACAGAGCCGTTTCCTTGCCTTTCGCTACACTCGACGTGACTGCGGGCCGAAGCAATATTTTCGTCTACAACCCCCTTTCTTCACCGCTTACGCTACTCGCCGACGAATGTCTCGGTCGAGTGGAGTACCTCGATTCCTCTTTATTTCTTAACATGCCAGACGAATCTTGCAGTAGCGCCTCGACCGAACTTCATGCCCTTTCCTCACATGAACGCTCATGGAGTGACACCTTCTCGAGTTCCATCGCCGACACCTTAAGTGCCCATGAACGCTCCGAGTTTCTTAATCTCCTCCAGCACTTCGCGAATTCATTCGACGTTTCTCAGCCGCAATTGGGTCGGACTTCCGCAGTGCACCACTACATTTACACCGGATCGCACCAGCTATTGCGTCAAAGACCGTACCGTGTCTCTGCTGCAGAACGTCACGTCATCAATGACCAGGTCGAAGAGATGCTACGCCGTCGCGTTATTCAACCATCGCACATTCCTTGGGCATCTCCTGTCGTTCTAGTTTGAAAGAAGGCTGGATCGATTCAATTTTGCGTCGACTACCGGCGATTAAACAAGGTGACGCGGAAAGACGTCTATCCATTACCGCGCATCCACGACGCCCTTGACGCCCCGCCGCGGTGGTCTAGTGGCTAAGGTACTCGGCTGCTGACCCGCAGGTCGCGGGTTCAAATCCCGGCTGCGGCTGCTGCATTTCCGATGGAGGCGGAAATGTCGAGGCCCATGTGCTCAGATTTGGGTGCACGTTAAAGAACCCCAAGTGGTCAAAATTTCCGGAGCCCTCCACTACGGCGTCTCTCATAATCATATGGTGGTTTTGGAACGTTAAACCCTACAAATCAATCATCAAATCAACGACGCCCTTGACAGCCTCCAAGGAGCTGAATTCTTCTCCTCCTTAGACTTACGATCTGGTTACTGGCAGGTTCCTATGGCAGGAGCTGATCGCAAGAAAACTGCGTTCATTACACCAGATGGCCTGTACGAATTTAACGTAATGCCATTTGGGCATTGTAATGCTGCTGCCACGTTTGAACAACTCATGGACAACACACTGCGTGGACTGAAGTGGTCTGTGTGTCTATGCTACCTCGACGACATTGTCGTTTTCTCTCCCGATTTTCCTACACATCTCCTTCGGCTCCAACTGGTTCTGACGTGTTTAACCAACGCTGGGCTTCAACTGAACCTTAAAAAGTGCCGCTTCGCCGCGCGCGAGCTGTCCATCTTAGGGCACATCGTGTCTAAGCATGGTGTTCGACCCGACCCTGCAAAACTGCGAGCAGTCGCTGAGTTCCCGAAACCTACTACACTGAAAGAATTACGCAGTTTTGTCGGACTATGCTCGTACTTCCGGCGCTTCATCCGAAATTTTGCGTCGATCATGTCACCACTGACCAACCTCCTACGCGGTGACGCAGACCTTTCATCCTGGTCTTCTGACTGCAACGTCGCGTTTGCCACGCTCCGTAGTCTGCTAACATCTCCTCCAATTCTTCGGCATTTCGACCCAACAGCTGCAACGGAAGTTCACACAGACGCTAATGGGGTTGGTCTAGGTGCCGTCCTCGCCCAATGCAAGCCGGGCTACTCCGAATACGTCGTCGCTTATGCGAGTCGCACACTTACTAAAGCTGAGACCAATTACAGCGTCACTGAAAAAGAGTGCTTGGCGCTAGTGGGGGCGCTTCGCAAGTTCCGCCCTGATTTGTACGGTCGCCCATTCGACCTGGTAACGGACCACCAAGCGCTTTGTTGGCTCGCCACATTGAAAGATCCTTCTGGCCGCCTAGCTCGGTGGGCACTGCAAATCCAGGAGTACGACATTCGTGTCATTTATCGCAGCGCACGCAAGCAGTCTGACGCCGACGCCATGTCGCGTTCTCCTTTACCTCCCGACTCGGCCTGCGGAATCACTGGTACCAACTCCGTCGCATCTCTCGACCTCGACTCCTTTACCAGTGAACAACACAAGGACCCGTGGATCGCTTCCCTTTTTAACTGTCTCTCTGGATCGTCAACAACTGCGGTACCACGATCTCTTCGATGTCAAGCTGCTCATTTCGCCATTCGTGATCGGCTGCTACACCGACGCAACTACGCCCCGAAGGTCGTAAGTGGCTCTTGGTTGTCCCGCGCAGCTTGCGATCACAAATCTGCGCCTCCTTTCACGACGATCCCCAATGTGGTCATGCCGGAGTTTTCAAAACTTACGAACGCATTTGCCATCTCTTCTACCGGCGTGGAATGTTTAATTTTGTTCGAAAATTCGTTATGGGCTGCCCTGACTGTCAACACCACAAATCACCGCCTTTCCACTCGTCCGGTGCGCTTTAACCACTTCCGTGTCTCACCAAACCTTTCGATCGGATAGGAATTGACCTCTATGGCCCTCTACCGACAACATCAGATGAAAATCGGTGGATCATGGTCACTTTGGACCATTTAACACGCTACGCTGAGACCACCGCCCTTCCAAGTGCCACTGCGCGGGACGAAGCATCCTTCATCCTTCATCGCTTCATACTACGACATGGTGCACCTCGAGAACTACTAAGCGACCGAGGTCGAGCCTTCCTATCAGAAGTCGTCACGTCTCTGCTTTCTGAATTCCACGTTGTTCATTGCAAGACCACGGCATACCACCCGCAGACTAATGGGCTCACGGAAAGATTTAACCGCACCCTTGGCGATATGCTCGCCATGTATGTGACATCCGATCATACTTACTGGAATCGCATTCTTCCATTCATCACGTTCGCATATAACACCGCGGCACAGTCTACCACTGAATTTTCACCTTTCTTTCTTCTTTATGGACGCGAACCATCCCACACCATCGACACTCTCCTTCCATACCATCCTGACGCATCCGAATGCCCATCTGTGTCCGAAGCTGCCCTAAATGCGGAAGAGTGCCGTGAACTCGCACGCACCTTTACGTCACGAGAACAACAGCACCAGAAAGAAAACAACGCCGACTCTTCACAAAGCCCCAGCTATTCCCCGGGATCACTTGTATGGCTGGCTATTCCTTACCAAACCCCCGGCATTTCCTCAAAACTTGTTCCAAAGTACGAGGGCCCATACCGCGTTTTGGAACAAACCTCGCCGGTAAATTTTCTCATCAAGCCACTTTCCCCATCTGACGACATGCACCGGCGTGGACGTGACATCGCCCACGTCGCCCGCCTTAAGCCATATCATAGCCCTCTGCCTCCAGACTCTTAGTTCGCCAGGATGGCTCTTTCTCGGCGGGGGCAAATTGTGAACAAGAAAACGCATCGTAGGCAAGCAACATCGCCACCGCTTTGGTACTGGGTGCTTGGCTTCTCTCAATATTTTGTCTTTTGGGGCCATTTCATTGGGACATAGCGACAGGAACATCTGCGGGGCTCTCTGCGAATTCATATATAACACAAGAAGATTACCTTGCTGAGTCAGCCATCAGCTCTCGAATTTTACAAGTCACACTACCACTTATTATTTAGCTGATACACTGCAATGATTCAACTTTCAGGAGAATTTCGTATAACGATTCCACCACAGATATTCAACAAATTCTATTATTTCTCCCCCCCCTTTTTTTCTTTTTTTTACATTGCGCCAAATTAATTTCACAGTCAAAACACAGTAATCATATTCCCCTAATCTAGAAAATCTATAGGTATTTACTTGCATTAACCACCGGCTTCTTGGCCAATCATCCTTAGTGGGTGAGAGCCACAAAAGAAAGGAACAAGCAAGCAAGCAAGCAAAGCTTCTCTCGCTCGGCTCGTGCTGATCATCGCCGGCATCTGCTTGACCGTTGCTCTTGCCCGATCCTGTTTCATCGTAGGACCACCGTCGCAACAGTCGCCAATAAACCCTTTTTCAGTATTTTTATTTTCATTATGATGCGCGGCAATCGGTTGGCAATGAGGGCCTGCATTATGAAAAAGAAGTGATTAGACCTTTACTAGTAGCTTATCAAAAAAACAAAATAATTAAATGAGAACACTTCTCTAAAAATGCAGAAAATCGCTGACAAAATCTGTCTGCAACTTGCTATGAAAGCTGTGCCAGGACTGACAGAAAGCTATGTAACAATCCATCAGTGAAAACACAAAGCAGTGAGGAAACCTAAATAGTGCAGAGATGACATTCGTTAAGCTTTATTGGGCTGAATGATTGATTTATTTGTGCCGTTTAATGCCCCAAAACCACCATATGATTAGGAGAGACGCCGTAGTAGAGGGCTCCGGAAATTTAGACCACGTGGGGTTCTTTAACTTGCACCCAAATCTGAGCACACGGGCCTACAACAATTCCGCCTGCATCGGAAATACAGCCGTCGCAGCCGGGATTTGATCCCGCGACCTGCGGGTCAGCAGCCGAGAACCTTAGCCACTAGACCATCACGGCGGGGCAATGAGCCGAATGATTGGCTCTTACTCATGAATGATGGCAAAATATCAACATTTCAGCTAAATTACGGTCCTTATTCAGTTCGTCAGCTTAAACATGTTCAGTCCACCTCGTTATTTTCAAAGTGGCAATGTTCGTTGAGTTCTTTAATATAAATGATGCACAAAAATTGTTAGTAGTATAAAATTGCCATATAATATGGTGCTTACCTAACAGATGGCACTCACAGCGTAGTATTCTTTTCTGTCACTCCTAATCAGATGCATTGGTGGCAAAGTAAGATGAAATTCTGCTGCTCGTTTTCTTTTTCCGGCATGTGTATTAGTACCTGAAACAAAATAAAAAATTCATTCAAAACATCAAAACAAAAATATCAGCAAGTTTTCGGTGCACCACAGTATGCACAAAAGATATAACGAAGAAGCAGATGAAAATGTTGCAAAGACAGACCAGTTCATGATTAAAAATATAGACTCATACTTAACACAGCGAAATATAGCAAAAACTACATAGACGTTTCGCCAATTATGCAGCTGCCATTTTCAGTATGCCCTGGCACCAAATGATTGGAGGTTACACAGTTTGCTACTTGTCTCGTATGTCACTTAGTAAGCGGCTCCGGTTGTCGGGGCGCGCCAACTTGTCCACCATTGAATCACGACTCGAGAAGATTTCTCTTGCCCCACTTCTGTTCCCGAGCAAGCGTTCTGTCATTACTGAAGTTGAAGGCATGTGCCATCGTGGAGCAGTGTTCGACGAGTTTTCTCTTATTATGTGTGGCATGGGTGGCTTTTGTAATGTCTCCTTTGTACTCTTTGAGCCCTGTTGGTCGCTTCCTGCCGATTTCACTCATGCATGTGGTGTCGCATACATCACTGACCAGCACGTGCAATCATATAGATGGAAAACGTGGTTGGTGAATGGTAACGAAGCCATTATCTGAGCAGATTTATCAACGACACACATAAACACACGCAAACGGAAACAAGGAGTGTGCTGCGAGAAAACACAAGAACCCAATGTTTCTGTACCTTACGTAGAAGGTTTTTCCGGCTGCGCTCGAATAGTTTTTTGTGCACTGGGAATTAAAACAGTTTTAAACCTTCATTGTACCTTTGTAAACGTGTTCTCTAAGCCCAAAGACAGCGCCCCTGCGAATGATAACAACGGGGTTGTTTACAAGTTCCTGTGCAGTGGCTGCGACACCACTTATATTGGAAAAACTGGCAGAAAGTGGTCAACGAGTTTTAATGAACCCAAAGGGGACATCACAAAAACCACGCATTCTCGGACAAAACTCATCAAACACTACTTCAAAATGGAGCATGCTTGCGACTTCCGTAATTCGATGACGCTCGCTCTGGATCCATAGAGAGGGAAGAGAACACTTTTACAGTCGTCGTTAGACCGTCGTGACCAGCCAGCGTGAGAGGACAATCACAGCTTCCATTCGCATGAGTAGACACATACGAAACAATCAGTGAATTTGGTCACCTCCACCCATTTGGTGCCAGTGCACACTGAGGAAACCAATTACATAGGAGGCGAATTGTCTGTGTAGATTTGTTATATTTTTCTGCGTAAAGTTGGAGTACATATTAAAATCCTTAAGGAGCAGAGTTTTATTTCAATGTTAATTTGGCATATGATCAAATATATCAAGGAAAAAATGTTTATTAAAAATTTAGAGACTTGCTTTTTATCTTTTCGTGCTTAATTACGAATAAACATTGCTACTCAGCGTTTGCGCCATGCGTTCGCTACTGATAATCTACCATCTCCTCATATTGCTATTGCCAGTGAACTGTTTTCTTGGAAATGGTTATCAATGCGTCTATTCTATTTCGATACACCACCTGTGTTAATTCAGTAGGTGACACAGTTGACCACCAAACTTTTCGTTAGTAGTTAGCTCAACAAGTGCTGATCACTCTATCAGATTTCTCCTTCTAAATATCAAGCATCATAACAAAGTTGACCTAATTCATGCATTTGCCTCAGGTGAAAGTTCCCAATTTTTTTAAAATAGGACAAGCTTAGTTTTTAGATTTACCCTTTGTCGCATAAGAATACAAACTGATGTACTTCCTTGTCATGAAGACACTCTATAAGTGGCTTGGCTTGGCAGAGGCATTTCCTTGAATATCATTTAAGCTGCAAATTCACAACAAAGAATGGCTTACTCACATACAATGCCTAGCCTTCACTATACTGGTATAACTTAAGTTGGCAACGTTTTGCCTCGTGCAAAGCCACAGAATACATGCATTTTACGACATTTATATTACAACCTACCATCTCTTAGACAGTCATGTTACTCTAATATGCATCACTCTATATTGCCTCTTCCATAGCTTAAAGCACACTGAACAAAAACAGGAAATAAAGACGAAAGCAACAACATTCAACTTGAGAGCAGCTTCTGTTACGATAAACCACTTACTTTTAGTGTTTCTGACGATCTGCCTGTTTTTTTCAACATTGCTAGCAGGCCGGAGCTGCACACCAGTCTTTGTGAGGCACCACCTTGATGGGCATGATGTCCAACGTCCGTGCGGCCTATGTAAGCTTCCTGTCTTGCTACTTCCCTGTCTCAAACTCTGGTTTGCAACGTGCACTTTTCCTTCAACAGGAGTGCTAAGATGCCCCCTTTTTCGGGGCTTTACTCTGCAGCCGGTAGCATTATTCACAGCCGGTGCTATTGATATTCGTTCTAGGAACCTTACAAGGGTATTGTAGTGAGTTAAGAGACACGAGCGATATCTTGCGAAGTTCGCAAACCCATTTCAGGGGACAATAAATGTCACCTCCTTTACTTGATCACGTGGCCACTAGATGTGGCAGTTTATAAAAAACACCAGAGCAGATCACACGTGCTTTGGCGTTATATTTACCAGTGGACCCCTCTGCACATATACTGCGAGTGTTGCGCTTGGTCCGCTTGATACTTACGTCACTACATACAGAAGCTACCCAGAAAACTATCTTTCAATACATCCTGGCAATTATTACACAAAGACTCTTTTTAATGTCTTGCAGTGAGCGAAAAATTTGTGATTTTATGGGCATAAACTGCGGAAAGACTTTGCCAGCCAAAACATTACTAGCCTCCAGATGTATCGGTTACCGCTTTCTTTTTCGTTCTCATATAGCTATTAAAAACCTCCAAGAATATGAATAGGGATCGGGGTGACATCTGTCATTACGTGGTGCAAGCGTGGTGAGCCGACAGAGCGAAAGATGAGGTCAACGAGTGCAACATTCATACTTAAAGGGCAGTCTCCAACTTACATGCACGAAATCAGTGCTCAGATTTGTTGAAACATATGAGAGTCAATTCTTTCAGCTATAAAATGAGTTCCGCTCGCACCGCAATAAATTTGAAAGACAGATGCGAATTGCACCCGCTGAACATTGAACAACGATTCTAATGATATCATATTCACGCAGATTTCTAATCCAAAAAGTGGGTTTTTATATTGATATGCGTTAGGCAGTATTCAATTCAATGTGAAAAGTTAATAGTATCCGAGCGCTCCTACAAAACAGACAGCACAGTACACATGGTCTGGAAAGTTTAAAGGCCTTATGAAGCGCGAACGTGCTTGTCGCTGTCTACACAAGTGCTAAAAAAAACGTTGGTTGACATCAAAGATCACGAACATTATCAAAATCATGACGTCATCAAGTGACATCGCCACTTGGTCTAAACCTGGCAGATCTCCGAGAAACTGACACACCGCATGAGGTGCAGAAAGCTTTTGGCGAGGGAATACAGTCGACCAAGAAGCAGAAAAGAATGGCTGAATTGGTGTTCAAATGCTCTAAGACAAACGCATATAGGATCTTGGGAGTCTTTCTGGGACAGAAATTTCACACGCCACCTGCGCACTCACTGAGCTTTCACGAATGCGACGGTAAACCTGTCAGAATCTGATCAGTTTTTGCACATGCTACTGCACATATTTTTATTCCAGTTCTAGAACAGCAGCACACAGGTGTGGTATACGAAGTGATCACATGAAACGATTGCTTCATTTGTGCCCACCTATGTGAGTACTCATAGCACTAGCTTGTGAGATAGTTATCACGAAAACTCAGGCACAGTTTTTTCAAGGTTCCCATTCTTTTGTTTCAAACTTGAAATTGCCTCCCGCTCTCCACCCCCTTCGTGCTTTTTCCATCTTGAGTGTCTGGACAGCACGATAGCTGGTTGGGACCCTTGGCTTGGTGAGTGGAAACTGCAAAACCAGTCCGAGTATCGCATTTGTCATTTGTGAGGTGCAGGGGAATAGGAGGCTCACACATTTGTGGCTGCACTTAGTGAGCACTCGAAGAAGTTCATTGGAGAAATACGCTTGAGAGCATCTACATTTTCTGCGAACGTGTCAATTTGTAGGTGTCTCTGATGGCCGATGCTGAGAGTAAATGCGTTAGGTCCCGCTATGGTCATTGAAGGCCGGGTGCCTAGAAAGTAAGATATAACATGACCTACAGGAGCGAACAGATTATTTGCCAAATGCTTAGCTTTGCTAGAGGTAAATGGTGACCCTCTTACCCTCTTGTCTATTTCGTGCAGTTGAACCTTTATTCCTGCTACCTCTCAGCTAGACCAGTCACTGTCCACTACAACAAACAAATGGCATCACATCAATAGTCTTTGAGGACACAATTATCATTCGCAATACATTGTCACCGTAATTTGATTGTAAGCATTACGCTAGAAAACACATTTTTTTCAAGAAGTTGATATACTGGAAATATTGTTTCGAAACTTCAGAAGGTGTCAAGACACTTGACGTTTGTTTTCCTGCGCAGGGCTGGGAACGCTTTAGTCCTCACGCAGCCATCCGCACTTTTTCCTGCAGTCAGGGAAACATGGCTCATTAACTCACAGTTCATAATATAGTTACTGCGCACATGCAAGTTTATTTTCCGCCAACTTGCCTGCAAACTATCCACAAACATGTCAATGGGCCCTTTTCAAGTCTGAAAAGCGCCTCTATGAAGGTCACCGAAATCAAAACTGGGGGTCCGTAGCCACTGAAGTTATCCGCCACGAACTGGTAGAAAAAATCTTGGGTGCCCAGTATTTTTCAGGAATGATTTGCAGACGATTCCAGCTACCTCTCAGCTAACAACTGTTTCCACTCTGTGCAACGCTTATAGAGGCTGCTTGGCTTTGTGACCTCTCCTCCTCTCCCAAAAAAATCGTGACGCGCATCTTTTTGCCACTGCTTCACATGTGCAGGCTGGTCTCTCGAAAAAGGCCCAATGTTATACCACCCTTCAACCAGTGTCACGTGGAACACACATTGCCAAACAATCCTCCCCTTCCCGCCAAAGAAATCCTCCAGGTAAAGTCCTACGGGTCTCAAAAATAGAAGAAGGCAAGGTCAAGTTCTCTGTGTACTTCAAAACGCTTCTGTTGTTCCCTGGCTACAAAGCCGATCAGCCAAGCAGGTCCTGTAATTCTCGGCACAATTGACAAACCACTTGGTCTAGAAACCACTTGGTCTTTCTTTCTGGCACTCTGTCACTTTCTTTCTTCTTTTTTTTTTCAGCAGCCTCTTTGGGTCACAATATGTATTGGAGACTTAGCGACTAAATATACTCACTGGGCTAGACACTGAAGTCTGAACTCTGGAGAAATAACCTATACGTGTTCGGGCGGCATAGTCATGTTTAGCGGCATCACTTTTGACAAACGTCAGAACTGACACGAGACAACTTCGTGGTTCTTTCTACAGATGACGCCACCAACAAAAATGTTTGCAATACTAATTATTAGTTGAAAATTTTTTGAGTCAAGCACTGCTACGCAAAGTTAGTGGGCACTGGTAATTATAACATGACCTAGTCCTGCTATTGTGCGAGAATTGTGAATTAGCAATAAAAGAAAAAAGTAAATTGGCACAAACCTGGCAAGCAGAAAAATGAGCTAAATTCACTCTGTCTTACATTTTTCAAATTACCTTATGAAATTTTTTTCTGCATAGAAAGGCTTGCTGCTTCAATATTGAAAATTTCAGATTTTTATCTTGGACAGTTTTTTCACCTCGTTGGTAATGCCTAAACAAGCGGATCCATAAATTTGTGAATTCAAGCAGCTCTTTTTATGATCTATTTATCAAAACGCGAAACAACTTTGCATAAACATTAGGTACATTCTAGCCTGGAAACTCATTCAATATTGTTCTGTACAAAAAAAGTTAATCACACATAAACCTACATTTTTCTGCTCATTTTGACTGAAGGCTACATGACTTTCGATTTCAATACTGGCTATATTTCGTCATAGAAACCTTGCATACTTATTTATGAAGGGGCTCAGGAAACTTTATTTAATTATGCTGAACAGTTTTGCCACACTTCCAGTGCAACATACGCTTGTACAGCAAAAGCACTGGTCTTTGCTTGCACTGTTTTGAGTGCTATGAAAAGCCGCTTCAGACTAGGCGAGAATACTAGCTGTCATTAAAAAGTGGAGAATACAAGCTCTCTGATGCAATACAGTTCATATCAATAGGCTGAGCATAGATTGTCAGCAAACAGTGAATAAAATGCGGAGCGGGTGCCACCGGTGTGGGACCGCCACATAATAAATCATTTTGTTGGCTAGTTGCTGCATGCTAACTTAATTCTAAAGAGATGCATACTATTAGGAAAAAAATTGAGAACAGAACAGAAAGGGCTTCCTCCGCAACTATCTTTATTTTCTAAAAATCAGCGAAATATATATGTGTAGCAGCCTTACGCACGCACATTGCCTCACATGCTAGTCAAAAAACACGCGATAAGATTGACAACAAAAGAATTATTGCAAAAAAGCCGCTGAACAAAAAAACCATTCTAAGAAACAACTATTCCCCAGCACGCAGAGCAACAGATGTAACACTAACATGCCTATCTCTCTTCTTTTAATGTAGTATGCTCCACAATTTTGCGTGCTGAGTTGTCATTACTCTTTCCAGGGAAGGATACATTGAAAAATCTAGCCGCACTCTTGCAGGAACCACAATGTGCAGGCAAATGTGCCGGTGTATAAAGGACAAAATTAGGGAGCAAGAGCTTCCTGTGAAAAATAAACTTTTGGCATATTTGCCATCACAATGTGGTTTCGGCAAATCTGAGGCTAGGTTTTCCAATGTATTCGGCCTTGGAAAGAGTATTGATACCTTGGCACGTGAAATTTTGGAAGCATTCTACATTAAAAAGAAGAGAGATACGCATATTAGTGTTACATCTGTTACCCTTTGTGCTGGGATTTTTTCGTTACTTAGAATCTTTTTTGTTTAATGGCCTATTTGTTATCATCATTATGTTGTCAATCTTATTGCATGCTTTATTTGCTAGTATGTGAGGCAATGTGCACGCGCATGGTTGCTACGCTTATATATCTCGCTGATTTTTCAAGAATAAAGTTACTTGCAAGTGACGCCTTTTCTGGTTTGTCCGCATATTTGTTCCCCGATGGTATGCATCTTTGCGTACTTCAGTAAGCACTGTGTTATTTTCCAATAACAATACCCTTGCAACACTAAAATTTTTCTATTCACTTGTCAATCTAGTTACAGCAAGAGTAAGCTGTATACAGACAAAATACAATAAATAAAAGCATCAAACCCAGCACCGGAATAAAAATATCAGGATAAGCGAAAGGATAGCGATGCAGCCCGACTGCTCGCATTTCTAAATCCCACCAAAAGAGAATGCTCTTTCTCTCAAAGGTGCAACGATAACATGCTTACGCATGCGTCAGTTGACCTTGCAATCTCTTCCACCTCTACTATCTCCCTGACCCTTTGACCAGGACTAATTGAAAGATACACACACGTTCTTCAAAAATGGGTCTAGACCATCAACCCACGTAAGGGTTCTGAGAAACCTTTGAACTGCTGTTTATTGACTGCAACGGTGCTCACAGAGTGTATCATTATGTATTAAGACGATCGAGACCAGGGACTGCTTCGAACGAATACGGTTTATTGGAAGAAGTGAAGTAGTGCGCGCTCGCTCCAGGCAGCAGTCTTCTTTTTTCTTCTTCCAGCATTTGATGATGCTATTTTATAGGCTCCCGCCCGCCCAAGTTGAAATGTGATAAGCTCTGGCGGGCTATTTGAAACAACCTTCTATTGGGTATATGTGGTTCACCGATCTTCTTAGAAGCTCTTTTTTGCCTGTGCGAAGCAGACAAGCTCTTGTTATTTCGTCTCGCCCAGGGTAGAGCTTTTCAATCCGGCACATTTTCCAAAATGTTCTTGGAGCCTTGTCCTCAACCAACACGATGTCACCCTGTGAGGGTCGTTTTGCTTGCCGTGTCTTGGCTTTGACCGTAGCTCCTACTTCATTGATATATTCTTGATGCCATCTTTTCCACCAAGCGCGCACGTGTTTGCATCTGCGTCGCCATTCGTCTTCAATGTCACCGTTGTATAGTCTTGTTTGTCCGTCTTGAAGCTGTCGCCGTCCACCTATGATGTCTGCCTGCGTTAGTGGCATTGGCTCGTCAGGCTCTCCATATACGTAAGTCATTGGTCGATTGTTGAGTGTTCCTTCAACTTCTGCTACATTAGTGCGTAGCTTCTCTACCGAAGCTGTGCTTTTCGATATTATTTTTTGCATCGATGTCTTCAAGCTTCTTATGAGGCGCTCGTAAAATCCTCCCCACCATGGCACGCACTCGGCTATTGTTTTCCATTTAATTTGTTGGCTACTGCAGTAATTCTTTAAGACCTTGTTGTGAATTGTTTGGAGCATTCTGTAAATTTTCTTTCCAGCTTTTATAAATGTTTTGGCGTTGTCCGAGTATATTACGGCTGGTATTCCCCGTCGAGCTGTAAATCGTTGAAATTCTTGTAGAAAACTTGACGATGACAAATCGTTGGTAACTTCCAAGTGTACTCCTCTTGTTACCGTGCAGGTGAATATCAGTACATATTGCTTCACAATCTGGTACTTGTCCTTTGCGTAAAGAGGTCCTGTGAAGTCAAGTCCCGTAACTTTGAATGGCTCTGCTTCAGTGACTCTGTCTGCCGGAAGGGGGGGTATGTCTTGAGTCGCCGGTCTGGAGTTATGCCTCTTGCAGACGACACATTTGTTTAGAACTCTTTTCACTGCTTGTCTACCCTGCAATATCCAGAACTTAGTTCGAAGTTGCGCTGCGTCACTTGAACTCCTCCGTGTGATACTATTTTATGCACGTGACGTATTAGCAGTTCCGTGAAATGCTCATCTTTTGGAATTACTATCACGTGCTTGTTGAATTCTTGGCTTGCCTGCAATCATCCTTTCTGTCTGATGATTCCATTGTCATCAAGGTAGACTTCGTGTTCATTAATTTCAAAAGATCGATAGTTTGCATAGGCCTCACCCTTTGTTTGTCTCAGTGATATTTTGGTCTGTCTTATCCATTATTTCTCTGCATTTGTTACCTCTTTTCCTGTCAACGGCCCTTTGTGATTTTCCCTTTTGTGTTGTTTATGAATCTGAACACCCATGCTGTCACTCTTATAAGCCGTCCGTATGATGAATACTTTTCGATTTCCAAGATTGGCGCAATTTCGGATCTTCCCATGCATTGGTGACATTGTGTTTTATGCTGGTCTTCCACGTCTGTATTTGTGCCAATTATGCTTACTAAGTTCTTTTCCAGTGATGTTATTCATTCGGGACCGTTCCACCATAACTTTGACGTTATCAGTGCCTTTGCGCTTATTCCTCGTGTAAGTAGGTCAGCAGGGTTGTCACTTTGAACGAATGACCAGCTTGCTTGAAGTGCTTTTTCTCTAATTTCTGCGATTCTGTTGGCAACAAACGGATCTCTTTTGCTTGTTCTCTTGATCCAGTGCAGCAGAATCATCGAGTCCGTCTAGCAGTGTATTTCCTGAAAGCTTTCGTTGAAGTGACCTTTGATGTAGTCGCATAATCTTGATGCTACCACCGCTGCCATCAGTTCAAGTCGCGCCAATATCAGCTCTTTAATTGGAGCTACGCGGCTTTTTGCTGTTACTAGCCTTGATTCTTTGCTTCCATCGTGGTATACTGCTATCAAGTATGCTGCCGCTTCGTATGCTAATGGGCTCGCGTCGGCAAATACATGCAGCTTGTATGCTTGTACTTGTTGATTCTCGCTTGCGTAGCATCGTGGGATTTCTAGAACTCGAAAGTCCTCCGTTTCAGACATAAGTTTCTTCCATTTGGCGCATTCATCTTTAGGGAGCTGGTCGTCCCACGTGACGTTCATTTTCCACAGTCTCTGCAGTCCTATTTTCGCGCGTACTGTGAATGGCGACAACAAACCGAGTGGGTCAAATATCTTCGCTGTGGTTCGTAACACAGCCCTTTTTGTCAAGTGCGTTGTATCTGTTAATAAATTCCACTTTTTAATAGGGAAGCAAATCATGTCCTTTCAGTGTTTCCGTATCAAGCCCAGAAGCATTGTAATTCCTCTAGATCGAATATCTATGTGAGAATTGTCTCTTTCGTTTTCATCAATTATTTTGTTTAATCGCTCTTCATTGGATGTCCATTTTCTCAAATTCATCGCTGCCTCTCTGACCCCTTGCTTTGCCTCTTTGTACAACTTAACTGCTTCATCAAGCGTTGCTGCTCCCAAAATGACATCATCCACGTAGATCGCTTTCTGCAGTGTCCTTGTCGTATCAGGAAACAGGTCTTCCACTTGTTTCAAATGGTGTTTAATTGTTGCTGCCAGTATAAACGTGCTTGGTGTTGTTCCGAACGTTACTCTTGTCATGCGCCATGTTTGCACTACATTCATTAACCTTCCTTCAGTGTCATGCTTCCACCACAGAAATCTCATTGCATCTCTATCCTCTTCATGTATAGAGATTTGTAGAAATGCATTTTCAAAATCTCCAACTAACGCCACCTTTTCTTTTCGGAAATTAATGAGCAGCGATAGCATGTCCTCATTCAAATTGGGTCCTGCCTCTAGGTTCTCGTTTAGAGACATGCCTTTTCTAGAATGTGATGAGGCGTCAAACACTACTCGAACCTTTTTTGTGGCTCGGTCCTCTCTAATGATCGCAGGATGTGGCATGTAGTAGCAAAGTGCATTTGGCTGTTCTGATGGCTCTTGGACCTCCTCTGCAACTCCTAATGCCATGTACTCTGATATAGCTTTGTCGTAGCGATACAGCATGCCTTCATTTTTTTGGCAGCCGTTTAGTCAGTTGCTGTAGTCTTTTTATCGCATTTTCCTTGTTGCTTTCCAAGTTTACGTCCTGTTTTCATGGCAAGCTGACTTGATAGCGACCGTTTTGTTGTACAATCTTGCGCTCGAATTCTTCGACCACTTCATTTCCGGTGTCATCCAAACTATTTCTTGTGATCCCCATTGACTCCAGACTCCAGAACATCTGCAGCTCTTGCTGGAGTTCTGTCTCCACAGCTTCGACCTTCAGAACCGTGACTGCTTGATTATGTGTTAGTTTTGTCTTGCTTTGCTCTGACGGCCCTTGAAGTACCCATCCCAGTATAGTTTCTACAGCCATCAGTCTGTCCTCGATTCTTTGAGTACTGCCAGTAAAGTATTCCCAATAATAATCTGAGCCTATCAGTAGTTCTACAGAATTTGTTGCAGTCGTCTTGGTCTTGTGATCAGCCACTTGCATATTTAGCGGTTTAATTTTTTCGCTGACTTTCTTAGTTGGAGTGGGTATACAACTGTGCGAGATAACGTCGACTTGTAACGCTTCAATCACTGTTGTCGTTCTTGTTTCTCGTGATCCTACAGTCACTTGCACCACGTTCATTAGTTTGACCTTTTCGTCTCCTCCAAATGAACAAATCGTCAGCCTTTCCTGTCGCAACACCTTCGCACCTATTTTTTTCGCTAATTTCGCTTCAATAAATGAACATTGACTTCCGCTGTCTAATAACAAACGGCAATGTCGGCTACATGTTTCTCCTTCTACGCACGCTACAGCTGTCTGCAAAAGCACAAACTTATGCTTAATATTTTCGGTTGCGTGTAGCGTAGACGTCGTCGCTTCGGCTTGCGCTGTTGAGACCAGCTCTGCCCTTGTTTTCTGCATCACCGTTCTACACACTGACGTGGCATGTCGTCCCTTGCATTGCTTGCATTTAACTTGGGCCTTGCAAATGCGTGCAGTGTGGTTTGGTCGCGTGCATCTGAAGCATGCACTATTTTCCGTAAGCATAGCTTTCTTTTCATCCATTGGAATGCTTCTACGACAGTTTTCGGTTGCGTGGGTTTTCTGCTTGCAGAATAAGCATATTCTGTCCATTGAGCTATAGAAGCTTGAAGTTGTGCGCATCTGTCTGCGGTTCTCGCTTGGTTTTGCAGTTATCCTCTCTTGTTCACGTTGGGTTTCTTCACAAAAAGCCGCTTGCTCTCTTAAGAATAACATAAGCCTGTCTAGCTTTTCATCGCACGCTTTTCCCGTTGCGTTGTTTTGCTCGCCGTTTTCTGAAGCTGAGCTGTTTCTCATAGCCTCTTTTGACTTGAACTGCACTGATGATTCTGGTGAAATTGCTCTTTTCAATACAGGTAATAATATCGGCGCATAGCTCTCGGTTTCCACTTTTAGTGAATTGAGTGCCAATATGTTAACTTGCACTCTCTGTACTAGCCTATTTAGGTCATCGGTGTCTTGAACAGACCTCACTTTCTCCAAACTCAATAGCTCATTCATGTGCATTTCGATGGAATGTTCTCGATTGCCGAACGTTTTTTGCAGTATTTTGATTGCGTTATCATAATTTTCCTCTGCCGAGTACTGAAGTCCTTCAATAGCAGCCGCAGCTTTTCCGGTTAGTGATGCTAACAAGTAATTGAACTTTTGTCCTTTGCTCATGTTCGGTCTCAGGTGAACCGCCGACTCGTACTGAGACCAAAAGCGGTTCCACTCCAAAGTTTTTCCCCCAAACTTTATCATTTCAAGCTTTGGTAGCTTAACTAGTTCCGTTGCTATCGGTTGAATCCGATTGTTCAGGCTGTCGAAGTCTGATTTTTATTGCAGATAAGATCGTCGTTAATTTCATGTCGTACTCTATGACGCTTTTGAATTCAGCTTCGGCATTGTCTTCTGTTAGAAACTTTTCCATTTGCTCGTTTGCGCTCTTGAGACTGTTGCTTATTGCTTTATTCTGCACCTGCGTTGTAAGCAGCTGCTCCCGGTTGGCTCCATCATTAATTTGCTGCTCGGCTGCGTTAATCAGTCGCGTGATCTGGGAGCGATGCGCTTTCCTTTTCTTCGTTATCACTTCTTTGCTCATATTGAGGCGGTTAACAATGACTCCTTACTTGTCAATCGTTCGTTCTGATATTTGTACTGTCCACCATGGTCTCATTGCTCGATCCAGGTCGATCCTCCGCTCCTCCGCCGTTTTCTTCTCTGCTGCTCGGTGGCAGGTTGACCTTTCGTGCCGGCGAGGAGGTAGTATCCTGGTTCACGGCACCATTATTAAGACGATCGAGACCAGGGACTGCTTCGAACGAATACGGTTTATTGGAAGAAGTGAAGTAGCGCACGCTCGCTCCAGGCAGCAGTCTTCTTTCTTCTTTTTCCGGCGTTTGATGATGATATTTTATATTATGTAAGGTTCCTGTCTGAGCCACTGACCCTCCTGCATGTCACAGAAAAGGAGCATTTTAGGGCTCAATTATTTTTCATAGACAAAGCGTGAGCAGTCACAAAAATTATTTGCATAGCGTTTTTTCTGTTGCAATAAGTAGTTAATATAACACTCATCGTGGATGGAACAGTTGGTTACCTAGAAACAGTTTTTACAGTGCTAAGTCACTATTTCGGGTTTAGAGGGCACTAAACAAGTGAGGTGGAACTTGACCTGGTTTTCTCGTGAACATAGCTGGCTACAAGTACACAAAACCGCATGGACATGGTCACCGCACAGACAACTTTCTTCAATAAAGGCTTTCTGGGTGCAGCGATAATTGCCTCTGAGATGCAAATATGTATCAACCAGCAAAATGCAAAGCCAAAGCAAGGACTTCAGCCTTTGTGCTCCTATGCAAGTCTGCCCCCTTTTCATTTAAAGAAGGCTGCTAGGTAAGCACTTGCAAGCGCTGTGGAAGCCTACACAAACCTATGACGTAGAAGGCAGTGGTTTGTTTAGAAACCATATGGGTTTTCTGCAAGTAATGGTATGACAAGCACTCTAAAGTCGATTTTAAGTGTGTTCCAGCATATATCACTTGTTGATATTTTGTAGGCAACAACCGTGACCCCGTATATCTATGCCAAAAGTTAAATTGACTGCAAACGCTGCTCCGAGAAAATGCAATTGGAGGGACAAAACATACAAAGATGCAGCACCATCTTCCAATTAAAATTTGTTACAAAGTAGCACAGATGTATACCCAGTCCTTCAATGAATGCAGACAATCAGCCAATGAAATATAGGCGACGTTATTAGCAGCTTTTTTGGTGTGGCCACCCACTCCTATTAACGCCTAGGATCCGCCGCATACTTAAGGAAACTCACAGCTACCAAAAACAACACACTTGAGTGAAACCCGCAACCTTAACATAGAATGTTTACTGAGAGAGTGTATCGTCCACCTTTTTTGAGATGAGTCGATTGCCACAGAGCATTCTGTAAAGGCAAGTGCATGTTCCGCCTTTCAGCCACTTTTGAATACCGCGACACAAAAGCAGCAATGGCTCCCAAGCACAAGGTTCATACCACCATAGTGAGTGTTATTCTCTGAGAAACCACCGTAAGTTCCAAAATTTATTCGCGCCTCATTCAAGAAGAAGCTACGCTATTTCAAGAAGTTGGAGCACATCCTAAGAAAACTTCAAAGTGGGCACGACATTCTGCTCCCAGCCTATTGATTCTGCCTAGTGAAACACCAAGAAAATCATCCTCAAAGCAGGAGGATCTTACAGCACTAGAAGTCATGAATCTTTTATTATTATTTTTTCCTTTCAGCACAGGCTAAGTACAAGTCATTAAAAATCAATGCAATCATTAACCAAATATAAACAGCCTGCCAGCGCGAACGATCTACTGCTCTGCGTCAAGGATGCTATCAAATTTATCTGAACAGTATCCTTCGCAAGAAAGTCTTGAATGTCACTGGCAGGTCTTCGGAAGTGTTTCTCACGCTGTTACTTGAGTCCACCTCTCCTGGCTAGGTCATAAACGTGTATTTGTAACGGAGAGGTAAGGGTAATAGGATTTAGTCGAGCACTTTATCAATTTTTAGAGACCTGCTCTTGACCAGTAATTAAAGGAACAATAATAACAATTTGCTAGGTTTCCGTACTGTACAAGCTCCAGCATCTTGTGGCAACACATGAGATTCCCGAGTTTTTCATAATCGAATCCCGGCGCTTAAGACAGCTTTTTACAAAATGGTGCACAAGTTGGCGGTATAAGTCTCGTCCATGGAAGCCACTGCTGCCTTTTTCAATGGGGCACACAAAAAGGACCGAGCGGGCGGCCATGCACATGGCCTTGCAGAGAGCTCTGTGTGGATCAATTTAACACAAGCTGGTAGGAGCGATTTCCAAGTAAGTGTCTAGACTTCATGTTGCACGTTCAACTCAAGACGAGTTCCCTCTAGCCAAGAACTTGCTTAGGCATGCGAGGTATCCTAGGCATAGAAAGGAGCTACAGACCATCTGAAGGGATGCAAGAAAAGAAGACTGCTCTCCCACTCAGCATGCACAGTGTTTTTCACAAACTCTACTAGAAAGTAGGGAGAAAGTCTTGGAGCTGAAGAAGTGTTTATGGCCCCCAAAGCTTTCTGACCTACGCAGATTCATCGATCGGATAAAAGGAAGGAAACACTCCCGCACTCATCACAGGCAGAAGTATGTGACCTGTGTTGAAGGCATGATGTGCACAATCACCGACATGTGGCAGGAGCTACATGGGTCAGATGGCACGCCGTCTTCAGGATAGGCTCCATGAAACCTTTGTAGCCTCCAAGCAACAGTGACAACGCATTTCTGAATCTATAAGTGGGATTGTATGTGACATTGAAGACAGCGTAGCACCTTCAAGTAGTCTTTATCAGGAAGTTATTCCACTCTGTTAATTTTTAAACAATAAGTCATTCACGTTATGGTCAACATTGATGAAACACGCTATGGCATAAAGGGCTACAAAAAAGAAGACTGAAAACCCTACTGCTTACCCAATCATGAAGCGTGAGGAGTGGTTAAGTAGAAGCCGTTGTCGCTGCCGAACGCCTTGCTTAGTAGTACACCGCCAGCAGGGGGCACCGCAGAACACAAAGACGATAAATGCAGTTACGCAGACTCTACATAAACTAAAATTTCATCTTGGTAACTACCAATGAAGAGACCGTGGTGGAACCCTCTATTGTTTTGAGCGCGAAATGCTATCACGTGACTAGAACAGCCCATGATACAAGGTGGGACGCCATCTTGCCTCCGAGACTAGTGAAGCCAATGCTAATATTAAAGTCTACTGCTTGATTTAAAACGAGGTACTTTTAGATATTCTTCGTGCAAATCGTAATATTATTTTTAATCATGACTGCATTTTTGTTTTGGTGACATCTGATGGGCGCAGCATCGAACCCATCGTAATAAGGCATCATAAGGGTGCAAAAAAATACAAGTAACAAGTGCGTAACTGAAACTTCAATAGCGCTGTAGAAGTGACAGCGTTGTCCTATGGATATTTTAGGGCACCCAGTAATTCGGTCCTTTGCAAAGAACCTTTGTCTCACTTTTTTATGCTGCCCCACTTGTCTTTTTTTTACTGTTACAAAGCCACTTTAAAAATAAAGTTGAAATCGAAACTTGTGCAATTTTGATTTCCACTCACTAATATCGTCATCATCATCGAATAACAGTAGAATGGAGCATCTTATTTTTGTTTGTTTTTTCTCTGCATTATCGGTCAAAGGCGCTCAGTTAGGGTGCCTTAATCAAGCTTGAGAAGTCGTTCAAATGGGACAGATAACGACAACCTCTAATGAAAAAAGCAGAGTACCTACACGCAACAGCTAAGCATCATCGTAATCTCACTTGATGTGGATCTTCCTACAGAAAATAACGTCTACAGAAGAGACATTAGAGTGCGTAATTGCATGATCAGCGATTTGTGGGTGAACTGGGTGCTGTTAACACAGCGATTTCGGCTAAATTTCACCGTTGCAAGTCAAGAAATAAATCTATCGAACGGACGGTGATACTCCGACTTTCCCTAGCCGGCGGACCTGTTGCCTTTATCTACAACAGTTTAGATTTCGGTCCTTCAAGTGAGGTGACTCCACAACCAGAAATGAACACTTCATGCACACTCTACGCCGACACGCAACAAAGGGTACACACGCTGCACCATTCGCTGCTTAAAGTGGCAAGCTAAATAACTTCTCGGCTCTTCCCCACTGCCTCAATCCTAGAAGTGCATGAATGTAACAATGAGCAGCAGCGCGACAAGATGATCAGACAACAGACCTCGCCAGGTATGAATCACCAATTGTGCGAACTAGCGACAATAGTCCACAATTGTCATGTACAGAGCTCGTTGAGTTCACCAAGCAGTGGCAGCTCGCACACGACTTCCAGCTCAAATCAGCCTCAGTCAAATTTAATAGTTGTCAGTTTCATAAATGCAGCTAAGCCTTCGTTGTGTTGTGACCAACTAGAAAAACACTGCACTTGACCAAACGTATTAGTCGTCCAGACAGTTGCATAAATGTGGTGCTACCTATGCATGTACATCACACTGGAACAGAAAAGGACGCTCGACTAACTGCTGAAAGGTTACCATACCTACCCTGTCGACAACAAACATGCTGCTTAAAACACCAACCCTGCACTAGCAGACTTAGTAGAAGAAAATTGAATTAGTAAGATACTACTACAAAGAGAAAGCATCGAAGCTTCCTTTACTGAAGAAGATTCCATTAAGACTGCAACCGTTCATGCCTCTAATTCTATAGGAAAAAGTTGGTGTTTTGGGACCAGTAACGGCCAAGAACTTCCAGCATTGAAGTGCACGGTAGCATGTTAAGGAAAAAAAGCACGCCTGTGACATTTGCCTGAGCCGTTTGTGTTGCGACCACCTAGAAAAACGCTGCAGTCCAAATGCATCAGTCACCCAGACAGCTGGATAAACCTGGTGCTCCTTCTGCATCTACTACATAGAAAGAGCTGCGTGAAGTAATGTGGAGATAGAATGGCATCTCATTAGCAGCTTTGCCCCAAGTTGTGTCTTCTTTCTCGACCTACTCGAGCAAGGGAATCGCAATCAGTAGGTGCATTTGTTCAAGCCGACATGAGCCTTACAGTCAAAGCGAAGCTGAAGCCAGGACTTGGACAAACGGAAAAATGATGGCAGTGGTCTGGTAATATTTGCGTGCTGCAGAGTGTGTTGGGCTGGCTTGGCATCTTCTTGTTGGCTTCCCCAGATTTGCTGGGGGTGATAATGTTTGCAGATTACTGTGCCCTTCCACTATGCTGCAGTTTGTGGTTTAGGTTGTCTTACCAGCAACGCAGTGTTTTCAGCGTAGGTGTTTTCCCTATGTTGGTGTCTGCTGTGTTTATTGAGAGTGATCGTCCTTTTGTATTAATGTAACGTTTCATCGCGGTGCAAATAATTTGATGTTTATATTTGCTTACAGACAGTGTGTTCTCCAGGCCTGGTCTTTGCTCTGTGTGCCGTGAATGATAGATTTGGCAGGGACAGAATAACACGCTTTTTTACGATTACTTAATTTTTGGCCGATGTTTACTTACACGCAGTTATTAAGAAGACATGAAATGCTTTCATGACGAATCGAGTTCCCAACAAAGCTGTACGAACAAAGCACGCAAAATAGCTGCTCTATTGCATTTTCATCAGTCACAGACACAACCAGATACTTGAGTACGGCAAACAGTTGTTGAGGCTGTTTCGAACCAGAATGGGCACCCATTTTTTGTCCGAAAGCTCAGCATGTCTATACATTTATTGTTACTTTGACCACCCTCCTAAATTTCTGCCATCGACCCGCCTCATCGAACGTTTGTGACATTCTAGTGTGTGTGTGTGTGTTTTCGCTTCTTCCCTCTCTCTTTTTTTCTCTCATTTCGTTTTTCTTACCTTACTGTCTCCGCAAGTGCAGGCTAGCAAACCAGATACTTGGTTTTCGGTTAACCTTCCTGCCTTTCTTCATACCATATATCCCTCTCTCTTTCTTTCGACCGTGGTTTTACTTTATTACTATAACCACTTACTGGTTTTCCTGTTTGCATCTTTTTCTCCAATCACTGCATTTCTTTTTATGTTCCCCAAGAATAAGAGCTCTGCGAAACAGCTGTTTTTCGATTCCCATGGTTCCCATTGGTGCAACTTCTATAATTCTTGCCAATCGCAGGGTTTTTGTGGCTGTTGCCTTGCATCATGCAAGCATGTAGGTCCCATTTAGTATATCTGTTTCTTGTGGGTTTAATCTGAAAGCACTTTTTAAAACATGATTGTGATGATGGATCATAATAGATGCACAGTTTGATTCAACAACTTGCTTGCTCACATAATAATGTAATGGTTACCAAGCCACTTTTACAATCACACAGTAATCACTAAAATAGACAGGTAAATAATTTTTCAAGTCTGCATGTGTACATGTTAAGATGAAGCCTGACTACAGCAGGCTTTTTCTAGCCTCAAGATTTGTGGTCCTAAAAGTCTTGCTCTTGCACATATCTTTCTCGCATATGAGTTCACTGTGTTCAGTGTATTTAGCTACAGACGTAAGAAAGCGACGCAATGGTCACCACCATGTGATTTTGTTCTTGTGTTTCTTTTTTTGCCAATGCAGTCACTCTTAGTGAAGAACGTATGATGCGCAACTATAGAGGCCTTGTCAGGTGACTCATGATAGTGTTTTTTGTCTCCCACACTACGGCAATCATGTATTGGTAAACAAATAAATAAATAAAAAACAGAGTGCAGCTGTATAAAGAAAGCAGATTCAAAGAAGAATTCGTCTGTAAAGATTATAGGCTAAAGTGTTGTCTGTATATCACGCTTCTTCCATTTCTTACTCAACCACACTGACTAGCCATTGTCAGCCATTAATCAAATGAGTACAGAAAGATGAAAAAGTTGCCGTGTTTGTTATTGGATGTTTCAGCGACTATGTTCTCCATCTTGTCTCTACATTCGCTGTTAAACATGGGCTTGATGTCTATAGACAACGTTGATGCAATGTGAATATTTGATTGTTATTGCTACATTAATACCTTCCCGTTAGGGCAACGTGATATTGGAGTATTGTTGCCTCGTTAAAAACAACACGTTTGGACAACGTCATTGTTTGGTTGTTGCTGCAACATTAAAAACACTCGGTTATGGCAACGTAACACTATAAACGTCGGTGCAATGTTATATTTAACCGTCTAACGTTGCCTCACATTGTTTACATTCAAACCACGTTGACTGAACGTTCTGCGCTACCTGGGTATATGTATAGGTATCTGTATATAAGAAAACGCAAGAAAGAAAAAAACTTGAAAAAAAATGTCTGGTGCGCGGAATCGAACGTGGGATTTCCGCGTCGTGACTCCGAGGCGTCACTGTGACTCCGAGGAGTTACCACTGAAAAAAAAAAAGCCACCGTAAGGTACCTCTTTAGACATCTATATCTATTTATAGCTATTTATAGCTATTTATATCTAAGCTACTTATATCTACACCTTGCCACTGGTGGCGGTCATCTTAGGGGAAAATTGTTGTGTTTTCAGCATTATCAGCAAAATGGTGCAGTGAGCGCGTGGCGGCTCTCATCTCTCACGAATACTTTGGCCCGCATCGAGAATAAGGTCTTGTACACTCGCTCGCGCGCCCTTATCTTGCAGTGGAGAGATCGTACGTCTCGTACGTATTTGTTGTAGTTACCGGGCGCACAAAGGCCACTGCAATCGTTGCACATCGTCTGTTTGCGAAAGGGGCGCGCTTTTCAGACAGGGCGAAGTAACAACTCAGACGCTCATTTGCGTTCATCTGTACCTGAGAGCAGTTTCGTGTGTTATTTGTTCTTGAAAAACGCGGAAAACGTTTTGATCTGTTTGCACTTTGGCGCGCGACCTTCCAATTTGTTATATCGCGTTCATTGCTTGGCCTTTGAGACAACGCTGTGACATTTTTGTGCTTTACATTGCTTTTTTCACGCAATGCAAAGTTTTAAACGCCTCCTACTGCTGCTCAAGCGACGATAAGGGTGCGCTAACAGACCAAACATAAGTATTACCTAACATTTGTGTTCCTGATAGTGCTGCGAACGCGGCGCACCCTTAGGATGCTTGTATGTACACAGGGGCATGCTGGCAGGCTCGCTTGAGTCACAGGGCTACTGCCACATCATTGCACTCGCATAGCAGCGCATTGAACTGTTGTCAAACCACACATTTCACGTCCAGCGACGACACCACAATAACCCTGCCGCACAAAAGACGCGTACGACACCGCGGCACATAGTCAGGCAGCTCAAATGCGTCGCTCAGAAGGCGAAGGTTATCCAGTGACGGTTTCGCTACGCTACCGCTCACGCACGTCACTTGGGTAGTCTCCTAAATTAGACGGCCATTTCGGAACTTGATTAGCTCTCATTTCGCGTGTTCTTTATTTTCTGTGAGTGGGCGGCACTGGGCGCGTGCATCAATCACCTCTCGCGAGCAGTCGCTGCCGTTCAAAGGTCGAAGCAGAGATCGGTCAAAGGGCATATTGTCTCCCTTCGCAGCGGCCGCTTGAGAAGAGTCACGTTATTCCTTTTTTGTTTCTTCTTTTTTTCCTGCAGTTGTCTTCAACACAAGGTTTCATTCCGTGCATTGATGCACACTGCGCCTGCCAGATACGTTAATCAGAAAGGTACACTGATTGGGCACACAGTGCCGATCGGACGCATCGAAGGTCTGCAGGCTCTTTCTTTGGCATTATATTGACGTGATGGTAAAAGAACATAAGTAACGTTATTCTGTGGTGGCAGTACTGGTTGAACCCGAGCCCAACTGTTTGAAGTCTGCCTTCTGCTGCATTTCTTACAACGGATATCATTCGACAATACAAAGAAATAAATTATTGATTAGCAAATTGTGAATTTGTTAAGCATTCAGATAAATCTTTGCTTTTGTGTGACAACGCATATCTTCCCCCTGCACAGCAGAATGCATGCCAGACAGCACTGAAAGCAAACTGCAGAGAGCGCTGGAAACAAATAAACAGAAAACATGTGACAGGAGGTGAAATGCTAGCTTTCTGGTGGTCTCATTCGGGATGAATGACGTCAGATCATGAATTTGTCTCCTTCTCTCCCTCATTTATTCACGTTATTTTTTAAGGAAGTTGAATTGGGGTCGCAGAACCATATTACTCCTTTTTTTTAATACACCCCATGAGTGTATAAGTGTGTATAATGGTAATATCGCGCCTTTTAAACGCCGAAATTGGCTAGTTTCTGTTTACAGTGTAGTATGACACTCACGCACTGAGTCCAAGTTGTTCAATACAGAAGTTTGTCCATACAGCACAGAAGTTTCTGAAAACGCAAGTAATCACGGAATTTAAATGACCATAAAATATCTCTTCGGAACGTGGAACTCACAAAACCACCGTGCCTAAAAGCAGAACAATTACAGCCCGAACAACTTCTACAGATGGTTAGCCCGTGAAGCTCAGATGTGCATCCACAAAAGGTTGCAGACGTCGCACCCGATTTCAAAGTACCACTCAAGAAGATCTCGTCGAAAGCGGGCGTCGGCCGCGGTGAACACGATTCCACCATTGCAGCGCTAACGCTGCCCTGGTAGCAACTCAGTTTCCTCGGCTCGCCGTTGTCGTTTCCATTTCGCTCGGTAAGCTGTGGGGTTGCCAGTGCACAGTTGCTGCGTGCGGTTTCTCACGGAGTGTGGCAGCTTGGGCTGGTTGGTATGCCATGATGATAGTTATAGCGCGAGAACAGAACGATGACACAGACGTTCGTGTCCTTCGTGTCCTTGTCTGTGCCCGGCGAACATGAATTTTCACATGAATGAGATGTCCACGCTGTGCTTAGAAGGTCACCTGCTGTATGGGGTTACGCACAATTCGTGCCATACAAACGTAAAAGTTTTAGATTGAAACTACACTACGCTGGTTAGGTGGCGCAGCTGCAACTAAGAGACATATGTCACTGAAGTCGCTCCCAATGAAGCACGGGCTTGGATGGGACGTAGGTAACGATGTAAACACCGATATTGTTTGTCGGGCCTGATGATTTTTGAAGACGATAGTCTTTTTTGGGGACCTTCGACGCAAAAAAATTGGTCTGTCTGTCTGTCTGTCTGTGTGTACACTTGTCTATTTGTCCACCCTTAAAGGCACCTCAAAAGGCATCGGAGTGACAACCGGATACCCCAAATGGCCGACCCCATCCGCAGCACCCACCAATATTGCTCAAGGTTCAGTGTTCAGATTTATGCAATTGTCAATTATAAAGCAATTATCACGCATATCTGCGGCACAATGATAACATCTCAATATTTATTACGTATATCTTTTTACTATACTCGGGCACAACTTTCTGTGGCAATGAAGGGAAAGCTATTTAGGCGGAGCTAAAGCTCCTGCGGCTGCGGCGATGGCGTAGTGGGTAGAGCATCCGCCTCGCATGCAAGAGGTCCGTGGTTCAAATCCCGGTACCGCGCAGTTCCCAACCGGATTAAAAAAAAAATCCGCGTGTTGATGGAACTGCATTAAGAGGCCTGGGGTGCGGCCTCACCGGCAAACACCGCCGAGAACGCACTCCCTCACCAGAGAAGGATTGGCCACCCTGGTGCAGTATCTGGCCACTACCTCCCACATGCTTACGTCAAATAACTCACGGCCCTCAGTCCCCAGCAGCTGCGAAGCAACTGACCATGGCGGCGGTCAGATCTGCAACGCAGCAGAGGGTGCTAAGAATCTCTGGATCCGGACAGGCCGCCATTGGAACCTGAACTTGGCAACGTTTAATGCTAGAACCTTATCTAGTGAGGGAAGTCTAGCTGTACTATTCGAGGAGCTAGAGGGTGTTAAATGGGATATAATAGGGCTCAGTGAGGTTAGGAGGACAGATGAGGCCTATGCGGTGCTACAGAATGGGCACGTCCTTTGCTACAGGGGCTTGGCAGACAGAAGAGAACTGGGAGTGGGGTTCCTAATTCACAGAAACATAGCTGGCAACATAGAGGAATACTATAGCATTAATGAAAGGGTGGTAGGTATCGTAATTAAACTGAATAAAAGATACAAGATGAAGGTAGTACAGGCTTACGCGCCTACATCCAGCCATGATGACGCTTCAGTTGAAAGCTTTAATGAAGACGTGGAATCGGCAATGAGTAAGGTAAAAACACAGTATACTATAGTGATGGGCGACTTTAATGCAAAGGTAGGGAAGAAGCAGGCTGGAGACCAGGCAGTAGGAGATTATGGCATCGGTACTAGAAACGCCAGAGGAGAGCTACTAGTAGAATTCGCAGAACGCAATAATTTACGGATTTTGAATACCTTCTACCGAAAACGAGAAAACCGCAAGTGGACATGGAGGAGCCCTAATGGCGAAAATAAGAACGAAATAGACTTTATAATGAGTGCACAACCTGGAATCGTGCAGGATGTGGAAGTGATTGGCAAGGTACGATGCAGTGACCATAGAATAGTACGGTCTCGAATTCGCCTAGACTTGAAGAAGGAACGACAGAAACTGATACGCAAGAAGCCAATCAATCAGCTAGCACTAAGAGGGAAAGTACAGGAATTCAGAGTGTCGCTGCAGAACAGGTACTCGGCTCTTAGTGAGGAAACGAACCTTAGCGTAGATACAATCGTCATTCCAGCGTCACAGCACTAAAACGCCGAGCAGAGCTACCCGAACTATTCCATCGTCGCAAACTTGCACGCCTATCACTTTTCCATAAACTTTATCACCACGTGTCACTTCACAGCGATTTCTTCGAGCCACCTGCCGTTATTTTTCCTCGCCGCGATCACCCCTACAAAGTTAAACGCTTAAACTGTAAGTCATCTGCTTTTTCCAAGTCATTCATTCCGCGTACCATAATCGATTGGAATAAACTACCATCACACATTTCCTTAGAAAAAAACGCCACTAAATTTCAAGAACTAATTCAAAATACTGATATCATCTAACTTTTGCTTTTTTACTTGTTTTTCCCTCTTTTCTATAACGTGCAGAGCACACGTGTAGTATTCTTACCTTGTTTCAGCTTATTTGAGGTGGATGAGTGAGTGTATATTTTTTATTCGTTTTTGAGTGTGCGTTTTTTTTTTTTCAAGTGTATTGATTATTTTTTCTTGCATTTTCATAGGTTGTTCACTAGGTACTCATCTGTATTCTAATGATTTGTTGCCTATTCTTTTCTCTATTTTTTGCTGTCTTTACCAATTACTAGTTATAACATATATCTCAACCTTAGTCTGTATTTAATTTGAATTTTTTTTTACTTTTTTCTCGTTTTTGACGTTTATTGTTTATTTTGCTCATGTAACCCCCCTATGTAATACCCTCTTCGAGGGCCTTTAGGGGTATTATGAATAAATAAATAAATAAATAAATGAATGATAATCTAACGAGTATCATTACGGAGTGTGCAGTGGAAGTTGGAGGCAGGGTAGTTAGACAGGACACTGGCAAGCTTTCCCAGGAAACGAAGAACCTAATTAAGAAGCGTCAAATCATGAAAGTGTCAAGTACAACAGACAAAATAGAACTGGCAGAGCTTTCGAAGTTGATTAATAGACGTAAGGTATGCGATGTAAGAAGGTATAACATGGAGAGAATTGAACACGCTCTGAAAAACGGAGGAAGTGTCAAAGCATTGAAGAGGAAACTTGAGATAGGCAAAAGTCGGATGTATGCACTAAGGGACAAAGAAGGCAAAATAACTACCAATATGGATAGGATAGTTAAAATAGCAGAGGAGTTTTACAGAGATCTGTACAGTAGCCGTGACAACCACGGCCTTAATACTATAAGAACTAGCAGTAGCCCAGATGACACCCCACCAGTAATGATAGAAGTCAGGAAAGCTTTGGAGAGCATGCAAAGGGGCAAAGCTGCTGGTGAGGATCAGGTAACATCAGATCTGCTGAAAGATGGAGGACAGATTGTGTTAGAAAAACTAGCCACCCTGTTTACGAGGTGTCTCCTGACGGGAAGAGTACCAGAGTCTTGGAAGAACGCTAACATCATCTTAATACATAAGAAAGGAGATGACAAGGACTTGAAGAATTACAGGCCGATCAGCTTGCTCTCTGTAGTATACAAGCTATTTACAAAGGTAATTGCTAACAGAGTAAAGAAAACATTAGAATTCAATCAACCAAAGGAACAAGCAGGATTTCGAACAGGCTACTCAACAATTGACCACATTCATACTATCAATCAGGTAATAGAGAAATGCTCAGAGTATAACCAACCCCTATACATAGCCTTCATAGATTAAGAGAAAGCGTTTGATTCAGTAGAAATATCAGCCGTCATGCAAACACTGCGGAATCAGGGCGTAGATGAAGTATATATAAACATTCTGGAAGAAATCTACAGGGGATCAACTGCTACCATAGTGCTTCATAAAGAAAGCAACAGAATACCAATCAAGAAGGGTGTAAGGCAGGGGGACACAATTTCCCCAATGCTATTTACCGCGTGCTTACAGGAGGTTTTCAGAAGCCTAGAATGGGAACAGTTAGGGATAAGAGTCAATGGAGAATACCTTAGTAACCTGCGCTTCGCCGATGACATTGCATTGCTGAGTAACTCGGGGGACGAATTGCAACTCATGATTACGGAGCTAGACAAGGAGAGCAGAAAGGTGGGTCTTAAAATTAATCTGCAGAAAATGAAAGTAATGTACAACAACCTCGGCAAGGAGCAGCGCTTCGAGATAGGTAATAGTGCACTTGAAGTTGTAAAAGACTATGTCTACTTAGGGCAGGTAATAACCGCAGAGCCGAACCACGAGACTGAAGTAACTAGAAGAATAAGAATGGGGTGGAGCACATTTGGCAAGCACTCTCAAATTATGACAGGTAGTTTGCCACTATCCCTCAAGAGGAAGGTATATAACAGCTGTATCTTGCCGGTACTTAGCTACGGAGCAGAAACCTGGAGACTTACAAAGAGGGTTCAGCTTAAATTGAGGACGACGCAGCGAGCAATGGAAAGAAAAATGGTAGGTGTAACCTTAAGAGACAAGAAGAGAGCAGAGTGGATTAGGGAACAAACGGGGGTTAAGGATATCATAGCTGAAATCAAGAAGAAGAAATGGACATGGGCAGGGCATGTAGCGCGTAGACAGGATAACCGCTGGTCATTAAGGGTAACTGACTGGATTCCCAGAGAAGGGAAGCGGGTTAGGGGAGACAGAAGGTTAGGTGGGCAGATGAGATTAAGAAGTTTGCGGGTATAAATTGGCAGCAGCAAGCACAGGACCGGGTTAACTGGCGGAACACGGGAGAGGCCTTTGTCCTGCAGTGGACGTAGTCAGGCTGATGATGATGATGATGAAAGCTCCTGCACTCCTCCACAATGTAGTCTGCTTCAGGTCGCGTTTCGAATAACAGCCGCGTTCGTGTAATTGCACTGCACACAATGCTAATTGCCAGCTTACACAGCCACTTGTGAGAGAAATTCGACACAAGCTCCTTCGGCGAGTCGTCGAAATAGCTGAAGGGCGACGCACGCTCACCTAAAACGAAGATGCATTTTGGTTTGGAGGTGCACGTAAAACGTGTGAAGTATTCAGACGCGGGAGAACGCAAAATGACTCTTCGGAAAGCAAATAAGAAAAGGGTATCTCCTCGGCGCATGCAGCGTCTGTTTGTAAACAGCATCTAGTACAAAATAGTGTTGTTGTTCTTGATTATTTTACGCGGAAAACACGGGCGCATTCGTGGCACTATATATCAGAGCGATGGCAAATGCCCACTTTGCCTCCACAGCCTTTCCTTCATTGTTACAGAAAGTTGTCTTTGAGTATGGACAAGGGGTACATAAGCAATTTTAAGGACCGTAGCGTTTATCACGCTGCGCTCAGCATGCAACGTTTGCACGAAAGGCAAGTGTTTCCAACGCTTTGCTAAGACGACACGGTGGTGGCCCCTACTGGTCACCTAGCGTTCTGCGCATACTCACCTCCAAGACGGGCTCGCACGCCACGGGCGTGCACGCCATGCACGCGCCTCGTCTTCCAAGATAACTGCCAGATGGCGCTCATGTCTCACGTGTGGCAAGACTTGATGTGCTCGTTTACCTCCGCTGCACGCTCGAGGCACTCTAACGCAGCGCCTCCAGATTACCATTCACCAATTTTCTTGCCCAGAACATCAAATAAACGTCTTGTTCACTCTCTCCGAACGCAATGCTACTCTATTTTGACGGCATTTTTAGAGTAACATGCCGACATGGGGGCATTTTTTTTTTGTGTATGATAGCCATGCACAACCCTCACACTAAAATTTTATTTATGAACAATGCATAAGGGTATAGAACTGATCAGGATTACCTTGCGCTTCACCTGCACTTTCCTTTCATGTTAAAATGTGTCGTGCAATGTTTTCTCTTCTGTTACCGTTTCTTAGTGAACGCCAACGCCTTAGTCTATATAAATGAAAAAAATAACAAAGCTAGCCCTTTACCAACCGGTGAAAGCCATTGACTCAGCCCATATTGGCTAGGTGGCGGCAAACCAGGCCAAACCTTGGCAGCGAGAACCCAATATTGGATGCACGGCGACGTAACCAGCCCAATAATGTTAGCCAGACTGAACGGCTGACACAAGAGTTGCTCACTTCCGACCAAATTGGCTCGAGGTTGAAGGGCGCAAAGCTGTCCTAAAACCAAATCAACTAACGCTTTTCTCGTTTCCGCCTATATACCGATTTCTCTGCTTTGCTCATACGCAAACGTGTTAGAACATATTTTATTCAAGCACCTTTCGGCTTTCTTCAGGGAAAACAGTCTAATGACTGACAGACAAGACGGCTTTCGAAAATGGCCCGCTGCGGTGGTCTGTGGCTAAGGTACTCGGCTGCTGACCCGCATGTAGCGGGATCAAATCCCAGCTGCAGCAGCTGCATTTTCGATGGAGGCAAAAATGCTGAGCCCCGTGTGTTCAGATTTCGGCGCAGGTTAAAGAATCCCAGGTGCTCGAAATTTCCAGAGTCCTTCACTACGGAGTCTCTCATAATCATATCACTAAACCCCATATATCAATCAATCATCAAAGCTTTCGAAAAGTCTTTTCGACCGTCACACAACTGTTGGAAAGCGTACAGTACAATGCAGCGATCCTAGATAAACAACGCCAGATTGACATTATTTTTCAAGACTTGGAAACAGCATTTGATGGCGTGTCGCATGCAAAACTCCTCTCGAAACTTAAACCTATACTGAAAAATGACGCATTAAGTTCATATATTGAGGCCTACCTCTCTTGTCGAAATCAAATAGTAATAATGCCATCCACTCTGATTCACGACCGGTCAAATCGGGAAATCCTCAGGCTTCAGTGCTAGGGCCACTTTTCTAGTTTTTATAGACAATATTACCCATGACATTCCGGTTACCATTAGGGTGCACGTTGAAGAACCCCAAAGGGTCAAAATTTTCAGAGCCCTCTACTACAGCGTCTCTCATTATTGTATGGTGCTCTTGGGACTATAAACCCCACGTATCTACCTATCTGGCTACTGTTAACTATTTGCGGATGACTGCATTTTTAATCGGGAAATACGTAGTACAGGTGACCAGATTCTCTCAAACGCGGCGTTAAAAAAACATCTCCTTGGTGTCAAGTGTGGTCGATGAAAATCAATAAAAATAAAACGGCAGCCATGACCGTAACACCTAAACGGCATGCTTTGCAAAACACATATTTTATCAGTGGTCAGAAACTATCGTTCTTTACCACTTATAAATATTTAGCGGTTGTATTGAGCGCATATTTTAAAGGAATGAGCATATTGCATACATTTAAAGAAGCCTTACAGAAATAGGGTTTGTAAGACGTGCATTGAGGAAATCTATCGCTAAATTAAAATTGATTGCGTATAAAACTTGTGTACGTCCGATCTTTGAATACTCATCTGTGGTTTGGGATTCGCACAGCCAAATAAAAACTAACACACTTGAATTGATTCAAAGAAAACCAATCCGGTTTATTTTTAATCGTCAAAGCTATCTTACGCCACCCAGTGAACTGTTGAAAACAGCTGGCCTAGATACATTGCAGGCGAAACGGCTACACGTCTGATTGAAGTACATGTTTTTAATTTACCACGTCGAGCAGCAAGTAAACAAAAATGCGTACATGAAATTTGTTCACTGCCGATCTACTCCATGCGAGCAACCGAAAAAAAAAACTGAAGCAGTCTTTCTGCATAACAACGGCCTTTAAAAACTCAGTTTTTCCGCGCAATGTCAATAACTAGAATGCTCTGCCTGGGGATTTGATAATGTGCGAAACTGTTAAGTCGTTCATGGAAAAACTTAGAGACCAGCATCACACAAGACTTTTATCTTCTCTTCACCTTGCCCAGTATTATTTCTTAAGATATTATTTTGCTATGCTTGTGTTCAGGGCTTTGTATTCTGTCTCATTGCTGATTTTTTGCACTCGTATATGGTGGTTCTTTTTTGATTTTTTTGTTTTCTGAGTAGATGCTTGTCGTCGTTGCTGTTGAGTTGGTTTCTTGCTTTTCTTTTCTTCCGTGTGTGCAAGCGAAAATCACTATTATTGTGTAGGTACTGGTGTTTCACTTTTTCTCAATGTTGTAGCTACGCGTGGCAGTATTTCTGAAATGATATTATAGGTTCGGCATCGCTCGCTGGAGATCCCTAACACACATCTACCCGTATTATGGCAACGCAATATGCTTGCCTCAGACAGTAGTAAGATCAGTGGTTTGGTAGATAAAACAGAGGGCACTCTACAACGAAAATTCCGACGTGCCCATGCTACGTCCTTCTTTACGTTTCTCTGTAAAGAAGGTGAATTTCTTTCATTTTTCAATCGTATCACCTTTCATCTGACGGGCTGTAGGCGTAGCCTACATTATTCATTTTTTCTATATTCACTCTGCTGCTTTACAGGCGCTAAAGGTTATGGGTATCTCATTACACGCCTACCTCGCTACTCCGCTACGCTTATTCATCTATAAATTTAGGCCTATATTTCACCCTCACAGTTTGAAACTTGTTTTTTTATATGTTGGCTCTGCCATCAACGTCCCAATAGCTATCTACGTCTGCATAAATTTCAAGTTTTGTTGCAATGTTGAATAAGAAAATACTGTAGAGAAAGGTTTTAAATCTTTCTCGCTCTGCAATGCTACATTGAGTACTTCACGATTGTGCAATGTCGCGTCGTGTCGAGAGGGTAGGCACTAGTTTCAATTCTCAGCCGTGAGCCCATATCATAGGTAATATGTATTTAGGTGATGGGCATAAAAATATTTCAGGCTTGCTACATTTATTGTTAGAGTTAAGTTACACAGTTCCCACAGCTAGAATTTCTCGTCTCAGGTAATGATTGGTCTGCTGAGTATGCAGCGAACATGTATGCTTAAGGAACAGTTCTGAGGTCAGTGCTTACAGATCGAAAAGGCCCGATTCTAAGAAAATAATCTTTAGGCAGACATTGTACAATTTTCTTGTTTGTACATTTTTGTTGGTGCTCTTACAGCACACTATATGCTCAGCTCTGAGCTCAATCTCTTTTTTGCATAGACATATCGATAGAACTTGAGCACTCTCTTTCAAGCAAGCACTCCTGAAATCAATGGGGGTACACGGTGTGAATCTGTCTAAATACTGGATCAATAAAGGTCACATTTTTTACACACTTGCTATTGTGTTTACTTTTTCAGTATACTTGTGCTTGAAAGCTGAAGTTGTTTTCTCCCTGCTACTTTTAGAGGTTAGGACTTGAAATACGTACTATCTTGCAGTGTGGCTGTGGATGAGTCAAGATCATGTATGTTTTAACTACCTGTGCAATTTCGTAGATTTTTTAAATGACTGTAGTGCGCAGGATTTCACTTGGTAGTGGTAGACACTATAGCTATTACAACTTAATTTAAACAAAAGCAGATGTGCTCAAAGAAATCTGAGACCTCTCTCTGCTATATGAAAAAAATAACAGTACCATATTCAATGAACACAATCTTGCTCTTCACGACAGCATTCCAAGTTTGATGAAGTGGTGCTGCAGGTGCTCATCACCTTTATGATTTATTATTTTAGGAGCCTATTGAGCATGTGTGCAAAGCTAAAGCAATCGAGTGCAGCCTTATGAGCTTTGGTGTATGTTTTTTGTAAACTTGTATGAGCTAAACACAGTTAATTAAGACAAAACAATTCTGAGTATACATTGTAAATTGTCTCACAAGGCACAACTATATGTTGGCAATCAACGCATTGAGGGGGTGTTCATATTGTCATGCAATTAATAATTTCTGACAATTCTCATGCCAACTATGAAGTGATCGTGAGTCGTACAGTAGTGGGCAAATTTAAATTGATTCTGGCTCCCAGGGGTTAAAACAAATGACATTGTAGCCTTGAAGGAGAAAAGACTGCCTTCGAAACATTTGCTCTGACACCTCATGTTGACAGATTTTTCATAATTTCAAGCTTACATTTTTTAAGGGTCACTTTAGTTCACTTGCACCGATGGGAACTGGTTCACAGCTGTGCACAAGAAGTTCAGAACTTGTGCAGCCCGAGTTCAGCAGTGTGGCATCACAAGTGAATGACAAGGTGGAATCTTTATTCCTGTTCGCTTAATTTAAAGAGGTGTTATCTTGGCAAAACACGCAGCGTCTGTACAGGCGGGTACGGCACCTACGTATAATGCTATGTTGTTTGTTAAGCTGTGCGTGCAGCTCCACCAAACCAGCGCCGTCAGAGTAGCAGGTACTGGAAAATTATACAGTAGGTTTAGTGCTGTACCTCTCCTGCGCTTTTTGAAATAAATGGCATGCTTTAGAGGATACTATTCCTGCACCACTGAAACGAATTGCGAGGTGCAGCCCTTTGTAAAGCGGATCATGTTGTGCAGGCATATTGAACAAAACAAACACAGCATTGCATGTATGAGGTTCGAGATGACCTGTTGGAGTGGACGTTCAGATGTTTCAACGTGCTTGCAGAGCGGACATTCGGGGGTAGTCATCCTGTCGTTGCATGGCACTCTGGAGAAGCAAGTAACATCACCAGATATCAATGCATGAAATCAATGCATAATCAATGCATGAAATTTTCCAAAGTAAACAAATAAAATCAGTTAACTAGTAAACAGCAGTATTTTATACATATATGCAGTGGTACCTCATAACACGTGTATCGTTCAGGGCTGCTTCTTCACGAGGCATGTCATGTAGCAGGTTCCTTGCCTATTGCACACAGTTGCTTCCATGTCAGGTGGGCCACGAGGCTGTGGCAGAGAAAGAAGTATTTGTGATTTATGTGACGCTTTCTTTGTCACACTATAGCGAAACCACACCCATAATTATGTGATGGTTCTCAAATGCGACTGCGGTAAACTATCAAATAGTAGGTTTTCAGCACTAATATATGGGCTAGCTACGAGGACACATGCGAGGCGACAGTGATTTCTTTGCCTTCTTTCATCGCAACGGCCTGGTTAGTGTTACCTGTCGATAGAATTTCAGAATTACCTATTGAGTCAGCGACTCGTTCCCACGTGAAGCCAAGCCGCAAGTAACGCACCGTTTTTCCGTTTGTAGATTGAGACGTTCAACAATTTTAAAATTTAATACTGCAAAGCGCAGCCACCGTGTGACGCCGACGCAATCATTGGCAAAAAAAAACAACATATGTTGAAATAAACAGACTAGCCCCGCAAGCAACCGTCCTTATAAAAACTGAATTAGTTTTCACTCACCGGCCCGAGCTTGCAACGGGTGTTACTCCGATGAAAGCTTCAACGGTCGCTTCGTTCCCCGGAAGTCACTTGAATTCCCTTCGCGAAAGCATTTGAACGAGTCAAAATAAACAGAACGAGAAACAGCGTGTTGGTCGGCAGAGGCTCGAAACATTTACAGCGAAACAAAACAGTCCGAGACATATCCAAACGTACCGCGAGCCGTTACCTGCCGTCGCTACCGTTGGCCGCCGCGAACTTTGAAATTAGGATAATGATGGTATTAGGCTGCTGCTCACCTAGAGCCAGCTGGAGCAAAAATGATTACAAAAAACTGATGACGCAGCACTTTTTTAAGAAAAACTATTCGCTAGAAGAACAAGTTTTTTTTTTTATGTGTAGCGATAGGCAAAGATGTAATAGTTTGATCATTTTAAAATTGAAACTTGGCCCCGACGAGGGCGCCCCTATAAGAATGTGCAATAGCGCGAGTACCGAGAGAGGTTAGTAGATCTACTCTGGGTGTTTGAAGCAGAAACGCGCCGCGGTTGATTTTTCCGCCCCCTACAAGTGATCACTTGAACTCGAGAGTTTCCAAGGCCTGGCGCGCCTGCGAGTATACGAGAGGACCGGCGCCTTGCGTGGCAACGCCAAAGTGACGCGACCAAATAAACGCCAGTGAACACGCGCATCGCGTCATGTAGAAACGTATTGGCGCCTCGACTGTGGTATGTAGTCATCTTCTCACATGACAAACATCTTATAATTATTACGTTTGTCACATAACTTCGTCATCCATTGGCGTCACGTAGAACCAAGGTTGGCATATATGAAGCTACCGAAATGCCCGCGAGCGAATCAGTATGGCTTGTAGTCATATTCTTACACAACACGCATGACGACTCGTGATCATCACGTTTGGATGTGTCATTTACCTATGTCGTTCGTTCGCGTCGCGTAATACCGAGTTTGGTTCATGTGAAAGCTAGCGAAAAGGCCATGAGCGCATCATGAGAATAGCATGTAGTCATGTTGTTGCATGACACGCATATCGTGTTTACCATGTTTTCACCTGTGTCATACCTTTGTCAACCATTCACGCCCCGTAATACCAAATTTGGTATAAGTGAAGCTAGCGAAACAGCCGCCAGTGCATCATAAGCGTGGCATGTAGTGTTGTTGCTACATGACACGCATGCCATGATTATCATGTTTGCACCAATAACAAACCTTCATCATCTATTGACGTACCGTAATACCCGATTTGGTACATGTGACGCTAGCGAAACGGCCGCGAGTGCATAATGACCGTGGTATTTAGTCATGTTTTGGTACATGACACGCATGCCTTTATTTTCATGGCAGTGTGTGTCGCTTGTGTTAGCCACACAATCATGTCATACCATACCAGTTTTGCAACATGCCATGTGAACGAAGCCACCGCAAGAGGGGCAGGACAATGAAACGCAAATCATGACATTTTTGGCATACATATCATGATTTTCATGTTATCATCAGTCAAATACGTTCTTCACACAGTCACGTTTTGCCATACCAAGTTTGGTATCGATACCATTATCAGAACCGCCTTGAGAGCTAAAAGTTGTAGGTGGCTAGATAGATAGATAGATAGATAGATAGATAGATAGACAGATAGATAGATAGATAGATAGATAGATAGATAGATAGATAGATAGATAGATAGATAGATAGATAGATAGATAGATAGATAGATAGATAGATAGATAGATAGATACGCTCAAAGTCGCCGAAGTTCGCTCTGAAATGCTTCACAATTAAAAGCCCGGTACAGCAACAACACAACTTACAATCTTATTATGTGAAACAAGGGCATATATTCCACTGGTCCAGACAAGAATGCTTCGTTTTCTTGCATGGTATATACTTGGCGCTGTATTTTCTAGTTGTGGCAAGGCAGCTATTTGGACTTGTTGCAATCGCCTAATGTACAATGCCGCAAGTTACAAAAAAAAAACAAGAATAGAGAAACGAACAAAATTCACAAGCGTTTATTCTGTGTGGCTTTATGCTTTGCGCCCATGTTTATTCGCACTTCTGAAATGTGAACAGCTTTGTTGTTTCGAGCTAGTGGCCAGTGGACTGAGAAACGAGCATCTTCTCATGAAATTTCAAGGGTACTTGTCGCTTGATTAGTTGCTATACTCCGCGACATCAGCTCTTGGAATTAGAGGGAAGGCTACAGAGCCAAATTCCGCGCGACCCAGTCGAATGTACCCTTTCCCCTCCTATACTTTTCTCCTCCTTCTTTACCTCCCCCTTCCCGATCCCCGCGTGGGGCAGTGCAACGCCACCTAGACTACTGAAGGCCCCCGCACTCCTCCTTTCCAGCCATGTGACGTCGCCCTACTCTGACCAGGGAAGCAAGCCGCCGCTCCTCAGGCAATGTTCGGGCGACCTGCGTGAGATGGCGCTAGCTGCAACTTCCCAGCATTCCTCGCTTTTACTGTTTTGGTGTTGTCGGTGCTGTGTTGCTAGAGAGCTCCTCACTGGCCACGTGTGCCATTTTTCTTCGCTGTTTTTCGTGTGGTGCTAAATATTTTTGTTTTTTTGTGCCTGTCTGCCACATATGCGGAAGGATGGGACGTTGCTGTGCACCGAACTGCAAAGGAAATTGCGACACTGGCCCAAAAGAACGACTGTTCGAGTGGCGTCGCGGTCCTGAGCGGAGATCACAATGGCAGCGAGCTGTGCGGCGCAGCGACATTGATGTTGCAAAGCTTAAGGATCCACTGGTAAGTAGTGCTTTTTACTTATGTCACCTAAAAATATTTGGGCACAGAAGATTATTAGGAATGTAACTTTTCGCAAAAACGTGGCTGATAGTAGGACGTATCAATGTGGGAGGAGGGAGCTTTCTGTTAGCATATTTTCTACGTGGTACCTACAAAATATTAGGGAATTTGCGCATATTACATGCACGCGACTTACTGCCATGTGGTTGTTTTCTTACAACTCGTTGTTGAGCTAGTTGGAAACTCGTCATGTAGGTACTCAGCGCAACTTCGTGTTCCTTTGAAAAATACGCTCACATTTACACACACATCCACGTACAATTGACGTGCGTTTTTCAAATGAGTGCCTGTTTTTCGAGGAAATACGAAGTTCCACTAAGTTCCTGCAACATGGGTTGTTATTTCGCTCACAAGAATTGCAAGTGTTAACGTGAGAAAGGCTATATCAGACCAGGGTTGAGGCATCACTTTGTTTGGTTGCACGCGTCAGCCCAATTTTGTTTACAACGGACTCTGTTGCTGCACCCTGCCAGGTATGAAATAAGATGCCGCAATTTTTAATAGCGACGCCTAAACTGTCCTAGTATAGTTACATGTGCACAGAGGTACGAATAACGTGGAAACAAACTGATTTTAATTTATGTTTTTTGTGCAGGTATACGAATGTCTCTTTAAAGAAGAATATCTCCGCACAACGACAAAATATACAGATTGCGACGGTCGCACTATTGAAGTCAAGATGAAATTGACGCGACTCACGCGCGATGCTGTACCTACAATTTTTCCGGACAGCCCTGACTACCTGTCGGATACTCAGCAATCGAGAGAAGAACCAGGAATGAATAAAAAACGAAGAGAAGATGAGCAACTTCGGAAAGCTATTGAGGAGTCCATACTGGCGCACAAGAAGGAGTTGGAAGAAAACAAGTTAACATGCCTAGATGATTGGTCGGTTGTAAACGCCGATGGCCATGTGATCTTTACGCACATCGAGGCAACAATAGAAGAAGCTCCAAATCTTATTCCGTCTATAGTCATATCATCGGATATGTCTGTGCGCGTCTTTGTGGGAGGTGCTCGCCTTACGTCAGACGAACGGCTTGGCATTCCAGAAGCAGTTCACGACATGCGTGTGCTAGTGCAACTTCTGGACGGCGTACAAGAGTACTGTCGTAGAAGAGAATTAGGAAAAAATTAAAAAGTAAATGGAGTGTTAAAGCTTATGGTTTCCCTCCTCGAGGATATTTCTATGGATGAAATATCCTCGCCTCAACTCACCGTCGTCTCGTTCGCTCATCTATCAGCTCTGCGCAGAAGCAGTCGCGAGCTAAGAAACCTACGCAAATAAACACTGGTAACCTTGGCGGTGGAGTTAGAAGCTTTGGCGCCTTTGGGATAGTTTTGGCCTCTCGCCTTCGTAACAGTGACGGCAGCGGTGAGATCGGTTGGCGTCAGCGACATCGATGCGGTGAGTACCTGATGTTTTCCCCTCAGTTCACCAAACTGCTCTAGCACAGGTTATAGTAGTTTATACAAAGCCTGTGTGCAGCATTACAGTGAGCTTTGATCGTTTCAAGCTAAGTCAAAGCGCTTTGAAATCAAAGTAATGGGAAGGGTGTGAACATGGTAGTGTTCAAAATTGCTTGCGCGTCTTGCTAGTAGACTTATAGTGGGTACGGCAAGTAGATTGTTAACAGGGGCAAACAGCAAGGTGTTAGTGTGAACGATGGAGTACCATAAGGTGAAGGAACTCATGGAAACTGGTGAGAAACTCGGCATTATTTTGGGCCGTGCGAAACGAAAGCAAGCAATCCTCGAGATCATGAAGGATTAAGGAGTGTCGGTTGAGGAAGTCGATGAGGCCTGGGGGATATCAAAGCACGCTGCGAGGAGGCTGAAAGGCGCGAACGTCCTGAGCGTGAGGATGCCGAGGGACAGGAGCGTCTCGAGTTGAAACGAATAGAATCGCCCATCCTACAGTGTTCGCAGGCGCCTAGCGTAGCTTCTGCAACAGTTCAGGTCAGCGGTCCTAAAATTAGGGACCAACTGCCACTGTTCGTAGTAGGCGAGGACATAGCGAAGTATCTCGTCAAGTTCGAACACATCTGTGAGCGAAATGCTTTACAGCGGTCTCTTTGGGTGCAGAACCTGTTAGCTCTTCTTCCCGATGAAGTGTCCTACGTGATAGCGTGCTTGTCGAGAGAAGCGTTTGAGAGCTATGACGAGGTTAAAGAAGTGCCCTTGAGACGTTAAAAGTTGTCACCCGAGGCTTTCAAGCAAAGGTTCCGGTATGCTAAAAAGGGGAACGAGTCACATGTTGACTTCGCGTTCCGTCTTAAAGCCGATTTATTTGAATAACTCAAGGGCGAAGGTGTTTATGACGATCGCGATAAAGTGGTAGAATGCATTGCATTGGAGCAATTCTACCGCTGCTTCAAGGAGGATGTCAAGCTTTGACTGTAGGACAAACTTCATGAAGAACAGGTAAACAAGGTGGCAGAGTTAGCTGAGGAATTTTACACTTGCTGAGAGTTGCATAGCAGGGCAGTACGCTTTGAAAGGATGAAAAGAAAGGGGGCTTTTAAAAGAAACCTGATCAACGGAAACCCGCTCCGCACGTTATTTCAGGAAGACCCGTCTCTTACGGAGGAAACTGTAGGGGAAGGGCAAACGGAAGCGGAGAAATTAAGTGAGGTTTCTCAACAACGCACTGATACCACACGGGCGTTTGAATCACGGAAGCCGCTAATCTGCTACCACTGCAAAAAGGAGGGGCACATCGCGATAAACTGCAAGCAAAAGTTTGCTTTCGCAACAATCCGAGAATCGGAAAAGAACATGCGGTTGTTAAAGCGGTATCTCTAAGAAATTAGTGTGAATGGGAAAACGTGTCTACAGTTTTGAGACTCAGCGGCAACCATGGACGTTTTCCATCCTTCGTTGGTGTCTCCGGATGACTTTACAGGAGAATGCACGTGGATCAGACAAGTCGCCGAGGAGCAGAGTGCTTTCTTACCAATCTCTACGGTTGTCATTGAAGGCAGGCCTGTTCGGTAAGCTTCGCACCGAAGCGACTGTGTCTGCTGTGCTTCCCAATCATTTTCCTTATCTTTTTTTCTAATAACTCAGAGCAGCTTCTCAAAGAACAGGGTAAATTGTTCTTCTCCAACTTAGCGTACATGGCCCTTACGCGATCGCAAGTGCGGAAGCATTCGCAGGTGCTTGATCTTGTGCAATGTGGTTAAGCACCAAGCTCAAAAGCTGCTGATCTGTGTGACCTTGGCGGCGAGTCGACGGAACCTCCGACAGAAAATCCCCGTGTGAGTCATTTGAGCAGTCACTCTAGCGGCCCGTCGGCGAAGCGACTGGCGCGGTCTTTGTCGGCGGAGGAGACATGGCGCCATTGAGTTGAAGCGAGAGGGGTGCAACGCTCTCGCCTGTAGCGGAAAGTTGGAGTGAGCGGTCGAGGGTTGATGGAGAAACGCTCATTTGAGAGCAGCGTGAGGACCTCTCCATCAAAGCGCTCATTAAAAGCGTAAAGATAAGAACTAAGAAAAAGAATCTTTCTTGTTATGACAAATCAGGACTTCTTTATTGTAGTTGCACAGATGTGGAACGTCGCAAGTGTGGGCAGCTCTTGGTACTACATAGGTATCGTCGCCTGCAAGTGGCCAGTTACTGAAGAGGAGCATTATACTCCAACAGTACAACTTTGGCGTTCACTACAAAAAAAGGAAAGCTAGACGCTAATGCAGACGCATTGAGGCGTACGTTTTAGTTAGTACCTTTTCCATCTTTCAGTTTTTCGCTGGGGATTAGGGGCAAAATTTTGTCCTCATCACGGCCTTAACTGAGCGCTCTTGTTCAGAGTGATCTTAAAGGGCCTACTTAATGTTGTATTCTATTTCATTACGCTGTTGTACGTGTAAAAAATTTGAGTTCTCAATTTCAGAGTCTTGTGTCCCGCATGTGCTTTTTGATGTAGAAAGAACGAAATTGCGATAGACACGTAGCTGGGTATATGTTGTACCATACTTTGTCTGGTGTTCTGTCGGGGAACCTAGGGCACTTGCTTGTGTCGTGTGTCGTCTGTTGTCGAACCGTTCTTGACAAGTTGCAGTACCATCGACAAGTGCTGAGACCAAAATCGTCAAAAGAGACGAGTGAAGCTGGTCGACAAGTCGTGGCGACAAGCCAGTGGAGCTGGGATCCGTCCTCAAGAATAGGATGTGTTCATGTAACTGAGCCTAGAACTACATTCTCTTCATGGCCCTGGAGGCAAACCTGGAAGGACCTGGCGAACCAGCGCACCTGGCATCAAAGCCACGTGGAAGCAGCTCGTCTTTCCGGTGCCCTAAAAACAGCCCTGCGGCCCGTCGCCAGCGGTAGACCTATGTGTCAGAGAAGTCTCTCGTTGCTTCGAGTCTCCAAACAGTCGGCGTGCCCAGTGGCCTTGGCAGTGGTGAGTTTCGTGGTGCCCATTATAACCTCCTCGGCGGTGTGCTTCGTAACAGCGTGCGAAAAAAAGACACAGCTCGGCTCTCCGAGTCCCTAAATTGTCAGCCCTAGTGTCGAATTTGTAATGCCTCTACTTCTATGCTGAACATGAACCTTGTCTTAACTCAGCGTCGTCTCGTCCGCTCGTCTATGAGCACTGCGCAAAAGCAGTCGTGAGCTCAGAAACCTACGCTAAAAAACGGCTGGTGACCTTCGTGGTGGAGTTCGGAGCAGTGGCGCCTTCGAGACCGTGTTGGCGTCTCACCTCGTTACAAGCTTCAGGGAAACCTACTTAGCGCGATGTATTTCTTCATAGTAGTTTGACTATTCACTTCACCGAAATAATTATTCCCAATAGATTGGCAAGGCTATGGCGTCAGCTGAGCGCTGTTGGTATATGTTTGCTAAGAAGGCATGGTCAATAAAAATTCCGCACTTCCCATGTACCTGGGAATCAACGTTATGCGAAGCATGCGAATGGAAGGTGGCTCTGTTTCAATATTTTTTTTTGCGATACGTCTTGAATTGACGCTAAATATATGTACAAATGTTGTCCGCACAGACATATGTTGAAGAGTTGGAGATGTTTATATAACTAGTTATTTGCACTTGCGCAACAATGCCAACTGGAACATGCGTATTACCAACACCACAAGCTGATACGAAGCGCTGATGCTCGCGAAGATGCTGGCCCTGGACACAGCTACATCAGTCAACTTGAGCGCATGGCAACTAACAACATTTGACGTTAACCCGACCTGAGAGCTGTATCAAAGGAGTATGTATGTAATGATTAAAAAAAATGTGTAGGCAGCACTGCAACCACTATTGACGTTGCACGAAAATTAGAATGTACTTTAAAAGTAGTTCCAAGACCTGGCGTAGCTCTGCAGTGAAACGCTTCATTGCTACGCAGAATGCTTGGGTTCGATTCCAGCTGGCACCCTGACTATTAGTCTGTGCATTCGTCGGGTCGACACTACCGGTGCCGGGTATCTCTTAACGCTCGCGCGTTTCGATTCCCTATGTGTGTTCTTGTCATTTCATGATAATAAGTGTTTATCATGAGTGGCACATACCCGCATACCAGGGGCACATACCTGCCCGTTGGTTTGTGCCACTGTCTGGCGGAGAGTGTTTGGTGACGTACGCGACGGGCTTGTGACGTTATTCATGTCCTGACCAGCGTGTCTTATTCGTCAAACAATCTTACCCTCCCGTGGTAATTTTGGTTCACGACAAGTTAAGGAGCTGACCACAAGGGCACCCAAACGTCAGCGGGTAGATAGATAGGAACATTGATAGATAAGCTCAGAGTCACCGAACTTCACTAAGAATTGCTTCGCATTGAAAAAAAAAACTGAATTCACAAGTGCATTTATGTTGACTTCTGTGGGGCTGACGTCTTCTTGCGCTTGCTAAGGTGCCCACAGATGCTACTGGAACACCGCACAGACGACGTGACGTGAATGAATACCTATTGAGCAGCACTGCCTAACGTCTTGGCATGACGGCGGCCATGGTGCGGCTTAGCCTCGGTGTGAGAGTGGAGCCATCTAGGCTTGAATAAACAAACCAGCTGCTGAAAATCGTCTATGAAGAGTAAAGCGATGATCTTTAGAGTCATTCCTTCTTTTGCAGAAAACACCACTAAGGCCTCTCAAATTTCCCATGGATTTGATTGCCGTAGTTTTCTGTACCAACATTTCGATCTTCTTTCTCTATATCTTTTTTTTATTTCTATGTTTGTCTCGTTGTGTCGCTGTGTGTATTTTTATCTCTTTCTCTTATCTAATTCTAATTATAGCGAAAGGTTAGCTAGTTGGTGGTTCATACTTTGGATGCAACATTTCCCGGTATGTGCCTGAAGGCGAGCAGATAAGGTGCGTGTCTGATTTTATAGATGTATCCACTCAAACGTTGTTAGCTAGGCGAAGGCTCTCCCCTGACAAGTTGGTCGTCAACTTTTTACAGGGGAATGGGCTTAGGGTTTGTTTGTCGGATAAGGAAGGAATGTTTGTGGTCATAAATGAGGGCGTTTTCAATTAAAAATCTGAGACAGCCGTATCGAAGAATTTCAAAAGAGTGGACGTTAAAACAGGGAAGGTGAAACAGCAGGCTATTGCTATGCTGCAAGATAGGAATCTGTCCGGTCTTGTTAGTAGAGTAAAAAAAGGCAAAATAATTAAACTTGCAAGTTTTTTTCTCAGTGAAAACCGATAAACTTATTCCCCCTTGATAGTCATTGTATCGGAAAAAGGGACTTGGCTGTCTGAGATGTCATGTTACTTGCAGATGCACCTGGAAGCCCTCAGTGTAATGGACCCTTTTGTAGTAAAGAACTCTGAAGGCGTAGTGGATTTTCTCAAATCTAATAACGCGCGTTCCTGTTCGGCATTCATCACCGACATTGAGGACGTGTTTTACTTATTACCGCATATTGAACTTCTGCAGACTGTTGCAGAAGTGATAAGTGGTTGAGGACAATAATGAAGCTAAGTTCGTTAACAGTTGCGGTGTTTCCTTGGAAAGCTTTCTGACGTTTTACTTGCAGTAATTGTGTGTGGAGTGGAAAGGGGGCTTTTATGTCCAGAAATCTGGTGTTTGCATCGGTTCTAAGGTGGCACCACTTTTAAGTATTATTTTTCAGGGACAACTTGACAGGTTTGTTGTCGATAAATGGATGAATATGTCCTGCCGCATTTTTCGGTATGTTGATTATTTCCTTATTGTAATGAAAACCGACAGTCAGCATAGCTTGAGAGCTGACATATTAAACTTATTTAAGGATTCTGGCCATAGGCTCATGTTCCCCTATGAGCTGCCTGAGAAAGGAAAGCTTCAGTTTCTTGACATTGAAATGCGGTTTCACGAGGAACATTTGTGTTGGCGGTACAAGCACCGATCCGTAAAAGGTATCTTGCTCTTCACCTAGGCTATTTTAAGATCGTTAAGTCCGGCATTATTTACGCTGCACTGCGGGGTGCGCTACTGAAAACGTGTACACATGCGTTGAAGGAAAATTTCAAGAGCCAAATTGACAGGCTGAAGTTGGCAGGCTACCTTGATGCGGAAATCTTGGGGAGTTGTCAAAAGCTAATCAAGTGGGTCCAGGCATAAGTGATATTCACAGGAGAACAAAGCGCATGCGCAATGAAAAAAAAACAGTTGTGGTACTCTACGTGCAAAAGTTTTCACATGGTCTGAAAAATGTGGCTAGTTGGTATGGAGTACGTGTGGTGATGTTCACTCCCAAGAAGTTGTCCTTCATTTGCTCCTGCGTACATAAAAAAAGTTCGGGTTTACGAAAGACCAGCTGGTACTATCCGGAGAAGAGAAAAATAGAAATGTTCAGTGTAAATCATGTGTTGTATATATGTTGTCACTGTCATGCGGGGGGGGGGGGGGGAGGGGTTTACATAGGACAAACCGGTCGGTGCAATAAAGTCAGACTAAAAGAACACTTAACCTCTTTAACCGCCGCTGGCGGGTTGCACCTGCCAGCTCATTGTAGGTAGTGTGGCTGCCAACCTTCGGCAGATAAAGCCACTTGTTCGGACATCGGGACAAGAGCACCAGGGAAGTGATGGAGGCTTTTTTCATTGGAAAGGAGGGGGAAAGGTGTGTAAGCAAGCCGTCCATGGCCCTTGGTGTAGAAGAAGTTCGGTACCTGGGTTCAGCGCTGCCATGTTAAAGTGACTGTTAGTTTGTTGGGACTGTCGCATACGTTTTCGGCAAGTAGGAAGGTGTTTTTTTTGTTTTTTTTGTGGTTGTTACACACGTATTGATGATCATTATAATTAGGCTTTTTTAGTATCTTGTTTGCATTGATGCATTGATGCGCAGACGCCTTTGGTTTTCCACGTGACTGGCTGGAATGCTTGATATATGTCTCTGTATCTTTCATTAAAGTTTAGTTGTGAGTTTAGCGCGGTGTTGTCTCTTCCTCTGTCCTTGTTTAAACTTTTCCGGTGTTCTTACTTCCCAAGTACTTATCTATTTCCTTCTATTTCTACCCTTCTAAGTCTGCGTCTTTATTCAAATGATTTCTTTGTGTTTTTCCTTTCTTCTTTTGATAGATTCATTTTCATTTGGCACTCCGATGGGCTGTACCATGTGAAAATTATCCAATTACGGTGGCACATACCCGCCTGAGAAATTTTCCAGCACGAATCAATCATTAACAGCGAATCAAATATCAACCTGAGGAGAACGAAGAATCCCAGTTCGTTTATGAAGATAGCGCATACCTTCTCATGAGAATAATAGTGTTACGACAAGCACAAGTTCCAGGTAGCTTAAACACCTCTAGTGTTAGAACAATCACGCGGGATCTAAACACGTGAAACCCAGCACTGGGAAACTTTACGCTGTGTAGTGGGCTAGTGCCTCGTAGCCTTGTGCAACACACTGGGATACACTGTATTTTAGTGCTTTCAGTATAGTGCAGTGCGCTCAAGGGCACTGGAGAGTACACAAAGCGACCTTATTTCAGGAACGGACAGCACGAATCCTGCAACTACTCTTAATAAATGAGAAGCATAACTTAGCGAACTTCGGCGATATTGGGCGTATCAATTCTTCTACCTATCTAACAGCTTATGACTTTAAGCTCTTCTGGGCATTTTGGTAATGGTATCAAAATCGATATTTACATGGCATAACATTACTGTATGAGGAGCATAAGTGATTAGTCGTAACATGAAAATCATGACATAGATGTCATGATTTACATTACATGCTTTGCTGCTCTTGCGGCATTGTTTCGTTCGCATGGTATTTTACAAAAGTGGTATGGTATGACATGAATGCATGGCGAACACAAGTGACATACTCTAACAGGGAAATCATGACATGCATGTCATTATTTTTATGTTATGACTAGTCATGACTACATGCCACTCTCACGGTGCACTCGCAGTTGTTTCGACATCTTCCCAAATACGATTACGATATTATAGGACGTGAATAGATGACGAATGTATGTGGCTGGCGCAAACAAGATAACACTGAGGTGTGCGTCATGTAACTACATGACTGAACGCCATGCTCACGATGCGCTCGCGGCCGTTTCGCTAGCTTCACACATACCATATTCAACATTACGTGATATCGATGGATGGCAAAGGTATATGACTGATGCAAACATGAGAATTCTGACTTGAGTATCATATAAAAACATCACAATAAACCCCGCTCATGATGCGTTCACGGTCATTTCATTAGCTCCATATAGACCAAATATTGTATTACGTGACGTGAATCGATGACTAAGGAAAATACCAATTCCACAAATGTTAATTATGACACGTCTGTCATGTAACAATGTGACTACATGCCACACTCATGATGCTCTCGTGGTCGCTTCGCTAGCTTCACATATACCAAATTTCGTACTACAGGACGCGAACTGAAGACGATAGTAAACGAAACATGATAATCATGACATGCGTGTCTTCTAAAAAACAACTTGACTACGTGTCACAATCGTGATGCACTTGCGGCCTATTCGCTTGCATCGCGTACTATCAAATTTAGTATTATGACCCGTGAACCGATGACGGAGGTATGTTACTGATCCAAATACCATAATCATGAGAGGTGTGTCGTCTAGAAACATGACAAGCTGCGCTTATAGTTCCCTCGGGGCCATTTAGGTAGCTTAACATATGTCAAGTTTGGTGCTACGTGACACGAATGAACGACGATGTTTAATGACACGCCCAAACATGATAATCACAGCTTGCGTGTCATGTAACAAACAACATGACGACATGTGACATGCACGATGCGCTCGAGGCCAAATCACTAGCTTAACGTATACACAATGCGGAATTACGTCACTTGAAAATATGACAATTGTTTGTGAATGTTGGAAACATGGTAATCATGAGATGCGTGTCTTGTAAGAACATGAGAACATGGCACACTCATGATGGGCTCGTGGCTGTTCCGCTAGCTTTACATATACCGAATTTGCTATTACTGGACAATAATGGATGACAAAGATATGTGACTGATGCAAACACAATAATCATGAGACGCGTGTCGTGTAACAGCATGACTACTTGCCTCACTAAGATGCACTCACGGTCGTTTCGCTGACTTCGCATATAATAAACTTGGTATTGGGTGACGCCAACGGACGAAGAATGTAAATGACACGCCCAAACATGATAATGATGACGTGCATGTAAAGTACTAGCATTACATGTCACACTCATGATGCACTCGTGGCCGTTTGGTTAGTGATCACACATACAAAATTTGGTATTACGGGACGTGAATATATGACTAAGGCACGTGACTGATGAAAACAAGGTAATCATTAGATTCGTGTCTTGGCTACATGCCACACTCATGGTGGGGTCGTCACTGTTTCGCTAGCTTGACATACATCAAATTTGGTATTACGGGATGTGAGTGGATGAAAAAGGTATGTTACTAGTGCAAACATGACAATTGTGAGGTGGGTGTCATGTAACAACATGGCTACTTGCTACACTCAGAGCACGCTTGCAGCCGTTTTGCTGGCTCGATATATACCAAAGTTGATATCGCGTGACGTGAATAGATGACAAATATGTAGATGGCACGTTTAACATAATAATCCTGGCATGTGTGTGTTGCAAAACATGACTACATGCTAAGCTTGTACCATGCTCGCGTGCGTTTCGCTAGCTCCACATGTACCAAATTTGGTATCACGTCACGGGACTAGGTGAAAATGGTAAATGTTACGTCCAAACATGATGATCACCACAGGAAAATCACCTACAGCATAATCATCTACGTCTACCTCGTAACGTTTTACTTCTTTAAAGTGCCATATCAAGCTTCCTCATTCGTGCTTTGCATGTTATTGATTCTCACTCTACTTGGGATCTGCCAATTTTTACACCAGCCCAAACCAACCGAGAAGTTTTCCAAGCTCTACCACGCCACTTTCACGGCACGACTGTAACAGCTCTTGTGGGCAAACTGTGATCGCATAAAAAAGCAAATGCACGAAGCCATTGTTTTAAGAACGAGTTACAATGTAGTACTTGGCTTTGATGCTTGCTTTTTATAAACATTATGACATTTCTATGTGCAGAGCACTTTAAGGGGTCAGGCTGCCGTAGGCTTTGGTATGCTTTAGTGACATTTGCCTGGCGTACCACCTACGGCGACACGGTGAACGGCGCCCCGGTGACGTGAAGACAGGGATTCTACTTTTGTCGTCAGCTCGGCTCTAGCTAAAACAATAGCATAATAATTAAACTTCGCTGTTATCACAAGGCGTTCCTCAATTACTAGCTCTATTTGGTCGCAATGAGTGTTCTTTAAGTGAGTGCTGGCATTACAGCAGCTATGTTAAGAAACAATGAAGCTTAACAGATATTCTTTATATTCATAGCTATTGTGGTAATAATCATGACCGCGAGTTTGTAGGGTTTTCAATAAGTTAGATGGCGCTGAAACAGTTTCCGCGAAGTGACGAACTTCCTGCTAGGCTAGTTGACTAGTCTTCGTTGTTTTCAATGCAAAGTGCGAAAAATTTCAGAACGCATTCGCAAAAGTGAACGCTTAGTAAACAGACATAACTTGAATTAAAATACATGCCTCACTCCTAGTTGTAGTCCTATGGGCCTGTCTACAGAGTTCTCGGCAAAAAAAAAAACTTGATAACTTCGTCGACCAGCGGGTTACTGCAGGGAAATACCGCACATTTATAGGGAGTATGGTGCATATTAAAACCTAATACATACCATCAGCTCCGAATGAGACGCGCGCCGCAGTGAACGTTTACGTTTAAAGGTTAATGCAGTTTTCCGATCATGAGCCACAACCACGCTTTCCATTATGCAGCGCTGAATATTTGGGTATGAGAGCCTGCCGTTGATTATGATAGGATGGCGCCCGCTGTACAGTTCCTAAAGCCTTATCAGCACGTTCCACTGTATGTGTTTCAATTGACACCGCTGGCAGCTTATAAAGAGTCTCACCATTGTTTCGGTTCCATGCGGCTTCATTTGATGATAAAAAAGCGCTGGCGTTATTCACTCTTTTTGTCCATGTGTCACTCTGCGCTAAAATGTTTTATGCCAGAGCGATAGATGTACAGCATGTTAGAGGACGTTCAGTAAATCTTACGGGAGCGACAGGCAACTTTTTTACACAAAAGTCACAAATTTCTATAACAGCGGGGAACGCTGGCCAAATTGACAGCAGGACTGTGTCATCAGCAACAATACTGGCTGAAAATACACCGAAGCCCAAAGTGTGTCTTGGTCCTCGACTTTACTGCTTAACCCAGGAGTTTGTTAATAATTATCACACAATTCTAGCAATCACGTACAAAATACGCAAAAGACCGGATTTTCCCAGACTCATTAAAAAGTTTTTCATCGACACCGAAGTACCAGTAAAGTCTACCTTGCTTTTGTCTCTGTGACCTTGCGCGCACTCTTTCGATAGCCACAGGCCTCACTCTACAGAAGCCAGCGTAAAGGGCCAGCCCAAGCTAGTCAAGGCGGAAATTATAGCAGTCAGAATATACATATACAACAGCACAACACACTTCTTCCTAAGACCATCCCTCAAAAGGACGTAATGGTAAGCTATGAAGATGACCATGGTTTCCTCCAGCTCAAATTAGGTTCCAGGACCTTGCACTACATGGCCCTTTTCACACTACACAATATCTTGACAACCAAAAACTGATTGAGCACGCCAGAATGATCGAAGCAGCCAGTGGTCGTTTGTACTCAGGTCCCTGCATGATGGGTCTTAGACAGCAAAACAAATCAAAGATGTGCTAAAACTATCGCAAGCTTGATGCATCGAAAGTGCATCCACCATGCGCGTGCGCATAATCACTTACAAACGTGCAATGGCTGTGTGGTGGTCTCAAAATAAATTACACAACAAAGAGACTACACTGACAAAATTCAAAACTGCACTTTCCTATCATGAAACGCTTTTAATTGCGAGCATTATGCGTCTGCCAGTCCTGTATGCTAGACCAGCTGTTCTTATTCTAACATGGGCTTTCTCTTCCTTGCGCCACTGCCTGGGCGCTAAAACCTTGAAGTCGATTTTCGTCGCAACACACGGCTACCGCTCAAGTTCGTGAAGTTCTGGTTGGCGTGGCTGGCTGCATCGACGTGGTCTGTCTTGGTCACGCTGCGACTCGTCTCGCAGATTTTCTATAGTCATGTCTGGTAGGTGGCATGGCTATTTCGTCGCCTGTCTCGGATGTGCTGTGGTGTGGCTCGGAATGCTGCCGATAACCATATCTCTAATTCGTGGTGCTGACTGTGTCGTTCTGGTCACACGGTTGAGCTGACCGCATGCACTTTGTGGTCGCACGTATGGTCGAGTTTGGGATTCACTTTTTTTGTTTTCACCAAAAGCCTGTACATACAAACTGGAGGAAGGTCACGAACGATCTTGGACCTTTCTGGGCACCCCACCAAGATCGACAGGATCATAGAAAGTTGCCTTGGTTGTGGTGCTTTGCTTTCCAAACTTGTCGACATCTGGTCATAGCGACGCATGCCGTGTGAGAAAATTCTGTCTTGCGGTACACGCGGCCGGAGGGCAACACAGTGGAAGCCTGAATGAAGCAGTGGTTCTGGGGAACGAGCTCACAAGCCAGGGAACAGAAATGGCGGATATCGGTTTGTTCTGGCTGGGGCTTGTGGGCGTTATGTTCGTCTGGTGGTGGGGGAGCCATGAAATCTGAAAGGTGGTGCAGAGAAACCTGCTCGCGGCTGGCATTGGTGTCCAGCAGGCCTCCTTCCACATGCGCTACTTTGTCTTCGCTAGGTCTTTGAAGAACAGATTCGCAATCTAAGCTCTTCCTCTTATCGAAAAAGACCTGGTTGGCGGAGGGTAAGGCTGGACCGTCGGGACGATGTCATTCTCGAGCATGGCTGCCAGGAGATGCACTGTCGAGGTGGTGAGTCACAAAGCTACCCATCCGCGTTAAAGTCTTGGTCGACAAATATAAGGTCACAGGCATGAAAAAGAGGCCGAAATACATACAATAACATGGCGAACCATCCTGAAAAAGACTTTGTCTGACGCCTTCGTAGTTATCCTAGACATTGGCGGCAGCGCGACGGCGCTCAATAACCACCAGCCATTTCCAATGCTCTCGCAAGGCGTTGCGGGGGCTGAGAGCTATTACCATTTCAATCCACAAGATGGCATCGTCCTGAAATCAGCGGAATTCCGGCAGTTGAAATGCAATCACTGAAGGAAATATAAACTTGAAGGATTTGGAAGTTCGCAACGCGAGATGGTCTAGCTCCGGGGCAAGAAAGAATGCTGCAAAGACGATGGCAGTGGGTAAGCGGCGTGAGGAGTCAGAGAAACAAAAGTCGATGGCTGCAGAGATAGCCGAGGTCCTGGTACTCGCGCTGGTGGTGTAGACTCCGCTGTTCAAAGGTGGCAAGCTCTGAAGCTGCTGTCCCAAGCGCGTGACTTCATTGATAATATACGCAGCATCATCATGTGAGCCACCTGGAGAATCCTTGCTGGTGGCCACGAAATAAGCTGCCGTTGCAGCAATCAGCGCGGCTATGTCACGAATCAGTGAAGTGTGGTTTGAGTACCGTTGAGTTACCGAAAAGGCTTCACCTTTCTCGGACTTTGTTTGTAGAACAGGCAGGAAAGTGGGTGACGAGGAGGCTTGGACGCCATCCTTGCCGAACGGCGCTTCCTGTAGCGGTCAGTTTGTGGTTTTCAAGCCAGGGCCGGCATCTGCGCAGCAAACTGTGACTCCGCATCTCACGTCTGCATAACCCATAACCAAGGACGCGTGGACGACATCTGTGGGAGGCTGATTAGGTGCTAGAGTCCTGTTGACGGGATCCATAGACAAGGCGAGCGTTACTGCGTTCCAAGACGAGAAAAGCCCGAGTGATGCATTAGCGTGAACAGGTGTTGCGGTGTCGACGAAGAACATTCAGCCCACCGAGGTGGCCTAGACGCTTTCCCCGGACGGTGTTCGCAGCGCAACAAGGATTGGAGGCGTCGAGTAGTATTAGACGCCGTCCGCGAGCTGCGACCTGTGCGAACTTTATGTCGATCTTCTTCAGTCATTATATATTGTCACAGAACGAGCGCTCAAAAAAGGGCGTGCCGCCAAATTCTCGCGACGAAACGCCGGAGGGACGCTGCGAGGTCAACGTTAAAGAACAAAAAAGAGAAAACAAACATCCAAGGCTCCCCGGGCGCGCGACTCTCTCCCCTCGGAAGCGTGGCTTTGCCGATGAACCTCCTCACCCCACATCGGCGGCCGAGCAAGCACTCGAAATTTCTAGATGGAAAGGGGCGTGTTATGCCGGGTTGAGTCATCTGTCGCGGACGGCCCTCGTACAGTCTCGCGCCTTCCCCCCAGCCTTCGCTGCGTATCGTGCCGCCGAAATGATGAGAACTTTTTGGAATGTCGCGCGGAAGGTATTTAACCGAGCAGCGGAGATGAGAGATCAGGAGAAGACGGACGTTAGCGCCAGAGAGCGTAGGGATTCCACCGTGTAGTCGGCGAAGGTTTTATCTGTAGAGACAAAGCAGGAGAAGAAGATGATTTCCACCTGTGGGGTGACGACTCGAGCTACAGGCAAGAGTGTGTGTTTACCGTTATCGAGCGAAGACGCGTGGCAACAGCTGCGTGTGTGAAGCCGACGTGTTTCCGGCGAAGAAGTTGAAGCTTGAAGAATGGCCAATTGAAGACGCGAAGTTTCCTGGAAGAGAAACTTCGGCGAGGTTTCCCGGAAGAGAAACTTCAGGGGCAGCGGAACGACAACAACGCTGGACTTTGAGTGAGTGATTCTCGAAAGAGTATCATCCAGACTTTTGTTCCAAGAACTTTGGACTGAATAGGTTTTCTATCTCTTTAGTCTTTAAGTGTCTTGGTTGTTCAATGCATGCGACTGCATTGTAGTGCGTATTGTTGTCTGTGTCCGTTGTTTCGAGTGTGGCTGATTGTACTGCGTAGTACGTTGTTTGATTGGTGACATATTGTCCTCATCTATTGTGCAGTGTGCATTCTTGTGTATGGTTTTTGATATGCCATTATTGAGAATATAATTGTGTTTTGTTTATCAACTCTCGGCTCTGACTTGTTCTTTGGGCCACAGCCGGCGTCCGCTGGCGCGCCAAAAAGGACCACTTCTAAATTGTCCACGCTTTCGTGGTGCAAGTCGGGGGGCCGATACTTCGGCCCTTGGAATTAGCCCGGCGATCGCCTCCCTAATTAACGGGACCCGTGACATATATATATATATATATATATATATATATATATATATATATATATATATATATATATATATATATTTATATTTATATAGTGTATGGCTGTATTACTCATGCTGCAGTGAACATAGTTTTCTCTCTTTTTCTTCATGAGTTCACTACACATGCCCAAAAATCTTCAAATCAAAATTCATCATAGTTTCTATGATGTAAACTAAAATCTAGATAGAAGCCGACAGATGGAACAACGTAGTGGGGTAATGAGGGTTAACAATGGAAGTCTGAGGCCAGCCCGTCTGAGGAACTTCCACTGTGAACGCTGATTATCCCACTTTCTGTTATGTAGTATCGTTAAAGTTTCTTTCTTGGTTTATTATTTACAGTTTCAAAACATTTATTACTGAAACGGTTTTCGGTAGCGATAAAAACGGTAAGAAACGGGCGAGTAACCTAAACTTAGCAGGCCAAATGGTTTCGTAGTGCCGGAACTTTTCTAAAATAAAGCGTAACTAATTTATCAGGCAGAACAAATACACTCGACTCTGACCTATCGAGTTGTAATTTTGTTTTTACCTACAAAGCTCCCCATTTCGCTAGATTAGCACTGTCTTAGTAAAATTATGGGTATCACATAACAATTTATTCAGAAGGGATGCATCACGTACACAAAATCAAAGTAAATGCTTAGTATTGATTGCATACGCATTCACAATGCAGTGCATTCTATAAGTTAACAGGAAGAACTTCAATGCGAACAACAAGTTACTCGTGTTTTGGTACCTGCTAGTAATTCTTGAAAGTCATATCGAGTCAACAAACGTGAACTTGAGATATATCGCACCTGCACCTTGCGTAGTGAGGACACTGTATGTGACTTATGGTCTCGAATGTATTGTAATCAACTATAGAAGCTCGGATAAGGCGCACTGCACCCAAAAAAAAAGTCTTTTACTGGATTGCTCAGGTCCTTCCTCAGTTCGTCGGATCAATTAATCTAGACCGCAAAAGCACATTAAGCTATTCTTACGTGTAATCGGCAACAACTGTTTCAGTCTAACGTCCTAAAACCATCATGTTTATATGAAAAACATATTATTCAGGGCTGAGAAAGTTTCTACCCCCGGGGCTTGCTTTCTGAGCGCATAAATCAAGCACAGCGGCCTCAGCAGTTTTGTCTCTTTCGAAAAACCAGCCGGCACGGCCGAGAATTTATGCTGTAGTCAGCAGTCCAGCACCATAATCATTAGACTATACCATGGCAGGTGCGTCAGCATATATCGAGCTATCACACAGTGTGAGCTCTCCTTTGTACCAACAAGAATTATGTTGAGAATACCTGTTCATGGCCTGAAATGAGAGCTTGAAACCAAAACGAGCATTGTTGCTCAAGGTAGAGAAATCCGCGACGGAAACAGCAACAAAGAACGCACACAGTGTGTTGCACTTCATGCAGTCATAACGTTAAACAATGGTTAGCACAAAGCTTTGGTCTTATTAGTTTTGTTTCTCAAAAAGTGTTTACAGTCTTGTTTCGACTCCTAAACTTTGCGCTCTGTGCTTTGAAAACACGTGTAATAAAATGACGTCTAATCAATCGTGTGCAACGATCTTTTGAAGTATGTCATAACCTATAAATTATTAAATAATGCAACAAAGTAATTAGAATAAGACAAATCAAATGCGATAATTTAGGGCAGGCATTGGCTTCATGGGCAAAACTTGGCGATAATATTTACCACAATGTTAGACACTATGCTCAAATAACTGTTTTTTAACTGCGAAGCATTTCATAGCGAGCTTCGGTGACTTTGAGCGTATCTATCTATCTATCTATCTATCTATCTATCTATCTATCTATCTATCTATCTATCTATTCATCTATCTATCTAGTGGCCTACGACTTTTAGCTATCCTGGCCATTTGGTTAACTGTCTCAATACTGAATTTGGTATAACATAACATGACTGTATGACAAGCATAAATTACTAGTCGTAACATGACTATCATTAGATGTATGTCATAAATGTTATGATTTATACTTCAAGGTGTTGCTGTTTTTGCAGTGCTTTCATTCAGACGACACGTTTGGCATGGTATGACATGACTGCATTGGGAACACAAGTGACAAACCCTAACGTGTAAATCACACAATGAATGCCATGTGTGTCATGATTCATGACTACGCACCACGCTCATGGTACGCTTGCAGTCGTTTTGCTGGCTTCACATATACCAAATTTGATGTTACTGGACGTGAATGGATGACGAAGGTATGTGACTGGTACAAACATGCTAACCATGCTATGCGTGTCATGTAAAAGCATGACTACATGCCACACTCATGATGCACTCGCAGCCAATTCGGTAGCTTCACATGCACCAAATTTGGTATTACGGGAGGTGAATGGATGAAGAAGGTACATGACTCGTTCAAACGTGATAATCATGAGACGCATTTCATGTAAAACATGCCGACATGCCACGCTCAATATGCACTCGCGGTCATTTTGCTAGCTTCACATACACTAAATTTGGTATTACGTGACGTGAATGGATGACAAATGTATGTGACTGGTGCAAACATGAAAATCATGAGATGCGTGTCATGTAACAACACGACTACCTGCCACACTCATGATGCAGTTGCGGACGTTTCGCTAGCTTCACATATGCCACATTTGACATTACGTAACCTGAAGGGATGGCGAAGGTATGTGACTGGTTGATTGATATGTGAGGTTTAACGTCCTGAAACCACTATATGATTATGAGAGACGCCGTAGTGGAAGGCTCCGGAAATTTCGACCACCTGGGGTTCTTTAACGTGCACCCATGTCCGAGCACACGGGCGTACAACATTTCCGCCTCCATCGGAAATGCAGCCACCACAGCCGGGATTCGTATACGCGACCTGCGGGTCAGCAGCCGAGTACCTTAGCCACTATACCAGCGCGGCGGTGTGGTATGTGACTGGTGCAACATGGTATAAATAAAATGCGTGTCATATAAGAACATGACTACGTGCCACACTTAAAGCGCCAAAACACTTCGACATGACCCAGCGCGCACGTTTCTTCGCGTCACGCGGGCGATGCTACGCCAAGCGCCGAATGCCTGGCTTATACTCGCAGGCGAATGCTGCGGTGCGTTGCTTCGACGCATGCACGTTTGAGCACGCCCGGCGTCCTGCCGTCACGAATCTAAGCAGACGCGGGGCTGTCTAAGTAACGTTGTTGGCGCGACATGCAGGTTGTCGCACTTCGAGCAGGTTGCCGCCGGATCTCGCCGACAGACGCTGGTCGCGCTTAGTGTCAGACAACGGAGTGATCGCGTTTTGTTAGCGCAGCGTCGCTGCGCCCAGCGTCGGCACGCGTCAAGGTTACGTGCGCTCGCCGGCGTTTCGCTAGCTTCCCATATACCAAGTTTGATATTACGGGACGTGAATGGACGACGAAGGTACGTTACAAGTCCAAGCATGATAATCATTATATTCGTGTCATGTAAATTATTTCTGCATGCTACGCTCACAGCGTGCTCACGGTCATTTTGCTAGCTGCACATATACCAATTTAGTTATCAGGGGACGTGAATAGACGACGAAGGTAAATAACACGTCCAAACGTGATAAGCATGACATGAAAGTCACATACGCCATCATTCACCTTCGCCTCGTATTGTTGTGTAGATTTTAAAGTTACATATGATGCTTCCCCATTCGTGCTTCGCATATCAGCGGTTCACGCTGTGCGTAGGATCTGCAAATTTTTTTCGATTTCACTAGAAAGGTGAAAGCATTAAATTCAGTGCATGCTTGCAAATCCAGTGCATAACTCCGGACAAACACAGGCAAAGAAGCCCATGAGACAAGTGTTTTATAATAAGGGACTGGACTGAGCAAAAAAATGAAAAAAAAACATTATGCCTGCCCATGCTTCTATAGGTCACTACAAAACGGAGGTCCTAAAGTTTTCATCTGAAAGTTCCACGTATGCTCCTACAGAAGTTCGCGATGGGGATTAGTAAACTGTAATCAATAGAGCTGAAAGTGGCTTGTGTCAATGAAGCTTTTGCATGTAACTGTATTCTTTGTAGTGGGTCGCACAATTTTAACCACGAGCATTCAGGTGTGTGAATTGTTATCAAACTTGTTTTGCACCCACTCCGTGGTCTTAAGGAAATGCGCGCAGTAACACGTCTGTCTTTTGTAATAGGAGGCCAACTTTAAACCATGTCGTCCTTGTGATAGTCATGTGTTATGACGCCCGATAGCAACGTATGCTTGTGCTACACAATATTATCGGATAATACATGTTGTAGTGCGATGCGAGTGTACAGAACGTACAATTCGTTGAAGACTGCAGTTGTCAAGGTTTTTTTTATGGAATCGATATATAAGCAGATCTTGGCTCACAATTATGGCGCCGGATACTCCTTAGCCATTCAGTGAAACTTGAACACTTATCTTAAAAGAAAACATACAAAGCAGTGCACAGAAAATAGAACACTCGGGCACAGATGTGCAAAGACACACTTATACGCACATATCACAACAAAATGATAAGGAAATGTTCTAAAGAAAACGAATGAAGTCTCTGACAATGTCCCTCGTTAATATTAGGTCCAAACAGCATAAAAAAGCAGAGTACAAGTCTGGTTCTTATGAATATGTATTCGCTTGTGTGTACATAAAAGTCGACACGTCATTCATTTCACTACGCACACATAACGGGTGTCACAAGATACTGCACATAATAAGTACATGTGTTATACAAATGCCAGTTCGTTATTTCTTAGTACCAGTGAGCGATTCTCCCGTCTTGTAAAAAACGTGTTATTCCTTTTAAAATGTGCGACTGTAAAACTTCAGTTGGCCACAGGCCCAGAAGTTTTTTAATATTAGATGGTCTTCTGTCTAATGCCAACAGTTCCGATTTAAGACGGCGCCTTGGCGTGTCATGATATGGACAGTCTATGAGAAGGTGACATAAGTCTTCATCTATAAATCCGCATTCGCATTCGGTAGTTCCAGCTCTGCCAATACTATGCAAAAAATGTTTTGTGTATGCAGTGCCTAGCCTCAATCGGTGAACTACAGTTTCTATACTTCTAATGCCAGCGTAACTTTGAATTCAATAAATGCATCAATGTGATATAAATCACAGCTCTGTGTACTTTGGTCAAACCAAGCAGTTTTGGTCATTCTGAAAGCTGAAGTCTTTCAATACTACGCAATTATTTTTTTTGAAATTTGTAAAGAAACAGTAACGTCTTTATGATGTGCTTGTCATGCTGCTTCATCGGCAGCTGTGTTTCCAGGAATGTTGCAATGACCAGGTATCCACTGGAATTCGATTTCATAATGCGCCTTGTTTGCATTGGTGAGCTCCTTCAGCGTTTCGTATGTCATACTATCACTTATTACTGTCGTGTTTGTAGTGAAGAGTGATCTAACTGCGGCCTGTGAGTCGCTGAAAAGGACCCATTTTCTAGTATTTGCTGCCGAGTTTATAAACTTTATAGCATACAGAATAGCAAATGGTTCAGCGGTAGTATATGACTTCATGGAAGATTATTGAAATGATTCCTGGATACATAGCTGTGATATAATAAATGCCGATGCTAAAGACGTTGTAATACTTGAGCCATCTGTGTAAATGTGTATGTACCCTGGATACCGCATGTGTATTTGATAAAGCGATAGTTGTTGAGCAGCTTGGATGAACGCGTCTCTCTTGCTGATAATGCCATTCACTGATAATTCAATGCTTGGTATTGCAAGCAGCGATGGATGACAGTCCATTTCAGAGCTCTAAAATTCATTTCTCGTTAGTATGTGTACATTACTTTGTATTTCTTCATGAGCATTGCTTTTATCCCTTCGTATAATCGCCAATGCCAATAGGTGGTCCATGTGTTGCATCTGTAAGCGAAAAAAATGGCGGCATATTGCGATTGTTCACTTGATTGGAAAGGGTGGTTGTCGAGTCTCTGCTAGGGCAAGGCTGCTGGAAGTCGCTCGTGGAACACCTATGCAGACGTGCAGTCCCCTAGCTAATCGTCCTTGAAGTCGGTCCTCTGGAGTGCGGGAAAGGCCGTGTAAGCCTGATGCAGAGTATGCAACTTTTTGTCGTAATAAAGCACTGTGAACAGCGAGCATGGGTCATACAGATCCGCCCCTTGATGGCCCAGCAATTGTGCGGAGTATATTCACTAGCATATTCACCTCGTTTTCGAGTTTCTTTGTGTGAGGTGCCCGTGATAGCTTCCTATCAAATATTACTCGAAGAAACCGATGCTGTGCCACAATCATTAGTGGTTCTCCTTCTAAATTGAGATTGAAGTTTTTAACTTATTACGTGGGAAGCGAAATACGGCTGTACTTGCGTGCGACAGAATCATTCCTCTTTCTTTTAAAAAGTTGTTGATAAAATTTATGCCGTCTTGCAATGTAATCTGAATGAACCGTATGTCCGTTCCAGATGCCCAAATGCACACATCATCTGCGTATAAGGAGTATTTCAAACAGAAAGGCAGTTTTTTAGCTAAATAAGCCATAACACAGTTGAAAAGGAAAGGGCTGAGTACGCTTCCTTATGGCACTCCCTGTCTGACGTCATGTTCTTCACTCTTTCCTTCGCTCGTCTGAATGAATATTTTGCCACCTGATAAAATTTTAGATATCTACCACAAAGACCTGCCGGACAGTCCGAGTTCCAACATACTCAGCAGAACATGAGTGTGACTGACTGTGCGACTGTGTGACTATATTTTTGCGAAATTGTTTCGCAAAACCAGAAACTCACAGCTTATATAGCCACGTCCAATTCGTTAGCAGAGTCCCGAAGATCTGGTGTTGGTATTCTAGCTTAAAAAAGAATATTCTGTTGCCACAGTATATATTGGGATATTGAACAAGAGCACATGCTATCTGTTGGCAACGCATACTCAATCTCCGAGATAATAGATGAACCGAACAAGGCAGCACACCACACACGCAAGCTATCGAGATCTCTTGTACGTGGTTTCAAGAGTGATGTGATTCACGGAATCGCAAACGCCCAGGAACAGTGCCCATGATATAGCTAACCGGTACCCTTGCCAAGCCCGGCCCACCACAATGGTTTTGATCTTACGGTGACCGACTTTTTATTGTTAATAGTTCAAACGAATAACGACAGCTATATTTTCGTGCAAACAAACTTGCATATAGAACAATGGTGGCCGCCCGTCTCAGAGCACCAACTCTAAAACAAAACTGTTAGTATATTGCTTTTCACAGGGGCTTCATTCGTGTATTTCACACTGGTTGTGAAATATGCAATATCTTTAGAAATGTACACGTGAATACAAGAATTTGGTTTAGTTAGTCCCGTGTTTCAGGCGTAATAATATGAACAACAAGAGGACAAACTGTAGAATATCTTCACATTCATGGCAAGAAATGTAGAAGAACTGCAAAATAAGAAATCCCGCTCGGCCACTTCACTTCAATTTTGCTCCGGTAACACGAACAAATGCTTAAGTTTTACAGTGCGGATAAAAGGTACCACAAAAAGTAATTAGTTATTCATCAGGCTATTACCCTTTATTCATTGTTGTTGGAGCTGCACCGTTCTTTTGTGTAAACAAATTTATGTCCGTGATAATGTCTGCAAAGTCTTCTGAAAGCTTCTCTGCATGAATCACGCTGTATATCTGAAACACTTGGTAGCCTCCAGAGAAGGCATTGCGATGAGGCTAAAATAGTAAAGAAGAGATATTTATTTTACCTACTTTATCATGATAAATCTGTCTATCTATCTATCTCTTTATCTTTCTTTCTTTGTTTGCTTCGTACAGAAAAGAATATTCATAAAAAAGGTGAACTAAAGAGGGTTCATGTAACAGCATTCACATAAAACGCGAACAAAGCCACACAAAGAATTCCGTCTCCTAACATCATAGTTCTCATAAGGTGCTTTTACGTATCAGGTCACCCAAGCGATGTAGTTAGCTGATTGTTGAACAAGTTTTTAAATATGGCTGCTGCCTGAAAAAAAACATTGGTAATATGTGCGATAAAGAGCTTAGCAGTGCCTGCAGTGCCTTCGGGTCTCGAAAATACCTTTAACAATCTACTTCAAATACTTATCGACACTCTTGCGTTGAAGAATCAAGGAAATGCTCCTTCCACTTGCTCTCAAGCATAAGGTGCGGCACATTGTTTCCTTCAGCGTCTAGCTTAAATAACCTCAATAGAATACCGTGCGCGTACTAGCTATGGGAGGCGAAAAACATAGCATAACGTAGCAGCTCAATAACACGTGGATGGAAAAGAGTGTAAGATATTACAGAAAAATATCCGAGACCTACAGTGAACTACATTGATTAACTACAGTATATATTATATCAGCAAAGCACTGGAGTAGCCATGTTGTTTCAAAGTGACTTTGCACAGCTCGTGTTTTGTAGGGTTAAACACCACGTTTTAATCAGAAGATTCACATTCGAGAATAGCAACTCTCAGTAAACCTTTGATGCACGTGAACAAATAGGCCTGAACAAAATGTGTTATTTCATATTACTGTGGGTGTACTTATCGCATGGTAGTTTCTGCACGAATAAACCCAGAACTTGCTTATTTTATGCGCGTTCCACCTGAAGGGGGGAGAGGAAGTTTTGGCCTCCTTCAGCGTATAACTCTATATCCAGGCCGTACGGAGGGCAGAGAAGGTGACTACCGGGCTGAGTGAGGTGGATCTCCTACGTGCAAATAGATGACCGGCAAAAAACCTCTGTTCTCTCTCCTTAAATTCAATCATTGCAGTAGTAATAGGTCGGAACTTTTTAACGTACGCCTCACCTGTTGATAGTAGACGAGTGTTGTTTCCCCATGCCTGTGTATTTTCTGCAAAAACAAAATCACAACAACATTGATTTCAAGTGTAGAAATACGGTTAACACCCGATTGTCACCGTATGTGCGTATCAAGTGTGAACTGTCGAGTGACCGACGGGACTGGAAATACATTCCTCGAGTAACAATGCGTAAGTGAAGTCCCAAGTGCACCGAACACCAAAGTTATAGTTTTCAGAATGTACAGTGTTCTATATATGGCGTAGCCTGCACACTTTCCCATCAAGTGCTGGTTACTCCGTGGTTGCTCATTGCATCTGTGTTGCATCATTGCACACTAAAGCTTCCGTGTTGTTCAGCTGCATGAATAGACTGGTCTTAAGACAACATGTAATGCACTATTGCCCACTGCATCACCTCTGCGGTATGCCTTGCAAAAGCTCGAACAATGTTCGTGCTAGACAATGAATACGACCTTGGTGCATGGTGTGTTGCATGAACATTTCGGCATCCCGTAATTTACGGTCATCGATAGTGTGTTAGAAATGAAGCATAAACTTAATGGCTTGTTTCTTTCGTTAGACACACTATTTATAAGAAATAGAATAACTACAAAAACTGCGTGAAAAAAAGGCTGGAGCACAGAGGGAACATATACAAGTGCTTTTTGTTTTCGTAGGCCTTCTTTGTTTTTCTCTGAACCCAGCCTGGTGATCCTACGCTTATGTTATCCTGATCTATACCCAACAGACACGTGTAAAGCTTGCGGAGAAAGGGCCATACTGCAGCACATGCTTTTGGATAATGCTTAAAAAGTTAACGTCACTGCCACCGCTCCCTTCGCGACGCATTTTGAGCAGGGATGAAATTCGAGGCCAATTGCCGCTGCCACCACCGCGCGAGGGCGGGGGCAGGCCTCCGCCGCCGCTGTTGTCACTGTTGCCGATCGGCGGCGTCAGCTCCGCAGCCACTGGGAGGCAGCCCTCACAAGCGGTGAGCTGGCCGGCCAGCTCTGGGCCGTCCGGCAAGCTGAAGATGCCACCCGGGTGCAAGGACTTCGAGCGGTCACCTTAGGTGCCGCCAACATAATCAATGGAGAGTGGGAAAGGACAGGGTTTTTCCTCTTTGCTCACCTCACCCAGTAAAACAGCCGGACTTTAAATAAAGTCTATTCATTCATTTATTTATTCATTCATTCATTCATTCATTCATTCCCTGTGTAGCGATTCATTCATTCATTTCCCTTTGTTTCGGTGTCCCCAAAATCTGCGATCCACCCATCTTCACTGGCGCTGATGGCACTGACGTGGAGGACTGGCTCGCCATTTACGAGCGCGTGAGCGCCCCAAACAAATGGGACGAGGACAGCAGGCTGACTAACTTGGTATTCTATCTTACGGGTGTTGCCAGTTTGTGGTACAACAACCACGCGTCCTATTTTGCCACCTGGTCCCACTTTAATACCGCAATCGACTACGTCTTCAGCCACCCTGCTGTTCGCAAGCTGCAAGCCGAGCAGCGCTTACGTGATCGTGTTCAGGAGACTGGTCAGTCATTCACCAGCTATATTGAAGACGTCCTGGACCTATACAACAAATCTAATCATACCATGTCCGAGTCTGACAAGATCCGAAACATTACGAAAGGCATTGACGATGATGCCTTCACAATGCTGCTCGCCAAAATCCCCGGCACAGTGGCTGAGGTCATCACACTGTGCGAGAGCTACGAAGAGCTCCGCCGGCAGCGTTCGATGACCCGACGCTCCCCACCATGAGCTGCAACACTTGCTGGCTTGGAGGCCAGTAGTGACCAAGTGGCGTTGATGGCAGACCTAAGGTCCTTCATCCGTGAGAAAATCGCACGTCAGTTCTCGCTCCTGCCCTTTGCCCACCAACCAGCTGTTCAACAATCGGCTACTACCGTTCTCCTTCCCATCCATCGAGCGATCGAACAGGAAAAAGCAGAGATAATGCCTGCGTACTACCCCCCCCCCCCACAGCCTCCGGCTCCTGCGCCCCTGAGTTGCGCGCAAGTGGTCGCCAGGCCACCTCAAGTCGTTCCAGCACCCGCCCCTCTGACCTACGCCGAAGCTGCCACTCGACCTCCGTCCTTTGCAGCGGGTATGCCCGCTACGTATGTTGACGTAACCCCTCAGCCTCAGCTTCAGTCCACCATGCAGCAACCGTTCCGTCCATCGGCCCTTGCGACATGGGTGAGACCTACCTCGGTAAACAAATGGTGCACACCCGACAACCGGCCCATCTGCTTTGCCTGCGGTAACGCTGGTCACGTGGCCCGTTATTGCCAACGCATATAGCCGGCTCCAATTTCTTCACCTGTTGCTGGCCAACTCAGCCATCCTTATCGCGAAGAACCACCGTCTACGCCACTTCGGTCTCGCCCAGGTTCATCTCGAAGATCGCCGTCTCCACGACGTCGTTCCCTGTCCCCCATGCGGCCAAGTGCGGCTGCTCATGAGCGGAAAAACTAGCAGTCGCAGTCCCCGAGGCAAGGACCTCGACGCTATCGCAATGTGAAAGCCCTCAGAGCAGCCCCTCGAATGTCATTGACGTGCTTGTAGACGGTGTTTGTGCATCGGCTCTTACTGACACTGGAGCTGCTGTATCAGTTATGGACAAAAAACTCTGCCGCTTACTTCGAAAAGTGACGACGCCACTTTCTGGGTTGTCTCTCCGTACTGCAAGTTTGCATCGTATTCATCCTACAGCAGGGTGCACAGCTCGCGTTGTCATTCAGGACGTTCTGTATGTCGCCCAGTTCATCATCATTCCGGCATGCTCTCATGACGTCATCCTGAGATGGGACTTTCTCTCCCGCCATGACGCCGTCATCCATTGTGCCACCGCCGAAATTGAGCTCTCACCCTTCTCGCATTTGACGCCAGAAGACAGTTCCTCGACACTGAGCAAGATTCTAACAAAAGACGATACAACAGTGCCTCCGAACTCGACGACGGCTGTGTCTGTCTACTGCGCTGGTCTCTCCAACACCATTGCACTCGTTTCACCATCTGACCACGCTTGCAGCAGGAAAGGGTTGCTAGTACCTTTCGCGACGGTGCAGGTCAACCAGGGCAACGCTGCTATTTTTGTAACCAACCCGTCCCCGTACACTGTTACCTTGCTTCGAGGGGAATGTCTCGGCAGAGTGGAACCAGTCGACGGCGCACAAGTCCTGGAAGTACCCGATGACGTGCGCTGTCCCAGGTCGCGAACCATCAATGCTGTTTTCACTTCTGATTCGTTATTTGATGGTGTATTTGGCCCCTCTATCGCTGACAACCTTACGGTCGTACAGCGTTCCCAACTTCTGGACCTGTTGCAAGAATATCGTTCTTCTTTCGATGTCGGGCGAAGTCCTCTCGGTCACACGTCCGCTGTTACGCATCGCATCGACACTGGTGCCCATCCATCTTTACGGCAACGTCAATATCGCGTGTCGCCTGCTGAACGTTGAGTAATTAATGAGCAGGTTGACGATATGCTCCGACGCGACGTTATTCGGCCCTCGAACAGTCCTTGGGCGTCTCCTGTTGTTCTTGTTGCGAAGAAAGACGGTTCTGTGTGAACTACAGACGGCTCAATAAGATCACTCGCAAGGAAGTTTATCCACTGCCACGCATCGATGACGTGATTGAGAGCCTTCATGAAGCCGATTTTTTTTCTTCTCTCGATCTGCGCTCGGGGTACTGGCAAGAACCCATGGCTCACGACGCTCGACCAAAGACCGCCTTCGTTACGCCAGACGGCTTGTACGAGTTCAACGTCATGTCATTTGGTCTATGTAATGCACCTGCAACATTCGAGCGCATGATGGACACCGTTCTGCGCAACTTGAAATGGTACACGTGCTTGTGTTACCTAGACGATATTATTGTCTTTGCTCCGGATTTCTCCACGCATCTCCAACGTCTGAAAGAAGTTTTCGCACGTGTGAGCGATGCCGGCTTGCAAATAAATCTTAAAAAGTGCCGCTTTGCAGCACGGTAACTCACCATACTGGGCTACGTCGGGTCCAAGACGGCATTCTTCCTGATCCTGCCAAGCTTCAGGCCGAGGCCGAATTCCCTAAACCTGCATCTGTCAAAGAACTGCGTAATTTCGAGGGCGTGTGCCCATACTTCTGATGCTTCATACGAAACTGTGCCACGATCATATCACCACTGACGAAGCTCCTTGGATGTAACGGGCCCCTCAATTTGTGGTCATCCGAGTGCGACGACGTGTTCGCGAAGCTCCGCCATTTGTCGACGTCGCCTCCCATTCTACGCCACTACGACCCTACAGCCCCAACGGAGGTGCACACGGACGCCAGCGGTGTAGGCCTCGGCGCTGTCCTGGCGCAGAGAAAACCCGGATTCTCTGAGTATGTCGTAGCATATGCAAGCCGTACGCTCATGAGAGCCGAGACAAACTACACCGTCACGGAGAAAGAATGCCTGGCGATTGTCTGGGCACTTACAAAGTTTTGACCTTATTTGTAAGGTCGCCCATTCGATGTCGTCACCGACCATCATGCACTATGCTGGCTTTCATCGTTGAAGGATCCCTCAGGCCGTCTCGCCCGTTGGGGTCTTCGCTTACAAGACTACGACATCCGTTTGCTGTACCGCAACGGACATCAGCATGCTGACGCTGATGCCCTCTCACGCTCCCCTCTACCTCGAGATGGCGTGCCCTGCTCAGTAACCTCAATTGCTGCATCTGCCATCGATGTTGACATTCTCGCTACCGAACAGCGAAAGGATAATTGGATTGCCCCGCTGATCGACTTGCTCTCTCATCCGTCCGCCACACCATTCACGCGTGCCTTGCGTCGTCGAGCTCACCATTTCGCCATCCTTGACGGCCTCCTACATCGACGCAATTACAACTCCGATGGCCGGCAGTGGTTACTCGTCATACCCTGCTGTCTGCTGTTGGAAATTTGTGAATCTTTCCATTCTGATCCGCAATGTGCGCACTCTGGGGCATCCAAAACTTACCAGCGCATTCGACAACGCTACTTCTGGTGCGGGATGTACCGCTACGTGCAGCAGTTCGTTCGCTTTTGCCTCACTTGCCAACGCCATAAACCGTCAGCACACATGTCGCACGCCGGTCTGCAACCGTTACCTTGCCCTGACCGTCCCTCTGGGCGCTTAGGTATCGATTTGTATGGACCACTTGCTCTGACGTCGGCTGGTAACCGCTGGGCCATCGTTGCCGTTGACCATTTAACGCGATACGCCGAAACCGCCGCTCTCCCTGCGGCTACTGCGCGCGATGTTGCGTCCTTCCTGCTGCATCGATTCATACTGCACCACGGACCACCCTAAGAGTTTCTCAGCGATCGAGGCCTTGTCTTCTTGTCGGAAGTCGTCGAAGCCATTCTGACGGAGTGCCATTCTGTCCACCGCAAAACTACTGCTTACCACCCACAGACGAATGGCCTCACCGAACGCTTTAACCGCACCCTCGGCGACATGCTTTGTATGCACGTCGCTGCCAACCACACTAATTGGGATAATATACTGGCTTTCGTCACCTACGCCTACAACACCACCCCTCAGAGCACGACAGCATTTTCACCTTCCTACTTGCTGTACGCATGGCACCCGTCGCACACCATGGACACGATACTCCCGTACGCACCGGATCCATCTGAGTGTACACCTATTATTTTCGAGACAGCCAGGCTTGCTGAAGAGTGTCGCGAGCTTGCCAAGTCTTTTACGAAGCAAGAGCAAAAGCGGCAGAAGAATATTCGTGATGACTACACCACTTCTGAGCCCACGTTCTTCTTGGTGCGCTTTTATGGCTCTTGATCCTGATCTCTGTACCTGGCCTCTCTTCCAAACTATTTTCCGAATATGAAGGCCCCTACCGTGTCCTTGAGCGCACCTCAAACGTCAACTATCTGATCGAACCCGTTCAACAATCTTCGGACATGCGCCGCCGTAGGCGTGACGTCGTCAACGTGGAGCGCCTGAAGGCTTATTATGACCCGCTCATAGTAACAAGCAGTTAGGTCGCCAGGCGGCTCCCTCTTCGACCCCGGGATAATTGTAGTGAAGATTCCGAACTCTGAAATGGGTCGAACTCTTGAGTACCTTCTAGTGGGTCTATCCAACAAGGACGCCGCTCGTGCTGAGAGCCCGTGCTTGGCCGTGACTGTCGCCATTGTATGTTCTCGTGGCTGCCGGCTAATAAACTCCTTAACGCCTGTACTAAGTGTTCTTTTTAAGAGGAATTCTCGCCATCAGAGAATGATGGCAAGAAGGTATAGGGGATGTTACTAAAAGCCAGTGTAATCTAAAGTATAAAGACGAAAAGTTCATGAAAAGATATGTACTTACCTCTCGCCCACTTTTCTTTCTTCACATCAACTTTACAACTACTTTTAATACCATCCTATAAACCTTCCTTGGTATCGTTGTACGTTCGCTCTCATCTTTATTGCTAGAATGTTAGTAACATTTCCTGCTGTCACCTAAAGCATGCTTTTTAAGAAGATTCAACCGAATTTTGGTATATCGCATTCTCCCTAATGCTCTCAGTGTCTCACCAATCTTGCTTAGCTGACCAAGTGTTGCGTTATAATACTAGTCATTAAGCTAATCGGCTGCCATAAGAGTAGAGTAGCATGCCTTTCGTGCGAACCGCACACATACAAGTTGAGGTTATCGCTTAAAATGTCGACATAGATATCGCATCTGCACCTGGGTTATGTGCATGCACTGGGTCAATGAGGGCCAAACAGCCCATCTGTGCGAGCGCAGGCTGTTTAGATAGATGTTCGAGCAAAATAAGGATAAGAAACTTTCGAAGCTTGTGGTTTCTCATGCATTTGCGTGAGCAGACTAGAAGGCGAAAGCCACCTTCTTTTTGTTCTTCATTATATTTTCATTGATTGGTATGCATTACCTTTCCGCCTCCCCCCCCCACCAAATGCTTTCCGCATCCTGTTTTATTCCGCACTGCCTTCTGTAAAGGCCCATCCTAGACAAAGCGACGTCATGTGATGACGTCATCGTATGACATTATAATGACGTTAAAGTGACATGAAGTTGGTAGAATAATGACGTCATCATTACGCTTCAAGCTGACTTCATCTCATGATGAGGATTTTTGCATCACTCACGTTAACGCTTATGGTCACTTTATGTGTTTGATGAGGCACTGAATGATTTATCGTTATCAAATACGTATGTGAAAAGTCAAAATCATCAGTTGACGCATTGTTGTTATGATCAAGACGAAAATGCATGCTTAGTAAATATTTTCCCCAATATTCTCGAGCAATGTCCGCACTGTCTCTTCTTACCAAAAAAAAAGTCTGCAAAACCTAAATACATATCCTAAACCGCACGAAAAAGTTAGAGGGAGCCGCTCTACACGTATATAAGATTATTCTCTCTCCATTGAGCGTTTAAATGTACGTAACGACATTATGCATCCTGTCCAGCGCACTAGCTAATCGCATAGGTTCAACATCCCGAAACTACCTTATGAATATGAGAGACGCCGAAGTAGAAGGCTCCAGAAATTTCTATTACCTGGGCTTCTTTAACGTGCGCCTAAATGTAAGCACAACGCCTCCAAGAAATTTCGCTGCCGTCGAAAATGCAACCATGGCAGCCGGAATCACATATCAGGATTAGCGGGTAAGCAGTCGAGCGTCTTACCCACTAGATCATCATGATGGGTGGTCTAGTGGATAAGGAGCTAGACCAGCGACCATGACTATACAAGACAATCAGTATGTCTCTCACTGGTGGCAGGGTCAGTTATCGTGCGCCATAAATCCTTCTGTGATTAGTTTTTATTTTAATGTAAGTGCAGTTTATACCGCCTTTTGCGTATTCACCACACAATTTATTACGTTGGTCAGAAATAGAACTGATTGTCAGCCTTCGCCGATTTAGCGCGCTAGCAAAGCAGCTTCTAGAGACTAAAAAACTTCATGACGTTGAAATGTGCAGTGGATCAAAAAATAGGATTCTGGGGGCCTAGCGGTACGCTTGTTTTAATTGGCAGTATTCACGGTGCCTAAATATTATGCAGAATGGTTTAAAGAAAAGGAATGGCGTTACGAGAAGCAAAACTAGTACGTATTGATCCAGCACACTTCAGCAGGCACTACAATTATCAATTGTTAAATGAGTGAGTGCTATAGTTATTTCCTATTATATTTATCTCAAAGAATATTCATTTAGTGATCGAAACGTCAATAAAGCATGTGCGTGCATGAATAAATGACATTTGAGTACGCTGCTTTCAATAGTGTAGTAATTACTGACCAGCGAATACTGTGGTCAAAAACCACAACATACGCTGGTAGGCAGGCGGCAGGTTCGCATCAGAGTGGTGTCGTAGCAGGTGACGTAATACTACAGCCTCTAGAAATATAGTGGCTAGTGGGCTGAGCATGGGCTAGGAGATGGCCTCACAGCTGATGATTTCCGGCAACGCCCGCATGGTGCGCTGTTGTGTGAGGGGGTGTATTTGCATTCAATCCTTGCGGTCCGCAAGCGCTGTGAAATTTTCAAGAGGCCGAGCCGGGTGAGAACAACTTTTATTAAAGATGATATTCTTTTTGGCGACTTTGACGCAAATTTTTTATGTATTTTCAAAGTGTTCTCTACAAGATGCTTTATTGTATAAGAACTACTCGATTGCTTTCGCAGTATTGGTGCTTTGCAATACCAAAGGAAGATAACCTCGTGGCATACATTTCGCCATCCGCCACCCCCCACAAAAAAAAGGTAGATCCCACGTAACTTGGCAATTATAGCTATGCAAAGCGTGCTGACAGGAAATGACTGTTGTAATTTTTTATTAGGCGAAACATTACGAAGGAGCGCTAAATATATGCAAGAAATTGAATAGTCAATACTAGAACCAGAATTGGCGTTTCACGAACATTAGGCTCTTTTTGCATAGTATTACGAAGGCCTGGCGTGGCTCTGAAGTAGAATACTTGGTTTCCACGCAGATTGCTTTGCTTCGATTTCTCCAGCTGCTACGACACAAACATTTATTATTTGCATTCGTAGGGACGACGTTGCAAATGCCAGCATAAAGCTCACAGGTAAAAAAGGATCTGTGGCGAGAAGGGTGTGATAGCGTACGTGACGGCATTGTGAAATTGTTCATGTCAGGACCAGCGAGTCATATTCCTCAAACCATCTTACCCGCCGACACTAATTTTGGTTTACCTTAAGTTAAGGGGGTGATCGTGAGGGCACCCAGACGTAGGTGGTTTAATAGATAGATAGATAGATAGATAGATGGATAGATAGATAGATAGATAGATAGATAGATAGATAGATAGATAGATAGATAGATAGATAGATAGATAGATAGATAGATAGATAGATAGATAGATAGATAGATAGATACTCAAAGTGGTTGCAGTACGAAAAAAAAATAATTTTAAAGACCATTGACAGTATAACCACCAGATTAATTTTTAAAACTGTGCTTAGTTCTTGAGAGCAAGACTGATCACAATAGACCAAAAAACATTTACTTCTTAGCCTGCATTCCACTAGGATTCTAGTGAAAACAAAGAATGATAACATGCCAATGAACAACCTTACATTCGCCGCTTATGACACTAAATACGTCGTAGCAAAAGGGTTCCGAAGTTGAACTGGGGGAAAGAGTGTGTGAATGAAATTTGAAAGGGTATTTTCAATTTTGGGATAAATATTCATATTTGAAGTTGTTCCAAAACAGTGATTTCGTTTTCGACACCGTTCACCCTTATCCGAAAAGACAGTTCGATGTAGTCACTTTCAGAAAGCTTTTATCACACGACAGCCTTTGGATTCAGCCTTCTGTCTGCGCTCTTGATCCTACTTTTTCATTCAGGAAACCACGCTGGATCCGTTAGTGTGGAGAACAAGACACATTTTCCTTGTCGACCTATAACTTCTTTGACACAACGGCACAATACACGTCCTTTCATTGCATTGCCGCTCAGCTTTTAACATCCAAGGGTGTTGCAGTGTATACATATGACGCCGTCGAGATTCACAGTAAATCGAATGGCAGCTGTCACACACTGATTTTAAACGTTGTTTAAAACAGTGTTGCTGTTTTAAACGTTGTTTAAAACAGCAACAGAACGAGAGGAATTTCGCGCATTCGTGCACCCTCTCGACACACAGCGGCGCTTGTGGCATCTGAGGGCAGTTAACACGTGCGGGGCCAGCCTCTCTCGTACGGAATGCGCACGCTTAGCACACTAGCCAGTATATTTCTAGACACTGTAATAACAGTCGTCCTGTTCTCGCATCAGCTCAACGAAACAAGCCTATCGCTGGGTGGATTGCGGTTGTGTGGCCCCGGTTAGAGTTTCTTGCTGATAAAAAAAAATCTCGTGATATTCTGAAAGTACCATGTCACTTGACTGCTTTGCATATCGGCAAACAGAGACCTGAAAAAGGCGGCCGCATATCTGTACGCGTGGGCTCGCTTGATACTCTGCGACGCGCGAAGTATCGCAACACCATCATTCAGGCGGTTAATAAAAGCGCTTGGCAGGTGGCTACGCGGTGGCGCTTTTCCTTCAGCACTCTTTGGTATGCGAATAAAGCAGGTTGAAATACTGTCGGTGTCTTCATGCCCGGACTCTCAGGAGCACAACATTTTTTGACGATGACGCTCGGTTGGGTCCTGTGTCCGCGATGTATTTAATAGTAGTAGTTGTTGTTGTAGCCACCTCTCGTTTAGTCCTTGGAATGTGCGCTGGATGGCGGTACTTCTATATGATGAATATATTTTGAAAAGATGCCAGATGGCAGTACTTAAAGTGTTCACTAGATGGATGGACGGATGCATGAATGGACAGAGAGACAAGCAGATGGATGGATAGATGGATGCCTGGATGGGCGGACTGAGGACACATGCATGCATGGATAGACGGGCGCATAGATGGACGCACGAACGAACGAATCCACGGACAGACGCTTCGCCCCCTCATGATCTTCACTCCATGGATATGCTGTCTTTTTTTCTTTCAATGGCAATGGAAACACGCCCTTATCAACGGGAGCTGTCGGTCCGCCTCAGTACAGGGAATGATCGTAATGCGACGCTACAAGAGTGGTCGCGCTGCTTGCAGCGCACGTCCTTTCTGAGGCTTTTTCGATGAGATGCGTTAGACTTGTTTTTCAGTATATTATCATACGTCTGTTTTTTGCGGTTCGAAGCAGCGCTGCCACCGCATAATGGCGCAGCACACTTGATTGATAGATATGTGGGGTTCAACTTCTCAAAACCACCATGTGAATATGAGAGACACCGAAGTGGAGGGCTACGGAAATTTCAACCACCTGGGGTTCTTTAACCTGCACCCCAATTTGAGCACAACATCCTACAGCATTTTCGCCTTAATTAAAAATGCAGCCTCCACAGCCGGGATTTGTCCCCTCGACCTGCGGGTCAGCAGCCGAGTACTTCAGCAACTAGACCACTACGGTGGGGCAAATGTGCAGCACATATAGAAGCTACACAGTGACGCTTCCCCATTGGTGTCCCGTCTGTCTGTCTGTCTGTCTGTCTGTCTGCCTGCCTGCCTGTCTGTCTGTCTGTATCTCTGTCTGTATGTCTGTACATTTGTCTGTCTGTCCACTCTTAGCAGCATTGGGTATTTGAAACGGCCGACCCCATCCGCAGCGCCCTCCTATGTTGCTCAAGATTCAGTGTTCATACTTGTGCAATTGTCGAATAAAACGCACAAATTGCGCCTGTATAGGGCATCATAACAACACGCTTATATTCAGCATGTGCGCCTTTTACGAGAAAAGGCATACATAATTATTTTAAGGGCCATAGCGCTTATCACGCTGCGCTTACCATCCAACGCTTGCACGGAAAGGCGAGCGTTTCCAACGCTTTCCTAAAACGAGTCGGGGGTGGAATCTGCCCGTTGCCTTGCGTTCTACACTTTTCCACCTCTGAGGCGGGCGTGCACAACCATCCCAGAGTCACGCGCTTTGTTTTTGAAAAACAGAATGCCATTCATCAATTTTCTTGAGCACACGATCAAAAAAATGTTTTATTCACTCTCTCCACACACAAGACTATCGTTTTTCGACGAAATTTGCAGATTAGATGCAGATACGGGGCCATTTTTTTGTACAGAATATTCTGGGACCTTGAACGTGTGCCTAAATAGCGCAGAAAGCAACTTAAGTGCTACTGAACTGCCTCACGTAAACACATCTGGGCGACCGGCTGTACACTGCATGTGCTACCAATATTTTGCTCATTATTATGTCCATCTTTCATTCCTCTCTCCTCTTATCTTTTTCACCTCTTCTCCCAGTGCAGGATAGCAAATCGGACATGCTTCTCGTTAAGCTCTCTGCCTTTTCTTGCAGCTTTCTCTTAACTTGTAGTGTAGTCTTGGTGAAACTATTCTTTTCTGCGTAGTTGAACAACGAAGATTCGCAGCGTGAACCTACACTAAAGTGAACTGTGGGCTTCTGGGCCTAATTGTAGCAAACGGGGGGCTCCAATTTAGACCAGTTAACAATCCATGCATCGATCCTCCCCAGATTTGACGTTAGTGGATCTGAAACACCCTTTCCTACATGCCGATTCTCTACAGTTTTAACCCGGAAGTGTTTTGTGCCAGGGTCTACCGAGAATTTGTGGTGTCTACTGGAGTCTCCTGGGACTTTTATTCTCGAAAAAACACGTAAAAAATACATATGATGAGAAAACAAAGAAAACTTGTCGCCTCCAAGGGTGGAAGCCTTAACCTCTCGGTCCGTGAGAATACAATGCGTCGTGCATTCCAAATTGTTTACAAATCCACTTTTTATATCAAACGCTGTCATCTCATATCGTTTTTGGTTAAATAAAGTGACGCATCGTGACCGTTACATGCACGATTAGCTCCATTAAGGCGTAATTTTTCAGCGTGTTTTCTTTAGCGAAAGTGCAATTTCGTCAATGCCTTAACACGCCACCAGCAGGCGATCTTTGCGAAAACGGTGGTCTCGCTGCCTCGACAGCATTACAAATATATTCCAAAAATAATTACGCGATGCCACCATGCATTTTCTACTTCCACTTGCCCCATGAAAAATTGAGGCCTGTCGCCAGCAAAGATATGGCACCCATTGTGTTTCCCTTTCGTCCGGCAGTGGAGAAATGTTTTATTTCAATAATAGAGAATTGTCGGGTGGGATTCTCAGTTCAGAGCTCCACCAGCCTCTGCTGCGTTCCGTGCCCGCCGAACCAGCGCCCGCTGGCCACTCGGGCTTTCATCAGGCAGCATGGCCTCCTTGTCTTGTAGGGTAGGAATAGGAGAGGAGTTGGCAGAGTGCCTGGAGGTGGACGCTGACATTCCAGCGTTACATGAAATAACGTCGGTACCGCTCCACAGCCTCCGAATTTGTCTGGCTGTGGAGAAGTAGCGACGTTATTTCTGGCAGTTGAGTTCACTAACTCTAACACAACGTGAGTAGGCGCCTTTATCCCATGTTTGGTGTGTATTCGGCGAGGCTTTTCGGGCTATCACACCATTTTCTCTGGTTCCACTCTCACTGTTAACTACTATTACTACCACGATAACCTAACAGCACATAGGTTTCTTTAATCATTGATTATGGATGTTAGTCGTTGGGATGGAAATGTATCAGTAAGTATCGACATTAAACGGAGCTAGAGCTGAGTGTATCTACGTTAAACGGCGCTAAAGCTGTTAAATACAAGCATACATAGCGCGAGGTCCCTAATATCAATGTACCCTAAATGTTAAACTAGTTCTGTAAGATAATATTTTACTTTCGTGTTACACCAATTTCTTTGACGGTAGGATAAGTCATGGTTTTTATTGTTAGTGGATCGATAAAAAAGCTCAATGGGGTGCTGGAACCTTTACTGAGAACGGCAATGAAGACATGCGTACTTCTCACGTGAAAATAGCACAGCAAAAAAAATAATTTTAACGCGTCTCATAGCAAAAAGAATTTTAAAGCGTCTCGCAGCAGACGCAGACGCAGACAATACGAAAGGCCAATAAAGCTCCTTCATAGCACATCGGATATTTCGCTCTCTGGCAGCCAGAAGAACGTTCGTTAAATGGCTCTTGGATCAATTTTCTGAACGGAAAAGAATGACAAACGTGCGGGGGCTGAATGGTTGACGTACGGCGGCTTGAGAAAGGTCAGCTGAGGCCCTTTTTGTTGTCAGTGTGATCATTCCTTTAAAGATTTCTACTTTACAGCGACAGCAATAAAAAGCCGTCGCAAAGCCATGTTATTGCCTTCGCATGATAATGGAAACTGATTTCGTAATAAGCGATCAGCAGCTGTTCACCGGCAGCAAGCACAAGGCGGGTATGCCGTGCAGAGTGCTGTACTGGGCCTCCTATAGGCCTGCGCAAGATAAGAACTTTTTATACTCTTATGCCTCAGTTTGTAGAAAAATCATCGCATACCTACAACATGAGCAACGACTAGTAGTGAAAGCAGTGCTATCACGTGCTGTTACCGTAAATCACCCGTGACATCGACTCTTATGCATGTATATTAGTGCCAAGGGGTGTGCAGTTATACAATTTTTATTGTTAATAACTGGTATGTTCTGTTCAGTTGGGAATTTTGTCTCGTCTTCGTAAGCCCTGCTTAGTGGTAGCTGATCCAGCCTGAAGTTTCGAAAAAACGAGGTCTGGGCACGTTTCTCTGGTGGTTGTTAGTTGTTCCCAGTCATACAAAATGAATCGTAAAGTGTATCAAGACGTCCTATACTACAAAAGTCAGTCGTTGTTCGTGATCATCATTGTCATTGGCACAATCAACGTCGATGACACAGTCATGGTCTACCTTGAATTTGCTGTGCCGTGAAAGCAGAAAGAGAATGTGTGGTCTGAAGACGCTTGTTCTTCTTCATCGTCATCAGCATCATCGTCTTCTTAATTGCCATAGTCAGTGGCGAATACAACACACAACGACAACAAACAAGCCTCGACCTCAAAGCGTTTAACCCCTAAAAGAATGTCTACTCTGAACGCACTTGCTTTTGATTGTCATCAGCATCAACGTCTTGCGAGACGACGACGGACACCGCTGAACCTCGAGGAGTTTCGCCCTTAAACACAGAACGAAGGTACGCAAAATACGGTTAAACAAACGATTCTGCTTTTTGCTGCACGTGAGTGCTAAAAAAGTGCCACCATCTGAAGTCACCATTTGTGTCGTATATTTCGCGCATCGTAAAACATGCTGAATTTGGGAGTAAAAACATTAACAGCAATGTACCACAAATTTCAGTTTATTTTCACAGTGCCATGAGGACCGGTTCAACTGGTGTATCAGGTTATACAGCACACACTCGCCTAATTATCTCATATTACGAAAGACAGTACATATCTTGTGCATATAAGAAATATTTTCAGTTTCTACAGCTGTGATTTAACCAAACATTGATTTTTTCTGTACCTGACGCTATGGATACTTACCATCTTTCTTCGTCCCGACAATAAAACACACATTCTCTGCATAAAGAATGTCGAAGTGTCCTGACACTCTGTTGTCTTCAAAACCATGAGCTGTAAATTATGCACGGTGACAGTGTCAGCAAATTAGTACATACCAAGTGCTGTTTTCTCCTTACATTCACAAAACCTTAGTGCCTATATTCTTATGCACTAAGACTAGATGCATAAAATATTAATGATATTCTGGAGAGCACAAGTGCCTTCTTCAGCCTTGCCACGGTGGTCTAGTGGCTAAGGTACTGGGCTGCTGACCCGCAGGTCGCGGGATCAAATCACGGCTGTGGCGGCTGCATTTCCGATGGAGGCGGAAACGTTGTAGGCCCGTGTACTCAGATTTGGGTGCACGTTAAAGAACTCCAGGTGGTCGAAATTTCCGGAGCCTTCCACTACGGCGTCTCTCATAATCATATTGTCGCGAGCAAAAACAAGATCTGCAGCCAGGAGTTCACCTGAACCGGAGCAGCCAAAACGTTCTCTTCTTCCTCGTAGCCCAAAACGGGTATGAGCCCCAGCGGCTCGTTCATCAATGGTGGCATTACCCCCTCTCCCAAGAAGCATCGTCTCGATGCTGTACATGAAGGCAAAAAAAAAGAAAATGAGATGAAAATTACCATGCAAGCAAAATGAATGACGTAAGGCGGAATATCATAGTTGGTTGTGAAGTCAAGAGTTAAATGACAAATAAGAAAAATAGGAAAGAATGTAAGGGAGAGACAAATAAATTCAGTCACTCTCTGGCGATTCACAGCGCGAAAAGTATAGTTTCAGCCGTGAAACGTGAACGACTTCAGTTCGCGGGGTGAAACGGGAACGTCTCGAAGTGCCTTCCGGGAGAACCTCATATGTGACGTCGCTGAGACGTCGTACGACCTTGTAAGGGCCGAAGTAGCGGCGAAGAAGCTTTTCTGAACGGCCACGTTGTCGGATAGGGGTCCACACCCAGACTTCATCACCGGGCTTGAAAATAACTTCACGGTGACGAAGATTGTAGCGGCGTGCGTCTGCGCTTTGGTGATGTTGAATACGGTGACGAGCAATTTGACGGGCCTCTTCTGCAGACTGCGCGAATTTGGCGGCATCGGTGCGGTATGTTCCTAAGTTGTCGGGCAGGAGCATGGCGTCGAGCATCGTCGTGACCTCGCGACCGTGGACTAAGCAAAAAGGTGTGAAACCGGTACTTTCTTGAACAGCAGTATTATACGCAAAAGTTACGTAGAGAAGTATGGCGTCGCAGTTCTTGTGATTGATGTCCACATACATTGACAGCATGTCTACAATTGTCTTATTGAGTCGTTCAGTCAGCCCGTTTGCTTGCGGGTGGTAAGCCGTTGTTTTATGATGTTCCGTGCCACTTAATCGCAAGACTTCCTGCAGCATCTCTGCGGTGAAAGCTGTCCCAAGATCAGTTATGACGACAGCTGGAGCACCGTGACGTAAGACGATGCTGTTCACGAAAAATTGGGCGACATCTGCTGCGGTTGCTTTTGGAAGCGCCTTCGTTTCACAGTAGCGTGTTAAGTAGTCGGTAGCGACCACGATCCACCAGTTTCCAGACGAAGACGTGGGGAATGACCCCAGCAAGTCCATGCCAATCTGATGAAAGGGCGCCTTTGGTGGGCCTATTGGTTGCAGTAGTCCCGCTGGTCGTAAAGGTGGAACCTTACGTCGCTGACAGTCGCGACATGTGCGAACGTAATGCTTCACAGTCTTTGCGAGACGTGGCCAATAGTAGGAGCGTTGAATCCGTTGCAGCGTGCGCGTATAACCGAGGTGTCCGGACGATGGCTCATCATGACACGCACGTAAAATGTCACCACGAAGCGTATTTGGCACAACAAGCAGATACATAGCTTGTGTAGGATGAAAGTTCTTTTTGTAAAGCATTCCATCGCGGAAACAAAAGGAGGATAGCGAGCGTGCAAAGCTTCGATGAGGGTGGGAATTGCATCCTTCCAGGTAGTCAATGAGTGGAATGAGCTCCGAGTCGTGACGCTGTTGCTCAGCTAAGCGGGTTGCTGATACGGCACAAAGAAAAGTGTCGTCGTCTTCAAGGTCAGTGTTGGCATTTTCGACCGGTGCACGTGAGAGACAGTCGGCGTCGGTGTGTTTCCGCCCAGATTTGTGGACGATGGTGACATCGAAATCTTGTAGCCGAAGGCTCCATCGTGCTAGACAACCTGAGGGATCTTTGAGATTTGCGAGCCAACAAAGAGAATGATGGTCGCTAACTACCCTGAATGGGCGGCCATACAAGTATGGGCGGAACATTGTTATGGCCCAGACAACAGCGAGGCATTCCTTCTCAGTTGCAGAATAGTTTTTCTCCGCTGGGGATAACAATCTGCTCGCATAAGCGATCACGCGCTCTACGCCATTATGCCACTGAACTAATACCGCTCCTATTCCAACGTTGCTGGCGTCAGTGTGTAATTCCGTGTCAGCGCTTTCGTCAAAATGACCCAGTACAGGCGGAGCCTGGAGGAGGTTTCGGAGCGTGTCGAACGCATGACACTGATCGGGATCCCATACAAACGAGACACCGTCTTTTGTAAGCTTGTTGAGGGGTTCAGCAATCTTCGAAAAGTTTTTGACAAAGCGCCTGTAATACGCACAGAGCCCCAGAAATCGGCGTAGGTCGCGCTTATTTGTGGGCATGGGAAAGGCGGCAACAGCACGGGTTTTCTCCGGATCTGGGCGGATGCCGGCATGGCTCACAACGTGACCAAGGAACTTCAGTTCTTCGTATCTAAAATGACATTTCTCGGGTTTGAGAGAAGGCCCCGCTGTTCTGATTGCCTGAAGTACTGCCTGAAGGCGTTGGACGTGTTGTTCAAACGTGTCTGCAAAGACCACGACGTCATCAAGGTAAACAAGACATGATTGCCATTTGAGCCCTGTGAGAACCGTATCCTTCATTCTTTGGAAAGTAGCTGGCGCTGAGCATAGACCGAAAGGCAACACTTTAAACTCGTACAGGCCATCGGGAGTAATAAACGCCGTCTTTTCGCGGTCGCGCTCATCCACTGCGATTTGCCAGTAGCCGCTACGTAAATCCATGGAAGAAAAATATTTAGCGTTGCGTATACGGTCCAACGAGTCATCTATGCGGGGTAGAGGATAAACGTCCTTTTTGGTGACCTTGTTCAGTTTACGGTAATCAACGCAAAAACGCAACGTACCGTCCTTCTTCTTTACTAGCACAACTGGCGAAGCCCAGGGACTGGTTGATGGCTGGATGACGTCGTCCTGAAGCATCTGTTGGACTTGGTCACGTATAGCGTCTTGCTCTCTTTTTGCGACACCCTATGGGCGTGTTGTCGGATGGGTCTCTCGGTGGGTTCCGTGATGATACGGTGCTGAGCAAGTGGTGTCTGTTTAACCCTTGACGTAGTGGCAAAGCAGTCTTTAAATGAGCCGAGTAAACGCAAAAGGCTTTCTCGTTGAGACGAAGGTAGTCTCTCGTTTACGTCGAGAGTGCTCGTGAACGCCTCGTCAGGGTGGCCATTCGATGAAAATAAAGCTAACGTGGGCGAACCATCGGCATCGGCAAGTTCTTCACAATATGCAATGGCAGTGTGTCTCGTTAGGTGGCGATATTTGTCGCTGAAGTTCGTGACCAGCAGGTGAACATGCCTATTGCTAGGCTGAATGATTACTCGGGCAACACAGATTTGTCGTGAAATAGGGAGAGACAAATTGGCCTCTGCAATTACCGCGTTAGACATGTCCTGTCCCAATTCTACTTCGACAAAGAGGCTGCTTCGAGGTGGGAGAGTCAGAGAATCGTCGGTAACACGAAGTGCTCTTTTCCGGAATTGTGTACTGTCAGTTGCAGCGCAAAAAGGATCCTCGAACGACACAATTAATTCACGGAGGTCAATGACGGCGTTGTATTCACGAAGGAAGTACATTCCTAGAATGACTGGCCGAGAGCAACACGCGCAATACGAGGAAAGAGCCTGCAAATGTCGACGTACGTATACAAATGCGTGCCGTGCACATACCGGTAGGCATCACCAGATGGCCCCCTGCCGTGCGCAACTGCGGTCTTTGCCATGGTGTGGTAACCTTCCTCAGTTCAGATGCCAGTGCGGTGCTCATTACGGAATAGTCGGCCCTGGTGTCGACGAGGGCGTTGACAGCATGATTGTCGACGAAGACGGCGATTTCGGCAGAAACGATCTTTCTGCTGTCAGAGAACACTGCAGAACCGGAATGGTCCTTGTCTGGTCGTTGCGTCGAATGAGGGTCTTTTACAGTTCGCCGGGCTGCGACTTCACCCCCAGAAGCCGCCATTCCTAGTTTCCCCTGCGGGGACTTGGTGACCGGCTACTGAAAGGAGCGGAAGACGATGTGGGCAAACTGGGTGACGTAGACCGGCGAGGCGACGGTGATCTCGACTTGTGGTGCTGAACAGTTGAAGGTGTTCGCTGGCCCGTGAGATAGGCTTCGATTTCGCGGGGGCGCTCACCATAGCGCGGGCATCGAGCTTCAGGATGGAAGCCGCGGAGACCTAGTTGCCGGTATTGACAGTTCCTGTATACGTGACCCGCTTCGCCGCAGTGATAGCAGAGCGGACGGTTATCCGAGGTGCGCCACGTGCTTGCCTTGCTACCACTTTGTCTTGAGGTAGACTGCAGATAGGTGGGTGTGCACGGGAACCTTGAGCCGTGAGGCGGGCTCGAAGCAGTGGTGTGGAATGACTGCATAGCCTGGTACCTGGGCAGCATAGCAGGATCTGTAGCCGGTGGCGCAGGGGATCGCAATGCTGCTGCGTATGTCAGGACTGGCGCCTCGGGACGGGAATCGGTGGTGTGATTGGGGTCAGGGGTGTGATGGCCTGCCGGACTTCTTGTCTGATTACATCCGCGAGGGCAGACACAGGTTGATGGGATCCCACCGCCTGAAGCTGTCGCAGTTCGTCCCGAACAATACTTCGAATGAAGTCTGCGAGGGCCTGTCTCTCGCTGTCAGAGCCGATAGAGCATGCGGTGGCCGGGATCTGGCGTTCGTATTGTGATGACCGCTGCTGCAGCGTACGTTCCATTGTGTTCGCCTCACTGATGAACTGGGCGACTGTCGTTGGTGGACTGCGCACGAGCCCAGCGAAAAGCTGTTCTTTTACTCCACGCATCAAATGCCTCACCTTCTTTTCCTCGGGCATGGCGGGGTCCGCGCGCTTGAAGAGCCGAAGCATGTCCTCGACAAACATGGATACTCATTCGTTCGGCCGCTGGTTTCTGTAGGATATGGCTTGTTCGGCCCTCTCCTTCCTCTCGGTGTTCCGAAAGGCGTCATGGAGCTGACGGCTAAACTCTTGCCAGGTTGCAAAGGATCCCTCGTGGTTCTCGTACCATGTCTTCACAGAATCCTCCAAGTAAAAGTAAACTCTGTGCAGCTTGCGAACATCGTCCCATTCGTTGATACAGCAAACCCGATCAAAGTGGTCGAGCCAGTCATCAACATCCTCGAAGATATCTCCATGGAACGGCTTTGGTGTCTGTGGCGCATGAAAAACATGGGCGAGAAGAAAACCATGGGCATCGCTGGTTTGGACCGCCTGGCTTGTCATCGGAGTTGCCATCTTTCTGGGTGTCGATGTCAAGGGACCAACTTCAGGGGGTAACCCACGCAGGCGGTTGCTGCTTCTTGCTCTGGGAGATGTAGCTGTCTCCACGATGGCCGACACAGCCGAAGTACACGTACCCAGCACTTCCACCAGTAATGTTGCGAGCAAAAACAAGATCTGCAGCCAGGAGTTCACCCAAACCGGAGCAACCAAAACGTTCTCTTCTTCCTCGTAGCCCAAAACGCGTATGAGCCACAGCGGCTCATTCATCAATGGTGGCAATATGGTGGTTTTGGGACGTTAAACCGCACATATCAATCAAATGCCTTCTTCAGCACACATATATTTAGTATTCTGACTAAACCACGCTACTGAAGAACGCTCTTAGTTGAGCTATGCTTTCGAGCCATCTATTTACATTTTTATATTGTGAAAACAGAAGAACACTTTGCCATACTTATCCCAAAGTTGTGGCTCTATTCTTAGAGCTTTAGTATTTATAAAATGGTGCCGTTTTTTTTAGTTCAGTGTCACTCACTTATTTCGCTAATTGACAGAAAATGTATCTGAAAGATGCCTTCACCACAAGGCAATAGAATGAATAATGGCTGAAACATTCAAAACCGAGTAACAAATGACACAGCAGGAGAAAGTTTTGTCATCTGTCATCAAGAAACATGACTAGCAGGGACATTAAGTTTCACGCTTATATTCAGAAAGCGCTTGCATGGTTAATATACGCTAGGATCGATAGTAACATAGATGTTGTTCAGTTTCGAGTTACGTCGTTGATTGACATGTGGGGTCTAACGTCCCAAAACCACCATATGAATATGAGAGACGCCGTAGTGAAGGGCTCCGGAAATTTTGACCACCTGGGTTTGTTGAACCCACCCAAATCTGAGTAGGCGGGCCTACAACATTACCGCCTCCATCGGAAATGCAGCTGCCGCCACTAGGATTCAATCCCGCGACCTACGGGTCAGCAGACGAGTACCTTAGCCACTATACTACCATGGCGGGGCAAGTTACGTCGGCCGTAGCTATTAAACCGAAATGGACGAGTTGCGATGAAGAATACACTGGTGCACCCTGTGTACGTACGTACAAAAATCAACCACAGCCGTCAAGGTGCATGAGCAGTACCATGCATTTTGCCTTGTTGCATACTACGTGGATCACACACAAAGTTCAGATCAAAATCAACCGCCTATCTCACGTTCATACAGCTTTCTTTACAATAGTTCGAGCGACGCCTTGCAGCACATTTTTTAAATAATTTTTATGCGCAACGGCGTGAATCCGCCCGGTGTTGCATGAATACAGCTTTGGAGCAATTCTCCAAGGCTAAAAGGCACTGGTTTCCGCATTGCTGAAGATTATTCTACGCGAGTACGTTCGTTACGTAGCAAACTTTGGGAGGCCATCTCATCTCATCGTAGCATTGGTTCCACAGTTAAAATACATTTCGACCATGTTTACATTGATGGCACTCGTCATTACTGGGACACTAACCTTAACATGCCAGTAAAAAGTCGTGTTAATGTAAACCGCCTCCCTTCTGTGCCTGCATCCGTTCAGTCTAGTTCTTCTTCGCCTTCCTGAACTGCCCGTAAGCTACCAGATAACCTCACCCTTCTTAAGTTAAACGCCAGGAGTATCACTAATAAGTTTCGAGACCTTCTTTTTCTTGTCTCCTCGTATTCCCCCCATGTGATCGGGATCACGAAAACATGGTTAAACGATGGCATACTTGATTCTGAATATACCCCACCAGGATTCATCGCAGTTAGGTTTGATCGCTCTATTAAGAAAGGTGGTGGTGTTGCTTAGCTACTGCGTTCTGACCTTAAGTTTTCGGTGTTACCTTCTCCAGCTGCTACTTAATCAGTAAGGTGCAAGCTGCATCTTCCTAAAAAGTCTATTGTAATCGGTGTATTTTATCGCCCTCCCGCGTGTTCGGTTGAAAGCATTCACTCCCTCAGCCAATTTATTCTTGAACATAACTTTTCTGCGGCACATTTTGTTTGTATGGGTTATTTCAATACACCTGGGGTTAACTGGTCGGCATTGACCCACAGCGGTCAAGATACCGTTATTAACAAAGCACTCCTAAATTTGTCACTCTCTGCTGGGCTTCTCCAGATCGTTACTGGCACCACAAGGTCCAACGCCCTACTGGATTTAGTTTTTCTTAGTGCTCGTGCTGCGCAGAATGGCTTCACTCATGAGATAATCAAAGGAATATCTGACCACAGTGCAGTTGTTGTTAACATTCCTTCTTCATTGCCGAAACCTGGTTCGCTTTTCACCACTTTCCCTGACTTCAATAACGCTGATGATAATTCTATTATCGAGGAATTGTTCGATAGCTTTGAAGCGTTCAACGAGCTAAGTTTCAGTGGTGACACTAACGCCCTTGTAGATTTCTTCGAGCGGCATATTAACTCCTGTATACGGCAGTTTATTCCACTAAAAACGAAAAAGACTAATCCCAGTGTTCCATGGATGAATCGCGACATGCTCCACTTATCACGCCGTCTGAATCGCCTCAGGCGATCTAAACGTAACAATAACCCTGACACTATCACCAAGTTCAATCTCGCGAAAGAAGAACTTCGACTGATGGCAAACTCAGCTAGGGTTTTTTTTATTATCGGGTGCAGCTTCAAACTCTGCCTAAAAGTAATCCCAAAATGTTTTGGCGTTCTATCCTTCCTAAATCCACTTTACCGTCTTCATTCACCTCTGATGGCGAAACATTATGTGCCGCAGCTGATATATCAAATGCCTTCAATGACTATTTTAGTTCCAATTCTTCTGTTGACATTAACATTGTTCCTCCCTTCCAAAATCGTCTCTCTAATATCTCCATTGGGAATATTACAATTACCGCTGAAGGCATTCTGAACCTTATATTGAATCTGGACGTAAAAAAATGCAGTGGTCCTTGTTGCATTCCCAATGCATTTCTACTCCGGTATTCCCAAAGGTGTGCTCGGTACCTTGAAAAAATTTTAACACATCGATCCGCACCGGTCCCGTTCCCTCGTCCTGGAAAATAGGTAAAGTCCTTCCTCTTTTCAAATCCGGCGATAAGCACTCCTTTTCCAAATATAGACTAATTTCATTAACCTCATACTCTTGTAAAATGCTTGAACACGTAATCTCTAAACATATCATGAACTTCCTCGAGTCTAATGACCTTCTGTCAAATTTTCAACATGGGTTTTGACGCGGGTTCAGCACGGTGACGCAACGTATTGCCTTTTCACATGACATTTTCATGAACCTTGACGCAGGATATCAGATTGATGCCATCTTTATCGATTTTTCTAAAGCCTTTGACACTGTTATTTTTCAAAACTCTTGCACAAATTAAATAAGATCCTCAATAACCCACAATTAGTTTACTGGATTTCTGGCTTTCTTTCAAACCATTCTCAATTTGTGTGCTTTGATTCCGTTGCTTCTTCCCCGGCCAAACTCACTTCTGGTGTTCCGCAGGGCTCAGTCCTCGGGCCTTTGTTATTTTTGCTTTATGTTAATGACTTGCCTGATATTGTTCATTGTAAGATTCGTTTGTACGCTGATGATTGTGTTTTATATCATGTAATCCACTCGCCAAATGATCACATCCTTCTCAACGATTCATTTGCATCTTTCTGTAACTGGTGCTGTTCCTGGCAAATGAACATTAACTACAAAAAACTGTGTTCATGTCCTTTACTAATAAATTAGTTCTTTCAGATTTCAACTACTCAATTAATGGACTGTCTTTGCTGAGAATTTACCAATATAAATACCTTGGCGTGCTTTTTACTCCTAACCTGTCCTGGTCTCACCAAATTGATTACATTACTTCTAAAGCGCTAAAAAACTTTGTTACCTCCGGCGTACACTGTCTGCGGCCCCTAGCGATACAAAACTAACTGTGTACAAGAGCCTTATCCGCCCCGTGCTCGAATACGCGTCACCTGTATGGAACCCCTACAACCAGTGCGAAATAAAACAAATAGAATCGGTACAGAAAAAGGCCAATAGATTCCTCTTCAGGCGTTATGACCCTGCTTTTTCACCTACGTCAGCATTACCATCTTTGAACCTATCTCTACTTTCATCGCGAAGGAACATTGAGTCTCTCAAGTTATTACATTCTATAATTTATTCGACGTGCAAACTTTCAAAAGATCTCTGCTTAACATGTTCCAGACCTTCTTCAACACGCCAATACCATCACTTGAATATGACACCATTCTACGCCCGTACTAGCACGTTTAAATTTGGCTTCTTTTCACGAACTGTTGAACTTTGGAATAACTTATCCGGTGACTTACGTTCTTTGCCTTTAAATGAATTCTTGTTATACATAAATACCCTTTGACAGTTTGTCTTTTTCCGTTTCACTGTTTACTGTGTTTACTGTGTTCTCTTCCTTGCCACCATGTCTTCATTAGGCCACCATGTGATGCCATGTATTGCCACTATATATTTTGCTTTCCTTCGCATAGTATTACATCATGTTTTGTACCGGCCTGTTACCCACTCCTGCCATAGTCCTTACGGGTTGCAGTATGTAAAAATAAAATAAAATAAAATAATAAAATACTTGGGGCTTTCACAGTGTTGCTGGTACTTATGCAACTCGCTTATACAAACAACAGGATATATAATAGAATAGATGGGAAACTTCAGTTAGTCATGTATAGGCTGTACGGCTCACTCGTGAAATTTTTGGCAATGCCCAAAGATGCATCGGGCTCAAGTTCTGAATAGCGTATTGTCCTTTTTTCTGTATGAGTGTTGGAGATGTTGAATCTGTCCTTCTTCGTCATCTGTACATTGTCGTATTATTATTGTCTCTTTGTCTCTTCCTTCTCATCGTCGCTGTGGCAAAGGATTTTGTTTCTAGAAGACTAAAGAGCCCCCGTAAGAGGTATCCTCTGCGGGTCGCACCCACGATGGCACCCGTAAGTTCAGACTTTCGGTAACTTGCGGCCTCTCTGGAGAGCCCTGAGCTATTGTTCTTTGGTGAATCTGGTAAGGAAACGGAGCCCGTCTTCCTCCGTAGACGGAGACCTTCAGCCCTCGCGCAAGTCGGGACACTGACGTAGCATGTGCTGAAGTATGTACAAGGGATGTCCACAGCGCGGTGAGCCTGCGTCCGTGCTTTCCATGAATTTTTTTTATATAAACGCAGATGAATTCGTACGTCTCGTGTGCAAGCTCTGCCGTTGGAAGCCTGTTCACTGCCCAGCCCTCGGCCGTAACAAACGTAAAGCGAATGCCAACCAAGTCGGTATAGTATCTACAACATAATTGAACACAAAGCTACACAGCTGGCTATCTCTGTTGTGACAAGCGTTAAAAAATTTGGACACCAGGCTATTCTACTAACCAAAAAGTGCACAGTACAGTAATATGAGGAAATGCATTAAAAAATCATTTGAGTAAGATATGTCATGTCTCATGAAAATAAACTAAATATCACTTGGCGACTTCGCTTCGCTACTGAATAAATTTTTTAAATTTAAAAAAAAAATAAGGAACCTCACACACACAAGAAATCCGTAGCATAGATAGCATTACCACTTAACAAAAATGCACTGCTACTGCGGCCGATTCCCTTCATCTAAACTAGTGTCGTTGTGTACGCATATTAAAACTGTGTTCACTAAAATTCTGTCTACGAATTGACTCTTCACGCAGGAAGCATTTTTCACGTATTTCACGCACGAAAGTGGGACATAGATGCTCACCCAAATAAGCAGTGACGTGAAGTTGGGCCACCTGTTTTAGCTTCACTTCAAAGAAGGCCCTCCTAAAGAAATTAAAAACGTAAACTTTATCAACTTACTCACTTTAGGAGGATACATTAAGCGAATTAGGACGTCGAGTTCTGTATATTTTGCACAATTGTTATTTTCTTGTCCTCATTGTTTATTTTCATTGAAGATACAATGGCAGGGGAGAAGAAAAAAGCTGCTCTAGGCAGCAATAAGAGCTCTTGACCACCGTTTTTAATGGCGCCAGCAGATGGCGGAAGTGGCAAAAGACCAGTTTAGGCTAATACTCAAGATGTCATCAACAATAATCAACAGTTACACAATACAAACAAAAATAAATAAAAAATGCGATATAATGTGCAGTACATAATTATTAGTGCGCGTGAGGAAACGATCTCTTCAATATATTGCGGAATAAATACATGCTCTAGCACACTTTTCACAAAGGCAGTGGTAATTCCTAGAAAAAAAATACACACGAACAGAGTGACTAAATGAGTGACACTCGTTGATTTGCATTATGCGTGTGTATAAAAACCAGCATTTTCGAGTGAATCAGGCAATCTGGGTAATCTGTTTTTTAACATTTGCATGCCATAATTTGTTCGTGATTGGAGTATAGACCATACTTCGCTAGTACGGATGGTATGTGTTGCTGTGCGTTTACTTAGACAGGGTATTTAGTCGCTTTCACACGCCGTTCAAAGGTACACCTATTTCATTCGTTAAAATTCTCCGCGTGAAGGCTGGAACATTTTAAAAAATAAACCTGCGCTCCACTTGCAAAAAGAAGGCGAGAATTTTTGCGTTAGAAAACAATTGGCATGCTTTTCAAAGTATCCTGCATGATAAAGAGAACTTGTTTTGATTAGTGCATGAGTAATTAGGGCACTCGCAAGAAAACCACTATAAAAATTACCCATAGATAATTGCCGGAAGAACTTCTCCAGCAAGAGTTCAACAAAAGCAGAAGCATCATAGAAAAAACTGAACCAACCTCTTAGCGCTTATTCTAACCTGCATAGCCTTTCAAAACTGATTCAAGTGTTAATTTTTTGTGAATGTTGACGAACAACTCAATGAAAAAAAAAACAAGTATCAACAAGCACAATGAGAAATGGGTGAAATCTGGGTAGTCAGCAAAGCTTAATGGCTTAGCAAGTCTTAATAAAAGTCTCCTTTAGCTACACTTTGGTGGGACGAGTTTTACATGGCTGTTTCCACCACATCTCACACACCAGCGTTTTTTTTTTAATTCAGTTGAGTTGATAAAGTTTCGCTTCTGTTGTGCGATGAGATCTCTCTATTCTGATTATGTTGGTTGCGTTATTGCGTCTTCAACATTTTCTTGTTTTTATATAAACGTCATAATGATTCTTTTCAAAATTCACATGCAAGAAATTACAGCTTATTCACGAGGAGAATGATGATGAGCGAGAGAAGCTCCGCTGATTTCATGTGTACCCGTGAACCTTCTGAAAATTTCGCCCAGTTGATCATCTTGTAAAGACTGCGAACACGCGCTGCACTCCCTTTCCTAACCCTCCACTCCACCGACTTGTCTTCGTCTCTAATACTCAAAACACACAGACTGCTGGCGAACGTGCTCTCCCATCACAGTAGCGCATGCAGTGAGCGCCACAGTGACATCTTGTATTCAATTGAACACCTATGACACGCGAGCGTCATCTAGTGATCTTGGATCATACTATGTGCTTCCGTGCATGGAGCCGCAGTTCCATCTAGTGAACACTTCGAGAACTAGAGAGGACTACGATAACGCCGGACTTACTTTAGCGTTAAAAAGCTATGCCCTTGAAATCGTCAACGCTACCCTAATGCGGCATAAGCCAGATAAATTGCGTGGAACTCGCAGTATATCGACATTACTATGTGGAGGGCACAATGGCATCACTTGCAAATAAAACGGGAAATGTTACTACCAATTAATTTGAAACCGCATCTACCTTAGACATTCTATCTCGAACTCTACGATCCGGAGGTAAGACATCCAAAAGTTGAAAAAAGTCAAGCTTTGCCGCAAGGGCGGAACAATGAACGTGATAGCAACAAATTGGTAGGTAACGCGCAGAATGGCAAGCAGATCGACACGTGCCCCGCGTTTCTCATGCACAAAAAAAAACGCAGGAAACGTACTCACAGGTACAAATTAAGTGAATAAGCGTCTCAGTTGTTACTTCGCTGTGTCTGAAAAACGCACCCTTTTCGCAAATAAATGTTGTGCAACAATTGCGGTGACCTTTCTTCCCTAGTAACTACAACAGAATTGTTCCGACAAAACTCAAAAACTTGCCAAGACGTACGGTTCTGTCCACTGCAAGATAAGGGAGCGCGATCGAGCTATATCTCTTATTCCCTACGAGGGCCAAAGTACGCGTGAAACATGAGAGCCACTGCGCGCTCACTGCGCCACTATGCTGATAATGCTGAAAACACGATAGTGCCCCCCCCCCAAGACGGCCGCCAACAGTGGTAAGTGGAAGACATGAATAGTTTAATTCCGTGCACCGTAGTCTTTTTTTCTCTGATTTTTTTCTCTTTCTTGCTCTTATATATATATATATATATATATATATATATATATATACATACTTTTCATGACATTGACGTCGACACCGGTGGTGATATCCAGCCTAGAGTGTCCATATAATTGCGCAATAAAAGCAAAGTGAATCAGTGTACAAAACTTTCGTGTGCAGCTATCAGTGCAAATATGAGACCATGACAATTTCGTATCAAAGAGCAGCTGAGATATATGGCATAATTGTTTATTTACCGTAATTTGGAACGTATTTGAGGGTCAGAAAAATGGTGACGCTTCATGCATTGTCTTGAGCTGAAGACGACCAAGAGATTTTCAGAACTCTCCTAAGAACCCCAGGTGGTCAAAATTTCCAGACCCCTCCACTACAGCGTCTCTCATAATCATATCGTCGTTTTGGTATATTAAACTCCACATATCAGCGTCCACCATAACGGGGCCTACCTTGCCTGTTAGACTGGCGTGGCCACTCTGCCTCAGCAACGATCACATGATCACTGCCTGCAATGCCAACCTATCGGCAGAAGGGAAGCGGGCAAGGCTACAGTACGCCAATTGTTGCTTTCGGCTTGGAACTCGCAGCAACTTCGCCAGAATGTGCCGGAAAGTACTCAATCTTAGGGGTGGTACCAGCCAGCGATGCCACCTGACCATCCTCTGCGAGCTATAGTGCCCAACCAAAGATCCGCACCCCAAAGCTAAATCTCCTGCCTTTTCTCAATCACATTGAGGAAAGAAGAGAAGGCACTCGCGCAGATTGAAGCTGCTCGGACGCTGAAAAGAAGACGCTAGGAACCTAGGGCGAACCCGCAACTACGCACGAGGTTTGGAAGGCCGGGTTCCTGTCCTTGAGCCGTATACGTCGTCAGGGCATGGCGTGTCGTCGTGGCCAAGCACGAGTTCTGGGTGAGTGGTCCTGAGGACGTGTTCGGTACGGCTAGCGTCCTCGGAGCAGCAGAGCTACAACCCACGTCTAGCCGGTCAACGTCGCTCACAGTATGCACCAACGCCTTAGGCCTGGCGATGCCTTCTGCAGCGGGACGCTGACCTGTGCACCCACGCTACGACTGCATCTGAGCTCGCGACGGGTCCCACTTCAGGACACCGGGCTATGGCACAGACTGTGAGACTGGTTACTTTTCTCTTACGTGTGTTAACCGCGTGTGTGTACAGCGACTTTATTTTTGCAATGCTTTTTTTCGTCCAATTTAACTTCATTTTGTTTTCGGCACTGTCTTCATTTTCCTCGAGTCACACGCCTTGCTTCGTGACCAACCTAACCACCACAGAAGCTTTAACGATTCCTAAAATATGCGCAGTCACATTCCCTCCACTCGTCTCCAACAATACGCACCTGCTTCTCGAACGAGAGTACAACGTAGCTGACAGCTTACAACTGAATATGTGGCAAAAAAACGAGTATTACCGTACTGATAGGATCTGACTTCAATTGGAAGGTCACCACCGGCAAAATCGACCACGTAACCGAAACGCTAACAGCATTATACTTAATCTGTGCCTCGATGGTACAAGGACCATAGTCATCTGACAACATCCAGTTCCCTTCTAGCGTACTGTTTGCCTCGAGCCGCAATCCTTCTGCAACGCTCACAGACATATCTTCAATGTCGCATTTTAGCGCCATAGGGAGAGATGAAGCGCCTTCGCGAACCTCTGATAAGCACCACAAACTATCTGATTAGAGAGCAAAATATCTCTTAAGGAACAAAGCACCATCAACCTTACTACACAGTTGCTGGCGGCAGGAACTTGGAAGAGGTGGAGCCACCGAACAAGCGTGTCCATGCTACTCACTGCCGTGTCTGTCAACGTCGTTGGCGCGAGCGAGTCCCTGATGACGCCTGTAGGGCCTCAGAATGCTGCACTCGTCAAGGAAGAAGTCGGCATCGGGCAGCGTGGCGGGTGCAGTGGGATAATTAAAAAAATTAGTTCGAAAACCGAACGCTGTCGGGGCTAGATCTTTGTCGTGTTATCTCCAGATAATGGTGACCCGGACGTGATTTGAACACGCAACCTTCTGACACGCCATACTTGAACACGCTCCTACACGCTGTATTTGAACAACTCATTTCACACCAGGCGCCTGTTAGGCGGCCACTACGACAGGCATCACGTCCTCGTAATTCTGCATGCAAAGCACGTTAGCCTAACGCAAGTCAAGTACACCCTCCCCCTGAACACCATTAGTAATGGAGACGGCAAGGGGTGAAATAGCCGCGATTCAATGACCGTAGTGCACAGGTATTCCCAATAGCAAAGCAAGTGCGTTTCAAAACAAACTGCGCTATCGGTAGGTACGGTTCTTCTTGGCCCCTCCTGGATGATGTTGAATAATAATCTGGATCAGAGCAACGCGAAGTAGTCGAGACTTCGTCAACGCGCATGAATTATCTTGGCCCCCCTTGGAGGATGTCGCGGAATATTCTCTTGGATTGAGCCAGACTGTCGAAATCATGAAGTGGAGAGAGGCACGCTCTGAAAAAGAGACAGCTTTGGCTCCATGTAGGTCGTCTCCGTCTAACGTCTGCAGACTAGCTATTTTGTTACAGGACGGACCCGTCTAATGCTAGCGTGGGTTAGTGGAAAGAAGAGAACTTTGGGTGAGGTTTCTTATAAACAATAATATCTCAGCTAAAACAAAAGAATAGTGAAGCATTAGTAAGAAGGTTGTAAATATCGTAATTACGTTTCACACAAGGTGTAACATGAAATTGGCCAGGCCTACGTGCCTACATATAGACATGATCACTATTTGTCTGAAAGCCTTTTGACGTCATGAAGTCAACCATTAATAAAACAACGACACAGTACAGTATACAGATGGGCGACTATCATGCTAGAGTAGGCAAGAAACAGGCTGGAGACCATGCAGTGAGGGAATATGTCACCGGCTCTACAAATGCTGGAGGTAAGATATTAGTAGATTTCGCGCCCATTCACACCCGTTCATTGTACAGAATGTAGAACTAGTTGGCAAGGTCCGGTGGCGTCACCATAGAATGGTGAGAGGTGCACATTCACTTAGATTTAAAGAAAGACCAAAACTGATGCTCTAGAAGATAGTTACTAAACTAGCGTTAAGAGGGAAAGTACATGAGTACAGAGTTTCGCTTTAAAATATATTGGTGGCTCTAAAGGATGTAACTGATCTCAGCGTTGGCATAATTAAAAATATTCTGACTAGTGTCATCAAAGAGTGTGCAATGGAAGTCGAACGTACACAGTCTTTAGACCGGACACCTGAAAACTACCTCAAAACGTATAACCTCAGTAAGAGATGACAAATGATGAAAGTATTAAATGCAGCCGACAAAATAGGGCTAGTGGATATTTTGAAGGGAATCACTTGGCGCAAGGTATGTGGCATCAGAAAGTTATGCAGGGAGAGAATTGAGCAGGCTGTAAAAGTGACAGAAGCCTCAAAGCTCCCAAGGCAAGTTTGTGCATAGTAAAAAATTACATTTATGCATTAGGGACAACGAAGGCAATGTCATAACCACTATGAATAGGGTATTTGAAGTGGCGGAGGAGTTTTTAAGTGCTGTACAGAGGAGGAGGAAGAAACTTTATTCAGAGAAAAAAATAATAAAAATTGAAATGCAGGCAGTTTGGTCGGGCCCTCAGTCCAGGGCTCCGCTGGCACGAGCGGCTCGCTGGACCTGGTCAAGCAAAGCTATTTGGCTCTGCTTGTCCTCGTCCGCAAGCCATGCCTCCCACTGCCTGTGAAACATGTGTGGTTGCTTCGTGATGTGTGGGCTGTCGATGTGTGTGGGCCTCTGGGTGCACTCCCATGTTATGTGGCTGAGTGTTGGTACTTGTGAACACCACGGACAGGTGTCTTTATATCTTGCGGGATATATTCTACTTAGATGGTACAAATTGGGAAAGCTATTGGTTTGTATGCGTCTCCAATCCCTGCTTTGCTGGCTATCCAAGTCCTTATGTGGAAGCCCATATTCCTTTCGTTGCTTCCTTTGTTGGAGGAGGATGTCACGCGAATTGGAAAGAGGTTCAACGTCGTGGCCTGCCGTCGCTCGGTTGGTGATGCCTCGAGCTATACGGTCTGCCACGACGTTCCCCTCCAAACCTTCGTGAGCAGGACACCATATAATGTGATGGTCTCCTGTTATGGGTTTATTTAAAAATTTATACGCTATTTTAGGTAGCGTTCCTCGGAGAAACATTCGGCATGCCGCCTGTGAATCGGAGAGCACAACCACTGATTCTCCCCTGATTTCTGCGTTGGATATGGCTATGGCTATTGCTGCCGCCTCTGCCACTCGTGTGAAACAAGTTTTAACCGACGCCATTGTGGTGTGATTTTGTGCTACAATTGCCACTACATGTGACCCTCTGCTCGCTTTACTTACGTCTGTAAAGACGGCTTCTGAGCTATTCTGAAATGATTTGCGTAAGGAGTCTGCTCTCGCTTTCCTCCTTCCTGCGTGATACGTCGGATGCATATTTCTGGGAATAGGCGCCACAGTTAAATGTGTGCGTTTTTCCGCATCTATTAGCACCGTTTCCTCGTCACAATATAACGGTCGCAATGTATATCCCATCTTTTCCAGAATTCTTCTCCCATGATAGCTTGAATTGAGCCTTTCCTTTTGAGATAAAAGCACCGCATTCGCATACTCCTCAAAGGTATTGTATATGCCCAATTTCTCTACCCTCTCGGTTTTGGCATTTTCCGGAATCCCCAATGCTGCTTTGAATGCTTTCCTTATTATTGTGTTTATTTGCTTTGTCTCCTGGTTTGTCATTGTCTGGTACGGTAGCGCGTACGTAACTCGGCTGATCACAAATGCATGAACGAGTGCAATGGTTTCTTTCTCCTCTAGTCCCATTTCGCTATTTGCTATCCGCCTGATCATCCGGGCCACATTCGCCGTGGTTCCCCGTAGCCTTTGTAGTGTGTGTGACGTTCCCGAATTTCCTTGTATCCACATGCCAAGCACGCGTATTACATCTGCCTCCCTGATTTGTCTCCCATCCAGCAGTACTGCTACCGGTATTAAGTCCTTTTTCTTTGCGTATCTTGCCCTAATTCTAACCATTTCAGTTTTTTCCGGCGAGCATTGCATTCCTGCAGCTGTCACGAAAGCTTGTATTTTATCTACTGCCTCCTGGAGGGCGTTTTCTTTGTCCGCATAAGAGCCACCCTTTGTCCATAAGGTGACATCGTCTGCGTAAAGAGCTGCTCCTAGACCTTTTATATTTTCCAGCTCACATGCGAGCTTTCTCAGGCCGATATTAAATAGTATTGGGGATAGCATGGCTCCCTGGGGGGTGCCTCTATTTGGGTAGTCGAAGGTTTCAGATGTAACCGAGCCTAAAGAAATGGTAGCTTTCCTGCTTGTCAGAAATGACCGGACATACTCATATATTCGTTGGCCGCAGTTAATCGATTCGAGGCCTTCCATTATCACCTTGTGTGATATTGTATCGAATGCTTTCTTGATATCTAGTGCTAGTACGAATTCGTCGCTTGAACCTCTGTTTGGGTTCATGACGTCATTTTGCAACAGCAGGAAAACATCCTGGGCCGATACATGTGGTCGGAAACCGAACATATTCACCGGTAGCAGACCCTCTCTCTCTACATAGTCTGTCAATCTAGTCAATATTGTTTTTTCAAAAAGCTTACCCAAGCATGAGGTAAGGGAGATTGGTCGGAGGTTCTTAATATCTCTTGGTTTCCCTGGTTTTGGTATTAACATGATGTTTGAGTCCTTCCATTCTACTGGAAGGTTTCCTCCATCTACCCATACCTTTTCATTAAAGAAATCCGTGATTCGTCGAAGGGCCGCATCACTCAAATTTCTAAGCATAGAGTTTGTTATTTTGTCTCGTCCTGGGGCGGTATTCTTTTTGAAAGACTGGGCCGCCGCATAAACCTCTTCAAATGTTATGGGAGCGTCTAACTCTGGTTGTTCTTTTCCTGCATATTTGCCATGTACCACTTCACATGCGTCTTGTCCGACATATAATTTCTTGACTTCGTAGATGAGTGCGTCATCGTTACCTTTAAATTCATTCTCCAGAATTCTTAAAGCCCTGTTCGTCATTGTTTTTGTTGCCCCTGGATCGATCATACTCCTCAGGATGTGCCAGGTCTTTTTGGTTCCTAACGTCCCTCTAAGTGAGTTACTAAATTGCCTCCAGTTACTCTTATTTAGTTGACGTGCGTAGTCATTGGCTTCCTGTGACAACTGAGCTATCCTTATCTTCAATTTGCGATTAAGCTTTTGCTTCCGCCATCGCTTTGTGAGGCTTCTCCGCGCGTCCCACAAATGTAGCAGGTGCTTGTCGACTGCTGGGATTTCCACGCTTGTTTCTATTTCCTTTGTCACTTTCCTGTGTGCCTCCTTTATCTGTGTCACCCAGTTACCTAGATCTATTATTTCCCCTCGGTCTCCTACGTTCTCCCTAAATTTGTTCCAATCAGATATTGTCGCTTTCCCCATTCTTCTTGTCGTGGCGGCATTAATAGTTATTCCGAGAATGTAGTGGTCGCTTCCCAAGTTTTCTCCGAGGTGCGCCCATTGAGACGTTTCCTTCAGAATTTGTAAACGTTAAGTCCGGTGACGTGTCTTTTGTTAAGCTATTCCCGACCCGTGTCGGTAGGTCTGGTTGTGTAAGTTGGCAGAGATCATACCGTTCAACAAGGTCTACAAGGAGTTTGCCCTTAGGGCTGTCCTGCTTATATCCCCAATTTCTGTGTGGCGCATTAAAATCCCCCATGATAACTAACCTGTCTTTCTCTTTCAATAAACCCATCGCATGTGCTATAATGTTCTCAAAGTCGGCTCGTCTCTCCTTAGGTGGGCTATATATATTGACCCCCACTGTTTTTGGTCCTCCACGTTTTTTGGGCCACACTGTTATTATCTGGTGTTGCACTGCCTCATTGCTCACGTAGCTGACACTCAATGCTATATCTTTTTTGGTAAATGTCGCCACTTGTGGGTACTTTGGGTTAACATGTCTTATGTACCCTCTCAGATTTATCTGGAATTTGCCTACTTCCTGAAGGCAGATTATATCAGGAGGGATTGGAGATGCTCCAATAAATTGTTTGAAATTTTCCAGTTTTGTTCTCAATGAGCAGCAGTTCCACTGCCATATTTCCGTTTGCTCGGTCTTTTTATTGTTACGGTGTCTAGCCATGATTGGTATTCTCGGAATCTGTTATTCCACTTTCTTTAGGTTGTCTGGTGGGGGCACCCGGGCTCTGACAAGATCTCTTGCGAGGATTCTGCGCCTGACTCAAGTCGCTTATGGTGCGTTCCATCTGGCCTAGTTTGGCAAAAACAAGTTGAATTTGTTGAACTAGGAACGCTATCGACGGTATTTGTGGTGGTTGCGTTTCCACGGGCTGCGCAACGGGCTGCGAGACAACAGGTGTGCTCGCCGGGCTTTGTGTGTTGCTCGACTGGTTTAGTAGTGACTCCAGGCGCGCCATTCGAGACTTAACCTCCTGTAGTTCTGTTCTAAGTTGTCTGTTTTCAGCTACTACCCGCTTGTATTCTGGGTGTTCTGTGATCGTTGGTGTAACGGGTTTATGTTTGGTAGTGGGAGATACGGCTTGCGCATAGCTTACCGCGTCCGCCTGTGGGTTGCTATGTGCAGGACACGCCCCCGGTGGCTTGCTTCTCGGAAGGGCTTGCGCGTTCGGATTGTCCTGGGAGATTGCTCTCGGCGTCGAAGTCGACTTTGGATGCCGCTGTCCTGGTTGTCCTGTCTCCACGGCACGGTTTTTCGACGGCATGCGGGTTCTGGAACGGCTCTTTCGGGTCCCGCCTCGTCCGTACTCCCATTCTGATTCCTCTTCCTCCGACTGAAACCAGCGAGGGGCTGGCTTGTGTGGTTTTTTGGGTGGTTTCGCTGCTTGCTTGCGAATAGGCTTGAGGCGTTTCAGACAACTGCGGTCTCCAGTGATATGGTTTCTCGTGCAAATTGCGCATGTCGGAGTGCAATTATGGTTTACTTCGGGGTTGCGCATTCCACAGGTATGGCACACGGGTGAGTCTGGCTGCGGACACACGTCGGTGCGGTGGCCAACCTCCCCACACGCTCGGCAGAATTGGACGGTGTTACGAAAAGGAATACACTCCTTCTCACCTCCTCTGTAGTAAACATATCTTGGTAGAATCTCCCCGAAGAAAGTCAAGACGGCACTCTGAGAGTCTCCCAACATCCGAGCGTCGACCAGCGTCACGCTCTGGGTGCGAAAACGGATGCTCGCTTTGATGGTCTCAGACGGGGTGTGCGGCTCTATACCGTGAATAACACCTTTTTTGGTTCCTTCACCTGCCGTAACGTAGACGTTGACCGGGTGTGGTCTTCCGTTGATATTCAAAGACGTGACGCCTCTCATCGCCATCGCGACGGTCGTGTCTGGAGTCGACGCTAGCGCAATGTTGGACCCCGGTCGGATGCGGAGAATAAACTGATCCCACCTGACTTTTCCTTGGCAAGCCTCCACTATAGCGTCGGAGATCGCTTGGGTGGTCACATTCTTCAGAGGCAGTCCCTGGTGAGGTCGGAAGACTACTTTCAGATCGTCCTTGGGTAGTGCTGGGGGCCTCCGTCTTGTAGGTCGACCCCGGCGCTTTGGCTGGTTGTCCGTCGTAGGTCTGCTGCCTGCGGAGAAGTCCCCTCCTTGTTGAAATTTCCGCTCCTTCGCCTGTTTCTTCTTCGCTCTGAGCGATTGGGATATTTGCCATCCCTCCTCTGTGCGGTCGGTCTCCGTTGGGGCGGAAAAAACTGCGTCGGCGTGCGTGGACGCCGCGTTGCAGTTCCCAGGCAGTGCTGCTTCATCCCGGTTTTGCGCGGCAAAGTCCATGACTTCTTCACCCAAACCTGGTTCGGATTGTCGTACGGACGCTGTTTGCGACTCCCCAGTCGAGTCCATAGCCGTCAGCAACCGCGGCAACGCCGTGGTTGTCGTCTTTGGGCGAGCGTCTCCCGGCGTCGTCGCCGCCGCTCCTCTACTGGACGCTAGAGGTAGCGAAGGCTCCACATGGGCGAACGAAGAAGTGGCCGTAAAAACAAGAAAAATGGTCCGATTTCAGTGAAACTGGAGTCCACCGATACCGGAGCATCTCCCCTACACGCCTGTGGCAATTTCTGGACGATTCAAGGGTTGAACCATACAGAAACGACAAGAACATACGGAGCTCGATGTGCACGCGTCTGCACTCATCGGCATCCCAGCAGCGTCCTCCTGCTGTACAGAAGCCGAAACAACTATAACGGTATCGTAAAAAGCAATAATAGCCCAGAGGAGGCAGACATCCTACTTGTAATGAACGCAGAAGCAATGAAAGCTCTAGAAGGAATGCAAAGAGGCAAAGGCGCCGGTGAGGATAAGGTAATAACAATCGTGGTGACAGATGGCCGAGAAATTGTGTTAGAAAAGCTGACGACCTTATATACGAAGGGTTTCTCGATGGTCACCAGAATCTCGACAGTATCAGAATCTTAGAAGAATGCCAGCAACATGCAAATTCATAATTATGGAGATGTTAAGGACTTGAAAAACTACAGGCCGTAGAATTAGCTTACTGTGCGTTCGCTACAAAACATATTCAGAAATATTAGCTAGCGAAGTGCGTTACACTAGAGTTCAATAAACCAAAAGACCAAGCAGGATTCTGTACTTGCTAGCTCTCAATAGACCATATTTTTACTGTCAATCAGGTGATAGCGAATTGCGTGGTTTACAACCAACCCCGATAGCTAGCATTCATAAATTGCAAGAAGGCGTTTGACTACGTCGAGACATCAGCAGTGATGCAGGCGCTACGCAATCAGGGCATCGACAAACCCTACATAAACCAACTCTAAGAAAGTTATAGTAGATCCACAGTCATCATAGTTCTCCTTAAAGAAAGCGGCAGAATCCAAATAAGAAACGTAAAACGCAGAGAGGCACGATGTCTCTAATACTATTCACGCGTGTTTACAGGAGGTATTCAAGGCGCTACATTTGGAATAGTTAGGGAAAAGATGTAATAAAGAGCATCTCAGTATATTGGGATTCGCCGATGACATTAAATTGATGAGTAACTTGAGGGACGAAATACAGCTCATGATTGCTAAACTGGACACGGAAACCAGACTGGAAGGTCTCAAAATAATGTGCATAAAACTCAAGTAATCTGCAATAGCCTCAGCAGAAAACTGAGCTTTGCGTTTGGTGTATAGGCGCTAAAAGTTGTAAAGGAATATATTTACTCAGGACAGGTAGTACCCACGAAGGGGAACCATGAGAGTGAAACAGCAATATAAGAAAAAGGATTGATTGAATCACTTTCGGCAAGTGCTCACAAATTATGAATCGTAATCTACAAATAACCCTGAATGGGAGCGTACTTTTACTACACACCAGAAACTTGGAGACACATAAAGAGGGTTAAGCATAAATTGAGGAGGACATAGTGAGCGATGGAATGAAAGAGTATAGGTGGAACCTCAAGAGACAAGAAGAGAGCAGAGTGGGTCAGGGAACAAACAGAGGTTAAGGATAATAAAGTTGAATAAGAAATGGACACGGACCGGGACCGTAGTGCGTACGCAGGATAGCCACTGATTTTTAGGGGTAACTGACTGGATCAGTACAAAAAGCAAACGCTCGAGGCGGAGAATAAAAGATAGATGGGCTGGTAAGATCAACGAGATCGCAAGTGTAACGTGGCGGTTGAAACAGAAGAGGGTGTAGATTGTCGGATCATGCGATAAGCCTTCCTCCTGCAGTGCGCGTAGTCAGGCTGATGATGATGTTACCTACTTACATCAGCGTGTGGGAAACTATCATAACTCATTCTAAAAGTCAACGCGTTGAAACACGAACAGAAGGAAGTCAAGAGACCACAAATGCAGAGTTTGTGGTGTTTCGTATTTCTTGCATCTGTGTTGGCACGCCCAGCCTTTCGAATAAATACGTAGCAACTAGCTCACCTCGGTAAACCAATTGATCGAGTAATGTAGTTTTCCACAAGAGTATTTCAAAATTCTATACTATGTATGCTCAAGTGTCTAAATATGTACACTAAAAAGTACAAAGGATAACTGCTGACATTTCTCGGTGTCTGGTTCCACCAGAACCTTTCCTGGAACACGCATGCCTCAAAATTAGGCGTCTTAACTAAGCCCAAGTGTTTGCTGTCTCTACAAGGTGACTAGTCCTGTACCCGTTTGGTTAAGACTACAGATGTATTATGCGCTTGTATATTCTAAGCTAACCTATTATCTGCTGGTCTGGGGAACAACTATGACTACTAACAATCAGAAACTACAAGTACTTCAAAATGGAGCTTTGCGGTGCATTCACATTTACTGCGGCAGTCCCCAGGATCTTCCCCTTTCGCCATTGTTTTGTCACTATGCTTTGCTTACGTTAATCAAGTCTATTTTTTCTTCTGTTGCAGCATAAGAAAATCAATCATTTACATACTCAAAGTAATGCTTTGAGTAATGATGAATACCATTTTCGTAAACAAAGCCTGCGGGTCCCTAAAACTCATACTAACAATGGCAAACAAAAATTACCTTATGAGGTGACTGTGGCTATAAAAAATTTGTCTACAAGTGTTCATTTTTGTGTTTTAAAGAAGATATATAAAAAGGAAACAAAGAAACATTTACTCAACTCTGGTCTTTGTTAGGTATAACATCTTCACTCCTATATGCTTAAAAACATTTTATTTTGTTGTACTTGCAAGTGTAGCTGATTTATATATTCATCAATTATGCATGTAGTTATATTGTTTTGTTAACAGTCACCATAGTGTACACTGGAGCTGAGGCCTTTGTCAGGCACCCCAGCCTATAGCCCTGGCTTCCTCCTTTGTATTCACTTCACTTAGCATGTATTATGGCAGCATTTAAGGTTCACAAACACATTGAGTAATTTACCGGTAGTACTGATTGATTGCAGCAATGATTAGTTATTTATTTAGATATAGGGCTTTCTCCTTTCCTCCGACATTGCAAGACCGAGTACAGATGATAGTTATAGCGCGAGAACAAAACGACAACACAGAGACAAGAAGTACACGAAAGACACGAGCGCTAACTTCTAACTGTGTTTATTGCGCAGAGCGCGAAAATATAGAGGAGACAGTAACCATGTAACAAAAACTATATGGCACAAAGAACAGAATTTGAGTAAGAAAAAAACAAAAACAAAAAGAAAGCACAGCAATGGCTTCGTCGTTTTTTTGTGCTTTGTTCTGTGATTTTTTCTGTGTTTTTCTATGCCAATTTCACATCAGAGAGCCAAACGGAAGTGAAGAGGAGCATCCTCACTGAAAGAAACCCCTCGGCTCTGGGAGTGAGACGCTTCAAGAACATTGAAACAGTAGTTATTGTTTTCGAAGGCTAAAAAGTTCCCAACTTCACTTATTTCATGCACGGCGCTAGTCAGATGCTAGCTTTGCCATTGGCTGCTTGAAAGCTGCTTCGCCTGTGGCAAGCTGGGGCACAGGGTGGACGTCTGTCTGACACCGGAAGAAACTGTGGGCAAGAGGTGTGGAATCAACAATCCTAATAAGAACCATCAATGTTCCCTGACCTGCGGATTCTGTGGTGGCCCATAGGCCACGACTGATAAAAGTTGCCAGAAAATGTTTCAGCTTCCTTTTATTGTGCGAAGGCGGCAAAGAGAGCGCCATGCGTAATCTGAGCGTCGTAGTCAGCAAACGGTACTTGCCAGCGCCGACGACTGTGGGAGTCAGCTTGCGCACCACAACTCCCGTTCAATTACTCGTTCTGCTGCAATAGAGGTCGACAGCCGTGATTCATCGCAACGAGCAAGCAGCCGGTGCAGATCCAGATCTTGTCTACAAGTTGCTCCCGAGGCCAGCGAAATGGAACCTAGTCTAAAGGCCGAGCCAAGTCCTGGTCCAGAGATCGTCGTCGATCCCATTGTAGAGGCCCATCGCATTCGAGGAGCTGGTCTAGTGACCAGCACAAAACAGTCAGTTTCCAAAGCCCACCTGAACCGGAGATGCAGGCTGGCACCTGGGCTGATCGGGTGCACAGCGGAAGAGGTTGAAAGGTAACGGGGAGCACTGTGCCAGAGCATGGTCTATCAGAGCTTAATCAGTTTAGGAACGGGCATGCCGAAATGAGCAGCAATATTGAGTCGCTGAGAGCCAAAATGGCTAAGCTTGGACATGTCAGTACATCTTAAGCTACTCGGGCATCTACTTCTCAGTCAGTAGGTTCTCCCTCTCCTCAACCCATGGACGTTCCCATGGTCATAGAAGCGGGCCCCGCGGGCAACCCAGCCAAATGAAAGGCTGCGACTTCGGCCGAGATTGTGCAAGCCAGGCTAAGGCTAAATATGAAATTAAAGAGACTAAAATTCGATTTTCCCTGAGATATATAGACTTAATGGGCGTTTATCGGTGGTAGATCAACGTCTGACAGTTATGAATCAGAAAATGGATATTCAACATGCCAAAATTCGATATGTGGAGACTCAATTACAGAACACTGACCTTATGGTGCAGATCCCCTATATCAGGGAAGCAACCATGATTCACCTGGAGTTTTTCCTAGAAGGAACGCCTTTATCGGCGCCCATTCCCATGAGTATCCACAGTTTCAATAGACCAGTCGCTTCTATGCAGAAACTGACGGTAGGGTCAGGGAGCACCTCCAATGATCTAGATGGTCTCACACGCTGAATTTCGTATATGGCAATGGAACTGCCGGGGAATCCTTAGCAAAAGAGGCATCCTGCAGCAATTTGTCCGCTCTCACAGCGTGAAGCCGCAAGATATTCTACAGCAGGAGACGCTGTCTGATACTGTAACTCTCCCATGGTACAAGGCACATACAGCTAAAGGGGAAGGCAGAGGGATTGCCACGTTAGTCAGCAACAAGTTCACTTTTGGGGCGCATGATCTAAAGGTAAAGCCTAAAAAAACGAAGCTCTCCTTGGTTGCGGTCATTCCGAGTGCTTATCAGTATTTTGCACTGAATACCTTTCCTGCATTTTCATACTGATTATATATGGAAGTCCTAGAGATCATAGGCAGCGTTATAAGACACTCATAGCTAAGGCAACCAGGCTGTATAGGCTCTCCCCTCTGGTGGTGGCGGGGGATTTAAATCCGCCTTTCGAGGCGTGAAAATACCCGTATGATTCTGTTGAAGGTAGGAGCTCATGGCAGGAGACGGGCGATGTGGGTCTCTCGTTAATAACTGACCCGGCGTTTTCTATATGAGGCGGCACATCTACCACCAGGGACTCCTACCCGGACCCAGTTTTCGTGAAAAATGCTGCCTTGGTATGTTGCGAAAATCTTGTGACGAATTTAGGAAATGATCATTATATTATAGTTACTAAATTGCAGATGGAGAAAAAATTTCGAAGAAAGTTTACTTACGTGGATTGAGATGAGTTTCGGGAGTCAGGCATGGCTCAAGCGGAACAGGGGAAAATCCTGTACTCTAAGGAGCAATGTACGGAGATACTGCTGCAGGCCGTTAAGGCGGTTACCAGGACTATTGAGATAGACGTAGAAACAGAAAAACTGGAAGTTGGCTTGCGCATTTACGGCAGGCAAATCAGTAGCTATTAGCCAAATAGAAGGACCAGAGGCTTAATCGTAAGCTGTGGAAAAAGATTGTGGAGTTAATCACACAATTTGAAGAACATTGCCAAAACCTGTCGAGGCAGCAGTGGCATAAAATTTGTAACACGGTCGATTTACAAATGCGAAACAGAGGTAAATAGAATGTTTTAAAACACCTGCTTGACGAGTCAGGTACTAAATCTAATCAGAGGGGGGTCCTCGCTAGAATACTCCTTCTTGCTCGAAGGTCTTCTTCAGGCGCGAAGCTACTGGGGCCGCTTGCTGAAAAGTATCTACCGCTAGCAGTCCATTCCAACATTGAAGCCTATCCGGGGTATACGGGAACACCTTGTGTCTATTTGAATGAACCCTTTGCCATAAGCGTTGTGTGACGTGCCCTGCACGAAGTCAATGGCCGATCGGCACCGTGTCCGGATAGCGTCACCAACAAAGCGCGTCGAAACTTGTAAGAAGACTCCATTGAGTTTCTTAATGATGAAATTATTAGGATTTAGAAGGGAGGTGACATCCCGGAGCAATTAAAGTTGGCCAAGGTGATTTTTATTCCCAAGTCCGGTAAAGCACCAAGTTTCAATATTCTGCGCCCCATCTCTCTCACGGCATTCCTGGGAAAGGTGGCGAAACAAGTTATCCAGAAAGGAATGGCGGATTACACAGAGCGCAGTGATCTTTTTTCTTATTACCTAATTGGCTTTAGGCCAATCAGGTAATGTATCTATGCAGGTGATAGCATCCTGTGTAGGTAAGGTCTCTACGAAGGATGCTATTAAAATTATTAAGACTGAAATTTTAGACAATCATACCAGAGAGACGTAAGCATGTGGGAGGTTTCTCCAAGTTACTGCTACGGAGCAGAAACCTGGAGACTTACAAAGAGGGTTCAGCTTAAATTGAGGGCGACGCAGCGAGCAATGGAAAGAAAAATGGTAGGTGTAACCTTAAGAGACAAGAAGAGAGCAGAGTGGATTAGGGAACAAACGGGGGTTAAGGATATCATAGCTGAAATCAAGAAGAAGAAATGGACATGGGCAGGGCATGTAGCGCGTAGACAGGATAACCGCTGGTCATTAAGGGTAACTGACTGGATTCCCAGAGAAGGGAAGCGGGTTAGGGGGAGACAGAAGGTTAGGTGGGCAGATCAGATTAAGAAGTTTCCGGGTATAAATTGGCAGCAGCAAGCACAGGACCGGGTCAACTGGCGGAACATGGGAGAGGCCTTTGTCCTGCAGTGGACGTAGTCAGGCTGATGATGATGATGATGATGATGATGATGATGATGATCAGAGAGACGGGGTGATCCTAGGCTTGGATATAAAAACGTGTTTGATAATGTCCGTCATTATTCTTTTTTGCATGTGATCTCTATCTCAACCTAGTGTCCTCAATTATTGCGTTTGTCAGATTCTTCCTGAGTAGTCGAAAAGCCATACTTAAATTTGGCAATTTAGAATCTCATGTGCAAGTGCTGGGGAATAGAGGCACCCCACAGGGATCTGTTCTATCATATTTACTTTTTAACAACGTCGTGACTGGTCTGTCGAGGCAGCTTCCTGGTATTTCAGATCCATTTCCTGTAGATGAGAAAGTGATGGCACTATATAGGCTGCCCTGCAAGAGGCGGTCAACACTACTGAGAGTTTTCTGAAGGACACAGGTCTTTTCTGCTCAGCGGAAAAGTCTGAGCTTCTCCTCTATAACCCGGTCAGGAAGGGCCATCGACCGCGTGGCGGGGTGCCGCCCTTAGGGACAGACATCCACCTACGTACCAAAAGTGGACGATAAATCTCCAAAGGCACTTTCATTCGGATCTGAGGTATGACGCTAGAAGCAACGGGCACCAATAACATCTCGATTCAAAAGTTAGCATAAAAGGCATATAGTGTTATCAGACTCATAAGGCTGGTTTTTAATCGAAGGGCAGGAATATGAGAGGACATCTTGGTCAGGCTTATATAGGCTTTTCTGCTGCGTCATTTTGCATAAGTGGTGGCTATGCATGTTTGGAAGAGACCGGAAAGGGACAAGCCTAATGCAATTACTTGGAAAGCGGTAAAGAATGCTCTTGGGCTTCCCAACTACACCCACACAGATCGTCTCCTGCAATACATTGGAAGAAATCGCGGATGCACAGGGAAAAACACACATATTTAGGCTGTCTGGCTCAAAAGCAGGGAGGATGATTCTTGCGGAAATGAGTATTCCACTACCTAAGATTGAGGCTCTGTACCTAGCGTTTAAGAGGAATGTGAAGGAGAATCTTATTGTCTCGCTGGCCCTGCGGAACAAACACGCATCACCAACGAAATGTCGGAAGGTGGAGAGCGCGCGCTCAAGCCCTTCTCCGCCAAGTTGTGGATCTCGACGGGGGTGCCTGTTTCGTAGACCTGGCACAATATAATGACCAGAGAGACCATTTCACGGTATGGCAATCAACCACAAAAGGGTAACAAATAATGCGGCATCGGTATGCTACAAAACTGCCAATGCAGCCGAGCAGGTTGCTAATGACTTGGCTCTTTTAGATCAGCGTCATGAACATATATTTAGCTATTCTAGAGCGGCCATTTGTGCCTTTAGTGTTCGAGCTGTGTGTAAAAGGGCTAAAAACGTACTCGGTGAGAAGTCGCTAACAGCCCATACCCTTACATGGTTCCCGGCTAATATGGAAAACTTGGACGGAGGGATTATCAATCTCAATGAGTTCGCCCACTCCAGGGCGCGAATGTTAGCTGTCCGCAGTCATGGAGGACCTATGGTTCGAAGTGGAGATTTTGTAAACAGGAATCCGCCAACTACATACAGTGAAATTGCATAACATTTCACCATGAATAGGATAATCATTCCACCCCCCCCCCCCCCCCATCGGAAGCTAAATAGAGTGCCGGCGCTTATATTGCGATTACTTCCAAAAGAAACGTACCCTAACCCTGCCTTCCTCCACAAGCTTTACCTTGTGGTTTATTCAACCAATTCGTGTACAAAATGTGGCGGTGTAGCCACCTTAAATCACATGCTCTGGGAGTGTCCTTCGGTACGCAGCACCGATACAGCATCGTCCAGAATGTGGGACTCTGCTCTTTGGATTCCAGACATAACATCACAACTTTGGGCTGTTCAGAGGGTCCGCGATGCGGCGCTAGGTCTCGGCCTTACTGTCCAATCATGGGAGCAGCCCGCCATGTGTTTGGGCGCACGCTTTAGTACATTCAAAATAAAGTGTTCCCAAACAAAAACAAACTTTTACAGAAAAGAGTAAAACTTGAAACTCTTAAGAATAAATGTAAAGCTTATAAAATTTAGGCGATCAACTTTGTGTGCCTTTTTTGCCTTAGGATTTCCAATTGTATATTGATGTAGTATCGTTGTTGTTGTTTTCTGCCTTAGAAAAAGTATCAATTAAGCCTGTTACCTTGTTTTCTTGCTTGTTAATTCTAAATATGATTGCTGATAAAGTCGCCCTTTACGTGGCCCTCGCATACAATCAGTATATATTATGCAACGATGTAAGTTACTTAGACTAATATCTTAAGAAAACAGTACCAAGGCCCGTCATTCGGCGCATTCGCTAAGAGAGGACCATTCAAACATATAATTAAATATATTGGACCTATATTTCATTAAAAATAGTTATACTAAAGAAGAGAGATAGAAAATGGGGGAACGAATTACGATGCTATTTTCTCCACTGCGCACTCTTGACCTATTTCACCCTCTGCTAATTCTCTGTGATTTCGTGCTTTCACACATGCGTACATCGAGTCAAAATTACTCTAAGAGCTACCTAAAAGCGGTAGAGTTACGTACACCAGCACAACAACTGCCTGTGCTAACATCCATGTGTGCAAAACTGACTTTTCAAAAGCCGAGGGTAGCTGCCCAAGTCTCTCCCTTGAGTTATTACAACACAGAGACAAGAACTGATGACCTTTTGCTGTTAAACGTTTCCTTTCCTTGGTGATTTCCCGTCCGTGCTCAACAGTAAAAATCCTTCCAAACATTGTTGGTATGCTGATTTAGGGCTGTTTCATTCAAGTTTCGAATGGAGTAGTGCATATTCAGAATATTCTATCGAATAGAACGATATTCGATTTGTTATTCATATTATCTAATATTCACCGCCCCTATCAATTTAGTTGCGGAGGTACCACTCGTGACGTAAGTAATAAAAAAGAATGAAGATGCAAACGCGCTGCGCTTTAGAGGCACTCGAGTTGTAACTTTCTGGTTGATTACATTTCGTTTTTCTAGTGCACTTATGTGACATACGTAATGGTACAATGAAATAGACAAGGTCCTGAAGATTGCAGGCTTGAAGTGAAGTGGCAAGATGTCCGATTTGATATCGTCTTGCTTTTTGCCACCCTTCTTAGTGGGCCTGGAGCTGACTTGCGGTACTGGTGACAATGCCATAGAAATCAGCAAACATTTTTTTTTAAGGAAGCCTTTACGTAGACCGGCTGCCCACTGTGCACGAAACGTTAACATGCCGGTTGAAAATCTCGTATGATTGGTGCAAACGCTTCTGTCAAGAAAAGTGCTGCGCTTGTGTTTCCTTTTACATAGAGATTTTTTTCTCGGCACTCATGATGCTTTCATCATTCAAGAATGCAGAGTGATTAAGGAAATACAACCGCACTTGTCAATGTGCTACTCATTTGTTGTAAAACTAACTGTAGCACAAACAAAAATACCAGAGTGTGACCAGCCCGATGAAACAAAATAGAGGAACAAGCCACAAAAATTTGTAGAGTACGCGATAGTGCACTTAGGTAACACAAGCAATTGCAATATTTATATTTGGTCACCACCGAGCACATTTGATAAGGACGCGTACCAATTTAAAGCAACTGGAAACTGCGTCATAGTTGAACGTTTCTCGAAAATCAACGATGGACTTTTGTCAATATAGCCGAAATTCTGAATAACATATGCTTTCAACTACGCGCGCCGTCACTAAAAATTTCATGGGAGTTTTCACGCGGGCGGTGCGTGTCTCTGGTCCACAGGATTCTCCTTTGACGTAGGCAACTCAACGCAAATTACACTTCTAGTAGAATTTATAGCGCTGCAGGTAATAGCTAACTCTCTCACCGAACCTTGAAAAATCGATATCCACAGCATAACTGTAACCATTTCTTTATTTTTCCACGTTAATTAGGAAACCCTGAATATTTCGGAACATTCTTGGGCCCCAGCCAGAATCTAGATTGCTCAATGGCATCATTGTCTCCTTAATTTGGTCATAGCTGGCCGCAACCCGATTAGTTCGAGCTTCATTAGGTGAACACACCTGCGATGCACCGCAAATAGGTGACGCAAAGGAGCGAAAACAGCATTCGCTGAAACCCCATCCAAGGCACTAAAGCTAGCATACCATAGTCGTCAGCCTGAGTCGTATGGTAATGACGGCAATTACAATTTGTATTCGCATATAACACAATTGTAACACAGCGGTTTTTAACTGCGGCTACATTGTGAATAATGTTTTCGAGTTGGGAAAATTGCGGCTTTTACAACATTCCTATTTGAAGTTAGCATGATTTTCCTAATTATCGAGCAAATGAAACTGTGTGATCTTAAGAGATATTTTGTATTATTTACTTGGCACTTTCGATAATTTGTTGTTTGGTTATTTGGGACCTTTTTTTCTTTCATTTTGATATGGACCAGCTTTTACTGTAGAAACCACCACTGTAACGATAACTACTCAGTTGTGTAAGGATGACGACATGCTAAGTGGACATGCTAGGAGAAAATTGTGATACAGCACAAATTATAGGGCCCGTTTTTTTTTTTATTCAGAAATAACTATGAATGAATTGTGTGCTCAATTCTCGTGAGTGTGCGCACTATGTCTCACTTATATCGGGTAAACATGCGCGCGATAATAAAATGTGCATTCAAATGCACTGCGCATGCTTTCCGGTAACCTCGTCCTATAGTCCGGCCCACCTCATTTGTGTTTTCTTGACTTCTTTCATGAGTCCGTGTTTTCATGCCTTTCTTTCTTTAACAAAGATACTCCAATATTACCAGGCATACAGCATCTCAGAAGTTGCGTTAAGACCTGTGAAGGCTACCTGTCCCTTCACCCTATAGTAGGGAAGATTAGCCCCTTCACAATTATTTACCGGCATCGCATCGTCTTCTCGCACGCGGAAAACGATGGAGCGAACAAACGGTATCGCCAAAAAAATGGCAGATACAACTAACAGTGAGAATTGATGATATAAAAAGCGCAAAGAGGAAGGTTGATATGTCACTTTAAAATCACCACAACCATACGAGGTGAGGTAAATTATGCCGTACACAACTTCCATGTCATGATTATCATGTTTGGATGTGCCATTTACCTTGGTAGTCTATTCATGTCACTTGATGACAAATTTATTATATATATTGAGCTAGCGAAACGACCGTGAGCACTCTATGGATGTTGTATGTTGTCATGTTCTTACATGGCACGCGTGTCATGATTGTCATGTTTGCACCAGTCGTATACCTTCATCATCCTTTGACGTCACGTAACACCAAAGTTGGTGTATGTAGAGCTAACGAATTGGCCGCGAGTGCATCATGAAGGGCCCAATATACTCCAACGTAACGTTGACGCGAGCGCACGCTTGGCACAGCGACGCTACGTTAGCAAAACGCGAGCACTCTACAGTCTGACGCCAGGCGCCACCAGCGTGACCAGCGTCCGTCGACGCGGCCCGAAGGCAACCGGCGTGAAAAGAGACACGCTGCATGTCGCGCAGATGCGTTACTCAGACAGCACTGCGTCGGCCTCTTTTCGTGAGGGAGTGACTCCGGATACGCTGAAACGCGCAAGCGTCAAAGCAACGCCGTGCAGCGCGCGCCTCCCAGTATATGGCCGGAGTGGCGCCTGGCGTGGCATCGCCAGCATGACGCGATGAAACGAACGCCGGCAAGGAGTATTAAAACTTATTTTGAAGCTTTTGATTCCTGTACTAAGTTTGTTTTAGAACAATCAGCACAGGGCCTCTGAGATCAGCACCACCCGAGCGTCTTACAACATCGATACCGCAGCTAAATGTGAGGCCACGTGTTAATCATCATGGCCAGCCAGTACAATTCTAGCGCGCTTTTAGGCCGGTGCGCGTCGTCTTTCTCGTCATAACCCGGTGCTTTTCGCGCAGATGCGTTACCCAAATAGCACTGCGTCTGCCTCTTTTCGTGAGGGAGGGACGCCAGATAGGCTGAAACGCGCATGCGTCAAACCTACGCAGCGCGGCGTGCGTCAACGCGTATATGGAAGGATCGGCGCCTGGCGTGACATTGTATTGGCGCCTTGCTGTGGCATGTAGTCATGTTCTCACATGACATACATCTTATCATCATATTTTCACTAGTGACATATTTTCGTCATCCATTGACATAACGTATTACCAAATTTGGCATATGTTAAGCTAGCGAAATGGCCACAAGTGCATCATGAATGTGGCATGTCGTCATGGTGTTACATGACACGCATGTTGTGAATATCATGTTCGGATGGGTCATTTAGCTATGTCGTTCATTCGCGTCACGTAGTCCCAAATTTGGTACATGTGAAGCTAGTGAAACGGCCGCGAGCGCATCATGAACGTAGCACGTATACATGTAGTCATGTTACACTGCACGCATATTATGTTTATCATGTTTGCACTAGCCTCATACCTTCGTAATCCGTTCACGTTCTGTAATACTAAATTCGGCATAAGCTAGCAAAACGGTGACCAGCACGTCATGATTGTGGCATGTAGACATGTTGTTACATGATACACACGGCATGATCTTAAATGCGAAGCATTTCATAGCGAACTTAGGCGACTTCGAGCGTATCTTTCCATCTAATGAGCCGCCTACGACTGTTAGCACTCCCGGCCGTGTCGATAATGGTATCAATACCATACAACGTATGGCACAACATGACTGTATGAAGAACATATTTGACTAGCCATAACATGAAAATTATGATATTTGTTACGATTGTCATCATTTACATTTCATGGTTCTCCAGTTCTTGCGGTGGTTTCGTTCATATGGCATGTTGCAAAACGGCTATGGTATGACATGATTGCATGCCAATACGAGTTACTGACCCTAACAAAAAAATAATGGCATGCATGTCATGTAACAAAATGACTAAATGCTACGCTTAAATGCGCTCGCGGCCATTTCGCTAGCGTCACATAACCAAACTCGAAATTATGGTATGTGAATGGATGACGAAGGTATGTGACTGGTGCAAACGCGATAATCATGAGATCCGTATCATGTAACAACATGACCAAATGCCACGCTCATGATCCGCAGGCGACTGTTTTGCTTGCTTCACTCACCAAATTTGGTATTATGAGACGCGAATTGATGATGGAGGTATGATACTGATGCAAACATGATAAACATGAGATGCCTGTCCTGTAACAGCATGACTACATACTACGCTCTTGACGCGCTCGCGGACGTTTCGCTAGCTTCACATGTACCAAACTCGGTATTACGCGACGCGAATGGACGACATAGAAAATGGCACATTCAACCATGATAATTATGACATGCTTGTCATGTAACCACATGACTACATGCCACACTCCTGATGCGCTCGCGGCCGTTTCGCTAGCTTCACATATGCAAAATTTTGCATTACGTGACGTCTATGGACGACTAAGGTACTTGACTAGGGTAAACATGACAATCATGAGATGGGTGTCATGCGAGAACATAACGACTTACCACAGTCATGGTGTCAATACATTTTGACGTGATGCTGTGTGCGTGCTCGCGAGCGTTCATTTCGTCGCGTCACGCCGCGTGCCGCGCCACGCGCCAATCTTGCCATATACACGTAGGCGGGCGCCGCGCTGCGTTGCTTTGACGCATGTGCGTTTCAGCACGTGCGGCGTTCTTTCGTCACGAAACGAGAGAGACATAGTGTTGTCTGGGTAACGCATCGGCATGAGAATAACGCATTTCGCGTTGGTAGCCGTCAGGTGGACCGCCAGGTGGTGCCAACGAGTGCACACGCGTTCACATCGGCTCCGTCAATCATCGTACCTAGCAGCGGTTAAAATCATGTGACTACCAGTGAAACTACGGGTATTGTGCAGGAAGACGTCAGGTACACGCTGACACCACCTTTTTGTACAAGCGATTCTGGTTTTCTTCTGAGAAGTGAAGACCTTCGGCAGAGCATGCCAACCCGCCACGCTAAGCCTCGCGGCGAAGCGGAACGTGGAGTCCTGGCAGCCAGCTCTCGGCCCACGCGTCGCGCTGCACCTGCCCGAACCCCAACGGACAGCGACCAGGAACTAGCCCAGGCACTTATGGACATGGATGACCAAGACATCGATACCCAAGTGAGCTCTGCGGTGGACACCAACGAAGATTTCCTTTCACCTGACGAGGTGCTACAATGGGAATCTACTAGCGACGCCGAGAACCAGGAAAAAAGGCTCTGCGGAAGAACGCGACGACGAAGCCAAGAATGGTACCGTGGCAGGTAGCAATGTAATTGCGACAGCGAAAACGCATCAGGAAACAAGAACGCGCAGCGAGTGTTGACAGCGTTGCTCGAGGCGTAACTGAGATCAACAGCTCCGGCGCTAGAACGCTTGCAGAAGAGCGGCGCGGAAAAGCGTCTAAAAGGGGTCGACGACGAACCCGCACGGCGCCGCTGCCCAAAAACGATATGAAGATTATCATGCGGCCCAGACCAGGGTTAGTTGTGAAAGAACTGAAAGCATACCTGGTTGCGTGAGCGATAGAACATGCGAGCGGTGACTCGTAGGCCTGTAACAGCCACAATTTCTGCTTCGCCTTCGCAACGAATCAAACATAATTATTGCAAGCACTCCGTACGAAGATGTAGCAGAAAAGATCTTGAAGATAAAGACACTGGAGCTCATTGGCACCAACCATCCCGTAAACACCTACATATCCTGTCCTGCTGGATACTTGAAAGGAGTGGTACACGGATTAGAACGCGAAACGCCAGAAACTGAACTCCTGAGCCATCTCCGATTGCGCACTCAAGGAGTGACAATTGTTCAAGCCCACATGCTCGGACAGTCACAAACTGCAGTGATCACGTTCGATGGACCAATACTTTCGCGCTTCGAGTAATATTACGGTGGCGAAATGCCGTGCGTGCCTTATCAACCCACACGGCAGTACTGTAAACTCTGCAAGAGCCAGGGACATAAGAGGGATGTTCGTACCCCACTAATGACAAAGGCGTGCAGCAACTGTCGCCTAAGAGACCTACCCGAGGACCACACTTGCGATGCGGAATGTGCACTGTGCGGCGGACGCCATCCCACGGCAGCATCGGAGTGCATCAAAAAACTCAAACGCTTCCCTCGAAAGGGCCGGTCGCTGCTGTCGCACCAACACAGCACACCACAAACCGATGGCATACTCAAGAGACACTGGTTCAGCACGGACCGCGAGGACTCTGCACCGCCAGGCGGGGCCCGTTCCAGTTCCCGATCCAGGTCTCGATCTACATCCTGGTCCAGGTCCGGCTCTCTAGACTGCTCCAACTCCAGGAATGGTGGCCACAAGCAGGCCCCAGCAAAACAACAACAGCACAAGGGCAATAAGGCGCAGAAAAAGGAAGCAAAGAACCAGGTGAGCTTGGCAGCAAAATCCTCCCTACACTCACACCAAACACCACAATTCACGCGCTTAGAACGTGAGTTAGAGATAATGCGGGTGAGAATAGGTGACCTAGAACGCGAAAATAGGGAACTAAAAAAACAACAAACGCAGCACCCGCCACAAAACTCTATACCCGCCCAGAGTGGCCAGAAATTGCAGACGCAACCGAATGCAGAAGGCGACTCAATGATCATGTCGTCAATGCTGAAAGAAACATTAAAGGAAGATATACCGACAGTTATAGAGCATGATAAATGTAGATAAAAATCTCGAGATTCTGGACAAGAAAACCTAGGCACAACACGTGGTGGATCGCTAGGTGGCGTCGAGGAGCGCGGACGTGAAAACGTCGGCTCCCGCTTTTCTAAATGTTTTCAGTCGTTTCTATGCTTCAAGATCACTTGGGTTTGTGCTTATTCGAACAAGCAAGCTCTGCGGTTTCAGTGGAGACGCCATTTTTGGCGGTGAGTGAATTCTTAGACATATTTTTGGACTTTAAAATTGCGACGCGGCGAGCGTCCCCGCTAACCCTAACCACACCTAGGGTTAGCGAGGAGTACGGCCGTTACACGTAGCCAAGGGCTCGGCCAGACGCGGCAGCTACTGGATCAACCTCCGTACGTCGCAGCCGACAACCAAGCACTGAAAATGCCTTCCACCGTAACCGTGGAGGGAATGGAAGTAAGCGCGGAGATCTTCGACGCACCAGGATGGGCCACCGCCATGGGACGCCGAAGACAGACGACTCCGCCAAACGAGGAGCTGGCCGCTGGGACGGTCGAGCACAGCAACCAGCCGAAGCACCTCAGGGGCTTTAAAAAAAGTCAATCGGCACTACACCGTGTAGTATCCGCTTCCAGGCTACCCCGCCTACCCAAAGACCAGATCAAGGTAATTATGAGACCCAGAGGTGGATTGGACGTAGTCCGAGTCGACCTCGTTCTGCTGGCGAGAGCCGTCATCATGGCCGCCTAGATCACCGACGAACAAGCACGGGAGGACACGATCTGCCCCAAAAATATGCAAAACATCATTGTTATTTCTACGCCGCACCAAAAAAATGCCACATCATACGTGAACGTGCAGAAACTGCACACAAACCAAGGCTCGTTTGAAGTTGCCGCATACGTGGACGCACCCGATAATACATGCAAGGGCGTCATCAAGAACGTTGACCTCTCCCTTGACGACGCAACGCTCAAACGCCTGATTGTGCACGACCGAAATCCCACTGCCATCGAGGCAAGACGCATTAAAAAGACCAAAGTCGTCGCAATCCTCTTTGACGGGTTGCGCGTTCCGAGCACAGTGATATGCGGAACCGCCATGGTTCCCTGCTCGCTCTACAAGCGACAAGTCGATGTTTGCAGAACGTGCGGAGGAGTCGGCCATCGCGCCGATGTTTGCCGGCACACAAACGCAACGAGCAAGAAATGTCACAACTGTGGTGAAACGCTACAAGAAGACGGCGTGCATCACTGCAAGCCGAAATGCAAGCTTTGCGATGGCAATCACCCCACCGGAGATCGCGAATGCAAAAGACGCTTCCACATTCCATACTTAGTGAGAAGGAGAAGAAGACGCAGAAAGCAAGAGTGGCAAGCACAACAACGTCAAGACGCACCAACGTCTGTTACGTTTAAGGAACCCTGCCACAACCAGGTGCCGGGACGGGAGAACGCCTCGAGCGTCCATCACCGTTCTCCATCCAGGGGGAGATCCCGATCTAGAGGGCGTTCCCGATCCAGAAGGCGTTTTCGATCCAGAGGCCGTTCTCGTTCTAGAGGGCGCCCCTCGACCCTGTTGAGATCCGACAACCGCCTGTCATCACGGGAGTGCTCCAGATCCCGATCGAGAACGAGGCCAACAGCCACGCAGCAGCAGCAGCAGCCGAACAATGGCTCCTGGGCCAGCAGGGTTGCAGGTGAAGCACGAAGCACAAGTAGCCAGCCCAAAGGTAAGGCACAGCCAGAGCATGCTCCCTATTCTCGTATTGTAGCGCTTGAACAAGAAAACAGGGCCCTCAAGAAGGAGCTTGAACAGCTCCGGGCCTCAATAGCTAGAATAGAGAGCTGTCACGGAATTAATCTGTCGAGCTCACCGGCACCAACGACAACACGCTCACAACAAACGATCCACAACACACACAAACGCAAAGCCGTAGACAGCGACAGCGACACGACGGAGGAGATCGAGATGGTCTCGATAGAAAAAGATGCCCTACTGAAAAATGTCGAGTCCGTGACAACTAAGCTCAACGACAAAATTGATACGTTGGCGAACACGCTTGCCAAGTTTATGGAAACCTTTAAGACTTACACTGACAAAGCTGACCAGAGGTTCGTGAGCCTGGAGAAGATGGCAACCAACCCAGCTGGGGCAGGTGCTCCTCAGAGCCTAAGCGCGGACAAACCAGCGGTTACGGCAAGCGTGCCGAGCATACCTTCTAGAGCTAAAGTCCGACCAGTCAATGCACGCAATCTCGCGGAAATAACGAGCCGCGACGCACACAAGCTACCAAGCCAAAATGGCTGCTGACCGTAACGAGATTAAGATCTGGCAGTGGAACTGTAACTCACTTCAGAAACGCAAAGCAGCACTAACACAACTATTACTAGCCTGTAAAAAAGCCGCATATAATATTGCTACAGGAATGTGGAGAAAGCAAAACTGCTAAAAGCATTGGCATACAGGGGTACAGGGTAGCCAGGCCAACCCTGCACCCCGAGCAGAACGAGGCGCGAGGAGTGTCTACCTTCATCCGGAAGGACATAATGTTCGCCGAAAGGGACGCCCCCGTATACAAAAAAGGCCTGGAAACGGTCCTGGTGGAAATCTTACCACACAGGGCTGTTAAAAGAAGCATCTTCGTGCTCAATGTTTACAGCTCTCCATCAGATAAGAAAAGAGATTTCAACAGACTGCTTATCTCGGTGGTAAAAATGGCGGGTGACAATCCGCTCATAGTAGCGGGCGATTTTAACGCCAGGAGTACCGAATGGGGATACTTAAAAAGCGAAGGCAAAGGCACCAAGCTAGCAGAAAGCGCGAATGCGCTGGACCTGCAGCTGATAAACAACCTTGCCCTCCCTTCGAGAAGAGGTAATTCGGTACAGCGCGACACAATGCCAGACTTAACCTTCACCAAGAACGTCAGAGCTACCTGGGATAACCTCGCCGAAGACCTAGGTAGCGACCACTGCGTCCTAGAAATTACCATTGAGAACGAGGCGAAAGCGCCAAGAAAATTCAAAATCACAGACTGGGACCAGTTCCGTAAAATACGGGAGCAGAAGGGCAATACAGAACTATCATATGAAGCTCTCTTAAATGAATTAAAATAGCAGCGAATGAGGCCACCAAAGAAGTCGAGACTGATGAATCCATCCAGGCAATGGACTCTCACCTGGCCAGTCTGCTGCAGAAAAGGCATGACCTAAAAGAAGCGTGGCGTAAAAACAAGCTCAACAGACACTTACGCACAAAAATCGCGGACCTTGGCCGCGAAATCGAATCTCACGCCAAGACAATCTGCGCCCAGCAGTGGAACAACACATGTGATGAAGCAGATGGCAAAATGAGGAAGGGAAGCAAATGGGGGCTGCTCCAACACCTTATGGCGGACAGCGACAAACCCACCAGAGGTGGCACCCAGCTGCAAATTGAACGATTGGTGCACAAGCACGCCCAGGATAGTGGTGGATCCCAAGCTCTCCTCAAAACGCTAGGCCAAAAATATCTCCCACTGGAAAGCAAATCAGTAGCCTGGGAAAACAAAAATTCCTCATATGGAGGTCGACCACAAGAAAAGCTAGACGAACCATTCAGCGAAGCTGAAATACGGTACGCTCTACAACAACTCAATGGCAGATCGGCGCCAGGGCCAGATGGAATCGACAATAAACTGCTACGGAATCTAGACGATAAAGCAATCGTAATCATTACTAAGAAGATAAATGAGGCATGGGAAACGGGTACTGTGCCTAAAGAATGGCGTAGTGCCAAGGTTTCGCTCATCCCAAAACCTGGAAAACCACTGAGCATCGATAACTTAAGGCCCATATCACTCACATCTTGCGTTGGAAAAGTAGCTGAGCATGCAATACTCAACCGTATCACAGACCACATTGAGAGCAATGGGCTCTTTCGACACAACATTATTGGCTTCCGCAGGGCACTATCCACACAGGACGCCATGTTGATGTTAAGAGAACACATATGTTACGGCCTCCTCCACACGCCCAAAGCTATATTAGCCCTGGACCTCGCCAAGGCCTTTGACACCGTGAAACATGAACACATACTGGGTGAAATATCACACATGAACCTAGGCGAGAAATTTTACAACTACATTAAAGGCTTTCTGGCTAACCGAACCGCCACCATACGCATAGGAGAGCAATGCGGCGAACCCGAACGACTCGGAAATATCGGCACCCCACAAGGGTCAGTGCTCTCGCCATTGATCTTTAATGTGGCGATGCACAAGTTGTCGGAGAAGCTCGCTCAAATCCCATCCGTGCACCATGCCATATACGCGGATGATATTACCATATGGGTCCCATGTGCCCACTCATATGGTGCCTTGGAAGGAATCCTTCAACAAGCACTGACTACAACTGAAGAATTTCTTAAGCCAACTGGACTCGCACTGTCCCCCACTAAATCTACTCTAACGCTCTTTTCCCCTCGACGGAATTCGGGCGAAGACGAGCCGCAAGTAGTGCTCAAAGCTGAGAATAACCAAACGATACCGCAAGTATATACGGTCAAAGTACTAGGGCTAACGTTAAGCGCCAAGGAGGGCCACAACAAAGAAGCACTCAAGCGCCTTGAAAAAAGCACGAACAATTTTTCAAGAGGCATTGCTAGAATCGCCAACAAGAGAGCAGGCCTCCAAGAAGACAACATCATGAAGGCGTATCACGCCTTTCTTGTAAGTCACGTAGCATACGCGTTCCCGTTTCTGAAACTTACGAAGACTGAAATCAAAAAGGTCGACTCCATGCTCCGCAAGGGACTGAAAACGGCACTCGGCTTGCCCAATAGCACGAGCAACGAGAAACTCGAGCAACTTGGTCTGCACAACACAGCCGAAGAAATTTTCGAGGCTCAGAGAGTGGCACAGATCACACGCCTGTCGTTGACGCAGGCAGGCCATCTCATCCTACGAGACGCAGGCATTTGCCCAATTTTTCAACCAGAGAAAAGAACACAACTTGGTAATGACGTGAGGAAACACATTAGGGTTGAGCCCATCCCCCGCAACGTTCACCCTACGTTCAACAAAGGGCGAAGGAAGGACAGAGCGCGGGCGCTCATAAACAAAGCAAAAAAACACAACACGCACGCGCTATTCGTAGATGCCACCCGCTACTATGGCAGGGAGGCGTTTGCCATAGCGGTCGTTGATATAGACGGAAACCTCATAAACGCGGCAACGGTCCAAACAAGCCATGTCCACGAAGCAGAGGAAATGGCGATCGCGCTAGCCTTGCAAAGCTGCCAAGCCTACTCCACAATATACACAGACTCTAAGACGGCGGCACGAACGTTTGCGGCTGGCCTAGTAGCTAGAAGCACAGGAAAACTCACCGTCAACGCAATAAGAGAGTACGAGAGCAAAGAAACCCTTGTTAAGGAAGAGAAAGCTCAAATCTACGTTTCCTGGTTCCCAGCCCACATGGGACAGTTACCGGGACTCGACCACTGCAATCCCAACGAAGAGGTCAACCGCCTGGCGCGTGAGCTCACACGCCGCGCCGCGGACAACTACCCCTCGATGAGTGAGCGGTACGAGAATCTCTGCAGCCAGGACAAAGCAGTCACATACCACGAGATCACTTCACATTACCGGGGACAAAATCGTGCCTTCCCAGCACCGCACCCCAAACTTAACAAAGCACAAGCTCTAACTCTCAGAAGATTGCAAACACGTACGTACATAACACCATCCACCTTACACAGAGTCGACCCCGACACACCGCCCACATGCTCCCTTTGCAACCATCCCTATTGCAATTTTGAACACATGCTCTGGCTGTGCCCTACCCATAGCGCAGCACAACTTAATACCCAAGAGGCTTGGCAGGAAGCCCTCAAGAGCAATCAATTCAAGCTGCAACTACAGGCGGTCCAGAGGGCCCGGGACATCGCTACAAGCCTTCGGCTGCCAGCGCCATCCTGGGCGGAGCTTCCAGGCTGAATTAAGGGTCGGAATGGCCCTTTCTCAGCCTCCTCAGGATATGTTTAAATAAAGTCAATCTCTCTCTCTCTCTCTAGGCACAACACGTCGAACTCACGAAAGCCTTGCGAAAGCATGCCACAGGCATCAAGATCAGAGAAAAAGCTGAGAAAATTTACAACAGGCCCGGATTGTCGGTCATGAACCAGGAGACGCATACTGGCTAATCATCAAACGCAACAGTCAGAAAAGTGCGAAATATGGCAGTGGAACTGCCGCGGTTTCCGGCGGAAAAGAGGGCAACTGTTGCAGCTGGTGGCGTCGCAACAAAAGCCACCTGCTGTCATAGCAGTCCAGGAAGCCGAACGCAACCAAAATTACGGGGCTACGAAACCTATAGTACAGGGGGCGCAGAATGGAATGTTGCTACATTAGTCGATAACTCAATTACAGCAATATGTCATCAGCCCATTGAAGAGGCGGATGTCCCGCATATCATAACAGAAATAACCTACGAAGGGAGCCATAAAAATAGCGCCTTCATACTTAATATCTATAGTCCTCCAAGACAAAAGAGACCAACGTTCGACAAGCTCTTTCAAAAGACAGCGAAACTGGCGAAAGGTAATCCATTAATCATAGTTGGGGACTTTATTGCCAGGTATGCAAGCTAGGGATATAAAATGCAAGACACCAAAGGCAAGAATATCGCAAGACAAATAGAGAAACTGGAAAGGACTCTGTTAACTGACCCTGCAAGACCAACGAGGATAGGCAACAGCGTATCCATGGACACAAGTCCAGACTTGACGATAGTACAAAACTGCCACAGCGTGGACTGGTACAACACCCTTGAAAACCTGGGCAGTGATCATTACAAAATAAGCACCACAATCTGCACCGGCCGAATCCACAAACACATTGGCACAGCCAAAATTACAGACTGGCATGCATATAGAAAAGCGCTAAAAGCACACGTGACTGTCACAGACGACTTAGACGAGTGGTGCAAAGTAATTCGAAATGCAAAGCAAATGCACACCATAACCGCCGCCAGAACAGATGATACCCCTAAGGTAGACGCTCACTTTCTCCACCTGTGGGAAGCTAGAAGAAACTTCACTAAAAGATGGAAAAGGCAAAAGCGAAATAAGAAACTCAAAGCGAAAATTGAAGAAATAACGCAGCCAGCCGAACAATACACTAATCAACTCGCGACAGCCAACTGGGAACAATTTGGCGATTCACTAAATAGAACCCTAGGAACAGCATAGACATGAAATATCCTAAGAGCCATGATTGACCCTCTGAAAACTAAACGCGAAGGACAAAAATCTCTAGAAAGATTATTGCACACATATCCAGGCACACAAGATGACCTCCTTCAAGACATCTATATTAAGTGTTCCGGTGCCCGAGCCATCACAGCCCCTTACCAGGCTAAATACACTTGGCTCCCAAACTCAGAACTGAATGCACCTTTCACGCATGCCGAGGTCAGAGCGGCAATCGTCAGCATGAAACGCAACACAGGGCCTGGGGCTGATCAAATCACCAATGCCATGATTCGCAACATGAATGACGAAGCCATAACAGCGCTTTTAAACTTCATTAACAAACACTGGGTGAATGGCACTATACCTCATCAACGAAAGCATGCTGTAATAATTATTATACCTAAACCAGGAAAGAAATTGACAATAGAAAACCGCTGGCCAATCTCTCTTACCTCGTGCTTAGGCAAAGTGTTTGAGAGATTAATAAATACCAGACTTCAACGACACCTTGAACAAAATAACTTGTTGCCAAACACCATGTTTGTTTCCGCTCGAACCTTTCGACACAGGGCATCCTTCTGCTTTTAAAGGAGGAAGTACTAACAAATGTTCCAAAAGCAGGAGGAAACATTGTCATGGCCGTCGACATAAAAGGCGCTTTCGACAACGAAAACATATTAGATGAGTTAGCAGCGACAAACTGCGGTCAAAGGACGTACAATAATGTACAGAACTTCCTTACTAAAAGAACCACTGTCATCAGATTATGAGAAGACGAATTCAATGTCTTCCACCCACCGAGAAAAGCACACCACAAGGCGCTGTGATCTCGCATACGCTTTTCAACATAGCCATGATTGGTCAAGCCAAAAAACTGGAAGGTATTCCCGACATCCGACACTCCTTCTATGCGGATGACATCACTATATGGACAACCAAGGGTAGCTTGGCAGAAAAAGAAGAGCGGCTTCAACTGGCAGCTAAAACTATCGAAGACTACACTAAAGAAAGGGGATTTCAGTGCTCAGCTGACCAATCGGTACTCATTCGATTCTCCAAGAGTAAAAAACAAAGGACAGACCCGAGACTTCACCTAGAGGTCAAGCTAGACAGCAATAATATTCCAGAGAAAACAACCATTCGAATCTTAGGGATGTGGTTGCAGTCCAATCAGCGATGTCTCCACACATTGAATATGCTTAAACGAACAGTTCAACAAATTGTTCGTATGATAGTTCGAATAACGAACAATCGTGCTGGACTGAAAGAACAAGACGTGCTTCGTTTGGTAAAGAACTTAGTCATCAGCAGACTAACATACAGGCTACCCTACCACAACATGAATAGAGAGGAGGAAGGAAAAGCAGACAAAATAATAAGGATGGCGTATAAAGCGGCTCTGCGACTACCACAAAGCACTTCAACTGCGAAGCTATTAGCGCTTGGACTTCGCAATACATTTGATGAGTTGGCTGAGGCACAAGTAACCACCCAGATTAGCCGCCTGCTACAGACGCCAACCGGAAGAAAACTTCTTCAGAGGATCGGCCTCGGTGAACAAGTACAGGCACATGGAAGAGCTAAGGAGTCGTCGTGCTCAATCAGAGCCTGGTACAAAATATGCCCCCTACCGAAGAACATGGACCTAGTTTTACATGCTGAATGACGTAAAGCAAGAGCCACTTATATAGATATAAAGACAAAATATTTGAATACGGCGAGATTTACTGACGCTGCATCATATCAGGTAAATGCAAAGAACATGGTGGCCGTGGTCACAGACCGAAAAGGAAACGTCACAAGTTGTGCCTCCGTAGCCCATGTCCCTATCACAGAAGCGGAGGAGATAGCGATCGCGCTGGCAATCAAGGAGGGCAGAGAGCAAAAAGCGCCAATGACAATATTCACAGCTTCGAAGGCTGCATGTATAAATAACGAAAAAGGTAGAATATGTATGAAGGCCTTCCAAATTCTAACCAAAGCTCGTAAGTACTTCCCCATTGAATACAACCAAACCATTATCTGGGCGCCAGGGCACGAGGGCGTCACCGGGAACCAGTTTGCGGATGAGGCGGCTCGAGGCTTCACAAATTACCGAGCTTCCTTGCACACTGCAATAGAGGATCCAACGCCCCTAGACCCTAACTTTGGCACAATTTTTCAGTATTACAGGGACAATAGAAAAGTGTATCCAGCACCGCGTAAGAAACTCACAGCAATGGAATCGGTGGCATTACGCAGAATCCAAACAAACACATACACGAACTTACACAGGCTGCATGTATTCTACGCCACAGCATACAAAGATATATGTCCGTGGTGTGGAGCCACACCAACTCTGTTTCACATCACGTGGAAGTGTACGCATCACAATGAAGAACACCACAACATGAACAACACAGAGGAACAATGGGAGGTGCTGCTGCTGTCCAGCTCGGCCATTGTTGATCAGCGCGTGCTGGTCCAACGGGTTGAGATGATGGCTAGGGCCAGCGGAGCCCTGGAATAGGGGCCCGATCATTTGGAATGCTCCGCGTTATGCGCAAATAAAGTGCTTTCTCTCTCTCTCTCTCTCTCTCTGTGAGGCTGCGCCGATTCACGCTGGTTGCACCTGGCGTCTGACTATAAAGTGCTCGCGATGAAACAAACGCCAGCGTGCGCGTGCACGGGTCCCGTAAAAGTGTATCCGTGCCTTGAGTGTGCCATGTAGTCGTGTTCTTACATGACACGTATCTCATGATTATCATGTTTGCACCAGGCACTTACTTTCGTCGTCCATTCACGGACCGTAATACCAAACTTGGTACATGTGAAGCTACCGAAACGGCTGCTAGCGCATCATCAGCGTGCAATGTAGTCACGTAGTTACATCACACGCACCTGATGACTATCTTGGTTGCACCACTCACATACCTTCGCCATTCATTCACGTCCCTTAATGCCAAATTTGGTATATGTGAAGTTAGCGAAACAACCACGCGCGCATCATGAGAGTGGTATGTAGTCATGTTCTAAGATGACACGCATCTCATGACTATCATGTTTGCACCGTTCATAGACCTTCGTAAGGCAGTCACGTTCCGTAATATCAAATTTAGATACGTGAAGCTAGCGAACCGACCACGAGCACCCCATGAGCGTAACGTGTAGTCATGGCTCATGATTTACATGTCATGCATGTCACTATTTCTACGTTAGGGTCTGTCGCTTCCGTTCGCCATGCGTTTATGTCACACCATACCAGTTTTGCAACACGTCATGTGAACGAAACCACCACGAGAGCAGCAAAACCATCAAGTGTAAATCATGACTTTCATGACATACGTGCCTTGATTTTCATGTTATGACTGGTCACTTACACTCGTAATACAGTCACGTTATGCCATACCAAGTTTGGCATCAATACCATTATTGAAATGGCCAGGAGATCTTAAAGTGGTAAGTGGATAGATAGATAGAGAGATAGATAGATAGATAGATAGATAGATAGATAGATAGATAGATAGATAGATAGATAGATAGATAGATAGATAGATAGATAGATAGATAGATAGATAGATAGATAGTGTAACGTTGTGGTTCCTAAGTTTTTGTTTTGCACAACGTGCACGTTTGCTTAAAGAGGTCCGAGGGGTCACCTCTGGACACATCCAGAAAGACAAGTCTGCTTGACGCAAACATTTATTGGAAACAGCTTGATACCACTTGACTCAAAACATATGAGTCCCACATCTCGCATACAGTCACCAAGAAATAAAGAAGCTGCACACTAGCCTCTTAACAAATGGTCTTAAGTACGCAGTTCTTATACCCAGAGTGTGTCGCGGAATGTCAAATGAGTGGCATCTCGCGACGTCGTTGCGTAGGAGCTTCAGCGTCAAGCACGGGGTCGATGCAGTTGTCGTCATAGTTGGCATCGGGGAGGGGCAGCCACTCGAGCCTTAGGAGAAGCTGCCTTCCTAGGCTGAGGATGGACGCTGCACTAGTTGACGCAACACCCGTGGACGCTGTATTTGCCACACTGGCCCCGAGGCAGCGTCCCGGGCGGACAGCTGCGCCTGAGCTCGAGCCCGAAGATCTATCGATTTGTCCACGGGCACGGGAACGTCAGCGCAGCCAAGTTAGTCTTGGAGCCCCTCAGATCACCGGACGATGCAGGTAGGAGCCTTGGCTCGGATCCGAAACTCAACCTGATGCTTGGCTCGTCTTCATCCAGCCACCGTTGCGACTCCTCTTAATCTTCTCTGTCTCGCAAATGCCTCGAATGTGCGTCCGCAGCGAAATGGCGCTTCACACGTTTCCTAATATTGAATTACATCCGTGCCATCTTCTTCCTAGCCGACTTCACATTTGGTTCATGGCGCGCAATTCGCATTTCGCTCGCCTCGTTTCAAGTTCCCCGCACTGCCAACCACTTTCGGTTCCGCGCACTCCATCACAAAGGCCCCTTTTCGTGTAAGTTTTTTTTCAAGAAAAAAACTGCTGCAAAGTGCGCGTTCGGTATTACATCACAGATTCACTATATATGTCCCCCGCACAGTCAACTAAATTGTCCAAATGTCCACACTTCCAAACTACAGATGCACCAAGTGGGCTTCATAGTTCTGAAACTCAATATGAATCTGTTGCAGACACCTACAATTTTTGCATATATACACTGTCATGGAAAGCTGTATATTATGTCACGCTGCAGATTGCATGCAAGTTCATAATCTTCAACTATATACAAGAGATACCCTTGCGCAGTTCCGCAATCAAGATCCAAAAAAGCCACTGGTGATTTCGGCTTTACGCTCAAGTTATACCGTCCCACACAAGACGTGGAACAGCACTGGTCCCCTGGCTGAAGGCAAGAATAGTATGGCCTTGAAAAATGCTTTGACAGTAGGCTTGCCCGTACATACAGCTTTGGGCCATCAGGCACACAAAGCTCCCATTACTCACGTCAATGCAGTAATGTCTCCTTTTCTGTTGTAGGCGTTACCTCCAAGCGTGCCAGTACCACAGTGTCTGAAAGACGGCATCAATGCCTTGCTTAGACTAGTAAACCATTAATGGTTCAGGTGTCATAGAAGAAGTGACCTGTTAAACGTAAGACGGCAAAGAGCACAAGTCTTCTTTCTCACTGCTCCAATAACACTGAACTGAGAAGTAAGACTCTGTTCGGACTTTCTTTCTATCAGTTCGGCTGTATGTCCTCTTTGCTTTTCAGCACTATCAACCACTTCAGTGTTGTCATCTTGGCTACTTTCATCATCATAGAGTGAGTACGGGACTGGAGAGTTGACTCTCTGTTCTTCGACTAGTGATACTGCACTCTGTTCTAGTTCTCTCGGATAACTTGGTTCTCCATGACCCTGAGACAATTATATGACTGCCTTTTCAGGAGGCTTGTTTACAGGGTACTCTATTATACCCATGTCATCCACTAACACACCTGTGCTACACAGCATACTGGCCACCGACTGGTTTCCTGTTGCTGTCGGTGTAACTGAAGACCCGGTGTCTCCTCTAGGCTCCTACATCAGAGCTGTCTCGCTGCGTATGCGCTGCTGAAGTCAATGTGCTTTTGATTGCACTTTTATAGATAGCCACATCACTTGCAAATAAAATTGAATATTCTTCGTGGCTATGTTAGGACAACCGCGGTCTTCATCTGACCTGAGATGGTCGTAGAGCTCGCTCCCACTAATGTCAAGTGCCTGGCTACCCATCTCTCTTCCATGCTTTAGCTGAGTGTCTATCTCGACCAAAATGCTATGAAGAGGTTGCAGGTCAATTCACCCCAGGAGAGCATAACTCGCGCCAACCGAAGCATTTCTTCTCCACAGCTGAACACAATCATACTAGTTCTTTTCCTTCCTAACTGCACCTTTGATACCTCTGTGAACTTGAGCTTTTGCAGAAGAACTTCCTGCTTCAATTCCTCACTTTCCAATGATTTTATCTGCATTTTCATTTGTCCTTCTTTTCAGCAGCCCTTTCCTAAAATGCCCGTGTTTCACATTCCCCAATCAAAACCTTTAACTCTGCACACCATAACCCGATAGGAAACGCCAAGACCGTTCAATCTGCCGTGCTCATTTTTCAAGCTCTCTTCGACTCGCGAATCAGGTTTACAAACGATCTCGTCCTGCCGCTGCAGACGCCCATGTAACGTCGTTGGTGCTTGTTCTTTGTTTCGCACAACATGCACGTAAATTTGGGAGGTCCGAGGAGTCACCCCAGGACACTTCCCGAAGGAAGTGTCCGTTTGACGCAAAATTTCATGGCAAGAGCTTCAGACCACTTGACGCACAACATTGTCGCGGTACAATGCAAAGAAAAGGCAGATAGACGTTGACACAGCGATTCTCAGCAGCCGAATAGCAAGACCACCTTCTTTGTCTTCAATCAGCCTGAGCTCCACGACCTGGTGTTCACCAAATCCTCTTATCTTTGTTTTTGTCCACCAGTACACACGCGTCATTTGCCTTCCTTCTAAAGAGCATCGCCCCGATGCTAAATCAGTATTGCAGTTTTTTTAAGAAATGTCTTGGGGAGTCACTACCTGGCATAAGGCTTCATGCGTACAACAAGTAACTAGTTCAGGATGGTGCTGGCAAAGCTTCGTACTACACGAACTGTCAGGGACGACCTCATAAGTAACATCACTCAGTCGTCGCAGTACTAGGTATGGGCCAAAGTATATCCTGAGGAGCTTTTCGAAGAGACCTAGTTTCCGTATAGGCGTCCAATTCCATGCTTTGTCACCGGTCTGGTAAACGACTGTTCTGTGGCGAGAATTGTAGCGGTTTGCGTGGTACTCTTGCCGCTGCTGAATTCGCAAGCGTGCCAGTTGCCTTGCTTCTTCCGCTCGTTCTATAAACATCTCGGCGTTCGGGTCAATGTCGTCACATCTGTGCGCTAGCGTCGCATCTAACGTGGTTCGTGCATCCCTTCCATGAATGAGGCTAAACGGGGTCATCCGGGTTGCTTCTTGCTTGGCCATGTTGTATGCAAACGTGATATATGGGAAGATTTCGTCACAAATTTTGTGTTCGACGTCTACGTACACTGAAAACATGTCCTCAGTTGCTTTGTTCCGACGCTCTGTAGGCCCGTTCGTTTGCAGGTGGTAGGCAGTGGCCTTACGATGGGTTGTTCCACTCAGCATGAGGAGTTGATCCAAAAGAGCTGCCATAAATGCCATTCCTCTGTCTGTGAATACGACGCTTGGTGCACTATGTCACAGGACAATATTCTCGATGAAACATTGTGCCACCTCCGCTGCTCTGCTGTAGCTCTCTGGATAGCCTTTGTTTCAGAATAACGGGTAAGGTAATCAGTCGCGACAATAACCCAGTGGTTCCCGACACAAGGAGTAGGACGTGGGCCCAAAACATTCATGCCAATCAGGTGAAATGGAGCTCTTGGTACCTGTACGAGCTGCAGGAGGCCAGCTGGTTTAGTCAGCGGTGACTTCCGTCGCTAGCAATTGAGGCAAGTACCAACACGGTGCTTTACACTTATGGTCAGTCTTGGCCACTTGTAGCGTTGCCGTACTCTGGCCAGCGTTCTCGTGTAACCTAAATGGCCTGAAGTCATCTCGTTGTGGCATGCTTCGAGTACATCGGCGCGAAGAGCTGCTGGTATTACGAGCAAACAGGCAGAGCCTGTCGAAGAGAAGTTTCTTTTGCATAATACTCCACCCGTAAGCAAAATAATGACAGAGCTCTTACGAAAACAGTTGGTGCCTTCTGAGAACTTCAATCCAAGTAATTAATTAGGGCAAGTCTCTCAGGGTCGCCACGTTATTGCTGCGCCATGGTGGTTGTGTCGACATCATCTTGGAATGCTGCTTCCTCCTCATCGGATAGAGTTGCCGACTCAATGGGTGAGCGGGATAGACAGTCAGCGTTCATGTAGCGGTTCCCTGACTTGCGTACATCCATCATGTCGTAACCCTGCAGCCTGAGGCTCCAACGCGCTAATCACCTGGTATTATCTTTAGGATTCTTCAACCAACACAGTGAATGGTGATCGATGAGGACTTTGAAAGGGTGGCCTTATAAATACGGGCGAAGTTTTGTGACCTCTCATACCACGGCGAGGCATTCTTTCTCAGTCGTGCAGTAATTAGTCTCGGCGCGTGTTAGTGTTCGGCTTGCATAGGCAATTACTCTTTCTGTGCCTTCTTGATGCCGCAGAAACACAGCTCCCCGACCAACATTGCTGGCATCAGCAAGCAGCATCGTTGAGGCTTTCCCGGCGAATTAGGCAAGCACTGGAGGTGTCTGTAGTCGCTGGCGCAGGTACGTAAAAGCAGCTTCCTTTTCGTTGCCCCATTGGAAGGCAACGTCTTCGCTCGTGAGGCGGGTTAACGGTGATCTGATGCGTGCGAAGTCCGCGATGAATGGCCTATAACACAAACATAGGCCGGGGAATCGTCGGACAGTCTTCTCATCAGTCGGCACCAGGAACTCTGGAACAGCTGCAATTTTTATCAGAATCAGGACGAACGTCTGCGTGGCTGACAACGTGGCCAAGGAATTGCAGTTCTTCATAGCAAAAGTTGTACTTTTCAAGCTTTAGCGTTAATCCCACGGACCCTATGGCTTGTAAAACTACCTCAAGTCTTTGAAGTTGCTGGTCAAATGTTGTGCGAAAACTACCACATCATCAAGGTAGACCAAGCAGGTTTTCCACTTCAACCAGAAAGTACGGTATCCATGAGTCTTTGAAAGGTAGCAGGCGTTGAGCATAAACCAAAGGGCAAGATCTTAAATTCATATAAGCCATCTGGTGTCACAAAAGCAGCCTTCTCGCGGTCTCTTGGGTCTACCTCAATTGCCAATATCCACTCTTCAAGTCCATCGATGAATAGTAGCGAGCAGGCCGAAGTCTGTCGAGAGAGTCATCTATACGAGGAAGTGAATACACATCCCTCTTTGTCGCTGATTGAGTTTTCTGTAATCTAATCAGAAGTGCAGGTTGCCGCCTTTTTTAACAAGGACTACAGGTGACGCCCAGGGGCTTTTTGAGGGCTAAGTGACCTCATCATCTAGCATTTTGTCAACTTGCTCTGGTATCACTTCGCATTCCTTTGGAGCCACGCGATAGGAGTTTTGGTAAATTGGTTTCACTGTGTCCTCGGCATTTATCCGATGCTTGGTTTAGGGCGTGCGGCCAACTCTATTGCAAAAACCAGCGCCGCTGGGCACCAGTGTCCAGTGCCAAGCCTGATTATAGGCCCAGCATGGCGCTGGTACCAGCGCCTCTTAGCGCAGGTAACGGGACGCTGAAGCGGCAGCGTCCAAGTACTCTGCGCAAAATGACTTCACGGGGTTAAAACGGGGATGCCAATTCGCCATATATAAATCAATATTTCAATAAAATAGTGCTCATTTAAAATAAAAAAATAAAAAAACACCACTTGACGGGATCGGAACTCACTACCTCCTGATCTTTAACCGAGTACGCTACCCACTACACCACGCCAGAACGCGCATATGGAGTTGTAAAACGACAATTTATCCGAAGAACGCACCGTTCAACTTCATGTTTACAAGTCGCACAGTCAACACTGACACAATATTCCTTTCCAAATAACAATTGCGTCTTGACTCGACAGCGAAGAACGGCTTCCGGGCACTGAATGACGCGCAGATATTAGCAAGAGGGCGAAGGTTTTGGAAGCATGTACATCTTAACTTTGAAAATTCTCAAATTGACTGGAGGAGCAGCCACAGATTGTAAGCTGTTGCTGCTTATAGTTTTTTTTGTCTTTATTAGACGGTTCTAGCACTTGCTACTGGTCAACAAGTACATATGATTTAGATGTCTTGTTTGGTAGATATCCACGCATGCGAGTCAATATTGAGTTTTTTTTTCGTTTTTCGCGCAAGCGACGATGTAGCAGTACAGATCCGGCGTGCAAGATTTCATATTTGCAGTTATGTCGGTACCTGCAACTAAGAAACCGCTGAAGCAATGGCTAATGCAATCCACTGAAAACGTATGCCAGTCTGTTAGTTCACTAACACGTACCAAATTACTAACTCTATATTGCGTGCTCTTACGTACAAGACAGAAAATGACCAGCTCCTGCACACAGAAGGAAGCTTTCGGTGACAGCCTACGTTGCTGAAAACACGGAACATCGATCGTCGCAACTCCTTGTGCGGGAACCGCACATGAAGAAAATGTTCGATTTAGGTTCAGGTATGTCTAAACTGTACTTTACAGTCATTCTTATGCTTTAAAATTGTGCCTACCTAAAGTAAAAAGCGCTGGCAATATGTACAACGACGTGGGTGGCACAATAGGCCTCGCTGGGACGAGGCACTGGGTAAGGCTGCTTTCGAAGCAGCTGAGTTGCGATGATTGAAGTTTCTGCATTTGAGCTTCGCAATATTTCTAGCAGTTATCTAAACTGTACCTGAAATAAGTGTAACGTCAATAAATGCCAGAAATGCGTTTACGGAGTAGCGATGGGGAGCGACAGCCGCTTTTCTGGCCTCCGCTGGCAGTATTCAGCGGGCGTGCCAGTGTACAGATATATGCAGTTATATCAATACCAACCATTAAAAAAAACAACCATAGAAATACCAATACAATTTGCCGAAAACATATGCCAGGGAGTTGTTGAGGAAGGCGTACCAAATTACCAACTGAAAATTGCGTGTTGTTAGATATCAGTCGGAGAAGTACCGGCTAAGTGCGGCCAGCAGCCTTCGGTGACAGCCCGCGCAGCTGAAACCGCGACGTTCGATCGTCTGCGCCCCTTATGCGAACATGGACACAAGACAAAATAGTTGATTTGGGGTCATGGATGTCTAAACTATACTTTACAGTCATTCTCACACTTTGTCTGTACCCGAAGTTGTGTGTACACGAAGCAAGAAGCACCGGTAACATATATACCAACGCGGCTGCTACGACAGGTTTAATGCTCGCTGGGCTGGGCGCTGGGTAAGACCGGTCTCGACGCGTTAGGTTGGTATGGTTGAAGATTCTGCATTTGAGCTGCGCAACATTTCTAACTCTTACCTGAAGGAAGTAGAAGGACAAACATGGCCAGACTTGCAATTATGTGGTGTGGCGGAATCGAACGACCGCGTTTTTTTTTTCCTCGCCTCCGCTGAGATACTTTGCAAAGTGATCGAGAGAGCTCAATTACGTTTCATCAACTTTGTTGCAAAAACAATTTCCTGTTTCTGTGTGTGTAGCTACAGGCTTACAATCCAACTTAAAACGTTGCAGTGATACTCGTATGATGCGAATGTGGCTGGTTTACGCAGGGGTATATGCGAAAAAAAGATGCAATATAGTTGTTGCGATACGTACGCGCACCGCAAAATTTACGTATGATCGGTATCTGTTACGGTAGCATTTTTCCTGCCGTCGAATCAAGCTTTTATTTTCAACGACACCGAAACAAACCACGGCAGACGCTACAATAACATGCACACTGCAGATATGCTGGTAGAAACACTGCATGCTCTAGTATTCACCAGCGCTTACCAGTGAAAATTTCAGCGCTTCCAACGCTTCCCAGTGCCCACCAACATCACAGCCGTTGAGCCAGTGCTCCCACCAGTGACACAGCTTTTTTCTCAGTGCGCCCAGCGAAGGGCCAGTGATTACAAGCGTGTACCAGTGTCTCCAGCGTGTACCAGTGCCAAAAACGTACTGTCTTCACGCTGTTTTTGCAATAGGGAACTTCTAATGTTGTCGAAAAGCAGTCTTTGAATTCGGCCAGTAGCTCAAGAAGCCTCTTTTGCTTGTTCTTAGACAAAGTAGTGCTAACGTCGAGAAATGGTGTTCAATAAAGTTTTAGCGCCTCGTCGACTACTGCCAAGCAGCCTTCCGCGTCTGTGATATCATCGAAGTAAGCGACGCCATGCCTTTTGAAAGGTGCCGGCGCTCACCACTAATATTCGTGAGAAGCAAGTCCGTGCGTCCAGTGGCGAACTGACGATACCTTTTGCGACGGAAATGCCGTGTGTGAGGAGGAGCGAGCTTATTGGGTCTGAAACTCCTTCGCACACACTGTAAATCAGCTGCCACAGAAACAAGCGTACTGGACGGAGGAGGCAGAACCACATCGTCATCAGTTGTTAGGTCCACGCAATTGGTTAGGTCCTGCCTGTGAACAACAAGGTGGGACCGAACTGTTGTGGAACGTAACCAAACTGTCTGGGATATTCATGACGGCACCTTATTCTCGTAACAAGTCCATACTAATAATTAGATTCTTGCAGCATGCAGCGAGAACGACGAACGACGCAACGAAAAAAGAACCTCTTATGTCAACTCTCACTGTGCATCTTTCAGAGAGCATCAATAACTGACAACTTGCCGTTCTAATTTGAGGACCTGTCCACGGCGTCGTCAGCTTTTTTAGGTAGACGGCGAGGTCCTCCTGACTGATAATGAAAACAGTCGGCACCGGTGTCGACTAAGGCTGTTATTTACTGGCCGTCAAGATTAACACTGTGGTCAGTGGTCACAATATTATCGCCCTAACGTATTGTCGTCTTTACAGCGTCGGGTAAAGGGGGCTTTTCATCAGCATTTTCATAGCCTGCAACCTTCCCCCCGCCGGTCGCCGCTCGCAGTTTCTCCGGCGTAGGCTGGGTGACCTTCTTGCGTTAAGGTCCGCAAAGGTACGTCGGTTTGATGCAGGCGAATGCGCGGGAGAAGGAGAGTGGGATCGGCGTCCCAAGCCTCGCTGGCGAGTAGGTATCGCCTTCTCGTCAGAGGTACGGTAGTCGTAAAATTGAAAACCGGCTCCTTGGAAAGAGGCGTGCTCAATGCGTGGTATGTATTTTTCGTTCGCATGTCGATCGTCAGACCGCGTTCGAAGAGGGCGGAACGAATCACTGCGGTGCCATCAATGACGGGCAATATGACCTGCACCTCCGCTGCTAAAGCATAGTGGACGTGAATCGATTGTGTGCCATGCATCTGTTCTTCGGAGCGGTGGACGTATGAGCCTCCCATCTTGCGACGATGTCCATGGTGTTGCTGTGGACGGCTTGTGGTATGTCGGTTGGTTTGGTGGTTGGCTCAGGGTCTGCTCTGGCGGCGGGGACCAAGGGGCCGTTGGCAGTCGGTGGTAAGGCGCCGATATAGCATATGGTGAACGTCGGAGAGCGTCGGCGTAGTTCATGGGATGGTCCTCATCATCAGGACCAGCGGTTGAAAATGCGTGGCGGATTTTGTCGCGTACCACTTCAGCGACGGGCACAACGGGGATTTCAGCAACCGGAGTCTGGAACTTCTGTAGCTCTTCGCAAAATAGCTCCTTAATGAGGTTGTAGTGCCCTCGTTCGGGCGGCGCGCAAACCGGAGAGCGCGCGATGGCGACAAAGGAAAATAAAGAAGGCGCTAGGCCGTGGCACGTGAAGCCACGGCTCGCGTTCCTGGCTGGCATCGGTTATCGTTCAGGCGTGTCTTTCTTTCGCTCCTGTGGCATAAGCCTACAAGTGGTGACCTCGGACGAAGACAATGACTGACTCGAATGCACCCTCAACCGAACAAGCCTCACGTCCGCAGGACGTCTCGGCCGTGCAACTGCGTCTCCCATCTTTCTGGCCACAGGACCCGCAAGTTTGGTTTCATCAGGTCGAGGCGCAATTCTCCCTGTACCGCATCGCCTCGGAAACGACACGCTACTACCACGTAGCCTCCGTCCTTCCTCCTGACGTTGCCAGCGAGCTCTCCGACGTCCTCTCCAACCCCTCGGACACCACGCCATATCAGCACCTTAAAACCAAGGTGCTGGAACGATTCATGCCTTCGGAACGCGTCCGCCTACAGCAGCTCCTTGCAGAGGGGGACCTTGGCGACAGGCGCCCCTCCCAACTACTGCGCCGAATGCGACAGCTTCTTGGGAAACACGACGTCTCTGCCCACTCAGCGTTGCTTCGTGAGCTCTTCCTGCAACGCCTTTCTCAGCCAATCCGCCTCGTCCTCGCGGCGGCCGGCGACGTCAATCTCGACCACCTGGCGGAGCTCGCCGATCAGGTTCATGAAGCGACCTCCCCATCTGTCAACGCTGTCTCACCACCAGCAGACACAGCGATTTCGCGCCTTGAGGCCCGCATCGACGAACTCGCCGCCTCCATTGCCGCACTCCGGAGCCCCCTGCAAGAGACTCGTTCGCCTCGTTCCGGTCGTCGAGCTCTTCCACGCACACGAGATGCTCGGAGTCCCAGCCCTCCACCCCTCTGCTGGTACCATCGGCGTTTCCGACACCGAGCCACGAAGTGTACACCCCCATGTTCGTGGCAGGGAAACGCCTGCCGGGATCACTGACGGCGGCGTGTGATCTCCCTTCTCGTCCCAGCCGCCTTTTCATGGTCACGGACCAGCTATCGGGCGCCAGGTTCCTTATAGATACGGGCGCGGAAATTAGCGTTGTGCCCCCGACTAAGGCTGATCGTTCAAAGTCACAGGGGCAAGTGCTTCTTGCTGCCAACGCCTCATCTATAGCAACGTATGGGCTCCGATCTCTCACCCTCGACTTCGGCCTTCGCCGCAATTTCCGGTGGGTTTTCGTCATCGCAGACGTGGTTCAACCGATCATCGGCTCGGACTTCCTCTCATACTTCGATTTGGACGTCAACGTGCGGCGGCGCCGCCTCATAGATGGTAAGACTCGTCTCTCCATCTCGGGAGTCCTGTCCGACATCGCTCCAATGGCCATCCGCATGCTGATACCTTCCTCACCGTTCGAAAAAATCTTGGCGAGTTTCCCGGAGCTAACTAAACCGTGCAACCTCACTCAGCCGCCTAAACATACGGTGACACACCACATCGTCACCCGGGGTCCACCGGCAGCCGCTCGACCACGCCGCCTGTGCGGAGACCGCCTAGCTATTGCTAAACGAGAGTTTGACCACATGCTGCAGCTTGGCATTATCCGCCCGTCGTCAAGCGCTTGGGCTTCCCCGCTGCATTTGGTGCCAAAGCGTGATCCTGGTGACTGGCGTCCTTGTGGGGACTATCGAGCGTTGAACGCCAAGACTATCCACGACAGCTATCCTCTACCTCACATCCAGGATTTTACATCGCGCCTCGACGGCTGCACAATTTTCAGCAAAGTGGACCTTGTTAAGGCGTACCACCAGATTCCTGTCGAGCCCGCCGACATACCTAAGACCGCCATCACGACGCCCTTTGGGTTGTTTGAATACGTGCGGATGCCTTTTGGACTCCGCAATTCGGCTGAAACTTTCCAGCGGTTCATTTCTGAGGTCACACGGGGTCTTCCTACTGTGTTTGCGTACATTGACGATGTCCTCATCGCCAGCCGCACACCTGAAGATCATGAGCACCATCTACGCGCTCTGTTCCAACGTCTTCAGCAGTACGGCCTCGTTGTGAACGCCTCTAAGTGTACTTTCGGCGCATCTGAGCTCGAGTTCTTGGGCCATCACATATCATCCAAAGGAATACGCCCTCTCCGGTCCCACGTTAAAGCAATTCAGGATTATCCTTCGCCTACAACACTGCGCCAATTACGCCAATTCCTGGGGCTTGTGAATTTTTCCAGGCGCTTCATACCACACTGTGCCGAACTGCTACGACCGCTCACCGACCTCCTTCGGTCGACCGCCGGCCCGTCCTCCGCCATTCCTTGGTCGTCAGAGGCCCAGGCCGCCTTTGCTGCTGCTAAGCAAGCGGTCGCTAACGCCGTGCTTCTTATACATCCACGCAGCAACGCCCCTACTCGGTTGAAGGTGGACGCATCCAGCGTGGCCGTCGGAGCCGTCTTACAGCAGTGCATTAACTCTGAGTGGAGACCCTTGTCGTTTTACTCTCGGAAGCTACTTCCTGCTGAGACCCGCTACAGCGTCTTTGGCCGGGAACTACTAGCCATCTACGCTGCAATACAGCACTTTCGGCATTTCCTGGAAGGATGCTCGTTTTACGTGCTGACTGACCATAAGCCACTGGCGTATGTTTTCCGCACTAACTCATCCAAGTACGTGCCCCGTGAACTCCGCCATCTGGCTTATATATCGGAGTTCACGACTGACATCCGCCACGTGAAAGGAGCTGACAACACCGCCGCAGATGCCCTTTCTCGTATAGCCGCGGTTGACTCTCCACCGCCAACCATCGACTGGGCCTCATTCTCCTCGGCACAGCAGGATGATAGAGAGCTTGCCGCTTTTCGGGAGAACCCCCGTTCTCTCCGACTACGCCTGGTGCCTCATCCATTATCATCTGAGCGCTTGTGGTGCGATGTCTCAGCTGACCTTCCCCGCCCTTTCGTTCCCGCTTCATTACGACGCACCGTTTTCCACTCCTTACACGACATCTGTCACCCTGGCATTCGGGCTACTCAGCGTCTTCTCACCCAGCGCTATGTCTGGCCCGGAATCAATGGTGATGTGCGCGCTTGGACGCGCATGTGCCTGCCCTGCCAGATGACAAAGGTCTCCTGTCATACTAAGACGCTGCCCCAACCTTTCCTTCCACCCGGCCGTCGTTTCGACCATGTTCATCTAGACATTGTGGGCCCTCTACCAGTGTCTCAAGGGTACCGTTATATATTGACCATGGTCGATCGCTTCACACGTTGGCCAGAGGCTGTTCCCATTCAAGATATCACAGCCGAGACAGTTGTCCGCGTTTTCATTTCTACGTGGGTATCCCGTTTTGGCTGTCCTGGCACCGTGACAACAGACCGTGGACGTCAGTTTGAGTCCTCGCTGTTTACTTGCCTTAATCGCATCCTCGGAGCCAGATATTGCCGTACCACGGCTTATCATCCCTGCGCCAACGGCATGGTGGAACGCCTTCACCGACAACTGAAGACCGCCTTGACTACCCGCCTCAATAGAGCCACCTGGGTTGATGCCTTGCCACTGGTGCTCTTAGGTTTACGAGCTGTCATGCGGGCAGACCTGCAGTGCTCAACAGCAGAGCTGGTGTATGGCACTTCTCTACGGCTTCCGGGAGACTTCTTCACGTCAACGAAGCTACCAGACCAGCCACAGCAATTCCTACAGCGCCTCGTCGACTGCGTTCAAGACCTCCGGCCCACTCCACCCAGACCTTCCGAACACAAGACCATATTCGTCCACCCTGATCTGGCCACTGCAACACATGTTTTCGTGCGCCACGACGCGGTCAGACCACCTTTAACACCAGCCTACGACGGACCATTCCGCATCCTTCACCGCACCGCCAAAACTGCCACTCTACTTCAGAACGGCCGTGAAGAGACAGTCAGCTTGGACCGACTCAAGCCGGCGCACCTGGAGACCGCCCTAGAAAGCCTCTCATCTACGACTGATCTTCCGTTGGAACACCACAAACGGCATGTCACATTCCGACTTCAAGTCTACACGGGGGGCCATGTAGCGCCCTCGTTCGGGCGGCGCGCAAACCGGAGAGCGCGCGATGGCGACAGAGGAAAATAAAGAAGGCGCTAGGCCGTGGCACGTGAAGCCACGGCTCGCGTTCCTGGCTGGCATCGGTTATCGTTCAGGCGTGTCTTTCTTTCGCTCCTGTGGCATAAGCCTACAAGGTCTTGCATGGAGCTTTGATTCTATTATACGGCGGCAGCAGTGATTGGGGCACTGCTAGACAATCGATCACACGGCCTTCATTGTTGATGGAGGTCCCGCTCAATAGCCCTAGCCTCCATGATAAAGTCAACTATGGTACTTGGAGGGTGGCGCAGAAGCCCGGCGAAAAGTTGCTGCTTAACGCCACTCATGAGGTAGCTCAACTTACTATCTTCACTCATGTTCGAGTCAGCTCAACGAAAAAGACTATTGATATCTTCATCGAACATAGCAACGCTTTCATTGGGCTTTTGAACCCGTAGCTCCGACAGCTGTGGTGCACGGTCCCGTCAATTGACATTGGAGAACGTGTCAAAAAGCTGTTGTCGGAAGTCGCCCCAAGTCAACACACTGGTTTCTCTGCTCTCATACCGAATTTTCGCACCGCGGTCAAGGTAAAAATAGGCGCGTGAGAGCGTTTCTTGTTCAGGCCACAGATTAATCTTGGCAACACGCTCATAGTGTTCAAGCCAGTCGTCAACGTCTTCATGGGCGCCGCCACTAAAGTGATCGGGAACCAGCGGTTGAAAGATGGTTACCTGTGAAGGCTGTGTCAGCGAGGGGCCTTGGGGCGCTGGTTGCAGACTAGCGTTGGTCATTTGGTGAGGTATTTGGCACATGCGTGGTTCCGTGGAAGGAGATAACTCTGGTGCGAGGCCTATCAGCCACCGACTGAACCGGTGTACGGTAGTTGCAACAGGTGGTATTGTGTCCGGGCTAGATGAACCGCTGCCAGCGGCAGTGTGGAGCATGAAGCAGAGTTGCGGCCCAGCACTTCCACCAGTGTCGCGGTACAACGCGAAAAAAGGCAGGTAGACGTTGAGACAGCATTCCTCAGCACCCGAACAGCAACACCAGCTTCTTTGTCTTCAATGAGCCAGAGCTCCACTACGCGGTGTCCGCCAAATCCTCTTATCGTCGTTTTTATTAACCAGTACACACAGGTCAATATAATCAGTCCCACCTCTCACTAAGTGGCTACTGTACATACGCACCACCTCTTCTTGTCTCCATTATCACCCTTCATCCCTCTTTCCTTCCCCCTTCCCTTATCCCCCGTGTAGAGTAGCAGGCTAGAAGGAACTAGCTCAGGCCGACCTCTCTGCTTTCTAAGAAACTCTCACTCTCACTCCCACCTCTCGCATACAGTCACTAAACATACAGAAGCTGCACACTAGTCCCTAAACAAAAGGTCCTAAGCACGTAGTTCTTGTACACAGAGTGTGTCGCGGAACGTCAAAGGAGCGGCATCTCACCGACGTCGTTGCGTAGGAGCTTCGGCGCGAAGCACGGGGTCGATGCAGTTGTCGTAGTTGGCATCGCAGATGGGCAGCCACCCGAGCCTTTGTAAAAGCTGCCTTTTTAGGCTGCCTAGAGACGCTGTACTAGCCGATGCCGCACCAGATGACTCTGCATTTCCCGCACTGGCCCCGAGGCAGAGTCCCGGCCAGACAGCCCCGCCTGAGCTCAGACCTCTCCATTGACAGCTTAGACCTGTCCACGAGCACGGGAACGTCAGCGCAGCCAGGCAGTCTTAGAACCCCTCAGGTCACCAGACGTTGGAGGTAAGAGTCCTGGCTCGGGTCTGACACCCGATCGCCCTGATGTGTGGTTGGTTGGTTGGTTGGTTGGTTGGTTGGTTGGTTGGTTGGTTGGTTGGTTGGTTGGTTGGTTGGTTGGTTGGTTGGTTGGTTGGTTGGTTGGTTGGTGGGTCGGTCGGTCGGTCGGTCGGTCGGTCGGTCGGTCGGTCGGTCGGTCGGTCGGTCGGTCGGTCGGTCGGTCGGTCGGTCGGTCGGTCGGTCGGTCGGTCGGTCGGTCGGTCGGTCGGTCGGTCGGTCGGTCGGTCGGTCGGTTGGTTGGCTGGCTGGCTGGCTGGCTGGCTGTTCCTCGGAGTCTTGGCGCAGCCCACCACGGGGGATCGGCCATGAAACGGACTGTGCCTGATTTGTGAGATGGAGTTGTTTTTTCAGCCGGAATATTTAGATAAGGATGTTTGAACACAGAACCAATTGGTAAACGATAGATTAGAAATAAACTAGAAGTAATACAAATAAAGAACAGGCTAATATGATTTGAAATAAAGTGAATTTATGCCTCAGCTGAACATTCTAATCGTTTTGTTGCCTTTAGAAAATCGCATACGGCCTCGCAAACATTCCTGTGGCTAAATGCCTTTTCAGTTGCTCCGAAGGAGAAGATCACCAGAAGGAATAAATTTAGAGCCAACCTACGGAGAGGTTCTTCGTCCTTTGGTTTGTGTATAACCTGCGTGTTAAGAGGAAATGGTGAAGAGATTCACTCTCGTTGCAGTGGAGGCATAGGGATTCACTCTCGTTGCAGTGGCGACAAGACCTGTGTAGATAAAAGTTCAGGGGGTGGGAGATTCGGCATCTTAGTCTCGTAATTGATATCTCCGCCGTTCTAGAGGAGCACCATCTATATTTCCAAGGGTACCTAAATGGAAAAGATCCGGTGTTTTTAAGCGAGATTTTTCAAACTGATCTGACACGACGAATTTTTCAAAGCGTGCCAAGGCGACAAATGCTTGCGTCGGCAATATAGTAATTGCTCGCCTTCTTGATGATGATGATGATGAACCTTCGACTTTGCTGGCACTCGCTCACAAAGGGGGATTGGCCAAGAACCGGGCGGCAGGATCATCAAGTGTGCTAATTCAGGCATTCAGGTAGTCTCGTAGCCGTAAATAATAACAATAGGCTAACAGGGTAATCTTTTCGTTGCCCTTATGTACTCGCACACAGCAGAGAAAACCTCCCTGTGGCTATAACCTAATGTAATCCCTCAGAAGGATAAAGTTAGTTCCACGTTTATTTTTAAACTTAGCTTCTCAATTGGTTCGACCGGGTATCTTTTCCTTTGATAAGCATAACGTTGACAGGATAAAAAGAAATGATCTATTGATTCCGATTCTAGCCACCGCAGCGACACCTCTTACTTTTTTCTGTCTCGCGCGTGGCTCGATTAAAGCGGCGTCTGCGTCGAATTGAGCTTCAGACGTTTCTTAGTATATTGATTTAACATCCGTGCCATCTTCTTCCTTGCTGACTTCGAACTTGGTTCATGGCGCGCACTTCGAATTTCCTCGCGCCGTTTCAAGTTTCACGAACTCCAACCACTTTTAGTTCTGCGCACTCCATCACAGATAGACAGATATATAGATAGATAGATAGATAGATAGATAGATAGATAGATAGATAGATAGATAGATAGATAGATAGATAGATAGATAGATAGATAGATAGATAGATAGATAGATAGATAGATAGATAGATGCGCTCAAAGTCGCCGAAGCTCGCTAAGAAATGCTTCGCATTCAGAAATTTGACCATCTTCTTGAAAGGAACCCGGGGGTTTCATGCAGGATCGGCCAAGTTTTGACCGTGTTCGCGAAACGAGCTATCCTCCTGAGCTCTCGCGACACCCTTTAATGGACGAGCCAACTGTACAAAAAAAATCAAGTTCACCCTTCAGCGCACTGCGCATCGTTAGTTACGATGGAACCATTCATCGCGACAAGGACTGTCGCCAAGGTTTGGCGGTGCTTTCAAACGAGAGGTATCTTCTTTCATTTGTGTGTCGTTGCACTGAGTGCAGAAGTGCACCTATAAAATCCAAGTGTCAGAAACGTTTTGTGATGATATTTTTAGGGCACGGAGTGTTAAAGTTTAATTTAAAGCTTTTAATTCCTGTGCTAAGTCAGTTTTAGAATAATCAGCACGGTGTCCTCTGAGATCGGCACCACCCGAGCGTTTTACAACATCGCTACCACAGCTAAATCCAAGGCTACGTGTTAATCGTCAAGGTCAGCCAGTACATTCTAGCGCGCTGCTCGGCCGGTGTGCGTCGTCTTTATCGTCATAACCCACTAGCATCTTAGCACGTGTAACCGGCTATATAGCTATAGGTCGAAGCCCCTAAAGCCTTGAGTCTGTCCCTCCTAGTTCATGGTACGTCACCACGTAGTTCGATGATTGATTAGGCAAATGTGAACGAACTGACAGATGGACGGACGGACAGACAGACAGATGGATGGACGGATGATTCACGGTTTACCAGTAAAAACCTCCGAAGCTTCGCCCCACTCATTCACTCCGAGGATTTGCTGTGATTTTTTCGGCTGAACGGTGTAGTTCGCTAATTAGGACAGGACATGTTATGATCAAGCTAACTACACCAAGTCATGGTTAGGCTGAGGTAATTAAGGCACATCTTAAGAATAAAGTGTTAATGAAGCCATTTAAAGCTAGACAAGGCTCGCTGTAGCATGCTAGTTTATGAGGTAACTAAACTATTCAAATTAACACAACGTTATTAAGCTGTGTAAAACAATGTTAATTTACCTTCAATAATATAATGATGCACCGCCGCGGTGGTCTAGTGGCTAAGGTACTCGGCTGCTGACACTCAGGTCGCGGTTTCAAATCCCGGCTGCGGCTGTTGCATTTCCGATGGAGCCGGAAATGTTGTAGGCCCGTGTGCTCAGATTTGGGTGCACGTTAAAGAACCCCAGGTGGTCGAAATTTCTGGAGCCCTCCACTACGGCGTCTCTCATAATCATATGGTGGTTTTGGGACGTTAAAATCCACAAATCAATCAATCAATAATATAATGACAATTAGTATCCTGCTAATCAGGATGTCATTTAGAAGCCTCATACTGCTCATGACCTTGCTAATCATGCCCGAGGTAATTGCTTCTTAATTGAAGCCTTATTAATGAAGACAATGTAGCTCAGTGTAATGGTCGTTAAGCATAAGCCAATTAGCAATATAAAATTAAGGCAGAGCTGACGTGGTCTTCACTTCGAAACTGACCACGCATATTAGTAAACGACCAACCTAAAATGCTCAAGTATCTAGGTTGTCACAAGCTCCTCGATTGCTCCAGCCTTGAACAAGTAGTGTACGCTTACCAAATTGTTTTATATGTAAAGAAGCTGCCGCGCAGTGTTCACTGCATCAAACACTTGACAGTCACAACGGCACCATCTCAGCCTAGAGTTGAACTCGGGCCTTCTCAGAATCAACAATTTTGCGTTCAAGTTCACTCGTCAATCAGTTTGATTGACAGACGCCCATGGTGAAGATCGGTACGCCCACCACATTCGCCCTTGCCGAGGAGCAGTAGTCACGTAAAGTGGCAAGATTTATCTATCAGCTTTGCCGCGAAGACCATTCACAGACGCACGCAGAAGTATAGGGGTGATATCACCACGCGGCCGTGATGTCTCGCATTTATTAGGGAGCTTTAGAATAGCGCACCGCGAGCCCTTGCGGTGCGGTCGCTGCCACTGCGCATGCGTCGTAATGTGAGTCAGCGTTCGCGTTCGCGGACCACACGCAGAATATACGAAATTGCATGCGGCGATCGCGGCCAGCGTTTGGCCCACAAGCGCTGGTTTCGAGGCTACGGTGTCTCTGCACCCGCAGGTCACGGGTTTGAATTCCGGCTGTGGCGGCTGCATTTCTGATGGAGGCGGAAATGTTGCAGGCCCGTGTGCTCAGATTTGGGTGCACGTGAAAGAACGCCAGGTGGTCGAAATTTCCGGAGCCCTCCACTACGGCGTCTCTCATAATCATATGGTGGTTTTGGGATGTTAAAACCCACATATCAATTATCAAAGGTGTCGCTGTGATCGCGCGTTACGGTGCAGCAGGGCAAACGTTATTCTAAAGCTCATATGGCGCCCGCTGCGCCCGCAACGCCTGCAGCGCTTGCGAACGTTATTCTAAAACTCCCTGATTTCACCGCGCTCACGACATATCTAATCACAACCGCATTGCCGCTATGATGCGAGTGCCCCTGGTGGTCACCTCTCCTTCTATTAATCTGCAATATTTGATAAAAGTGAAACGAGCTCCCCGAGAGTGCTGTGTATGCGCCCTTACTTCCTTCGAGAGTGAAAATTACCATGCTACAAGTGAAACGGAAAAATGGCCCGAGTTTACATGTTACACTGTAAATGTCGTCGAAAGACGACAGTCTTGCGTCTGAAGAGAGTGAACAAAATGTTTATTTGATGTTCTGCGCAAAAAAATTGGTGAATGGTATTCTGAAGGCGCTGCGGTAGAGTGCTTCGAGCGTGTAGTGGACGCGAACAAGCGCATCTAGGCACGTTAGACACGAGTGTCATCTGGCAGTTATATTCGAAAAATAAAGCGTGCGTGACCACGGGGAAAGATGCGCGCCAGTCTCGGAGGTGAGAAGGTGTAGAATGCGAAGCGACGGGCAGATGCCACCAGCGTGTTGTCGTAGCAAAGCGTTGGAAACACCTTCTTGAGAATCGCGTTGCACTGTTAGCGCAGCACGATAAACGCTTCAGTCCTTAAAGTTACTTATGTGTGCCTCTTCTAGTATGAAGACAGGCATACAAAACATAGACGTGTTGTTATAGTGCCTCAGGTATGGGCAATATTTGCTTTTTTAATTTTTAATCACACAGTTATGAACGCTAAACCATGAGCAATATTGGTGGGTGCTGCGGATAAAGTTGGCCGTTAATGCCGTTTGAGGCATCGTTAGGGCGGACTAACAGACAAATGTACAGACAGACAGACAGACCAAAATTTTTACGTCAATGGTCCTCGAAATGAAAACCTGTCCGAACGAGGATATGTGCCCACGAACAGGCCTGTGGGTGGAACGTGTTGAGTTGGCAAAAAAAGGCAGCATATCCACGGGACGAATGATAGAGAGTCGGGCAAAGCATCCGTTTTTCTGTTCGTTCTTGTTTCCGTCCGTCCATGCAATCGTCTGTGTGATTATCCATGCGTCCATCCGCCCGTCTGTGCGTGCGTCTGTTCAAGCGTCATGACGTCCATTCGTGTGCCCGTCCCTGCGTCCGTCCATGCGTCCATTCGTCCGTGCAGATATCCGTGCATCCGTCCATGCATCTGCCTGTGTGTCCATTCGTCCATCAAGTCAACACTCCAAGTAACACCATCTCGTATCTTTCATCATACATTCAGCTTATAGAAGCACCGCCATCCAGCGGACATTCCAAGGACTAAATGAGAGGTGGCACGCGCACACTTTCTTACGGCCTACGCTTCGTGCCTACGCTTCCCACCTTTAACCACCTCGAGTTCATGTTATATACTAGTTCACTGTAATCATGGCACTGCGGCCCAACGCTCGCTAAACTTTTCTAAAACCAAAGAGGTTACTCCTAGTGAGTATAAAGTAGTAACCCTTTCTTGTTAGATAGTGCTCAATGTACATGCCAATGGCTGTTAATTGGGAATAAGAGACAGAAGATTGCGGTTTTTAGTTCGCGCACGCTGCGAATTTTTTATTGTTCAGCAACGCACAGGAAAAATCTCCCAGCGGCACCTTATTGCAGGTCAAAACGTAAGACTGGTCACGCGCTACGACTACGACGAGGGACGAACGGCTGCCCCTCTAAGATGCTTCACCCCTAAAAGATAGTGCGATCACACTGACGTCGTTGCACTAATAAAATGTTGACTGAGTGACGGCGCTGACGTGGTTGAACGTGGCGTTTCTATGACACTACCACAGAAGTCCCACGTGCGTTTCCGACGCCATGCGCGTTCCTGTAGCTATTTTTATCAATGCTGCTATCCCGCGCTCCACACTCTCTTCATTTCATGGCCACCACGAGCGACCTCGGAGCGAACTCGTCTGCCCGAGAAGCTCGGGGTACACTACATAGCAATCCTGATAGGATGAGGAGGAGCGTTGCGCATGAAAGGTGTCCTGGGTTGAACTGCGCCAACGGGGTGCCTGCGGTGCGTGCTGGAACATACGCTTGAAACAATGGCTGGCATAAGTCTTGTAGGTGACATCTACACACATGTTTCAACGCGTACTTTTGATGAGGGTAAATTTTATAACACTTGAAACGACGAGTTGGTGGTGTAGTGAGCGATGGTCGTGGCAGGTGTTTCAGGCGAACAGATGAGTCGGCAGCCACAGGCGCCGCGGCGAGAACGCGGCAAGCGAGTGAGAGCGTGACATGAGTGCGCACTTTGAGGGGAGTGTGACGTCGACGCGCAGCTCCAGCATGACCTACTTGTCACAGCGTCAAAGCCTGCGTCGTGCAGCGCAATCGTACGGAGGGACAGCGTTGCACAGGCTAGTGAAAGAGCTGCTTCGCCCCTAAAAAGCCTTATCTAATTGCAGATCGAGCCTTCGGCTTCGAAATTATCAAGTCGTCATCGGGTACTGTGTGTTCCATCAGTCACAAACTGGCGCTTCTATTTGCTTCAGATTAGTGTACTGATTTCTCGGTGTTTTAGAATTACCCAACATGACTAAATATGCAGCTTGCCTCGCATATAAATGCGGAGTAGAACTAATGTTTGGTCATCAGCGGAATAAGGCACATACTGGTGGCTGATTTCATTGTTTATTTGTTTTTGTGAGATGAATGGGCAAAGAGCGAGTGCAAGTTTGGGTCGAATAAGGTGGTCGCGTCTCGATGGGCGCTACCAAGATGAATTGTAGCCAAAGTGTCCCGTGATTACTGATACAACAATGAAAAGCCCACATCATCAGTGTGAAGAGGAATAAAGAAAATGCACACCGATGCGGCGACATAAGTGCCAAAAAAATGGGGATGTCTTAATCGAGTCGACCCTGGCAACTATAAGGTAGTGCTATTTGGAACATTGTTACGCTGCATATACATGCGGAATTGCACCTCATAAGCTCTGGAGCGGTTTTTCCCCACATCGGAGATTGCGCGGCAGATAGAGGCCTTCTTAACGGCGGACTTCACCCTCAGTGAGCTTCGTCACGTACTGGCGATGCGGAGCAACCATTTGGCGCCCGATAGAGACGGCAGCACGTTCCAGATGCTGCGAAACCTCGACGATAGCCAACTTTCTGGCCTGCTCGAGAGATACAACAGCGTCTGGCGGTCTGGCGCGTTTCGGCGACGTGTGCAATTATCGTTCCGGCTTGCAAGAAGGGCAAGCCCTCGTCGCAACCGACCTTCTTCAGGCCAGTCTGACTTACGTCAGCTGCTGGGAAGGTGATGGAGGCTATGGCTCTCAAGCGTCTCGAATGAATAGCTGCGGCCCTAAACTTCCTGGCGGACGTGCAGAGCGGCATCCGCTGCCACCGATCTACCGCGGATTGCAACTCCGACGTTGTCACCACCGTGGAGGATGCAAAGCTCCGCAGTGACGCCAGATACTTGGTTCTCCTCGACATCAAGAGTGCCTTCGAATACAAGCCTCATGCGGCCGTTTTGGGCACTCTACATGGAATGGGTGTGTGCGGCAGGCTACTAGGGTACGTCGAGGAGTTCCTCGTTGGCAAAACCTTCCGCGTCCGCATTGGTGGCGACCTCAGCGCGCCTCGCCCGTCCACTGCCGGAGTACCGAAGGGCAGTATTTCGGGCCCCATGCTTTTCCATCTCGCCCTCGCACGCAACGTGGACTACCTCCCGCGCGACTTGCAGTACGCGGTGCGCGTTGCCAATTATGCGGACGACGTCGCCTTCTTCACGAGTAGACCAACTTCACATGGAAAACTGGTGCTAATGAGCATCAAGCGCTCTCTAGAGGCCATGGATACTTTCATCTCGAGCATTGGGTTCAGCTCTATACTGCCAAGACTTAAGTGCTTCTCGTCCATCTCACACTCAGGGGGTGACAGGAGGTTGGCCGCCTCAAGTTCCGGGGACGCGTTCCGCCATGGCGATGGTCAGTGTGCTACCTCGGCATCACGCTGGATCACCGTCTGAGCGGGAAGCCAGCAGTTGCCAGCCACCGGCTCAGCTCTCGTAGAGTGGCAGGAGCGGCTTCCTCTCTCCTCGCGCGGAACAAAGACTGTTCGCCTGACATCACCCTGGGGATGTACAACACCGTCGCCGGAGCCAGGGCCCTGTATGCGTTTTCTTTGGTCACTTTGCGAGCGTTTCAATGGGAGACTCTCGAGATGAAGCATCGCGGCGTCATTCACCACCTCCTTGGAATGCCTAGAACATCACCACTTGGCATGACCTACGCCGAAGCTACCCAGTTTCCTCTCTCGCTCAAAGCCAAGGCCTGTGCTCTGCGCCATAAGGAGCACATGCACATGACGCGAGGGGGTGAGGCGCTGGTTAATCGGCTCTAGTCGCTGCCCCACACAGGCATGGGCCGAAGCGCGCTCGAGTACACCAGCCTCATCCCCGTAACTCCTGTCGCCGGACTCCTTTCCATTCCACCTAACTGGGTCTGCTGTCTGTCCATATCGACCAGAGTTACGGGCATACGCAGCAAGGGGCTCACCACTCGGGCTACATTACTACAGGAAACCTGCGCCCTGATCGAAAACTGGTACTCCGAAAAGCTCCATCTATACACGGACGGCTTGATAAATCGGGACGGCTTCTCTGCTGCTGCCAGCATCAGTCTGGCGCTTTGAGACAAGAGGAAGTGCCGTCTTCCCCTGCCGGCGTCATTGACGACCACTGGCCTCGCGGCACTCAACCTAGAGGCCGATCAGCTGGCCGAGTTCTTGCCGCCATCTGCGGTGGTCTTCAACGACTCCCGGGTGGAGCTTCTCACCCTTGCGCAGGGTGAAAATTGTCCTTCGATCGCACAGCGCCTCACGCACAAGATTACAGTGATTTTGCGAAGTGGGTGTGCTGTGTCGTTCCAGTGGGTGCCCTCACACGTTGGTGTGCGTGGCAATGAGGCAGCCGACGCGCTTGCAAAGGACGCCATTGACCCGTCCACTTCCGCAACGAATTTTGTGCACAGTATCAATATGGGGCGGCAGATTATAACCCGCCACGTCCGGGCTCTTCACCCGGACACCCGCACAGCAGACAGCAATCCTGTCGCACGCCTGCCGTCAACAGGAATTAGTCGGCGTGCTCAGGCTTTCTGCTGTGTTTTCGAACTGGATGCAGCCGAACCAACCGACTCCACAGACAGAGTGGCAGTGGCAGCCCTTCGTGTGTGCAGTGTCCGGTAGACGAGACGGTCGATCATATTTTCTGTAAGTGCCCAGAATACGTGGATATTCGTCGCCATCTCTTCAACACCTACGCGTAACTGGAACTGCCATACGTGAGTCCAGAACACCTGTTGTTCCCCACGGCTAACGTTGCGACACTCCGGCGGGCGTGCCATGTGCTCGTAGAGTTTTTCGGCAACGCAGATCTTTTTCCGCGCCTATAAGAGGCCTGTTACACACGTGGGTTGGTTGTGGTTTAATAAAGAGGAAAATAAGCACCCAATTTTTCTCTGCCTTAAGGGGGACGCGGCGCAGTGCTATATAGTAGTGGGGGGAAGGAGGGATAAAGAATCGAAGGAAAGATATGAAGAGAGCGAAAGGCAAGCCACTGAAAATTAACGAAGATAGGAAAGTGGGGATCCGGTCGAAGCAGTTCAAGGACGGGGCACCTCATTGATTAGAAGTTTCTTTACATCACCCCGTGCCCCTCGCCTCCTCGGAGTCCCCCGTCTACGTTCGCCGCTCCGAGCTGCTTGACCGCCTTTTTTTCTTAAGAGCAAGCGCACTTTATAAGCGCTCTGAATCCGCTGTCCACGGTGCGCCTTCCCTCTACCCTAGCAACGGTGCGAGGAGCGGAGAGGGGAGTCTGTAGCAATGGCGCAGCGACGTCACACACCACGTGATTGCGCGTGCTCCGCCCTCCACTCCATGGCTGCCGCGCCGTGTCACAGTGCGCTGTGCAGCTGGCGCTTGCGAGCCATGGCTGCGCGCGCCTGCGCGCCTTGCTGTCTCGCGCACCATAGAGTTTCCCACAATACTTACCAGAGGGAACTCTGGCGCTAGTGTCTATAGGAGCTGCAACACACGGAGCTTCAGCGAGCGTGGGAATGATTGGTAGTACACACATTTGTCTAAACTTCGTACTTGTGGCCTGCTTTTAGCTCCGTGTGTGTTCGTGTGGCTTGAAGTTGTTTTCTCTTGAAACAAAAATCGACAAATGTTCAGCGATCGTGCTTCACCACCCTATTTTTTTAATTACCTTTCCGAATTGTGTCCCGAAGTTTGAAGGGTTGAATCTTTCTTTCAAAACAAAATTGAAACAGCAATGAACGAAGCCGCAAGTACGATTCGGCACCCGCAAGTACGAAAACTAGGCAATTGTGTGTACTACCCATCATTCCCATGGTCGCTGAACGATCGCAGCGCCAGAGTGCCCTCTAGTTAGTTTTGCAAAACTCTATGTCGCGCACTCCTCTCCCTTGCTACAGCGGCTAGAATAGGGGAAGTGTGAAGACCGTGCGGCCTGCGCTGACGCTCTCCACCTATGCCTCGACCGGCGCTGTCTAGGTGGCGCTGGTTGTAGCTTACACGTCGCTCGCTCGGCGGCTCGCTGCAGCCAAGCTGTCATGTCAAATTATGAAATGGAAGCGCACAACGTAGAAGCAGACGGAAAGACAGGGACATTGTCCCTGTCTTTCCGTCTGCTTCTACGTTGTGCGCTTCCATTTCATAATTAGTCATGTATCACCAACTCGCCCAATCAACCATTTTGACAATTTTGTCATGTCAAGGCGGATTTGTGGCTGATATGGTTTTTTTTGTACCGTGAATTTTATGTGCCTCTACTATATTGCAGGGTGTATGTGCATCATATATAAATAGCTTCGCGGCAGATATTAACAAACATCATCACCGGATGGTGTGACCATGCCCATACCATCATAAGTGAACCTTTACATCAATCGCAAACATCGCGGCCAGCTAAGCTTGCCACTGCTAGCGATCATTCCTTGGTGCTAAGAAGTGTAACTGATTAACATTTGGCGGGGGATTGCCATTTCGCAAGGTTATAAGCAAGCTCAAGAAGTACAAAATGCTACTGTGTCATTGATCTCAATTTCTTTAGTGTTGCTATGCCTAATATTTTGCATGAGATAGTTTTTAAGGACTTAATTATTCTTGCGTGTTCACAGTGCAAATATTTTTCGACTAACAACTGCATAGAAAATCGGACAGCGTTTTACTTTTCTTACAAATTTTAATGGAAGTTGGGGGCATCATAGTAGGAAACAAAGCTAGCACACTACAGTGTGATGCACATCCCATTGTTCTTCGAAGCTTGAGGTGCTTTGATCTTTCTCTTGCAGAACTTCTCTGTTTATTGAGAGCTTTCGTGAAGAAGTGAAGCCGTGTTAGAACATAAAACTTGATTATGTTGCTCGTCAGATTTTGTTTGTGTGAGTCACTCCCTACGGGTGGTACGGTCTGCATTGAATTAAGAAGTTCAACTATAGTGTCCGTTTTGAGCTTATTATAAGTGAACCACAATGTATATGTGTCCTCCAGTGCCTCTACAAATTAAAATTGCTCAGTTGACGGGTACAACAGCCCTCCACCATCACAGAATGCTGTGAATGACGCAAGGTCCTTATTTGCGTTCTCGAGGGATGTGAGCAGCTGCTCAAAACAGTCCTGGCATTTCGTTGCCATAACTTTCCTCCACGCCACCTAGCTAGCCAAATAATACACCAGTCTTGCGTCACTGACTTGCACAGCATACACATGGTCAGAAAGGACAGTCGATGCCTGTAGTTCACTTGAAGCTTCGTTCAGGTTTCCAGTGTCCAGTAAATTGCTGACATGAATGGCCACTTTATCAGTTCCATCTAATGACGTAAGTGTGCCAGCTGCACAGTTGCCCATGTCTGGTGCTTCTACCAAATTGTAAAAGGTAGGGGAATTCACGGCAGTAAGGAACTGGGTCGATGTGGGATGATCGTTGCATCTGGATAGCTGACGAATTATCCCAAATAGTTTTTCGATTGGATCTTGTCTGAGGCGTGAAGTCAAGAAATGTTTGTACTGCACTTCCTCTGACAGGTATGTTAAAAATTCCAAAGTGCCTTCCAGTGATACTCATAGCCCTTCTGCAGTGCTAGCAGACAAAAACCTGCCTTCGTAGGTCCGGTGCAGGCTTCCCAACGGTCTAAGTATGCTAGAACGCCCTGCAGTACTCCTTCCTGTTCAGAATTCTTTCTCAGTGCTGTTGAAGGCACTCTGGATGTCATCACAACAATTAGCTTTTCAATAAAGTGAACAAACTGTTCCGTTGCTTTTCTATTGTTGCTTTTCTATGACTTTGAGATTGCTTCTTTTTATAAGAAAAGCCGGGTTTAACCTCAAGGCTGAAGAGATGAAATGCATAAATAACTTTCATTTTATCGAAATTGTTGGGGTTCAAGGTCCCTTCTGTATTCTTAGGCATAGCTTTCAACGTTGTAGCACACTTGTCCAAGTCGTGAGCTATGTTGATCGGCCTAACATCAGCGTGCCCATTTGGTGTTTTATAGCCATTTTCGATGAAGCCGTTTTTGATGCACTTTACTAAATGTGGAAAGTCAGACAGAAAAAAAGGCCGCCTCTTGACGTCAGTTGAATGAGGTGCTGAAGGCTTGATAGCTGACGCCGAACTAGATATGCAATATCGATGCCACACTTCACGGTTCCAAGATGCTCCATCCGATGTCACATAGTCTACCCTGAGGCCAGCATTCTCTGCCAGGATAACTGCTTCTAAAATAATTTTGGAAAACAGTGGGGCTTTCACATTGCCCATAGATGCAAATACACCCAAGATTTAGTGCCATGAACTTGACAAAGGCTTAAACATTATCACAAGACCATGATCACATGCAACACTTTTGTCAGCCTTGGGAGTGAAAGAACCAAGATCTACAAATCCATCAACTTTGCCACTTACCCGCTAAACACCAAAGTTTCCTGCAAGTTTCACTTCGTCAATGATCAGTCCACCATGACGTTCAGTCTCCCATATTAGCAGTTTTCTTAGAAATGACCGAGAGGACACATTTATAAAACTGTAGCGCCATCATCACCATCATCATTTCTTCATCACCGCGCCGTGCCTCTCGCGCAGCTGATGCTAGCTCGAGCTGCGTGAGGATTAAAACGAGCTGACACGCCTGGCGTGGTGGACGCTGGTAGCTGACGTGGCTCCGCTTCAGGCCTGGAATAAAGTGGCGAGATCGGCACGGCCCCATCGGCTGCCTTCGACGCCGTGTCACGTCTCTCTTCTCTCGCCGCTACATTGGTGACCCGGAGAACACGCCCTTCGCCGAGCGGCCCGCAGTCATGTTCCCGCAACTCTGCCCGCCAGTGCCTCCGTTCCAATCGACCTACCCCAAGGTATGGTTCATGCAGCTCGATGCCGTTCGGGCATTGAATGGCGTCACGGACCAGCCGCTGATGCACGCCATTCTTCAAGACGCCCTTCCGGTAGAGTTGCGTCATCTCTCTGGCACTTCAACCTCCAGCCAGCAGCCTTACGATGACCTCTGCTCGGCGGTGCTTGCCAGATATGGCCTCACCTACCACCCGCTGCCGTTCACCCGTGACTTACAGGGTTCGTCTGTGTCGCAGCGTGCGGTACCCTCCGGCCCGAAAGTCTTCACTGACCGGGACCTAACTTCCTCGACTACGTCTCCTACAACATCTCGTCCGGTCACTATCAACGCGAGTCCCGCGTACAAATGCCCATCCGACGAGGTTCAGAACATTCGTGCTGCACGCAACCAGTCAGCCACGAAATCCGACGAGCTTCTTCAATACTTTCTTGTAGCCAACGACCGGGTCGCCACGAGGTGCATTTTTTTGAGGTCCTCGGCCGATTGTCCCTCGGGCACTCTCGCCACCTGCATGTCTTCTCCGGCCTACACAGACCACGATTTCTCAGACATGTCAGACTACACGACGGCTTCATCGCCGCATACCCCGGAGTCTGCCAAGACTACGGATATCCTCACGCTCACTATTCGCCCCTTGGTCGCGGAGACTTCAGCGTCGACGATGTCCGAAGGCGCCTCCCCACCCACCTCGACGCTCTCTCCATCCTGCCAGCAGCGACCATCTTCAGCACCGCAGTCTCCCGCAGCCGAAGTTAAAGTCATAAGCCGTCAACCACAGCCAAACTTCCGAGAGGCGGCGACTATGACTGACGCAGCTGAGGACTACGTACCTAGCGCGCCTATGGCACTGCAGACTACATATGCCACACATGCTCTAGAGGTTGTCGTCGATCATGCAGACCTGCACACCAACCCTCATGCGCGGAGAACCGATGGTCTTTCAGGTATGCCAACCGATCCTCCATCAAAGCTGACGTCTTCTGAGCTTCACAACTATTCCCCAGAGCATTTGGCGCTGGATGCAGTCCGCCACACAGGCTCGTTGGTAACAACAGCGACGACGTGCGGTCCAACTGCATATCTGCCGCCCGTTTTCAAGCCTCTCACTAAACAGTCATTTGTTGCAGCCTTGGCCTTCAAGACGGCGCAAACACCTACGAGGTTTTCCCGACGCAAGGGCCAACCACTTGCCGTGCACATGACTAGCCGCAATGCACGGTGTTTCCGCATCCGTCAACTCGGCCACACGCCCCGGCATGCCGGTCGCAGTGCTACGTGGAGGCCGGTGTTTCATCGACAGAGACGTCCGCAACACACGACCGCGACGCTGCTCCTTGTTGACAGCATGCTCGGCACCCTGTGCGCTGTCCGAGACCCCGCTGTGGCTGTGAAACTTCAGTGCTCGGTCATCATCGGTGCGTTCCGATCCTACACACTATTTCACTCACATTGCCGGCGCGAGCTCTTCAGCGCCTGTCCACAGTTCCAGCTGTGGGCACGTTTGTCAGCCGCGTTTACTCTAAACGGCGGGTGCGCATTCGAATGGTCCCGCCGCGTAATTGTGGAATGGACGTGTCTATGAACACAGCGACCCGGCACTTCCTTCTTCGTCCCTTGCGCTTTTCCCAGAGTCGCCCACCGGAGACACACTGCCTACTGATGGCCCATAAACGTTGACAACCTGCACTGGCCAAATGAACACTTTATGGATTGCCGTTCATGTATATAGCATTTGTCACTCTCTTTCTTTTTCACGTGCCTTCAAATTGCGCAAAGCGTTGGGGGGGGGGGGGAGCCCTGTAGCGCCATCATCACCATCATCATTTCTTCATCATCGCGCCGCGCCTCTCGCGCAGCTCATGCTAGCTCGAGCTGCGCGAGGATTAGAACGAGCTGACACGCCTGGCGTGGCGGACGCTGGTAGCTGACGTGGCTCCGCTTCAGGCCTGGAATAAAGTGGCGAGATCGGCACGGCCCCATCGGCCGCCTTCGACGCCATCTCACGTCTCTCTTCTCTCGCCGCTACAAAAACAAAGCACGTGTCATACTTCATGAATGCTCTGAGGCATGTACGATTGGGTAGCACAAGAATTGTCTCCCTATGCACTTGCTCATGAAATAGTGGGCTCTTAATGCGCATGATGACACACCGCAACATCCACTCCGTATTGTAGCGCATGCCATTTCGGGACTTGCGCCCTGCAGCTTCAAAACACTGCAATATAGCGTTTTTCTGTTTGGATGGAAGCTTGTCTATTTTGCTCGAGAGTGCGCTTTCTTCAATTTCTTCATTCTCTAGTTTTAGCTGTGCAATGTTCTAGTCGAGACTCATCGCCTTGTTTCTTAGGCGGCGTACTGTTTGAGCTTTAGGTTTGAGCTCTGTTGCATGTTTCAGTTTGCCTGCTGTTTTCTTTTTGCGGTATCTCTGATTGGCAAGGAGCTTTCTCAAGTACTTGCAACTCATGCAGCGTCTTTCATCTTGACTCGAGGTACCTTTACAGTTTTGATGGTAGAGCTTCCCATTTCTGGCCTTCAAGTTCTTACCAGATGATGCAAAAGGAAACTCGCACAACAAGCTTGTCCTTGAACACACTGGCATGGCATCAACAGTCTCCAGAAGAGAAGCTGATTCATATGGCCCATTCATCGAAATCTTCACACCACGCACGATTACTATGGCACTTCCAGTAGCACAAAATTTAACAAGTTTCCCGCGTGTAGAAGGCTCATGTCCGAGCTAGGCGTGCACAAGCGGTAGGTGACATTTAGCGGTTCCTCACTGAATACGTGCCTTCACCACTAATTTGGAGGAAGTGGAACGTGCTTGTAGTCGTAAACGGGCGCAGCTGGAAGGTCGGGTGGCTTCGGTTCATCCTGCGGCTCCTCTTGAGTCTCCCGGTTGTCGTCCTTTCGACGTCTTTTCTGAGGAAACACAAGCGGTGGGTGTGATTTCTCCTTGGGGTTTCTTTTTTGCGCCACACGATTCCAGAGTTAGAAAGGAGCATTTGCAAAGAATGTTCGGACGGCATGCGGCCATAGTACAGGCCTAGCTCTGTCGAAACGCACTACCTCACCATTATTACCGTGCTCTAAGTAGCGCGAGATGAACTGCTGATCGAAGCGGAGCTCGCAAACGACAGCGTTCTTTCCCGAAGGCTTGTCTGCTCTTTGTATGTTACGCTACCACTGCTGGAGCAAATGGTCGTCTTTCGGGACTCCAAACAATGAAAGCTTCTGCTTGCATAATTTGTACCCAGTTGAGCATCTGGGCACAAATCAGTGGCTCTGACGTCTGCTCATGGCACACACTCCGCAAAAGACATAACGTATACACGCGAAGGCTGTCCGAACAGCAAATGCAGCATGAAAAACAGCTTAAACAGGCAAAAGAATCACGTTTGACCGGTGAGCTGCAGCGTTGAGGAACGTGCGCAGCCTGAGAGTCTGACGTGTATACGACAGCGCGCGCCACCTAGTGGAAACATCGCAAAGCGGCGTCACTACCTCTCATTGCAGCCGCTTGGTCGTGATCTCACTTCTAGTATTCTAGCCACTGTACCCTTGCCGTGACATCACGGCGCCATGCAGCTGGCGTGCTTCTCCTTACTCCGTTGGGTTTGCACTCACTCGCGGCGCGCGCCTGTCCCCTTAGAGTTGCTGTATATGCTAGCTTTAGGTACCTAAATGTAGCATATAGAGTAACTCTATCTCCCCTCGCCTGACAGCGCTCTCTCGCCAGTACTGCACCTTCGCGCGTGTCTTTCCACCGCTACTCCCTCTCCAATCATGTTTCGCTCCCCGTCCTTGCGTGCGCGTGCGCGGCACTTGAGCGTCGGTCGGTATATAAACGTCCGCTGGCTGCCGCTCGCTCTCACTTCTCCCTCGCGGTTTGCTGGATGACTTGCTGTGACAAGTTGATGCTATGATGACTTGCTCAAGATCGGCAAGTCCTCATAGGTACGGATCTATCGTGGGCATCAACCTCGACTGCGATACCTCCAACAACGAGTACAACCCAATCGAATGCGAGCATTTCACGCGTCGTTGAAGATCTCGTGCTGGTTGGAAACAAGGCAGCGCTGCGAAGTGCCGGTGATGGCGAGCGCAAGCGGGCGAAGCGGGCCGCGGATCCCGAACTCCGCGCGCGGGAGGCCGATGGGCTACGTAAACAGCCTGTAGCGAGAGAGGAAGACGGGACGGCGGCCAACGTGGTCGTGTCGTTCTCTCGCCACTTTATTCCTCCACGCCTGAAGCGGAGCCGCGTGGCTTTCCACGTCCGACACACCAAGTGCGCTAGCTTGTTATAATCTTCGCGCTGCTCGAGCTAGCATCAGCTGCGCGAGAGGCGTGGCGCGGTGATTGAGAAATGATGATGGTGATGATGGCACTACAGGACTCCCCCCTAGCGCTTTGCGCGATTTGAAGCCATATGAAAAAAGAAAGAGAGCGACAAATGCTATATACATGAACGACAATCCACAAAGTGTTCAATTGGCAAGTCCAGGTTGTCAACGTTTATGGGCCATCGATAAGCTGTGTGTCTCCAGTGGGCGACTCTTGGAAAAGCGCAAGGGACGAAGAAGGAAGTGCCGGTCGCTGTGGTCGTCGACAAGCGGGTCTCACGATGTTTGGTCGGACAGGCCGAAAGTGGATCTTGTGTCGCGAGGTCATGTTGCTAACGTCGGCAGAGGGTCGGCAGTGCGGGTTTTGACGTTGGGGTCGACGCAACACAGACCACAAAGTTGAGCGGCGTCTGACGTGCTGGTATAGATAGAAGTGCCGACGCACGCAGGAACGTGCCCTAACAATGCCGCCAAGTGTACGGTGGGTAGTCGGGTACACGACTAGTGGTGGTACATTGCGTCGGATAGGCCGAGTAGCGCTTGCGCCGTCTTCAGGGTTGTGACTGCAACTCGTGGCTGCGTAGCAGGGTGGCTAAAAAGTTGCCGCAATGTGTGACACTAAGAAAGTGTCGTCGCCGACGTAGGGTAATGGGTGGTAGACGCGTATCAGGTATGAGCGTCGTTGCAGTTGTGACACACGAGCTGGCGTTGTCGACACGCGTCTGGTTGTTGCCGTCCGGAGGCAAAGGCTCCGGGGAATGGTGGCGGTGGAAGCCAGTCAGCGTGGGCTCGCCCGGAGTATTGGACGGGACACCTGTGCTCGTGTAATGACCTCTGATAGTCCGCGCACGAGGGTTGGCGTTCAGGTCTGCATAATTGATGTCTGCCTCTAGCCAACACCCCCTAGATTGTTCCACCCCAGGCGTGGTATGTCTGGTGAGCCTTGTCTGAAGCGGACCGGGCACGTCGTCCTCAAGCGCGTCAGTCACAGTCGCAGCCTCTTGGAAGCTTGGCAGTTGTTGATGGCTGGTGGCTTTAACTTCAGCTGCGGGAAACTGCGAGGACGATGGTAGTCGTTGCTGGCAGGACGTGCAGAGCATTTAAGCTGGTCGACAGTCACCATTGGACATCGGGGAGGGCGAAGGTTCCGCAACCGGGAGGTGAATAGCGGGCGTGACAATGCCCATAGTCGTGGTAGCCACCAGGGCGTTCGGTGATGTTGCCGTCGTAGAACCTGATGTGTCAGCCTTGTTGTGAGCCATGGAGTTCGGCCGAGACGAGCCGGTGGTAAGCATGCCTGCCGCGTTGTCGGCCGAGGACGATGAAAACACAAACCTCGTGGCTGACTGGTTGCACTCAGCCCAAATGTCGAGAACCTTGACGCATGGGCAGTCGGGCGCAGGACACGCGTCGCTATTGGCCAGATGAGAAATCAAGTCTCGTTTATTGGACGTTGTTGAAGGCGAAAGCTTCGAGGTCGCGAAGTCAATAACGGGCGACAGGTCGTCTGTGCCAGGTTCCAAGGTGGGGGACAAGGTGGTCGTCATGGAGTCTGGTGGGGCACGGTGTTTCATGCCGTCGCTTTCGTGGAAAACGTGCAGGTAGCAAGCGTGCCAGAAGGACCATCGGCCGATGACTTCGAAAAAACGCACTTCGTGGTGGACAGGTTGTCGGCAGCAGGAACGACTTTAAGAACCTCGTCGGATCTGTGACCGGGAGCGAGAATCACTGCGCTAGTGGACGGACCAAAGGTTTAAGGAGACGTTGTCGGGGAAGTTAGGTTGCGGTCAGATGAGAGCTTAGGGCCGTAGGGTCCAGCAAGCTGCGACGTAGGGAAAACCTGAAAGTCGCGGGTTCCCGGCGGCGGGTGGTAGGTGAGGCCATAGCTGGGAAGCACCGCAGAGCAGAGGTCATCGTAAGGTTGCTGGCAGGAGGTTGAAGCGGCAGAGAGATGACGCAACTCTACCGGAAGGGCGTCATGAAGAATGCCGTGCATCAGCGGCTGGTCCGTCAAGCCAATCAACGCAAGAACGTCATCGAGCTGCATGAACCATACCTTGGGGTAGGTCGATTGGAACGGCGGCACTGGCGGGCAGAGTTGCGGGAAAATGGCAGCGGGCCGCTCGGCGAAGGGCGTGTTCTCCGGGTCACCAATGTAGAGAGAGAGGAAAATGGGACGGCGGCCAACGTGGTCGTGTCTTTTTCTCGCCACTTTATTCCACGCCTGAAGCGGAGCCGCGTGGCTTTCCACGTCCGACACACCAAGTGCGCTAGCTTGTTATAATCTTCGCACAGCTCGAACTAGCATCAGCTAAGCGAAAGGCGCGGCGCGGTGATTGAGAAATGATGATGGTAATGATGACACTACAAGCCTATCGTCTGTGGTGCTGAAGGCTGGGGGCGAGACGCCGAACGAAAGCGGATGAAACGAGCCTAGCGCCCCGAAGCCGATCAAGCGGGGACGCACGATGTGTAAGTGAGCGGTTGAGCAAGAGCCAGGGCTACGCGCATCCGCCTCGTCCCGCGGACCTCCCCGATCTTAACCCGGTAGAAGAGCAGCTCATCTCGCCTCGACTCCTCTTCATGGGCATCAGGCGGCTGACTCCGGCCAACGGTCAGTACAGCATTAAGGGACAGCGGAGGCCGCCCCGGCGTGGTCTCACGGTGCAGAATCTCGCGCAGCAGCTCCTACTGCTCAGGATTGGTGCTGCGCATCATCGAGACGTACTCTTCTCGTTCCATGATTCCGCGCCGTTTGCGTACCGCAGCACACGGCGTACTTACCTCCTTGAGCAGTCGGCGCAGACGCTCTTTAGGCAGCATGCCCGCGTCCGCACTAGCATCCACATGTCTTTGTTCGGGGATTTGTACCCGCGCGCATCCTTGTTTTTGTTTTGTTTTGTTTTCCTGGGAGGTTGGCTCATACCCACTCAGGGGGATTGGCTAAGAAAGTGTAGTGCAGTTTTTCTGTGATCATTTTAACTATGTGTAATGAATTGGTATTATAATAAGACTATTGTAAAAATAAAAACAACATAAAAAGAGCAAACGAAAAAAAATCAAGTTGAGCTATTTTGAGATTTGAGGTGTTATGTTTACCACTTAGCTGCGTTCACTTCACTCTGCCCTTGGGAGTAATAAATAATTTTTTTTGATTGAAGATCACAAAGGTATACGCTTGGTTGCCTGAATATAATCGCAAACGGCATTGAAAGCATCCCTGTGGCAATGTCCCAAAGCTGAGGCGCCAAAGCTCAGCGCCATTTCCGCCGTCAATGTAAGGCCTATTTTCCTAAATGGCTTAACTAGTAACCTTTTTCTAAGTATCTCGTAGCGGCGACAATACAGAAAATAATGATCTAGTGATTCCATTTCTCCGCAGAATGCGCAGAGGGGTGATGTTGTCTGACCAGCTCTGTGTAGATACAGGTTTAGGGGGGGGGGACACGACATCGAAATTTAGTGATTAAGACTTCGATCTTTCTGGACTGACTCCAGTGGGGTTGCCATGGAAACATGAGGTGGTTATAGTCTGTCCATGTAATTACTTTTTCTATCGTATCAGTGGAGATTGCTGATTTTCGATATCTTATAGCCGTGATATATTCTACATCTGGCAGTATGGACAAAACTGGCCCATCAAGTGCGGCTCGTGCTAAGGAATCGGCCAATTCATTTATTCTTAAACCACAGTGACCCGGAACCCGTAGTAATCTCAGGAGTCTCAACTGCGGCGGTACTAATGTTTTGAATGTGCTTAGAATTCGAGAGTTCTCTGAAGCTGTCAGAGCTGCACAAACTGAAAGAGAATCCGTCATTATTACTGCATTGTTTTGATTTGATGGAAGTTTTCGAAGAGCTAAAATAATCGCCAAGAGCTCCGCTTCAAAAACTGGAGTAAAATCAGGCAGTCTCACTGAAAAGGACCAGTCAAGCAAATCAGAGGCAATGCCTACACCTGCCTTTTGATTATTTACGGAAGCATCTGTGGCTATTATATTTTTAGTTTTTGCATGCTCCAAGTAATCTAATAATATGTTATTTAAAAATTTGAGGGATTGTAATTTGGCGTTTTGTGGGAATATATCATCATACTCAATAATAACATGACAATTCGAGTCATTAGTCTCAATTACATTTCTAATGTTCACATTTATACTTTGTAGATTTTTTTGTACAAACATTATCTGAAATGTGTGAAACCGTGGCCAATGAGCAAGAAAGAAGGCGTCTGGGTTTGCGATAAAAGCATATTGAGATCTTCTTGCCGGTAAGCTATAAAATTTTAAAAATGCTTGTACGGTCAAAATTAAAAATCGACAAAGTAGTGTAGGCAGGCGCGCTTCCTGGTACAGTACGTTGATAGCCACAAATCTAGGGAGTCCCAGACACATTCGCAGTGCTTCTTGCTCCAAGACAACTAGAGGTTTCGTTTTATAAGCAGGGCCACCCGAGAATAATATGCAACCGAATTCAATGATGGGGCGCATGCGCGCATCCTTCATCTTGATCCCATTCTTCTTCCCAGCAAGGGTTCCCAGCAAGGAAATGATTACACTTAATCATCATCATCATCAGTTATAAAATTCCCAGTGATTTCTTCGAGCGTGAACATGGTTAAGTGCGAATGCACGGGGTGACGCTTTGAGAGGGAATAAAGTTAAAATTCGTTGAAAATCACTAGTGAGTTAACGTAAACTCTCCCGTGTGATAACATTTGGACTTCCAGGAAGCATTAGACCGTAAGGTACCATAGCGTCAAATAATAAATAAATAGTGCGAATAATAAATACATAACATATATACTGCGAAATAAATAATGAAATAATTAATATAACGTATAGTATTGTAGCGGCGAGAGAAGAGACACGTGAGATGACGTCGAAGGCGGCCGATGTGGGCCGTGCCGATCTCGCCACTTTATTCCAGGCCTGAAGCGGAGCCACGTCGGCTACCAGCGTCCGCCACGCCAGGCGTGTCAGCTCATTCTCATCCTCGCGCAGCTCGAGCTAGCATCAGCTGCGCGAGAGGCGCGGCGCGGTGATTGACAAATGATGATGATGATGGCGCTACAGGGCTCCCCCCCCCCCCCTAGCGCTTTCCGCGATTTCAAAGCATATGAAAAAGAAAGAGAGCGACAAATGCTATATACATGAACGATCCATAAAGTGTTCAGTTGGTAAGTCCAGGTTTGTCAACGTATAGTGACCATCGGGAACCAGTGGGTCTCTGGTGGGCGACTCTGGGAGAAGCGCAATGGACGAAGGAGGAAGTGCCGGGTCGCTGTGGTAGCCGAAAAGCGGGGCTCACGGTGACCTGGCCGGACAGGCCAAGAGTGGACCGTGTGTCGCGAGGTCATGCTGCCAACGTCGGCAGAGGGCCGGCAGTGCGGGCCCTGACGTTAGGGTGACGTTAGGGTGACGTTAGGGTCGACGACAGGCCGAGTAGGCGCCTGCGCCGTCTTCAGGACGGTGACCGCAACCCGTGGCCGCGCAGCAGGGTGGCCCAAAATTTGCCGCAATGTGTGACGCCAAGCACGCCATCGTCGCTGACGTAGGGCAACGGGTGGCAGACACGCATAAGGCATGAGCGCCGTCGCGGTTGTGACACACGAGCTGGCGTTGTGGACACACGTCTGGTCGTTGCCGTCCGGAGGCAAAGGCTCCGGGTAATGGCGGTGGTGGAACCCAGCCAGCGTGGGCTCGCCCGGAGCACTGGACGGGACACCTGTGCTCGTGCAATGACCTCCGGCAGTCCGCGCACGAGGGCCGGCGTGCAGGTCTGCACAATTGATGGCCGCCTCCAGCCAACACCCCCCAGACTGCCCCACCGCAGACGCTGCATGCCCGGTGAGCCCCGTCCGAAGCGGACCGGGCACGTCGTCCTCAAGCGCGTCAGTCACAGTCGCAGCGTCTTGGAAGCCTGGCCGTGGTTGATGGCTGGCGGCCTCAACCTCAGCTGAGGTGGACTGGTTGTCGGCAGCAGGAACGACTTCAAGAACCTCGTCGGATCTGTGACCGGGTGCGAGACTCACTGCGCTAGTTGCCGGACCCAAGGTGGAAAAGACGTTGTCGGGGAAGTTAGGTCCCGGTCAGTGAAGACTTTCGGGCCGGAGGGTACCGCACGCTGCGACGCAGACGAAACCTATAAGTCGCGGGTGAACGGCAGCGGGTGGTAGGTGAGGCCATGTCTGGCAAGCACCGCCGAGCAGAGGTAATCGTAAGGCTGCTGGCTGGAGGTTGAAGTGCCAGAGAGATGACGCAACTCTACCGGAAGGGCGTCTTGAAGAATCGCGTGCATCAGCGGCTGGTCCGTCACGCCATTCAACGCCAGAACGGCATCGAGCTGCATGAACCATACCTTGGGGTAGGTCGATTGGAACGGCGGCACTGGCGGGCAGAGTTGCGGGAACATGGCCGCGGGCCGCTCGGCGAAGGGCGTGTTCTCCGGGTCACCAATGTAGCGGCGAAAGAAGAGAGACGTGAGATGACGTCGAAGGCGGCTGATGGTGCCGTGCCGATCTCGCCACTTTATTCCAAGCCTGAAGCGGAGCCACGTCGTCTACCAGCGTCCGCCACGCCAGGCGTGTCAGCTCGTTCTCATCCTCGCGCTAGCATCAGCTGCGCGAGAGGCGCGGCGCGGGGATTGAGAAATGATGATGATGATGATGATGATGGCGCTACAATATGAATTACATATACAATACATATATCCTACGAATAAAAAACACATAAACATCATTATAGTGCAAATTTACTCTCATATATGTGCGTAAACTGACCAAGATTTTTCGAGAGGGTCAAATGGTTTCTGGGAATGACTATGTGATTACACGGGGGCGTTCACTTTAACTCACTGGCGAATGCGAACTGGTTTTAACTTTACTCCCCATCATAGCATTACCCAGTGCATTCGCACTTAACCATGTTCACCCTCGGGGAAATGCTTTGGAGTTTTTTTTTCTCCCAAGTCGTTGCGTGGCGCCGTTGGTGCAGACACTCTCTCTATTTATATCTATGTCAGGGAGCGCCCTAACTTCTTTACTTCTTTCCAATTGTCCGGTGGGGTTTCTTTAAAGACGATTGTCTTTCTTGGGGACCTTCGACGCAAACATTTTGGTCTGTGTGTCTGTTAGTGTGTCAGTCTGTCTGTCTGTCTGTGTGTCCGTCTGTCTGTCTGTCTGTTTGTCTGTCTCTACATTTGTCTGTTTGTCCACTACGTAATGGAGTCTCATGCTTCTGCAAATGCTTAAATTGTTCATAAACTTCTATGTCAATTATACGAGTGTATACAGCGGAATTCATTGTATCCGCATGCATTTTGTGTCTGTTTTTGAGTTTGTTTCATTGATATTGTTTAGTTTTGAATTATAACGAGATTGACCTCTAATTCTTAAAATGTGTTATGTAAACTTCTTATGCTATTTATGTTTGAATTTTGTGTTTACAATTTCAGGTTGCTTGAAACCAATGTATTGAATATATATATTGTTTAAGCTTTGCACTGTCACGGACTGCGGAGGGACAAGGGCCTTTGTCAGGCTGTTCGCCTTCAGCCCTTTGCCCCTGCAGTGAGCCCTGTATCCGGCTTACTGTAAATAAAAAAATTGCCCGCAGCTTCCCTCGGGGGAACACTGAGGAGGATGCGGAGCATATAATTGGTTAACGGGGTGTTAAAGTGCGACTTACTTGGGTCGATGGCTACATTGGTTAACGTGGTTGTGAAATGGGGTGTTAAATTGCGACTTACTTGGGTCGATGGCTAAATTGGTTAACGTGGTTGTAGGAGGGGGCGTTAAATGAGTGAACACGTACACACGTATTCGAAAGGGCGGCGCTGGTCGAAGGGACGTCGATCATTGTGTTTGTGGATTCGTTGGCATTCATTTCACGGCGACTTCGGACGTCGACGCGCCGTACAAACCAACGGACGAGCGGCAACTGAGCGAGCGAGCGCCGACCTTGAGTATATATACAGCGCGACGGCGCATGCGCTGTCAGCTGTCGAATGTTCTCAAAGGAGAAGCGCGCGCGCGGCACAGATGGCGACGGCGCGACGGCGCATGCGCTGTCAGCTGTCGAATGTTCTCGAAGGAGAAGCGCGCGTAGCACAGATGGTGGGCGACGGCGCGATGGCGCATGCGCGCGCGTCAGCTGTCGAATGTTCGAGAAGCGGTGCGGACGGCGCGGACGGCGCACTACAAGGCGCGAGTATAAGATGCTTCCGCATCTAAAATACTACTACTACTACTACTTCTACTACTAATGGCATTGGGTGCTTGATACGGCCGACCCCAGCCGCAGCGCCCACCAATGCTGCTCAAAGTTTAGCGTTCATACTTGTGCAATTGTCGAATAGTATGTAATTATTGCGCAAGTCTTGGGCACCATGACAAAACGTATATAATCTGCATGTGCATCTTTTACTAGAAAATGCATACGTAAGTAATTTTAGGACCGTAGCGTTTATCACGCTGCACTGACCATGCAACGCTTGCTCGAAAAGGTGTGTGTTTCCAACGCTTTGCTAAGACGCGATGGTGGTGGAACCTACCCTTCACCTTGCGTTCCTCACCTTATCACCTCTGAGACGGGCGCGCACACCCGTCTCAGAGCCACGTGTTTCGTTTCGCAAGAAGCAAGAAGACTGCCTGGTGGTGCTCATGCCTCACGTGTGACGTGATTTGATGCGCTTGTTCGCCTCTGCTGCACACTCGAGGCACTCAAACGCAGCGCCTACAAAGTAGCATTCACCGACTTTCTTGCACAGAATATGAAATTAATTGTTCACTCTCTCAATCCACACGCAGGACTATAGTCTTTCGGCGACAAATGGCATGTAGATACGTGGCCGTTTTTTTTTACTCTTCATGAGTAAAAAAATCGCTTCACCTCCGGCTTCTCGGCGGCCTTTCGGTAGATTGCGTGTGCCGCTTTTGGTTTTTTGCAAATGCTACCCTCTTCTTGTGCCTTTCTTTAGTCTATTTCATTCCCATTCCCCCATTCCCTGCGAAGAACTGTGGAGGTGCCCTTTATTGAGGCAGTAACGGAACTGCGTTTTTTTCTTCCTCTTCTCTTTTCAATGTCACTTCGTGCACCACATAGGTCTGGTAGTACTGAACGCTGGAGGTGAGATGGAGTGCAGTTCTCCATTTCATTCTGACTGCCCGCCTGGCCAAGTGTCCCCCGAATGTGCATTCTGCAATGCCAACATACGCGCTTGGGTCACGAACGCTTTTTCTTTAATTATCCTTTCATCTCTGCAGATAGCGGCAGCTGCTACTTCACGACTGTGGCACTTTCACGAATTCCATTGCATGTTGTAAAACTTTCATCTGTCAAGAATACGCTGTCCTGCGCCAGTAGTGTTTTGCTGTGATTGACTGTAAATATAGGAGCCACATGTCGGGGTTGCTCCTTTCGTAGGGACGCTGATGGCGCACCTGCAGCTTGAGATGCTTCCAGAAATGAAGGCAGCAAAGTTACCAAGCTTTCGTCCAGCGATAAGTCTTTCGCAGTAACCGTCTGTCCCGAATGCAAAATTCTCATCCACACCCGCCACTTTGGTCAAGTAATTATGGCAACTGAATCCTGCCTGAGCCGAAGACAGCCGCACCTGCGTTAATATATAAATATATATATATATATATATATATATATATATGTGTATATATATATATATATATATATATATTATATATATATATATCAGTGCCACTCATACAGGCAGAGGGTATCACTCATATCACTCAGCCTGTGAAGAAGACGACGTTTCGTTGGCTGAGCCCTCTAACAGCCCGCGGGCCTCCCCAGTTCCAGTCAAGAGAGGGGATGGCTCAATGAGATTCTGCGTTGACTACCACCGGTTGAATAAGATCACGCGTAAAGATTTTTACCCGCTACCTCGCATAAACGATACCCTTGACTGCTTACAAGGCGCGGAGTTCTTCTCGTGACTAGATCTGTGCTCAGGTTATTGGCAGGTTCCCGTGGTTGAGGCTGATCGCCCGAAGACGGCTTTTTACACCCGATGGCTTATACGAATTTAACGTCATACCATTCGGGCTCTGCAATGCACCTTCCACTTTCGAGCGCATGATCGACAACATCCTCCGTGGCCTGAAATGGCAGACATGTCAGTGTTATTTAGACGATGTGATATTTTCAACCGACTTTTCAACACATGTTCAGCAACTCGACACAGTGCTCACTCGCCTCACCTCCGCCGGTCTGCAGCTCAGCTTGAAAAAGTGCTGCTTCGGCACTCGAAAACTCCTAATATTGCGCCGTGTTGTATCTAGAGATGGCATTCTTCCGGATCTGACGAAACTCCGTGCTGTTGCCGAATTTTCTAAGCCAAACCCTTAAAAGATCTTCGCAGCTTCTTCGGTTCATGTTCATATTTTGTCGTTTTATTCGCAACTCCGCCTCCATCACGTCGCCCTTGACAAACCTGTTTGCCGGCAACAGCGACCTTTCTAGTTGGTCGTCAGCTTGTGATGATGCATTCGCCACACTCCGCCACCTTCTTACATCACATCCAATACTGCGATATTTTGATCATCTTGCCCCGACAGAGACATGTACGGATGCTAGCCGAGTTGGTCTCGGTGCTGTGCTCGCCCCAGCGTAGACCTTGATTTCATGAGTACGTCAGACGCCTCCGCTCATACATATGCGCCTCCTTTCGCGCCGACCCACAATGCGCCCATGATGGAGTGTTAAAAACCTACATCCGCCTGTCCCCCCGCTACTACTGGCGTGGAGTGTATCGCTTCGTTCGTCGCTACGCACGTTCCTGTCTCGCTTGCCAGCGCCGGAAGAATCCCACTCCACATTATCCAGCTCCACTGCAACCCTTACCTTGTCCTCCCCGACCATTTGACCGTGTTGCTATTGATCTGTAAGAAATTTTTCTGATTAAAACGGCTGGAAATTGCTGGGTGATTGTCGCTATCGATCACTTTACACGCTACGCAGAAACTTCACCACTCTCGTCCGCGTCAGCAAGTGACATCAGTCGTTTACTATTGCATCGGATCTTTTTACTTCACGGTGCACCACGTGAACTTCTGAGTGGCCGAGGGCGTGTGTTTTGTCGCTTCTCAATTGCTTCTCAAAGAACGCCAAGTCATTCATCGCACCACCAACGTGTGTCATCATCACACTAATCGCACTACAGAACGATTCAACCGTCCGTTAGGAGATATGCTGTCAATGAACGTTGCAAGCGATCACTTCAACTGAGACATTATTCTACCTTTTGTAACATACGCGCATAATACTGTTCAGACAACCACTGGTTTCTTTCCACACAACCTCCTTTATGGTCGCGAGCCCTCTTGAACGCTAGACACCATCCTTCCTTACCGCCCGGATGTTGCTCAGTCGACGACGATGTCACAAGCTGCTAAATACGCGGAATAGTGTCGTTAGCTTGCCCGCTCACTCACAAGTGCTGAACAGCAACGCCGGAAACACCACCGCGATAGTCCGACGCCTCCGGCTTCTTATGCATCGGATAACCTTTTCTGGCTCCGCATTCCTTCAACCAGCACTGGTCTCTGAGCTTAACTGATGTACAAGTATAATGGCCCTTACCGTGTGGTAAAACAAACATAACCCATTATTCACATCGTGGAACTTTTTGAGCAGCCCCATGATCAACGACGCCGTGGACGTGAGACCATCCACATAGACCGCCTAAAACCATATTACGATCCCTCTATTGTCTCCTGCCCATGAGTTGCCAGGATGGCTTTTTTCAGGAGGGGAGGAAAATGTAGTGAAGATGAGTGCCACTCAGAAAGGCAGCGGGTAAAACCAAGTCTGTGAAGACAACGTTTGGTTGGCTGGGAACACAGGTTGTTTTCGCCATTACCACTTGTCGGGACACCACTCTCCAGTGATATAAAAGAGTGCCGCTCTAAAACGCTTCATTATATATATATATATAAATATATATATATATATATATATATATATATATATATATATATATATATATATATATATATATATATTCTTATGGTGCATCATTGACAGGAGCAAGCGTGGCACTTTGCGAAAATGAAGAAGACGCCTGTGTGTTAGGCGCTTGCGCGAGAGGCAACTCAGGCATTTCGTTCGTCTGCCGATTCTCGGTGGACGCTATCCTATAAGCCTAGACCTCGCCCCGTCACATTTGGTGGACGTGGTGGGTAACCGCTTCGCAACGGAACTTCGCAGCGGCCGTGGTTTGAAGGGTCAATCCAAAACGATGACGGAAAGTACGGCGTCTGCATCTGCTCATGGTGTTCGTGCGGCCGGAGATGATGCGGTTACATCTCCTTCAGCGACCACAACCTTCGTGCTTGAACCCCCGCGGGATCCTGGCACGTTCAGCGGTTCCGGCGACACAGATGAAGTTGACGTTGAAGATTGTCTGGCAGAGTACGAACGTGTGTGTACTCGATACCGATGGGGCCCGACTCTTATGCTGGCGAACCTGCTATTCTATCTTAGGGGAACTGCCAAATCGTCGTATGAGAATCATGAAACAGAACTTGGAAGTTGGTTAGTGTGCAGGGAGAAAATGTTGGACCTGTTCGGAAAGCCGATTGGAAGAAAAATGGCCGCGAACAAAATGCTCGCCTCTCGGGCGCAGACCTCGACCGAGTTTTACGTCTCCTATATAGAATATGCGTTATCGTTGTGTCGCAAAGCAATGACGAGATGCCCCAGGCTGACAAGGTTGGACATAATTTTAAGGGGATTGCGGATGACGCATTCAACCTCCTCGTCTGCCAAAGTTTTTCTACAGTGGACGCCATTATAAAAGAATGTCGGCGCTTTGAGCAAGTAAAGAGCCGGTGGATTAACAGCGTGTTTACCCGCCTTCCGAATACGGCTGCAACGACGTCTTGCGAACACCATGCAAGAACACAGCCACCACCTCTATATTCATCTGATCAGGTGACCCAAATTGTACGACGCGAACTTGAAGCCATTGCCTCTGCTCCGGCTCACACCGCTGCAAGTGACACGACCCCACTCACTGCTAATATGGTTCAAGCCATCGTCCGCCAAGAACTCGCCAGCATAGGTATTCCCTCGGTGTGCGCTTTGCCCAGCCCGCAGCGAGCTCCATGGCGTCCAACCTCCTCCTATCACGAGCAGCAGTTTACGGCCCGTCTCGCGACCCTGCTGCGTAGAGATCCGTCGACGATCGACCAATTTGCTTTCATCACCACCGTATCGGTCATGTCGTCCTTTACTGCAATTACCGCTGGTCCTCGCCACATCGGACTGCAGCTCAACCTCACTACCAACAGGACAGCACCCGCTTCGCATCTGCCGCGCAGCCTTCTCCGCCAAACAACTACAGAAGGTTCAACAGCCGATCTCCGTCACCGCATGGTCGTCAGTCGCGTTCGCCTCCAGGACGTTTCCAGTCGTCTCGCTCACCGCAGACTCGCAGGCCGTCGACCCATCCAACCCCACACCTGCTTACCCGGAAAACTGAACGGTGCAGCGCCCGGAGGCAACGCTGCATTTTCGACTCCCTCCACAAATCCTCTCTTGACGCTTCCTACGAGACAAAGTTTGTTAGACGTTGACGTTGACGGTGTGGCTATTTCTGCCCTTATAGATACTGGAGCGCACATTCCCGTAATGAGCGCGAACATTCGCTGACGCCTACATAAAGTGCTGACGCCTTCCCGCACACTTCGTGTCGCTGATGGGAGGACTTCTGACGTTCAAGGGATGTGCACGGCCCGTGTGCCCATTGCCGGTCATCCTACATTAGTTCAGTTTTGCGTCATTTAAATGTGCCCTCATGACCTAATACTTGGTTCGGACTTCCTGTCACGTCATTATGCGCACATTGATTGTGCCACTGGTGCTCTTCAGCTTGAACTGCCGCAGTTCGCTGATTTTCCAACTGACTATTCTTCCCGTTTATGCTCTCGTCACCACGTTTGCTTGCCACCGCAAGCTGCTACATATGTCATTTTGTCGTGCTCACGTCATGTGCCCTATTGTGACTACCTCGTCACTCCTATAGTCGACGTACTGATGGCCCGAGACGTCACCTTTGCTCACACTGTTGTCGCCGTCGCTAATAATACAGTGGTTATACCACTACTCAACGTGAGTCTTTTGACTCAAGTTATTCGGCAAGACATGTCTTCGGCCACCCTATCTCCACTTGACAGCTGCAACGTTACTGTTTTGGACACCGATACTACATCCCCCTGTCTTGACCGCAATTACACTCTGCCTGCAGATAACATTAACAAGATCATTGCTCCCGACCTCTCTGCAGCACAAGCTGCCAGCCTCCGTAGTTCGATAACATCATATAGAGACGTTTTCGACTTTGACCACCGCCCTCTAAGCCAAACAACGACAGTGACTCACCGGTTCAACACTGGTGATGCCAGTCCTATACGGCGGCGTCCATATCGCGTATCTCATAAGGAACGCCAAGTAATTCAGAATGGAGTGAACAAAATGATTACTAAAGACGTAATAGAACCATCATCCAGCCTCTGGGCATCTCCAGTCGTGCTCGTTGAGAAGAGAATGGCAGCTGGCGCTTTTGCGTGGACTATCGCCATTTAAACAAAATGACCCACAAAGATGTCTACCCTTTGCCTTGGATTGATGACACCCTCGATTTCCTCCATGGTGCCCAATACTTTTCGTCTATCGACCTTCAGTCCAGTTATTGGCAAATTTCCGTCGACCCCATGGATTGTGAAAACACCGTTTTCGTTACGCCCGACGGCCTCTACCAGATCAAAGTCATGCCGCAAGGGCTGTGTAATGCGCCAGCAACTTTCGAGCGCATGATGGACTCGCTTCTCCAAAGATATAAGGGGTCCATCTGCTTATGTTACTTGGACGATGTCATCGTCTTGTCACCTACCTTTGACAGCCATATAACACGTCTGTCAGCCGTTCTGGATGTTTTTCAAAGAGCTGCTCTCCAGCTCAATTCTGCAAAATGTCATTTCGGACGTCGCCAAATCACCATACTCGGCCACCTTGTCAGTGCCTATGGTGTTCAAGCAGAACCCCAAAAGGTGCGAGCAGTACAACAATTTACTGAACCACGCTCAACCAAGGACGTCCGAAGTTTGTAGGGCTATGTTCTTATTTTCGTCGATTTGTCCGCAACTTCGCCGACATCGCTCGACCGCTTACTGATCTCTTAAAGAAGGACGTTCCCTTCGCATGGGGCATAGAGCAAGCGGACACCTTTTCGGCTCTTATCCATCTGCTGACTACGCCACCAATACTGGCCAATTTCGACCCTGCATCACCTACAGAGCTTCGGACCAATGCCAGAGGCCATGGAATTGGAGCGGTCCTTGGCCAACGACAGCACGGGAAGGACCGCGTGATTGCTTACGCCAGTCATCTTCTTTCACCTGCCGAACGGAAGTTCTCCATCACTGAGCGTGAATACCTAGCTTTAGTGTGGGCCGTGGCGAAATTCAGGCCTTACCTGTATGGCCGAACTTTTTCCGTCGTTACGGACCATCACACTCTGCTGGCTGTCATCGCTAAAGGACCCATCTGGACATCTCGGTCACTGGGCACTCCGTCTGCAAGAATACTCGTTCGTGGTTTACTACAAGTCGGGACGCCTGCACACAGACGTAGACTGTTTGTCACGTTATCCGGTTGAAACGCCCGACTTGACAGACCTTGATTCAGACCCCTGCGTTCTCTTCATCCACGCTTTGGCTGATATCGCCACCGAACAACGACGTGACTCGTCGTTACTATCCATCATCGAGCGTCTGACTTCTGCTCCAACAGACCCTTCCGTTCGCCTGTTCGAACTGCACGACAACATTCAGTACCATCGCAGCTTCAACGCTGATGGCCCGGAATCACTACTCATGCTTCCTCGTCACCTGCGTACCAGCGTTCTCGAACAACTACATGACGTACCTACAGCTGGTCACCTAGGCGTCTCTCGTACCTACGATCGTGTGCGACGTCGCTTTTTTCTGGCCCGGACTGTATCGTTCTGTGGTTCACTACGTCACTGCTTGCGACCGCTGCCAACGCCGCAAGCACCCCTCTGTGCTACCGTCTGGCCTCCTACAGCCCATTCACATACCGACGGAACCATTCTTCCGCGTTGGCGTTAACCTGTTGGGCCCGTTTCCTACGTCCACCTTCGGAAATAAAGGGGTTGCTGTCGCCACAGACTACGCCACACGCTTTGCCATCACTAAAGCACTGCCGTCAAGCTGTTCCACTGATGTCGCTGACTTTCTCCTGTATGAAGTCATTCTTCATCACGGCGCTCCGTGGTAACTGCTTACTGATCGAGGAAGTTACTTTCTTTCACTTGTTGTGGAATACATTCTCCACGCCTGCTCCACTGAGCACAAGCTTACCACCACTTATCATCCACAGACAAATGGATTGACCGAGCGTCTGAACCGAACGCTGACGCAGATGCTGTCAATGTACGTTTCGCCAGATCACCGTGACTGGGACAAAGCACTCCCCTTTGTCACGTTCGCGTACAATTCTTCACGGCACGACACAGCTAGTTATTCGCCATTTTATTTGCTATTCGGCCGACATCCAGCATTACCAATTGACACGCTCCTTCCTTCGGCTGCCCCCTTGTCTACTGAGTACGCCAGCGATGTCGTTTCTCGAGCCCATGCAGCCCGTCAGCTTGCCCGTGATCAGCTGCACTTGTCGCAAGCTCACCAAAAAGACCACTATGACAGTCGCCACCAAAGCGTGAACTTCTCGCCGGGGTCTCTGGTACTTCTCTGGACACCAAACAGCCAAGTCGACTTGTCAGAGAAGCTACTATCACACTGCCATGGCCCCTACAAAGCGTTACGGCAACTTAGTGAGGTGAGCTACGAGATCGCACCCCTAAACAATGCCTCTTCGTCCCCCTCACTCCAGACAGACGTTGTACACGTTGCCAGACTCAAACCGTATCACCCTCCTTGTTCGTCGTCGCCGTACTAAGCGCCGCGACGGCGCTTCCGCTGCAGGGGAGTGATGTTACGGTGCATGGTCGACAGGAGCAAGCGTGGCACTTTGCGAAGATGAAGAAGACGCCTGTGTGTTAGGCGCTTGCGCGAGAGACAACTCAGACATGTTTTTCGGCTGCCGATTCTCGGTGGACGCTATCTTATAAGCCTAGACCTCGCCCCGTCACAATATATATATATATATATATATGAGCTATGGCACAACGAGAGCGTTGTCAACAAGGATAAATATATTTATTTCCCAACAGTTTTGGCAGGGGTCCTCCCATTATCAGGGGATGAATTCATACCCTGATGAAGGGAGGACCCCTCCCGAAACTGTTGGGAAACAAATATATTTATCCTTGTTGACAACGCTCCCGTTGTGACGTATCCCATACCTTCACGAAGACTAACTGGCCCATTGAATTATTACTCCCACTATATATATATATATATATATATATATATATATATATATATATATTTATATATAGGCAGGCATGGTAGTTGAGTGGCCGCAGCGTCATTGCAAGTAGTCAAGTAGATCCTCGCGGTCACAGCGTGGTTTATTTAAACGTTTCGGCCTAGAGTCTGACCTTCACCAGGATTCAAAAGCAAAACACCTCTACACGGGATTCGAACTCGCCACATCCAGATCTTCAACCGAGTACGCTGCCCACTACGACCCACAGAAACATCCTGATGAAGGCCAGACTCTTAGCCGAAACGTTGAAAGAAACCACGCTGTGACCGCTCACGGAGGATCTACTTGACTATATATATATATATATATATATATATATATATATATATATATATATATATATATATATATAGCCGTACCACGGCCAAAACCTAACCACATAAAGGAACTGATATTTATAGAACACTGACAATAACACTGCAATTCTGATGCCACCTGTTAGAATACCATACCACCTCACCGCTGATTGGATCACTGACGGCTGACGATTGTGCTGCAGACGATCGTTGCACTGAGCGTGCGTGACCATTATACGACATCACCAATGATGTGGTATTTTTCGCTCGTTTGCAAAACATTATCAAAACCACGTGAAAAACAACAAATTTGTTCGTATGATTACGCACATTGTACAATATCATAAATTATGACACTCACAACGAATGCCGCCGGCCTCGCCTTCTAGACCCCTGAAAAAAAAACCAGAACATGAATACTCTGAGGAGGCAGAACAACATTTCTGCTTCAAACTTTCCTACGATAACATAAAGACCCTAACTGGGCATGTAATTCATTTACCCGTCCTAAAATATAAAGAAATCTATATGTATATCTCTCCCTGGCTTATAATACTGTTAAACTGCAATTCAGGCCTACAAAATGCAAGTTATTTTTTGCTCCAAATATCTACGCCGTTATTATGTAGGCAGAATGACTTGATGCAGGTGTCGTGCTCATGAATTGTCCACTAACCCAGCGTGAATGATTGCTACTTACTGGGCCATTAGATTGATGGCATCACACTGTAAAGGCTAGGAAGTTTTTCATCGTATCTCACCACTGCCACTAGTTGTAATGGGCTTGAGGTCGGTGGTAGGTATGGCGGGTTTTCTTTAGGGTAGCCAGCACCCTGCCATTGTCCGCATAGCTGATCTTCGCCAGTGAGGGGACACGTTAATAAAGGTAGAACAAAGATTTATTTACTATATAGAAGAATGAAAACTGTACACAGATTCAGAAGACCCCACATTATGTACAACAGAGATCCAGTTCATGATTCAGAACATAATTCCACTCACATGATTCAGCTCATTTCTTCGGCCTTTATAGCCCGCCGTCTCCTTTACACCGAGATCCGAAGAAGGCGGCGCTAAGCACTCTCGCCACAAATCGGGTGACGAAGTCTCAATAATCTAATGAGAGCACGGGTGCACCACACAATGACGTACCTAGCCCCCGCCTTGAAGGCACCGCAGGGCGATGAGGTAGAGTCCGGAGAGGGAAGGTTGAGCTCCTCCGGGGAGATGGACGCTAACCCGAACGTCAGCAGCGGTCCATGCTGCTTTCAGCTTCAGGCAGTTCAAACGTTCGATCTTGGGGACGGCTTTTTTGACGTCTTCCCACGTTTCAGGACTGAAGGTACTTTTGTGACGGTTTCGCATCGGCGACGATAACAGCTGAGTCAAGAGGTAGACCTAATGATACCTGCTACAGTGGCGCCATCCCCCCCCCCCCCCCGCTGTTCGAGCCCGTTCAACAAATGGCTTGTCTCGTGAAGCTTTTGTTCAGACCCGACTGCTTCCTCGAACATCTAAAGGACAGCGTCTTGCAGACTGGGTGTCGATAGGTTTGAATGCCTCCCTAGTAGACCAGCTTACGCACAATGGCATCTGCCCAAACGAATCGCCGGACCAAACGTAACAACACAATATATCAATATTATTTGTTGAGGTTTAAGGTCTCAAAGCAATGCCCCGCACGTAATAGCAAGCAAGACAACAAAGAACAATGCACAAACTCAGTATAACCACCGCACTTTGCACTATGCATGGCCGTTGTCCTTTCCAGTTTTACGCGCTGTGCATGTTTCATAAAGAGTGTTGAAAGAAATGTGTCCGCATATCAGCAAAAAAGAGGAGAATGAAATATTGGCTCGCTGCCCTCGTAGCTAGTTTCGCTGTGGTGGAAGACTTCTTTAGGTGACCATACACAAAAAGTGCAGTATTTTTGATATGATAACGAACTTTATACTAGAGAAAAGAGGCGGCCATGTAATTTGAGAGAATCACTGTTATTCCTCTGAAAATGACATTTCTGCATGGAAGCCCTAAGAAGTCAGCCTCTGATATTATTCCATATTGCTAAACAGTGAAACCCAAATAAAATCTATAGCGATCAAAATTACGAACTATAATGAAGAGCAAAGAATAATCATGGTATTCAAACAAACACTTACCCTGGGTTGTTGCTCGAAATAACTTAACTTATGCATGTACCCAGAGAGTGTGAACATTTCGAAATGAGAACGCACACAGATGGGGTAATCGTTGTTCGAGTAGAAGGCACGGCTCACGGCGATAGGCTTTCTCTGCTCCAGTAGCTAGGAGAGACGAAAAGAACCTGTTAAGCAGAATAATTGACACACAATAATTCGGAGACATCACATTCAGACCTGAGTATGCGTCAGTATTGATGCCGAGAGATCCAGTTGTACTCTGGGCGGCATTTTACTACAACAAAAATGGGCGTGTGTACAGTCGATCACAAAAGAGTGCGGGTTACGCGAAGGTGTCGCTAAGTCATCGCCTGCATACTCTAGTGTCTAGCTGCGTGCTGTAGACCACAAAGTTCTGGCCCGACAATCACAACACGGATGTCCCACGCAGCCGATGGCTCGTTACTACACGCCAGAGACAGGGACTTTGCCCCGTGCTCCCGTGGTTTGGATTACTTCCTGGTGCAGGGTACATGAGTGGCTAAGAAGCGTACTCATGAACGTTTGTCGCCAAAAACATGAATGTGGGGCAGCAATACGATCTGCTGTTCGGCTAAGTTCAACGCAGCAATCAAACATAGCCCCATTGTTCTTGAACCACTCGTTGTTTGTAAACCTCAAGGTCATGATTAAACTGCTCTTACGACGTATTGGACGTTTGTAATATCTTTAAATCATCTGTTTTAGGGGCTAAGCTCATAAAGCCATGGTTCTGTCTCTCTTAGCTTGTGGGTTACACCCTAGTTCAATTAGTCACTCAGTAGGTGCGAATGAACGGACAGAGCTACAGTTAGTTTGGCTGAGCATTTATGGACATGAGAGTCAAGTAGGCCTGTGCCCGCTCATTCTATAGAGCTGCAAAGCTCTTTCGCGGTCTTTATTACTGTAAACCAAAGTAACACAAAGCAATTTTCAATGTAACGGTCAATTAACAAGCATTGTGGCACTGAGAGCAAGAACCTTTTACATAGTAAGTAAAAACCTGAACGAAAATACAGTAAGCGTAGTTCACTTTCTTGCACCGCTGTTACGGCGCACTCAAACGCTACAGACATGCTGATATACCAGTGTGCTTCACCTCAAGGCCATCATGGCGCGCTCGCGTCTCACAAGAACTCATGCAATGCAAGTGGGCCTACGCGGAGTAGCTTAGATGCTCGGCTGTACCGTGAGTGCTAGTGCCTCACACAGAATGGTCATGCTCGTACCAACACTGCACGGCTCTGTGCGTCTGTACATGTTCGATCTGGTCGCCATGCAGTACTTTGGCATTGCAAGTCCCTATCAACCCAACACAAACAGCACTAGTGATTGTCGGGTGCCAAAATCTTTTACCAGTAGAAGATAGTGGTGCAATGGCAAGAAATCACTAGGAACTGGTACAACTGATAGTCAGTTAGGCAGCAGCTCGCAACAGAAACAAGGCACAATCCCGAATCTAACAGGCTGGGTGGCCCCGACAGCCCGTATTGATCGCGCAACTGACGTCACCGCCCCACTTGTCTCTCTCTTCCGTGCTCCACTCTTGCACTCCGCTCGCAACGGGGCTTCTTGTCGTTCAAAGTTTGGTCGTTTATACCGCCATTGTTCGTTCGAAAATTGCGAAAAAGAAAACATCGTAGCGTGGTTCTAAGAAGTCACCTATACTGAAGTCACAATAAGTTCAAGATTGCGAAACCACTTCAGTGTCGCTATAATATAAATGTGTCATTGCCAAGTTCTTTACGCAAGATAATTGCAAAAAAAGCCGGAAGATCTCAGACATTGTGGGGGGTGATGTAACACGAGACAGCCAGCAACGAGCAAATTATGTTGTAGGTAACAAGCACTTTATTATGTGCATATTAGGACTTGTCAATAGTGTTTCCCGTAGAGTCCCGTTAAGCAATACCGATTTCGGCGCATATCAAGCAAGCAAAACGGCTGCGAGCGCATCATGAGCGTAGGATGCAAATCCACTTGTTCATGACATGGATGTCGTGATTTTATGTCACCACCTGTCTGTTATCTTCGTCAGACAGTCCGGTAACGCAACGCCTACTTTGTTTATATCAAGCTAGCAAAACTGTAGCTAATACGGTGTGTATAATGCAAGCAAAACGGCCGTGAGATTGCCCTAAACGTGGCATGCAAGACATTTTGCACGTAAAAAGCGATGATATTCTCATGTCCACTTGTCATTTTTGTTTGTGATAAAGTCAGCTCAGGTAATATCAAATGTGTTGTATACCAAGCAAGCGAAATGGCCACGAGTGTGGCCCGCAATTCATCTGCCATATCACATTTCATGGTTTCCGTATCAGCCCTTGTTGTTCAGTTTCGTCATAAAGTCACACCATGCAATGAAATGTTTGATGTATAGAAAGTTAGTGAAACGGCTATCAGCGCATCATAAATGTTGCTTGTAAATCAGGCTGCACATTACTTTCACTAGATGATTTTCAGTTTACCGCCGGTTATTTACAGTTAGGCGGAAATGTCCCATCATGACACTTTTTGGATATACCAAGCTAAAAAAAGCCGCAGAAACGCGATAGGCACTGCGCGTAAAGTGAAGCGTTCATAAGAACTTTGTAATGATTTCTATGCTAAGACCAGTCATTCATGCTATTCACACAGTCATGTTACGCTATACCAAATTTGATATGAATAGCATTAACCATACGGCCTTGAGAGCACAAAACCGTACGTGGCTAGATTGATAGATAGATAGATGGACGGATGGATAGATAGATAGATAGATAGATAGATAGATAGATAGATAGATAGATAGATAGATAGATAGATAGATAGATAGATAGATAGATAGATACGTCCAATGTCACCGAATTTCACTAAAGAACGGGGTCATACGGGGCAGTCAGTTTTTTTCCTAATCAAGATATTCGCTAACGACGCTGCTTGCGTCGGTGTTGCGAGGCAGCATAAAGGAAGCGTACGAGAAGAGAGACATGGGACAGGATTCCCAAGCACTTGGGGGGGGGGGGGTAATTCTTGAGGAAAAAAAAAGAAAGGCGGGAAGCTAATAAATGCGGTGTCTCTCACGTGAGTACACCTCAACCGATACACTCAAGGGGGAGCGGAAATGAAGAGACAGCTAGAGTAACGAAAGAAAGTAGGGTAAAAGGTAGGGGGGTGAAATCAAGGAGGAGAAAAAAGGAAACTAGCGCGATGGGAGGAGAACACGCTTCACTTTGGCAAGCGGACACTAAAAGTCGCTTGGTCAAGCTGGTGGCCTCAAGAAATTTTAGTAAGGCCGCAAGGGTGAAGTGGTGATTGTCCTTGTAGCCAGTGGACTGTATGAGGTCATGCAGGGTCGCACATGGTAGCCTGACGAGACGGTATCTCTTCACCAGCCGCTTTCCCGCTTCACCGAGAGCAGGGCACTCGCACAAGGGCTGAAACAGTGTTTCCACCGCGCTGAAGTCAGTGCAGGTCGGAGAGCTCGTGCCACGCAGGCGATGCCTCCATTCAGCTGGCCACATAGAGCCGGTCCTCCGGATTAGGAGGAGTCCTCGCTCGCGGCGGGTGAAACCAGTTGCTGGTATGTAAGCAGGGGCGTATGGCGGCAACCCGCGCGTAGGTATGCTCGCGCGTTTGCGTCCGGCGGAGGTTGTTGCGTATCGAGTCTTATGTGATTCTTAAAGGGAAAACAAGAGAAAAGTGAGCCCCGTAATTGCCTGCATTAGAGTGCGACACCTCAACAGAAGCTCACAAGGGATGGAGCTAAGGAGGGATTAAAAGGGTAAGAATAAAAGGTACATAAAAAGAGATGAAGGAGAGAGCATTGTGCAGGGACAGCGAGCGACAGAAGTTAATAGGAGATAGAAAAGATGGACACTGAAGAGTCCGAGGACGGGGCACCACTCGGCGAGAGCTCTTGGCGTCATTACGGGATGGCGTAGGGGGAGCCCAGTCGGCCAGAACTGCGCTGTCATCGGAGATCGCTGGGTCATAACTGGTTGGCACAAAATCCGGCGAGCGGTACTGAGTCAAAAGAGCTTGCTTAGTCCGTGAGTGCCGTCTCGGCTGAGTGTGCTCATCTAGCAAGTTTTACTGCAGCCTCGTTCCCCGCGATGCCAACGTGTGATAGGAGCCACTGAAGCACAAGATTACGGCCGCGCTCTTGAAAAGCCAGTTGGCGGCATGCAGCGCACCGAGCTTGAAGTGGGACACGTTCCGCCCTCGGTAGCTGACTCAGGGCAGGCTTTTTGTCGCAGAATATTGCTGCAATCTTGACGGCTGGTGATTGGCATAGGAGGTCAGCATCCAGCAAAAGCCCGACTAGCTCAGCTGTTGTCAAGGATGTGCAATACCGTAAGCGGCACTGTCGCTCTGTGCCAAGCTGAGGAGCTATGCAGGCAGCCGCAGCTGAGCCATACCCCAGGAAAGACCTTGCATCCTTTCAGGTCTGCAAACATGCGTCTTTCCGGCCAGGTCCCCGTACATTCGCGCCGCGCCTCCTTCTTCATGGTACGGAGCGGATTGTGGCACTTCGATCAGACTCCTGGCAAGTGCAGATTCACGGCAAGGAGCGCTCACCGAAAAGGCAGTGGCCCGTGCGAAGGACACGTGGGATCATCAGCCACAACGCCGTCGTAGGCGTTCAGGAGTTGGCTCACACGAAAACTTGATACAGCACGTAACCGCGCGTGCAGGGGTCCAGCATCGGTTGCCCGGTGGAGCCGTTCCAAGTAACCCAGAGCACGCAGGTCTGCCGTGAGTGACGCAGGCCACGCGCGAGCTTCCGCGAGTGTCTCGGCCACATGAGAGCTACGAGATATTCCGTGACACATGCGGACGGCGCGCCAGTGGTCTATGTCTATGAGTCGTCACTGTGGTGCTTCAAGTTTGAAGATCGGCAGTGCCTAGTGCACTGTAGATACAGCCATCGCCTCGTATATAGTGCAGGTGAAGGCGCCGTGCAATCATTGCTACGGGCGAGTAGACGGCTCACCATCGATTACACGCGACTGTGCGCCTGGAGTATGCGCAGCACCACCGGAAACCATCAATGACAATTGTGTATTGTGAGGCTAAGGTAGTGGACACGGCTGCGCCAAACTATCGGCGCACCATCTAGCTGAATGCACGGGAGACGTCGTCGGGCCTCAGCAGGAGCGTGAACGACGAGTGCCTTGGTTTTTTGTGCCAAAATCGTGAGACCGATGCTTCTAATAAAGGTGGCCGCACACACAGCAGGACCTGCTGCACACAGGCGCGCACCGCTGAGAACTTACGAGTTGGTCCACACGCATAAAGAGCTACGTTGACTGCGTACAGCAGCTGAGCGCACAGGAAACATAGCCGTTTCTGAAAGGCACTCGGTAAGCGGCTGTGAGAACGAAATAAACAAAAACGAATTAAGTACGCTGCCCTGTGGAATGCTGCAGCTGACGAACCGCGGCGCAACTTGTCTACCCCACACACGCGCAGTAAAAGTCCGGACATCAAAGGAAGGCCTGAATGTAGTTCAAGCAATTGCCCTCGCCATCTGGCGCGTGCACAGTCCTGTTGATGGACGTGCGGAGAGCGAGTGAAACGCCGACTGTTTGTCAAGCAGGAGTAGAATGGCCATTTATCTGTCGTGTAGGACTTGCTCAATGATGCTCATCATTACAGTGATGCAGTCCGCTTTCGCGGGCTGAGGTCGGAATCCGCACTGCTCGGGTGGGAAGGCGTTGCGAGCATCGCGATCCTACTGCAGTCGATATAGGGCCATCTCTTCCATCGTTTTGCCCGCCACTGAAGTAAGGAAGATGGGTCGGTCGGTCGGTCGGTCGGTCGGTCGGTCGGTCGGTCGGTCGGTCGGTCGGTCGGTCGGTCGGTCGGTCGGTCGGTCGGTCGGTCGGTCGGTCGGTCGGTCGGTCGGTCGGTCGGTCGGTCGGTCGGTCGGTTGGTCGGTTGGTCGGTCAGTCATACACTCAGAAACCCGTCAAGGGGTACCTTCTGAGGGCTTCACCCACAATGGCACAGGGACGTTTAGGCTCTCGGTGACTTCGCGGGCTCTCTGAAAAGCCCTTAGCTGCTGGTGTTTTTCGGAGCTCGTGAACACCTGGAGCCAGTTTTCCTCATTGGAGGGAGACCATGAGCCCCCGCGCATGTCGTGACACTGCCACAGCATGTGCTGAATGGTGCACCTCGGATGACCACAGCGAGGACAACGTGGGCCTATTCCGGCTATAAATTTTGAACAGATGAACGGGCATGGATACGTGTTTGTAACATTTGCAGGGTGATTGCCTGTGGTATGTTTAGGTGTGGGTGTCGAAGCGGAGACCTGCGACGTCCCAGCTGATAGTGCTTACAGACTCGTTAAAATAAACAGAAGGTCCCTTTGCCACTGCCTTCCTTGGCCTCCGAGTGCCCACTTCCGGCACGGTGAGTGAAACCTTGCGCCTGGGAGTGTGCAAGCTTGTTACTGTTTGGGATGGTTTCGTGAGAATCACTGCCCACGTGACCAGGGAACCAAATTTTATGCTTTTTGCCTGCCCAAGATTCAGCAGAAAGAACGCAAGCGGCTTCTTTGCACACCGAGCCTTTCATAAATGCTCAAGTGACGGCTCGCGAGTCCACGTATATAGTAGAGTGGCTCGTAGTGGCCATGGCGGTGGCCGCTATCACCTGTTCAACCTTTTCGGCATCCGAATTTTTGAGTGTAAGTGATGTCAGCAGCTCTCCCCGTAACGACATAGCTTCTGAAACAAAGTGATTGGAAGCTGCGTATTGCGCTGCGTCAACAAAGGCGACGTTGTCCTCAATCGTAGCCGCTGTCTGATGGACTCTGGCCCTTGCTTTGCGTCCGCCGTAGTTGCATTGGGGGTGCATGTTTATAGGTACCCGAGATACAGTATACGTTTCCCTGACTTTGATAGGGAGCGCACACTCCCTCTGTCTGGCGATGGGAGACCGTATACCAAAATGCGCTAGTACCTGTCTGCCAGCCTCTGTGGAAGCCAGTCTTGCAATTAGGGCCACCTCTTTTGCCTCTACTATTTATGAAAGGTGTTGTGGACGCCCAACGCCAATAGATGTTCTGTACTGGAGCCCTAGGGGAGACCCAGTACCCTTTACGTTCGTGCGAATTATTGTTTCTAATCGCGCTTCATTCCTTATGCTCCACTTGTGGGCTAGGGTGATGTAGTTGATGTGGCTCATTAGGAAGGCGTGAAAAAGTCTACGAAGGTTCTCCTTGGTTAATGCCCCTCGTTTTTCGGCCACCCTCGTGAGTAATTTTGTCTTTGAATTAGCTTTCGCTGTGATCCGTTCTAACGTGTAGGCGTTACAGCCACCCTTTTCCACAAACATACCGAGGATTCTAACTTTGCTTACGATCGGAATAATAGAGCCGTTTGTTGTGCTGATCAAGATATTGGGGAAACTTGCTCTCTTTGCACCGAGTGCTGGCCAGTAAAAGAGCAGTTCCGATTTATTAGCTGACAATCGGAGTCCTGCCTTGTGAAGAAAATCTTGAACAACCCTTACCGCTGTTTGTATTCGCTCTCCGATTTGCCCATCACTACCTCTCTCGCACCAGACGGTGATGTCGTCGGCGTAGAAGACATGACCGAGACGTTCAATCTCGGCGAGATTCTGGGAAAGTATTCTCAGTGATAAGTTAAATGAAAATGGGGATATCACTGCCCATTCTGGAGTGCCTCTGGATTCAAGATCAAACGTCTTCGAGCCGAAAGGTTCTAGGTGAATGACAGCTTTTCTATTCTTAGTAAAATAGCTGATGTAGTTGTTATAATGTTCTCTTAAAACCGCTTCTTTAATGGAATAAAGTACGTGAGAGTTTTTGACCTTGTGTAAGGCCTTTTCCGGCTCAAGTGCCAGAACAGGTCTAGTGTCTCTGCAGACCCTGCCAATGATCTTGTGTTTTACAAGCAACATTCCATCCTGCGCTTACTTGGGCGGCCTGATTCCAAATAAAAGAAATGGAAATACAACTTTTTCCTCGGCGAATTTTGTGACTCGCTTGAGGATAACGTGCCCAGTGACCTTCCCGACACATGAAGTGAAAGATATCGACCGGAGCGAGCAAAACTGCAGGCGTTTTTCCGGCTTTGGGATGAGGATGACGGTCGGGTAACGCCACTCCAGTGAAACCTCACCGGTTTCGCATACCTCGTTGATTTTATTTGTCAGAAGATCAATATTCTCGTCAGGCAAATTCTTCAAGAGTTTGTTAGTGATCCGATCGGGACCAGGAGCTGATCTGCAGTTGAGCTCATATAGAACCTCTCGTACCTCTGCGTACGTGAAAGAGGAACCAAGAGGGTCCGTTCCGTTCTCTGGCAGAGCAGAAGGGTAGTCATTGTGTGCGGTGGGTTCTGTGCAAAGATATATTGACACGTGCGGTTCTTTTGGTTTACGAAGGAAGACGCTATCATTTTATGTTAAGCGCAACGCAGGCTGCGTTTATCTTGTATGCCACTCTGGAACGCGTTACGACGCGTGTATAAAAAACTGACACGTGCGGTTCTTTTCGTTTGCGAAGGAAGACGCTATCACTTTCTGTTAAGCGCAACGCAGGCCGCGTTTATCTTGTATGCCACTCTGGAACGCGTTACGACGCGTGTATAAAAAACTGACACGTGCGGTTCTTTTCGTTTGCGAAGGAAGACGCTATCACTTTCTGTTAAGCGCAACGCAGGCCGCGTTTATCTTGTATGCCACTTTGGAACGCGTTACGACGCGTGTATAAAAAGCCGGCGCAGTGCGCCACTGGGGGTCTTTTTTTTTTCCGTCGGCCGACGACTGTTCACGCCGCTGTTGCTGTGAGTTGTGTTTGGCCCTGTTTTGCTGGGCACAAGTTCGCCCAATAAACAGTTCGCCTGACACCGCCCTGACTCCTGCGTGCTTCCTCTCAAGTGCTGCGTGTATCACAACCTCGTGACATCTGGTGGAGGTGCTTCTCTGTTCATGTACCGTACGCCCCCGTCCAGCCGTGAGCCAAGCCCAAGCCGCCAAGAGGACGACGCCGACCCGGTCGTTCGAGTGAGCCGAAGACAACAAGGACTACCGCCCGAATACCTGCCGCTCCCCGACAAGGACAAGAAAACAAAGGCTGCTACGAAGCCGGCATCCACGATGACGGAAGCAAGGTCTTCGGCAACCGTGGTCGTCAACCAGCCCAAAGAGCCGCCTACCTTCCGCGGATCGACCTACGAAGACCCGGAAAGCTGGCTTGACATTTACGACCGCGCCGCAGCCCTCAATAAGTGGGACCCGGACGACAAGCTGCGTCATGTGTATTTTTACCTGGAAGACGCCGCAAGGACTTGGTTCAAGAACCGCGAGTCAACGCTTCGAACCTGGGACGACTTCCGCGTTGCTTTCCTGCGCACCTTTGCAAGCGTCGTGCGGAAGGAAAGAGCCGCATCACTGCTTGAAACTCGGGTGCAGCTCCCCAACGAAAACGTAACGATCTTCACGGAGGAGATGACGCGACTTTTCCGCCACGCCGACGCCGACATGTCTGAGGACAAGAAGGTTCGCCTGCTTATGCGAGGAGTGAAGCAGGAGCTCTTCGCCGGACTGATCAGAACCCCGCCAAAGACGGTACAAGAGTTCCTCTCCGAGGCTACCACCATCGAGAAGACTCTTGAAATGCGGACCAGCCAATACGATCGGCGCATGTCGCCAGACGTCGCAGAAGTCCGAGGACTCTGCCCCGACGACCTGCGCGAGACCATACGCGCTATTGTTCGTGAAGAACTGCGCCGCATGTTGCCATCGTCTCAGCCCCAAGTCGCCTCTCTCGAAGACGTAGTCCGCGAGGAACTACAGCGCTCACTGAGCGTTCCTGAACGGCCACAGCCCCAACCGGAGGCGATGACCTACGCCGCTACTGCACGGCGACCTGTCGCCGCTCCTCGCCAACACCAGGACCCAACGTCTCCGCAGTTTCGTCGCCAGCCACCGCCGCCACCCCCGACGCCTTCCCACTCGCCAGTAATCCAGCGCTCGCCGAGGAAAACTGACGTTTGGCGCACCCCGAACCACCGCCCACTATGCTACCACTGCGGCGAAGCCGGGCACACCTACCGCTACTGCCAGTACCGTGAGATGGGACTGCGTGGCTTCGACGTGAACGCGCCGCGTCCGCGCCCAGGTGAGCGACCTCGCGACATCGCCGACTACATCGCCGGATCGCAGTGGCAACAACGACGACCATCCCGTTCACCTTCGCCTGGCCGCTACGTCTCCCCGGATCGCCGCCAGTACACCGGCCCTAACCGGGGCCGATCCCCAAGCCCCTACCCGGGAAACTAAAGGCAGCAACCGATGGAGGTGCGGTTGCTGCACGACGCAATGCCGAAGATCCTCCTCCGCCGCCGCCGCCGCTGCCGATGACGACGACCACGACGCACGAACTTTCCCGACGTAGTCGCAGTACGCCGCCTGAGCAGAGTCTTTACGACAAAGCCTCGCCGCCGACGCGACATAGCAGCACCGGACCAAGCCGACGCAGCCGTGATCCGATGCCCCGACCTAACCGGAACGCCAGACGACGAACCACCGACCTCGACGTGATCATCGACGGCCACAGCGTCACCGCCCTAGTCGATACCGGCGCCGACTACTCTATCATCAGTGGTCTCTTCGCCGCTAAGCTCAAGAAGGTAAAGACTGCATGGGAAGAACCGGATATCCGAACAGCAGGGGGCCACCTTATAACACCGACTGGAACCTGCACGGCAAGAGTCACGATTCACAGCCAGACGTATTCTGTGAATTTTGTGGTCCTGCAGCAATGCTCGCGAGACGTCATTTTAGGCATGGATTTCCTGGACCAGCAAGGCGCAGTAATCGACCTAAGATCCAGGTCAATCACGCTGTCCACGGATAATGCAACGGCGTCAGACTGCAACGTCGCTCACAATGCCTTGAATGTGACAGAAGAGCAGGTAACCATCCCGCCACTGTCGAGCGTCATCATTTCCGTTGGCACCAAAGCGTCTACCAACTTACAAGGTGTCATCGAAGGCGACCAGCACCTGCTCCTAAACCGTCAGATGTGCGTCGCAAGAGGCATAGCCAAGCTTCATAACGGCGAAGCCAAGGTAATGGTGACGAACTTCAGCAACGAATATATGCACTTAAATAGGGGCACGACGGTAGCACATCTAAGCGAATTTGTGGAAGCGAGCAATGCCTTCGCCCTCACTGATTCTCAGGGAGCCGCAACGTCGACAGCAGTGTCCGCGCCCGCCTTCAACGTCAATCAAAGCCTTTCCAGGCAGCAACAAAATGAGCTCAAAGCCTTACTCCACCAATACAAGGACTGCTTCTCGTCGTCGTCGAGGCTTCGTCAGACCCCTCTCGCGAAACATCGCGTCATAACCGACGAATATGCCCGTCCGCTCCGTCAGAGCCCCTACCGAGTTTCTGCACGGGAACGCGAGGCCATCAAGCAGCAAGTCAACGAAATGCTGCGTGACGACATCATTCAGCCGTCTACGAGTCCGTGGGCATCACCCGTGGTGTTGGTGAAGAAGAAGGACGGAACCCTACGTTTTTGCGTCGATTATCGTCGCCTGAACAACATCACGAAGAAAGACGTGTATCCCCTCCCACGGATAGACGATGCTCTGGACAGACTCTACAACGCCAAGTATTTTTCGTCGATGGATCTCAAAACCGGATACTGGCAAATCGAAGTAGACGAGAGAGACCGAGAGAAGACTGCCTTCATAACACCAGACGGCCTATTCGAGTTTAAGGTCATGCCCTTTGGTCTTTGCTCGGCGCCTGCGACGTTCCAACGGGTTATGGACACAGTACTCGCAGGCTTGAAGTGGCAGACTTGCCTCGTCTACTTGGACGACGTAGTCGTATTTTCTTCCAACTTCGACGAGCACCTCCGGCGCCTTGAAGCTGTTCTTCGGGTAATCAAAGCCTCGGGACTTACCCTGAAGCCAGAAAAGTGCCGCTTCGCCTACGAGGAACTATTGTTCCTTGGCCACGTTATCAGCAAGTCGGGAGTGCTCCCTGATCCACAGAAAACAGCTGCGATCGCCGACTTTCCTGCACCCACCGACAAGAAAGCAGTACGCCGATTTCTTGGCCTCTGCGCTTATTACAGGCGCTTCGTGAAGAACTTTTCGCGGATCGCCGAGCCACTGACGTACCTCACGAAGGCCGACGTCGACTTCAAATGGGAAACGCCGCAAGTCGAGGCATTTCAAGAATTAAAGCGACGCCTGCAAACGCCGCCAATACTGGCGCACTTCGACGAAGAAGCTGACACCGAAATTCACACGGACGCAAGCAGCACAGGGCTCGGCGCCGTGATTGTGCAGAGGACCGACGGACTTGAAAGGATCATCAGTTACGCTAGCCGGTCACTTTCGAAGGCAGAAGCCAATTATTCCACGACAGAAAAGGAATGCCTTGCCATCATCTGGGCTACATCAAAGTTCCGCCCCTACCTGTACGGCAGGCCTTTCAAAGTCGTGAGTGACCACCACGCCTTGTGTTGGCTAGCTAACTTGAAGGATCCATCAGGGCGCCTCCACGGTGGAGTCTCAGACTACAAGAATTTGACATCACCGTCGTCTACAAGAGCGGACGAAAGCACTCCGACGCCGACTGCTTGTCTCGCGCCCCTGTCGATCCGCCGCCCCAGGATGACCAGGACGACGACTCTTTCCTGGGACCCATAAGTACCGACGACTACGCGGAACGCCAACGAGCTGACCCGGAGCTCAAGATCCTCATGGACTACCTGCAAGGCAAGACCGCCGACGTGCCGAAAGTATTCCGCCGAGGACTGGCTTCGTTTTTCCTGCGAAACAACGTCCTCCTGAAGAAAAACTTCTCGCCGCTCCGCGCCGACCACCTCCTCGTGGTACCTTCAGCGTTACGTCCAGAGGTTCTGGCAGCATTACACGACGACCCGACAGCCGGACATCTTGGTGTTTCCCGCACACTGTCACGAATACAAGAGAAGTACTATTGGCCTCGCCTCGCTGCCGACGTCGCCCACTACGTAAAAACATGCAGAGACTGTCAGCGACGCAAGACGCCGACAACTAGGCCAGCCGGACTTCTGCAACCCGTCGAACCACCTCAACGGCCATTCCAACAAATCGGCATGGACTTACTGGGGCCGTTCCCGACGTCAACTTCTGGCAACAAATGGATTGTCGTAGCGACTGACTACCTCACCCGCTATGCCGAAACAAGGGCCTTGCCCAAGGGCACTGCCGCCGAGGTCGCCATGTTCTTCATTGAGAACATCGTCCTCCGCCACGGAGCCCCCGAGGTCCTCATCACCGACAGAGGTACGGCCTTTACGGCTGACCTAACGCAAGCGATCTTGAGGTACAGTCAGACAAGCCACCGCCGAACCACCGCGTACCACCCACAGACGAATGGCCTCACCGAGCGTCTAAATAAGACCATCGCCGACATGCTGGCCATGTACGTGGACGTCGAGCACAAGACGTGGGACGCCATACTCCCGTATGTAACCTTCGCGTACAACACGGCCGTGCAGGAAACGACGCAGTTTGCTCCATACAAGCTCGTCTACGGACGGAGCCCAACAACGACGCTTGACGCCATGCTACCGCTCGGCACCGACGAAGAAGACCTCGACGTCGCCAGCTACCTGGATCGCGCTGAAGAAGCTCGACAGCTAGCCCGCCTGCGTATCAAGAGCCAACAGACGGTCGACAGGCGCCACTACAACCTTCGACGACACCACACCGAATACCAACCAGGTGACCTTGTTTGGGTCTGGACGCCGATACGACGACGGGGATTGTCTGAGAAGCTCCTGCGACGCTACTTTGGACCCTACAAGGTAGTCCGACGTCGTGGTGAACTGGACTATGAGGTCGTGCCCGATGGCTTAACGTCATCCCAATGACGCCGTGCACGACCCGAAGTCGTACACGTGGTGCGACTTAAACCTTATTACGCGCGCTGATTAGCTGTGACGCATTGTTAATGTAATTTATTGCATGTACTCTCTCTTATGTTCTGTCTTTAGCATCGGGACGATGCTTTTTCAGAGGGGGGTAGTGACACGTGCGGTTCTTTTGGTTTACGAAGGAAGACGCTATCATTTTCTGTTAAGCGCAACGCAGGCCGCGTTTATCTTGTATGCCACTCTGGAACGCGTTACGACGCGTGTATAAAAACTGACACGTGCGGTTCTTTTCGTTTGCGAAGGAAGACGCTATCACTTTCTGTTAAGCGCAACGCAGGCCGCGTTTATCTTGTATGCCACTCTGGAACGCGTTACGACGCGTGTATAAAAACTGACACGTGCGGTTCTTTTCGTTTGCGAAGGAAGACGCTATCACTTTCTGTTAAGCGCAACGCAGGCCGCGTTTATCTTGTATGCCACTTTGGAACGCGTTACGACGCGTGTATAAAAAGCCGGCGCAGTGCGCCACTGGGGGTCTTTTTTTTTTTCCGTCGGCCGACGACTGTTCACGCCGCTGTTGCTGTGAGTTGTGTTTGGCCCTGTTTTGCTGGGCACAAGTTTGCCCAATAAACAGTTCGCCTGACACCGCCCTGACTCCTGCGTGCTTCCTCTCAAGTGCTGCGTGTATCACAACCTCGTGACAATATCGAGGCGAGCTCATCAATAACTTGTGTCTTTGTCAGAATAGAGTTGTTTAGTTTGTGGATAATTCTGTCAATTGTAAGCTGCTGATTGGCTTTGAATTGCTTATCTCACAGTAGATGTTTGAGGAGGTTCCACTTCGCACCACTCCTCGTTTGCCCTTCGGTGGCATTGCTTACTTCGCCCGATTGCTGTCGAGCTAGCGTTTCACTATGCTCATCTATCTGCCTGTGAGTTCAGCATTTTTTTTTGCGTAGGTGTCGGTTCAGGTTCTGCGTTTTCCATTCAGCCTGCATCGCGTTTTTGGCTCACAGCAGGTGAGATATTTGACTGTCAATGTGCTCTATCTCTCTTTCTGTCTACACTTTTTTTGTGCAAGCAGCAGCGTCTTCATTGCGGCAAGGTAATAATTCGTGAAGTGGTAATTATAGTGCTCGAAAATAATAAATCGAGGTGGTTCTGGAAAATATTACTGTATGAATCGAAGCGTGATCGCATGCTGCGTTGTTAACCCACCTCTTATCGTTCTTTCCGTTTGCCCATTTCAGATTCCCGCGTTATTTCTGAATTGCGTGAAATTTGTCTATTCATGCGCAAAAAAACACGAAAGAACGTATTCATTGAAGAAGCTGCTACAAACACGTCGCACATATGCACATGTTTCCTTTACTGTTACACTGCGAAGCTGGGACTTTGACGCGGTGAAGGCATATGCCTCGAATCAGAAGTACCGCAGCAGAAGACGACGCACCATTTCGCTATCTAACTATTTGCCTCGGCGGTAAGATGGACGTCTTGGGAGGGAGGGCGAGACAAGATGGCAGCAGGAATGACTGCCAGTTGGGCGTGTTGGTAAAGGCTCATGATGAGACAAGCGCAAAAATACACACACTCAGAGAGGCCACAGACAAGCGCTTACTATCAGACTGGAACTTAATCACAGGTCCCATTTTCTTTGCCTTGTGCGGTGTTACAATGCTAGACGAAAACACATTCACGCAATCAGTACTGCACCTAAGTTTTTCCTCGTCCTTCACACGGCTTGCCACGGACCTGGCCACTTCCACCTTCTCGGCACGGGAGAGAACTGCTTCCACACAGAAGTTCGCTCCATGTTGAAGAAGCCTTTTATGAATGTGTTTTCGTCTAGCAATGTAATACCGCACATGGCAAAGAAAATGGAACCTGTGATTAAGTTCCTGTCTGATAGTAAGCGCTTGTCTGTGTCCTCTCTGAGTGTGTGTATTTTAGCGTTTGTCTCATTATGAACCTTTACCAACACGCCCAACTGGTAGTCATCCTAAATGTAATTTCTAGTACAGAGGGCCCTTTTCCATGTGTTAACACCGCCTTCCTTTCTAAACCTGCCACCATCACCTCGTTAATCGCTCTCTACGTTTGCAAGATTCGAATTGCCTCTTGGTATAACCGAGCGTCGCTGTGCCTCCCGGATGTGCAACTTTTGTGTGGGTTACTGGCTCCTACTCGTGGAAACAGCCGACGTTTATGCAAAAAACTGTCCTCGGAATGGAGCCATCAGGTTCGGTATTTCAAAGACTGCTTGCGAGTGGCCTGTCGCACTCAGAGTGGAAATGGACACCGACACTACCGAGAGTGGCTACGGCTGTTAGAAAGTGCCACAGAGGCTTTGTGAAACCAGGCACGAAGAAGTCTACACAAGAAGGAAAGACGCGCAAGTATGAAAGGAAAGGTCATGATCCTAGGAGATCTGGCTTTGCCCGACCATCATAAAAGGCTCTTCAACACGGACCCAAGTTCTGTGTGTAACCAGTTCTGTGCCGTGCCGAGAAGGTGGAAGTGGCCAGGTCCGTGGCAAGCCGTGTGAAGGACGAGAAAAAACTGAGGTGCAGTACTGATTGTGTGAATGTGTTTTCGTCTAGCACTGTAACACCACACATGGCAAAGAAAATGGGACCTGTGATTAAGTTCCTGTCTGATAGTAAGCGCTTGTCTGTGTCCTCTCTGAGTGTGTGTATTTTTGCGCTTGTCTCATCATGACAGCAGGGGCTTCGTTGGCCCGCTGAGTTGAAGCGGCCGGGGCTGAATGGCAGTGCTGGTGCTATGTGGATGGGGCCTGGGACAGCCGTGGCTGGTCGTTTTTGCTTGCATGGCTGAGCAGGGCTCTTGCAAACTTTGCGAGGATGACGGCGTGGTGACACTGGTTTTGTGGCTTCATCTTGCTAAAGGGTGTTGGTTTCTTCCTAGAAAAGAAGCTGAAACGCTCGCGAGCGTTTAGAGCTACCGCAGATGGTGAATTCCAAGGGAGAGGTTGACCTGGGGTTATCATCCATCACAAGGAGTGCCAGGGAAGAATAAGTGAATCGGCTGGCTTGGGGTAATAAAAAAAACATTACCTAAAAAGCCGATCGAAAAAAAAGAGCCTACATGGGTCTGCATCGTGCTACTTAAGTCCTCAGAGACTGTGTGGGCGTTATTAGAAGATTAAACTGTATGACTAAATTTTTTAAAAACTCGCGGGAGAAAAAAAGAAAAAATGTGGAGCCAGGAAAAATGCGAACGTGTAGTAAAAATATTGCGCAGTCCATAGAATGGGGCAGCACGCGCAGTAAGGTGGTAGAAGAGAAGTGAAGAGAGTCATGTCCACTTGTTGGAGAAAGGGCATGAGGGCAGTCACGCGTGCGTATTGTGAGTGTGGACTACTCACGAGTGACATAAACCCAAGTAAAAGATCCTCCTCACCTGAAAACCTTCTCATTTCAAACTTACCGTTCTCACTTTCTTCAGGTTGATGTTAGAATGGAGTGTGACGTTCGAACCGATGGCTAGAAAAGTATGTGCGAAAGATTTCATAAGAAGATTTGTTTAACCACGCGTAAATTATCAGTGATGCACATGTGCTATAGGGTAATAACCCTTTATTGAAGGATGATCATTGGCTTGTACCTAAAAATAAGCTCAGATAAAATTTGCCTCGTCCTCTGCATTGAGAAACGTTATGCCTAAAAAACAAGTGGTAATTATGGCTTAAAGAATTATTATATAGGAGCTACAAGTGTTGGTTATTCACATTACTTTTATGTACTCAAAGGAAAATGACATTCAGGAACATCACCTAATAGTTTGGTGTTACCGCTGCCACGAAGTTTTGATGTATTGTCTGGACCCAGAGTATGTGTGACGCGATACCGATACTCAAGCAGGTTAAAAAAAACCTCAAGGGCATACTCCAAAGAAGAGACAGCCTAAAATAACAGAGTACGGATCTAGTGTTATGTATTCATTCTGAAAGAGATAAAATGCAAGTGTGGACGCAAGAAGAAACTAAGAACATCGCAAATGGCGACTAAGAACTGAAACGTGCACAACCGCAAAAAAAGAAAACACGAGAAATTGTCATTGCCTGGCCATGCAGTTAAGAAATCTGTCAATATGGCGTGTGTACCGCTTTACATATTGGATGATTCTTCCTGAAAGGTTGTCGATAGCTGACACGTGTATGCGCTAACACGATTATCAAAATGATTGATGCATGATGTATTGAAAATACGAAAATGTGAAATCAGCAGAAGAAAATTTAGGTGCACATGCATATTGTTTCAACTGTGTTTTACAATTGCGAATGTAGCCATTTTTTTCTACAATGGGCGTGTGCCCAAAAAGAATTTAATGCCCATCACAAGCCAAAGAGGCGTTCTGTCACAACTGCGTTATTTATGTAGCCAGCGCTAAGCTTATGACATGAAATTGGTGTATTGTTGCTAGCTTGCTTTCTGAATTTTATATTACATATGTTCAATATGTAATATTGAAGGGGCGTGCACTGAAAGGAGCGTAAAGGTAACGTATTCCAACACACTGCTTGAAAGTTTTAGGACAGAAACTTTCACTTTTAGTGAAAAAATATTGGACTGCATTAAAAAACTAAACTGGGTTAGTTTATTGAATCAGAGCTATCGAAATTGTCAACATAATTGATTCTCAAACACTTCTGTCAATAAAAAGTTCGTGCTGCGAGTAAACTGGTATTACTTTATGGCATACATGTGGTCAAGCTAATCGTAAATTAGATTTTTGAATGTTCCTTGCGTTCATGTTACATATTAAGGAAGTAAAACTACTCACATCTGCCGCACAAAGCCGACACAACAATGTACGTCAAGACAAATGTAAAATACAACTTTCTTCTCATGATGATTTTTTAGAGCCAAATAACGCATCTGAAGAAAAAGACGACAGTTTTTTATATGTAAACTTGTCATTGCCTGTTTCATGCATTATCCAGCACGTATATAGCATTGTCAGAAAGAGCGCTGCATGACAATATGATTGCCTGTTTTATGCTATATATAACATGGTTCAAGTTTTGTGAGATAGGGTACTACACCTCAAGTCAGTGCCGAAATATCTTAAAAAGCAGTGGCCATGAAGCACATACAAAGTCACTCAAATATTGGCGCTGCAGTAAGAGCTAATACCAAAAAAATATCAAGTCAGTTTGCTGCTGCATTACAAATGAAGGTTAACCACCTTAATCGCTCATTAAGCTGCCCAATCAGAACCTCACCACGATCTCTTGCTCGTGAATACCAGCGTCTCCAAAAAGATCCAATGAAGGGTAAGTCAGATGCTTTGGTTGACAGTTGGGCGCATTTAGTATGAGGTAACCTTTAGCGGCGTGTAGTGTTTAGCGCAATTGATGCGGCTGATGCAGAGCGTAGAGCCAGGTCCTGACCCGTGAACTAATGAAGCTGATCGGTTCCGTGAAGGCGAACGCGGGAGACCTGCGCACGGAAATTGAAGGGGACTCCTTCGTTCACACGGTTCACGAGCGGAGCCGTCAAGAACTCCCCCGTTTTGGAACTAAAAGGGGAAGGTTTACTCGAAAGAGCGTCTGGCAAGAAGCAGGCCAGGTGACGCCATCTGTGTTTAAGCCATTGTTGCGTGCCATTGGTAATGCCGTGGGGACGCGACCACTGCGCTGACCAAGACATAGAGGCGGCATGGCATGAGCTTCTCCTCCACCGCATGCGTCCATACCGAGTGTTGTTAGGATGGCGGGGCGCTTCGCAGTCGCATGCACACCTGGTCAGCGCACAGGGCTAGACGGTGCAACCTCCGCCCTTACGGAGGTTTCTACGAAGCGACGTTAATGAGAAAGCTGATGGATTTCAAGCGTGATAATGGCTACCGACAAAGGTCGGCCGATACACCACCTGGCATGATGGAGAGTGCGAGACGCGGAGAACCTCTTCCGTCTCGTGTTGTATTTTGTGACGGAATTTTCACCAATGCAGTGCTTGTTGTGAAAGTGTTTTTGCGATTGGGTGTCGTGAGCCGAGCCCACTCGTGTGTTTGGCTTGCGTGTAGACCCTTTGTTGACCGAGGGTTGAAAAGAGGATGCTTGAATCTGAAGGGGTGGAGCGGAGGTTCGTGCTTGGCTTTGGGCAGACGCCTAAGGCTGCAATAAAGCATCTCTTCACCGGACCACGGCTCTTCCTTCGCACAGCCACCGTGCACTCGAGTCATCGAGGGGAACTATTCGGAACCTCAAACATTTTCTCTCCTTAGCTAGTGTAGAAGCTAGTTGAGGAGGAGGATAATAACTGATGCTGACCAACGGAAGGAAGAAGCGGGGCCAAATGCTAGCGAATGCAAGTGATGATTGAAGTACGAGTTTGTGCAATGCTAAGAGAATATTGTGCACGAAGGGTGGCCGAATAAAAGACGATGACTTAAGAGCAACGCATCAAGGCTATGAGGTGTGAAAAGCGGACGTAAAATTGACACGTTCAGAAATACTACGCAACATCTCGAGAGCTAATCACTAGACAATAATGATTTTGAAAGGTATCTGATGAGCTTTGAATAATTTTAAGTGAATAGTGGGCCGCTGAAGACTTGGGAAGATCGAAGAGAACGTGGCGAGCGGAAAGTGGTCACCGAAAGCAGCGGAAGCTTCACTGGTCGTACCTGGCTCTCCCATCATCCGCCCCACCAAAAATCATACTACGCTATAAACTTCCACAAAATGTCGTTGGTGCTAAGGTGACCAGCGAGTTTCTCTGCGGACATCATTTGGTGTAGTCGTCGTATATCGGAGGATGCCTTGTCAAAGGTTCGTGCTGTGTCAGAGTAGATAACACTTGTTAATTCTCTTTTAGCTGGTAATCGCCGTAAGCATAGTAGGAAAGGCTCGGGTGTAATTTTAGAAACGCGCTTGAGGTGTACGGGCGTAGGAAAGCGCACATGAAACGTACAACGTAAAACTTGGTACCGCGAGTTTTCGCGCGTGTGGAGAGAGAGCCAGTCAAGTATATTCCTACAACTTCGAATAGTTTCAGCGGTGACACTCGATGGCTTGCCAACGGATCCGTCTCGGCTCCTCTTGGGCCCACACTGAAACGCTCGCATACACAGGAGTTGTGCAATACTTTTTTCACCAAAGTGCGACCTCGACAAATCTAGTAGCGTCCTGGAAGTTGGGTATGCGTATCTGTAACTCCTTCATGTGAGACTCTAAGGTGAGCTCTGTTTGCCAAAAGCATCGAAAAGTCGTCGCTTGATGGTGGTATCATTGAGATCTTAATGTGTTGCTGAGAAGGAATGAGTGACAAGTGGTCTCTAGGCCGTAGAACTCCGTCTGTGTCTAGGTGAGGGCTAGCTCAGCAATTTGAGTAGTGAACTCTACTTGTTGGCTCTCGAACAAAGTGGTCAACTCTGCAGCAACGACTTGTTTTTGAGTACGTCAGATCCCCTACTGCTAGGCATTCGGCAGTTCTGTTACTACGAGATGTCCAGTGTGATCAGTTCTATTTCTGCAACGGTCGATGAGTCTGATTACCGACGCAGTGACTCTGAGTAGGCGCTGAAGACAGCTGTACTGTCGAGTGTCATTTATTGGAGTTGAGAATCGTGTTACTGCTGCGACGTGCACTGATGCGACTTCATCTTGTGTAGCTTCCTGTATGACTAGTTCGCTTAACTGTAGGGGCAAATCTGGCATCGGTCTATCCAGCCAATCATGACCATGGCACCATTTAGAGATGCGCAGCACTTTCTGAAACGTCATACCACGCGTGAGCTGGTCAGACGGTTTGTCCAGTCCAAGGCACTACCATCAATTTGATGAATTTGTTGAGCACCTGATTTCAACGACTATGTTGGCTACGAACTGCTTGCATTTCATGGCAGCTCCTTTTATACAGGGCAACACAATGACGTAGTCCGCACACATCATGCAGGGAATCTAAACACTTTTCAAGTAATTTATACCATAGCTCAACATTCTTGAGCATTTGCTTAAGCCAAAAACTCTATCTCACTAGCGTCGTTACCTTATTAGGTGCTACATGTCACTTTGCAATAAACACTGTCGGCTTCTTAGGACTAAGCACGACGTATATTGCTGCTCCGTACGCCACAGGACTGGCGTCACAAAAGAGATGTAATTGAAGTTCGTTGGGCATTTTCTCTTCGATGGACAGATAGCGAGAGTCAATAACAGTTCGCGGTTGCGGCAACTGGAATTCCCAATAACGCTATTCCGCTTGCAGGTTATTGAGCAGCACTTCTTTTCAGTTGATGCCTCGTATACAGAGCTTCTGAAATAATATTTACGCTGAAATGGTATATTGTCCGACATGTCTCAACGGGTTAGATATTCTTAAAACCACCTGCAAGACAAATAGCCATGCGTCCCTCTGTGCTGGCTTAAATTTGAGTTGATTTACAATCGTAAAGCTGAATTCGTCTCTTGCAGAATACTAGAAAAGACCCAAGACGATCACGGATGTTTCACGAAGAACGACCATTTCATTATTGGTACACTGTTGCTGACGTTGAAGATTCAGCATCAAATTTTCTAAATTCGAGGTCCATGTGCGCAGTGTCGTGCTTGCCGATTTCCTTATTGTTTGCGCTTCTCGGCAAAGTTCATCGGCCTCCTCGTGTGTCGGCCCCAGTGACTATGCGGTCGACGTAAATTGAGACAGTAAAAAATTTGGGCTGTTTGTGCAACGGCTCCCGGTGCTCATTTCACGTGGTTGAGAATAGTAATGGTCAACAGGAATTGGCTACATGTGGCTCCGAACGGCACTCGTTTCATTCTGCACTTTTGTAGCTTGGCCTCGGATAAATCTCCTTCTTCAAACCAGAGTAAGCGGAAAGCATATCTGTTGTCTTCCCGCATCGCCGTCCAAAATATTGCCTGTTCTATGTGAGTAATCATCGCCACCGGGTGTGTTATTAGGCGTAGTACAATATGCACGAGGTATCGACAAAAACTGTCAGCTTTTTCGGGGCAGTCGTTAAGTAGCTACATCCCTTGGCATGCAAGTGACGAAGCGTCAGAAACCACACAATTTGTCATCAACGCTTGTTCCTTGTGCGGCGTATAACTCCGTCACGTCAGAAGTTACATCGCTGACAAGTTCAGCGTTTTCTGCTCGCGAGTACTCTCTTATGATTCAAAGAGCCCTTCTTAGCACTGACGCGGCTGATAAGTTTGTCCAGTCGAGTAAAGGTGACAGTACTCTCTTATGATTCAAAGAGCCCTTCTTAGCACTGACGCGGCTGATAAGTTTGTCCAGTCGAGTAATGGTGACTTTTGTATTGCTTCAAAGTTGGAATCCATCCTTCTGAGGGAGGGCCACGTCAAACCTTCCTTCGAAAAGCTGATGGTTTTCTCAAATTCCGTAATGGCCTTGCTCAATTCAGGTGATTTGCCTAAAAGGTCTGTAATTCCTATGCACTGAAGTTCCCCCCTCAAAAAAAGCACGCAGAAACTCTTCGGAATTGGTAGCTAGAACTTTGAGCACGGACACTATAATTCGTGAAGCTGTTGGTCACATCAATTGTGATATGCTTCCCTGAAAGGTGTATTCCAGCATGGAGTTGAGCGAAGTTAGCGATCCGTTGCCTGCACATCACGATATTTTGCTGGTCAACACTTGCCACATCTGATTTGACCCGATCATTCCGTTGATACCAGTATTCGTTATGACAGACGTGTGGGTCAGTTTATCGGCGACTTCCTTACTGAGCGTCATGAAAGCCGAGATGAAGGTGACATTCATTATTGTCTCTTAGATGCCCTTGCAGACGAGTGGAATTTCGATGGCTCGTATGACAATCTCTTCATCATAATACTGACTTCATAGTCTGAGTTCTACGAATTTTTACCTCTTGCTCTTATATACTTGCGAAAGTCTCAAAAATTTCGGAGAAAGACACAAGCTATCGAGACTCCATTTACGGGTCGTCTTCCAATTGATGTACCTACTTTGGTAGTTTTGTCGTCGTTAGGGTTTGCATAGTCTGTACGCTCCACACTCTTTTCGTGGTCACTCACGCTCTTAGCGTGTTGAGCTTTGCATCTCGAGCAAGCGATATTCCTTTTACAGTTCTGTGCTTTATGTGCTCTGATGGTGCAGCGGAGACACCTGTTGTTTTTAGGGGCGAAGCTCCTTAAGACCTCACGATGTCCGCCGTCTTCCATCTGTTCGTAACCCCATGTAACCTTCAACTTTAAGCAACAGAGGGCGTTGGTGGTAACTGTTTCACATGTAACCTTCAACTTATAAGCAACAGAGGGCACTGTTCTTATTTGTAGATGTAATGGTGCTGCTGTCAACGCTATATATATATATAACCACGTTCGATACCACAGATAATCTTCTCTCATATGGACGAACACGAACGCAGGAAAGTGCGACGTGCTGAGCATCAGCGTCGCCGTCGACGGGAAGCTACCGCGGAGACATAGGAGAAGGAAGCGGATGCCAAGCGGCGATGGTGACAACAAAGTTCTACACCACAGACTAGGGCTAAGGAAGCAAAGGCTAAGCAGGAAAATTGCCAAGCTGACGCGCAGTTGAGACAACTTGAAGCGGATGCAAGGCGGCAATACCGACAAGAAAGTTCTACACCGGAGACGGTAGCTAATGAAGCTGTGATTATGAAGTCAAAACCTAACCCGGAACTCGAAACCTCATATCAGTTATAAAGAACAGGGCCCGCTATATCACAGTTGGTCTCTGCACTATCTCTTTGAATAAAAAAATTATAAGTATCACAACCACAATCAGTCTCAGTACTATCTCAGCTTTAATCACAATAATCACCTCCGAAAGCTTCGCCCCATATTTATCTTCAAGCAGCTTGAAACGCAGTGATCTTTCGTAAGTAGTTCTTCCTTTTGCCTCAGAGGCAGCTCAGCTGGTCATGATTTGGCTTTGCGTTTACTATACGAGCAGAAGTCGCCATTGTACATCATTGTTTCTCGAGTTGCGCTGCTGTAAGCACAGATTAAATGGAGTTTTTTCGGCTAGAATAGGTGGGCTGACTTGCCACAGGTTCTGTCCCGAGTTCTCGACCTCTAGCGTCCTTCAAGTCAGTCTTTTGTAAGCTTCCCAGTTTGAGGCACAGGAAGTTTAGCAGACCATTCAATCCTACGGTTGTATCATTGCCTCTCCAAAAACGCGTTACCTGGATGGCACACGATCAACCGTGCTAAAGAACTGTGCCCAGTGCAAGAGCACGCAGTAAATTGCCACAACGCATGAAAAACAAGGCTGACTTAGGCACACCGAGAGTCTCAAGTCATTCGATATTGATAAGAATTGGTATTGATAGTGCAGGCTGCGCAGGGATTTTGTGTCATTTGACGGACAGACAGTGCTCAACATGCGTAGCTTCGTAAAACATTCTTGCTCAAGGCAGTCTTGTCCCCAAAGCGCTTTTGTAGTATGATGATGGCGTCTTTGTAGCAGCTCTCCGTCGTCAAAAGGTGCACTATTGCCGATGCAGAGTCTCCTTTCATATAATGTTGAAGGTAACGGGACTTTATTGTGGCTGTTATGCGAATGTTGTAGCAAACTGCTCCCGAACTGCTCGCTTAATTTGGTCCACTTGTATAGTCCACTAGAGATTGGAGCTATTGTCAGTTCAAGTAGTTCAACTACAGTTCTGTCTCATGGTGGTGCGACTATTTCAGCCACGATCCCTTCGGTTGTAGTTGACGGCCATAGCATGTGAACTTACTCTCTACCAAACTTTGGCAGAATCCGTGTAGCATTGTCTTCATATTTTAAGACGGTGCCATACTCGGCCTAGAACTCTTGGTCAGGAATGTAATTTTTGATCTCGGTGTTTACTTTCTTAGGCTTCTCAGCGTTGGCATTCAGTCTCTCATAAATTAAATTGAGCTGGTCATAAGAAGCACAGTGCTTAGCGAGGAGAGCGCTTGCTTCGTTTTAATATCTTCGCGCTTCGTGCTCGCCACGATGTCCACTTTGACTTCAACCGGTTCATGGCGGTGCAGTTGACTGGTAACTGTCGGCAGGCCTCTGTTTTTTCATTCCGGTTCTTTGGCACCAAATGTTCAAGCAATGGCCGCGATCCTGTCAGCGTAATCACACTCAACTCCATCGTAAAAACAATTGGCTAACAAACTTTTAATAAAATATTATTGGGAGCGCTCTGGCGTCGGTTCTGAGCGTTCCCACTTTGCTTGGATGCGCACTCGTCTATTTACTTGGTTCCTTCACCTATCCCGGAACGTACAAATAATCAACAGCTATTTATTCATTCCATAAGCATTCTCACTGTAATTAGCATGAAAGCTATAAAAAAGCTTGAATACATTAACAAAATTTATTTATGCAGTTAAACTAAAGCATTTAACCCGCCCCGTCGCGGTGGTCTAGTGCCTAAGCTACTCGGCTACTGACCCACACGTCGCGGGTTCAAATCCCGGCTGCGGCGGCTGCATTTCAGATGGAGGGGGAAATGTCTTAGGCCCGTGTGCTCAGAATTGGGCGCACGTTAAAGAACACCAGATAGTCGAAACTTGCGGAGCCCTCCTCTACGGCGTCTCTTATGATCATATGGTGGTTTTGGGACGTTAAAACCCCACATATCTATCTAAAGCATTTAGAGCTGAACTACTAATATTCCATTCGGATACTTTAGAGTATATTCAAATGTCACATTTTTATTGAAGTGCCACCCGTTTTCTGTAAGCGAGCCCGCAGCCCCATGCATAGATTGTCCCTGTTCAAAATTCCACACCCTTCTTAACAAAACGACTGATCATCAACTAGTCCTTCAGAGCATTTTCCGGTAGTCGCAAACGCACCTCACAAATAGGTATGAGTTTGATATATACATGCTACTGTTGATGACTGTGGTTATTGACTAAACTAAGTAGTAGGTTCCCACATATAAAGCATATTGCCAAGAGTGCTTACTTCTTTCTTCTCAGGCGATTAAAAATTACCTAGAACTGCTAGCAGCGCACTGTTTGCGAAAAGTGGCGATAGTTCCAGATTATATCGGTATGCTTACGCACAGGATAGGAGTAGTCGAGTTTAGTCTGGGCTAACGTGAGCACGAGCATTATACTGGTACGTTCTGGCAGGTATATGCATGTTGGAATGAACGATCAGTTTCACTGACGGCTAGTTATTGTGTTCGTTGCTATTGTGTCATTGTGCAAGCTATTCTTGCTGGGCAAACGTTAACCCAATAAATAACAATCTTCCTTACCAAGTTTTGCTCTGCTTATTTTAATGTCACGTCTACAGGACAATATTTCACAAAACAAAGAATATAGGGAACATAGATAGATACTTACACAATCAATAGCACCAAATACGCATGCACAGGTATACAGCGGACATATTGGATGCTGCTCTGTATCTGGACTGCGTGTGCACCTTATTTCACATCATGTTTTTTTTTAACATCTCCATGCAGTGTAAAATTTATCAATACTGTGACCACACCACTTTGTCCAGTGGTTCCTATTTCTGCAGCACAGTAGCGTAGCGCACAAAAACTGTTTCGGTGCCTTTTTTCACAATGGACGTTGATGCTAACACTTGTGCAAAATTTTTGCGCTCCTGCTAACCCAAGACAGCATAAAGGTGCTTCAATGCTGCATTATATTCTCAAAGAATAGGCGTGTGTTTTTGTTACTGAAATCAAGGCAGACTACATTGTAAGGTAGCAGTGAGTGTAAAACAGCAGTAGACGCTTTAGAATAATAATGTATATTTTATAGCGAATGTGTACGGAGATAACATGCATGAGGTCATTAACTTCGAAGTATTACTTATGATGCACTCGTGCATTGGAGCACCAAGCTTATAGCAACAATATAATTCTCTGCATTAGGTCTATGGTTAATAGATATCAAAGGTGCTCCTCACGTGCTTACACTTGGCCTCGTGGCAGCGCCGGCTCACCCTTGTCCATTTCTTTCTTTTTTTGTTCCAATAAAGCCTTTCATCTAGCAAGACGTGATCTTTGCTCGATGTGAGCCACGCCGCAGCAGTAAGGCTCAGAGCTCCAAGACATGGTGCCTAAAATGCGGGACCTTTGACGACGCCAACATCATCAACTCTATGAGCCGCAACACCTCGGAAGACGGTGCCTGCGATCTTTGCGAGATACATCGTCTGCGGGCGGCAGAATGGAATGGTATCTTAGACGACGCCACAGCCTGCGGTCCCAGCTAGATGTCCTGTAGTCCGAGGCATAAGACCACTTGCGAGCAAATCAAGCCGTCACGGCAGCAGCAGTAAGTGTATTCCTCGTCCTAATAAGCTCATTTTATGGTCAGATAGAGAAAGTAGATGAGGCAATTTTTGAAGAGACGCCAGATGACCTGTTGCACAGCGAACCGCTAGGCGCTGGAGAATGCCGGGACAAGGTTGTTACTCTCGCAGCGAATCTACGAGTCAAGCTGAATGAATTTCTGACTCCTCCAGCCCCACTCTTTACGAACGTTCACCCGTTATCGTCTGGCAAGAGCAAGCTTCCTCAACTAGAACTCGTAAAATTTGATGGTAACCTTAGACTATGGCCGACATTTTGGATGCAGTTTACATCAGCAGTCCAACAACAATAAAACAACAGCGAGTTAAGCACAGCTGACAAGTTCAACTACTGAAAAGTTTGGTTACCGTAGCGGCCGCGTAGGCAATGTCGGGATTACAAGCTACCAAAGAGTGCTATAAGGACGCCATTGAAATTTTAAAAAATCATTTCGGAGTTGAACAGACCATTGTGCACGACCATTTGCAAGGTTTCCCTTATATAAAGCCGGTGTCGTTGTCAGCAGACCTTCGTAAGCTGAGGCAACTCTACGACAAGGTGCAGGTTAATACTCGAAGCCTCAAGGCGCTTGGTACAAACTCGACAACTTATTGCTTCATGCTTTGGGAAATCCTGCTAAGAGTTCTACCGACGGACATGGTGCTGCGTTTGCACGAGACGCACAAGGCATCCTCGTCGGCTGCATCCCCTTCGAATACAGAAGGCAATTCAAACCATGTAACGGTTGCAGAAGATAACAATCTTCGAATGCTTCTGGAATTCTTCAAACTTCAACTCACTTGTCGGTAGGCTGTTGTTGAACAAGACGTAACGAAAACTCGTCAAGCGCCAGATAAGGGAGGACTAAAACACCGTCATCCACGTGACGTTTCCACGACAGCTGCTCTACAAAGCTCAACATAAAGTCAACAAAAATTCCTGTTCTGCCGGTCCGAGAAGCATTCTTCCGAAGTTTGTGAAACGAAGGATATCAACTTCTCAAACAAAAGGGAGACTCTCATCAAACCGGGATGATGTTTTCGTTGTTTAAAGCAGTGCCATTCGGCAAAAGCTAGCAGCAAGCCAGGTTAAAATGTGGCAAGTGCGCAAGATGGTACGCAACAGTCTGTTTGCGCATCCGACGACATCAAAAACCGACAAGAAAGGTGATATCTGCATCGGTCAATCTGGTGTCCAGGCAGGCAAGGTCAGTCGTGATGCTACAGAGTCTGCCAGCCACCGTAATGGGTGCAAAATCATCCTGTCGCTACCGAGTCTTTTTTAATGGCAGAAGTCAGCGGAGCTTCATTGCAACCATAGCCTATGGAAGACTTGGATGCGAACTAATAGAAGAGGAAACGTTAGCCATCGGTGTGTTCGGGGGTGATAACATACGGAAAACCATAAAGAAGGTACGGGTATTGCTTCTCTCTGCGAACCAGAAGATTCCGATTTCAATAGGAGGAACTGGTGGTGGGCACGATATGCACTGAATGTATTCCGGTACCAGAAGAAAACGTTATAAGTGAAATGAACAAGCACTTAGATACGCGAATTCTCTCTTTCCAAGGAGTAAAAGACAAACAGGTTGTGGTCCTTATTGGATCAGAATATTATTGGGATATATTAACTGGTACCGTGAAGCCTGTGTTCAAAAAGTTGAAAGCTGTCAAGACAAAACTGGGGTGGGCTGTGCAAGGACCATTGTCTACTGATCGATGTTACACAGTGTGCCAGTATTGCAGTCCTAGGATCCACAGTGACCGAGCAAGATATCTCAAAACTTTTGACTCGTTTCTGGGATATAGAAAGCACCGGTATCCAGGCCTAAAATGAAGAAACGACGGTCGCCGAATTGGTGCTGGCAAATCTTGAGAACAACACCAATAAGAAAAACAATCGATATGAAGTGGCACTACCGTGGAAGGAAAGGGGTGATCTGCGTAAAAACTACGCAGTTGCACTCAAACGTATGCAAAATTTGATGAAGAAGCTTAACAAACACAGTGTGAGCTCTTAAAACAATACGATGCAACTATTTGAATGTACCTCGAAGAAGAATATGCTGAAAAAGTACCTACAAAAGCAGGCCAACCGTTTGGACTCCGGTATTACATGCCACACTAAGCCCGTCATACGTGAGGACCAATCTACTACGAAGGTACGCATCGTGTTTGACGCTTCGTCTCATGAATACGAAATTAAGTGCCTAAACGAAAATCTAGACGCCAGTCCAAAGTCAAATTCCGATGCAGTGACGCTACTCTTTCGTTTCCTACGTTAGAAGATAGCAATGAATGCTGATCTTGCGAAGGCGTTCCTTCAAACTGGGCTGCAAGAACACAACAGAGATGCGCTTCGCTTCTTGTAGTTCAAAATTTCACCTCAAGTGGACAGACCACTGCCGGAAATAGAGTTTTCAAGAAGGGCGAAAGTGGCCCTTGGATCTATTTCAAGTCAGTTCCTATTTATTCACTGCTACCTTTAGGCACCCCTTGAGGTCCGAATAAAATCGCTTTCCTTCGACAGTCAGGCTATTGCAAGACTCCATATATATGGGTGATCTTCTTTTTGACGCTGACAACATTGAACAAGCTGTTCAACCGCATAAAGAGATTACTGAAATCTTCAAAGATGCCTCGATGAACATCCGTAAATGCACCAGCAATGACCCCATTGTATTTGCCATCTTCGTACATGGAATCACTTCTTCCGAAAAATCACTTTGCTCACCTTTTGGACCTCTGCAAGTACTGGGACTTTATTGAAACAAACAGACGGATACCTCTTCGTTTGGGTTACAGAATATTCTGCAGTTTATGAAGGAGCATCGAATTACAAAACGCTTTGTGCTCCAGGCTGCTGTAAGGATCTACGACCCTTTGGGGTTTCTGTCACCTTTTCTAGTAAGAGTGAAGATCTTCCTACAAGATCTCTGAAACGAAAACCTTCGCTGAGATGACACCATGCCAATGAAGCTGTCAGCTGTCTGGAAAAAAATGGAGCAAGGAGGCAGCCATGGTACATGAGATCAGTGTTCCCAGGTTCCTCACAGCGGGCAGCGAAGGCCCTTATCAAAAGGCAGAACTTCACAACTTTTCCGATGCAAGTGAGTCACCATACGATGCTGAAGCCTACCTTCGTACCGTCGACTCAATTGGTACCATCCACAAAATACTATTGATGGCAAAGACAAGAGCTTCACCGTTAAAGATGGCGAGGCGAGAATTGGTGTTAGCTTTGCTTGCAGCCCACTTATATGCCTACATCATCAAGTACTGCGACCTGGGCATTGGTGACGTAACAGATTGGTCCGTTTCTCAGATTACCCTTTGCTGAATTTACAAGGACCCCGTTTCTTGGAAGGCTTTTGTACAAAACTGGACGCAGTAGATCAGAAATTTGACAAATTATTCTCGATGGAAATTTTTTCCCAGAAAAGAAAACCCTGCTAATTAGCTCACTCAAAGCTTGACTGTACACAAACTGAGCAGATCACAGTTTTGGTGGTATGCACCCGGATGGCTTGCCATGTCTCATACATTTTCGCCTGAATTCGGACGAAAACTTCAATTCGAAAGCGGAAAACTTGATGCAGCTGAGAAGGGCCCAGAAATCATTATCCATGCTGTTAACACGGGAACATCTATGCCAACGCTGATTGATAACGAACGACTCAGCAGCCGCGCAAAACTTGTAATAGCAACAACGGCATGGGTTTTCCGTTATGTTAAAAAGTTGAAGAGGGAAAGCGATGGGTCCAAGGATCTGTCTGCTGAAGAAATTCAACAGGTGGAGTGCCGATTGATTCACGTAAAACAGAGAGCTCACTTAGGTAACAAAAGTAACTGCGTCGCAAACGAGAATCCGATTCCTTCCCAAAGTCCGGTTGGACAATTAGGATTGTTCCTCGACAACAACAGGCTGCTTCGAGTACAAGAGAAGTTAAGATGACGGATGACTCATATGGTTCTCGCCATCCAATCCTTCTACCAAAAGACTCTCACCTTACTACTTTATTAATCAATCATGCTTACGAAAGTCTTCCAAGGAGGAGTATGAGACACACGGACTCAAATCGGGGAACAGTACTGCATTCCACAATTACAACAGCTGGTGAAAAAAACAATACGACGTGTGTAATCTTCCAACGCTTTACAGTCTAAACCAGTTGAGCAAGTTCCACCTTGTGTGCCCCAGGATCGTTGTTATCAAACCCCTCTGTTTCTTGTGGGTGGAGTAGATTTTGCGCGTCCACTTTACATCAAAGGGCATCTTCACTAGCGCTCTTAAATCGCTCTTTGTACTGTGATGTTACAAGAGCTCTTCCTTTGGAACTTGTGGAAGATTTGATGACATTGAATTTCCTGTGCGCACTCCAAAGATTCGTATCACGTCGAGGCCTCTGTCACACAATGTACAACGACAATGCCCGAGCCTTTCTCAAAGCGTTCAAAGATCTGCAGAAGCTCTAGTGAACAATTCGGCATTCCGCTGTACTTGCATTTTTCTCTTCCTCGAAGATTCAGCCGAAATTCATTTTCCCTAGTGCTCCTTGTTGAGGCAGATTTTACAAAAGGTTAGTACGTTCTGTGAAGACCTGCTTGAAGAGGATGCTTGGTCGACGTTTGGTAAATCAGACAGATTTGGTCACTTTACTAACAGAAGTGGATGCAGTAATGAATTCTCGTCCTTTAACAGATGTGTAAAATGACGAAGATGAGCCGTACCCCCTATCTCCAGCAGATTTCCTCGTTAGAAGAAGACTGACAGCGCTACCATCTTACGACCTCAAACTAAAAACCGAGTCTACCAGCGATCAACTGAAGAAACTTTGGAGCAAGAGAGAAGAGGATTTGCAAATTTCTGGTCTCGTTGGTTAAACGAGTATCTCAAGGAACTCGGGGATTAAAAATTCAACCAAGCAACCAGAAATCACATATTGAAGAAAGGCCATGTAGTTTACTCGGAGAAAAACATCGTCCAAGGCAACTGTGGAGCTTGGTTTGCTTAGAAGAGCTGATCGGTGGACGTGACGGCATCATGAGGACTTTCTTCCTACGCTTGCCTGGCGGCATTGTTGTGAAGCGTCCTGTGCAGCTACTGTACCACTTGGAAGCCATCTAGCGTCATCTATCGGTGCGGGAGACTGTTTGTTGCGACTTCCTTTATTGATCCCTCTGTGCAGAAGAGCAGTCATCAATATTGAGCCTCCTCACGAACTGACGTTTGGCCTCGTGACAGCACCGGCTCACCTTGTTTTTTTTATTTCTTATATATATATATACATATATATATAAATATATATTTATATATATATATAAATAAGAGAAAGAAGTGTATACCTAAGGGCTCGTTTTTCCGTGCTTTGACATATTATTAATGAGATCTAACAGACAGTAATGCCAAGGAATATACAGGGGAAGTTATTAAATCAATGGAATGTAAATAGGAAGAAAAAAAAAGTGGATGAAAAAATAACGAGCCGTGAGCAGGAATCGAACCTACAACCTTCGAATAACGCGTTCGATGCTTTAAGTACTCAGCTACAACAGCGGCCTTCTCTCCATCCACTTTTTTGAGGGGGGTTTGTATGTGAATTTAGAAGTAGGAGTGTCAGTCAGCGCCATCTATAAGTCAAGCGACGAGTGTGAACCACTGTTTTATGCGCATGTTTGGCGTCACGTAGCCCGTGAACTTATTACGAGCAGGCAGCTGATTAATAGTCCCTCGTATACAACCTAATGACACCAAGTCTGCCAGTACGAGACCCTCGTTAAATGAAATAGGGGAAAGAAGTGTATACATAAGGGCTCGTTTTTGTGTGTTTTGACAAAATATAATGAGATCTAACAGCAGACAGTAATGCCAACGTATGTACAGGGGAAGTTATTACAACCAATGGAATGTAAATAGGAAGAAAAGTGGATGAAAAATAACCAACCGCGAGCAGGAATCGAACATACGACCTTCGAATAACGCGTTCGATGCTCTAACCACTGAGCTACCACAGCGGCCTTCCCTCCATCCACTTTTTTTGGTTTACAAGTGAATTTAGAAGTAGGATGTCAGTCAGCGCCATCTATAAGCCAAGCGACGAGTGTGAGCCACTCTTTATGCGCATATATATATATATTATATATATATATATATATATATATATAGATATATATATATATATATATATATATATGAGATCTAACAGAGAGTAATGCCAAGGAATGTAACAGGGGAAGGTATTAGAACCAATGGAATGTAAATAAGAAGAAAGAAAAGTGGATGAAAAAATAACCAGCCGTGAGCAGGAATCGAACCTACGAAGGTCGTAGGTTCGATTCCTTGGCATTACTGTCTGTTAGATCTCATTACTATTGTGTTAAAACATGAAAAAACGAGCCTTTAGGTATACACTTCTTTCCCTTATTTCATTAAAACGAGGGTATGGTACCGGCAGACTTGGTGTCATTAGGTTGTATACGAAGGACTATTATTCAGCTGCCCGCTCATATTAAGTTCACGTGCTACGTGACGCCAAACATGCGCCTAGGAGAGTGTTACCACACTCGTCGCTTGGCTTATAGATGGCGCTGACTGTCACTCCTACTTCTAAATTCACATATAAACCCAAAAAAGTGGATGGAGGGACGGCCGCTGTGGTAGCTCAGTGGTTAGAGCATCGAACGCGTTATTCGAAGGTCGTAGGTTCGATTCCTGCTCACGGCTGGTTATTTTTTCATCCACTTTTCTTTCTTCTTATTTACATTTCATTGGTTCTAATAACTTCCCCTGTACATTCCTTGGCATTACTGTCTGTTAGATCTCATTACTATTGTGTTAAAACACGAAAAAACGAGCCCATAGGAATACACTTTTTTCCCTTATTTCATTAAAACGAGGGTCTCGTACTGGCAGACTTGGAGTCACTAGGTTGTATACGAGGGACTATTAATCAGCTGTCCACTCATATTAGGTTCACGTGCTACGTGACGCCAAACATGCGCCTAAGAGAGTGTTTCCACACTCGTCGCTTGGCTTATTGATGGCGCTGACTGTCACTCCTACTTCTAAATTCACATATAAACCCAAAAAAGTGGATGGAGGGACGGCCGCTGTGGTAGCTCAGTGTTTAGAGCATCGAACGCGTTATTCGAAGGTCGTAGGTTCGATTCCTGCTCACGGCTGGTTATTTTTTCATCCACTTTTCTTTCTTCTTATTTACAATTCATTGGTTCTAATAACTTCCCCTGTGCATTCCTTGGCATTACTGTCTGTTAGATCTCATTACTATTGTGTTAAAACATCGAACAAACGAGCCTTAGGTAATACACCTCTTGCCCTTATTTCAGTTAAAACGAGGATCTCGTACTGGCAGACGTTGGTGTCAGTACTAGGTTGTATACGAAGGGACTATTAATCACTGCCCGCGCAGATTAGGTTCACGTGCTACGTGATGCCGAAGCAAAGCGCCTAGAAGTGTGGTGTTACAAGAGCTGTTCTTTTGGAACTTGTGGAAGATTTGACGACATTGAATTTCCTGTGTGCACTCCGGAGATTCGTATCACGTCGAGGCTTCTGTCACACACTGTACAGCGACAATGCCCGAACCTTTGTCAAAACGTCCAAAGATCTGCAGAAGCTCTGGTGAACAATTTGGCATTCCGCTGTACTTGCCTTTTTCTCTTCCTCGAAGATTCAGCCAAAACTCAATTGCCCTAGTGCTCCTTGTTGAGGCGGACTTTACTAGGGATTAGTACGTTCTGTGAAGACCTGCTTGAAGAGGATGCTTGGTCGACGTTTGGTAAATCAGACAGAGTTGGTCACTTTACTAACAGAAGTGGATGCAGTAATAAATTCTTGTCCTTTAACACATGTGTAAAATGACGTGGATGAGCCGTACCCCCTGTCTCCAACAGACTTTCTCGTTAGAAGAAGACTGACAGCGCTACCATCTTACGACCCCAAACATAAACCGAGTCGACCAGCGATCAACTGAAGAAACTTTGGAGCAAGAGAGAAGAGGATTTGCAAATTTCTGGTCTCGTTGGTTAAAGGAGTATCTCAAAGAACTCAGGGATTGAACATTCAACCAAGCAAACAGAAATCACATATTGACGAAAGGCCATGTAGTTCTAGTCGGAGAAAAACATCGTCCAAGGCTACTGTGGAGCTTGGTTTGCTTAGTAGGGCTGATCGGTGGACGTGACGGCATCGTGAGGACTTTCTTCCTACGCTTGCCCGGCGGCACTGTTGTGAAGCGTTCTGTGCAGCTACTGTACCCATTGGAAGCCATCTAGCGTCATCTGTCGGTGCGGGAGACTGTTTGTTGTGACTTCCTTTATTCATTCCTCGGTGCAGAAGAGCAGTCATCAGTATTATTGAGCCTCCTCACGAACTGACGTTTGGCCTCGTGACAGCGCCGGCACACCCTTGTTTTTTTTCTTTAATATATATATAATATAACGGAAAGAAGTGTAAACCTAAGGGCTCGTTTTTCTGTGTTTTGACATAATAATATTGAGATCTAACAGACAGTAATGCCAAGGACTGTACAGGGGAAGTTATTAGAACCAATGGAATGTAAATGAGAAGAAGTAAAAGTGGATGAAAAATAACCAGCCGTGAGCGGGAATCGAACCTACGACCTTCGAATAACGCGTTCGATGCTCTAACTACTGAGCTACCACAGCGGCCTTCTCTCCATCCACTTTTTTGGGTTTATATGTGAATTTAGAAGTAGGAGTGTCAGTCAGCGCCATCTACCACTCTTTTATGCGCGTATATATATATATATATATAAATATATATATATATATATATATATATATATATACATATATATATATATATATATATATATATATATATATATATATATATATATATTATCACCTGATCACGTCCACTGCAGGACATGTTCCGCCCTTACATTGGTCCTGTGCTTGCTGCTGCCCATTTATACACACAAAGTTCTTATTCTCATCGGCTCACCTAGCCTTCTGTCTCCCTCTAACTCGCTTGCCTTCTCTAGAAATCCAGTTAGTTGCCCTTAATGACCAACAGTCATCCTCTCTACGCTCCGCATGCCCGGCCCATGCCCATTTCCTCCTCTGTGGTTTCAACTACGATATCCTTAACCCCGATTTGTTCTCTATTCCACTTTACTCTCTTCTTTTTTTTAACTGAACCCTCTTTGTAATTCTCCAAGCTTTTGCTCCGTAGCTAAGTACCGGCAACATGCAGCTTCTGTATACCTTCCTCTAGAGGGATAGTGGCAATATAACCTGTCATGATTTGAGAGTGCTTGCTAAATGTGCTCAACCCCATTTTTATTCTTCTAGTTACTTCAGTCTCGTGGTTTGGCTCCGCGGTTATTACCTGTCTGAAGTAGACATAGTCTATTACAACTTCAAGTGCACTATTACTCACCTCGAAGCACTGTTCTCTTCCGAGGTTGTTGTACATACTTTCGTTTTCTGCAAATTATTTTAAGACCTACTTTTCTGCTCTCCATTTCTAAACACGTATTTATTAGTTGCGATTCGTCCTTTGAGTTACTCAGCAATGCAATGTCATCGGCGAAGCACAGGTTACTAAGGCACTCCCCATTAACGCTTATGCCTAAAGTGTTCTCTGTTTAGGCCTCTGAAAACCTCCTGTAAGCACGCGGTAAGTAGCAGTGGGGAGATTTTATCCCCCTGCTTCACACCCTTCTTGATTTGTATTCTGTTGCTTTCTTTATGAAGCACTATGTTAGCAGTTGATCCCAAATTGATTTCTTCCAGGATGTTTATATATGCTTTTGTCGTGCCCCGATTCCGCAGTGTCTGCATGACTGCTGATATTTGTACTGAATTAAACGCCTTCTCGTAATCTGTGAAGGCTATGTATAGTGGTTGGCTATATTGTAAGCATTTTTCTATTACCTTGTTGTTAGTGTGAATGTGGTCGATTGTTGAAAAGCCTGTTCGAAATCCTGCTTGTTCCTTTGGTTGATATAACTACAATGTTTACTTGAGTCCGTTAGCAATCACCTTTGTAAATAGCTTGTATACTACGGAGAACAAGCTCATCGGCCTGGAATTCTTCAAGACCTTGTCATCTCCTTTCTTATCCATTAGGATGATGTTAGAATTCTTCCAATATTCTGGTACTCTTCCTGTCAGGAGACACCTCGTAAATATGGTCGCTAGTTTTTCTAACACAATTTGATGTTACCTGAACCTCACCAGCAACTTTGCATCTTGGTATGCTCCCCACGGCTTTTCTGACCTAATCTATATTACTGGTGGGGTGTCATCTCGGTTACTGCTAGTTCTTATATTAAGGTCATGATTGTGCAGGCAACTCTACAGATCTCTGTGAAACTCCTCCTCTAAAGTTACTATCCTATTCATATTGGTAGTTACTTAGCCTTCCTTGTCCATTAGTGCACACATCTGGTCTTTGCTTATCCCAAATTTTCTCTTCACTGCTTTGACAATTCCTCCGTTCTTCAGAGCATGTTCAATTCTCTCCATTTTATACCTTCTTACATCGGATACGTTATGCTTAATAATCAACTTCGAGAGCTCTACCAACTCTATTTTGTCTGTTATACTAGTGGTTTTTATGCTTTGACACTTCCTAATGATTTTTTTTCTTTCGTGGGACAGCTTGCCAGTGTCCTGTTAACTACGGTACCCCCCACTTCCACGGCACACTCCGCAATCATACTCGTCAGATTATCACTCAATGCATCAATGCTAAGGATGTTTTCCTCAATAAGAGCCGAGTTCCTGTTCTGAAACGAGACTCTCAATTCTTGTTCTTTCCTTCTCAGTGCGAGCTTAATGAATGTCTTCTTGCATATCAGTTTCTGTCGTTCATTCTTCAAATCCAGGTGAATTCGGGACCGCACGATTCTATGGTGACTGCATCGTACCTTGCCGAGCACTTCCACACCCTGCACATTTGCCAGGTGTGCCCTTATTATGAAGTATTTTTCGTTCCTATTTCCGCCATTAGGTCTCCTCCATGTCCACTCACGGTTCTGTCGCTTTCGGTAGAGAGTAGGTATACCTCTAATGTGGCATACCTACTCGAATGCAACGTGTGTGGTATGCAGTACATCGGACAAACAGAAACACCATTTAGGATTCGCTTCAATAATCACAGAGCCCATGCGAAATCAGCCCCAAGTCTACATCTATCAAAACATCTCAATCTTCCCGACCATGCATTCGACAAACTATCAGTAACGCTCTTAGAGACGGGATTTAAATCAAATCGAGAACGTGAACAACTAGAGTCATACTTTATCCACCGATTTAACACCCTCGATAGAGGAATAAATGAGAATCCTGGTCCACTTGCAGCAGTTAAAGCATTAGAAAACAATAACGGCAACAATGAAAATAGTAACTGAGTTCACGGCACTGCCGCTGCGAAGGGCACTGGACAACCCAAAACAATTCCCAGTGTAACTACTCTTCCTAAGTGCAGCTGTCATCTGTTTTCTGTTTTATTTTACTACCCAATCAATTGTGCCATGCATGACATGCCAAACAGCAACCCTGTGCACAGCCGGGAGGCCCCCACTACACGCGTAATCCAGAAGCGGGCAAGGAATTCGCATTGCGCCCGCTTACCAGCCTCTACCGCAATACGGGGCACCCCTCTTTTTACGACGAAATGTTGACAGGGCGCCGAGTAGTTAAAGGCTTAGAACTTCCTAAAATGCCCGCTTACCAGCCTCTGCCACAATACGCGGCACCCCTCTTTATACGACGAATTGTTTACGGAACTCCGAGTAGTTAAAGGCTTAGAACTTCCTAAAAAAGCTCTTTTTTGCCCCACACCGAACCGCCAGTGCCAGGAAGCGCCGTCTGGTCGGGAGGAATGCGTTAGTGAAAGGAAACATACACAGACCGATGACATCAGAAAAGTGAAGGTGAGAAGGGGGAGAGAGATGAAAGGAGAAGTGGAGGGAAGAGTGGAGGGGGGAAGAGGAAGGAAGAGTGGAAGGGGGGCGCCCGAGGGGAGTCCACCGTATATTATTTTTCTCTTCTTCTCTTTTTTCTTCTTTTCTTTTCTTTTTCTTTTTTTCTCTTTTCTGTCTTTTTTCCTCTTTTTTTGCCCTCTGATTTGAGATTGTATAAAGCTGAGCACCAACAAACTGGATCTTTAATCCTGATGAAGGCCAGACTCTAGGCCGAAACGTCGAAATAAACCACGTTGTGACCGCTCACGGAGGATCTACTGGACTATATATATATATATATATATATATATATATATATATATATATATATATATATATATATATTCCAATTGCGCGAAGGCTGTACCACTGGGATGGCCAGCTTAACGCAAATCACTTACTAAACAGTTTTAACCAACGACACAAATATCAACTGCAGTTAGCAGACAAATTCACGACGGTTGAAATCTTCCATTAAATCAGCCTGCTGGCAGCTTTTCCAAAACTGCCGAAGAAAACAGCATGTTCAATTTTAAAACGCACCTTCCTTATTCGCGCAACTACGACCGCATAATCACATGTGATGCTAATTGCTGGACCCGAAACTAATTGGAAGAAAGGTATAATAGGTTTCCGAAGTAAATGCAGTGCAGAAACAAATAAACTTGGCTTCTCGTGGGATATTTGCGAAATTCTGACATTGGTCAAGTAACACTGCTTTACGCCAAGAAAATTAACGTGGTTGATACGTAGTCATTTTTGAATAGCGTCATCGCATCAACTAGAAAAGCTTGATAGATTTATTACCATGCTTTATAACATGACAATCGGTGAAAGTGAATATTTGAAACGTAAATGAGATAATTTATACTTTTAATAATTACAAAAATCTTAATTTACATTGTAAAATCAAATATGTTTTTAGGCAGAATATGCTATGCGCAGGAAATGCATTTGGAGAACTGCGTCAGAAGTGAAGAAAAGTGTGAGCAGTTATGGCTCTATTAATCCTTATCACGGAAACCCCGAACATTTGTCGCCAAAAATACGTATTAACTACCGGTATAACATGAGATATTTCAAGCGGTCAGTGCAGAAAAAATTGTGAAGGGTGGTCTAATAAGGAACAGGCACGCTAACCTGACGTTGTATTCGGCTTACAAAACATAGAGCAACTACTCTTTTTTTATATGAACTGAGCGCACTGCGAATGAGTAGAGCAAAGGCATAGCTTCAGTATATTTAGTATATCATAAAGTAAATGTTTGTCTCAGAAATCTTTCTACTTGTTTTGTCAGCATGAAAACTTCTGTGTGACTGTCAGCAGTTCGTGAAGTTGTGTGTTTCTGATTCTTCAATATTATACTGTAGCGTACTCATGCCTGTGCCCTCGTTTAAACTCGTGTCGATAATAGTTTTTGTGTTTATTAAAGAACTATTTTCGCAGAAGTCTTGTTCCTGTATTTCAAATACGTGACATATTACATGTAATAAGGCTACTTTTGTCGCAATATTTGTAGCAAGCTTTACATTCATCAGCCTTTTTTCTTTGTCGCGACCTGCATGTGACTTAGAGCTAAATACCATGTTCGTTTTAATGTGTGCTCTATATTCTGGTATTCAGAACACATATTCTGTGTGTCTTGGGCGTGAACTAAACGGAAACGTCTCGGTAAACAGACAAAACATTCAACTAAACGCCTCTCTGGTGCCCAACACTCTGCACAGCTAGGCAAAGCAGAAAGTTTACCTGGCCCTTTGACAGATACTAATAGAATACTGTGGCATAGCGGGGGTGGGGCTGAACTGTTTTTAAACAAGTACAATACCCTGATTAACATTATGGGTAGTATCATCTCTTATCAATATGCTTTTCCGGTGTGCTTTTCATGCTTACCTACATTTATTTCCTATTTCTCAAAACATTGTTAGCGTAGAAAATTGCATTAAAATGAAATTAAGTTTTGATCAATATCAACTAAACATATCATTATTATCAATAGAAAACTGGTCGGCTGCTGTTATTTCGCAAAGAACAACTACGTTGAGGATGGAGTTGAGTAAAGAAACTTGAGCAACGTAACACTCCTATGAAGAAACGTGTGATACGACATCAATCATGATAGTCGAATCACACACCACTGTTGAAATATACTTCTTGTGTTCCTCTACACACACTACGGCAATGTAAAATACCTTGAAAACCATGATACCTACTCTGATAGGATGCTGGCACGGTAAAAATTCTGCTGTCTATAACGAGAGGCATTTCAAGTTCTCTACAAAGTCAGCTATTGCATTCGCCATCTATGCTATTCAGATACACTAATAGACACATTCAAGAGGCTTTGATAACAAATTAGTGCCCTTTTATTTTGCAACCTTTAACTCTTATTGAAGTGAACCCAGAACTGTAACCCAATTTTTGTATTGATCATGTGTTATAAAATAATCTGCAAAAGACAAAATCATTTCAGTATTTTGGAATTTTCATGCTAGCGCGGTTATCATATACTCAACAAGAATTACTCACCAAAAAATAAAACCGCAGCGTTGACAAGCTTGTCATGAAGAAAAGGACACTGAGCGCCAAGACCATGTGTTTTATCTGACGACATAATAACAGTATTTGTCAAAAAGGATTCACGGTTACTGCATAAATGTACAATGTGTTCCAAGAAGTGTGACGAAAATTCTTTAAATATGCAAGAAAACACGGCATTTGCGTGCTGTCTACCTACTTGCTTTTTTGTAGCGAAAGTCATCGTAAGATGGCTGAAGAAAACATTTGGGCAGAAAATAAAAGATTTCGCTAATTAAGTTTCCATCACCGGAGCCAACCTTTTAAGTTATAAGAAATAATGTAGGTTTTCCTGTGAAGAACCCAACTCAGCTTCATAATTTTTAAAAAGCAGCTTCAAGTAATACTTGCGAGGTTGTGAAATTTTCCAAAAATGTGCAGCAAAACCGAATCCCAAATGAGAAGGAGCGTTACTGCCTCATTGTTCAGCTACGTCCCGATTGAGTGAGTGTTGTAATAGCCTAAAGTTTATTCTTTTACAATATTAAATAGAGGCTGCTTCTTATATCTCATAGCTTCTATTTCGCATTTCTCGCACGAAGAATTTAAATTATTCTGTTTTTGTACCTACAGAGCTTAACTAATTAAAAACGTTTTGTTAACTTTCCTAATTACTGTTCCAAATGATCCCTTCAGTCATCCTAAAAGGCAAGTGTCTACTGAAAAGGCACTTGTGAGGACAGCAAGCAAAAATTATTGGACTTGCCTGATTTTTAAAAAAAATTTAACACATCAGTTTAAACACCGTGTGTTTTGGTGTCCTAAGCGAAACGGGGAACCGGGCATACAAGACTACATGGGCATCACTTCAAAAACCGAAAGAAGATAGTGAGAGCCATGTGGTGTTTGTACTGTGTTTTTGCTTCTTTTTCGTATTAAGGTTCGCTTTTTAATCATGATCCTATTGATTTCTGTCACGCGTATATGCTGATGCCTGGTTCGCTCGTCTGGCGTTGCGAAATGAACCATAGAGGCTGATGGTACGAAACGAAACTCCCACTTCATTACCATAAAAATCACAAAACAAAACAACAACAGAAAACGCACACATTGAAAAACAAAGAAAAGCAAATGTCTTAATGACGCGCGTTTCAACGTACATTACCGTTTGCGTTTTCTAATTCTCGTGCTTACAGTCGTGACGTGGCCTCCGGTCTACTGGGAGTCCCTTTCAAGCGTGATGACACGTCATATCGATGCTCCACGGTGGCGACGATGTTGAAGAACCACTACAGCGGTAGCTCCAGTGGTTTCTCGCCGAGGAGGGTGCTCGGGCGGGATATACTGCAGAACAGGCTCGGTGGTGGTTCCGGGGCTGCTGGCCGAGGTCCGTGCTCGGGCGGGAAACTGCAGCTCAGGATGAGCGGTTGCTCTGTGCGCTGCTCGCCGAGTCAGGTGCTCGGGCGAGAACCATTGCCGTCCAGGGACAGCGGTACTTCCTTGCACTGCTCGCCGAGTCAGGTGCTCGGGCGGGAGCCTCAGGCGGGAGCCTCGGGCGGGAGCCTCGGGCGAGAGCCTCGGGCGAGAGCCTCGGGCGAGACCCAGTCTAAACTTCCACAGCCCTTGGCCCCTCGAACGCCACGTCCTGGCTCTGACGTTCCTCACTCATCCCGTGCCTTCTCGTTCCAATCTCGCATTCCCACGCGCTGTTTTTTTGACTTCTTCTCTCTCCTTCCAACGTTTAAATTACCTATTCAAGACAACTTCTTTCTCTTCTTCTTTTCTTCATCTTGTCATTCTTCACAATGGCCCCCAGTTTTTTTTAAGTTTTTGCTCCACGAAAACTGTCGTCTCCACTAGCACCACACACTTCACCGTACCGCACAACACTTTCCTGCACGACACAGCATTTCACTTTATAGCACATCTCGGCACTTTCCTTCACCGCACAACACTTCACCTCACGGCACATCACGTCACAGCACGGCACACTTATGTTCACTGTTGCACCACTAAACTTGCCTACACTAACGCGCACATCCATCTTCGTGAGCCACAGTCACAATTCACTGTCATCCCACATCAGCAATGAAACAACGATACTAGGTGTGTGTCCGCATGGAGTTTCCTACTTCATCATTCCACTCATAAAATCTGCGCCAACATTGTCTCTCTCTTTTATGTACTCGACCGAGAAACTATACTGCTGTAAGCTAAGGCTCCACCACTTGACTTTAGCGTTATTAGGCTTCACCCGGTTAAGCTACTCCAGCGGTTTGTGATCCGTTTGCACCACAAACTGGGTTCCATACAAATAAATGTGAAATCGTTTAACAGCCCATATTAAAGCATAACACTCCTTCGGCCTTGAGCTTCCAAATAACGGTCGGCGTATTTGGACAGCTCAGTCACTGTCTTCAATTCTGCTTCTTCAGGAATATTGCCACTCCCTTGTGACACGATGCCAGGAATTGTTCCGCAATCATGCGATCTCTTATATCCTCAAAAGATCTCTCTATGTTAGCTATCTCCAACCACCGATCGAAGTATTTGGAGATTCGAGCAGCGAACTGCTGGCCTGTCTCAGTTTCCTGTGGTTTCGAGCTCCGGAATTTCTCTCGGATACCCTTGGCAGTTGATCTGAAGCGCTGGAGCAGAGCCCTTTTGACCTTGTCTTAAACTAGCGCATCCACTGTTGCCATCCGGCTAAAAACAGCCAATGCGTCTCCCGCGAGGCACATGGTCAGTCCAGTCGCCCAATCACTTTTCTGCCAGCCTTAATTGTCCTATCGCTATTCTCTCAAACCACTGTATATAAGCGTCGAGGTCATCTCGCCTTTCGTCAAAAGGTGAAAATAACTTACGTGGGCTCACTTTTGGTGGCTGGGGTGCCGTCTCTGACCTATCTGGTACTTCCACACTAGTGCTTGCGCGCAACTGCAATTTTTTTTCAGTGAGCTCCTTTTCCAGCATTAAGTTTTTATAAGTTCACTCCTTTGCGGCTTTCGCTCTCTATTCAGGGGCCTTCGCTCGATCTTCATCTTCTTTCGCGGCCTCTCGTGCCTCTGCACGCTCTTCACGTAGCCTTTTCTGTTCCTGGCAGGGAACAGAAAGTAGTTACATGTATCTTGGCAGGCTCGCCATTGTCACGTGTATATGCTGATGCCTGGTTCGCTCATCGGGCGTTGCGAAATGAACCATAGAGGCTGATGGTACCAAATTCAACTCCCACTTGATTACCATAAAAATCACAAAACAAAACAACAACGAAAACATGCTTACAGAGAAAAACAAAGAAAAGAAAATGGCCTAATGATGCGCGTTTCAACGTTTGATACCGTTTGCGTTTTCTAGTTCTCGCGCTTACAGTTGTGGCGTGGCCTTCAGTCCGCTGGGAGTCCCTCTAAAGCGTCATGACCCGCCATATCGATGCTTCACAGTGGCGACGATGTTGAAGAACCACTACAGCGGTAGCTCTAGTGATTTCTCGCCGAGGAGAGTGCTCGGGTGGGATACCCTGCAGACCAGGCTCGGTGGTGGTTCTGGGGCTGCTCGCCGAGGTCGGTGCTCGGGCGAGAAACTGCAGCCAAGGATCAGTGGTTGCTGTGTGCGCTGCTCGCCGGGTCAGGTGCTCGGGCGAGAACCAATCCCGTCCAGGGACAGCGGTACTGCCTTGCGCTGCTCGCCAAGTCAGGTGCTCGGGCGGGAGCCTGGGGTGACATCCAGTCTGGACTTTCGCAGCCCTTGGCCCCTCGAACGCTACGTCCTCGCTCTCACGTTCCTCATTCGCCCCGCGCCCTCTCGTTCCAATCTGACGTCCCCGCTCCCTCTTTTTTCGTCTTCTTCTTCCTTCTTCCAGCGTTTAAATTACCTATTCAAGACAACTTCTTTCTCTTCTTTTTTTCTTCATCATGTCACTCTTGACAATTCCCAATGATAATGACACCCTTCTTTACATACACTGTTTCAAACAAAACTGCTGTGAATACCTAGTCAAGTCTTATAAATCTAATGTTTTTTTACAAGTTTTGACTGCTTAAACTGCAATAGCTCTCCTTATGGTTAACATGAGTGCGTAGCTTTCATATCACGACACCTTCATGTGCCATAAAAGTGAACTGCATCGCAGCAATAGCGGTGGCTATATTGTGTCATGAAATGTCCTTGATATTTTCTAGCAGTACAACGTTCAGTCGATCGATGATTGCAAGTATTGCGCAATTGCGGCAACACCTAAACCATTGGGAACAAATGACAGTAAGATGACATCCGGAGACTCGTACGCTTGTATGAATGCTGAAAGCCGTGAATGTCTTCAATGCATGCCTCACCATGTTCAATTAAGGCCTCAGCCTGCTTCTGTGAATGACTTCGTGTGTTCAAATTGTTACGTAGGTGTGACGCACTAGACTGCCTACACGGTGCCAGTTATTGCTCTTTGATTGATCAACTTTCTGGCTACTGGCAAATTGCAGGTGATCACAGAGATAACAAGAAAACGGCGTTTGTCACTCTAGACGGTCTCTACAAATAAAAAGCCATGCCTTTCGTTCTATGGAATGCCTTGGCCACCTTCAAACGCATGATGGACACTCTTTTACGTGGTTTTAAATGGTCTGAAAAAAAAAGACAGTCCTATAAGTTGGCGACCTGAGCAAGGTAAGGCATTTTCTACGCTTACGAGTCTCCTTGTGAATCCGCCTGTTCTAGATCATTTTGACCCATCTGTACACATTGAAGTTCGTATAGATGCGAGTGGCCACGGTATTGGTGTTACTTTGTCTCAGCGACAAGGAGAGCTCAATCGTGTGATCGCTTATGCTAGCCGCCTTCTGTCAGCCTCGCAGCGCAATTACTCGATCACAAAAAGAGAATGCCAAGCTTTTGTCTGGGCAATAGCCAAGTTTCGCCCATATTTGTTTGGACATCATTTCATCATAATAACAGACCATCATCTTTCTGTTGGCTCTCCTCACTAAAAGGTCCTACGGGATGCGTCAGCCACTGGGCTTAACGTCTCCAAGAATACACATTTTTGGTGTCCTACAAGTCTGAACGGCTATATAAGGACACCCAATGCCTCTCCCACTTTCCCGTTGACCCACCTGACACCGCCAAAATCGATTCAGACACCTGTGTTTTGTCGCTCAGCGATTTCATACACATCACCGCCGGGCAGCACCGCGACCCATTTTTGCGATCCCTTATATAACGCCTCGATTGAACACCACAAGATGGCGCCCTCCGTATGCTTGTTCTGCATGACTGTATTTTATCTCAGCACAGTATGACAATACATGGTTTTGAACTGCATCTCGCTGGTCCTCAGCATTTGCAACCAACTATACTCTCACAATTACACGATGCCCCCATCGCTGGCCATTTAGGTGTTTACCGAAGTTACGATCGTGTGCGCAGACGTTTCTTCTGGCCTAGCCTATACTGCTCGGTTCGGCGCTACGTCGCTTCCTGCGAACTCTGCCAATGCCGCAAAAAAACTCCTCTCTCTCCTGCTGGGTACCTTCAGCCCATACCTATCCCCAGCGAACCATTCTCGCGGGTTTTGCGAGCGAAATCCTCCCCTATAGAGAGGTCAGTATTCTTGAGCTTGAAGCAATTCTTCAAAATACTCCCTTTCTGTCTCGAGTCAAGAAGCTTCAGGATCACTGGTCGTGTCTTGTTTGGTGCATATCTGCCTAATCTATGAATTCTTTCAATATGAACCGGCTCCAGCTCAAGAACGCTTTCTATTATACCTTTGTTAACTGCTTGCTCCAGTTTATCGCTTGTTTCGTCTTTCATTTCTTCTAGGCCATAAATGATTAAGTTTGACCGACGGCTGCGGTTCTCAAGCTCCTCAACTCTTTGCTCAAGCGTTTTAATTGTACTATTCATGGCAAAAACCTGGCCGTTGCAGGCTTTAAGTTTTTCTTCTAGTGCGCCTAGAGCGTCCAGTTTATTTTCAATATCCGCTAGTCTCTGTTCCTTAATTTCCTTAATATCTGCGGAAATTACATTCAGTTGCTTGATGATTTGAGAGAGCTCAGGTCCGGGATTGGTCTCTACATCACCACCGAGCAACAACAGTTTTCTCACGAACAATGAGCATTCAAACAACAGATCACACAACCGGAGGCACGGCAGCACCAACAGGCATCGGTCACTAGAGCGGATGCATTTACCGAAACGTTTCCTTACCTGCACAAGGAATACGAAGTGGTTGGGGATCCGCATGGCCAAGGTGCTGCCGTGCCCTTTGGCCGCCGCGCTCCTGGGTGACGAATTTATAGGCTGATCCGCGAGGGGCGACCACGGGTGAGCGCATGCGCCGGAATCCGTGAGTTTTGACGAGTGCTGATGGCATTGATTATCCAGGGCGATCCTTGCAACTGTCTCTGGCACGTGGCTGTTCGTTGCATTCCGAGTGGCGTTAACCGAAAATGGCTTTCCGGTAGCGCTGGTACAGGGTGGGAACAGCAGGCCGAGTAGAAACTGCACAAGTAACCGACACTCACGGACATGTTATTCATGTACGTGTCTAAGGATTGGGACTGCATAATACCAATCGGGAAGTTTGCCTACAATTCGTTGCGTCACGACATTACTGGTTAGTCTTCGTTTTATCTGTTGTAAGGCCGTGACCCGCTCTTGCCTTTCGACTCACTTCTTCCTTTCGAAACAAACTCAACAACATACAGTAAAACGTCAATATTTTGAAGCGTACCAGACCGCGGGAATTCTTCAAACTCCACAGAGTCAAAAACGTGTCAAAGCCAGCAGCACAAAACATGCCAAAGTGACCTCCATGTTTTGCGGACTCGCCGTAGAGTGAACATTTTCAGATGAACTAGAAGACAGCTGCCCGCTGATGGTTCTGGTGCTAGGTCTCGCATATGCCATGCTGGAAAAGGTTACTAGCAAAACAATCACTTTGCGCAGTAACATAACGCTCTGAAGACGCTCCAGGGAGCCGAGAACCCGTTATGGCAGACCTCAATTGGTAAAGGATGATATGAATAACTGCTTTGTAAACACCGCCGCAGTAGCTGCAAGGGGCCGCACAATGAGCAAAGGAAAGCTGACTATTTGGACATGCGGCAGCAATGCCCACCTACCAGACTTTCCTTTTGACTTTTTGATCTGAACAGCATAGCCTACTTTGTAGGCTTTGTATGTGAAATAAACATGCGAGTGTCAGTCAGGGCCACCTGTTGCCATTATGGCGATGGTGGATCCTTTTTTCCCCTGTTGGGGCCACATACTACGTCATCTTATTATGAACTGGCAGCTGACCATTAACCTTTCGCATACTACCTGAATGCAACAAGTCTGTAAGAACGAACCCTCATTCTAAATGAAAGTAAATAATCTCAATCTAAGTTTAGTCTACAGAGAACGCTAATATGAGATCACAACTTGAGTCACGCGCAGCGCCGTAGTTGTCCGCCGCCGCCGGTGTCTCTAACCACTTCACACAAAATAGAAAAACAAAATCATGGCATATCCATGGAGTGACTGATGATGAGTGAGGTGATGCATCCGTCAGCCCGTCCGTGCTTTCGCACGTCCGCGCGACCATCCATGCGTCCATCCATGCGTCCATCCATCTGTCCGTCCTTCCATCCCTTCGTACGTCCGCGCGTCCTTCGATCTCTCCGTTGATCTTTTCGTGTGTCGGTCTGTTCGATCATACGTCTATCTAGTGAACACTCCAAGTACCACCATACCGCATCTCGCATCCCCTGTGGCACATACTAGCTCCGCGCGTCCTTCTATACGTTCGTTTGTCTGCTTGTCTTTCTGTGCGTCTGTACACGCGTCCGTCCTTTCGTCCATGTAGTGAACACTCCTAGTACCGCCATCTCCCATCCCCTATGGCCCATTCCTGCTCTAGAGCACATAATGTGCCACCGGTGGCTACGTACGACAACGGAGCATGAACAGGCTCACGCCTTAAGGAGCTTCGCCCCTGAAAAATACCTTGTATATATGGGACACAGTGGGGCTCACACCCCAGTCCGCTGCCTACCAACCCAGTATTCTACCACTGAGTCAACCTTGTGCTTGGGGCGTGTTCGCAAATTTCCCTTAGGCAAGCTCAATTTCAGTAAAGGAATTGCGTCAATATGAATAATAAATAACAGCGAAAAATTCCAGGCATCGCACTTTGCGAATAGCGTAGCTAGTGCGTTGTCCAATGCTCCAATCTATTACAAAAGCTTGTTCTTGATCGCCATCCAACTGCGGGACATATTCACTACGGCCATATTTCTTTAATATCATCAGCCACTGCATGAACAATAGGCGCTAAACTTCTTGTAATTGTTTTCCTCATACAACGCTTTTCAAAAGAATGACGGAGCATAGCGAATGCCAGTTTACTACCGAAAAATTATTACTGATAATACTGTACTGGGTACCCAAGTGTGTTTGCAAGTGTGCTTGCATTCAGAGAACGCTCCTAAAGGCCGCTCTTCTAGCTTTCACTGTGACTGTGCTGCACCTTTTTCGCAGGATTGGCATTTTTAATTTCTTAGACCACTATTATTGAGACCAGACAACAATACGCAAAAGTAAAATGAATTTTAGAAGTTCTATTTTTCTATATCCTAAAAACGAAAGTGAAATATAAATATGTGCTTTAGTGAGCACAAAAATATGAATAAATCTTTTTTTTGCAGTTTAAAATGGTAAATGTGCGGCGTTTTAATTTGAACCCTAATCAGCAGATTCCTTTGGTCTGTGCAACTGTTTTCGTTTAAGACTGAAACATTTTCCGACTTGTGCGAAGGCCTGCCATGTCCCCATTGTTAACTAGCAAAGGATTTATTGCTGTTATAGTTAAATTGTTAGCGCTATAGGTGAAGGTTGTAGTTTGCGCACTAGGAGGCATTTCGTATATAGAGAAAATAATGAGCCAAGAACTAATAGGCATTTGTAGGGCCCCACGTTTACACTGCACTGCATCCCTTGTTTCACACCATGCAGCAAGAATTTTCCACATCCATTAATAGACAGATCACTCCACTATGTACCGGTAACTTCTACTGCAGAAATATGCATTTCCACGTTAGCCAAAAATTGAGTATTCACGCAATGAACAGCCAGTTATTATGATCAAATTTCTAGCCAGCAATAAAACGGTAATACAGTTCATCGAAGATTCGACAGACCTTATCTTTGGAGCTCATACCCACTCGTGAACGTGCAGTAACATCAGAATTATAAGTTTATTGTGGTTGCGCTTGTACATACTCTCTCACCTGCTATTTTCCGTCACTGTCATGTCCCGATTACGTATATGTACTTGATATATTTTTATTTATTTATTTTATTCATTTGTGGAACACTGCAGGCCAAAAGGGCCCAAGCAGGAGGAGCACAAACACAAACACAACATCAGTACATGAGTGACACAGCTTCACGAAAATACATCTGTGTATGAGGAGAGCGAGTAGAAGAGAAACATCAAAACAAAGAAAGCACGCGATCAGTACATGAGTAACACAGCTTGACTAAAACACATCTGTGTGACAGAAGAGCGAGTAGAAGAGAAACATCAAGCAATATCGGGAGGGGGGGTCAAGATTCACAGAATTAAACATTGGGTTCCTCAAAATCGAAGGTTTGGAGGAAATCAGAAGGCAAGTTATTCCATTCTGTATCAGTTCTCAGAAAAAAGGAAAACTCAAATAAATCTGTCCGCGCAAAATACGGAGTTAAAGATCTGACATGAGAATGACGAGTTTGCCTTGTCAAAACTGGGGTACGTAATGTGATGGGTCTAGCCCAAGTTTATTGTTAATTAGTGATACCGAGCATTTTTTGACGGAGAAGCTGGCGCTGCGATTGTAGCGTCTGGAATTCGTTATCTCGCATTAGTTCAGTAACTGATGTACCACGACCATACTTCGAGTAAATAATACGCACTGCTCGTCTTTGAATCTTTTCGAGGGAATATATGATAGACTTAGTATGCGGATCCCATACAACACAAGCATGTTGAAGTTTTGAACGTAATAAAGTGTTATAAGCTAATAGTTTCACTCGCGACGGGGCGTCTCTGAGTTTGTGCCTTAAAAGACACAGTTTACGGAAAGCCGATGACGAAACATCAGCAATGTGTGCATTCCAGGACAACTTATTCGTTATCGTTATAACAAGGTATTTGTATTGACTGACTTCTTTTAAGGGTTGGCTTTTGGAGGAATAGGAAAACTGAAGTGGATTTTTCTTGTTAGAAATTCGAAGGCAAACAGATTTATCGAAATTGAGCACCATGCCCCATTTGTTACACTACAAAAGAATATTGTTAAGGGCAGTGTCGAGAGCGACCTCGTCATCTGGTGAGTGTACATCTGTGAAAATAATGCAGTCGTCTGCAAAAAGTCCTCTTTTAACCGGATAAGTAATAGCATTAACAATATCATTGCAATAAACTATAAACAGCAGCGGACCTAGAACACTACCCTGCGGCACGCCGGAATCTACTGGGAGATGAAGTGATGTCTGTCCACAGACGTCGACATACTATTTCCGGCCGTTCAGGTAAGCAGACACCCAGGATACTAGGTAGTTTGGAAGCACTATAGTCTGCAATTTCTCGATGAGCTTCTTATGGGGAACACGGTCGAAGGCTTTACTGAAATCCAAAAACAGGATATTGACCTGACCAGCTTTGTCTAAAATAGAAGCAATGTGATGAATAACTGAGACCAACTGGGTGACTGTGGAAAATCGGTTTCTAAATCCATGCAGAAAGGGAGATAAAATGTGGTTATCATCTAAGAAGCTGTTTATACGAGTGGCAATTATATGTTCTACCATTTTGCAACATGCGGAAGTCATAGAAATTGGACGGTAGTTTAGTATGCACTCTGGGTCCCCCTTTTTTACAAAGGGAAAAACACGTGCCGATTTCCAATCGATGGGTAAAGTTGCTGAACTTATTGAGGCTCGGAAGATCACAACAATGTACTTGGCCAATATTTCGGCATATCGCCGGAGAAATGCATTGGGTATGTTGTCTGGTCCAGGGGTTGATTCCAGGGGTTGATATAGGAAGGCATAAAATAAATAAATCAGTGGAAAATCATACAAAGCAACAAGCCGGAGACACGAAGCGGAGACCGCTCGCTCTACAGCTTGTTGCGCTTGCCAACGCAGCCATGCACCATGCTTGTGCAGGTGACATAACCGCGAGCTATACATATGCAGTATTTCCTGCACGCGGTACTCAGATTTCAGAGCAGCTTGATATCATTTCGTATTGCCATTGCTTCCACATTTTTATTCAAAATGAAAACATCATTCTAGTCGTGTAATAACGTGGCAGGCTGCTATGCTTCCCAGAATGCATAAAAAACAGTGAGAGAAAAATAGCTACAGGAAGAAAAAAGCGCAACTCCGGCAGTCCTATTATGAAAGAGCGCATATCACGTGTATCCCTATGCACATGTCGCGTCCACTAGTTCGTGGGGAGTTTTAACTTTGTTGAAGTAAGTGCACCATACTCATTCTCGTTATATATTCGTATCGAATTGCTTTTGGTACTTTTTTTATCTGTTTTGCTTATTTTAGGATAGGACTACCAGCGTAGAATTCAAACTAGCCCGACCTTTTGTATATATTGCTCAAGTCACCAGTTCCAGAACTTTGCCACGTTCGAATTTTTATATTGTTATGAATCGTGCATAACAATATTTTTTCAATGTCTGATTCAACTACATATGATTAACTCAATTATTCTAAAACATTAATTTTGATTCTCAGTGGTCACTTGCTCGCTAGCTTGCGAGAGAAGGGCGCGATCAACATCTCGAAATCGAAACGTCTTGTTTGCACTGCTTTGAAGCCCTTCGCGTCGTTCCGAACAACCTCTATAGACTTCAGCTGGCAGTGGTAGGAAAGTAGGTGCACAACGAGGTGACAAGCAGCCTCAGCGATGCAGTCCACACAGTAAAATTTGCCTCTTATATACGTTATCGACAAGCTTCATGAGCTCCGGCTTCACAGTGACGCTGCCTCACGCAACACCTTTTTCGTAAGGCCAGGCCAGTATATCTTTTTAAAGACAATTCGTGTGCGCTGCCCTTTCCTGCTTCATAAGATAATATGGCGCGTTATTCATGAACATAACACTGCCAGGTTGTGGTAGCGGAAGCAGCTTCTCGGCTTTGCCTTTGTAGTTTAGAAGACAAATAGACAAACCATACCGACGGGGTTCGTACGTAGACTGCAAAGCGCTGTTTATTTACATCCGACTACGCTTACAATAAGCGTTGACCCACGTTTCGTCCGTGACAAGAACAGGTCTACCCTGTTGTCGCACTTACAATAATTAGTGCAGTTACCGGCAGTGACTCTAGACAATGTGCGTCACTAATATTAAGAAGGCGTTCCGAGAGAATTTCTTGTACTTGGAGCCAAGCTTTTTTCATAATCCTCTGCATCGTCGTCGTCGTGGACATGGTTGGTAGCATCTCGCCTTCTTTAAAACACTGCAACAACTTGGCGATAGTTGGATTTTGCCTTTCTTCAAAAAAGCCATGCACCTCTCTTGGCAAGACGCTGCGCTGAAAATCGTCCAGCTTTTACATTCCATTCCAGCCTTTCCAACAAGGAAGCTTTATTGGTGCCATGTCTTTGCTGGTGTCCACCTTCTTTGTCTTTGCTGGTGTCCAACAATAGAGCGTTCAATTGCTCACCTGGGTTAGGTTTTCGTTCGACTTGATAAGTGCATGCGGACACTTACCCCACACTCAACGCGAATCCGGTTAGAATATTTGAAGCTATCTGCTTGGCCAGCTGGGGGAAACGATGCACACTCTGAAATTATCTCACTGGACGCACAGCTTGTGAGGCATCGTTCACAGAAACAACCAACTCGGGTGACGCCATGTTCTCATGAGGCACCGCATCACCACTTCAAAACAAGCCTCCGCAGAGCTACATCTATACAAGATTTCTCTATCAAATTCACTAATAATTTGAAGCACTATTTACACTTTGGAAAATCCAACCCTAACAATCTTTTCAAGCTTTGTGAGTGTAGCTAGCAGAAGATAACTGAATAGCTGGAATAAAATATCTCGGACAGTATTTGATGTGCCCACACAGCTCTTATTGGATGAAAGATCTCTACCATTGGCCGCACTGCCAACAGCTTGTCAAACAAGTCATAGTTGTAAGCGTGACTCAGCCCCTGTAGTGAAATAGGATTGAGGGTACAAAAGATAAGGAGAGAGGAGAAATGGCTTGCGTAACCGACAACGCGAAGGACGGCTTCTGCCGCTCGTTGTCCAGTCCACTGTCCGCAAGCCAGCCAAGAACCGGCTTGAAGACCTCAGTGCGGTGCCGTGCGAAGAAGTTGAAGTACCTCTCACTCTATAGTCGCCAGATGCCACTGCGAAGCAGGACGTGCAGAGGGTCGACCCATGGGCCACAGTTTAAAATAAAAAAACAGCATCGACTGAAACGGTGTTGACCATTTTCAGCGCGTTCCCCAAACACAACCACATAACAACTATGACAGTTGTTACTTTACACTTGTCCTCTGTATTTTGATGCGTTCTTTTAAAGCGCCCATCTTTGTACTGTAACGCCGTACGAAGAGCATCAAACTATTTGTAGTTCTTTTTCTAACATTTTGATATCTTTCTATTGCATTTATTGGTTTGTCCTGGCAGCAAAACTGATTTTTTACTGGGTATATCGGAGTACTTTCGCACGATAGAAAGAAGTGCAAGCAAATGTTTAAGCTCTCAATTTAGTGCACGACACTTTTGCTGGAGCAGCCTATAAAAAACGCTTTATTTTGGGGGAGCGTTACAAACTCTAAAAAAAGAAAAACTGGGGCAGCTGCGCACTCCTGTTGTAAAGACAGTAAAGAGCAAAGCTAATGTCATTGCCTGTAGCATGCTCGCAGCTACCAATTGGCCTTCGCTTAGGTACTATGTGGCATCCTGCATCTTGTTTTCCCTTTTTCTCACGCCCACACCACTGCTCATCACCCTCAAGTCCCTTTACCATTCCTATGTTATACAAGGTCATGCTTTGTTTTACCCACTCCTGTCATCCCTTTCATCTAATTTTTTCTCATCCTAATATCAGTTTTCTTCGTCATCGGTTTTCGTTCTCAAAGATCGCTGTCTTTAGTACACAAGACTGTATGCTAAATCCACGATCTTCATATTTCGATCTTCTTTACCTTCACACCTCTTCTCCTCCCTTTCATTACGGTTTACCGCACCATTATGCATTTACTTTCCTCCAGCTCTGCTAAAGCTGGAATGCCTAGCTATGCTTTACTTCCCTCTTCGGCAGGCCTTCTTCTCGCCCGCTTCGCCAGTTTCTCGGGGTTGACAAACAGTGCTACTCCAAGCCTACAGTGCTCTTCTACAAAAAAGTTCATTTGTCTACTTTATTGAGAGAGGAATTACAAGTGCCCTCAAAAGTTTTAACCGATGCCAGTAGCGTCACCGTCGTTATCCATAAAAAGTCGAATTCTATAACACCACCCCGCACACTGCATACTTCACCCTTCAGTAACAACTTCCAAGCATTGACGACGAACGGGAAGAGCTTACGAGGAAAAGGTCGCATACAGCAGCAAATATGTGTTCGTATTATACAGTAAATGTACGAAAATGATAGCTAAATATAGTCAACACGACATTAGAGCTCAAAATAAAGAAACAAGTTGTATGTCGTACAGACTACTCAACAATAGATAACATTCACACTATCAATCAAGACATCGAGAAAGCCCAAAACAAAACTAACCCTTACACCTGATCTTCATAGATTACGAGAAAGGATTGCATGTGGTAGAGATATCAGCACTCATGTTGAAACTTTGGAATCAGGGCGTCCATGAAGCACTTATACACCCTGAAATAAATCCACATCGGATGCATAACGAACCATGACGGCGAAGTAACGAGAAGAATACGGAGGGAATGTAGTACATTCGGCAAGCATTTCATACATAAATGAAAGTATGCCTCTATCTCTCAGAAGGAAGGAATAATGGCTGCATCTTATCAGCACTTAGCTGCGGCGTGGAAACATTGATACTTACAGAGAGGGGTCAACTTAAATTGAAGCTTAGGCAGCAAGCGAAAGAAAGGAAAATAATAGTTCTTACCTCTAGAGACACGAAATGAGCAGTCTTTGCCAGGGATCAAAGGGAAATGGTAAGTATTATAGTTTAATTCAAGAAAACTTCACATGGAACGGCCACGGAGCGGCTCGGAAGGATAACCACTGGTCACTAATGGTAACTGACTGAATTCTAAGCGAAGAGAAACGCGCACAAGTTTACAGAGAAAACTTGGCCCCAGAAAGCACAGGACCAGATTGATGAGCAGAACATGGAAGAATCTTGGAGTTTGCAGAGGGCGTAGTCAGAATGATGATGATGACGGTCGTTTGTATATGGACTAGTAGAAGACTTATGTGTACACGACATCACTTGAGCAAACTGTTCACAACACAAATTGTGCTTAATATAAAGATAAGTCCAAAAGACAATGCACCCTTCTTTTTCTTCTGACGATTCTCAAGGGCTATTCAAGCAATACGTAACCATTATAGAGTATTTTCACCGCTAAAGCCCAGAAATGAGTTTTCTTCTATCCCCTTGCAGGTACAGCGCCGAAGCCCTCGAGCGAATCAGCAAAAACTTGTCACTGCAGCAAGAGGTCACACATCTGCTACTAGTGAGTGAAGCGGCCGCCGCAGCTTTAACGCGAACTGAGCTAAAGGCCATGCAGTCCTTAGACGGGTTCACGCGAGCGGCCGGCGTTGTCAAAGATGGCGTGTCCTGCGAAAGGCGTGAGGACGGCAACATACAGTTGGAAGATATCAACGAAGATTGCTGGAGTCTGATCATCTTTCATCTCAAGCTAGAAGACGTGACAGAACCCGCAGCTACAGCACTCACCGAAGATTTGTGGCACCTCATCATCGCATCAGCTTTAGTGACGAACAAAAAAACGCATGCTAAGACGGCTTTCTCTAAAATGACGCCTATTTTAAGCTGAAGCAGAATCGCTTTTCCGTATTTAGGCAACAGATAACGTGCCAATAGCGGATAATATTGGTGCGACTGCGAAAGTCACTTGTACCTGTGTTTGCTGTTTGCTTCTCCGACACTCTACTTTACATTGTTAGCCCACATATATTATTAATAAAATAACAATTTCGCTATGCAAATTGTTCTAGTGATAACGGGGTATTCGATAATTGTGCCCTAAAGTCGAGACGTGAACAAGGGATGCAGACTGTATGGCTAAGATGAAACTTTATTTGGCCAAACTTGTCGCCCGAAATCAGAAACTCAGATTGCAGCGATACACTCTGGTACAGATAGTCGTAAACACAACGGCGGCTGGCTGATGCACTGAAAAGCGGTGAAGCGCATCGGCATTTATGCATGTGATGTCGAACAGTCCAACGTTATTGCTAGCAGCCATGTAAGTTCCAGAATAATTTGTTACATTAGCGGTGCACACGTAATCTTAACGAAATCAACTACTACAGTCCCAAAACTTCTAGATCACTTTGGCACGTTTCGTACCTAACATTAAATACAGTGTAACGGGGCAGCAACAAAATTTCAGGAAGGATTGTTGCAAAAGTATTTTATGAGATTGTTGTCTATGTCGGTAAATAAAAAATAGGGCAGTAAATAGAGGCAAGTTTAATGTTTCATATGATCAGTTACAAAAAAGGTTCTTATGATCGTGCACACCGACAGACCCTAAACAGGGTCCAACCACTTCGACACTATTACATACCTAATCATTAACAAGGAAAGTACTGAGAATACTAGGGCTTGATTACCACAGTGCACATTCCGTACACAAAAAGAGTGCATAAGTTACCCAAGATACCTTACAGGGTATTTTCCTGCAGATTGTGGCTATTGTATGCAGGAGGTTTCTATTCACGCTTATAAAATTCAGTCCTTGTTTTAAGGAAACAACAGAGCACTGCAGTTTAGAATATCCTCCAAAGAAGAATGAAAATGAAAATACCAAGTAAAAATCATGTGACCTCCGCAGCATGTAACTGGCTGCTTTGTTCTCACAGAATCGTGATCCTCCAGAGCACAATGCCATGTACTTGCGAACATAGTGAAAAAACGTTGCTGTGGTAAGAACGTTCTCTGTGCTCATTGTAGCTCTACACGAAAATGGCGCAACTGTTCAAAAGCAGTATTACAATTTCATTCAGGAACTATGTGTGGCATACTGCCTTACGCGGATTACAATATGCGTGGCTCTTTTCTAAATCATCATCATCAACAGCAGCACCACCAGCATTAGCCTGATGAGACGCACTGAAGCACAATTAGAGCCAACATCACCCGCCCTTCACATGGTAGTGTCATTGCTGCTGCCTGTGGTCAGCCAATCTGTCCCTTACCCCTCCGGGCCGTCGGCTTCCTTTGGAATCCAGTGAGTTACGTCTATGATCAGTGGTCATCTTGCCTACCCAATACGTGTCCAGTCCAACTCTAATTTTCGGGTTTGTTTTCTGCTAAGGTTCACAGACCATCAATTTGTTTTTGGACCACCTCTGCTGTCTTTTTTTTCTTATAGTCGACCTATGAATTTTGTTGTGAATATGCGGTGCATCGAAGCGGTTTATAATACAGTTATATTAACAACACAGTTTGTGGACACATTTGTGTGACTAAAAGCAAAATTTTGGGTGCTCAATACTCCGACTACAATAAGGGCACTTGGCAAAACATCATTATATCTTCTGTGGTTAGCGTGCAAAAAAGCAGCTGGTTGCTACGCTTTGTGTCATGACAGCGGTTAAAAGACAAGGAAAAACTGTTGGAGGGAAGGAACTTGCAGGCGGCTCAGGGAAGTTTTCACGTCAAGGAAATAATTCTGTCTCAAAGGTCGTTAGAAATGCCTAGCCTATGCAGGCTAACTTCATTGCAGCAAATAGAGCTTTCAGCCTGGAAATTGTATATATTATGTCGCGCAATAGGAATTTCCCTTTTCGATGTGATCTCTCTGATGGATGAATTGATTTCTATATAAACACAATCTATATTATGCCTCATTTTCGACTTCAAGTGTAGAAGGCGTGTAAGGCATCCGGATAGTATCACAGCGTTTTTTTTTTCATTTGTTTAGGATGCTTTACTTTACGGTGGACACCTCAAAAACTTGAAGGACTTTTGAGTTGTGCGTTCAAGAGTACAACGCAATGGCGCAACATGTCCCATGCTCATTGCTTTTTCAAATCTTAGCGTAGTTTCAGTCTGGCCTGGGCACAAACACTCAAAATCAGTCTTCCTGACCAGATATATTTCAATTCGTGGCTTGAAGGCGTTAAATATAAACATTAGGATATATTTACAACTCTCTTAGCAATGCATTTTGAAATTTTTGGTAGGTACAATTGGCATGGAGATGAAGAGGAAAGAGAAGTTACACTGGCGCGAGCTAATCTGTATCACTGGAGACTACCTAAATGCCTGACTTAGCACACTTGATGATCCTGCCGCCCGGTTCTTGGCCAACCCCCCTTTTTGGGCGAGTGTCAGCAAAGCTGAAGGTTCATGATCATCATCATCACCATCAGCTGTTCGCTTAACCGGGTGTGAATATTGACACGTGTATATATGAAAAAGAACAACGATAGCAATGTTTTGTAGATTCCAGCTAGTGGGTTGGGCGGTTTTTGAGACGACAACTAAGCAGGCATCTTGCTGTACAGCTGACCCTGAACACGCTCTTTTTGCTGTCATAAGCTGCTGTAATTCTTTGTTCGCGTTGCACGGGGACACTGGTGGAGGTGCTGGGCCGTGACACTGCCCAATGCTTCACACCCCTAGTGGGAGCCGTTCATACAGCCCAGACGTGCCCATTGCAACCCCTGTTCATCGATTCAGCCGTCGGCTACGAGGTCTTCATCCCGAGTTCAACCCCTCGCAGAAGCCCTCTACAAGACATCTAGAAACGGTTAACACCAGCCCCCAGCCTGTACTTCTCGGCACCGGCCCTCCTGCTTTATCTCAGGTAATGTCTTTTCAATCGCTGGAGCCTGAACGCTTTGTTGGCGGCGCACACGAAGGCGTAGAAGACTGGTTAGATCACTAATACCGTGTTGTATATATCAACCAGTGGTCTGCTCGCGAAAAGCTCTCCCGGGCCTACTTCTCATTTCATGACAGCACTCGCACTTCGTGCGAGAACGGAGAAGGCAGCCTGTCCACATGAACCGACTTTCCCCAGCGGATGGTTGAAATTTTCGCCAATGTCGACAGCCGTGACTGTGCCCACCAACTACTAGAGCTAAGGGTCCAAAAAACCCAATGAAATGACCGCCATGTTCACCGAAGACGTGGCACGTTTATTTCGGAGGGCTGACCCGCAGACGACTGAAGTTTGGAAATTGTGCTACCTCATGCGTGGCGTCAAAGCGCAGCTGTTCGCTGGACTTCTGGCCAACCCGTCAAGCACAGAAGGAAACTTCATGAAAGAAGCGTCGGCTATCCAGCGGGCGCTTCACCAATGCTGCCTACAATATGACCGCTCATGCAGCAGCCCCCAAATTCATGCCGCCGCGGTGACGTTTGACAATCATAGCTCTTTGCGTGTCATGATCAGAGAGATTGTTCGTGAAGAACTGCAGAGATTGCGGACGCCGGTAGTGGTACACCCATGGCATCTGTCGCTCAAGTCGTCCGCGACGAAATCCACCTAGCATTCTCGACAGCTGATTCTGCCCCCAAGCAACGTCCCATGACGTGCGCCGCCGCCCTTCGAAGACCCCCCCCCCCCTTTCTGCCTTCATACTACAAACCACCTGCAATCGTTCCTTGGTCACCACCACACAGGGAGACTTCGTGGCGCCCACCCACCCAGCCTCCATACGACCAGTCGTCTTCTGGCCTGCCATGGTCGTTGTCACGTGAGGAGCCATCACGGCATCCACAGCTTCGCCGAACAAACACCTGGCGCACTGTCGACAGGCATCCACTCTGTCTCAACTGTGGAGGTGTGGGCCACATAGGCCGCTATTGATGGTACCACGTCGATCTGTTTCGCCCTCTCAGGCCACGGTTTGACAGTCAACATGCCAACGACTACCTATCCTGTCATGGCGAAGTCGGTTATCAAGAACCTCTTGTCTCTGGTCCTTCGACCCCCCTTCGACGGCCACCGTAACATCCATGACGAGATAATAACTGACTACCAGCCGGGCTTCCGACATCGACCACGCTCTTCTTCTCCTGCCGTCACCTTCATTGCAGCGCCGCACTTTTGCCGATACCAGAGGAGCGAGGTCACCGAGCAACACCGGGAAAACTGAACGCCGCAACCTTGGGGGTAAGGTTGCAGGCTGTCAACACGAAGAAAAAAAGCCTCCAATACTCCCACCTCAGAACGCTGTAAAGCTGACAAGACGTGATACCGACGAAACTGTGACCCCAGACCTTACCGTTCTTGTGCATGGACAGCCAGTGCGAGCTTTAGTTAACACCGGCGCCGACTTCTTTATTATTATTGATGACCCTGCCGTACGCCTCAAGAAAGTAAAGACAGCATAGACAGGCCCTCACCCAAGGACGGCAGGCAGCCAATAACTGATGCCTGTTGGAATGTGCACAGCAAGGCTCCACATCGGTGGCTCTTTCGTGGCGACGTTCGGCGTTCTCGCTTCATGCTGTAAAGACCTGATTATCGGATTAGAGAGAACATGGCGCTGTCATCAACGTCCCTGACAGTGCCATTACGTTTCGCAACAACAGCCCTGCTTTAGTCGATTGCTGAGAGCCGAGACATAACACTTCACGTCTGGCGGATGACGACGTGGTCGTCCCACCACACTTATTACGGTGGCCGGAGATGAGCCGTATGACGGTGACAGTATTTCCGACCAAATAATTTCGCTGATTTTTAGCCACAGTATTTCAGTTGCTCGTGGTTTGCCACTGTCATTGCGGGACGCACAAACTTGCTGCTCACTAGCTACAGTGCTGAGCGCCGAAACCGCCCGAAGGGTACAGCCATCGCTTACTTTGACAATACTGCAGATATCCAAGGCAGTTTATCGGCACTAGACGAAGCACCTCAAGAATAATCAGTACCTAATTTTGGCGTGGGTACAATGTTATCAAGGGACGAGCGAACGAGAGTTCTTAAGCTGCTAGCTGAATTCCAGGCCAACTTTTCATCGACATCACGGGTCAGTCGAACGCCGCTAACGAAGCATCGAATAACTGCTGACGACGCAGCAAGGCTTATACACCAGAATCCTTCTCCTGTGGCTCCAAAGGAACGGGAAGTGATACAGCAACAAGTCGCTAAAATGCTTGAAGGATATGTGATTCAGCCAGCACAGAGCCCGTGGGAATCTTCTGTAGTACTAGTTAAAGAAAGATCGGTAGCGTGCGTTTTTGCGTGGACTGCAGGAAGCTGAACCAAGTGACTAACAAGGGTGTGTATCCGCTTCCACGTATTGATGACTCCCTCGATAGGCTTCGAAACGCCCGCTACCTTTTTTCACTGGACCTCACAAGCGGATATAGGCAGATAGAGGTAGACCCAAGAGATCAGGAAAAAAAACACTTTTTTGACGCCGGATGGTTTATATGAATTTAAATTTCTGCCCTTCGGTCGGTGCTCAGCACCCGCTACTTTGCAAAGGCTCATGGGCACTTTACCTTCAGCTTTAAAATGGAAGAACTGTTTAGTTTATCTAGACGAAGACATAGTGTTTTCCCAACTTTTGACGAGAATCTCAAAAGGCTAGAAGTGTTTTACGAGCCATACAATGATACCAGAGAAATGTGACTTCTTTTTTAAAGAACTGCTGTTTCTTGGTCATGTCGTCAGCTGCACTAGCGTTCCCAGTACCGTCTGATAAGAAAGCTGTCAGGCGCCTTCTGGGCCTATGCGCCTACTATTCTTTATTCTTTATTCTTTATTCAGTGAGTACCCCGCTTTGCTCAAAAAGGCGTTACAGCAGGGGGGTTACAGACTGGAATAAAACAATTCTTCGTTTATACAGCACACTTGCTCGTCTTGCAGCTGGTTCCAATCTCTAATGGTCATCACAAAAAAGGAATTATAAAACATGGTCGTTCTTGCTCGATACTCTTTCACTTTGCGTCGGTGGTCATGTCGACTAGATATGTAGCTGGGTTCACTGAAATAGTTATGACGGTCAATCCCAGTCCGCCCATGAAAAACAGAAAAGAAAAACTTCAAACGCAGTTTTTTCCTGCGTAAAGAAAGCAATTCCCAACCCAATTCAGCTTTCATAGCACTGCAGCTGTCTCTCCGCTCGTACCGCCCTAAAACAAACCGCGCAGCTCTGTTTTGTATTTTTTCAAGCTTATCAATCAAGTTCGCCTGCATTGGGTCCCACACAGGACATGCGTATTCCAAAATCGGTCTAATACATGTGAGATAGGCCGTATTTTTTAATGTTCGGGGTGCCAATCTTAGGTTCCTCTGAATGAAATTTAGAGCCCTTGCCGCTTTGCTAACAACGTGATCAACATTGGCATTCCATGAGCAATCATGCGACAAAACAACGCCAAGATATTTGCATGTTGGTTCGGTAATAACAATATGCGTATCTATGGTGTACGCCGTTACTATTGGTTTCTTTTTTTTTGGAAACTCGCATATGAACGCACTTTTTGGGGTTTAGCGTCATTTGCCACTTCTGGCACCACTGTACAATACAATCCAAATCGTTCTGCAAATAAGCACAGTCACCTTTGTTCTGAACCTGTCGATATAACACACAATCGTCGGCAAATAAACGCATGCGCGACGAAATACCCACAGAAATATCATTTACAAAAATAAGAAATAAGAGAGGCCCAAGGACAGAGCCTTGGGGCACGCCTGATGTAACGTTAACATAGGATGAACACTTCCCATTTAAAAGAACGCATTGACGCCTGTTCAGCAAGTAATTGGTTATCCAGATGAACACATTTGGGTCGAAATTTAGAGTCTGTAATTTAGCCAGGAGAAGGGAGTGTGACACGGTGTCAAAGGCCTTTCGAAAATCTAAAAACACGCAATCTGTTTGTCCCCCTTCATCAACGTTGGAAGCCAGCTCGTGAAAGAACTCTACAAGTTGCGTCGTACAAGAAAAACCTTTACGAAAACCGTGCTGCTCATTTATTAATACATTATTAGCAGTAAGATGGGTCAATATGTGCTTGGATAAAATGTGCTCGAAAATTTTGCATGCCACTGACGTCAATGAAATAGGTCGGTAATTTGTTACATCTTTTTTTGAGCCACCCTTATGAACCGGAACAACATGAGAAATTTTCCAATCTTCGGGTAGAGTTCCCGTTGAAAGGGATTTTGAATAAATTATATAGAGGTAAAGAGAAATTGGCAGTGCACATCGCTTTAGAATACGAGGAGAGATGCCATCAGGACCAACTGCTTTGGATTCATCTTGGTTTTCTAGAAGAGAACATATGCCACGGACACTCAGTTCTACCGGTGGCATCAGCGGAATCGTGGTTGGGTGTGGTTTTGAAGGAACGTCAAGCTTGGGCAAGAACACAGACTGGAAATATTTGTTTGAACAGGTAGCTTTTGCTTCCTCATCAACCACAACCATATTATTAAAGCTTAGTTCAGCCACTCCAACATGATCAGACCCACACTCTTTGATATAATGCCAGAAACACTTAGAATTAGTTTTCATTTTATTGCTGAGCCCTTCGAAATATTTTGTTTTTGCGCTTTCCACACATGATTTATACTGCTCCGTTAATGCTTGTAATTCTTTCACGTGGTCACTGCTTCCAGATTTCTTTAATTTACCAAAAACCCGTCGCCTTTTCCGGATTAATCTCAAAATACCGGACGTCATCCATGGCTTCTTGCGTTTACGAAGCTCTCCGGCTTGTTTCGCAGGTATATACTTATCTACGAGTGCTAACAACTTGTCCTTAAAGCTAAGCCATAAATCATTCATACTGTAGTGTTCAGATAGGCATTCAAACACGGGCAAATAATCTTCTAGCTTTTCAACTATTCTTGTGTAGTCACCCCTACTGAACAGAAAAACCTTTCTTGCCGCACTATTTGAGGTGTTTTTACATTCTTTTTTAATTTCTGCAACAACAGCCATGTGGTCGCTGATTCCTGGAATAACATTGACATTATTCACCAAACTGGGTGAATTTGAGAACACAAGGTCAAGAAGGTTATTATTTCTAGTTGGGCAAGTAACAAACTGGGTAAGGCCGTAGTTGTCTATTATATTTTTCATTTCTATGTTTGTGCGGCACCCAGTGCCTCTTACGCATATTCCATCATGCCATTCTAAGTCTGGCAAATTAAAGTCTCCAGCAAGAAGGAATGTTCGGTTTGAAACTTCCGAGATAATCTCATTTAACGACTGAAGTGTTTTGTAGTCCGAGTTTGGGGGTCGATAAAATGCACCTACAGCGAATGAAGAATTATCATCTAGGGTAATCGTGCACCAAACAGATTCAATATCGCACTGAATGTCGAGGGCAGCAGATTTCAAAGAACTTCGCACAAGTAAGAATACACCGCCCCCATGGCTTGGTCTATCTTTGCGGTACGCGACAAAGTCACTTGGAAATACTTCACAGTCGCTGATATCACGGTGCAGCCACGATTCCGTTCCGATAACTACGTCAGCTTTAACAGACTCGATAAGCCCCGCCAATTCGTCCGTCTTTTTCGTTATGCTTCTACAATTTATTAAAACAGCGACAAAGCTGTGTCGGGCGTGTTTTTTTTCAAGTGCGCGTCATTTTTTTCGCAATGGAACGACTTCCTTCTTCTCGTCATCCCATACGTACGTTTTTCCATCAAGGGAAAGCCTCTCAAAGTTCAGTCTTACTTTTGTGCTCTCACTTTTGTGGGCTTTACCGTATTCCCATAACCGCTTTCGCACTTCCCGAGTAGCTGGCGCAAAATCCTGATCAATGCTGAAACCTGACCCCTTCAATTTTTTTGCGTTGGACAAAATTTCTTGCCTTTCTTTGTACGAAGCGAAATTTGCGATGATAGGTCGCTTTTTTTGTTCACGGTATACACCAATGCGATGTGCCCTTTCTAACGATGCCACCTCGATTCCAAGCTTGTCACCAACGATTTTTTTTATCAATTCCTGGGATTCGTCCCATGTTTCTTTTTTATTGTCATCTACCCCATAAAATTGCCGCAATTGCCGGTTTCTCGCCGACTTCGCGCAGATTGCGTCGCCATTAACTCGCCTCAATAGAGACGACGCCGCCATTGAGTGGAACCACGAATAGCAAGCAGCGTTTAATGACCTCCGCCAACGTCTCCCAACGCCCCCAGTGCTTGCCCACTTCGACGAGCAAGCGCCAAAAATGCTTCACACTGACGCAGGCAATGTAGGCCTCGAAGCTGTGCTTGTGCAGTGGCAAGAAGGATCGCCTTCGCAAGCAGGTTGCTAACTCGCTTTGAGGCCAATTATTGAACAACTGAGAAAGAATTCCTCGCAATGGTCTGGGCTGTTATGCAATTTCGCCCGTATTTGTATTGCCACTCCTTCAGATGTATTAGTGACCATCATTCACTCTGTTGGCTGACTAATTAAAGAGATCTAACCGGCCAATCAGCGCGGTGGTTTCTGGAGTTACAAGAGTTCAATATGACGGTCATACACAAGTCTGGGAAGTGACTTACGGACGCCGACTGCCTGTCTCGATCACTAGTACAGTCAGCCTCTCTTTCTGACGACGACAATGTGGCTTTCCTTGGTGTTCTCGACGCGTCCACAATTGCCCAACAACAACGAGGTGACCCTGAATTGCTTGATTTAAGTAATAACGTGGACGGACGTTCTTCGAGGGCACCCCGAGTCTTTGCTATAGCATTATCATCATTTTGTTTACGCAATGGTGTCCTCTACAAAAGAAACTTTTCATCCATCAGAGCTCCCAGTTTGCTCGTTACTCCTGCACCCCAGTGCTTCAAGCATGTCACAACGAGGCAACGTCTGACCATTAGGCTACACTCGCACATTGGCAAGAGTCCAGCAGGGATACTACTGGCAACAGCTCACAACAGCCGTCAAGCACCGCATTCACACTTACCTCGATTTTGCTAGGGACGCAAGTCACCTCTAAAGGCACGCGCTGGTCAGCTGCAAACAGATCAGGCTCCACGTACACCATTCGACCAGATAGAAATGGATATTTTGCGACTCCTTCCTACTTCTACTGCAGACCATCGCTGGTTCATAGACGCAGCAGACTACCTAACCAGGTATGCCGAAACAAAGGCTATCCAAAAGAGCTCCACAGCAGAATCGGTGAGATTTTTCATAGATATATTTGTGCTACGTCACAGTGCCCCGACTATCGTGACAAGAGACCGTGGAACAGCATTTACGACAGATCTTTTAAATCAGCTATTGATGCTAAGGGGAACGACTCACCGTAACACCACTGCGTACCACCCGCAAACGAAAGGATAACTAGAGCGCCTCAACAAGACGACTGAAGACGTGCTGTTGATGTACGTGGATATCCACCATAAAAATTGGGATGAAAGTTTACCCTATATCACGTTACAATACAATACGGCTAAACAAGAAACGACTCGCATGACTCCATTCAACTTGGTTCATGGACGGGAGGTACAGACAATGCTGCATGCGATGTTGCCACATGAATGGGACGCCACCTACACAGGCGCTGACGTGTTCGCTGAACGCGCGGAAGAAGCTAGGCAGCTCGCCCACTTACGCATCCGCCAGCTACAAGACTACCACGCAGGCCGCTACAAAGCTCGCCATAGAACACTAACGTACAAAATCAGTGACAGATTGTGGGTTAAGACACCCTTACGAAAACGAGGACTCTCCGAGAAGCTGCTAAGGCGATATTTCGGGCAATATCGAGTATCGCGACAGCTAAGTGACGTCACCTACAAGGTCGTCCCCGACAGTCTCCACTGCCCGAGGTGTCGCCAATACCAGCCTGAACTTGTGCATGTAGTGCGTAAGAAGCCATATGTGAACAACTAACTGCACGTTAAAAAATACGGTGGGTCTGAATCAGCATCCGGGTGATGGTCCTATAAGGAGAGGCAAGTGTGTATATGAAAAAGAACGACGATAGGATTGTTTTGTAGATTCCAGCTAGTGGGACAGGAGGTTTTCGAGATGACAACGAAGCAGGCATCTTGCTGTGTAGCAGATTCTGGACACGCTCTTTTGGCTGCCGTTAGCTGCTGTCATCCTTTGTTCTCGTTGCACTCCGACAATATATTTGTGTCTACACTTCCGAATCAGTCTCCTTCTCGTAAAAAATATTTCTCAAGAAGTACTGTGGTTAGGGCTAGCTGGGGCATAGTACTCACTTAGAAAGGGCAAAACGAACACACGTGGAAAAGAAAGACAGCCGAGACAAAAGCACTCTTCGTCTCTACTGTTTAATTTCCCGTGTTCTTGCGCTGCCCTTTCCAAGTGACAAATCTTTTCATAAACATTAAAAAACAATTTGGAAATTCAGATGGAGCAATACGTGTACTGGAGTGTTTAACGTTTTTTCGATGTGTGAATACAGTTAAAGACATTTACCAACACAATCACTATGAACAAGAAGAAAAATCTGCACTAGTTGGGGATAGTTCATTTTCGATAACTCACAGCGCAAGAAGGACGCAGACGAAGTATAAAACAACACGAGCGCTGACTATCACCTAAATATTTAATAAATGAAGGCACGACTGTATACACAAGTTAGCCCGCTTCAACAGAGCAACTACGCATGTGCAGCAAAGCCATTCACGTGATAGCACTTTTTCGGGACAGATGGAGCATCCATGTGCGTCAAAAAACAAAAAAAACTATCTGATAACAGGTCAAATAACAAAAAACGGACTTGTGAAGCACCCTAAGAAAGTTGGCACTTTAGAAATTGCAGTATCTTTTCGCTAAGGGCAACAGACGGCAACAACAGGCAAAGCCAGCGTGGAGTGGCTACAAGCTGGCCGTAAAGGCAGGTCAGCCAAAGAAGACAAGTCAGCAGAAGAAAGAGCTACACAACCTCTGAAGCCAGACGCCGAGTCTACAACCTCAGTTTCAACACAGCACTAAGATGCGGTCATTCTCTACTGATGACTTCAAAATTGTATTCTGCCTGCAACCAGAACCAAATCTTTAAAGCGAACACGCATCGAGGTTACTTATGCCATCGGAAGATTCAGTGGCTTGGCCCTAAGGACTTCTCTAACCATGAGCTAGTGCAGGTACAGAAAGTAGAGAATGTGATCATCGCAAGCACAGCAACTACTGAAAGAGCTTCCAAACTGCAAATTATAAACGCTATACAGCTCGGCAGAGTAATATATCAAGTAAATCCGCACATTCGACCCCTAGATGATGTGTGGCGCAGAGTGATCTACGGCCTCGAACCAGGAACAAGCCCCATGGAGATTGTTGGAGGACTTCGCGTAAACCCATGATACCCCGTTCTTGGCGTGCACATGCTGGGATCTTCCACTGCTGCAGTTATCGCTTTCGACAGGCAGCATGTTCTTTTTTACGCAACGTACCTCAGTGAGCACTACTGATTCAAGCCATACCAGAAGTCCATCCAATATTGCTGAGCCTGTGGTGCCATAGGTCGCCTACAAGACACCTGCCCTCAGCCGAACGCGAACTTTTGCTACAATTGCGGCTGCGACAGGGGCACTGAACAGCACGACTGCCAACCGATATGCAAGATCTGCGGACAATACTATGACTGCCGGAAAAGAATGCACGAAGAAACTCCGCCACAACCCCATTCCTTATCAAGTAAGACGCCAGCAGCTTGATAACGCTCGCGCCCGTGAGATTGGCTGGAATGCTCTCACCGATGATTTACCCGGGTTGGTTATCAAACTAGAAAGTTCACGAGCTCCCTATATTCCCCAAAAATCTGACTGAAGTTGCTCTTGCTAAAAAAAAGCTTGCTCTGGATCCCGCACGGCATCATGGTCTCGCTTCGTTAGAAGAATCAGTAACGCCGCGGTGACCGGTAGGGATGAGCCCAGTTCTCTAAATACCACAAGTGCCTCGACCATCTCCCCTGTTCAGACAGCGATCATCCGGGCTCTAGAAATTGAAGTACAAAATATACAACGGAGGATACAACAACGCCCGCCAGCCGAGTGTTGCACGCTAGAACTTGAGGACAGCATAATAAACAAACGGAAGTCGTAATAATGAAGCGGGTAGAAGAAAGGCTGCAAGCACATGAAGCAAAAATGCTCGACCTCGTCGAACCACGCCTTGAAGCTTCCGAGTAAGCCCTCACTGTGAAATTCCTCGCATTCATAGACATAATCACAGAGAAAGTGGTTACTAAGTTTTTATAAAAGGTAGACCCACTGACCCGGGCTCTAAACACGCTGGACGCCAAGCTTGATAGCTTTACGGCACAACAACATAACTTCATAACATATGCATACAAAAATTTTGTTACGCATGAGCAGCTTGCGGAGCAATAGGGAACAAAGCGGAAAGAGCGAAAGACTTTGCGGTATGAAATTGCAGCGGAAATTCGATCGACAGCACCAAACGACCGGCACCAGGCGAAAATTCATTGCCGGAATGGCAGCGCCCACGTGTAGACAGTCTGAGCCACTCCCCACTTTTCCAATTTGGCACTGGAATTGCAGATCCTAGACACCTTGTTCTGCAAACTTGCAAGAATATGTTAAAACAAAACAAATAATTTAGATAAAATCGCGTTGCAGGAAATCCACACGGAAAAAATCAAGCTTTTTGGCTACAGCACTCTCACATGCTCAACCCGCACCGCAATTCTAGTCAAGAAGACTCTAACCGCACAGGCTGATGAAATTGAAGACATTGGCATTGAACACATCATCGTGGATAAAATTCTCACTCGGAAGACTCAACAGCGCTTATACCTGACCAACCTTTACAGCCCTCTATGGGAGCAGTTACACCAATACGACCACTTCGTCTACGACCTCCGTCAGAGAGTTCACGACAACCGACTTGTCTTAGTTGGGGACTTCAATGCTCCACACGCGGCCTGGGGCTATCACAGCAGCACCAAGAAGGGGGCGCTGTTCACGACACAGCACAGCAACACGGTCTGACGGTGTGGAATGACTTGCTACATCCAACCCGAGTGGGGAACAGCGTGTCGAGGAATACTAATCCTGATCTCACGTTCACTAGAGACGTGTACAACGCAACGTGGACAAGACTGCCGGACACTCTAGGGAGCGATCATCACATCATTAAAATAGAGGTCGAACAGGCTCATGGCTCGCTCAAAACAGAAAAAGCTCGGCTCACGGACTGGACCACTTACAGGAATGACCTTGATGATGACTAGACTATCGAAGACATTAAAGCCTGGTTAAAGATTATTGTAAATGTCGCTGACGGGCATACCAATCCGATACACTTGAACGAAGACAATCCTGCAATCGACAATCATCTCGTTCACTTATCGGAAGCTCTAAGATTGCTTATCAAACGATGGCAACGGCAAAAGCTTAACCGGAAGCTGAAGCGCCACATTGCCGTACTCACTAGGCAGGCACAAGAGTACGCTGAAAAATTGCGAACCAGAACTAGCGTTCCTTCAGCGACAAACTTCAAGACATACTTAGCACAAAGAAGATTTGGCGCTTTCTTCGAGCCCTGATCGTTGACACTCACACCAAAACTGTGAGGGCGCAGAGTTAACGTCATTTACCAATTCTTAGCACTAATTAGCACTAAATAATTTGAATCAAAATAATTCATGAACTGAATTTGCTTCGTGAGAACGGAAAAAATCACGGTTGATATGTTTAAGGCAATGCAACCAATTCAACTTGCTCCCTGAAATACACTAAGCAAACAACTTTGGTCATCCAATTGTTTCAAGCAACGGCCCAGTAACAGAAAGAATGTCAAGAGCAGTAGACTTCATCATTAAGGATATATTTTTAACTATCCCCTTATACATTAGGGACACTGACCACTTTCTCCGTGAAATCACCGGACTCGAGGTTCTTAACGATAGCATCCTTGTGACAATGGATGTAGTGTCACTTTACACGAACATCCCACAGTCAGATGGCATTGATGCAAGTCACAGCTTTCAAGAAGACCAGTGGGCCGGTGGGCTTAGATGAGGGCACGCTGTCAACTTTGCTGCGTTTGGTTCTCAGTCACAATAACTTTTAGTGCGATAATAAGCACTTTCTACAGATAAACGGCATCGCTATGTGTACAAAGATGGCTTGTAACTACGCGAATACTTTTATGACATCCAGTGAAGAACCTTTTCTTGCGACCACGACATTGAGGCATCTCGTGTACAAAAGATTTTTGGACGATATATTAATAATTTGGCAACCTCAAGAGGAAAGTCTGCTGTCATTTATAGATGACTTTATTTCAACTCACTCATCAATCTTGTTTACACACACCTACTGCAAGTCAACTATAAACTTTCTCAATCTCACTGTTTAAATTATTAAGAAACAAATTCGTACGAACCTATACAAAAAACCAACGGATCGCCATCAGGGCCCGAATTCACAAAGCTTTCTCTTTGGCTACGCATTTTCTTAGCCAAAAATTCTCTTATCTGGAGGGATTACTATAGCGCGGGTATGAATTTAACTTATTCGGCACTTAAGAGGGCAAGGAGGACCGACGATAGCCGATGAAACGACAAGGAAAGAAAGAAGTGTGTGCCGATAATATCAAGGTAGCACGCAAAGCGTCTAGCATCGAGAGTATACGATGATAGCCAATGATTTGCTGCATCTAAGTTTCAGTTCCGCGAGCGTCTGCTAAAGCGCTTACGGGATGCCGCGTACGTTGTAATAGACGTTTGGGTGGGCGGTGCAAAGCCAAGCACTCGCCTTTAATCAACGACTGTAGCTAAAAAAAATAATTGCTTGATGGCCTTAAGCCACCGAGCAATCCATGCACTATCTCGCCAAGTACAAGTAAACAACACTCCAGGTGCACCACATAAATGAAACCACACATAAATCGATGCATGCAATGTTTGAAAATGTGCCTTGAATGTCTTCCCTTATTTAAAGCGACCACTTACCTTACATTTCATTGAAGCTGCGCTGCTACTTAACTAATTCCGTGCAATCTAGCACGGTATAGTGGTGAACGTAAGGGTGTTTTGTACCTATAGTCAAAGGTAGCCTTTGTTACAATATTCTTATTACAACACACATGAGCGACTTTGGTGCCTGCAGACGAATTGTGCTAAAATAGATAACAGCAGTAATCAAATGAAATTGTGAGCGCAATTTCGCTGGTTCCATGCACCGCGGCATTTTTATAAAGCCGGAATGCGAGAACGTGCATACGCTTACGCTTAGGTATATGTCTACGTAAAATGAGGGAGACTCGTCGGGAGGTGTCTCAGTGCTAATGCTTTTCACAAAACACGGTGCAAATATTTCGTCCAGCGTTGTTTGAGTGCGCAAACAAAGCAAGGGGCGTGTATACGAGTCTTGAGGTCGAGAGACGTTATCACACGTGCTAAAAAGATGAAGAGAGAGAGAGAGAGAGACTCTCGTTTCGGCTTCGCGAAAGCTTGAAATTGATAGATAATAAAGACAATTTTCTGGCCCAGCAGACGTCAGGGAAAGTCTCCGCAAAGCAGCGTCAGATGCTCGGAGAGCATAAAAAAAATTGCCCGCAGCTTCCCTCGGGGGAACACTGAGGAGGATGCGGAGCATATAATTGGTTAACGGGGTGTTAAAGTGCGACTTACTTGGGTCGATGGCTAAATTGGTTAACGTGGTTGTGAAATGGGGTGTTAAATTGCGACTTACTTGGGTCGATGGCTAAATTGGTTAACGTGGTTGTAGGAGGGGGTGTTAAATGAGTGAACACGTACACACGTATGCGAAAGGGCGGCGCTGGTCGAAGGGACGTCGATCATTGTGTTTGTGGATTCGTTGGAATTCATTTCACCGCGACCTTGGACGTCGACGAACCGTACAAACCAACCGACGAGCGGCAACTGAGCGAGCGAGCGCCGACCTTGAGTATATATATATACAATGCGACGGCGCATGCACTGTCAGCTGTTGAATGTTCTCGAAGCGCGACGGTGCATGCGCGTCCACTGGAGAATCAGGAGAATTGTAGATGTCGAACGCGGTGTGTAGAGGAGGGAGGGTGCACAGATGGTGGAGGAGTGAAGCGCGCGCGGTGTGTAGAGGAGGAAGGGATGCACAGATGGTGGAAGAAGGAGGAGACGGCGCGGCGGCGCATGCGCGCGCGTCAGCTGTCGAATGTTCGAGAAGCGGTGCGGACGGCGCGGACGGCGCGGACGGCGCACTACAAGGCGCGAGTATAAGATGCTTCCGCATCTAAAAAGAGGAGTACGCGTTATATGGGAGTGACAGCCACTCAGAAAGCGAGATGAAGTGTGACTGTCCTTAGATGTGAGAATCATTGCTAATTAGGAGAGTTGAGTTTTTGAGCCAAAACTTTCCTAAATAACGATAATGGAAGCAAACTGAGCATTCATCTAGTGAAAGTGACACTAGTGACAGTGAACTCATAATAGTTGATTAGCGTTGTCACAGGCTGTTATATATTTTTATTTTCTTATTCATATTTGGTAAACTATGAGAAGGTAGCCTACGTTAGAGCCGGCTATCCCAACGTCATGACAGTAATGTACAAGAATAAATAGCGCACGGTTATACAGTCACACGTGGCGGTTTCTATCGTCTAGTAACCTTGGGCAAACGCATTCTAACTATTTTTTCTATTTTTGACAAAGTTTCACCGGACGTTTTTGCATTTGGCTTCATTCGAAGGAATGACGATATATCAGCAATAGGGCGAATGCAATCACTGCTGCATTGTACGAGCGGTTACAGCGCTCAACTACAATCTACGAGGCACTTGGTTCGATTCGCAGAATCACTGAGAACGTTTTTTTTTCAAGAGGTTGCCCAGCCTGACATTATGCGTGGTGGCGGGTACTAATTTTTTGAGAAGTAGGCTTTCGCACTTGCTTCTTTCACTCCCCTTTTGACCCAAAAGCGCTGTATTGTGCTCCTTCAAAAGTTAAACAATTCAGGGTTCATAATTTTTTCCTCCATTCTCTCTTATCGCAAAAGTGTCCAGTGCTGAAATACCAAATTATACCTGGTATATTACTTTTCACGTGTTCGGATATTCGACCAGCAATCAGTCTTCACGGTGTTTTGAAGAAAATCTACACATGCAGTGAGCTAACTGCTTGCAGCCAAAATGACTGTCTTTGTAGGGACACGCTTTCGTGCTAATTTGGTGGGCATCATCACATGCAGCAAGACCAAAGAGCACGGACAGTTAGCGCTGACGCGAACAGAGTGATTAGTTTGTGTCTTCTCTCCCGCTATTTGTCATGCTGCACGCTTCAGTGTAATGTCGCTGTCAATGGTTAAAATGAACTATAGCAGTTAATCGAGTTCTGCTGAGAGGGTCCCCTATTGTCCAGAATGGAACAGAACAATGGCAATTTGATTTGTGTGATAAAGAGATACCCTGCTTTTGGTTACTAGAATAAATTTCTAAACTGAAGTTTATTTTGTATTAACAACAGTTCCAGTGCAGATGAAAGGTGCATGGACAAAATTCGTGTATTCAGCTTGACTAGGTTTGTGACCTTAATTGCAATTGCGAACCGGTATCACAGTATGCATAAATATCACACACATATACAACCACGGGTGATAGCTTGCTTATTCTGATTAATATTGAAAGGTTGAAATCGACATATTCAACCAACGCAATGTGTACGACATATACCATGTAGAGTAGCTATGCTCTAAACTAATCTTCGCAGGTCCGTTCCATTTTACCCAATTTCTTGCCCATGACTCTAGGTTGGTAAATAAAACAACTTCTTCGAACACACATATTCTGTGTAAGGTTACATTTATTTTTATGCAGTACAAAATAAATTGAAATATGTAATGGCTCAAAAGAAATAAATAGAAACAAATGCAGCCATATCATTACCAAACTTACTCACCAATGATAAACGGATTCTCATTTAAAAGATACATACATACATACATACATACATACATACATACATACATACATACATACATACATACATACATACATACATACATACATACATACATACATACATACATACATACATATACATACATACATACATACATATACGCACACACACATATACATATGTACACCCATATATACATACATACATACATACACACACTCAGGTGTAAATATTAAAATGAATGGCTATAAAACAACAATTCTAATAAACTCATTTTGAATATACTACAGAAAGTAACTTACGAGAGAAATCCACCGGCACTGTTATGTCTGAACACGGTGTTTCTCGAACCATCTCGCAAAAGCTTGATGCATAGTTTTCCGCTGATGCCAGTGACAAGCACTTTTTATAAAAAACACAAGAATAAAGCCCTTGACAATGTCATGCTAAAGAAAAGGGCTGTGCATCAATATTTTGTACATGTCTGCAATATCACTCTATTTACATAGCTTGGCTCATTCACAAGCCACTAACAAAGCATGTTAGGACACTTGGGCTGAAAGTTGGCACAGCGCGAGTAAATTCTAGACAATACATGAATAATACAAATATAAGCTACTAAGCTCCTTGGTGCAAACAGTGTTTATATTGACAGCTATAGGTGCAATTTCGTTTCCCCAAAACACTTCTCAAAAGTAGAATCAACGTTATTTAGCTAAAAGTTTCTATTCTGGCGCGTCGTGGTGGCTCAACGGTGGAAGTGACTCTTTCAGCCAAGAAAACAAAGACCAATTATTTTTCCAGTTCGTGAATTCACCCCATGATAAACATTGAGGCAGCTGGTAGGAGTGCTTTTGGAGAGAGGAAACCACCACATTCCCACCAGTTGTGGCCTTGGGTAGCTACTTCACTTGGACAAAAATGATGAAAAACACTCCTCAAGAAGACTTCAAAGTTTGCACACCAACACAGTTCCCATACAGCTGTCTATTAGTCTGCTTGAAAAATATTGAGTTTACTGGTGGGCAAAGACTGTACACTATGTGAGGTGATGCTCCAGTGCACTGCATGTATGTCTTGCTGCTGGCCTCAACTGCGATGTTGCTCAGTACATATGTGTAAAATAACAACTAATACTGTGCTACTGCCAAGTAATTATGGGTCATTTGCATGAAACAGGGACCACAATAAAAGAACATAACATTTGCCTTCACAACGTTCAAAAAACTGTAAATAAATTTCCACAGAGTTTTCCCAGTTCATCTGAGGATAGTAATATTGGTTGTAAACACATTCTTACTTCCACTAACAAACTATTTTAAGATGCCAGATTCAATATTAGAGTATACCAGCACTTTTGTAGGGCTAAACAATTGTACAGGCACCTCGAAAAACACAAGTGAATGCATGCTATAGCTACATATAAAAATAAATACTTTTATTTCTAGTCTGAGTAGAGCTGCATAGATGATAAGTCACTTGCATTACATTATGAACAAACCTATCCGAGCAAAGTATAAATTTAAAAAGTTACACTTACACAGTAGATAAGTAGACTGTTGAAGGACGGACAGGCAGTGGGATAATACCCAAGCACTAAAATCTACTGTTAAGATATACTAAGAGTAGTGATGATCCTCTTCCTTCCAAATAAAATAATCTACATAGATTCACTTCCCAGAGCTTATACACTCATGGCATCATTGGTGCTATACAAATGAGTGTACACTGAAGGATTACATCGACTAAGTACATGATTACTGCATCCATGGCTTTACTTCTTGTACTACAAAGAATGCAAACACAGTTACCATTGGCGACCATGGATGCTGTAATTTCTGGCATGCAAATGTAGGGGCACGCAGGCACTTAACACACATGTTAAAAACTTCAGCTCAAAAATATTTGCCCACTAACACTACAGCAGCCTTTAAATTAGTGTCATAGTTTGGTATCTTTCATGCAAAATTTAAATAATTTCGAATGCAAGCAAAGGAACTGCTGAATAATGCACTGCTAAGAAGTTAAGCAGCAGCTGCTCCTGACATCACAATGTGCTCTTTCTGCTGTTGTAAACTTTGAGCAGGAGAACAGTCACTGGCAGTCCCTTTATACTTGTTGGTCTTCTGTGCTCTGTTCTTGATACACTGTACATGACCGTGGAGCACCAAACCCCTTGTTACTGCTGGAACTAAGAAAAACGCAGATCATTGTTACAACCATGCTACATGCAAGAGTGTATAGTTGTCAATTATGTGCTCATATTTACAGATATTGTATTTTCAGAAGCCAATGCCAAGCCTCAACACACACACACACACAAACAGTGAAGGCTGAAAATATATTTAATATGATACAAGAGCAAAACCACAATGTTATAGATGAAGGCATGAAACTTCTGACAGGCATAAAAAGCCAATAGAGTTTCTTTTATTTCGACTTTACACTAGGTGCGAGAAGTAGACCACAAATAAGTTCACTAAGAAACACAAGTTAGACTGCATTACAACACAACAGCCAATGTTGATAACTTTAAGGCTATCTAACATAGCCAGCTCACCATACAGCATATAGGAGCAAATGAGCAGTCTAGAAGACACAAAGAACTTGTGGATTATGAGTGTGCTTGTTTCTGACATCTATTATTCTAAATGAAGAAAACCTTTCAAAAATGCACTTCATCAGGGAAAATAATCATACACAACAAACACAACGGGCTCCTACAGGTGCCACCAACACTCACCATTATTGTTGATACCAGTGTCTTGCCGGATGGATATGCTGCGTCCTGCACAGAACACCAAAGGAGCGCTCCATGACTTGGATTGCATGTGTGCTAGCTGCATCGCTCTGCTGCTGAAATAGGCTAGCCACAGTCAGAGAAATGAGAAGCCATGGCTTTGAAACACACTGAACGTCACCTTTAGAGATCAACAATGCATACTTAGGTCAGGTACAATTTGTAGAAAAATATATATCACTATGCAATCGTGGTGAACATGTTCGGCTGAAACACAAGCAACAGCACTGAGAGAGAAAAAGCTACATTAGGTAAAAGATGCAGTTACTGGCCTTATGTCATCTGAGGCTTCTTCAATAGGTATTTCTCCGTGAAAGTTGTGAACAGCCAGGCAATTTTCACCCACTTGCTATTTCCTTCCAGAGCACTTGATCCACAGAGGGAGTCACAAGCTGGAGAGCTCAATAAGGATATAAAGTATTTGTGCTCGTTTCAAAGCACAAGCTTTTAAGTCTCAGATTATTAGAGTTTCATTCATAAGCTGCAGGCTTTCAGCTTTCAACATTCTCAATTATCTTGCAAGTTAGTTCTCTAAATGTTGAATAAGAATTATGTGTAAGAATATTACAGGTATCCACTGAAAGCAACCATGCTTGGGTTTTCAATTTGTGCACAGTAAGTGGTGTTCACGTAATCGTTTGTATTAAAGAAAAACTATCCTTGCAGCCAGCCGTTAGGCAGTTTTGTGCCCTCGAAGCTCCCAAGCAGATTGCAATCCTTCCAGATGAGGCTGCCATGCATGCTTCCACGCCACATCCGCTGAATGATAACAGTCCGAGCAGTGACATAGGCTTGCACAGTTAGGGAGAACGTGTCCTTCCTATTTTTGTACAGGTGCTCCAAGTAATGATGAGGATTGATTTGCCAGAATGTGCAACCGATGCATCTCAGGACCTTAACAAACCAATCTCTGCGATCTGTGAAGAGCCAAAAACGAGATATTTAAAAACAATCATTAAAAGCACTCACTTCTTATACTTATTTGAGGAAGCAATCACTTCGTTAAAGTGACCAAAGTCTGCTATATTCACTTTGAAATAAACTGAAGCCTCATGTAAAAATTACGTACCGCAATATATATGTCCTAGTGAAGTATAGTACTACCACAGTGGTAATCGTCTATAGAACTAATTTTCCAAAATAACAAATTTTTAAGTGCAACCTGGCTCCTGAAAAATAAATTCACATTAACTTTCCAACTATCAAACGTGGTCAATCGACAGGCCCAACCTCATAATCAAACAAGAGCTCACTTGTATCAAATCACAAAAAACTTTGTATGTATTTGCTCCATAATATATGTATGTATATAACAGTAGTAGTAAATTTTTCATGCTTCAACTTACCATAGAGAAACATTACATCTGATGGGCTTAAAAACTTGCACACGTTATAGAAATGCGTGAATTATAGTACCGGTGAAATTTAGTTTTGCAAGGTGAACTCACCGATGGCAGCATTTAGTGGCCGTCGGTGTCATAAGGAACCAAGTACGGCGAACAGGCAAAGGGCATCTGCAGACTGGAAGCTGCCAATGACAGCAATGAAAAACTGGCCAGGCGTGCACGTCCATTGATAAAGTGTAAGAACTGGCCATGACCGGCTGTTGTCAAGGCTCTAGTGCCGTGCAAAACGATGGCCAGACGAACTCGGAAACCTGTAGTTAGGCGATATTGGCCTACAACTTCATCCAAAGCAAGGCACCGGTGAAATCTTTGCTTTTTGGGGGGGGGGCCGGAGGGAAGCTTGACGTTCACGGGCTCTCGCTGCCACATAGAACTCTTAATTTGTTACCAAAGAGCAGTCTAGGCGCGCTTCCAGAGTAACACGATCCACAACAGAATGTAGCATCTCGCAGTTTTGGTTGATCACATCACAGCGCTAGGACTATGGTTATCACAAAAAGGAGAAGTGACGACTTAACAAACAAAAGCGCCAAGCTGCCCCACCACGACTTCGCAGGGCAAAACAGTTATCAACGCTGTCTTTCAAGTTTCGGTCACACGAGCACAGCTTGTTCACAAGTCTTGGAACGTCAACACAGCACCACTGTTCACAACGAACATCGTTTCACTCCCGCACAGTACATTGCTCTCAAGTAAATAGAAGCGTGCGGGCTAACTAGTGGCGAAGCAAGAATTGAGCGCGTAGATCATACGTTTCCGTACGTACTTGGGGTCACTCAAGTAACGTGTCAAAACGCTGTCAATCATAAATGTCGCACAGCACCAAACTGAGAGACTGGAAAGTCAAGCGAACGAACTGTTACCGGCACACAAACACACATTGCAGGCTTCTCGAGTGCCAGTTGCCGTCGATACATCGACGCCGATCCCCGCTTGATAACCACACCGACGCACAGGCTTCGCTGCGCTTCACCGTACACCATTGCACTGCCACAGCTTTCCGCACTGCTTAAACGCACCGAAAGAGCTGCTGTAATCACAACACATCCGGTCAAACGCTGAAGTAACTCGTGCGAGAAGCGTTTGCTGAAAGTAGCACCGACCGATATGCTGTTTACGACGCCATGTTGTTTTCGACAACTAGGCAGCACATAAGATGATAAGAGAGCTCTTAGAAAGTACTTGCACTATTTTCACGGCGTGAAAAAATTTTCTCTTATGTGCGAGGGGGTTGATATGACGAAGAGGACTGGCGTGCCAGATGAAAGAAGTGTTTTGGCAACGTCACGGAGTGAGCTGATGTAGAGGATATTGCTTCACAACCAATCACAAGCTGTGCCTGTCGGCCAAGCCGTCGTCTGCTCGCGTTTGTCGTCTGCTTCGATCAGAGCATGCGACAGGGGATTTGCCTTCGCAACGCTATTATTCTCAGGTGAAGTGGTCGCTACGTCGCACAAAATACATGTCAGTGGCTCGCTCTACCTTTGAATGTTGTTCGTGCGCCAAGTTAAATGGCTGGTAATTGATGCAGGGATGAATTCAGCCAAAGTTTGCTCTAGAATCGTGAGGGTTTGCATATTTTTGGTGTCATACAAAGTTACTAGGGTCATTTCATTCCGATTGCTTGCCATAGTATCACGGTCCATATCGGTGTCTGAACAGTGAAGGTGAAGATGCATGATTTGTTTGTAGTTCCATGCGTAATCATGCGCACCCCTAATACGCTTTGGTTTACAAAGTACGCTTTGTTCCAGATCGTCCCAAAGTGTATCGACAGCTGTATTTCAGAGATCGCAACCATTGGACAGTTAGAGCCAATGAAAGTACACTAGAGCACAAACTTTAGGAACCACTCACTGAAAACTTCCTCTCATTTTTATTTTCAATAGCGTGCAAAGAATGTGCTTCCATTAACCTCTTTGGTGGTAATTTCCACCAATGAGGCAAGGATCTCGAGTCGCACATTTAATTGGATGAGATGGGGCGCAACACAACAACATAACAAATAAGGTTGATCCTATGCCATGTCGCGTTCGAATGCACCGACCATTCACGTATCACATTGGTTTTCATCCAACCACAAATCTTTACATGCGTAGTTTTATGCCATTGACGCCCAATAGAATTCTTCAATTACTGCGACTTCGAACTTATTGGACGATGGTGGTTGTCAACACCATCCACTGCGTACAAGGGAAACAACACGCGAAGCTCAAAGCGCCGAAAGAAATAAAAACGCACCAGCAGTCATCAGGCAGCCCTTGATGGGCGTGAATTAACTCAAAACCAGCCAGGGCACCAAAGTATACCGCTGCGGCAGCAGGTTCTAAGTAGCCACATTGTTTCTAAGAGTGGTCCGGACCACTCTTGGGATTTTCTCTCAGCCATGCTGTTTTTACGCACAATTTCGCTTCGTGAATCCACTTACGAGCACTTTTCGGTGACGTAAGCAAATATAGCAACTGCATCACCATCGCTGACATGTTCCCGGGCAGTCACAGCGCGCTTTATTTGCAGCGGCCGATGTGACAACTATGGCCTCTTACGACGTTTTTTCGTTTCGTGAATCGACTTACGCAAGAAAATTTCTCTTGCGCAAAATTGTTTTCGTAATTGAGTTTTGTGAATCCGGGCCCAGTATCTTAATTTTAAAAGTACCCATCCGCATCACTGCAAGAAAGCCATCCCGTACTCGCAAACACACTGATACCGGTGAATTTGTTTGGACGTGCAAGATTTCGAAGGTCATGTCAAGCATCCTAAAACGGCCCTTGGGGCAAAAGAGTACCCAGAGAGAACTATCAATGATGCTATCAGCCGGGCGCGCAGTTTAGATAGGAATGAACGTTTCTCGGGCTCTAAACCACGCCATTCAAAAAACTAAACTAACCTTCTCGTCACAAACTCGTCCACACTACCCCACCTCAACAATATCCTTTCAAAACATTTTAACATTATACAGCGTAGTGCGCGTCCATTCTCCATTTTCACGGAGCCGCCACGAGTGGTCTACCGCCGCGGAAAGAACATGAAAGACATTCTAGTTAGAGCTAAGACGACCGAATCTGAAAGCAATGAATCGGGTTGTAAGCCATGCGGGAAACCACGCTGCAACCTCTGCAAACATGACCACCACCTGTGTTGCCAAGGCTTCGTCCTCAGACTTCAAATTCAAAATTAAGGACTCGCTGAATTGTGACAGCCAGAACGTGGTATATGTGCTGCATTGCGAGGTCTATGGCCAACAATATATTTGTCAGAATGATCTTGCGTTTTGACTACGTTTCAATAACCCCAAAGCCCACGCACACACACTACCAAATATCCCTTTTTCCAAATCTGAATTTGCCAGAACACTCATTCAATGTAATACGAGTCATCCTCCTCGAGTCAGCCTTCCGCAAGACTCGTGAACGGGAACAAAGGGAGTCATACTTCATCCACAAATTCCAAACACTCACGCATGGCGTCAATGAAAGCATCGGCAACCTATCGTTGCTCAAGACGTGCAGAGGTGAGACGGTACACAAATTTAGTCTGGCATAATCTATATATCATTCCTCGGCATGCTCAAAGGATGTACCCAATAGTTATCCGGGGGTAATCGACCGACCGAACATTTTTTCGTGTTTTGTTTACATATGTATTTTTTTCTTTTATTACTGTTTTCATTTACTTTTTATTCATATTTTCATTAATATTATTTCATTTTGTATTACTATTTTGTCGGCTTGCATTTCTCTGAGTTTCCAGAGTTGTGCACATATCTGTCGCACAATATATGTGGTTCCATTATCTCTTGCTTATATTTGTTCCATTTTCACATTTCTTTCTACTCTCGGCCATGCGGTTTTCTCATGTTCTCTCTATTACATGTAACTGGGAGAACGCAACCAGTAACGGCTGGTTTCATTTACAACCGCTTTGGGGAGTGGTACAAAAGGGCCGGATATATTCACGTTTTGATATTACCAACATGTGCCTTCTGGTCCAAAATTTAGCCTGTGCTTTTCAAACGTCCTTGTGTGCGTGGCAGCTTGGGCTAGTTGGTATGGCATGACGATTGTTATAGCGCGAGAACAAAACGACGACACAGAGACAAGAAGGACACGTGTCCTTCGAGTCCTTTTTGTCTCTGTGTCGTGGTTTTGTTCTCGTGCTATAACTATCGTCAGTCCTTGTGTGTTTTCACCATCTCTGCCCCGAAAAATACCGCCCGCCCCCCACACACACATATGAAACGTGTCAGTGTGGTCTCAGCGAAACACCTCTTTGCCCCTTTTTTCTAACTGACAACATAAGGGGCTGCATCGGGAGCTCTCTGCCGGAGTCGCCCCTTTCGCTACGAAAAATTTTATGCCACGAAAGCTCTCGAACAATGTCCGTCCATGACCTTCAGCGGTGCGTCACACACGCCGCCTTTCTCTCTCCTTCTTTTCTATTTTTTTGTTTTTGCTTCTTTTGTACTCTTTTTATTCTTTAGATGGTTTATTTGGCTTCTGGTGCCTCTATTACTTATGGTTTGCCCAAACATATGACATGTGCTCCACTCTAAACAGGACATCTCTTACCCTTCTCTCTTTTGCTAGCTCCTACCAATAAGACGAGAACTGTTTGGCACAGCATACGTCACCACTGTAAAACATTACAATTTTGTCACTCGCTCCCGTTTCTTTCTTGCACCACCATGTTTTGCCACAGGTTCGCATAGCGTCGCGCTTATTCGTAAACTCTGACGAAGACCGGCCCACCGGTTGAAACCGTCGGAAATAAAAGTAAGACAACCACTAGGTTGTGTCTCTTCTCTTCTCAAGCACGTTTGGCCTATTGGAAAAACTTATTCTGTATGTATATATATATATATATATATATATATATATATATATATATATATATATATATATATATATATATATATATATATATATATATATATATATATATATATGTATGTATATATATATATATATGTATATATATATATTGTGCATTTTATAAGACGATTCTTCGTCACATGTGCATAACCATCCTCGCATTATGTTCTTTATCTTCTTCGTTGTGGGGACATCCTTGAGTCTGTGCTGTGCCTCAAACATCACTGGTTTGGTCACGTCTTCTAGGCCTAACAAAGGCGTACACACGTAAGCACTACGTCGCAAGTGGTGGACTATTCTCCTCTATTCCCCGTCCGTGCAAACCATCTGCTTCTCTCCTGAGCATCGCTCAGGTTGCCGTTTTGGCCACTTGTCCATCAGCATGTCACAGAATGCAACCTCGGGCACCTCGTCATCTGCCACTACAGCTGTAATTGCCGCAGCTCCTCACACTTGGATTGTCAGCGGACCCCATCTTGAGCCCCCTTTGTTTTCCAGACTTCACTATGAAGACTTTGACAATTGGCCACGCCAGTATGACATAGTGAGTGTGTAGGACCATTAGGACGATCCACACAAGCCCTGCCACGTCTCCTTCTACCTTACCGGTGTGGCAAAGACTTCGTTTTCTAACCACGAGGTCAACTTTCCTGACTAGACCGCTGTCAGAGAACATGTCTGACTGGTCTTTCGTGCTACTACAGTTCGATACAGCCTGGAGAAGAAGAGCCTTGAATCCCGCAAACAATAAATCGGTGAGTCTTATACCTCGTACATCGAGGATGTTCTCCCACTCTGTCGACGCGTCAACACGTCCATGACCGAGACGGAGAAAGTGCGTCATCTTTTTAAAGGCATCGGGCCTGTTGCCTTCGATCCTTTTGTTGTAAAAGGCCCCACTACCATCTCTGGCATTGTAACTACGTTCCAGCGCCTGGATAAGGTTTAATCAACACGACTGCCACCGGACACCTTCCTGCAGTCATCCCTGACAACACTACTGCCGACCCCTCGTGGCGAGCCATGATCCGTGCAATCATACGAGACTAACTGCAGTCGCTCGGATTTTCAGCGCGTCCGTTTACTTTTGATACTTCCGGTATCAATTTGCGTGACGTCGTTAAAGAGTAGATTGCGGCTATGACTGGTGCTGCGTACCCAGAACCTCACGTTCCTCGGGACCCACTATCTTACGCGCAAGTCGCCGCTGCTACTCCGGCTGTCGTTCCATCAATGCCAATGACACCGACCACAGCCCACTTGATGTCTCTAGCTCTCAGCCTACACAATCAGTCTTATTATGCAGTACCGGCGCCCGCAGACCTAGCTTCCATGGCACACAATTCACCTTCCTATCTATCGCCAGGCCCGACGAGACCTATCTGCCACTATTATGGTTATCGCAGATACATCACTAGTGTGTGTTGCAGGCGTCAGCAAGACGAGCGTCGTGGGTTCGACACTTACGAATGGGACGACTTTGCCACTGGGACCACTTTCCAGCGCCGTCTTTACGCTACACTTTATGGTTGCTTTTCATCTTCACCAAGTACGCACGGAATGACTCCTCACTACTTTAATGCTCGGAATCACTCACCATCCTCTCTTCGTCGCTGTACGTCTCCATTTCAACTAGCCTCTCAGTTTGGCGACCATCGCACGTAAAACTATATTATGCAGCTTTTGGAAAAAAGCTGCATTTAGGGACGTTACAAAAACTCCTCTGTGACATCTTCATAACATAAATCTGTTTTAGTAGAAGAACGCGTAGCAGTGGACGCATTATTCACACTGGGGCTCGTATGTCAGTTATTCATCGTGATTTGTGCACGCGCCTCCGCAATGTTACTACACCATACGATGATACTATGTTGCTCGCTGCTCAAGGAGATGTCATTCGACCTTCCGCCAAGTTCACTGACCAGTCTACATTGATGTGATTCTGCATTAAATACAATTCGTGGTTCTTAGTTCCTATGCCCAACAGCTTAGGTTAGGGTAAAATTTTCTTTCAAAGCGTCCACCTCTATCTGCTGCCGGCAACGCGTTCTTCACATAAACTATACCGCCTATTCGCTTCGCGCAGATGACGCACCACTTCCTTTTGTTTTCTTCTTCACTGCAGAAGGCACTGACGTGCATCCGCGCAGTCAGCGAATAGTTGCAATTACGTGCACATTGTGTCAGCAGAAAAATATTCCTCGCATCAGGAATCGCCCGTTTCAACACTGATTTTGCATTTGTTTGTGCAACAAACCCGACTTCCGAAAAAATTCTAGTTCATAAGGGCAAAATCTTTGATCGCGTCACCACATCAGAGCCTGTCTCTGCGGCTACACGTGAAGAGGCTTCTCCTGAAAATCCGGCTGTTGAACATTCAACATCCAATGCCACCCTCAAAGCTACCATCATCTTCGACCTTACTTCTTCGCAAACACAACAGCTGCTTGCTTTGCTGACAAAGCACAACTCTTCGTTTGACGTCTATTCTCCTCTATCAGGACAGACATGCCTCACCACGCGTTGGATCGAGACCGACGTTACGTCTCTTGTTTGTCGTCGACCATATCGCGTATCTGCAACTAAGCGGAATATTATTGAGGAAAACATTGACTACATGTTGAGACAAAACATTACACACTCCTCTTCTAGTCCTTGGTCATGACATGTCGTCCTAGTTCGGAAAAACTAAGGTTCTGTGCAGTACTGCGTAAATTACCAGGCGCTAAACAAGATCACGCGTAAGATTGTATACCCTTTACCGCGTATAGACAAGGCCTTGGATTCGCTATTGGGACCCAGTACTTCTTGAGCCTCGATCTACGTTCGCAATACTTGCAGATAACGATGCGTGAGGACGATGAAAAAACAGCACTTGCAACAACATACGGACATTACGAGCTCAATTTATTGCCTTCCTGCCTCTGAAATGCGCCTGAAACATTCGAGCGCATGATAGATACCGTTCTGCGTGGCCTGAAGTCGAATACTTGCCTTTGGTATTTGGACGACATTGTTGTTTCCACGTCAACTTTTTCTCAACACCTGCACTTTCTAGAGAAATTCCTCACATGCCTTGCCAACGCTGGCCTTCTGCTGAACACAAAAAGTGCCGTTTCGCCTGCAAGACAATCAAGGTCTAAGGCCACATTGAAGCGCGGCACTCGCCCTGATTCTGATAAGAGTTCGGGCATTGTTTATTTGCCTCGTCCCGAAAGGCCCAATTACTCACGCACTTTCCTTAGCCTAGCTCTATACTTCCGCTGATTCATTCCATAGCGGAACCTTTGCACAAACTGCTCGGTTCCGGTGTTCGCTTTGTCAGGTGCGCTAGCGGTTGTTCCGCAAGCTTCACATATACCAAATTTGGTGTTACGGGACATCAATGAATGACGAATGTATTTGACTGGTGTAAACATGTTGATCAAGACATGCGTGTCATGTAACAACATGGCAACATACCACACTCATGATGCCCTCGCGGTCGTTTCGCTAGCTTTACATACAAGAAATTTAGTATTACGTGATGTGAGTGGACGACGTTCAAACATGTTAATCATGACAGGCTTGTCCTAAAAAACACGAGAACATGGTACGCTCTTAGCGCGCTCGCTGCCATTACGCTAGCTCCACATATATCAATTTTAGTACCATATGGCGTGAAAAGAAAACAAAGGTAAATGAAACGTCAAAACATGATAAAGATGACATGGAAGTCACGTACGGCATACCTTACGTTGGCATTGTAACGTTGTGCTGCTTTTAAAGAGACATACCAACCTTTCTCATTCGTGTTTCGCATATTATCGATTCTCACTGTGCGTGGTATCTGTCTTTTTTTTCATTCCGCACTACGAGTGGATTAAGAAAGAGCCACTCTATCATTTGCCATCTCAAGGATAGTTTTCAAATTTAAAAAAAAAACTGGCAGATCCCACGTACAGCGGGAATCGATGATACGCGAAGCACGACTGAGGAAGGTTGATATGTCATTTTAGAATCACCACACGGTTACGAGGTGGAGGTAAATTATGCCGTACACGACTTGCGTGTGATGATGATCATTTTTGGATTTGTCGTTTACCTTCGTCATCTACTCACGTCACGTGATGGCATATTTAGTATATGTGGGGCTACCGAAACGGCCGCGAGCACGCTATGAACATGGTATGTTGTCATGTTCTCACATGACACGCGTCTCATGATGATAATGTTTGCACCAGTGATATACCTTTGTCATCCATTGACGTCACGTAACACCAAATTCGGTATATGCGGAGCTAGCGAAATGGCCTCGAGTGCATCATGAAGGGCCCAATACTCCAACTTAACGTTGGCGTCTGCGCACGCTGGGCGCAGGATGCCACGTTAGCAAAACGCGAGCATCCTAAAGCCTGACGACAGGCACGACCGGCGCGACCAGCGTCCATCAGCGCGGCCCGACAGCAACAGGCGCGAAATGCGACATACTGCATTTGACGCCGAACGTTATCCAGACAGCAATGCGTCTGCCTCTTCTCGAGAAAGAGGGACGCCGAACGCACTGAAACGCGCATGCGTCAAACCAACGCAGCACGGCGCACGCCTGTGAGTATATGGCAGGACCGCCGCCTTGGGTGGCAACGCCAGCATGACGCGACAAAACGATCGCCTGTGCACACGCACGCCGGGTCAAGTCGAAGTGTATTTGCGACTTTACTGTGGCATGTAATCATGTTCTCACATGACAAGCATCTCATGATTATCATATTTGTACCAGTAACATACATCGCCATCCATTGACGTCACGTAATACCAAGTTTGGCATATGTTAAGAAGCTAGCGAAGGGGCCGCGAGCGCATCATTAGCGTAGCATGTAGTCGTGTTGTTACATGACACGCATCTCTCGATTATCTTGTTTGCACCAGTCACATACCTTCGTCATCCATTCAAGTACCGTACTACCAACTTTGTTATAAGTGACGCTAGCCAAATGGCTGAGAGCGCATCATGAGCGTGGCATGTAGTCATGTTGTTTCATGACACGCATGTCATGATTTTCATATTAGTGTCTGTAGAGTGGGTTCGCCATTCAATCATGCCATGCCATACCAATTTTGCAACATGTCATGTGAACGAAACCACATCAAGAGCAAGACCATGAAATGCAATTCATGACATTCATGACATACATCTAATTATTTTAATGTTGTGGCTAATCAAATATGCTCGCAATACAGTCATGTTATGCCATACCAAGTTTTATATTGATACCATTATCTAAATGGCCAGGAGAGCTAAAAGTAGTAGGCGGTTAGATAGAGAGATAGATACGCTCAAAGTCGCCGAAGTTCGCTAAGAAATGCTACGCATTTAAAAATAAAAGCGCTTTGAAGAAAACATGCTGAATAAGCTGATTGGGGATCGGCATGCTGCCCACGGTAAATAAGAACTACTATGATTAGCTTCGCACTTTCATGCTGACGCATGTATGGCGTGTGGCTGAAGGTTTGATTCAGCGCGCTGGGGAACGAGGGGAACGAGGAGTTGGTCGCTGCTTTGATACTTGATCGGCGCAAAGATTTCAATTTTTCTTCCATGTATATATACATATATATATATATATATATATATATATATATATATATATATATATATATATATATATATATATATATATATATTGGGACGGTGACAGTAGGAGTCACCCAAAAGTGTCCACTCAGTGCTATTTTTATAAAATTTTGAGGTTTTTTCATCAGCCTAAAATGCTGACCTATTTAAATACATTATTCACCGCAGGTAGTTCGCAGGTCTAAAAAAAGCTTGAGCGTGTTTTTTATCACGCAACACTTATATTTTCTTTTTGATTTGAAAATAACCTTTGAGACGTTCTTTTCGTGCTCCTACATGTGAAATTAAACAAAAAGCACACTGACCGTGTTCTGGACAATGACTAATGTAATAAATGTAAATTTTTGGACTATAGCACAAAAATATTACAAGTATTTAATGAAATCTGACCCTCAAAAGGCACTTGTGTCCTCTCTGATAAACTGACATTTAACAAAAAATATAGGGTCCAGAAACTACGCAACAAACTTATACACCATTTTTACATGGGGCAATAAGTTAATTAATGCAGCAAATGCTGACGCAAGTAATTTTATTAGGGAGAAACAGTCATAATACCACAAACTGCCATAGCACTCGCAAAGGCTTTCAAATGAACTAGGATAATTGAATATATTAGAAGTAAAATTCCGGCTGGTCGCGATAATATTGTGGTTTTTCCAATAAAAGCTGTAATATAAACAGTAATACTCTCTTTACCTAAGTTTATAACTACAATCTGAGAATTGTTACTCTTTTCATGAACAAAAAGTTTCTAGCAATATTCCTATACAAAAATGTGGAAAAAGTGGGGATTTAGAAATAGTCGTCCCATCTGTGTTTTTGATATGATCTTGATAGTAATGGACCGTGTTATAGTGAAAATAATAGCTCCCTCTGTTGAAAAAAAATACCCACCAGCTGATAGTATTGCCACAGTTTGTATTTAAAGAAGTCCACTGAGCTATTACAAGCCTTTAAAAAAGTTGGTTGAAAGCACAAAAAAAAAAGAGCAGTTTACGGTTCGAATATTCTGAGATATAAAAACGTATATTATTCATTATTCACAGCATATTACTAGCTTAGTTATGTTATCATGATTTGAAGTGCCAGGCTGACATGTTAATTAAAAGCTGTAAAAATTGTGAACTACTCGACGTGCGTTCCAGTAATGCGGGCTGTAGAGATGGTGAAACGAGAAGGACGTTTGCAGCGAGTGGTCCGAGGAGACGGCAGCTGCAGGCGCGGCGGTGAAGCAAAGAGTGACCTCAGTGCACCACTGCGAAGGAAGAGTGCGAAGGGAGCCTGACGTCAAAGCGCAGCTGTGGCGGGACCTACTTAGCACCGCTACAAAACGTGCGATGAGGAGAATACGTTGAAGCGCGTCCGTACGGACGCAGGTACTTACAGCGTTACACACGTGAGTCAAAAAGCTGCTTCGCATCTAATAAGCGGCAAGCGCGCACCAAAAAGGCTGCCTGCCCCATACACCGCATGGAAAAATAATCTTTCAACTGCTTGTTCATAAACGATTGGCGCTTCTTTTTTCCTGCCTGAAAGAAGGCCTTAACCTGGCACACTCACTCGCTGGGGGTTCAGTTGACGGAGTGGAAACAATACACTCCATTGCGATTCATTTCCTTTGAAGGATCAGCTTTGAGCTACCGGGGTCGTTCCCCATGTAGTCAAAGGTTTTTACATGCCCTGACGAACGTTACCATCAGCCCCGCCGCAGTGGTCTGGTAACTAAGGTACTCAGCTGCTCATTCGCAGGTCGCGGAATGTAATCCCGGCTGCATTTCCAATGAAGGCGGAAATGTTGCAGGCCCGTGTGCTCAGATTTGAGGGCATGTGTAAGAACCCCATGCAGGTGGTCGAAATTTTGGAGCCATCCACTACGGCTCTCGCATAATCAGGTGGTAGATTTGGGACGTTAAACCCCCATTATCAATCAATCATTATTCGAACCTTGTCATCAGTGATGCTCCTGGTCGGTCAGCCGTGCAAAGTTGTGATTCAGCAGCACGTCACGCGTATAAGTCCAGGGATATAAAGTGCGATCACTCCCAACTGCGCCCACCTGTTGCGGTAGCGGCAAATGCTACTCTGGCGATCCTTATTCATTGTGGAAAACTCACGGATACTTGCCACATACACCGCAGTTCAAGGGCCCCACTGGCTGCTGGTGGTGGGCGATAGTTGCGCGTAGCGGTGATGCCGTCTTGAATGCACCTTAGCTTGGACGCCAGTTTCTCTAAATCTCGGAAGCGAATGTCGCACGGGTATGCCGAAAACGTCGGATGTGCTTGCCTTATGCGCTCCTCAATCGAGGCTCATAGCTCACTATAGAGAAAATGTCTTCTATCGCGTGTACATACTCCTGGTGAAACTCCTGAGCAGGTTGTGTGCGATGCTGAACACCACATCCTACCCTCGTGGTTGGCGGGTAAGAATTAGCGCAGGAAGGCCATGCGGAACTTGACTAGGGTAGCTGCTTCATTAAATCAGTGCAGCCGGGACAACGCGTTCGAACACCTCCTCATCACCAACGCCCATGGCTGCCTGATAACGTGTGGGGCACTTCAGGTCCATTACAGGAAGCTGTCGGTGCATTAGCGGCGCCCTTGTGCGATAGGGAATTGACTATCACTGAGCTCAATAAGCGTTTCAATTTTCAAAAAAGAAAAAAAAAATACACACGCAGCCGTGACTTTCTGGAAGCACTTGTCAGTCACAGCTTCTGCTTGAAACAACTCCACATAACGCTCTTGCGGCTTGCAATACAGGCGCTTGCTAGAAGTGAGCCAGCGCGCATCTTTCAGCACGGGTTTAGGCCACGTTACCGATCCACGTCCCGGAAGCGCCGCTGGAAGCAGATAAATCGCGTCTAGCATTATGCTATTTGGGGGTCGTGATAAGGTAAGAAACTGAATTTGAATTGTCGAAGTTGGCACTGGTCCTGTTCTCGAGCAATGGGCATCTGCTAAAGTGATAGTGCACAAAATTTATGCCTAGCAAAATAAACGAGGGTAATACGGCAAGCCTCATTCGCAAACCCGTGCTCACTCGGCGAAGTCCAATCAATGCTTATTGAGCCTTTTATATTACATTGGGTGTTTGCAGGGCCTGGTTAACAGAGTGGAGGGCGTGGTTAAAAAAATAAGGGGGGCTCGTCGCCCCACCCCCTTTCTTTCCCACTTTGTCACCTGGTCAAGCTGAGGCTTGAAGATTTTTATATTTAGCTTCTAAGAACTCAACCAATATTTATTTTAGGCCTCCGAGTGTTTATTGTCACCTAGGCAGTTTCTTTCTTGCAGTGTAGTGTGTACACGAAATTTTTTTTTACCGACGAATACGTCACATGAGCTCCGCTGCCTTTTGCATCGTTGAGCGTGGCAGCGGTGTTATGTCAGCTCGGAGAAGCATGGTGTTCACCTGAGACGTTCGTAGTTGCTATGCTATACAGAGCATGCGAGGTCAATACTGATGGTCGGTTGGAGACCCCCAACACAACGCTCAAGCAGTAGTGGTTAGCGTCTGCTGGCGAGGACGTTTCCTCTGCACAACATTTACCAAGTGATGGTCAGTTTCTCTATATAGCCACCAAACAGAAATGAGAAAAGAACGGCCATGCCGGAAGCGTAGAATCAAACCATTAATTCTCCGGATCTTGGCATAATCACGAAGAACCGTACCATGTAATGTGAACAACGCAACATGAAGTGTATTAATCATGGTGCGTTTTTACAATATTATGAAAGCATACTATAGCATACCGATGCATCAGCTTCGTACCGGTTATTTGCTTTCAGCGCATTAAACATTATTTTAGACACGAAAAACTCTCTATGCGCATTAGCATTGTGTTTTGGACCGTAGCTGCTGAAAACCTCGTCAGGCTGTTTTATGCGTGCGTCCATCCCCTGGATCAGCTTCTTCCCTCTACACGATTCATATTTTTGAGCAAGTGAAATGTTTTTACCAAAGACTGCAGAACTGTGAGCTGACTTCAAAATTATGCTCTTTATGCAACAAAAACCTCTTAGAAGCATGCATATCGTTTATTTAAATAGGCAACCTCTTTCTATAAGGGGAATCCTGTAGGAGGTTTGAACTTTTTCGAACAAAACGACGAAGTCAGTGATTTTTTCTAGCCCTTGGCGGGGCCCCTAACACGAAGGGCCCGGGTCATTCGAACCCTAGATAATCCGCCCTTGGGTGTTTGTGCGCAATCTCGCATAGTGAAAACTACTACGGGTTCAGGCTCGTCTCACCACATGACCGTGTTTACCATATCCTGCTCATGTAGGCGCACTGCTCCATGCACGTTCAATTTTCAGTGTTTAGGGTCACGCAAAAAAAAAAGAAAATTGTTCACTCTAACAATGCATACACACACTTATTGTCTTTCGCGGCACCGCAGATGCGGTACAGTGTTGGCTGTAGGGAAGCGGGTAGCAAGGCGCCCCTGTCTCCATTTCCACTAAAGGGAAAGCGCGAGAACCCCACAGATTATAATGGCGAGCTTTCACATTGCTGCCCGGGAAAAGCACTCTCGCGGCTGTGCTTCCCACTCCCGCCGTCACCACTGGGCCTGTTTGCTAGGGATAGGACAAATCTTGTTTGCGTAGGCCTCCGGTAGGTGCTGTTCAGCGTAGCATGGCCATGCACGAGCACGAGGCACCACTATTTCACTTATTTTATGAAATTGCAGCTAGCACAGATGTATACACACCTAGCGAGGCTACCGAGGCACGTAGGCAGGCTACAACTTGGTGATACCCAAAAAGAGCGTGGACATAAAGGCAACATACGTTTTGTTTACTGTGCGCTGCTCGAGGTAAAAGGGAGAGCGTCCCAGCATGCACGTGACTCCATCTCGGTGACTCTCAGCAGCAACAGACCTCACGCTATTAGACCGTTTCACTGTTTTCAAACAAAGGTCCTTGAGTACACCTGGTTTTGAACACCGATGTAGCATCGGTGGGCAAGAAGACCTTTAGAAAATAGCCCGCAAATTTTTTGCACTTTCCTTTTTTCTTTGACAAATTATATTCAAATAAATATTGTTTTGAGCTACTTGAAACTGTAAGAAATTCCCTTGAGCTGTGTTGAATGGCTTGACCGTGCCTCGCTGCCTGATGCTTGAGAGTACTAGAAGTATACTAATGCCTATCGCGTTTCTGTAGAGGCGGCGCTGCAGCCGAATACTACTAAAGCGCCGCGCGCCACTCGCATTAACTATGTGCTTCGGGCTCCTCCGGCGCACTTTTTACATGCGAAGCATTTCTTAGCAAACTTTGGCGACCTTGAGAGCATCTATCTATCTATTTACGACTTTAAGTTGTCCTGGTCATTTCGATAATGGTATCATTGCAAAAATTCGTATCGCATAACATGACTGTGTGACGAGCAAGTAACTAGTCAGAAGATGAAAAGAATAAATACATGTATGTAATGACTTACATTTCATGTTCTTGCTGCTCGTGTGGTGGTTTCATTCACATGACATGTAAAACTGGTATGGCATGACTGTACAAACACAAGTGACGGACCCCAACACAGAAATTACGACGTGAGCGTCATGTAACAACATGACTACATAGAACACTCGTGTCGCGCTCACGGCCGTTTTGCTAACTTCGCATATACAAAATTTTCCCGCCGCGATGGTCTATTGGCTAAGGTACCCTGTTGCCGACCCGCGGTAGCGGAATCGAATTCCGGCTACGGCGGCTACAATTTCAGTGGAGTCGAAAATGCTGTAGGCCCGTGTGCTTAGATTTAGGCGCACGTTATAGAACCCAAGGTGCTTAAAATTTCCGAAGCCGTCGACTACGGCATCGCTCAAAATTGTAGGGCGGTTTCGGGACGTTAAACCCCACTTATCAATCAATCACTTGCTTCAATTATATAAAATTTGGTATTAGAGGACGCGATCGGCTCACGAAGGTAACTCACTGGTGCAAACTTGATAATCATGAGATGCATGTCATGTAATAACATGGCTTCATGTCACGCGCATGATGCGCTCGGCGCCATTTTGCCAGCTTCACATATACCCAATTTGGTATTAAGGGACATGAATGAATGAAGAAGGTAAATGACATTTACAAATATGATAATCTTGGCCAGCGTGTCATGTAAAACACTACTACATGCTACGCCCATAGCGCGCTCGCGGCTGTTTTCCTAGCTCCACATACACCAAATTGGGTACTAGGTGATTTGAAGGAAGGGCAAAGATATGTGACTAGTGCAAACATGATAATCATGACACGCGTGTCATATTAGAACATTACAACATATCATGCTCAAGAAATGTTCGTGGTCGTATCGCTAGCTTCACTTATAACAAATATGGTAATACGTGACCTATTGGACGACGTAGTAAAATGATATTTTAAAACATGATAATCTTGGAATGCATGTGATGTAAAACGGGAGAACATGCAACGCTAATAGCGTTCTCCAGGCCGTTTCGATAGCTCCACATATACAAAATTTGGTGCCACGTGACATGAATGGACGACGAATGCATAAATGACACGGCTGAACATGAGAATCATGATATGTGTGTTATGTGAAACATGACTGCAAGCCACGCTCATGGCACGCTCGCAGACATTTTGCTAGCTCAAGATATACACAATTCTGTATTGCGTGACGTGAATGAAAGAAAGTAAATGACGTCTAAACATGATAATCATTGCGTGCATATTACGTAAAACATGACTACATGCTACCCTCATAGCACACTCACAGCTGTGGGCTTGCTTCACCTATACCAATTTTGGTGTTACATCACCTGAATTGAGGACGAACATAAATGCCTGGCGCAACATGATAATTATGCCATGGAAGTGATGTGCGATATAACTTACGTCCGCCTGGTAATGGTGTGTTGATTTTAAAGTTACATATCATCCTTCCTCATTCATGCTTCGGATGTCAACCATAACAACATGAGTATCACCTACACCATTGGCATAATTCGCCGAGGCTATAATAGGCTGTATTAAAATTTATTTTACCATGGAGTGGCTATACAAGGTGTTTCGGAAAATTCACCCATTATAGTTAAACAAAGTACACAATAGACGTGAGTGCACAACCACCTTTATTGTGGCAGAGAGCTCTCCTCGAGATATGTAAAAACATTAATTATGGCAGTAGTTATGAAAATTATGACAATTAACTTTCAAACAGTGTAAATAGGCGTTCAACACTAATGAGTGCATTCAAGTCCTTCCTGTAAAAAGTCTTTCACATATTTGAATGGCAGCCCTTGGTAATCACCGTGGAGCGATAAAATCTGGCTAATCTATCTGGCGAAAGGCAAACCGGCACATTAAACAGCGCGTCTATCGTTCACTTCATATATTTCACATATTTCACATATTTGAATGGCAGCCCTTGGTTATCACCGCGGAGCGATAAAATCTGGCTAATCTATCTGGCGAAAGGCAAACCGGCACATTAAACAGCGCGTCTATCGTTCACCTCATATATTTCACATATTTCACATATTTGAGTGGCAGCTTTTGGTAATCACCGCGGAGCGATAAAATATGGCTAATCTATCTGACGAAAGGCAAACCGGCACAATAAACAGCGCGTCTATCGTTCACTTCAAAAACGCTCTCAATACCAACACACGTTCCCTTGGTCTTATCGCCAATCTACACACTTCGTTTGGCAACAGCGTTTCCTGTCGCCTGATCACTTATCGACGCTCCCTTATTCTCCACCCCCGGTCCTAGAGAAACACTGAGGGCTGTTTTGGGAAGTGAATGGCAGATGCACTTTTTGGCTGGTTGGTTACGGTTGCGCCAGCTAAATTAGCCAGATTTTGTCACCCCGCGGTGATTATCAGTGGCCAGGTTTCAGAAGTTCCAAAGCGACTATGGACTATTCGCAAGAAAGAGCACATGACATACTGCAAAACTGGTATGGTGTGACATGACTGCATGGCCAACATAACTGAAATGCCCTAACGTAGAAATCCTGACATGCAAGTCATGTAAGTCGTGAGTACGCTCGTGGTGTGCTCGCAATCGTTTCGCTAGCTTCACATATACCAATTTTGGTATTACGAGACCTGAATGAATGACGAAGATGTGAGAAACAAAGAAGGGGACCCGGACCTGACTGCCTGCCTACATCGAATGTGAAGGGATCAACTGAGCGAGCCAGCGCCCGTGGTTTGTGCCCGCCACCTCTTCTTTCTCCTTTATTTACAACACGCTCCCACGGCCACAGAAAATTCTGAAGTACTGCCTGGTTCGTGGAGGTAGTGTTTTTGCACCGGTCGCCTGATGATGGAGCCGGATGCCAACCTCAGGTGGCACGCTTGCGCGATGTTGTCGCGGCTGGGCAGCAGTTGGGTTACGCGAGCCATCTTCCACATTATTTGCGGTGAATCGTCGTGCACGAGGGCAACGTCGCCGACCTGAAGTCGCGGTAGTGCTTCGAGTGCCACATCGCGGGCTGAACGCAGAAGCAACAAGTACTCCTTTCTCCAGCGTTTCCAAAGGCGATCCGTCAGCGCTTGTCGATGGCGCGCTCAACGTTGCAGATCGGCGCTCGTCGACTGAGGTATAAGCGCGTCGAAATGTTGCGGCAAGCATGTTGCGCGTTTACCAAGCATGAAGTGTGAAGGGGTAAGTGGGCTTGGGTCCTCCGGATGGTTAGGTGTATAAGTCAGTGGGTGGCTGTTGATGTTCACTTCTACCTCGCTGATAACCGTCATTACGTCTTCGAAGGACAGATGGCTGCGACCCAGTGCATGTTTCAACATGTTCTTGGTGATGCCTACGAGTCGCTCCCACCTTCCGCCCCACCTTGGGGCTTGCTCGACACTGAACTTCCATTCGATGCGAAGGTTACTGCAGAAATCTGCCAAAGTCAATAGATTTCCGAGTTGTTTAGCACTGTGATGGAATGCCAGGGCGTTGTCAGAGTAGATGGCGGACGGTATTCCAAGACGGGTGATGAAACGTCGAAAAGTGGCAATAAAACTGGCTGCAGTCGTGCTTGTGGGGAATTCAAGGTGTAGAGCGCGTGTCACAGCACAAGAAAATCTATCTATGTAGGCCTTCGAGCAAATATTCTTTACCATATCACAGTAAAGTCGTCCAGAAGAGTCAACGCCGATGACCGCTAGTGGGCTTACTGCGGTGATTCGGTCGCTTGGTAACGGTGCTGTAGGTGCCGTTTATGGTGCAATTTTGTGCTGTCAGCACATCAAACAACCTCTCAGTGCGGACTTTATGGCTTTTGGACCTTTCAGCACCAAGACACGCTCTTTCAACTCAATGGGAGTGGTCGACGCTTGAGTGAAGCATTTTTTCATGAGTTGACTGAATCAGTAGCCCGGTTACAGCATCCTGAGGAGTGAGAATGGCAGGGTGACGAACTGACAACGAGCCGGGAAGTAGTTGGAGATGCCCTCCTACTCTTAAACTCCCGTCGTCATTTATAAATAGATATGTAGTGCCATCATCATCATCATCATCATTTTGTGATCACTACGCCGCGCCTCTCGCGCAGCTGTTGCTAGCTCGAGCTGCGCGAGGATTAGAACAGGCTCACGCACTTAGCGTGTCGGACGTGGACGGCCACTCCGGCTCCGCTTCAGGCGTGGAATTAAGTGGTGAGATCGGCACGGCCCCGTCAGCTGCCTATGACGCCATCTCACGTCTCTATTTTCTCGCCGCTAAAGTGGTGACCCGGAGAACACGCCCTTCGCTGAACGGCCCGCTGCCATGCTTCCGCAACTGTGCCCTCCAGTTCCACAATTTCACCTGGTCTACCCCCTAGCGCAGTTTACGCGGGTCGATGCCATTCTCGCGGTCAATTACATCAAGGCACAGCCGATGATGCACGCTTTCCCACTGGATGTCCTCCCGGCTGAGCTGCGTCATCCAGCCGCCAAGTCATACACCAGCCCGCGACCCTTCGACGACCTCTGCGTTGCGGTGCTCGCCTGCTACGGTGAAACCTACCGCCTGCTTCCGGGAAGCCACGAGTTTCAGGTTTCCCTCCGCCCCAACGCGCGGTACCAGACGGCCCACAGCCCTACCTCGACCAAGACTTCACTTCCCTGGTTAGATCTTTTACAACCTCTCGTCCGACCGCTAGCAACGCGAGTCCCGAGTACGAGTGCCCATCCGACGAGGTACAGAACATTCGTTCTGCATTCGACCAGTAAGCCACGAGCCACGCTTTTTCAACGTCTTTGGCCGACGATACTGTATGCATGCTCAACACCCAATCGTCTTGGCCGACCTCAATGGCCCTCAGCACCTCTGACGTGTCAAGCTCCACGACCGCAATAACCCCGAACGCCCCAGAGTCTATCACGACTACGGTCATTGCCACGCCCACTATTCACCTCTAGGTCGCAAAACCTTCCGCATCCCCGAGTCCGAAGGGGACTCTCTACCAGCCCTAACGCTCGGCGCGTCCTGCCAGCAACGACCAACATCGTCCTCACAGTTTCCCGCAGCCGAAGTTAAAGCCACCAGCCATCAACCACGGCTAAACTTCCAAGACGCTGTGACTATGACTGACGCGCTTAAGAACGACGTGCCTGGTCCGCTTCCGACAGGGCTCACCAGGCATACAACGCCTGTGGTGGAGCAATCTAGGGGATGTTGGCTAGAGGCAGCCATCGATTATGCAGACCTGCACACCAACGCTCGTGCGCGGACTACCGCAGGTCATTACACGAGCACAGGTGTTCCGTCCAACACTCCGGCTGAGCCCACGCTGGCTGGGTTATACCACCACCATTCCCCGGAGCCTTTGACGCCGGACGGCCACAACCAGACGCGTGCCCACAACGCGGGCTCGTGTGTCACAAGGGCGACGCGCCTATACCTTATACATGTTTACCACCCGTGACTCTATGTCGATGACGACAACGTGCTTAGCGCCACACATTGCGGCACCTTTTGAGGCGCCCCGCTACGCAGCCACAAGTTGCAGCCACGGCCCTGAAGATGGCGCAAGCGCCTACTCGGCCTGTCCGTCGCAATGTCCCACCACTTGTCGTGTACCCGGCTACCCACTGTGCACGTGGCACCGTTGTTCGGACCCATTCCCGCGTCCATCGGCACATCGGACGCCGCACGACTTTGAGGTCTATGTTGCGTCGACCCGTACGTCAAAACCAGCACTGCCGACCCTCTGCCGTCGTTAGCAGCATGACCTTGCGACACATGGTCCGCCATTGGTCTCCGACCAGGTAATCGTGAGACCCGCTTGTCTGCGACCATAGTGACTCGGCGCTTCCTTCTTCGTCCCTTGCGCTTTTCTTTGAGTCACCCACTGGAGACCTGCTGCTTACTGATGGCCTATCAACGTTGACAACCTGGGCTTCCCAAATGAACACTTTATGGATTGTCGTTAATGTATGTAGCATTTGTCACTCTCATTATTTTTTCATATGCCTTCAAATCACGCGAAGTGCTAGGGGGGGAGTCCTGTAGTGCCATCATCGCCATCATCATTTCTTGATCACTGCGCCGCGCCTCTCGCGCAGCTGATGCTAGCTCGATCTGCGCAAGGATTAGAACAAGGTAGCGCACTTGGTGTGTCGGGCGTGGATAGCCACGACGGCTCCGCTTCAGGCGTGGAATAATGTGGCGAGATCGGCATGGCCCTGTAGGCCACCTTCGACACCGTCTCGCGTCTCTCTTGTTTCGCCGCTAAAGACACAAGAGTAGGAGATGCGATGAAATAGAGGTTTTTCGACCGACAGTGCCGCAAACTCCCCCAGAAAGTGCGAATGCTGGACTTGCTTGAACCAGTAATGTTCAACTCGTGCGATTTCTCATACACTCAGCGGTCTGACTGTGGAGGCTTTCCTTGTTGATGTGTTTTCAATGAAACGGTATATCCACGCCCTTACTCTAAGAAGGCGCGAGCACGGGCTGAAATCGGTGACCTTCAATAACAATTGTTGTTGTGAAAGGGTACTGCTGTATTTGTACTGTACTGCTGTATTTCTGTGATTCGGTTTCTGACATACACCTCGCGATGTCTTGTATCGTGTGATATCCAGAGGATGGTAATCTGCGAGTCGGTCCAAAAGAATGGTCTTGTGTTTAGGAAACATGGAACACTCTTGATGTGGTTGTAGATGCGGGTTGCTGTAAGACAGGCAGGCAGCACCAAACGAGGCAGAGATAGAGCCTTCAGTGGTGCGATCCATCCCTTGCTTATGAGAAGATACGTATTGCGTGCTTACGAGTGCTGCCATTCAGTACAGACGTAGACAGCTGCACCGTACGCCGGTGGGCTGATATCCGCGAAGACGTGTAGCTGAGTAGTTCCTAGCGCCCCCTTGACTTGTCGTGGTAGGCGCACCTCGTTTAGCGTCGGGAGCTCGGCACACCAGGCGTTTCATGCAGCTTGCTGTTCTTGTGGTAGTAAACAATCTCAAGTATGCTTTAGTGTCCAGGGATCATGTAAAATCAGTTTACCTTGAAGAGTGACCGGTGTAAGAAAGCCAAAAGGATACTACAAGCTTGGAAATGCCTGAAGCGATCTTCAATTCGTAGTAGGCATAGTCGGCAGTATTTTGAAGGCGTTGTCGGTGCTCACAACAACTGAGTCATCGTTTCTTTTCCAGCAGAGCCCAAGTGCCTTCGTTATGTTCGGATTACCATCGTCATCTTCTCACGTTAACTGATTCGTTCGCAACTGTTCTCTTAGAAAGGAGCTGTTTGATGCCCACTTACGAATATCCATACCGGCGTCTGCTAGGATGCTCTTTGCTTCTGAGCAAATTAATTAGGCTTTGTGCAGGTTGTGCACCCCAACCACTAGATCGTCGACGTAAACTGACTGTCTGAGACACTCCACTGTATCGGGGAATCGCTTTTCGAACCGTCTGAATTGGTCATGTAACGTCGCTGTGAGCGGAAAAGGACTCGATTTGGCACCGAAGGGTACGTGGGTCATTCACCTGTGAACAATTGGTGGAAACAGAATAAGTTCCGTCGGAAGAGGATCGACCTGTAGGAAACAAAGTGCATTCCGATCGTCTGGGTGAATGCTAACATGAAGGTCAGCTACCATGATGATTGGATGCATTCCGAAGTTGAGTAGAAGCTTATGTCCGCACCCATCTTAGGCCTCTTCATGAGCACGTTGATCATGAATGGTTCATCTAAAGCGTGAGATGACGCGTCCAAGACGACCCGCAGCTTACTGGTGACAGCATCCCGACGAATTACTCCATCATGCGGCATGTAGTACCTGTTGGACTTCATAAGATTCATGAGATTATATCATATATACCAAAACCATCTTGGTATGAAGGTTATGCAAAGGAGTGCATTTAGAAGCTACAAATAAGTTATCTTCTCTCATTGGGAAGTTAAGCTATATAGTGCAGGCTGCAATTAGAATCCTTCATAATTGATGTAACGTTACAAATCTATCTCTAAGTGGTTTTACGTCACAAAAAATGATAATAATCATAAATCTCGTCAGTATGATCCGCCCAATTATAAGCTGAACCACCTGAGTGGGTAGACGCCAGTATTCCAACGAGCATCATATTCATCATCATCATTAAAATCATTATCATTAGAGCAGATGTGGCGAAATAGACCCGGATCTTGCAACTATGACGGTGCGCATCAATATATATGGTTTCATTTTCTGAATAAAGCCTTCAGTTGATAGCAAAAAGAAACGCTGTTATGATTCCCTCTATTAGGCCGTGTGTCAGTCTAAGCTAAGAATACGTTATTATGCCACCGTGATACGCGTAAAGGATGCTTGATGATATCAATGAGTCCTAAAGCGGCGAGCAGGGTACTTTCTTCACAAAAGCCACAAATTACCTTAACACCAAGATAGCGGGGGCCAACTCGACTAGTATATATCGACTGTGCCATCAGCAACAATACTCGCAGTAAGTGACATGGAGGCTAAAAGTGTTTCACGGCCCTTGACATTACAGCTATTCCCAGGAATATGTTGTTAATTAGAACTTATTTTTAGAAATCATGTACACATTACAGAAAAAAACAATTTTCCCTGACTACTTATGAAGTTTTTCAAACCTAGACACCGGTAAAATCTACCTTGCTTTGTTTCTGGAGCCTTGAGCACGCTCATGTGATAGTGAGTGCCCTCACTCTACAGAAGCCAGCGTAAAGGCCAGCCCAAGCAAGCAAGGCGGATACGATAGTCGCTACAATAACACATCTACAACAGCACTACACACTTCGCCCTAAGGCCGCCCCTCGAACGAATGCAAAGGTAACCCGTGAATACAGTGATGCTTTTCTCTAGCACCAAATATGTTCCGTACCCTTGAACTCTGTGACCAATTTCTTCCAACACTCTAAGCCGGAATTCGGCGAAGTTGGACTAATAGCAGTCTTTAAACAAACAGACCAACAGTTCGATCAGGGACTGATTGCGTGGCAGGGCGTGTCGTGCGCAAACGCCCGGCAACGGGGAGGATAACTGTGCTGCGATCGTTTTCTCTCGATGCTGCACTGCACTGGCCGACCTGGTCAGCTATCACGAAAACGAGTTAAATCGACAATGGACCACAGTGAGAGCGAAGCACTATCGAAACGAATAGAAACTGTTATGAGAGGCAAGTTCAAAACACGCGTCAATGCACACAGCAACTGCCCTCGCGTTTCATGTATGGCGGCACGAACTGGCCGAAAACAATTGAAAGCCTTCGTGCACGGATAATGCCGAGAACTACGAAGAACACTGACAGGGCTAATAAATGCAACCTGTGCACCCGCACAATCACTTGCCAAAACTTAAAGCGATATATATAAAATTAGGCTTCTTAAGTTATGGGTATCAAGCTGGCCACCGGTGTAACTGCGTTGCTGGTACACGTAAAGGAAACATCGCATATAATTTCTTTCACAAAAGATATTGTTTCTTACATAAAAAGACTGAAAAAAGTGTGTCTCTCTCTTCATGTGACAATCGTTGTCAAACATCAAGCGTGAAAGCCACCGCTTGTATGAATAATTGTGAGGCCAGCGGTGCGCAGTAAGCAACTCACCAGCAATGTGAAAGAACCGTGCCTGCTAGTGGTTTCGTCGCTGAAAGTACATTACAAGGAAAAGTTAGCCGAGATGGGAGTTTCTCCAGCACATGAGCCAACAAAACAGCCCTGTTCCAATTATTTACTTCCTGGTAGGAAGTGAACTCGGCTCATGTCGTCGTAAAACGCCCCTCGCTTAATCATAGAGCTTATGAACAGCATGACCTTGTTAAACTCTCCAGGGAGTTTCAAGTCACGTGGGTACAAACTCACTACGGGAGCTTTAAAAACCTTCTTTGAAAGGCGTGACGTGCGTGTGTGCGTGTGTGTGTGTGTGTGTGTGTGTGTTCGCGTGCGTGCGTGTGTGTGAATGTACGGGCATATGTTAGCACGTTGGTGTGAAACACAGGTGCTTTGTGTGGCTAACCGTGTGAATCTGTCAACAGGCAACGAAATTATAAGCGCAACGAAGAATTGGAACGACCTGTTGGAATTTACTGTAACATTTCAATATATTTCGCATCGTTGAACCACTCTGCACATCGGTCCGAATCCTCAACGAAACGCCGTGAATGCCGCGCTTCAAAGGGCCGAGTAACAAAAAACTTTGAAGAATAAATTAATGGTGGCAAAAGTAAGTTATTACGATCGTCAGCGGCTGCTCCTGGAGTTTAACAGTGAAAAACTTTGAAGCGGTATGAAATAGGCTTCGCTCGACTACGGCAGGCTGGCTGGCAACCGGTGTGAGAGTTGCGCCGGCGACGCGCTCACCCCGTCTCCACCGATAGTGGCTCCTCGGAGTGTCACCGGTATTTCCCCGGCTGTAACAACTAAGTGGTAAGAAGGCCTCACTATGCCGTCGGTATCAAGCCGGCATCGTATCGAGCTCGCACTGCGCGCCGGCCGCTGTGGCAAGCGCTACGAGCTAGCACCGACCACTGGCGAGGCAAAGAATGTGTTTCACAAAAAATAAAGGCTGTTGGTATGAATAACAGTTTCTGCGCCTTGCGACCGCAGCTGTCAAATGACTAACTATAAGGCGAGTGCCGAACGAGGCGGCGTACGATCGTCAGCCATTGCACCATAAAACTTCGAAGCGGTTTGAAGTAGGCTTCGCTCGACCACGGCAGGCTGGCTGGCAACTGGTAGTGAGAGTTGCGGTGGCGACGCGCTCACCCCGTCTCCGCTGATAGTGGCTCCTCGGAGTGTCACCGGTATTTCACCGGCTGTAACAACTAAGTGGTAAGAAGGCCTCACTATGCCGTCGGTATCAAGCCGGCATCGTATCGAGCTCGCACTGCGCGCCGGCCGCTGTGGCAAGCGCTACGAGCTAGCACCGACCACTGGCGAGGCAAAGAATGTGTTTCACAAAAAATAAAGGCTGTTGGTATGAATAACAGTTTCTGCGCCTTGCGACCGCAGCTGTCAAATGACTAACTATAAGGCGAGTGCCGAACGAGGCGGCGTACGATCGTCAGCCATTGCACCATAAAACTTCGAAGCGGTTTGAAGTAGGCTTCGCTCGACCACGGCAGGCTGGCTGGCAACCGGTGTGAGAGTTGCGCCGGCGACGCGCTCGCCCCGTTTCCGCCAATGATGAGTTCTCGGAGTTACCGGTATTTCATCGGCTGCAACATCTAAGTGGTAAGATGGCCTCGCTATGCCGTCGGTATCAAGTCGGGCGGCATCGTATCGAGCTCGCAGTGCGCACCAGTCGCCGTGGCGAGCTCTACGAGCTAGCTAGAACTGACTACCGGCGAGGCAATGAATGTGTTTTACAAAAAATAAAGGCTGCTGGGATGAATAATAGACTTCTGCGCCTTGCGTACGCAGCTGTCAAATGACTAACTCGAAGACGAGCGCCGAACGAGGCGGAGACACACCGTACGGCATGCATGCATGCCCATTCAATGCATGCAAGCAACGGGAATAGCGGTTGCGAACCGTCTCGTCAGTTTAAGTCTATCGCTCCATAGCTTAAACTACGTGTATAGCGGACACCTATTTCTGTTCGCTATCGTTAAAAACAACGAGACGTAACCTGCACATCAGCAAGCATTTTGTGATCGCCAGCTGTCATTTATCGAATCATCGTGCCGTACTCGTGAGTGAGGTCTAGTCGTCGAACGCGGTAGCGGCGGTCTACCTCGGTTCATCGCTGGAGCTGCTGAATGTCCCTCGTTAACGGGTTTATTCAAGGCCGCGCAGGCTTTGTGTATAATTCAGAGCATTTTACGGATCCGCAAGCAGTACTGCTAATGCAAATTCAGCCCGTAAGACAGAGCGCCAACTGATGAGACTTTTCCGCTATAGTTGCAGAATATTGAATATTAGGCAGGCATAGCATAAAAGGCATGTGTGTTGAAGCGTTTACATTAGGTCACAGTAACTTTATACTTACGCCGTGCGTGTTTATTGCCTAATTAATAACAAAAAAGAGTTCCTTCCGGGCTACATGGGAGGTCAGAATGTGGTACCTATATATAGGTTTGAAGTGGTGAAAGGTAAAAAATTTTTGCAATAGAGAATGTCATTGGTACCAACATTTGGACAGAGGGATGTTGGACTTCATGATGCCATCAGTACAGCTTTGATGAAGACGGGTCCTCTTGTTGAAATGTAGGCTCCGCTGACATTCTCTGTTTAGCGATTTTTCTTAAGTACTGCTGTGTTTTATAAGTTAACAGTATATGATTTTATGATAAGATCTATTGCTTAATACAGTCATGAACCACTTTTCCAAGTAATCATTGAATGGCCTCAATATTGAGGCCATTCAATGGTTGATACCCGGTGACTAAATAGTAGGTGTGCACTGCAGGGGGCAAGGTGTGGTTACTGTGAGTGTTGTAATATTATGTGAACGTTGTGAGCTTGTTTCTGTCCTGTAATCGATGTTGTGTGTATCGAAGGTATTGCAACTGAAGGTATGCTTGTGCATGGTACGGCTGCTGACGCAATTTTTTTCTCGGTCGATGCAAAAAATTTAGTCCCATACTGACCTGCATAAGTTCCCCTTTGGATGTAAATAAAAACCCCCCTGGCATCATGCAAAAACCCCCTACTGATGGGGAGTCAATTTTTTTCCCTCCGGACGGTGTTTATAAACCTTCCATTGGGGCGTGGCTACACTCTAAAAAAGAGCGAGTAAAAAGGGTGCCGTTTTGTCCCACAACAATAATCGTCATCTATATTGCGTTCCATCCTTGCGCTATCGCCCTGCGCCCGGTAAATTCCGGTCATGATCAACATGCCCATTATCAGGGTTACATTGCATTCTCGATAGTAAAGTGGCCAGCGCCGAGTTTTCAAGAAAAAAAGCGCGCGCAAGCCTGATGACGATTATCGTTGTGGGACAAAAAGACACCCTTTTTACTCGATATTTTTTTAGAGTGTAGAGGACAAGGTCGTTCACTCCCATCTCGGCTTGTTTTTGTTTACAGTGTATGCATATGTCAATGTCACTACGTCGCGAACAGTGGGCACCAACCAGTTGTTCATTTGTGTCTAAAATAACGACGACGGAAATTGCACACGAGCCGCATCTTTGGTGTTTGTTTAGCTGTATACTCCTCGTAAGCCTTGCGACGCCGTCTCAAAGCCGACGCTGTGGCATCGGTGGGGCGCCTGGTTGTTTCGACACATTTCCTGTAGCGCCACTGCTGTGCTTCTGTTGGCGGACTCGTCCACCAGCACGGCGAATGCACGTTCGGCCGACACAATCAAATACTACTGCTGAAAATTCGTTTTCTCTGACTGGAGAGGTGTTAAGATTATATGGATTCATATATAAACATCGGTGCGCTTCGGTGCTGCAAATTAGACCACGTACGTTTTAACGTACTACTCATTGAATGTTTAATGTTTTTTTTTACACCAAGTAAATGTCTCTCACCGGGACTGTATACATGGGATGTCAGAATACTGCGCTATATATTCCCAATGGTTAGTTCTCTGTGATGTAGCGCGGGCGGTCAGTGTTTGTGGAGTTTTACTTTGAAAGAGTAGTGCGCATGTAAATAAATGTGTGCGTGTTGCTTGGCCAATACGTTTTCTTCAGTGCTGATTAAAATAAAATAAATATAAAGAATACTCGATATAAGCAGTGTCGCCTTTTTTTCTCTATTTGTCCAGATGGTTCATCTATTAGTCCAACTGCGGCACTCCACAAATACAAACGTATAAACCAAGTGCCAGGGGTAACTATTGAACTCTTACAGTTGCTTGTAGCCCATTTAGTTCCCTGAAGAACCAATAGCGTACCCCACTTTAGTCTTTTTTGGTTTATAGTGTACAAAATATCTTGACCGATGAATTTCTTTCGAAAATCAATGAGGGGCTAGCCTTCCACGTGGGATAGCTCCAAACCACTGGCCCTACTTGAAATGCTCAACCTATATTCCTCCCTGTGAGAAGATGCTCATTTGAGCACAGCGCTGAATGACAAGCGAGAACTCAACCACCGCGCCAGGAATATAAAAGCATCCAGTTGGCGTCTGTATACTGAGGTCTCCACAGTATGGTTCTCAGCAAGCAAAACAAACCAAAGATGTCCTAAAGCTATTAGATGCGGAATGCATCAAGAATGCATCTCGCACGCGCGTGCGCCTACTCACACACAGACATGTAGTGGGTGTGTGGCGGTCTCTGAATAACATGCGAGCATTACGCGTATACTAGTCCTGTTTTGTTATAGCATACTTACATACCTTCATAAAAGTTTATTCGTCTTTATTATAAAGTCTTGCTTCTTAGCGCATGATAATCTACGTCGACGACAGAATTTTTCGGCGTAAGAACCGTATCGAAGGAAATGTTCATGTTTGCAGGAAGGAACCGCTGGAAACGTTTTTTTTTTTCATTGGGTGTGCAGCTCCATTCCTCATTCTGCACTAAACGCTTTTATTGCATGACTTCAGTACAATTACACAAAAAATCTCTGAAGCAGACTTCTCTAACGTATTTGGGATATATTCTTATGAAATGTTCTTCCTGAACTAGTTAAATTACAGCTTCAGAACGCGTTTCACTCAAGCGCTTTTCGATAGCGGCTAAATCTGTTAAAAAGCGGGCAAGTGGCGTAGGCTTAGGAAGCCAAAAGGTTTCCGCAGCACAGCAACTATTGTGTAAATATTCATAACTAATTTATCAGACAGAACAATACAATCAATGCTGACCCATTGAGTTTTGTGTATTTTCTTTTATCTAACGCTGCCCGTTTTGTTTGAATACCGCAGTGTCTTAGTAGAACATATTGTAGGGAATAACAGTTTCTTCAAAGTAGAACATATTGTAGGCATAACAGTTTCTTCAAAAGAAATATTCGCACGACCTCAAGCTGCTAGCGAAGTTGTCGAAGTCTCAGCGCAAGTGAAATTTGTCGAAAATTTTTTTTACTACAACTCCACCACCACTAACACCTCCAACCAGGAAACCACTAACAGGTACAAACGAGCACCCATCTATGAACACACCCTGTGACACTGTGATTGTAAACCTATCGGACACGCATTCGTCACCTGACGAAGAAGGCCTTCTATCCAAAGCACCAAGCTTCTGTCCAACCACAAATTTTTTTGGCGGGTTTTACTTGCTCCGACACCTCGACAACTTCACTAGAAGCTTTGCGCGAATATTTCTTGGCCCAGCCTCCTAAACACGAAAAAAATCCCCGTCACAGAACAATTGGTTGCACACCTAACAATAATCAAAACAAGTGTCTGGACATATATATCACCTCAGTACAGAAAGGTACAGAACACAAATACCACAGACAGAAAGGGAAGCGAGAAGAGTTGAGAAAATTTGAAAAAATGAGTATGAGAAATCTGTCATCTAGGACAGAAATAACAATAAAACCCGTTCACAAGGGAGGAGCAACTGTAGTCCATATTACTACTAACAATTTACAAGAAGCTGACCACCGACAAGAACACAACTAAAAAAACTGTTGGACGCAGAAAAAAATAACCAACACTGACCACAAACTATTGCGAGCAGCATACCCCCGGCCAGGTCGCTTCTACATCCTCCCAAACATTCCTAAAACCGGTAACCCAGGTCGACCATTCATATCAGGCATAGGTACAAATACTGAACCCATATCTGGGTACGTGGATAACTTAATAAGCCACATTCCACGCACCCACGCGTCATAGATAAATAACACGACACATTTTCTTCGAGACATTGGAGGTCTGTGTCGAGACATTGCACCCGTTCATCCCTCGTCCTAGTCGTAGTGCGTAACTAGTTTTACGCTTTGACCTGCAAGGTGGTGCTGGTGAGAGATTTGTCCTGTGCGTTGTTGAACAATAAAAAATTCGCAGCATGCGCGTTAACTCTTAGCCGAATTCTCCTGTCTCTCATTCCCAATTGGCAGCCTTTGGCATGTACATTAAGCACTATTTGACAAGAAAGGGTTGCTAAGTTATACCCGCTTGGCGTAACCTCCTTGTTTTTGGAAAGGTTTAGCGAGCGTTGGGCCGCAGTGCCATGAATACAGTGAACTAGTATATACCATGAACTCAACGTGGTTAAAAGTGGGAAGTAGACAAGAAGCGCAAGCCGTAAGAAAGTGTGTGTCTGCCACCTCTCCTTTAGACCTTGGAATGTCCACTGGGTGGCGGTGCTTCTATATGCGGAATATATGATGAAAAGATGCGAGATGGTTGTACTTGGAGTGTTGACTAGCCACACAGACGCACAGAGAGATGCATGGAAGGACGCACGGATGGCTGCACGGGCGAAAGAAAGCATGAACGGACGCACCAGCGGATGCATGGACGAACGCAGGGATGGACGCACGGATGGACGTGTGGACGCACGAACAGGCGCACGCACGGACGGACGGACGGTCACACAGGCGGACGCATATATGAAGAAAAGATGCGAGATGGTGGTACTAGATTGATTAACGGACACACAGACAGATGCATGGACGGACGCACGGATGGGTGCTGTTACGACGCGCACCTTCGACGACGTTACGAAGGGCGCCTCGAAATATCACCGCTGCAACCACTGTTTACAAAAGACGGCGACGCCAACACGGTCCCGAAGGCGCCACTGCTTCGAATTCCACCGGGAAGGTCACCAGCCGTTTGGTAGCGTAGGTTTCTCAGCTCGCGACTGCTTCTGCGCATAGCTGATAGACGAGCGGACGAGACGACGGTGAGTTAAACAAGGTTTATGTACAGCATATATACAGAGGCGTTACAAATTCGGCACTAGGGCCGAAAGCTTAGAGACCCGAAGAGCTTCTCTCTAACACATAGCTCTACTCTCAAATGGATCTGCCGTCAAAGGGGGTCTCTCTCGACGCGCCGCAGGGCTTCTTTTATATGCCCCAGGTCCACCCCAAATGTCCAACAAGAAGCGCCGCTGGTCGCGAGGTCAGAATCATCAATTGAGGTCGCCGCTGGGCCGCGTCCTTCTTTCTCACCGAATGTAGAGAGGCTGCGCTGCAGGTGGCTGCACCCAAGGACGAGTGACGTCGCCGCGCATTGCGTCAGCCACCAGACAGGAAGACGCCGGTTGTTTACTCGACGGGCTCGCGGCTGAGATGACTCACTGCACGTGGGCGACAGAAAGGCGCCGCGCGTGTTTACGCCGCTGAGTTGTTCGCGTCAGGCGGGCTGGCCTTGACACAGATTGCAATTTTCAGAGGCACGGACGTCCCCTGTGTACTCGCAGGCATAACAGCACCCCCGCCACCAGACAATGCACCGAAAAGACGAGCTGCTTCCACGTGGCTCGGGTGACATTCGCGCTCGTTCGCCAGGTCCCTCCAGGTTCACCTCCAGGGCCATGGGGAGAATGCAGCTCCAGACTCCGTTCCCGGAACACATCCCATTCTTGAGGACGGATCCCAGCTCGACTGGCTTGTCGCCACAACTTGTCGACCAGCTTTACTCGTGTCTTCTGACAATCTTTGGTTTCAGCACTTGTTGATGGTTCTGCAACTTGTCAAGAACGGATCAACAACAGACAACACACGACACAAGCAAGTGCCCTCGGTCACCCGACAGAACACCAGACAAAGTATAGTACAACATATACCTAGCTACGTGTCTATCGTAATTTCGTTCCCTCTACATCAAGAGGCACATGTGGAACACAAGACTCCTAAAATGAGAGCTCATTTTTTTTACACGTACAACAACAAATTAGACTACAACATAAAGTTGGCTCCTTGAGCTCACTCTGGACGAGAGCGCTCAGCTCAGGTCGTGATGAGGTCAAAATTTTGCCCCGAATCGCCAGCGAGAAACCGAAAGGCTGAGAAGGTACTAGCTAGAACGCACTGCTCAATGCACCTGCATTAGCGTATAGCTTTACTTTTTTTTGTTGCGAACGTCAAAGTTGTGCTTGTGGAGTTGCATGCTCCACCTCAGTAACCGGCCACTTTTAGGCGACGATACCTATGTGGTACCAAGAGCTGCTCATACTTGCGGCGTTGCACGGGGGAACAACGATACGGCTTGCTACGGATTTACTCCTCACCACTTAGCTCGATATCGTGTTCGATCACCCCCGTGTTTCCGGGGCGGTCCGAAAACACGTCTCCAAACTCGGAAACAATCTTTCTCAGGGCCTCCTTCTGGACTCCCCTTAACCTAGGCTCTAGGTTCAACTGCTCCAAGATTACTTTCGATCCCCCTTCGATTACCTCACAAGAACTAAAAATTTCTGCTTCCTGTTCCTCTGAAGCATTCAACAGCTGATTTACGACCGCTTGATGTTGAACCTAGGGTTTCATCAAGTTGTAAATTTTGTTCTGCCGCCTTACTAATTTCACTTCATAATTCGTATCGGGAAGCTTCGATATTACATTGGCAGGCCCTTCCCAATCAACCTCAATCTTGTTCCTTTTGGACGGCTGCAGCAGCATTACCTGACTTCCTACTTCAAAAGCACGCTTCTTCGCCGATTTTTCGTAGTACTCCTTCGACAACATTTGTGCAGCTTTCATGTGGCTTTCCCCTAGCGCTTTAATCGAGAGGTCCGCACGCTGCTCTTCAATGAGCGTTTCTCGATCAACTCTCGACAGCTCACTCCAACTTTGCGCTACAGGCGAGAGCGTTGCATCCCTCTCACTCCGGCTCAATGGCGCCTTGTCGTCTCCCCTTGCTACGGAAATCGCACCGGTCGCTTCGGCGACGGGCCGCTCGCGTGACTGCTCACATGACTCACGCGGAAAATTTCCTCTCTGAGATTCTGTCGACCCGCCGACAAGGTCACTTGAGAGTTCACCGCATTGAACAAGATCAAGCTCCTGCGAAAGCTTCCGCGCTTGCGATCGCGTGAGGGCCATGTACGCTAAGTTGGGGAAGAACGATTTACCCTGCTCTTGGAGAAGCTGCTCTGAGTTGTTGGAGAAAAGATAAGGAAAACGATCGAGAAGCGCGGCAGACGCAGCCGCTTGGGTGCGAAGCTTACCGAACGGGCCTTCAATGACAACCATGGCGATTGGTAAGCAAGCACTCTGCTCCTCGGCGACTTGCCTAATCCACGCGCATTCTCCTGTAAAGTCATCCGGAGACACTAATGAAGGATGGACAACGTCCATCGTTGCCGCTGAGTCACGAAGTACTCGACACGTTTGCCCATTCACACTAATTTCTTGGTTATACGGCTCCAACAACCGCATGTTGTTTTCCGATTTTCGGATTGTTGCAAAAGCAAACTTTTGGTTACAGTTTATCGCGATGTGCCCTTCCTTTTTGCAGTTGTAGCAGATTAGCTGCTTCCGTTTGTTTTCCGATTCTAGGATAGTTGCGAACTTTTGCTGACAGTTTATCGCGATGTGCCCTTCCTTTTTGCAGTTGTAGCAGATTAGCGGCTTCCGTTTGTTTTCCGATTCTAGGATAGTTGAAACTTTTGCTGACAGTTTATCGCAATGTGCCCTTCCTTTTTGCAGTTGTAGCAGATTAGCGGCTTCCGTTGATCAGGTTTCTTCGAAAAGCCCTCTTTCCTTTCATCTTTTTCAACGCGCACTGCCCTGCTATGCAACGTTCGGTGAGTATAATACTCTTCAGCTAACTCTGCTGCCTTGTTTAGCTGTTGTTCACCAAGTCTGTGCTTGCCCCAAAGTTTGACATTCTCCTCGATGCAGCGGTAGAATTTCTCCAATGCAACGCATTCCACCACTTTATCGCGGTCGTCATAAACACCTTCACCCTTGAGCCATTCAATTAAATAGGATTTAAGACGAAACGCGAAGTCAACGTGTGACTCATTCCCCTTTTTAGCATACTGGAACCTTTGCCTGAAAGCCTCGGGTGACAACTTATAGCGTCTCAAGAGCACTTCCTTAACCTCGTCATAGCTCTCAAACGCTTCCCTCGACAAGCAAGTTGTCGCGTCGGACACTTCGCCGGGAAGAAGAGCTAACAGGTTCTGCGCCCGAAGAGACCGCTCTAAAGCATTTCGCTCACAGACGTGTTCAAACTTGACGAGATACTTCGCCATGTCCTCGCCTACTACGAACGGTGGCAATTGGTCCCGAATTCTATAACCGCTGACCTGAATCGTCGGAGAAGCTACGCTAGGCGCCTGCGAACACTGTAGTAATGCCAATTCTAGTCGTTTCAACTCGAGGCGCTCCTGTCTCTCGGCCTCCTCGCGGCGTTCTCGCTTTTCAGCTTCTTCATGAACTTCTCGCCTTTTAGCTTCTTCACGTTCGCGAGCTTCATGCCTTTCAGCTTCTTCACGTTCGCGAGCTTCTCGCCTTTCAGATTCTTCACGTTCGCGAGCTTCGCGCCTTTCAGCTTCTTCACGTTCGCGAGCTTCTCGCCTTTCAGCCTCCTCGTGGCGTGCTTTGATATCCACACAAGCCTCATCGACTTCCTCAGCCGACACTCCCTCATCCTTCATGATCTCAAGGATCGCTTGCTTTCGTTTCGCATGGCCCAAAGTAATCCCGAGTTCCTCACAAATTTTGATGAGTTCCTTCACTTTAAGGTTCTCCATCATTCACACTAGCCTCTTGCTGTTTGCCCCTGTTAACAATTTGCTTGCCGTATCCACTATAAGTCTACTAGCAAGACGCGCAAGCAATTTTAAACACTCCCGTGTTTACACCCTTCGCATTAACTTTGGTTTCAAAGCGATTCGACTTGGCTTGAAACGATCAAAAGCTCACTTCAATGCTTCACACAGCCCTTCTCTAAACTACTACAACCTTAGCTAGAGTAGTCTGATGAACTGAGGGAAAAACACCAGGCACTCACCGCATCGATGTTGCTGACGCCGGCCGATCGCGCAGCTGCCAACCACTGTTGCGAAGGTCGCCTCTCCGAAATCCCACCGCTAGGCCACCACTGTTACGACGCGCACCTCCGACGACGTTACGAAGGGTGCCTCGAAATCTCACCGCTGCAACCACTGTTTACGAAAGACGGCGACGCCAACACGGTCCCGAAGGCGCCACTGCTTCGAATTCCACCTAGAAGGTCATCAGCCGTTTGGTAGCGTAGGTTTCTCAGCTCGCGACTGCTTCTGCGCATAGCTGATAGACGAGCGGACGAGACGACGGTGAGTTAAACAAGGTTTATGTACAGCATATATACAGAGGCGTTACAAATTCGGCACTATGCCGACAGATTAGAGACCCGAAGAGCTTCTCTCTAACACATAGCTCTACTCTCAAATGGATCTGCCGTCAAAGGGGGTCTCTCTCGACGCGCCGCAGGGCTTCTTTTATATGCCCCGGATCCAACCCAAATGTCCAACCAGAAGCACCGCTGGTCGCGAGGTCAGAATCCTCCAATAACGTCGCCGCTGGGCCGCGTCCTTCTTTCTCATCGAATGTAGAGAGGCTGCGCTGCAGGTGGCTGCACCCAAGGACGAGTGACGTCGCCGCGCATTGCGTCAGCCACCAGACAGGAAGACGCCGATTGTTTACTCGACGGGCTCGCGGCTGAGATGACTCACTGCACGTGGGCGACAGAAAGGCGCCGCGCGTGTTTACGCCGTTGAGTTGTTCGCGTCAGGCAGGCTGGCCTTGATACAGACTGCCTTTTTCAGAGGCACGGACGTCCGCTGTGGACTCGCAGGCATAACAGTGCACGGACCGATGGACGCATGGGCGGACGCAGAGGTGGATGCATGTACGAACGCATGGACGGACGCACGAACAGACGCACGCACGGACGGGCGGATGGACGCACAGACAGTCACTAAGGCGGACGCATATATAACGAAAAGTTGCGAGATGGTGGTACTTGGAGTGTTGACCAGATGGACGAATGGACACACAGACAGATGCATAGACAGACGCAGGGGCGGATGCATGGATGAACACAAGGGTGGACGCACGAACGTTCACACAGACGGACGCAGGGACGGACGGAAGCAAGAACGAATGGAAGGACGGATGCTTCGCCCCACTCTCCGTCATTCACCCCATGAATATGCGGCCATTTTTTCCCCTACATGGACCATCAGATCCATGCGGTGCCACCTGGTTGGGAAGAATACGTTAGTGGAAGGAAGTACATGCAGACGGCGGTCATCCTAAAGCTTGTTGTTGGAATAGTGAAGCGAAGGAAATGAAAGAAAGCGCAAGGGGAGTGGCCTGGAGAAGGGGGGTGCACATCATATTTCAATTTTTTGGTTCGCGTACACTCTCTTCTTTATGATTGTATAAAGCTGAGCTCCATCAAACTGTACTCTCATTCCTGAAGGCAACACTCTGGCTTGAGTGTCGAAATAAAGCAATGAAGCACGCATATCTATATATATCAATATATATATATATATATATATATAGATATATATATATATATAATTTATATATATATATGTATATATACATTGAAATACAACGGTGAGTCTGACGCTTTATTGAAGCAACAGCAAGATGGCAACGATGATGAAGGGGAACGGGCCGAAGACTGATGATGGTTATTGATAGATGAGGAAGATGACGTACAATGAATTCTCACAATAATTTCCCCCGTCGACGGAAGCGGCCAGCCTGGCCACGAATTACGCTGTGGAACGCATACGATGGGGCTTGAGACGCGAAACGTGCACAATCTCTGTCCCGCGGCAGCGTTGGTCAGTGGGGACATGAACAGGTGTGACACGGTAGTTCACCGGTGAGGTCTGTTCGATAACTTTGTAAGGGCCGAGATAGCGTGACTAAACTTTTCGCATAAGCCAGGCGTTCGTGCAGGAGTCCACAGAAGTACATTGTCGCCAGGGCGGTAGATAACGACGCGATGAGTGGCATCGTAACGATTATTGCGATCTTCTTGGCTAGCTTTGGTGTTTACACGGGCAAGACGACGGCATCGAGCAACGCGGGACAGAAACTGGTCGCAAACGAATGGTGAAGAGTTGACGGGGCCAGAAAAGAATGAAACGTCGAGTGGTGATGTCGGTTGGCGTCCGTATACTAGGAAAAATGGAGAATAGCCTGTGGTTCGTTGAACTGACGTATTATATGCATACGTGACAAAGGGAAGTATGGCATTCCAATTGTGATGGTCCAGTCGGATATACATGGACAGCATGTCACACAGCGTGCGATGAAATCTTTCCGTTAAGCCATTGGTTTGCGGGTGATAGCTACATGTTGTTTTATGAACTGTTTTTGATGCTTGAAGAACTTCACTGAGCGTGCTTGAAAGAAATGCCTTTCCCCGGTCGCTCAAAAGGACACGAGGGGCTCCATAACGTAGACAAATAGCATTCAAGAAGAAAGTTGCTACTTCCGAAGCACTTCCTGAAGTGATTGAGGCCGTCTCAGCGTACCGGGTCAAGTGATCAACCGCGGTGACGATCCACCTCTTGCCGTCTGATGTAGTTGTGAGGGGCCCGAAGAGGTCAGTTCCGACGACAGAGAACGGCTCTGATGGACAAGTAAGTGGTTGTAGGGTCCCGACTGGAGCAGTAGTGGGCCGCTTGCGGTGTTGGCAAAGTGCGCACGAGGCAATATATTTAGCTACTGTCGTGGAAAGACCTGGCCAGAAGAATCGACTGCGGATGCGCTCGTATGTTTTGTAGTAACCCAAGTGTTTTGACGTCGGGTCGTCGTGGGAAGCGCGCAGAACTTCAGTGCGTAGTGCGCGTGGTACGACGGGAACCCATCGGTGGCCTTCTGGGTGGAAAATGTATCGATATAGCACATCGTCCTCCAACTTGAATAGTCGGAGTTGTTTCCGGAGCCTGGCATTAGGGGAAGACGAAGCACCGGTAAGCCGACCAATGATGTCAGTGCAATAAGAATCGGCTCGCTGATGAGTAGTAAGTACTCACAGACGGGTGGATGAAGGTAGGGAAGAAATGGATGATATCGACAAGGCATCCTCCGTATAGCCAATTCGACAAGGGGATGTGACGTGCGCCGAAAACTGCGGCAAAGGGCATCGTGACAAAGCGTCGGCATCTTGATGTTGTCTTCCAGTCTTGTAGATGACGTCAAAGTCATAAGATTGTAATCGGAGAATCCTGTGGCCAAGTCGTCCCGACAAGTTTTTGATTGTGGACAACCAGCAAAGAGCATGGTGGTCTGTCACAACAGTAAAATGTCGACCATGTAGGTAAGGACGAAATTTTTGGATGGACCAGACAACAGCCAAGCACTCTTGTTCGGTTATCGAGTACCTCTTCTCTGCAGAGGTCAGAGTGCGACAACTTTCTCGCCGAAGGCATGGTCGCGCTGGAGGAGTACGGTGCCGATTCCTTGTCCACTCGCGTCAGTGTGTAATATCGTAGGTGCCTTGTCATCGAATAACAAAGCACCGGTGGGGATGTCAGTGCCTGCTTGAGTTCTTGAAATGAGGCTTCGCATTGATCATTCCAATCGAAGGAACCGGTACTAGAAAGTAGCTTGTGGAGAGGAGCGGCAGTAGTGGCAAAGTTGCGAATGAAGCGGCGAAAGTACGATGCGAGTCCAAGGAAACTGCGTGGTTCTTTGGAATGAGAGGGTCGCGGAAAGTTGAGGACTGCGGAAATTCTGTCCGGATCGGGCTGGATGCCATCTTTAGTAACGAGATGTCCTAGAACTTTTATACTTGTGTTGCCAAAATGGCACTTTCTTGTGTTTAGTTGAAGTCCAGCGTTGGAGAGACATGTGAGCACTTGATCTAGGCGTTGCAGATGATCATCAAAAGTGGAATAAAACACGACGATGTCATCGAGGTAGCATAGACAAGTTTTCCACTTGAGGCCACGAGGAACAGTTTCGATCATCCTTTCAAATATAGCGGGAGCATTACATAGACCGAATGGCATTACGTTATACTCGTAAAGACCGTCCAGCGTAGAAAAAGCGGTCTTTTCTTTGTCTGCTTCGTCTATTGGTATTCGCCAATACCCGGACCTAAGGTCAAGGGTGGAGAAGTATTGGGCGCCTTGCAATGAGTCAAGTGCAACATCTATACGGGGCATCGGATATACATCCTTTCGGGTAATCTTGTTGAGGGCGCGGTAATCAACACAAAATCGTACCGATCCATCCTTCTTTTGTACCAACGCAACGGGTGATGACCAAGAACTGGTAGAGGGTCGTATGATGTTTCTGTTCAGCATATCGGTCACGTTCTCTTCGATGATTTTGCGCTCGGCCAAGGAGACTCGGTAGGGACGACGGCGTACAATAGTCTGACCTTCAGTGTCGATGCGATGATGCGCAACTGTGGTCTGCCCTAGTGTAGAAGCATTGGCGTCGCAGGAGGCCTGGTGTTTCCTGAGCAAATTCAGCAACGCCTCACGCTGAGAAGCAAAAAGGTCAGGATTCATCTCGGGAGCAAAGGAGGAGGAAGTAACAGACTGGGCCTATTGTGGCTGAGCTGTCAAGGCGTCAAGAGAGACCAAAGATACCGGTTGGGTATCCACATAACATGACACTGCAGAACCTTGGGGTAGGAGGACGAGCTCTGGGGTAGGGTTCAGGCCAAGGATTATCGCAGCACTGTCTTTGAACCGCACCAGGCTGGAGGGGACTACAACGCCGCGAGCTAGACAGTTGCTGGAAGGGGTGATAAGGACGTCACCATTGGCAATATTCGGAGAAGTGATGGTGATGAGTTGCTCTTGACCTGGGAGCAGTATGGATTCGGAAGCTGTGAAGAAGCGCAATGGTTTTTCGTCGACACGTTCGCTGCAGTGATCGGTCTCGGTCATTTCGACTACACGTTGACGGCAAGAAATTAATGCAGATGCTGATGAGAGAAAGTCCCAACCTAAAATTAGTTCATGCGCACATGAAATTAAGACAGCGAAGGTGATGTGATGAAGAATACCATGAATGAAGACACGCGCTGTACATTGGGCCGATGGTTTAATTATTGCTCCATTTGCCACAATCAAAGATGATCCAAGGTAGGGTGTCTTCACTTTCCGTAATCGAGAACACAAGTCGGCACGCATAACTGAAATAGTTGCTCCCGTGTCCACTAATGCCAACACCCGCACACCTTCCACAGTTACCAATAACATGTTTGACGGTCGTTTTGGAGGACTTGGGTTATTTCGCCGCGATGCAGTTTTCCCTCCAAAACCTGCACTGTTTAGTTTTCCGATTGCTGGGCAGCCAGTTGAGAGACAGGCCGAAGGGGTGAAACAGAGCGTCGGAGTGGCGAAGGGGAGCGTGGTCGGGATGCACGTGTATTGTTGGTCGTGTTGGAAATGCGCACAGGAGACGGTGATCGGTGGTTGGAAGGACTGTCGGCATAACGGTAGTAACCTCGAGTACATGTGCCGCCTCATTCAAAAGCGGCATAACCACGACGTTCATCTTGCTGCCGACGTCGACAGACCCGGGAAATGTGTCCTCGAATTCCACAGTAGCAGCAAATAGGACGTGGGGCCCGCAAGGAAGAATGATAGGTAGGGTTCGGTGGACGGGCGACTAGAGGTGCGAGATGTTCGTGATCAGGTACAGGTGGTGGTACCTGAGACGGCGAGGGTTGCATTGCAGCGATCTGTGCATACGAAGCGGGTTGGGGGCATGGTGGAGCACGGTGGGTGCTTTGAAACGCTGACATTTCTTCCCTAATAATTTCACGCAGATCGCTAGTGGCGGGTTGAGCGGGAACGTTGTTAGAAGGAGGTAAAGTGTAGGCTTGCAATTCCTCACGAATTATAGCTCGAATGATGGATCGGAGCTCGATACTGTTTGCCAGGAGGTTCTCAGAGAAGTCGGGTCGCAGGCGGATTGACTGCAAGGTATCAAGCCGCTGGCATACCGAGACGACGTCGGAAACCGTCGAAGGGTTGTGTGCGACGAGGGCGTTGAAAGCGGTAGGTCCGATACCCTTCAGAAGCTGCCAGACACGATCGCCTTCTGGCATGGTGTCGTCGATACGGCGGCAAAGTGCAAACACATCCTCAATATAGGAAGTGTAGGACTCACCGCAATGCTGAACACGTTCTGCCAGTTTCTTGCGAGCAACTTCTGAACGGACGGTCGGTGTACCGAAAATGCGTCGGAGCTGGTCTTTGAAGGAGGACAAATCGCGGAAATCGCTCTCATGATTCAGGAACCACGTCTTGGCAACCTCAGAGACGTAAAACTGGACGCGTGCTAATTTCGATGCCTCGTTCCAGTTGTTGTAGACACCTACGCGGTCATAGTTGTCGAGCCAGTCTTCGACATCTTCGCCAGGCAGACCGGAGAAGATTGGAGGCTCCCGAGGGGGGTTGTTGACCGGGCTAGGGTTGGCGGCTGGTGGTTGCGCCGGCGGGTGGTTCGGTTGGGCTTGCTCTTGGGCCATGGTGCTCTGCTGGCGCAAGCAACGTCTCGAACGGAGCTCCAGGAGCTGGCTTTAGATGGAGAGAGGTCGAAGAGATCGGGAAGCACCTTCCACCACTTCAAATACAACGGTGCAGCTGACGCTTTATTCAAGCAACAGCAAGATGGCAACGATGATGAAGGGGAACGGGCCGAAGACTGATGATGGTTATTGATAGATGAGGAAGATGACGTACAATGATTTCTCACAATATATATATGACGCTTCACAGGTGAATGTGGGAAAGGAAGATGAGAAAGACGAAGGGTCAGAATAAACTGGTGTTCTGACTGACGCCATGTCTCATCCGTTACACTAAGTCGACAGGATCTACCGCAGCAACATCACGAGCCCACCAAAGAAGATGATCAGCCTGCCGAAATACACCGGATCTGAAGACGACGTCCCTGTTGACAAGTGGTTGCACCTCTTCGAAACGAAGGCGAGCAACGTCAGGTGGTCCGAACGAGATCGCATCAACTGCATCAGCGAGTACCTGGAAGGTGAGGCATACTGCTGGTACCTCACCGAGATTTTCGACGCAGAAGATACGTGGAAAGGCATCAAAACAAGCATGATATCACGATATGCTGCACCTGTTAGCGACCCTTTCCGCCAATTCATACACTGCCGGCTCAAAAAAGAACAGCGCATCAGGCACTACTATGAAGAGAAGACACACTTTGGTCGCCTCTCAGACTTAAAAGACGTTCACATAGTATAAGGATTGACTGATGGTGTACCCGAAGAGATCGAAAGGTGCCTCGCTGGATTGACGCTCACCACCCCAGCCAAGTGGCTTGCTGCTGCGCTTCAAGCGGAAGACTCTGTCCACGGAGATGCTTTCCAACACTCCTCAAAACGGCAGCTCATGCGTCGAGAGCCTCATTCTACGTGACCATAGATCCCTGCAGGATTGATGCGCACCCCTCACAGTGAGTGCCGACATTGTGCATCTACTGGTTTGCCGAATCAGTTTCACTGGCATAATGAGTGCCCTCGTCGTGAAATGGTGTCTGCTCTAACTGTCAACCAGGGAAACGAAGAGGGCAGCCCAAAGGCTTAATAATACGTTTTGGTGCACTTGTGAACGGACACATGGTGAACGCAACTCTGGATACAGGAGCGACTATTACCTGTATCAATGAAGTTGTGTTCAAAAAACTCAAGCTGCAATTGCTCAAGGATTCATGCATTAGTGTCCAACAAGTCACCTCAACCACAAAAGCTTTGGGCCGCGTACACATAGAGTTGGAAATAGGGAAGTTAAAGCGGGCAGTCCAAGCACACGTTCTACCAGGCATGAAGACTGAATTCTTGCTAGGCTTGGACAACGCCTCCTTTTTCAACCTGTTGCTGGATTCAAACACAATGACATTATTTCAAGACAACAAAGCTTTGCAGAATTCCTTTCAAGCACCAAAGTGTGTCTTCAGCGCCGATACAACCCCTCTCCAAGCCGTTGATGTCACGCACCTTCCACCATCGCAACAAGCTGCTTTGAGAGAGGTGCTTCACAATTACGAAGACATTTTCTCAAAGTCTCAGATGGACTTCGGATGTATCGTGGAGGAACGACACTGCATTGCCCTCAGCAACAACGTGCCTATCCACAGACCACCGTATCGATGCTCCCTGGCAGACAAAGAGGAAATTGTCAAGCAAGTGGACTTACTTCTCAAGCAAAGTGTAGTGCGTCTATCTTTTTCCCCATACGCGGCTCCAGTCAATCTTGCAGAGAAAAAAGGTGAAGGACGCACACGTTTATGCATTGATTATCGAAAACTTAACTCTGTCACTGTGCCTGACTACCAACCTATTCCGCGTATAGACGATGTTCTAGACTACCTGGGAAAATCTAACTATTTTTCGACATTGGATATCACATCAGGCTATTGGCGTGTCAAAATGAACCCAGAGGACATCCCAAAAACAGCTTCCGTCACGCCGAATGGCCATTATGAGTGGCTTGTTATGCCTTTCGGTTTGAGAAATACTCCTGCTCCATTTGAAAGAGCTGTGAAATCAGTTATCAGAAAACATAACCTAAAGAATGTCGTTAATTATTTTGATGATATTGTAGTCTTCTCCGACACATTTACTGAGCACCTACAGCACCTTAAAGCTCTATTGCATGCCCTAAAACTGGAGAATATAAAACTTAAATTGAAGAAATGCCATTTTGCCCTTGATTCTATTGAATATCTGGGTCACAGAGTGTCGCACGGTACAGTGTCGCCTATACGAAGGAACATAGAAGCTGTATTGCGATTCCCAAGACCGAAATCCCCGAAAGAGCTTCAGCGTTTTTTAGGCACCACCAACGTTTACCGCCAGTTTATACCGCACTTAGGTGACATAGTTTTTTCACTTACGAAGCTGCTGAAGAAGGACACACCATGGGAATGGGATTCCTCATGTGAACAAGCCTTTGAGAACATGAAATAATGTCTGACCAAAGAACCCATTTTACGAATTTTTTTTGCGAGAAACTATGCATTCTTTATTGCGACGCATCTAACGTAGGCGTAGGTGCAGTTCTGAAGCAAAGAGATCAAGATGGTAAAGAACACCCCGTTGCCTATCACTCGCGTAAGCTACTCACGCACGAAATAAATTTTGCCATTACAGAGCATGAATGCCTCGCTATAATTGACGCTGTTGACAAGTGGCACTGCTACCTACATGGACGACCATTCATTGTTGTCACCGATCATTCTGCTCTACAATGGCTCAGAAACGTAAAAAACCCACATGGCCGGCTCTTTCGATGGTCTTTGAAGCTGTCGATGTATGACGTTAACATTCGACATCTAAAAGGCAGCGAAAACATCGAGGCAGACACATTTTCGCGAAGCCCTATGCTTCAACTCCTTTCATTACCAGAACTTCAAACTTACCAGGATGACTGCCCTCGCTGCAAGTACACAACGGAAAACGGGGTCACTATCGTGACACGTAAAGGAATTCGCAAAGTGTACGTTCCTCTCAAGCTTCGACTGGGCCTTCTGCAGAAAGCACACTGTCAGTTCGGACACGTCGGAGTAAAGAAAACTCTGGGCTTGTTGTCATCATCCTACTATTGGCTGGGAATCATCACAGACGTTTCGTCCTACGTCCGCCACTGTGACATAAGTAAGCGTTGCAAGAAGCCGAAAACCAAGAGATTCGGATCTCTCGAGTCACTACCACCTGCAGAACAACCTTTGATCTTTTAGCAATGGACACTATAGGTGGCTTTTCAGGATATGGCTCGACAAAGAAGTTTATTCACTTGGCGATCGACCACGCTACGCGGTATGTCTGGGCGTTTCCCCACAAGAACGAAACTTGTGACGCATACACTTCGTGCATCACCGCCATCTTTGCAGCAGGAAAACCCAAGAAGTTCCTATTTGATCGTAGACCAGCTTTCACAGCTGGAAAATTCAAGCAGTTTCTAAAACGCAATGGTGTCCACCAATTGTTCACATCCTCCGAACACCCTCAATGTAATGGTATGAACGAACGTACAAGTCAGACTATTGTAACCCGGCTAAAGTGCAAAATGAGTGAGCAGCCACAGAAGTCTTGGGTCAAACAACTTTCGGATGTTGTCAATGAATGCAACAGAACCCCACATGAAGTAACACGATATCCACCATCGTACCTAATGTATAGAATTCCTTCATACGACACAATTTTAGACGCACCAATGGAGAGTGTGCCAGAAGAAAGGAAAAGTGCAATCAAGAACACGCTTGCCTATCACGAGAAAAACAAGATAATCTACGACAAAAAATTCCTGCCACAAGATCTCCAACCTGGTGAATTGGTCCTCTACGAAACACCTTGGCACCCGAACAAAGGAAAGCTCAGTTCAGTCATGGAAGGACCTTACACAATTCTTCGCAGAGTCTCTCCTGTGAACTATGAGATCGACCGATGCGTAGCTCCGTTAAGCAGAGCTACTGACATTGTGCACGTCAACAAACTGCGTCGCTACTATTGTCCCAATAAGTTGACGCTCTCTCGGCGGGAGGGGGAAACGTGGGACGCTTCACAGGTGAATGTGGGAAAGGAAGATGAGGAAGACGAAGGGTCAGAATAAACTGGTGTTCTAACTGACGCCATGTCTCATCCGGTACATATATATAAATATAATATATATATATATATATATATATATATATATATATATATATATATATATATATATATATAATATATATATATATATATATATATATATATATATATATATATATATATATATATATATATATATATATATTCAATACTGCAGACTCGAGGTTCAAGCAGGGTGGTAATACACATACAAATATTATAATTGCGAAACGAAACACTAAAGGGCGAGGGCGAAGAAAGTTGTTTGGTAGGTTAGTTCATTCATCACATGAATTAGTAAGACAGTTCCATTCACATATGATTCTTGGAAAGTACGAATACTTCAGTAGGTCTGTGCGAGCAAAATATGGGATCAAGCTGAATAATCATCTAATTTCATTTGTTAGATATATTCACAATATTATATCATTTAATAATTTATTAGTAGTTATAATATACTGCAAACATATGTTGTGCATGATTGAATAGATGTTATTTTTATTACACGTTCTTCTCTACTACAGTGTGAACTTTAACAAAGAATAGTTGTATAAATGGGACTATAACGACTTCACTAACAACAAAACTAACAAGATCAAAGTTTTATGATAAGCATCGTGCAAACGCAATAACTGCATTTATATATATATATATATATATATATATATATATATATATATATATATGTATATATATATATATATATATGTATATATGTATGTATATATATATATAATGATTTATTTATTTATTTATGCGTGCTTTATTGGTCGCGGACGTGCACGTCACGGGATTGAATTCCGGCTGCCGCGGCTGCTTTTGTTCTGATGGTGGCATATTATCGGTGAAAAAAAAACCGCAAGGAGAGTGGCCTGGAGTGGGGCGGGGGGGTTCTACATGATATTTGAATTTTTTTCTTCGCGTACCCTCTCTCCTTCAAAACTGTATAAAGCTGAGCTCCATCAAACTGTACCGTCATTCCTGATGAAGGCAAGAGTCTGGCTGGAGCGTTGCGCGATGCTTATCATAAAACTTTGATCTGGTTAGTTTTGTTTGTCAATAAAGTCTTTATAGTCCCACTTACACAACTATTCCTTGTGGAAGTTCACACTGTACTTTAGAAGAACGTGTAATAAAAATAACATCTATTCAATCATGCACAACATATTTTTGAAGTATATCATAACTACTATTAAATTAATAAATGATAAAATATTGTAAATATATCTACCAAATGAAATGAGATGATTATTCAGGTTAGTTATCGTCTTCACGAGCCAAACTTGCCGATCACAATGCCTGACACAATGCTTACACAAATGTTCTTTCAAATTTGATAGAAAGTTGCATGAGTTGAAATTGATGAAAGTTTGAAAAACCAGTGCAGAACATTATGCACACACAGGAAAAGAAACATAGGAGACAAATGTTTTCTAACAAGTGAGATTTATTGACCAAGCAATAGGAACGAAGAATAACATTATGCCTGCGCATGTTTTTAGGTCACTATAAAAAGGGCGCCTTTAAGCTTAGCCTGTGGGAGTTAAACGCCTATTGCTAGAAAAATTCGCTATGCGGATTATTATGTTATCCATAAAACTGAAAGTGGCTAGTGTCGGGGAATATTTCGCGTATGATTGCAGTCTGTGTAGTAGAAAACATGATTTCAACCACGAGAAAGTACGGGTGGTAATTGTTGTCGCACTTGCTATGTACCCACAACCTGGCTTTAAGGAAATTGGCGCAGTAACATGTGTGCTTTTTGTAAAGTATGTGCGGTCATGATATGTAGTCGTCGTCGTATTCCCAGCTTCTTAAGACCGATCGCAACGTACGCTTATACTACAAAATATTACTCGATATTTCATGTTGTATTGTGGAGGCTGTGCTCAGATCGTTTATTTTGTAAAAAGGCTGCAGTTGTCGATGTGATCGACTGGCCAGAATGTGGTGACAATTTTTGTGCAAAACAACAAGCTCATACATGATATAGGAGTGTCCAATTCTTCAGCAGAGTCCCCATGAGTTAAAAAAAGATATTCCGTGGTCACAGAACATTGTCATGGTCGTAGAAATATCTCTCAAGCGGAGCAGCTGTAATGACATCTAATGAAAGAAGACGACGACTTTCGTGTTGTGGGGCTTAGCCTGGCGTGCCCTGTTGTCTGGCATTCTGTGTGCCCTGTGCACTGTGATCCCGCTCTCCGACGGACTCACGAACCCTAAATCAATACTCTCCATAACAATATGTTCGGATATTAGACAAGATCTCATGTTTTTTGTTGACAATACTTAGTAAATCTCCGAGATAATATATATGTACCAAATAAGGCATCACACTACATATGCGAGCTATGGGGAAGTCTTTCACGTGATTCAAAGGGCAATGTGATTCGCTGTTCTAATTCCCGCGAATACTGCCCATGATGTGCACATTAGCAGTAGTTAGCCACGGTACCCTTGCCAAGCTCGGCCCGCTGCGGCGGTCTACAGCTTACGGTGACCGACTGTTGACTGTTAATATTTCAAATGAATAGCGACGGCCATATTTTTCCGGAAACAAATTTTCACCTACACCATAGGTGGCCGTCCGTCTTAGAGCATCCACTTTAAAAGAAATCGTCACCATATTGATGTTTGCAGGGCTTCATTCATGCATTTTGCAATGGTTGTGAAATTATGCAATGTCTATAGAAGTGTACGCGTGAATAATAGAAGTGATGTTACTTATTCAACTGTTTCAGGCACACTAACATGAACAAGACAACTAATTTTGGAATTTTTTCAAACTCATGGGAAGAAATAATGTAGAACTGAAAGTAAGAAATTTCCTTTGTTTCGGTCACACGAACAAATCCGGTAGCTTTGCAGTGCGGATGAAAGATACTTCATGAAGTTGATTCGTAATTGACCTGGATATGAAATTTTATTCCTTGTTGTTGGAGCTGCACTTATCTTTTGTGTAAACAAATTTATGTCCGCGATATCCTCTGCAATATCTTCGGAAGGCTTGCCTGCATAGATCACGCTGCCTATTTGAAACACGTGCTAGCCTCCAGAGAACGCACTGCGAAGAGGCTGAAAGAATACATAACACATTCATTTACCTACTTTACATCGAAAATCTATCTATCTATCTATCTATCTATCTATCTATCTATCTATCTATCTATCTACATTTTATTAGAGAAAAAAAATTAGCAAAGAATAACAGCTAGACAGAGTTGATATAAGCCCGTTCACATGACAACACGAAGAAAACAACTATAAAGAATTCTATTCCATAACTCTACTGTTCTCATAAGGTGCATTTACGTATTAGGTAGCCGAAGCAATGGAGTTGGCTGAATTTTGATTGACTGATGGTTATATGATATTTAACGTGCTAAAACCACCACATGATTAGGAGAGACGCTATTGTCGAGAGCTCCGGAAATTTTGACCACCTGTGGTTCTTTAACGTGCGTCCAAATCTAAGCACATGGGCCTACAGCCTTTTTGCCTCCATTGAAAATGTAGCTGCCGCGCCCAGAAATTGAACCCACGACGTGCGGGTCAGCAGCCGAGTGCCCTAACCACTAGACTTGCACGGCGGCTCCTAGCTGAATGTTATGAGTTGGCTGCAGACTAAGAAAGGTGGCCTGTAATAAATTCAACCATCTATTTTACTCATGTATGAAAGATTTAACAGTGCCTGTAGGACCTCAGGGCTTTAAAAGTACCTATAACAATCTTCTACAAATGCTTATTCACAATCTTGCATTGAAGGAGGAACAAAATGCCTCTGTAACTTGCACATAAGCATAGAGCTTTCTAAATATACAACACGGGAATTCTGTCGCTCGTGTCTATGGGAGCTGCAACGAGTGGCACTTCAGGGAGCATGGGAATGATGGGTAGTTCACTCATTTCTGTAATCTTGTACTTCTGGCTCCGTGTGTGTTCATGTGGCTTGAAGTTGTTTTCTCACGAACAAAAATCAGCTAATTTTCAGTGGTTGCGCTTCAACACCAAATTCTTTTAGGCTTGCCAATTCAAATCGGGTCACAAAGCTCAGAATGTTTTTCCTTTAAAAAAGCCGAAACGCAGCAATAAACGAAGCCACAAGTGCGATTCACCGCCTGCAAGTACAAAGACTAGGCGAATCCGTGCATTGTACCCATCATTAACATTGTCAATCGCAGTGACAGAGCCCTCTCAAGTTAATTTTTGGCTACCATATGCTCACAAGCACTACGTGCAGCACATTTTGCTTTTAGTGTCCAGCATAAATAAGCTTAATGAAATAGCACGCGCATACCAGCTATGGGATGCAAAATATAAAGGTTACTGTACCAGCTCAATAACACGTGGCTGGAAAAGAACGTCAAATAGCACACAAGCATATACAGGATGCACAGTAAGCTACAATCACAGGCTACAGTACATAACCCCGCCGTGGTGGTCTAGTGGCTAAGGTACTCGGCTGCTCACCCGCAGGTCGCAGGTTCAAATCCCGGCTGCGGCGGCTGCATTTCCGATGAAGGCGGAAATGTTGTAGGCCCGTGTGCTCAAATTTGGGTGCACGTTAAAAAACCCCATGTGGTCGAGATTTCTGGAGCCCTCCACTAAGGCGTCTCTCATAATCAAATGGTGGTTGTAGGACGTTAAACCTCCCATATCAATCAATAAGGCTACAGTATACAATATATCAGCAAATCACTGTGATCGTCAGGGCATTTCACTCCGCGTTTCAATGAGAAAATTCATATTCGAAAATAGCAGCTCGCAGTAAAGTTTCGATACACGTGAACCTATAAGGCTGAACCAAAAGCCAGAATTCTTATTACTGTGAGGTTACTTATTGCATGGTAGTTGCTCCACGTGGAAACCCAGAAATTGCTTCTTGTATGTATATTCCACCTGGTGGTTGGTAGGAAGCTTTGAGTTCCTTTAGCCTGTAACTCTAGATCCAGGCCATACGAAGGGCAGAGCACTGGCCTCTAAGCTAAGTCCGGTGGATTCCCTACCTCTACAAACATAGAATATAAAGCTTTGTTCACCCTAGCTCTCTCAAAGTTAATCGTTACAGCGGTGATCACTGAAAAGTTCTCAACGTAGACCTCACCTTTTGGTAATAGACGAGTGCTGTTTCCCCATTCCTGTGTATTTTCTGTAACAATATTTAAAAAATTGTTGCATAATGTAGCAATAGTATTAAATCCCGATCGTCACCGTATGTGACGATCACATGTGAAGCTGTAGAGTGACCGACGGGAGGTGAAAGACTTTTATCGAATAAGAATCCGTAAGGGAAGCCCCAAGCGTACCGATCGACACACTTAGAGTTGTCAGCATGTGCAGCATTCTATATATCGTATAGCCTAGACACTTTTTTGTCAAGTGCTAATTGCGTGTGCAGCTGCGGGAATAGATTGATCTTAGCTTCCGTTGTGCAGCTACATAATTAGGATGATCTTAAGGCAACATATAGTATACTACTGGCCCCAGCATCGGCGTTGCGGCATACCTTGCATCAGCTGAGACAGTGTCCGTGATAGACAACAGACACGATCTTGCGTGTTGTGTTGCGTACAAATTTCGACACCCCGTAATGTACAATCACTGGTAGAATGTAAAAAAAGAAGCATAAACTTATTGGCTTGTTTTCTTTGTTAGACACACTATTGATAATAAAAATAAAAATAACCACAAAGACTGCGTGTAAAACAGACAAGAGTGAGAAGACACGCGCACTGGTGTTTTTCTTTTTATTTCGTGCGTGTGCTTCGCTGTTTTGCTCTCTCCCAGCCTTCAGACTTCTTTCAGAGGACTTCTTGCCATCAGGGATTGATAGCAAGAGGGTATAGTGGTTGTTGTTATAGCTGTATTCTAAATATAAAAAACAAAAAGTTGATAAAAAGATATGTACTAACCTTTTCTCCACTTTTCTTTCTTCACATTTGCATTGCAAATACTTTTAACAATCCATAAACTTTCTTGGTGTCATTGTATGTTTGTTCTCATCTATATGTAGAATGTTAGTAACACTTCCTGCTGTCACCCAAAGCATGCTTTTAAGAATATTCAACCAAATTTCAGTATATCGGAATCTGACTAATGCTGTCAATGTTTCACCAATCCTGCTGAGCTAGCTAAGTTTCGCGTTATAATACTAGTCAGCAAACTAATAGACTGCCTAAAAGTACAGTAGTAGGCGGTTTGGGCGTACCGTACACATACAAGATGAGGTTAGCACCTAAAGAAGTTCTGAATCAGTTTTTTTCAAGTAACCATTGAATGAATTCACCGGAAGAGCTTATGGCCTCACGAATTCAACGCCGTAAAAATTTTACGAATTTATCCCGTGCGAGTGGAGGTAAAAAGGTTTGTCACATGCTGCATTTCATTCTGGCTTTTCTCGTCCCGACAAAGCACTGCAAGCTAAGCAGAAACACACGGCAGGGCCACACAAGAACGTCACGCGTGGATCGCGACCTTGAGCAGTTTTTTTTTCTTTTTTTCTTCGAATGCATGGATTTTTTAGTGTGATTACGCGCGCGCACGTGGACAATTTGCAGCCTCCCGCGGTCATCTCTGTGACGAGCGAGCACGCCATGTTCAAGTCAGACAATGGCTGATAGATGGTGGTTGACGTGTAATTTTTGGGCATATATCGTGATTTGTCGAAAGAAGAGCAAGCAGTTTTGAGCTGACTTTGATAATTATGGTGAGTTTCAGGCCTCGTGCTGTGCTCTAATAATTGACTCGCGTGTTGTCGGGAGCATCTACTACTGATCGGCAGCGTTTTCTGACCACGCTCAAAAAGTGCTGCAGGGCCCCGTTAAAAACTGTTCGCATCTGCACCGGTGTAACGAAATGTGCTAGGTAACTGAGTGCCATACTGCCCGTTTGTGCGAGCGCAGGCTGCTTACATGTTCGATTAAAATGGGGATACCAACATTTTGAAGCCTATGGTTTCTCATGCCTTTTCGTAGGCAGGCTGAAAGGCAAAAGCCAGCTTCCTCTTTTTCTTCATTACAATTTCAGTGAAGGGTACCCATTCCCTTTCCCCTCTCCCGAGCCTAATGCTTTCTGCGCGCATTGTTTTTCACACTTTCTTCTTTAAAGGCCCATTGTAGACAAAGCGACAAAGTGAAATTATGACGTCATCATAGGATATTATAGTGACAGTATAGTGACGTCATGAATTCGATAAAGTAACAACGTCTTCATGACCCTTTAGGCTGACTATATTTCCTAATAATGAGTAGTGCATCACTCATGTTGACGCCTAAGGTCACTTTATGTCTTCGATGAGGCGTTAGATTATTTATCTTCATTGAATGCCTATTTCAAATTTCGAACGTATTAGTAGACGTAATTTTGCTGTGAATAAGATGAACAACAATGCTTAGAAATATTTTGGCCTATAATCTCGAACAATCTCCGCGTTGTCTCTTCTCACCGAACATACAAGTCTACTTATCATCAATACGTATCTTAAAACTCGTGCAGAAGTTAGATGGGGCAGCATGTACACGTATATGCTATTATTCTCTCACCATTGAGTGGTTAAGTATTCCTACTAACATTAGGCAGCCTGCACAACAAACTAGTCCATTGTATTGGTTTAACTACCCAAAACCACCATATGATTATGAAAAACGCCATAGTGGGGGGCTCCGGATATTTCGCTACAACATGGGCTTCTTTAACGTGCACCTTATTGTAAGCACATGGCCCTGAAAACGTTTTCGTCTGCATAAAAAAAATGCGCCGGACGCAGCGGGCATTCGATCCCGAGACCAGCGGGTCAGCAGTAGAGTGACTTAGCTACTAGACCACCAAGGTGGGCAGCACACTGACTATGCAAGCCAATCAATATGTCTATAACCAGAGGCAAGGTCAGTATTCGTGCGTCATGGATTCTTCTGTAATTCATTATGAGTATATTATGACTGTAACTCACTTCGCCTTTACTGTGCATTCACCAAATTCTCTGCTAAGTTGGTAAAAAAACTCATTTCATATCAGCCTACGCCAATTTTACCTGCAAGCAAAGAAGATATTGGAAACTTTCGGAATATTTATGCCGTTGAAATGATAAGTGGAGTGATTGTGGCAAGTTACTCAACAAACAATTCAAATTGTGTGGACGCACGGGCAATCTCTCCTTTTGTGCCTGCAAAGCAAACGTTGCGAAATACATGAAAAGAAAAAGCGAATTCGCAACGATTACGGTACTCCGTGGGCGACAATTGAGGCGTAGCTTTACGCATGTCTTGATTACGAATACTCACGGTGCCGAAATATCATGCAGCCTGGTTTTGAAAAAAATAAGAATGGTGTTACGAGAAAGAAACCTACTATGTAATCTTCCTAGTGCCCTTCAGCAGCCACTGCAATCTTCATTTGTTACCTTAGTGAAAGTTATAATTACTCACCATTATGATATAACTCAAACTATACACATTTAGTAACCAAAATGTCAATATAGCATGTGTGAGCGTGGTGAAACATGTGAGTACGCTGCTTTCAAGGGCATACTAATTGCATGATAATTTTACCGGTGCTGACTAAAGCCCGTGATATCCAGAAATCATTGTGTGGCTAGACTTTTTTGCACATCAAAAAAGAGCGCTCTGAAAAAGGCTGTCACATATCTGTACGCGTATGCTCACGTGATACTCTGTCACGCGGGCCACATGGCAACACCCTCGCCCACAAGGTCAATAAAAGCGCTTAGCGCGCGGCTGGGTGGGGGCACTTTCGCTTCAGCACTCTTGGTTTGCGCTATGTTGCTTGCATGCGAATAAACCTGGTTTAAATAATGTCGGCGTGTTCATGCCCTGAAATCCAAGAACACGATTAAGTTGTTGGCGGCAAGGCAAGGTACTTAGGACCCCAGTGAACAGCCACGACACAAGCCAACGACACCATGTCGGCGCTCTTGATTCAAGTAGACCTATTCAATGACTCTGCAGCAGATTGGGCTAGTTATGAAGAATGCCTCCTGTAATGATGTAGTGGGTCATGCAAAGCTCGGCAAACACATCGTCAGTGCTAAGCACAAAATGCTCGGCCCGAACGTTATCACTGATTTCGCAGGCTAGGCCAACGCTTCTACCTGGTCTTGAATAACAGTTTTTACTGTCTCAATTCTTTATTATATTTGTTTGAGGTATGTGGTGCTACTCTCGCCCGATTTTCTACGCACCTTCGTCACTTGGAACAGGTTCTACGCTGCCTCTCTGCAGCAGGCCTCCAATTAAACTTGAAGAAGTGTCACTTTAGAGCACGAAAACTTGCCACTCTCGGACACGTTGTGTTGAAGGATGGAGTTCTTCCTGACGCTGCTAAGCTACGTGCTGTTCACGAGTTCCCGAGGCCCGCATCTCTCAAGGAGCTGCGTAGTTTAACAGGGCTTTGCTCATACTTCCGCAGCTTCGTCTGGGATTTTGCCTCGATTATGGCACCTCTGACTGAGCTACTTCAGGAACCCCGCAATTTATCTGCGTTGTCTCCAGCCTGTGAAAATGCCTTTGCGAAACTCCGTGAACTGCTTACAACACCAGCCAGACTGCGTCATTACGGTCCAAGCGCTCTCGCAGAAATCCACACGGATGCTAACTGTTTTGGTCTTGGCGCTGTTACCAAGCCTGGTACCATAAAATATGTTGCTGCGTACACGAGCCACACTTTCACAAGAACAGAAGTAAATATTTTGGTAACATAAAAAAATTATTAGCAATTATCTATGCCACTACAAAATTTTGGACTTATCTGTACGGTCGCCCTTTCGATGTTGTTACCGACCACCACGCGCCCTGATGAATATCCTTCCTCAAGGATCCCTCCGGACGCTTGGCACTATGGGCTTTACGGCTCCAAGAGTACGACATCCATGTCATTTAACACTCAGGCCAGAAGCACGCTGATGCCGATGCTCTTTCACGTTCGCATGTTTCTACTGATATTGCGTGTGTCTCCACCCAAGACAACTTCCTTCCCCTATCAGGACCCACTGACCTGGCTGCAAAGCACCGCAAACATTCGTGGATTGCATCTTTAATGGATTGCCTATCTGAAACACTAGCCCACCCGCCATCTCGAGTGCAACACCAACAAGCCTCTCACTTCGCCATCCGTGATGAAATACTTCATCGCCGCAACTACTACCACCCTGAAGGCCGCAAATGGCTACTCGTCACACCCAGGCTTCTCCGTGCCAGCATATGTGCTGCTTTCCATGTCGATCCGCAGTGTGCACACGTCAGTTTGTTTAAAACCTACGTCAGGCTACGTTTTCGGTTTTACTGGCGCGGCATGTACGCATTCGTTGAAAAGTACATTCGATCTTGCACAGAGTGCCAACGGCGCAAGCACGATCCTAGCCGTCCTCATGCACCAACGTAGCCGTTACCGTGCCCAGTGCGACCATTCGACCTGGTTGGAATAGACCTTTAATGTTCTCTGCCATATATATATAAGCTGGGAATGGCTGGATTATTGTAGCGATCGACCATCTCACGAGATATGTAGAAAAAAAGCCGCTTTACCAGCTGCGACGGCAGGTGACGTTGGGTCTTTCCTACTGCAACCTTTTTGTTCTGCGTCATGGCGCTTCACGTGAACGTTTCAGCAACCGAGGCCGCGTCTTTCTCGCGGATGTTATTCAAGAGAGAGATAGAGAGAGAGAAATAACTTTATTGGGTTGAAAAAAAAGGGGTTTAGGAGCTAGATGGGTGGGGCCCCATGTCCAAGGCTCCACTGGCTTGCGCCGCCTGCCGGACGTAGTCCAGAAGTGCTAGTTGCACCTCCGGGTCCGAGCTAGCGAGGAGTGCCTTCCATTGCTCCAAAGAGTTTTCTATTCTATACATACGCTGTAAGCGATCAAGTTCATTTCGCCGTTTAGCACAACTACACGAGATAGGGTGAAGAGTCGGTGGCGAGTCGTGACACCACGGACAATCGCGCCCATACAAAGTTGGATGAATTTTATGCAGTCGTAATAAATTTGGATAAACTCCCGTTTGAATTTTACGGATGTCTATGGCGTCTTCCCCTTTAAGAGATTTGTGGGGGGTGCCATATTTCTGCCGCGCGTATCGCTGGTGAGCAAGAAGCTCTCGCGGAGCCATTCGAGCCGGGTCGTTTTCCTCCTCCTCGCGAAAGCCGTCGTTGCTGGGTGGTGGTAACAGCGAGAAAGGCTGCTGCTCCGCTCGGTTCCTGAGCGCTCAATCTAGAGCGTCCGCCCTCTCGTTACCCTTTACTCACCATCCCTTTAGGCCTGCTTGTCCAGGGCCCCAGACCAACCTATAAGTGTTGCTCAATTCGCCGCCTAAAAATTTCCAAATGTTTAATGGGAGGCGGCCTTTCGTGAATAGCCGGCACGCCTCTTGCGAATCTGAGAGTATGGTGATCTACGTCTGGCCGTCGCTGCGCTCTCGACTTTTCATCGCCAATGCGATGGCGAAACACTCGGCCTTGGTGATCGATGTAGTGTACAGTGATGCCCTGGACGCCATGCTTCTCGTGTCACTGCTTACCATTGTGACGACGCAGCGCTTCCAGTTATACATGGAAGCTTCAACGTATAGCACGTTCTCATTGCCTCTAACTTATTTTCTGATCCATTTTACACGCTCCTCTCGCCTTTCGTGATGCCGCTCCTTGGTCATGTTCCTGAGGATAGGGGCGATCGAAATATGTCGTCGGACTGGGTCTGGTACGTCCACCAGCTCCTCGTCCAAGTTTTGGGGTTGGAGTGTTATACCCGCCCTCATCAGTATCTCTCTTCCCGACTTCGTCTGGCTGAGGCAGTTGCGCTGAGAGATCAATGTTGCTGCTTTCAGTTCAGCGTACGTGTTATACAGGCCGATCTGGAGAAGCCTCTGTGTCAGAGTGCTTATCGGTAAGCCTAAGGCTGCCTTGTAAGCCCCTCTGATGATAGAATCTACTTGCTCTTCCTCGCTCTTGTTCAGCGTGTGGAAAGGCAAGCTGTATGTCAATTCGCTCATCACGAGCGCCTGCACTAATCGGACGGTATCACTTTCTTTCATGCCTTTTTTGTGGAAGGTGATCCTCTGAATCATCCTAGCCACTTGTTTAGTTGCTTATTTAAGAAGACCGATAGTGTGATTTGCCCTACCGTTGCTTTGAACCCAGAAACCTAGGATCCGGGCCACGGTGACTTCTTTAATTTTCTGCTTTTCGATTTCAATTTCTATTCTTCCGTTACTTTTGTAGCGTTTGCTTTGTATTCTGATCACCTCCGATTTTTCGGGTGCGCAGCTGAGACCACTTGTTTTGGCAAAGTTTTGGACAGCCAGTGCCACCTCTTGCAGAGTCTGCTCTTTGCTGGCCAGGGACCCCCGTGTGGCCCACAAAGTAATGTCGTCGGCGTAAAGGGTATAACCTAGCTGGGGTACACAATCCAAGGCCCGAGCGAGTCGACGCATGGCGATAATAAACTACAGAGGAGATATTATGGCTCCTTGAGGCGTTCCCTTGTTTGGCATTCGGAATGGCTCAGACCTAACGCTTGAGATACCAATTGTCGCCTCCCGATCGGTGAGAAAATCTTTTACATAGTTATATATCTTTTCCCCGCAACCAATTATATTTAGCTCTGAGAGTATAGTTTCATGAGAGATATTGTCAAAAGCTCCCTCTAGGTCTAGAGCAAGCAGCAAATGCTCTCCACCTTTGGGAACACCCTTGAGTACCTCTTCTTGTATCAGGAGGAAAGCGTCCTGTGTTGAGAGACCACTGCGGAAGCCCAGCATGGTGGCCGAAAACAGTACCCCGTCCTCTATGAAATTCTGAAGTCTGGTCTGAACGACCCGTTTGAAAAGCTTCCCCATACATGACGTAAGTGATATAGGTCTGAGCGCCTGCAGGGAGGGCTTTTTTCCGGGTTTCGGAATGGTTATAATTTTGGCGGTTTTCCATTCTGCAGGGACCTTTCCTTTGAGCCAATAGTGTTTATTGAATTCTTTTGTCATGCCTTCGATGGTTTTGTCGCTAAGGTTTATTATCATAGCATTCGTAATTTGGTCTTCACCGGGGGCTGTGTTCCTCTTGGCTGCCTGAGTTGCCGCAAAGACCTGCTCCTTTGTTATCGGCTCGTCTAGTTTCTCATTTCTAGCTCCACTGTAACTCATGTGATTAGCCGAATTACTTGGTGGACTATCGCCAATATATCTCTCCTTGAGGGCTTTCACGAGATTGTCGTCCGTGCCCGGAAATGTTTCTGCGATTTTCTGCAGTGTTCTGCTTGTCGTGGATTTGGACTTGTCTGGATCAAGAATATTTCTTAGGATGGACCAAGTTTTAGCGGTGCTCAGTGTGTACTGAAGCGAACTGCATAACCTGACTCATCCCTCGGTAGCCATTTAGCTGGCATAATTGTTTGCTTCGTCTGCAAGAGCACCGATCCTACGCAGTAGTGTCCTATTCAGGCGTTGACGTTTCCAACGCTTTAGTAGGCTGCGCCTGCTCTCCCATAGATGTCGCAGACGGCTGTATACTGCTGGCGTCTCTACGGTTCTAGCTATTTTCTTCGTAGTGATGGCGTGTACCGACTTTATGTACTCCGACCATGCCTCTATTGAGTTCGGTACAGAGTAGGGTGGAGAATCTCGTTTCCTAAACTCAGTCCAATCTGTGATCGCCGCGTCGCCTATCAATCTACGCATTTTGGGTGTCGATATGGAGACGCTTATAATGTAATGGTCGCTTCCTAGATTTTCCTCCAGGTTTGTCCAGGATGCGTCTTTGAGGTTGAAGGTGAAAGTCAGGTCCGGGAACGTGTCTCTACATACGCTGTTGCCCACTCTCATGGGCGCGATTGGGAGAGTTATTAAACTCAGGCCCAGCCTGGACGCAGCATGTTCGAGACGCTTTCCCTTCGGCGAGTGTTTTGGGTAACCCCATGTGGTGCTGGGTGCGTTAAAATCACCCAAAAACAATAGGCGGTCCTTGTTGCCTGCGATTTTAACCGTCTCAGCAAGGAGCTCATTGAAGTCTTCGCCTTTGTCTTTTGGAAGACTGTATATGTTCACTATTATAAACTTCGCTTTGCCTCTTTTTGTGGGAAATAAACTGATAATTTGGTGATTGATCTGTAGCGTTCCTATGTACTCATCTGTTGCTGCAATCATCTTGCTCACCAGTGTCGCTACGCGGGGATAATTTGGGTTCTTAAAAATATAATAACCCTGAAGCTTCACTATTCTGACACCAATTTCTTGCAAACATATAACGTCGGGTTTAATAGGTGCCACATTGATATAACTCTGGAGTGCTGCGGCGCGTTTGTGAAAAGTGCGGCAATTCCACTGCCAGATCTCTAATTGTTCCACACTTCTCTGGTTATTTTTGGCCATGATGCATGGGTGCTTCCGCGTCGTCACGATTCCCTTTAAATTGTTTGCTATTTCTAGCGGAGGTCGGGTGAGAGCGCTTGTTTATTGCCCTTTGCAAGCTGCTAACAGCGTCATTCACGTACTGCCTTTGAGTTTTAATTCCTCGCAGACGAAAGATTTTATATCATTCATGAAATCGACTAGCAGTTTATTAACGTTAGCTATACCTTCCCTGTTTTTGTCTAACTGTGCCTGTATTTGCTGCGTTATTTGGTCGTGGTTTTTTACTGTCATGCTTGGGGTAGGGGTGGTTGTACCTGCGTACACCATCCCTTCCTCAACTTCAGCCGACGCCGTGCTGCCCCCCGAAAGGTTAGGTTTTATTGACTGTTGATATGTCGTTTTCTGACTACATCCTCCAGCTATTCCTGTCGGGTTTTGTGTCGTAGTTTAGCCTCTAGCCGTCTCTCTAATGAAGATATTGCTGCCTGTAAGTTATTTCGCTCTTCGGCCATTTGTTTTTTTAGCTGTTTGACCTCTTGGGTCAATCTCCTATTTTCTTGCAATATTTTCTTGTATTGTGGATTTTCTGTTATAGGAACATTGGAAGACACTGACCCCGCAAAACTTACCTGATTTGTGTTTGTCCGGCCGGCGGCTAGGGCGTCTTGTGATTCCTCGCAAGAACCCATCTCGGCCGGAGGTCCGCGGTGCTTTGGTTGGTCTTTAAGCTGGGTTTCCCAGGGGCCGGTGGTGCCGTATTAGTGTGATGTCTGTCCCTCCTTGAACGAGATCTCGATCGCGACCTTGACTGGGATCTTGATCGGGATCGTGAACGTAACCTTGACTGGCGCTGTTCCATCCGGTCCGAGCTGAACCATCGAGGCATGTTCATCCTTAGTGGAGGGAATTCTTCTGACGACTTGGCATCGCCGGTATATTCAGGTTGGCTAACCCAGTCTTTTGGCTGATCTGTCCTGAATTTCTTGGGAGGAGCGACGTTCTTAAGTTTTTTCTTGCACAGACTATCTCCTGTGGGGTGTTCACCGTCACAGATGACACACTTGGGGATGCAGTCGTGTCCTTGCATTGGTTCCCTTGCCCCGCACTTGAGGCATACATTGACATTTGGAGTTGGACAGACGTCCGTACGGTGTCCTGTTTGGAGGCATGTCTTGCACACCTGTACTGTTGGCTTGTATGGGTAGCATATTAACTCGGCACTCATTATGTATACGCTCCTCGGTAGCACATTGCCCGTGAATGTGATAATCGCCGTTTTAGACGAGCCCAACATTCTTGCTCTCTCAATATTCACCCCTTGAGTCCGAACACGTAGGTTCTCTATTAGTTCATCTTGCGAAGTCCCGGCCGGTATTCCATGTACAATTCCCCGCAAGACGCCTTCGGGGTCGGCCACGTATGCATTGAAAGCGTAAATTTGTCCCCTGATCTTTAGTTGACTGATACCTCACAGCCTACTCGCTACCTCCGTGCTTGGCGTAGATAGGATTACAATGTTCGATCCTGGGTGAACCCGCAACAGAAAGTCATTGCCATTGAAACTTCGTTGGCAGGCATCTATCACAGCCCTGGAGAGTTCCATTCCCAATACGTTTTTAACCCAGAGACCCTTATGCGGCCGCAGAATAATCTTGATGTCCCCTTTCGGTAGCGGAGGCAGGCCGCGTCGCATTCTCCGTCTGAAACCCTGCGTGGCTTCACGTTTTTGTTTTTCGGCGGGCGGATCGCTTTCAAATATCTCGTTCGCTTTCACAGCCTTCTCCATCAGGGATCGCTGCTTTTTTAACTGGTTTTTCTTTCGCCTGCGCGATAAAACGGTATGCCAGGCATCCTCAGTCCATCCATGGCGTTCCGAACAAGTCGCGTCGCCAGTCTCGTTTCCGAGAGTCGCGTCAACAGACGCTGGTTCGTCATCCTTTGGCTGCCGAGACGAGACGCCACTCGCGTCCGTGTCAGCGGTGAGTGATTCCGGTGCCCAAGAAGGGCCGGGATAAGCTTCGTCGACTTCCATATGGCGAGAAAAGGCGATCAGCCCCAGCTAGCCATGCTTGGCAGAACAAAGGAACAGTGACCGCCGCTCCTGCCAAATTAGTCGGAGCGCTTAGGCTGACAGAACTTTCCCGCCGGCATTTTGTCGTGTCACAAAACAGGTCAAGAAAGTGAGGTAAACATCGCTCACCTTTGATCTCTGCCCCGTGGCAGCAAAGCAAGTGCCCAAAGTTCACTATCTGCTAGTCCGTGCTCCCAAAAACACACAACACCGTCGTGTTCCGCACGTCGAAGTACCTTCCGGGACGCGCGACGCCGGCCGTGGTCGTTAAGGTGAGCGTCTCAACAAGGTCATCCAATCTGCCTTCGATGGTTTCTTCTCGTAAAGTTGATCCTGGCCCAAGCTTTGGGTATCCGTGGAATCAGGAGAACTTCACAAAGCAGACTATAAGATTGTTAGATGAGTTTGCGCGAAATTGCTCTTATAAAAGCTTCGGCAAAGCGGAGCGCAGTGTGAACATGTCTTCACAGCTTGGTGCCTCCTCGTTATTCAAGAAATTCTTGCTGAATGCCATGTGATTTACCGCTGAACTACCGCATATTGCCCACAAATAAGTGGCTTCACTGAGCGTTGCAACCATACACTTGGCGACATGCTTTCTATGTATGTCGCCTCCGGACATACCAGCTGGGATCTTATCCTTCCCTACATAACGTTCGCTTACAACATGGCACCTTATGCGACGACAGGCTTTTCTTCCTTCTTTTTTTTTACTCTATGCCCGAGAACCACTAACTCTAATCGACACCATTCTCCCCTACCGGCCCGACTCTTCCGAAGGCACACCAGTTCCCGAAGCCACTCTGTATGCAGAAGAATGTCGGCAATTAACTCACACCCATACAACACAACAGCAAGGGCTACAGAAATTCCGTCACGACGATGGGTGGTCCAACTACTAGTTTTCGCCCAACTCTTTTCTTTGGCTGTGGGTGCCTCCCATTGCTACCCTTGGTACCTCTACAAAGTTCGTCAGCGGGTACCATGGACCTTATCGCGCTATAGAGCAAACTTCCACTGTCAACTACCTCATAGAGCCCCTCACAGCCACTGCAGACCTGCGTCGCCGAGGCAGCGAAATCGTACATGTGAATCGTCTCAAACCGTATCATGAACCACTTGTCCTCACGACACCTTAGAACACTTACTTGGGTCCGCCTTCCGCGAGGGGAAGTATGTAAGCAGGTAGTGGATCATGCAAAACTGGGCAAACACATCGTCAGTGCTAAGCACGAGATGCCCGGCCCGGACGTTTTCGCTGATTTCGTTGGCTAGGCCTACGCTCCTATTTAGCCTCAAATAACAGTTCTGACTGTCTCAGTTTTTTATGACACTCCAATCATTTTTGCGTGCTATCCAAGTCTCGGAGAAGAATGAGGTTTATAATTTGATAAGCCTGGGTCGACGAAAGATTTTATTGATATGTGGGGTTTAACGTCCCAAAACCACTACGGCGTCTCTCATATGACTATGAGAGACGCCGTAGTTGAGGGCTCCGGAAATTTTACCACCTGGGGTTCTTTAACGTGCACCCAAATCTGAGCACACGGGCCTACAATATTTGCGCCTCTATCGGAAATGCAGCCGCCGCAGCCGGGATTCGAACCCGCGACCTGCGGGTCAGCAGCCGAGTACCTTAGCCACTAGACCACCGCGGCGGGGGAAAGATTTACTCATTGATGAAGTCGTTAATGTCTTCCGAGACTCCCGCAAAAAAGTCCTTTGCAGAAATTCATGGCTTACTACAAAACCACTTTGTTTTCGAACTGTTCATTATCGGCGAAAGTGCAACATATTTTGCCGCTCTCAACTGCTGGAAGAGACTATTAATCGGTATGCCGCAGAGCTGTGTATACTTGTGGAAACTTGTGAGTTTGGCTTGAAGAGACAAATTTGTTTGGTGTTTTCTATTGTTTGACATGTAGTGCACTAAATTTGCAGAATACCACCAGCTAAGATTTTACACAGCAGTTCATCAGGCGAAAGCCATCGAAGCTGCTTCTCAAAGCAAATATGCTACATGCTCAACAACGCATGAAGAAATTCAGGTGCACAAAGGTAACCGCAATGCGGAAGCATCAAACTAGTGTTATCGCTGCGGTTCAGTGAAAAACATCACCCGCTCTTGTCAGTTCGTGAATGCCAAATGCTCTTATTCCAACCCAAAGGACCACGTCAAGAGTGCTTGCCGGAACAGATAGCTGAAGGGATCGAGAGTTAATAATAAACAGCCTCTTGGTCTCTTGTCACAGCCACACAGTAGCTTGAAAAGTTTAACGCCATCTGCAGACGCCAGAGAAAAACCAATCATTGTTGAGGTAACCATTGAAGACGTCCCAGTGAGCATGAAACTTGATACAGGGGCTGCTGTATCAGTTATTTCTGTCTCACAGTTCTGTTGTCTTTTTCCCAGTTTTTGCTTGCGCAGGACAAGTCTCACATTGAAAATCTCCACAAATGAATCAGTGATGTCCTCCGGAGTAGAAATTGTTGTAGTGCTGCACAACAAGCAGCGCCAACAGATATTGTACATGCAACGCCGGGACTACCAACTGCTGCTCGGACGCAGTTGGTTGAAACACCTCTAGCTTAACTTGGCGCAAATAGAAGGTCCTCATGACATGCGGGTGGAAAACCCACATGTCATGAGGGTGCCTAACATTCACGAGAAAGACGCGGCCTCGGTCACTCAAACGTTCACGTGAGCGCCATGACGCACAACAAAACGTTGCAGTAGGAAAGACGCAACGTCACCTGCCGTCGCGGCTGGTAGAGCGGCCGTTTCTACATATCTCGTGAGATGGTCGACCGCTACAATAATCCAGCCATTCCCAGCTTATATATATGTGGCAGAGAACCATTAAGGTCTATTCCAACCCGCTCGAATGGTCGCACTGGGCACTGACAGACCACCTAAACTTCAATCCTTGCTAAGCCTGTATCAGGACCTGTAGAAAGACGAATTCGGCACAGTAAAGAGAGAGAGAGAACAATACCCTGTTTTGGGGCGTGATACGAAGCCAAAATTGTTCAAAGCCAGAAGTGTGCCTTTCAATCTATAGACTGATGTCGAGCAGGAATTGGCTAAGTATGAAGAAGTAGACATAATTACACGCGTTGCAACAAGCCCGTACGCTTCACGTGTTGTGCCAGTTGTCAAACGCAATGCTTCAATCTTACAGTGTGGTGGTGCCAAAGTTACACTAAACCCGATACCTGACATCAAAAGGTACCCTCCAACAAATTTGCCGGGCTGGCTTCCGGACAACACTTTTGGAATATTGACCAAAGCAGAGCATATCAGCAGGTCAAAATGGACGATGAATCCAACGAATACCTTACGTTGGTCGTGCCCAAAGGCTTGTTTTTGGGACGCTGTCTACCAATCGGCATTTCATCTGCTCCCGAAATGTTTCGGTGTAATATAGATATGCCGTTAAACTGCTCAGCGGCATAACTTGTTATCTCGATGACGTAACTAATGACGGGTCACACAGTAGCATAACAGTTGCTCAACCTTGAAGTGATACTGAAGCGACTATATAAACGCCTACTTCTCGTAAGACCATCGAAATGCGATTTTTTTTGCAATGAGCTGCAATACTTGGGTCATTTAATCAAAAAGGACGGTATTCGACCGACGGAGGAAAAGTTGGTCGCTATTGCAAACGTACCAGCTCCTATAGACAAACCGGAGTTGCAGTCACTGATGGGAATGATAAATTACTCTTTGAAGTTTGTTCCGAATCTCTCATTTTTTAGTTTTTCTTTTTTAAAAAGCTTTTGAGTGAGGACGAGCTGCGACATTGGAACACCACTTGTCAGAGCGCGTTTTTTCACTTAAAAACAAAAAACAAAGAACTGCTATCGTTAAAGCCTATTCTGATTCACTAAGACTTTATTTGACATTGTAGTTGTCATGTGACGGTTCTTATTAAGCTAGATTCACCCGCGAGAGTTAAATCCCGCTGCTCCGCGGACCAAATAGTCGTGCACTATAATTTAATCGGGCGCAGCAGCGGGGACGTCGCATGCACCCATCCGGAGCTACGCTCCCGCAACCTTCGCGCACACTCTCAACTCCTGTCCTTAGGCAACGTGCTTATGCGACGAAAAACCACTCGCCTCTTCCAATGTTACAAAAAGCACGTTCGGTCGTTACCGCAAAACTAAAACACGTGACTAATAGGCCGGCAGTGTGCCTCCTGGTCACGCCAATCTGACTTATGTTGACAGATTTGAGGCAGAATGCTCTCGATTGAAAACAGGTGACAGAGACGCGAAAAGATAAACATAGCGGTGACGCACTTTCATCCGTCCCGCGAGCGGAGGCAAGCAGATGAAGCGAGAACGGCAAGTTTTGATAACGCGCACATCACGTGATGCACCGCACACTGTGAAAATTTTTCCCGCATCCCCTCGTGTAAATGCACATTTGTGGTATAGGCACAGTTCTCTCGCGCATTTGTATTAACCATGTTCATCCAATAGCTGATGCTTCACGCTCGTCAACGAATGTTTAGCACGGTTACAGACAATTACAGAAAGATGCATTCGCGCTTGTTTTTTGGAGTCAAGAAATTTGATGGCGACGTTTACACATGAAAGTTTGTTTCTCGCAGATCATAATCTACTTGAGACAATGGTAGTCTCTAAAATGGGCATTTCAGCCATCGCAGCTTCCGGACTGCAAAGCTGGGCAATCATGCATTCTGCATATTCCTTTTCGTTGCAGTTTCCCCCTTCACAGCAGGAAGTGGACGCTGATTGCTTGTTGCGTCTTTCGATCTAGCAATCGGGAACAGTCAGGGCAGAAGAAAGCTTTCTGGTTTACGTTTGGACAGCATTCCCGTTTGTAGTAAACAGATCGCAGAAGAAACAGCACGGGATCCAGTTTTCCGTCAAGTAGTGCTGGAAAGTAGTGCTTTCAAGTGCGTCAAGTAGTGCTTTCGTCATATCAAGTTTGTGGCATGTTACTGATGCGTGTGGTGGTACCATAAAGTTCCACCGATTTTTCCTAAGTGAATTGCATGAGGAGCATCCTGCAATGGCGCGCACGAAAGAGCTTGCAAAAAGTTATGTGTCGCGGCCAAATATCAATCATGACATTGAGAGATGTGTTGGGTCTTGTCACGTATGCGCACAAACACGCAGTTTGCCAGCAAATTGCCACTTCATTCATGGTCCTGGCCGATGTGTCCGTGGCAACACCTGCACGTGGGCTTTGCCTGTTCAATAAAAGTTATATCACACCTAGTATTTCGATGCCCGTTCCAAGTGGTCTAGAGTGTGTGCCATGACCACCACTGCATCAAAATAATTGTTTGCATTCATGAACTTTTCTTCGTATTTGGATATACAGAAACACCCGCGTCTGATAACAGAAGCCAGTTTATTTCTGCCGAATTCGAAGCCTACCTTAAACTGTAGAGCATACAGCACGTAAAGACCACACTGTATCACCCAAGAAGCAATGGTCTGGTTGAGCGTTTTGTTCAGACTTTGAAGTTAGCACCGCGCAAGACTAGTCGCAGAGAGCACAAGAAGCAACTAGCCGACTTTCATTCGACGTATCGAGATTCACCTCATGCTACAACAGGTTAGGCCTCTTCCTGGGGAGACGGCTGCGGACTGGACTAGACCTGATACGACCAGAGGTCGATAACAGAGTGTGCCAACGCCGTTTCATCCAGACAAGGTGTCACCTGTATCGCGACGACGTATTCACTGTTGATATGACACTCGTGTGCGCATTTCCCAATCGGGACCCAAGTGGCTATGTGCCGCAGTTCTCACCAGCACGGGACCAGTGTCATATCGCTTGAGCGTAGAGACTCCGCAGGGTGCGCGCCAGTGGGTGCGCCACCAAAGTCATATCTGCAACGACATCACCGCGGAGTTCGATCTGCCCTTTGATGGAAGAAGGCAAGAGATGCCAGCAGAATTCTCAATTACCGACTCATCAGATCACGTCAACAGCACGCCCACCACACAAAGTGAACCGGCAGACACTTCAAGCACTACTAGCGAACGTCGCTACCCGCTGAGACTAGTGCCGCCCACCTGATCCCTTTGTGCCGATGATCACTTTGTGGTCAAGACAATTCTTAGAGATCTAAAAGAGTGTATTAGACGTCACATGTCTGTACGAGTGTGCTCGCACGATACTGTGTCACGCGGACCGTGTTCCAAAACTATCGCCTACAAGGTGAATAAAAGCCCTTTGAACACAGCATGGTGGGGCACTTTTCCTTCGGCACTCTCGGTTATCGTCATGTTGCTGTGTGAATGAAGCATGTTCAAATATTGTTGGCGTATTCATACTCGTCATGCCCATTCAGGCTCTACTTGGACCTGCTGGTTATCGTGAATCACTTGACGTCCCATGTGATCTGTTTCATCGGGTTGGCCTCAACATGCTTAGTCTGTTTCTTGCGTCTCGGGAAATTGATAAATCACCGTTTCCACGGACTACGTAACATGGTTTGCAATTACTCGCACACTTGTTACCAAATGGGCGACAGACGTAGCAGTCTTCTTGCTCCACAATGTGGAGAAGCTGCCGTGGTTCAGCGAGGAGCTCTTAATACAGATATCAAGCGCTTAACCACGGCAGCTCTCAACGCACCACGCCAGGCAGCTTCTTTCCAAGGTAATAAATGATATTTTGACGTTTTGCTCTAGAAAACATAAGTTCAGCATGACCTACCATCTGCAGATGGATGTCATGACCAAGCAGATAAACTGAATCATTAAAGACATGCTGGCAATGCACGTGTCCGCCGACAGCCAAGATATATACATCTTTGCTTTTTGTCGCGTTCGCGTATCACACGTGCCGACATGAGAGGGCTAATTATTGCCTTTTGTTTCATTGATTTCAACAAATTCCTTCGGTCAATTATGGACACAGTTATGCCTCGTTCACCGTACTCACCTGCTGAGTACGCTCAAGATGCTATAGCACGCGCCGACTGCGCACGTCCACTAGCGCGTACTCGGCTAACCAACTCACAAGCATGCCAACAATCTCGTTGTTACAGATGTCACCGAAATGCCCGCTATCTCCCTGGATATTGTGTCCTCGATCCTGTGGCCTCCAGCACAGCGGGCTTCCTTAAAAGCTACTCTTCTCGTACATGGTCATACCGCATGTGCCACCAAGTAATCGACTGTACGTATGAAATTGAACAATTGTCTTCGTCCTCGTTGACTAAGCCAACACCGACATCATTCACCTTGCGCATCTGAAACCCTACTATACAGCGGAATCCACCACAACTTGCGTTTAGTAACTGGTGCCTGTCTTTCTCCGAAAGCACCAAGTCGTTGCTTTTGCCGCAGAAGGGTGATGTTATGTGCCGCTTACCAAGAGGATCAAGAAGGGAAGGGCTAAGTGGTTCCTGTTCTTGCCATCTGAGATTTGGAAGCGTCTGTGTGTGTAATTTAAATACACCTTTCACCTGTCATTCCCTTGTAATTTCCAATGTGATGTTGACTGCCGATAGTTTTGCACAACTGGACTCCAGATCAATTTTTTTACAGAAGATTCTTCGACCTTTAACGTGTGCTTCAATAGAGCAGAAAGCAACTAAAGCATTACAGAACTACCTCAACTCAACAAGGATGAGTGACCACTTGTACACTGCCTGTGCTACTCCTGTATTGTACTCAGGATTGTGTTATGTTTCACATCTTTCTTCCCTTTTTTCTCTATCTCTTTTCCCATTGCAAAATAGCAAGCCGGACATGCGTCGGGTTAACCTCCCTTCCTTTCTTTGCATCTTTCTGTCTTAACTGCAATGTAACCTGTAATGTAGGGCCAGTTAGACAAGTCTTTTCTTCTTAGTTGAACGACAAAGATTCGCAGCGTGAACTTTAACCAAAGTTAACTGTTGGTTTCCGTGTCTAATTGGAGCGAACGGGGACCTCCAATTCAAAACAATTAACATTTCTTGCTTCAGCCCTCCCAAGATTTGACGTTAGTGGATCTGAAACGCCCTTCCCAACATGCCAATTTTCTACCTTTTTTAACGCGAAATTGTTCTTTGCCAGGGTCTACAGAAACTTTCCGGCGTCAACCGGGTCTACAAAGGCTTTTCCCCACGGGATTGGCGTGGAAATATACGTATGATGAGACAACTATGAAAAATATACACCTACAGGTGTTGAAGCCATAACCTTTCGGTCCGCGACTACATATTGCGTTCTGCATTACGAATACTTTATAAATCCGCCTTTTGCATTGACCATTGTCATCCCACAGTGTTTTTGGTAAAATAAACTAACGCATCACGACTGTTAAATTCATGATCAGCAACATCAAAGCGTAGGTTTACGCACTCGTGCATTCAGCGTGTTTCCTTTAACAAAAGTGCAATTTTTTCAATGCCTTAACAAACTACCAGGAGGTGACCTTAGCGGAAACGTTGGCCTTGCTGCTTCGATCGTAGCATAAATCTAGTCCAAAAATAGCTAAACGACGCCACCATGCATTGTCTACTTCCCGTCGCCCCTTGAAAAGTAATAGCCTGCCGACAGCACAGATACGGCGCGCGCTGTGTTTCCCTCTGGTCGGGCAGTGGGGTTTAATAACTCTAACATATGCTTTGAGTAGGCGCCTTTAGCCCGAGTTTCGGGTGTAGTTGATGATGCTCTTCTGGCTGTCACACTATTTTTTCTGGTTCCACTCTCACTGTTAACTACTAAACTCCCACAGTAACCTAAGGCCACATAGGTTTCTTCAATCAATTATCTTGGGTGTTAGTCGTGGAAGGACATGTATCGCTAAGTATAGAATTGAGTGCATCCGCGTTAAACGGCGCCGTAGCTGCAAAATATCAATACACATATAGCAAGCTCCTTTATATTAATGTACCATAAATTTTCAACTAGTTTTGTAAGGTCACATCTTATTTTAGTGTTACACCAACTTTATTAACGGAAGGATAACCTACGCATTTTCATTAATAGTGGAGTAATGTAAATGCTCGATTAGCTGCTGGAACCATTATTGGCAACGACAAGGAACACATGCGCACTTCTAGCGTGAAAATAGCAGAGTAAAAAAATGGCAGCATATCCGCGGAATGAATGATGGAGAGTGGGGCGAAGAATTCGTCCGTCCATTCGTTCTTGCTTCCGTCCATCCATGCGTCCATCAGCCCGTCCGTAAGCGTGCATCTGTTCGTGCGTTCGTCCCTGCGTTCATCCATGCAGCCGCCCCTGCGTCCGTTCATGCGTCCATCCATGCATCTGTCTATGTGTCCGTTCGTCCATCTATTCAACACTCCAAGTACCACCACTTCGCATCTTTTCATCATATATTCCCCATATAGAAGCACCGCCATCCAGCGGACATTACAAGGACTAAACGAGAGGTGGCACACTCACACTTTCTTACGGCTTGCGCTTTGGGTCCACTTCCCACCTTTAACCACCTCGAGTTCATGGTATATACTAGTTCACTGTATTGCCACGTTCCATTTCCCAAGTTTTTGTTATCGTCCCAAAACACCACATGATTCTCAACGCAAACTGCACCTGCAGTTTTCGAGAAGGTTCCGGACTGTAGTAGATCATTTCGATAAGATCACGCCCACTGTGCGAACGGTACAGATTGTTCTGGAACCTACGCCACCGCCAGCAATAACGCTAGAACATTCGACGGCAAGAGTATAAATGCCAACGCGCTTCGCCGCTTGTCAGTTGTTGATCGAAGGCCGATGCTCCGTTCGCCGCTATCAGTCCGAGACTGCTATTTGTGCAAGACTGCTGCTGTAATTGGACTTTCCGTTTACCGGGCACAGGTTCGCCCAAATAAACAGTCAAATCACAACACGAAGTCTCCTGTCTTCGGCCACGTCACGACCCCGTGACAGTGTTCATGGCACTGCGGCCGAACGCTCGCTAAACCTTTCAAAAACCAAGGAGGTTACGCCCAGCGAGTATGACGTAGCAAACTTTTTCAATGAGATAGTGCTCAATGTACATGCCAATGGCTGCTAATGGGAAATGAGAGGTGGAGAATTCGGCTTTTACTTTCTTACGGCTTGCGCTTCGTATCTACTTCCCATTTTTAACCACCTCGAGTTCATTCATGGTTTATACAAGTTCATTTTATTCATGGCACTGCGGCTCAACGCTCGCTAAACCTTTCTAAAGCTAAGGAGGTTACACGCAGCGAGTATAACGTAGCAACCCTTTCTTGTCAGATAGTGCTCAATGTACATGTTACTGGCTGCTAATGGTGATCGCAGTCTGCGCATTAACTAAAAGCCGAATGCTCCTCTCTCATTCCCCATTAGCAGTCATTGACATGTACATTGAGCACTATTTTTTATTGTTCAACAACGCACAGACGAAGTCTCTCACCAGCACCAAATGTTATACTTCAGTCAAAATGTTATACTTGTTACATACTACGGGGGACGAACGGGTGCCGCTGTGAGGAGCTTCGCCCCTAAAAACAGGATCTTGAAGCGTCTCGCAGCCGACGCAGATGATACAAAAGACCGATGGAGCTCCCCCGTCCCATACTGGATATGTCGCTCTCTCGCAGCCAGACGAACGTGTATAAAATGGCTCTTGGATCAATTTTCTGAACGGGAATGTATGACTAAAGTGCGGGGGCAAAATAGTTGACGCACAGTGGCTTGAGAAAAGCCAGCGGAGAGCCTTTTTTTCGCTAGCGTGATCGGGTCTGTGCAGATTTCTATTTTACAGCGACAGCACTAAAAGGCCTTCGCGAGTGTCATGTAATTGCCTTCGCTTACTAAAGGCAGCTGACTACGTAGTAAGCGATGAGCAGCCAGCCGTTCGCCGCCAGCGAGTACAAAGCGGGTATGCCGTGCAGAGTGCTGTACTGTGCCGCCTATAGGTCTCTGCAAGTAATGAATTTTGCATACGCTTATGGGTGAGCTTGTAAAAAAATTATGGCTTACCAACGAAATAAAAAAATTATTAGTAGGCAAAGCAGTGCTACCGTGTGGTGTTACCGTAAATTACTAATGGCATCAACTTCTTACACATGTAAATGAGTGCCAAACAGTGTGTAGTTATACAATGTTTATTGTTCATAACTGGTATGCAGTGTTCAGAGTCAAAGTTCATTTTCTCTTCCCTAGTCTTGCTTTGTGGTATCGTATATAGCCTGAAGTTGGGAAATACTAGGTCTGGGCACAATCCATTCTGGTTGTTGGCTGTTTTTGTCATAAGAATTGAATCATAGAGTATATCGAACCATCCTATACTGCAAAAACTGGTCATGGTCTGTGATCATCGTCATCATCTTCATCGGTATCAACGTCATTGGCGCAATCCTGGCGTATAGTCGGCACCTTGCATCTGCTAAGTTCCATGTTGGCACGAAGAGAATGTGTGGTCTGGAAGATGCTTGTTCTTCATCGTCATCAGCATCATCGTCTCGCTCATCGTCATAGTCAGTCGCGAATACCGCACACAACAGCAACAAACAAGCCTCGGCCTTAGATATGCCTCTAAAAGAATGTGTGCTCTGGAATGGCCTGTTTTTCATCATCAGCAAGATCATCGTCTTGAGAGACGACGGCACACACCTCTCAAGCACAAGCAAATTCGCCCCTAAATACGTAACGAAGGTACGGCAAAGTACGATTAAAGACACGATTCTGCTTTTTGCTCCACCTGAAAGCTGAAGGAGGCGCCATCATATGAAATCACCATTTGTGTCGTATATTTCACGCATCGTAAACACAAATTGAATATATTTGTTAAATCAGTTAACAGACACACGTCATATATTGCAGTTCATTTTTCACAGTGCCATCCTGATTGGTCCAACTGCTGGCCCACCTTGGTGGTCTAGTGGCTAAAGTACTCGGTTGCTGACCCACAGGTTGCGAGATTGAATCCCTGCTGCGGCGGCCTGCGTTTTCCCATGGAGGCGAAAATGCTGAGACCTGGGTGCTTATACTTGGGTGCACGTTAAAAAAACCCCGGGTGGTTGAAATTACCGGAGCCCTCCACTACTTTGTCTCTCATAATCATTTGGTGGTTTTGGGACGTTAAACTGTACCTATCAATCAAAATCGGTCCAACTGGTGTATCAAGGTATACAGCACACACTCACCTAATTATTACTTATTACTAACGAAAGTGCATGCATTGTTCATATAGCCATTATTTTCAGTTACTGCAGCTGTTGTTTAACCAAACTTTAAAGTTTGTTGTATCTGAAACAATAGATGCTTACCATCTTTCTTTGTCCCAACAATGAAACATGCATTTGCCGCGTAGAGAATGTCGAAGAGTCCAGACACCCGAGGGTCTTCAAAACCATGAGCTGTGAACAATGCATGGTTACCGTGTCAGCAAATAAGTACATACGTATTGCGGTATTCTCCTTATTTTCACAAAAGTTTAGTGACTATTATTATACACTGAAACTGTACGCATGAAAGTTTAATTAGTGTCTGTAGAGCACAAAAACCCTCTTTAGCATACATATACGCAGTATTTTCACCAAACCACGCTACTGAAGAACAATCTTAGACAATCTATGCTTTCGAGTTATCTATTTACATTTTTATACTGCGAAATCAGGACCTTTAACCATATTTACTGGAAAGCTGTCGGTTCATTCATGGAGCTTCCGTTCCTATAAATTGGTACCATTCTTTCAATTCAGTGTCAACTTATTTCAATAGTTGCCTAAAATAGTAACTGAAAAATGCCTTCACCACAAGGCAGTAGAATGTAAGATGGCTGAAATAGAGAAAATCAAGCCGCAAATGGCACACCATGGACAACTTTGGTCATCTGTCGTAAAGAAACATGACTGGCACAAATGATGAGTTTCCTGCTTTCATTCAAAGAGCACTTGCGTGGTTCAATATACGCTAGGATAGTCACAAAAGTATTGTCCAGTTTGAAGTTTCGTCGTCTTTCGATGTTAAACAGAAATGAACGAGTTGCAAAGAAGAATTCGTTACAGTGTCTATTATACGTATGTACAGAAAGCAGCCACAGCTGTCAATGTGCATAAGCAGTACCACGCATTTTGCCGGGTTTTATACTATTTTGATCGCGCAAAAATTTCACATCGAAATAAACCACCTATCTCACGTTCATGTTTCTTTGCAATCGTTTGAGCGACCCTTTCCTGCACATTCTGTCTTATCTTTTTACATGCATGACGGTGATTCAACACGGTGTTGCATGAATACTTGGGGTTTCACGGCGTTGCTGGTACGTATGCAACTCGTTTGTACAAGCAACAGAATATAGATTGAATAAGTGGGAAAAGTTCAGTTAGTGTTGCGTACGCTGTACGATACACTCACGAAATATATCACACTTCCTTAAAATGCATCCGCGCCGCCAAGGTGGTCTAGTAGCTAACGTACTCGGCTGCTGACCCACAGGTCGCGGGTTCAAATACCGGCTGCGGCGGTTGCATTTCCGACGGAGGCGAAATGTTCTAGGCCTGTGTGGTCAGATTTGTGTGCACGTTAAAGAACCCCAGCTGTTTGAAATTTCCGGAGCCCTCCAACACGGCGTCTCTCATAATCATATGGTGCTTTTGGGACGTTAAACCCCGCATATCAGTCAATCAATAATTTAAGATGCATCGGGCTTATGTTCTCAACAGTGTATTGTGCTTTTCTTCTATCTGCGTGATGGGGACGTTTCTTCCGTCCTTCTTCCTCATCTGTACATTGTCGTTATTATTCTCGTCTCTTTTTTTTCGCTCTAATCGTCGCTGTGTCAAAGAGCTTTAATTGGTGCTAGAAGACGAGAGTGCCCCCGTAAGTGCGTAATGTCTGCGAGTCGCCCCCACGATGGCACTGGTAGGTTTAGACTCTCGGCAACTAGCGGGCTCTCTGGACAGCCCTGAACTTCTGTTCCCTGGAGAATCTGGTAAGGAGACGGCACCCATCTTTCTCCGTAGACGGAGACGCTGAGCCCAAGCGAAAGTCGGGACACTGCCACAGCATGTGCTGTAGTGTGTACATAGGATGTCAACATCGCGTACAGCCTGTGCCCACGCCTTCCACTAATTTAGCCCCGCCGCGGTGGTGTAGTGGCTAAGATACTCGGCTGCTGACCCGCAGGTCACGGGATCAAATCCCGGCTGTGGCGGCTGCATTTCCAATAGAGGCGGAAATTTTGTAGGCCTGTGTGCTCAGATTTAGATGCAGGGGAAAGAACCCCAGGTGTCCGAAATTTCTGGAGCCCTCCACTACGGTGTCTCTCATAACTATAGCGTGGTTTTGGGACGTTAAACCCCACGAATCAATCATCAATTCCACTAATTTAGTTTTTATAAACGCAGACGGATACCTACTTCACGTGTGCGCAATTTGCCTCTGGCGGCCTGTTCGCTGCCCAGCCCTCGGCCATAATAAACGTGAAGCTAAAGCCAATCAAGAGGTTATTGTATCTACAACATAATCGAACACGAAGCTACACAGCCACATATTTCTGTTGATCAGGCGTTAAAAATGGGACACCAGAAAATTATACTAACACAAAAGTGCACAACCAAGAAATATAAAGACATGCACTAAATGTAATTCATTTAGGGATGATAGGTCATGTCACATAATAATGAATAAATACCGCTCGGACACTGCACTTCTCTACTTAATCGATTTCGGGATTTCAAACAATTGTTATGAACTTCATACACACAAGGAACCACGAGAAGAAATAGAATTATCATCCCAGAAGAATATACTAATGCCCCAGATTATACGTAATTCCAGAAGAATATACGTAAATTCCTTAATCAATGTAATTGTCGTGTTGTACAGCATAATAAAATTGTGTTCACTCCAATACTGATTACAAAATGACTATTCACACAGGCAGCATTTTTTCCACGTATATACACATGAGAGTGAAACACGGGTGCTCACCCAAATAACCAGTGATGCGAAGGCTGGCCACCTGTTTGAGCTCCACTTCAATGAATGCCCTCCTTAAGAAATTAAAATTTATAAACTTCATCAACTCAATCACAATAATGAGATGCGTTAAGCGAATTATCACGAGAGATCTCGTATACTTTGCATTTCTTTTATTTTCTCATTCTTATTGTTTATTTCTATTTCGAATTTTCTTTACAATCACAGGGGCCAAGAAAACAAGCTGCTCTAGGCAGCTTGAGGAGCTCTTGGCCCCAGTTCTTCATGGTGCCAGCATGTGGCGGAGGTGGTAATCGACAACCTTGGGCTAATATCAGGATGTCATCAGCAATGAATAACAATTACACAATACAAGCAAAAAATTTAAATGCACAATGTAATGTGCAGTACATATGTATAGGAGCGCGTGAGAAACAATCTCTTCCATAAATGCGAATTGAATACATGCTCTACCACACTGTTTGCAAAGTCAGTAGTAGTATCTAGAAACAAAAAAACACACAAATAGAGTTCCTGATTAAGGTGAAGCTTGTTGATACCGCGTAATGTGTATTTATTAAAACCCGTATTTTAGTGTACTTTGTAATATCTGGGTAATCTATTTTTTTAACACTTGCATGCCTTAACTTGTCTGTGATTGGGGTGTAGACCGTACTTTTATAGACCATACTGTGACGGGTGGTATATGTAGCTGTGTGTTTATGAAGACAGTCTATATATTTAATACTCCTTTACACACCGTTAATAGGTACACCTACTTCATTCGTTAAAATTGCCCGCATGAAGGCTGTGGCCATTTCATGAATAAACCTGCACTTCACTTGCAACAAGAATGCGAGTCCTTTCGCGTTAAAAAGCAATTAACACGCTTTTTAAAGTATCCTAGATAATAAAGAGAACTTCTTTTTATTAGTGCACTAGTAAAAAGGCACTCGGAAGAGAACAACTACAAAAAATTACCAAAAGCTAATCATCGTAAGAAGCTCTCTAGCAAAGAGTTCAGCGAAAGCAGAAGCATCATCTCGGCAAATAACCGACCTACCTCTCTGCTTATATTCTAACAAACTTAGCTTTTTAGGACTAAATCCAGTGTTGTTTTTTTATAGTGTTGGGGGCTGTCACAGAACGAGCGCTAAACAAGAGCGCGCCGCCAAATACTTGCGACAACGGGCGGCAGAAACGCCGCGAGGTAAAAAGGAAAAAAAAAAGAAAGCAAACATCCAGGGCTCCCGGGCGCGCGCTCTCCCCACAGAAGCACGGCTTCGCAGACGATCCTCCTCACCCCACATCGGCGGCCCAGCAAGACCGCGATTTTTCTCGAACGAACGGGGCGGGGTCAGACTGAGCTGAGTCATCCGACGCGGAGGGCAGACAAACCGTCTCGCCTCTCCCCAGCCTTCGCTGCGTATCGCGCCGACGAAATGACGAGAAAGATCTGGAAAGTCGCGCGCAAGGTATTTAACCGAGCAGCCGAGACGAGAAATCAGGAGGTGACGGAAGTTAACGCCAGAGCGCGTAGGAATTCCGCCGTGTAGTCGGCGAAGGTTCTGCCCGTAGTGACAGAACAGGAGGAGACGGAAGTGAGCGCCAGAGTGCGTAGAGAGTCCGCCGTGTAGTCGGCGAAGTTTGTGGTCCGTAGGGACGGCTCGAGCTACAGGCAAGAGTGTGTGTTTACCGCTATCGAGCGAAGACCCGTGGCAACCGCTGCGAGGGTGAAGCCGACGTGTTCCGGCGAAGAAGTTGAAGTTGGAAGAGTGGCCAATTGAAGACGGGAGGTTTCCTGGAAGAGAACTTCGAGAGCTGCGGAACGACAACAACGCTGGACTTTGAGTGAGTGATTCTCGGAAGAGTATCATTCAGACTTTTGTTCCAAGGACTTTGGACTGAATAGGTTTTATATCTCTTTGGACTTTAAGTGTCTTGGTTGTTCAATGCATGCGACTGCATTGTAGTGCGTATTGTTGTCTGTGTCCGTTGTTTCAAGTGTGGTTGATTGTACTGTGTAGTACATTGTTTGTTGGTGACGTATTGTATGTAACTATTGTGGAGTGTGCATACGTGTGTATTGTGTTTTGATCTGCCGTTAATGAGAATATAATTTTGTTTGTTTATCAACTCTCGGCTCTGTCTTGTTCTTTGGGCCACAGCCGGCGTCCGCTGGCGCAGCAATAAGGACCACTTCTAAATTGTCCACGCTTTCGTGGTGCGGTTCGGGGGGCCGATACTTCGGCTCTTGGAATTAGCCCGGCGATCGCCTCCCTAATAACGGGACAGGTGAGAAAATTAATCTGGCGTCCGCGAGACAGGACTTTTTGGTGCACAGTGTGTCCAAAGTAGTGAGAAAGAGCCTCGAGTTGTTGATAGTGCTATCGGAACGATTTTGTGTGTTGTTCAGTGTTCTCGTTAACGAGTGCAGGGGAGTGTTCCGATAGACTGATTTAGGCAGATACTTTTTGCACGCGGCAAGGTTTTAGTTGCGAGTTGCGAGACACAATGGATCTCGAAAAGTTAGTTGCTCTTGGTGAAAAGATGGGTCTTTCTGGCGCCGAACTACGGAAGTGGGTCACCCAGAAGGAAAAAGAAGAAAAAGAGAGAGCCAAGGAAGAAAAGGCAGCTGAGTTGGAGAGAGAAAGGCTGGCCGCTGAAAGGGCGAGAGAAGAAAGAGAAGCAAAGGAGCGACAGCTGAAAGAAGAAAGAGAGGCAAAAGAGCGACAGTTGAAGGAAGAAAGAGAGCAGCAATTGAAGTTGGAGCTGGAGAGAGAAAAGTTGGCAGCCGAAAGGGCGAGAGAAGAAAGAGAAGCGGAGATGGCTGAAAGGGAACGGCAGCGGCAGCACGAGATGGAACTCGAGCGGCTCCGTTTGCAACAGCGAAGCGAAGCTCCCGTCCAAGCTAGAGTTGAAAGCAGCGAACGGGAAGATCACGGCTTCCGCTTGAACCCAAGCAAGCTGCTCGTAGCGTTTGATGAAAGGAAGGACGACCTAGACGCGTACCTCCACAGATTTGAGACGATTGCGAGGAGCCAGAATTGGCCCGAACAGCAATGGGCAACTGCTTTGAGTACTTGCTTGAGTGGTGAAGCGCTCAGTGTGTACGGTAGGCTGACGCCGACCGATGCAGCCAACTACGCAAAGGTGAAAGCTGCTTTGTTGAAGCGATTTAGATTCACTGTGGAAGGATTCCGGGACAGATTTCGGACAGGAAAGCCAGCTGACGGTGAGACGGCTACGCAGTATGCTGCCCGACTTTGCCATTATTTCGACAGATGGATTGAACTTTCAGGGACAGCACAGGAGTACGATGAGCTTAGAGAGCTGTTAATTAAAGAACAATTTCTTACTAGTTGCCACCCAAGCCTGTCGCTGTATTTGAAAGAGAGGAAGGCGGAGTCATTTGAAGGAATGCTTGAATTGGCTGATCAATTCTTGGAAGCGCAAGGTGGAACTAATTTGGCCAAGGTCAAGAAGGAGTGTCCCGATGATTCGAAGAAATTGGTTCCCGAAGAAAGGAAGCGTGCACCAGAGAGCATGCAGCGATGTTTTCTGTGCAACCGAGTAGGTCATCGCGCGAAAAATTGTCGAACGATCTTTACGAGCCCTACGGCAGTAAAATGTTTCAAGTGTGGTCAGACTGGGCACAAAGCAGATGCATGTCGGAACGGAGTGAGTCAAACTCACCAGGTATCCTGTGTGCAAGTGGCACCGAAATCCGATAATAATGCCGTCACCGACGGATTCGTAGAATTGAAAAATGGGGAGAAAATTCCTATTGTCGGTGCTGTAATGTCAAAACAGCCAACCGGTGTTACGAAGGGAATGCCAACGCTTCCTGGAAAGATTGCAGGCAAGAAGATTACGGTTCTAAGAGACACCGGTAGCTCCACGGTTATCGTGAGGAGAAATTTGGTACGGGAAAGAGAGTTGACAGGCAGAACGAAACCGGTTTGCCTAATTGACCGTACGGTCCGTATGCTTCCCGAAGCAGAAATTGAGGTTGAAACCTCGTACTTCAGCGGGAAGGTTACTGCGTTATGCATGACGACCCCCCTGTATGACCTTGTCATCGGAAACATCGACGGGGCGCGAGGGCCAAGTGATCCAGAATGGTTGGGAGAAGACCCGAAGTTGGAGCCCTCGCCGACACAGCGGCCGCGAGATACAATGGAGGAACATCCCGTGACGGATCTCACTAGAGCACAAGGTGAAGCTGCGGCGCAAGAGACAGCGAAGGAGAAGCCGATCGTGTCGAATAAGTTCGCGGGCCGAGCAACCGGACTTACGTCGGCACGACCTCAACCAACCGACAGTGTAAAGGAGACGGAGTTGGCCAGCCGGGAAAAATGTAGAGGCATGATCAAGCGGGTAAATAAACAGACAGGACCCGTCGAATGTAATGACCCGTTAACGGCGTCGGAAGTGGCAACGATGGCTGAGACGCCGCCTCAGATATCGTCGTTGGAAAGGGCTCGCCGAAAGGGAACGTGGAAAAACAAGAAGTCGAGCGAGCACCGCAAGAAAGGGCGCAAGCGCTGTTCGAAGTACTCAAGATAGGTGCTGAGGTGGAATCAGAATGTGTTCGGCAGGGCTGAGTGACATATGTTGTGTTAAGGTTCTTGTTATCCTGTGTCTCAAGTGTATGTCGAGTGAGTCAGTGTTCTGTGCGATGGTGTGATGTATAGTGTTGTATAATTGTTGAATAGACAGAACTTTGTACGTTTGTATTGTTTAGAATGTGTGATGAAGTGTTGTAGGCATGTACCTGTGGTTATATTTCATGTGTTGTGGAATTGAACTACAATGTACGTTTGTATTGAGTGATATATTGTGAATGTGAAGTGTCATGAGCGACGGATTGTGTTACAGTCTGTGAGAATGTGTGGTGACTGTTCGCGCTCGTCTGTGTGGTTTTTGAATATTATGAGATAATATTCTTAAAGTGGGGGGCAGTGTCACAGAACGAGCGCTAAACAAGAGCGCGCCGCCAAATACTTGCGACAACGGGCGGCAGAAACGCCGCGAGGTAAAAAGGAAAAAAAAAAGGAAAGCAAACATCCAGGGCTCCCGGGCGCGCGCTCTCCCCACAGAAGCACGGCTTCGCAGACGATCCTCCTCACCCCACATCGGCGGCCCAGCAAGACCGCGATTTTTCTCGAACGAACGGGGCGGGGTCAGACCGAGCTGAGTCATCCGACGCGGAGGGCAGACAAACCGTCTCGCCTCTCCCCAGCCTTCGCTGCGTATCGCGCCGACGAAATGACGAGAAAGATCTGGAAAGTCGCGCGCAAGGTATTTAACCGAGCAGCCGAGACGAGAAATCAGGAGGTGACGGAAGTTAACGCCAGAGCGCGTAGGAATTCCGCCGTGTAGTCGGCGAAGGTTCTGCCCGTAGTGACAGAACAGGAGGAGACGGAAGTGAGCGCCAGAGTGCGTAGAGAGTCCGCCGTGTAGTCGGCGAAGTTTGTGGTCCGTAGGGACGGCTCGAGCTACAGGCAAGAGTGTGTGTTTACCGCTATCGAGCGAAGACCCGTGGCAACCGCTGCGAGGGTGAAGCCGACGTGTTCCGGCGAAGAAGTTGAAGTTGGAAGAGTGGCCAATTGAAGACGGGAGGTTTCCTGGAAGAGAACTTCGAGAGCTGCGGAACGACAACAACGCTGGACTTTGAGTGAGTGATTCTCGGAAGAGTATCATTCAGACTTTTGTTCCAAGGACTTTGGACTGAATAGGTTTTATATCTCTTTGGACTTTAAGTGTCTTGGTTGTTCAATGCATGCGACTGCATTGTAGTGCGTATTGTTGTCTGTGTCCGTTGTTTCAAGTGTGGTTGATTGTACTGTGTAGTACATTGTTTGTTTGGTGACGTATTGTATGTAACTATTGTGGAGTGTGCATACGTGTGTATTGTGTTTTGATCTGCCGTTAATGAGAATATAATTTTGTTTGTTTATCAACTCTCGGCTCTGTCTTGTTCTTTGGGCCACAGCCGGCGTCCGCTGGCGCAGCAATAAGGACCACTTCTAAATTGTCCACGCTTTCGTGGTGCGGTTCGGGGGGCCGATACTTCGGCTCTTGGAATTAGCCCGGCGATCGCCTCCCTAATAACGGGACAGGTGAGAAAATTAATCTGGCGTCCGCGAGACAGGACTTTTGGTGCACAGTGTGTCCAAAGTAGTGAGAAAGAGCCTCGAGTTGTTGATAGTGCTATCGGAACGATTTTGTGTGTTGTTCAGTGTTCTCGTTAACGAGTGCAGGGGAGTGTTCCGATAGACTGATTTAGGCAGATACTTTTTGCACGCGGCAAGGTTTTAGTTGCGAGTTGCGAGACACAATGGATCTCGAAAAGTTAGTTGCTCTTGGTGAAAAGATGGGTCTTTCTGGCGCCGAACTACGGAAGTGGGTCACCCAGAAGGAAAAAGAAGAAAAAGAGAGAGCCAAGGAAGAAAAGGCAGCTGAGTTGGAGAGAGAAAGGCTGGCCGCTGAAAGGGCGAGAGAAGAAAGAGAAGCAAAGGAGCGACAGCTGAAAGAAGAAAGAGAGGCAAAAGAGCGACAGTTGAAGGAAGAAAGAGAGCAGCAATTGAAGTTGGAGCTGGAGAGAGAAAAGTTGGCAGCCGAAAGGGCGAGAGAAGAAAGAGAAGCGGAGATGGCTGAAAGGGAACGGCAGCGGCAGCACGAGATGGAACTCGAGCGGCTCCGTTTGCAACAGCGAAGCGAAGCTCCCGTCCAAGCTAGAGTTGAAAGCAGCGAACGGGAAGATCACGGCTTCCGCTTGAACCCAAGCAAGCTGCTCGTAGCGTTTGATGAAAGGAAGGACGACCTAGACGCGTACCTCCACAGATTTGAGACGATTGCGAGGAGCCAGAATTGGCCCGAACAGCAATGGGCAACTGCTTTGAGTACTTGCTTGAGTGGTGAAGCGCTCAGTGTGTACGGTAGGCTGACGCCGACCGATGCAGCCAACTACGCAAAGGTGAAAGCTGCTTTGTTGAAGCGATTTAGATTCACTGTGGAAGGATTCCGGGACAGATTTCGGACAGGAAAGCCAGCTGACGGTGAGACGGCTACGCAGTATGCTGCCCGACTTTGCCATTATTTCGACAGATGGATTGAACTTTCAGGGACAGCACAGGAGTACGATGAGCTTAGAGAGCTGCTAATTAAAGAACAATTTCTTACTAGTTGCCACCCAAGCCTGTCGCTGTATTTGAAAGAGAGGAAGGCGGAGTCATTTGAAGGAATGCTTGAATTGGCTGATCAATTCTTGGAAGCGCAAGGTGGAACTAATTTGGCCAAGGTCAAGAAGGAGTGTCCCGATGATTCGAAGAAATTGGTTCCCGAAGAAAGGAAGCGTGCACCAGAGAGCATGCAGCGATGTTTTCTGTGCAACCGAGTAGGTCATCGCGCGAAAAATTGTCGAACGATCTTTACGAGCCCTACGGCAGTAAAATGTTTCAAGTGTGGTCAGACTGGGCACAAAGCAGATGCATGTCGGAACGGAGTGAGTCAAACTCACCAGGTATCCTGTGTGCAAGTGGCACCGAAATCCGATAATAATGCCGTCACCGACGGATTCGTAGAATTGAAAAATGGGGAGAAAATTCCTATTGTCGGTGCTGTAATGTCAAAACAGCCAACCGGTGTTACGAAGGGAATGCCAACGCTTCCTGGAAAGATTGCAGGCAAGAAGATTACGGTTCTAAGAGACACCGGTAGCTCCACGGTTATCGTGAGGAGAAATTTGGTACGGGAAAGAGAGTTGACAGGCAGAACGAAACCGGTTTGCCTAATTGACCGTACGGTCCGTATGCTTCCCGAAGCAGAAATTGAGGTTGAAACCTCGTACTTCAGCGGGAAGGTTACTGCGTTATGCATGACGACCCCCCTGTATGACCTTGTCATCGGAAACATCGACGGGGCGCGAGGGCCAAGTGATCCAGAATGGTTGGGAGAAGACCCGAAGTTGGAGCCCTCGCCGACACAGCGGCCGCGAGATACAATGGAGGAACATCCCGTGACGGATCACACTAGAGCACAAGGTGAAGCTGCGGCGCAAGAGACAGCGAAGGAGAAGCCGATCGTGTCGAATAAGTTCGCGGGCCGAGCAACCGGACTTACGTCGGCACGACCTCAACCAACCGACAGTGTAAAGGAGACGGAGTTGGCCAGCCGGGAAAAATGTAGAGGCATGATCAAGCGGGTAAATAAACAGACAGGACCCGTCGAATGTAATGACCCGTTAACGGCGTCGGAAGTGGCAACGATGGCTGAGACGCCGCCTCAGATATCGTCGTTGGAAAGGGCTCGCCGAAAGGGAACGTGGAAAAACAAGAAGTCGAGCGAGCACCGCAAGAAAGGGCGCAAGCGCTGTTCGAAGTACTCAAGATAGGTGCTGAGGTGGAATCAGAATGTGTTCGGCAGGGCTGAGTGACATATGTTGTGTTAAGGTTCTTGTTATCCTGTGTCTCAAGTGTATGTCGAGTGAGTCAGTGTTCTGTGCGATGGTGTGATGTATAGTGTTGTATAATTGTTGAATAGACAGAACTTTGTACGTTTGTATTGTTTAGAATGTGTGATGAAGTGTTGTAGGCATGTACCTGTGGTTATATTTCATGTGTTGTGGAATTGAACTACAATGTACGTTTGTATTGAGTGATATATTGTGAATGTGAAGTGTCATGAGCGACGGATTGTGTTACAGTCTGTGAGAATGTGTGGTGACTGTTCGCGCTCGTCTGTGTGGTTTTTGAATATTATGAGATAATATTCTTAAAGTGGGGGGCAGTGTCACAGAACGAGCGCTAAACAAGAGCGCGCCGCCAAATACTTGCGACAACGGGCGGCAGAAACGCCGCGAGGTAAAAAGGAAAAAAAAAGGAAAGCAAACATCCAGGGCTCCCGGGCGCGCGCTCTCCCCACAGAAGCACGGCTTCGCAGACGATCCTCCTCACCCCACATCGGCGGCCCAGCAAGACCGCGATTTTTCTCGAACGAACGGGGCGGGGTCAGACCGAGCTGAGTCATCCGACGCGGAGGGCAGACAAACCGTCTCGCCTCTCCCCAGCCTTCGCTGCGTATCGCGCCGACGAAATGACGAGAAAGATCTGGAAAGTCGCGCGCAAGGTATTTAACCGAGCAGCCGAGACGAGAAATCAGGAGGTGACGGAAGTTAACGCCAGAGCGCGTAGGAATTCCGCCGTGTAGTCGGCGAAGGTTCTGCCCGTAGTGACAGAACAGGAGGAGACGGAAGTGAGCGCCAGAGTGCGTAGAGAGTCCGCCGTGTAGTCGGCGAAGTTTGTGGTCCGTAGGGACGGCTCGAGCTACAGGCAAGAGTGTGTGTTTACCGCTATCGAGCGAAGACCCGTGGCAACCGCTGCGAGGGTGAAGCCGACGTGTTCCGGCGAAGAAGTTGAAGTTGGAAGAGTGGCCAATTGAAGACGGGAGGTTTCCTGGAAGAGAACTTCGAGAGCTGCGGAACGACAACAACGCTGGACTTTGAGTGAGTGATTCTCGGAAGAGTATCATTCAGACTTTTGTTCCAAGGACTTTGGACTGAATAGGTTTTATATCTCTTTGGACTTTAAGTGTCTTGGTTGTTCAATGCATGCGACTGCATTGTAGTGCGTATTGTTGTCTGTGTCCGTTGTTTCAAGTGTGGTTGATTGTACTGTGTAGTACATGCTTTTTAAAGTATCCTAGATAATAAAGAGAACTTCTTTTTATTAGTGCACTAGTAAAAAGGCACTCGCAAGAGAACCACTACAAAAAATTACCAAAAGCTAATCATCGTAAGAAGCTCTCTAGCAAAGAGTTCAGCGAAAGCAGAAGCATCATCTTGGCAAATAACCGACCAACCTCTCAGCCTATATTCTAACCAACTTAGCTTTTTAGGACTAAATCCAGTGTTGTTTTTTTTTAGAGTGATGGGGGCCTACCCGATGATACAGAAGTACCATCAAGCACGAGGAGAAATGGGTGAGATCTCGGCAGTCGGCAGGCCTTAATGGCCTCAGTAATGCCTAATTAACGTATATTTTACTGTTCTGTGGTTGGATCGAGTCCTTCCATTGCTTCTCTACTCCATATCCCACACGCCAGCATTTTTTTTAATTCAGCGGAGTCAATAAAGCTTTGCCTATATTGTTTGATGTGATTTCTTCATTACTGAATATATTTTGCTTGTGTTATTGTGTCTTCTGATTTCCCAACTTTTCATAGGATCGTCATAAAGATTCTTTTTAAAATTAACATTAAAAAGTGCAGCATATCCATGGGGTGTAGGATGACTAGCGGGAGAAGCTCCGGAGGTTTTGGGTGTACGCACGAATCTACAGATCATTTCGCCAAGTCGATGATCATGTAGAGACGACGAGCAAGCGCTGCAACAGTTTTAGAGCCCTCGAGTCCACGGAATTGTTTCGTCACTCATAATCAAAACACTGACTGCTGGACTGCCAGACTGAATACTGGCAAACGTGCTCTCCTATCACACGAGCGCACGCAGTGAGTGCCGCAGCGCCATCTTGAATTTGAATACACCAGCTATGCCACGTGAGCGCCATCTAGTCATCTCTCATTACACTATGCGCTACCAAGATGGATGGATGGATGGATATAGCTGTACCCTTTAGATCGGACGGTGGCTAGCGCCACCGAGCCGTAATGCTTAATGAACCAAGAACTAATTTTTTTTCCTTTAAATAGTGAGGTTGAGGATTCGTACTTTGCAGTGAAGGGTTTAATTTTCCTCTCGTGCCTTGACTTTAGTCACCAATCAGATAACCTCCTTTTAGTTATTTCTGCCCGCTTAAAGTCTATTTTGCCCTCCCTGTCTCTAAACCCCAGTGCTTTGAAAAACTCTGCGCCATCATCCTGAACTATAGGGTGAAGCCCTTTAGAAAACATTATCAAGTGTTCGACCTAGTATGACGCCGAAGTGCCATCTGGTGAACACTCCGAGTAAGAGAGAAGGCTTCGAGAACGCTGGACTTGCTTCCGACTTAAAAAGCTTCGCCCCTAAAATGCAGCAAGACCACTCTAATGTGGCTAAAGCCAGATATACTTGCGTGTAACTCGCAGTATATTGATATTAATATAGAAGGCACATGGACGTCACTTGCAAATAAGACGGGAAATGTTACTACCAATTTATTTGAAACCACATCTAGCTTGGAGATTCTACTCTGAACTCTACGATCCGAAGGTCATGCATTCAAAAGGTCAAAAAATAAAAGTGAATCGATGCACACAACGTTCGCGCTCAGCTATCGGTGCCTATACAAGACCTTGGCAATTGCGTATCACAGAGCCGCTGCGATATATGGCGTAATTGTTCATTTATTCAATATATTTAGAGGTCAGAAAGATGGTGACACTTTATGCACTTAGTCTTAAGCTGAAGACGGCCCACGGATTTTAAGAGTTCTCCGCTGGGTCGCAGGTCTGACCGCCACCTCGGACACTTGCATCGCAGCTACTGGGAACTGAGGGACCCAATGTTAATTGATGTGTTCATTTGGGAGGTAGTGGCAAAGTACTGCACCAGGGTTGCCAATCCTGTTTTGGTGAGGAGTGCATTGCCGGCAGGTATCGCCAGTGAGGTCACACCACGGACCTCTTCCTTAATTTTTTATTGATTTCTTCATCAAGCATGTTAAATTAATATACAATGAAAATGGTCCAGCCTCGGCAATCGAGCGGGATTTCGTTATTGCAAGCTAAGCTGAGGCGCTATCACTAATAGGGAGTTATTTTGCACTTACTTAGCACTGCAGAATACCACTTGATCGCCCATCAGTTCTCGAATGCACATTACTCGTAGCTCGCCTGGCCTGCTCTTGCCTGTCTGAAACTACATATTTGTTGAAAAACTGGTGCGGGTACAAACTTCTTACTTTGGGAGCTTAGCTCACCTTAGTGCTCTAAATGACCCTCCTTACGTGCGTGTATCCTGTGCTAACAACTTTCTGTGTCACTCATTTTTGATTCGTTGGCTTTAAAATCTGCGCAATGTCGAAATTTTGCTGATTCGTAGGATTAGCACTCCATGCTTTGACGCTTCCTGGGGATTGACAAGTTCGGCGTTCCTGTTTCGTGAACTAGTCGGCTACTTCTATATGATTAATAAATTGAGTGTGTACGTCCCGAGTGGAATGAGTGCATCAAAAGTAAACGCAAAAAGTTCCTAAATGCTAAATAATATACTGGCACTGCATTTAGGGCAGTATCGTAATTCGTTGGGTTTGGACGGGTCCCCAATGCAATCTCAACTTGGCTACGTTTAATGCAAGAACGCTATTTAAAGAGGCTAGGTTAGCTGTGCCATTCGAGAAAATAGAGGGTGATAAATATGATGTAATAGGTGTTAGTGAAGTTAGGAATGCTTTACTAAGCTCAAAAACGGACCAGTATAATGCTACCGTGGGTTAGTGGAGAGAAGAGAACAAGGCAGTGAGGTTTCATATAAACAATAATATCGCAGAAAACACAAAGGAACATTACAGCATCAGTAAGAGGGCTGCAAGTATCGTAAGTCAAAAAGTCAGCCATTAATAAAACAAAGACACAGTATAGTATAGAGATGGGCGACTTTAATGCTAAAACAGGCAAGAAACAGACTTTAGATCATGCAGCAGAGGAATATGTCCCCGTTTCTTAAAATGCCAGAGGGGAGTTAATATTAGAGTTCGCAGAACGTAATATTTTGCATATCTTGACCTTCTACAGCAAACAGGCTAACCGTAAGTAAACGTGGCAGAGTCCCAATGGCGAAACTCAAAATGAAATAGACTTCATTCTGTGTGCACACCCAACCATTGTACAGAATGTACAAGTAGTTGGCAAGATCGGGTGCAGTCACCATAGATTGAAGAGATCACACATTCACCTAGATTTAAAAAAAGTAAAGACAAACTATTATATTCTATAAGCTAGTGATTAACCTAGCGTTGAGAGGGAAAGTAGAAGAATTCAGAGTGTCACTTTAGAATATATTCGTGGCTCTAAACGATGTAACCGATGTTAGCGTTGACACAATAAAAAATCATCTGACTAGTAACATCGAAAAATTTGCAATGGAAGTCGGAGGTACACAGTCTCTAGGCAGGATACTGGCAAGCTATCTCAAATACAAAAAATCTCATTAGGCAACAGAAAAAATAGAGCTAGTGGAGCTTTCAAAGTTAGTTGATCGGCGCAAGGTAGCTGGCATCAGAAGGTTGCCTAGCGAGGGAATCGAGCAGGCTGTAAAAGTGGCAGAAGCCTCCAAGCTCCGAAGGCAAACTTGTGCACACTGAATAAATACATGTATGCATTACGGGACAAAGAAGGCAATGTCATAGCCACTATAGATGGAACATTTGAGGTGGCGGGTTAATTCTAGAAAGCTGTACAGAAGCCGAAACAGCTAGGATGGTATTGTTAGAATCAATAATAGCTCAGATGAACTTGACATCCTACCAGTAACGACCAAGGAAGTAATGAACGATCTGGAATAATGCAAGGAAACAAAGACTCTGTAACAACGATCGTGGTAAAAGATGGTTAAGAAATTGTGTTAGAAAACTGACCACCTTATAGAGAAGGGCCCCTTGACCAGAAGGGTATCATAATCTTAGAGGAGTGCCAAGAACATCTAAATTCATAAAAAAGAAGATGTTAAGGACATGGAAATCTACAGGCCAATCAGCTTACTTTCCGTTCTCTACAAATTATTTACAGAAATAATAGCTATAGAATCGGGTTACAATTAAAGTTTAATAAATCAAAGAGACCAAGCAGGATTTTGTACACGCTAGCTCACAATACACCATACTTTACTGTCAATAAGGTGTTCGAAAATGCCTGAAATACAGCCAACCGATATACACAGCCTTCATGGATTACGAGAAGGCGTTTGACTCCGTCGAGACATCAGCAGTGATGCAGCCGCGATACGTATGGAATCAGGGCATCTATGAGCCCCACATGAACATCCTAAAAGAAATATGCAGTGGATCCACGGCCACCATGGTTCTTCATGAAGAAAGCGACAGAATTCTAATAAAGAAGGGTGTAAGGCAGAGAGACACGATGTCTCCAATGCCATTCAACGCGTGTTTAAAAGAGGTAATCAGAGCCGTAGTTGGAAATAATTAGGAAAAAGAAGTAACAGAGAGCGTCTTAGTACCTTGCATAGGCGTATCAGCTGGGGGGGGGGGAAGCAAGGGGGGCGCCAGCCCCCTTACTGAGAAAAGTTGGGTATGCTCAACCCCCCTTCCCCACTTTTGATAGTGGTCGCTCTTGCTGCGCACTAGGAACCCAAAAAGTAAGGTGAAGTTTTCCATCACAATAGTAATCACTGAATAATGTTCTTACGGCAGAATGAAAATGTTACGAAGCAATGTTACGACATAGTGAAATTTTGCAATGATTTCCTCTGTGACGATTTCCACTGTTGGCTTCTTGCAGTGCGGGTCGCCTATGTCACGCCTATGTGACGCCTTTGCGTCTTGTGCTGTATATAGTACTGCAGAGCAGGTAAGCGCTGAACAGAGGTCCTTTAAAATTACATCACTTGTTCATGCTTTCATTCTACTGTTACTTTTTAATGATGTTACGGATAGGAACGAGCAAACTTTTTTAAAGACTGGACAAAGCATTTGCTGCTGCCGTAAAACCATTTCCTTCAAAAGGAATATATTGTCACAGCTGCTCTGTCAAAACTGTAGCAAGCCTATGAGTGTAACAAATCGTTTTTGACGCGGAAATCGGGCTGAGGGCGCCATTACTGAGTTAAAATGTCATTCAACTTTTCAACTTCACGGTACCTAGGAAAGCAAGAAGTGTCACCTCTTTGCATGGAAATTTATATTAGAGTGCGTGCTCATTGGTGATGTTCTCTCTTGAAATATATATATATATATATATATATATATATATATATATATATATATATATATATATATATATATATATATATATATATCCTGGTGGACTAGTGGGATAGCATTGCCCTCCCCCACCCACTCGCGAAAGAGTTGGTATGCCACTGAAGATATGCAACCTTTATGATTCGCTGACATTATATTGATGAGTAACTCTAGGGACAACATAGGGCTCATGATTGCCTAACTGGACACGGAAAGCAGAATAACAGGTCGCAAAATATTGTGCATAAAACTAAAGTATTCTGCAACAGCCTTGGCAGAAAACAGTGCTCTGCGATTGGTGGATAGACGCAGGGACTTGTAAAAGAATATATCTACTTAAGACAGGTATGAAGAGCTCACGTGAATCATGAGACTAAAATAACTATATGAGAATAGGATTTGAGGGGGTCACTTTTGGCAAGCAGTTTCGAATAATGAATGGTGATTTCTAAAAGTAGCCCTCAAGAGGGACGTACTTATCCAGGGAGCAGAAAACTGGAAATTTACAAAAAGGGTGCAGCATAAATGGAGGAGGACACAGCGAGCGATAGGAAGACCAAGTATGAAGGAACCTCATAGAGGCAAGAAGAGAGCGGAGTGGAACAGGGAACAAAAGGGAGTTAACAATAATAATGTTGAAATCAGGAAGAATTTATGGACACAGGCCAGGACCATAGCGCGTAGGCAGGATAACCGCTGGTTATTAAGGGTAGCTGACCGGATTACCAAAGAAGCTAAACGCACGAGGCGGAGACCCAAAGTTAGGTGGGCTGATGAGATCAAAAAGTTCGCAGGTATAGCGTGGCGGCAGAAACACAAGGCTAAATATCAGCTACATATGCAGCTTAGCACACAAATCAATGCAGAGTATAACCTATGTTTCGTAATCAGCGGAATAAAGAACTTTGAGGTGGCTGATTTCATTGTTTATTTGTTTCTCTAAGATGAGTGGGCGAATATCGAACGCAAGTTCAGGTCAAATCAGGTGGTTTCGTCTCAACGGGCACTACTAAAGTGATTTTAACCAAATGTCTGGTGATTACTCACACAGCGATGAGAACCACACCATGAATTTGATGAAGAATAAAGATATGGCACACCGATGTGGCGAAACACGTGCCGAAAAAGTGCAAATGTCTTAACAAGGCAACCGTGCCAACTGTAAGGTGGTGGTATATGTTACGCTGCATAGACCTGCAGAATTGCGCTGCATAGCCTTGGTAGTGCTGAATGGTAGAGGTAAGATGAAGTGCAGCTCTCTCTCTCTCTCTCTCTCATTCTGAAGGCCCCTCTCAATAAGTATTCGCCAATAGCACATTCCGCAATGCCAACGGACGCATTGGGGCACAAATGCCTTTTCAAATTATCCTTCAATCTCTACAGACAGTGGCGGCTGCTACTTCACAGCTGTGGTACTCTAACAAACTTCATCTACTTGCATCTTCTAGCAGTTCTATCTGTCGATAATACGCTGTCCTGTGCTAGTAGTGTTTTTCTGTGACTGACTGTAAATTTAGGAGACGCATGTCGAGGTTGCTTCATCCATAGAAACGCTGATGGCGTACGTGCACCATGGGATGCCTCTTGAAATAAAGACAGCAAACCTAACAACATTTATCACAGCGAGAACTCCTTAGCAGTACCGTGTGTTCCAAACTGAATGTCATCTCACTTAGGCGAGCGACACGTAGGAATTCGGTTTCGCAAGATTATCATCCCACCCGCCAGAATGGTCTGGTTGTTGTGGCTCCTGACGCCTGATGCGAAAGCCGCAGTAGCCGCGTTTTCAGGGGAGGCGAAAATTATTGAGGGTCATATACGTTTTACGTGCATGTTCATACTTAAGGGCTCGTTTTTCCATGTTGGGACACAATAATCATGAGATATAACAGACAATAAAATTGGCCCGAATCTGCAAGGTAAACTGCAAATGTCGTTGAAACATGATAGTTTCGCGTCTGAAGAGAGCGACCAGAACGTTTATTTAATATTTTGCACAAAAAAAATGGTGAATTGTATTTTGGAGGTGTTGCGTTAGAGCGCCTCGAGCATATTAGCGGAGGCGAACGAGCGCCATCTGGCCGTTATCTTCGAAACCAAAGGCGTGCGCGCCCGCGGAGAAAGATGCGCGTCAGTCTCGAAGGTGATAAGTGTAGAACGCAAAGCGACGGGAAGGTGCCATAACCGTGTCGTCGTAGCAAAGCATTGGACCCACTTACCTTTTTGAGCACCGCGTTGCACTCTCAGCACTGCACGATAAACTCTACAGTCCTTGGAGTTACTTGTGTGTGCCTCTTCCAGCATAAAGGCAGACATACAAAATGTCGACGTGTTGTTATGACGCCTCAGATATGCGCAATAATTGCTTTCATTTATTTGACAATCGCACAACTATGAACGCTAAACTTTGAGCAATCATGGGCGGCGCCGATGATGAGTTTGGTCGTTTGGTGCCATTTAATGTATCGTTAAGGGCAGACAAACAGACAAGTATACAGACACACAGACAAACCAAGTTTTTTTCTGTTTAAAGTCCCCAAGAAAGACTATAGTCTTTAATACCAAGTAATGTATAAGAAAAGTTTTTAAACCTAATCGTAATGTATATAAGAAGAAAGAAAAGTGCGTGGAAAGATAACACTTGCCATGAGCAGGAACCGAACCTGAGACCTCCAAATAACGCGTTCAATGCTCTACCACTGAGCTACCATAGCGGCTAGCCCCCCCCCCCTCCACCACCACCACCACTTTATTGGGTTTATATGTGAATTTAAACCGTTGGAGTGTCAGTCAGTGCCACCTGTAGCCATAGCGACGAGTGTGATACACACTTTATGAGCCTGTTTAGCGTCACGTAGCACGTGAACTTATTACGAGCTCGCAGCTAACCAATAGTCCCCCGTATACAACCTACCGGCACCAAGTCTGCCAGTACGAGACCCTCATTAATGAATAATGGAAAGAAGTGTATAATTAAAGGCTCGTTTTTTCGTGGTTTGACAAATATAATCAGATCTAACAGACAATAATGCCAAAATATGTATAGGGGAAGGTATAAAAACCTATTGTTATGTACATATAAGAAAGAACTTGCCGTGAGCAGTAACCAAACCTGCGACCTTCGATTAGCGTGTTCGATGCTCTACCACTGAGCTACTATGGCGGCTATCCCCCAGCCACTTCATTGGGTTTATATGTGAATTCGAATGTCGTGTATATATATATATATATATATATATATATATATATATATATATATATATATATATATATATATATATATATATATATATAGAAGACGCACGTCGAAAAACAAAGATTCTTTTACGTTTCTGCCGTAGGTCTGGCCTTCGTCAGAATAAATAACAGATGTAACAGTGGTGCAACAGCATATAAGCGCTTACGTATCGCTTACATTAATCACGGGAGTGCAAACATCATAAAGCAAGTGCAACAATCAGACATGAAATCAATCTTGGAGCCCCTGTATCACATCCTACTTATAAGCAATCAATTAACAAGTCACGACATGTGCACAAGGAATACAGCTGGTACAAGCAATAACATCTACAGCGGTCACTGATGCAAGACGCTAAGTTTCCCCGTACTCTCATTAAACCACCTGCGATTGTATTGAACTCAAAGATGAGAAATGATTCGCGCGCTTCCTTGTCATGATGCGTTCGAAAGCCAGACTCCAGAATCGTGGCTCTAATGTTGTCAAATGAGTGGCCCTTTGCGTTAGCATGCTTTTATAGTGGAAGGTGAGGAAGTAAAGAGATATGAGCTTTGTGATTGTTCAACCGATATCGGAAGGATGTTTCGGTTTCGCCTAAGTACTGAATTCCACAAATCGAGCATTCCAGGAGGTAAACCACATTACGCGTGTCGCAGTTATAGACACCATTTATTTTCACGCTAAAGTTAGATGATGATGATGATTAGTGGAGTTTATTGGCGCAAGGGCCAGATGTGGCCAAAGAGCGCCAGAGCGATGATAATGAATTGTGCGATGTGCAGTGTAGATAAATCAGATGTGACGTGGCTGTAAATGGGCCTAAAAAACAGTCGCTGTAGGTGCGTAAAAATATATATATAGTAAAATTATGGCAATGACAAATGATGTGTGCTATGGAGACATAAATGGTTTAAAAGTGATATGTATGTGAAATAAAAACTTGGCATGGAGCACCAGTGCCTCGACAGAACCCTTAAAACAAGGGCATGGAGGCCTGGGCTCATTGAAAGCTGCTATCACAGCGGCATCCTCTGAACAGAGGATGCGCTATGTACCTGTTGGGCTAAAAACATTCAATGTTGGGCTAAAAACATTCAATACTACATCCTTTAAAAAGCTTAAAACTGATTTTGCATCAAAAAGCGGCTCTTCGCCGAGAAACATAATCGGATGTAAAGGAATATTATAGCGGTATGCTAAAGCAAAATATTTCTTTCTCTCACTTTCAGCTTCCGGACACTCCAGGAGGACGTGGAGGACGGTTAGCCTCTCACCACATCTACCACAAGTAGGAGGTTCATCGCCAGTCAGCAGGAGGCTATGTGTACCATAAGTGTGTCCTATTCTGAGGCGACAGAATAGGACATCAGTTCGCCGTGTTCTTGTAGCGGAGGGCCAGTAACCCAACCGCGGCTTAATCAAGTGAAGCTTATTATTTATTTTTGTGTCCCACAAGCGTTGCCAGTGGTTTCGCAGTTTCTTACGTAGGAAGGGTTTTAGATCTGTTGCAGGCACAGTAGCGGTGGGGTTAATAGCGCGCAATATAATTGACGTGGCCATTCGGTCAGCTAACACGTTGCCCTCGATGCTTCTATGGCCAGGAACCCAGCAAATAGTAACATGCTGGTTGGACATGTACGCAGTACTTAGGATGAAATACAACTCAATTATTACCGGACTTCTTAATCCAAAAAGTGATCTTAATGCATTCACGATGCTTAATGAGTCTGTAAATATAATTGATTTTTGTATGTTTGATTTCCGTATATGCTTCACAGCCGACAATAGTGTATAACCCTCAGCCGTAAATATACTTGTTTCCGGGTGCAGCACACCGGATTCCCAGAAGGATGGTCCGACGGCTGCATAAGCTACCCCTACATGCGACTTAGAAGCGTCGGTATAAAACTCTATGCATGAGTAGTTGGACTGGAGTTCTCGGAAATGCATTTTAATATGTGCTTCTGGTGCGTGTTTAGTGATCTCGACAAATGAGGTGTCACAGTGTATAAGCTGCCACTGCCACAGCGATAAAAGTATCGCTGTGGGCGTAGGACAAAGTTGTGGAACATTCATTTCCTCACTTAAGTTTCTCACACGCAAAGAGAACGGCTTTCTCACTGTGGGTCGATTATGGAAGAGGGTGGCAGCGGTCATATCGTTTATAGTTGAATAAGATGGATGCTTGATGTTTGCGCGTACCTTTATAAAATATGTGAAACTGCTATAGGATCGCTGCAGGTGAAGTGACCACTGATTCGACTCTACATAGAGGCTCTGGATCGGACTTGTCCTGAAAGCACCGGTTGCAAGTCGGATACCCAGATGGTGAACGGGGTCTAGGATTTTTAATGCACTTGGCGTTGCGGAATGATAAATTATAGAGGCATAATCGAGGCGCGACCCAACAAGGCTTTTGTATAACTTCATGAGGCACTTTCGATCACTACCCCATGTTGTACGTGACAGAAGTTTTAGGACGTTCATCGCTTTCAAACATTGCATTTAGACATATTTATTATGGGGAATAAACGTCAGCTTAGAATCTAAAGTGGTTCCCAGGAATTTATGCTCGCTGTTTACAGAGAGTTGGTCTCCCTTGATCGCAACATTTGGTTGTGGCATTACCCCTCGTTTGTTGGAAAAAAGTATGCAAGTACTTTTCTTCGTGTTGATTTTAAAACCATTTTCATCCGCCCATTCAGAGAATTTATTCAATCCAAGCTGCACTTGTCGTTCGCAGAGAGACATATTGCATGATTTGAAACTCATCTGCACATCATCAACATACACGGAAAAAAACATCGCGCTTGGAATGACTGACTGCAGGGAGTTCATTTTTACAAGAAAGAGTGTGCAACTAAGCACGCCACCTTGCGGAACACCAGTCTCTTGGGTAGAAGTTCTAGAGAGAGCATTTCCCACTTTTACGCGAAAGGTTCGGTTAGACAGATAACTTTTATTTGTGTTTAGCATGTTCCCACAGATGCCAATGGTGACAAGATCGCGGAGAATCCCGAATCGCCATGTGGTGTCGTACGCCTTTTCTAAGTCTAGGAATACCGAAAGTACGAACTGCCTATGAATAAATGATGTATGTCTCTATGCGAACAAGGTGGTCTGTTGTCGACCTTCCCTCTCTGAAACCACACTGAAGGGGGTCTAGTATACTGTTACTTTCTAAAAAGTAGATTAAGCGCCGGTTTATCATTTTCTCATATAGTTTACATAGACAGCTTGTTAGCGCTATTGGCCTGTAGCTGGCGGCCAAGGATGGATCTTTGCCTTGTTTAAGTACTGGGATAACTATAGCTTCTTTCCATGACAATGGAATATACCCAGCTGCCCACATGATATTGAAGAGAGTTAAGAGTGTTTTTAGTGCTTCCGGGTGAAGGTACTTGACCGTTTCGTATGTTATACGATCGACACCTGGCGTTGAGTTGTTGCAGCACGCAAGAGACGCCTTAAGTTCAGCTAATGTAAATGGGCAGTTGTAAGTCTCACTGGATGGACGTTTACATTTAGGGGCTGCCGTTCTTCGCGTTCTTTGAATTTTAAGAACGTTTCTGTATAATGTGATGCACTTGATACGTATTCAAAGTGTTCGCCTAGGCAGTCCACCTGCTCCTCTAGGCTCTCACCTCGGCTATTTACCAAGGGCAGGGGGTGCGACTCCCAACCCATTAACTTGTTTACCCTATTCCAAACCTTCGTTCATCGGTGTAAGAATTGATACCAGAGATGTACCTATTCTAACTTTCTTTCTTTGCAAGACGACGCGCTCTTCTAGCTTGTAACTTCAGCTGTTTGAAATTGACGAGGTTTTCAGCCGTTGGGTAATTTCGGAGTAATCTCCAAGCTTTATTTTGACTATTTCGCGCTTTTCGACAATCGTCATTCCACCATGGACTGCGACGCTTATTAGTCATTCCGTTAGTTTGCTTAATACATTTCGCTGCAGCGTCAATAATAAATTCTGTTAGGTATGCCACAGCATCGTCTATATTAAAATCAGCAATGTCCTCTTCATCTAAAAATGTTTTTTCTCGGAACAGTTCTCAGTTGGCTGACTTGGTGTTCCAACGAGGAAAGTCAGGCGAGCATGTATCTTCTCGAGTTAGCTTCAACATTATCGGGAAGTGGTCACTCCAAAAGGGGTTCTTGAGAACAGACCACTCCAGATAAGGAATTAGTGTACTTGAGACAATACTCAGGTCTATAGAAGAGTATGTGTTGTGCGTAGTGCTAAAATATGTCGATTCTTTTTTGTTAAGTAAGCATGCACCTGACGAAAACAGAAAGTGTTCTATTAGGCGTCCTCGTGCATCCAAACGGAAGTCGCCCCATAGAGGATTATGTGCATTTAGATCACCAACGACTCTATATGGCGGAGGAAGTTCATCAATGAAGCTTTGAAATTCTGTCTTCGAAAGTTGATAGCACGGGGGAATGTAAATAGAAGTAATTGTTAGAAGCTTCTCGAACAGCACTGCTCGGACAGCAACTGCCTCAAGAGAAGTTCGCAGGTTTAATTGCTTACAGGCAGCACCTTTATCAACTATTATAGCGACACCGCCCGACGAGGCGGCAGCGTCGTCACGATCTTTGCGGAAGATGGCTCATTGCTTTAGAAATTTTGTTTGTGTGGACTTAAGATGTGTTTCCTGAACACACAGCACCTTTGGAGTATGTTTATTAAGGAGTTCTCTAATATCATCGAGGTTATGGAGAAGTCCTCTCACATTCCACTGTAAAATCTGCGTGTCCATTTTAGATGTGTTTTGTGCTGTGTGCTCAAGGATGGAAAATTAGCTCACGGACTCTTTCCAGGGGCCGTGACATGAGATTTTTCTTTTTTGGATTGGTCGGCGGAGTCGCGCCGATCCTTAGGCACTTGCTGCGCCCTCACGCTCGGAGTTGTGTCTATTGCCTCTAGCGAGGCACTGGACAAGCGCTCTTGCGAGCGCTGCAGTTGTTTTGAGGGCCTCGCCTCTAAAGACAAGGCCTTCGCGGCCCCCAGCCCGGAGGTTGGTGGGTCCTTCTTGGATGGCGGAGCAGCACTGGCTGCAACCGCCGAGGGGGCGAATGGCGTCACCGCTGGCTCACTACGCGTGTGCCAGACAGGCGCCGGGGGCCGTCGTGGCGCTGCCCCCTGACGCGCCACTTCAGCAAAGCTGGTTTCTGGCAGGTAGGACACCTGTCTTCGTGCCTCTCTAAATGAAATGTTTTGTTTTACTTTAATCGTGACAATTTCCTTTTCTTTTTTCCAGCTTGGGCATGACCGTGAGTATGTGGCATGCTCCCCGTTACAGTTCGCACAGTGAGGAGAGTTTTCACAGGCATCAGATGTGTGTTCGTCAGCACTTCATTTCGCACAAGTTAGTCGGCCTCGGCAGTTCTGAGAACTGTGGCCAAACCGCTGGCATTTGAAACATCGGAGAGGTTTCGGTATATATGGCCTCACTCGAAGCTTGATGTACCCAGCCTCAACGGAGTCGGGCAGTACTTTAATTGAAAGTAGGTATCAGGTGCTTAGTCTCGATTTCTTTGCCATCGCGCCTCATCCTAATTCGTTTCACGTTGATGACATTCTGTTCGCTGAAACCCTCCAGGAGTTCAGCCTCCGTCAGCCCTAACAGGTCATCATCTGAAACAACGCAACGGGTGGTGTTCATGGTTCGGTGTGGGGTTGCTATTAATTTGGTATCTCCAAATTTCACTAGATTAAACAATTCTTCATACTGTTTCTGGTCGCGGAGCTCCAACAGGAGATCACCACTTGCCAATCTCGATGCTTTATATCCTGGGCCAAATATTTCTGTCAAAGACTTCGAAACAAGAAAAGGTGAAATAGTTCTCACTGGTTTGCCGGGTATGTCAGCGTGGATAACGTGGAATCGGGGAAAGGATACTCTCTGGTGACCAAAAAACTGGAATACTTCATCGGTGCGCCCTCTTTTCTGAGGGCGATGAGGGAGTGGGGGAAAGGAACAAGCCATAAGAAAAGGTTTATTTTCGGCAGCGGCGCAAGCCACCCACCATGGAGTCCTACAAGGGGACGCTGCAGGGTCTGTAAGCACAGGACCTGCAGACGCCAGCTGTACACCACCACTATAACCGAATATGGTGTATCCAAGGTAGGATAGCCACACAGGGTTAACCCTTGCCGCCAGGAAACACGGAAGTCAACGGAAGAGAGTAGAGGACAAGACAGATTTAAAGTAAGAGAAAAGACGAAGATGTGAGGAGGAGACAGGAAAAGGCGGCAGCCGATTTCCCCTGCGTGGGTCAGCCCAGGGGTGCCGTCTACGTGAAGCCGGGGCCAAAGGGGTGTGTTGCCTCTGCCGGGGGGGCCTTAAAGGTCCAATCACCCAGCATCAGCTTAACACCCAGGATCCCCTTTTCCCCGGACACGGCAAAGCCACGCACGGCTAGGCGAGGGAGGGAGTAGCAACTCCTCCGTTAGCTCGGGTCCGTGGTGTCGCTACACACCAAACGCCTACTTGCGCAGGCGCCCCTGCGGGGGAAGTTAGATGCGGTGCTGTTTGCGATAAGTGAAGTTGACATATGCTGGCGGACTTTGCAACGAGGTTTGTTGCAAGGACGGCAGCCAGCAAGTTTACTGCGTACGCTTTTTGACGACATGAGTAGGTCACGCAGATTTTACGCTCTACTGTACGTCACACGCGGTGGTTATGGCAAAATTGATTTAAGTCTTTCGCTTTGTAGAAGTACGTTATGGTGCATTCTTAAAACGGCATTCATGTGTTGCGCAGGTGCGGAAAATGTTAGAACAAGGTTAGTGCAGGAGAAGACCGGCTGTTTATTTTTGGTGGTTATAAGCGTTTGGCGGTCCTGGTTACTTGCACTTTTTATGGCGTCATCTATAATCTGGGAAGAGTATTTCTGCTTTAATAAAGTACTCCGAAGCTGCGCACAATTGGAATTAAAATCAGTTTCTTGGGAGCATATTCTTTTAAAACGAAGGGCCTGGCTATAGGGTATGCTGGTTTTAGAGTGCTTGACATGGTTGCTATTAAAATGAAAGTACTGTTGAGTATCAGTTGGCTTTCTGTAAACTTTAGTGGCAAGCTTGCCGTCACACATTGTCACTGTTACGTCAAGAAAGTTGATAGCTTGTCCTGAGTAGGTGTGAGAGAATGAAATGGATGGATGGGCGTTGTTAAAACCGTGAATGAACGATAAGAGATGAGGTTCACCGGGCTGCCAAATCATGAATATATCGTCAATGTACCTTTTGTAGCACAATGGTTTAAGTGAACGGCTTGTCAGAAATTCGTTTTTGAGTATGCCCATGAAAATATTGGCATAATTAGGGCCTATGGGTGTGCCCATCGAGGTGCCATTAACTTGAAGGTAATGAGTGCCGTCAAATTCGAAGTTGTTAGATTCCAAGACGAATTTTAAAAGGGTCATCATAGTCAAGCTGTCAATTATTTTGTCCCAGACAGACTCGTATGAGTGAATTACTGCGCGTATTCCATCTGCGTAAGGAATGTTCGTATATACAAACGCTACGTCAAGGGTAACCAGGAGTGAACCAGGGGGAACAGAGATGTCAACGATGTCGGACAAGATGTCGGACAGGTTCAGCGACTCTGCCTCATCTTGGCGTACTTGTGCACCGACTGATTTCCGCGCTCCAGCTAAGAAAAACTCTGTGACAACAAATGACGCCGCTGCCGGTCACCTCCCTTCGACACTTGACCTGACCAGCTGGCCCCCATTAAACTGTCCTTCTGTAAACCGTCTACTGGGTTCCGGGAGCCGTTCCAGCTCTATTCAGAAAAACAGATACTCATCGAGCTTTCCTACAACTAGTGGTCGCCCGACACGTGGTGCTCCGTGCATGAGCGGACTAGTGAAGGCAGTAAGGATGAATCTGTACCCAGCGGACCAGTCCTTGAATCCTCTCGAACTAATTGCCTCTCGGAGAACGGCTCGTCAGCTTGCCAACTACCGAGCGTCTATCGTTCACCTTCAAAATCTACTACGAAATCAACCTCGGACGATCACGTTCAGCCGATTCTAGGGTTGTTGAAATCACCCGTGACATGCAACAATCACTTGCCTCGAGCATAGGACAACCAGCTACCCTCTAGCCAGCCCAACGACACGATTCCCGCAATAGTACAGTTGACGACAGACAATTCCCTTTTGAACCCACCATGTCTACAACATCCGATGCCTACTACGTCCAAAACTGTCAGTGTTTCGACTTCTGGGGCCCCTACTGCTCAAGCCTCCCGATACATACTGCGAACTCATCACACCAATGGCCCTCTAAAAAGCAAGGCGCCGTGACTAGAATCTACACGTCCTGGTGGAAATTCTTTCGACTACTCTGTATCTAGAATATTCTTGAAAATTTGCAAAGTGATAGAAAAGCGGATTCTGTGCTAATTGGATATCTCTACGTTAAAAACTTATTTAGAAGCTAGCATTGTACCTAGAGGCCTCCGCATTGTCATAAAACCCGCCACAGCTAGCATGTCTGGTTCTGAGTTTGTCGCGTGGAACGAGGTGCTCTCGAGAGCTTCTTTTGATTTGGTGTGTACTGTCATTCGCCATTAAAAAACATCGCTCAAAGCCATTCGTAACCAAAAAGCCAATGACTTTCCCATCATAAACTCGCCATCCATGAATGCGCACTGCTGGCAGCATACCATCGAAAAAAATCAGATGAAGTATATGCAGCTAAAAGAAACAAGCTTGTCAGGGACAAAGTTATTACGCCTCATACTCCCCCAATAAGGCATACTGCTGAAATTTCTTCGAAATCTCCAGACCTCTAGGTGACCCCCTATCATCAGGTAATGTAGTCAACCTGTCTTCGTATAAACTTTCCGCTGATGAACTTTTGCTATTGTCACGAGGACTCTATTTTTGCTCAGTGACTCGAGGTTTTAGTGAATTCAAGCTGATGAAAGGTTTGGACACTTTTGCCAGAAATTTAAGACTGAGAGAATACTTCCTTGACAAAAGCCCCGATAATGCCCCTACCTTTATTTTGCTATCTTACAAACATTGGACCCCATTTACCCAACGAGATAAGTGCCTAGATCTCTAGCTGCCATTCAACGCAATCTGCTACATATTCTCCGCAAAAGGGTTCCGTTTAAGAGAAACCTTTCGATCAAAGAAACCGCAGCAATGCAGCAACTAAAAGGTCGGGGTGATATCATAAATAAACGAGCCTATAAAGGGGGAGCTGTGGTACTAATAAACAAACGCGATTATGACAGCGAAGCTTCCAGACAGCTTTGCAACAGCACTTTTTACAGGCGGCTAGACGAAGACCCCACTGAGAAGCTCAAATATATTCTCATACGCACGCTAACTAACCTCATTGAAAAGCGAAAAATTCTCAATTTGGCTCTGCATACCCTCGTTCCACTAAGTCCAGTCGCGGGTCGCTTTTACCTCCTGCCAAAAATACATAAGTCAGGAAACCCTCGTCGACCCATCGTTTCCGGCATTGGTACAGTTACAGAACTGGTCTCCCAATTTGTAGATACAATAATTAACCAAAATCTGTCTTCTTTTCCATCTTACATCAAAGACACAAACTACTTCTTGTCCGACATCGTAACCTCTCTGTCCCCCCTGATTCACTCCTGGTTACCCTTGACGTAGCGTCCCTATAAACAAACATTCCTCATGCAGATGGAATACGAGCAGTACTTCACTCATACGAGTCTATCTGTGACAAAATAAATGACAGCTCGACTATAATGACCCTTTTAAAATTTGTCTTGGAATCTAACAACTTTGAATTTGACGGCACTCATTACCTCCAAGTTAATGGCACCTCAATGGGCACACCCATAGACCCTAATTAGGCCAATATTTTCATGGGCATACTCAAAAACGAATTTCTGACAAGCCGTTCACTTAAACCATTGTGCTACAAAAGGTACATTGACGATATATTCATGATTTGGCAGCCCGGTGAACCTCATCTCTTATCGTTCATTCACGGTTTTAACAACGCCCATCCATCCATTTCATTCTCTCATACCTACTCAGGGCAAGCTGTCAACTTTCTTGACGTAACAGTGACAATGTATGACGGCAAGCTTGCCACTGAAGTTTACAGAAAGCCAACTGATACTCAACACTACCCTCAATTTAATAGCGACCATGTCAAGCACTCTAAAACCAGCATACCGTATAGCCAGGCCCTTCGTTTTAAAAGAATATGCTCCCAAGAAATTGATTTTAATTCCAATTGTGCGCAGCTTCGGAGTACTTTATCAATACATAAATACCCTTCCCAGATTATAGATGAGGCCATAAAAAGGGCAAGTAACCAGGACCGCCAAACGCTTGTAATCACCAAAAATAAACAGCCGGTCTTCTCCTGCACTAACCTTGTTCTAACATTTTCCGCACCTGGGCAACACATAAATGCCGTTTTAAGAAAGCACCATAACGTACTTCTACAAAGCGAACGATTTAAATCAATTTTCCCATAACCACCGCGTGTGATGTACAGAAGAGCGTAAAATCAGCGTGACCTACTCATGTCGTCAAAAAGCGTACGCAGTAAACCTACTGGCTGCCGTCCTTGCAACAAACCTCGTTGCAAAGTCTGCCAACATATGACCACTTCACTTATCGCAAACAGCACCGCATTTAACTTCAGCGTGAAAAGAAATGGTGACTATAACTGCGACACGCGTAGCGTAGATTACCTCCTGGAATGCTCGATCTGTGGAATGCAGTACGTAGGCGAAACCGAATCATCCTTCCGATATCGGTTTAACAATCACAAGGCTCATATCTCTTCACTTCCTCACTTTCCAATATCAAAGCATGCTAACGCAATGGGCCACTCATTTGACAACATTAGAGCCACGATTCTGGAGTCTGGCTTCCGAACGCATCATGACAGGGAAGTGCGCGAATCATTTCTCATCTTTAAGTTCAATACAATCGCAAGCGATTTAAATGAGAGTACGGGGAAACTTTGCGTCTATCATCAGTGACCGCTGTAGATGTTATTGCTTGTAACAGCTGTAATCCTTATGCACGTGTCGGGACTTGTTAATTGATTGCTTATAAGTAGGATGTGATACGGGGGCCCCTATATAGAATTCATATCTGATTGTGGCACTTGCTTTTATCATGTTTGCAATCACGTGAATATTGCAAGCGAAACATATGTGCTTATATGCTGTTGCACCACTGGTACATCTGTTATTCTGACGAAGGCTGGTCCCACGGCCGAAAAGTAAAGAAGCGTTTCCGTTTTTCGATGTGTGTCTTCTTTTTATTCATACTATTTACCGGCGTCCAAGAATTTATTCCCTGCAATTATATACGTATGTATATATATATATATATATATATATATATATATATATATATATATATATATATATATATATATATATATGTATGTATGTATATATATATATATTGTCGCGTGCTACGAAAGGTCTTTTCCTCTTCAGAAGAACTGAGCTGGCAGGGAGACGCACAGAAAACTGGCAAGATGGCTCACCCAATAACAACAACAACTAGCCAGAGCACGCTCTGCCCCGTAACGCCTTCTCTCATTCTAGCGGGCAGCCATGGCTCGTGCTTGCCGTACCTAGTAAGCAACTGGCATTATTCTCCCTCTGAAAAAAAATGGGCATCGCTCAGATGCTCTAAAGTTCAAAGAAAAGGTGGAGCAAACTAGCAGACAATACGCGCTTACACAAAAACAGAGCAATAAGGTTCATGCGCAGTCGCATTACGTGCACAATCTCCGAGAGGTGCCTTCGACGCCGTGGCGAGAAGGCGCCGTCAGGGACTCTTGTAGTTCACATTGTTCACGCGTCACAATACTTTGCACGGTCCAAAGTAGCGACTGAGCAGTTTTTCTGATAATCCCTGGCGTTGGACTGGAGTCCACACCCAAACTTCATCACCTGGTTGGTAGTCAAGTTGTCGGTGGCGAGCGTTGTAGCAGCATGCGTCGGTACTCTGCTGGTGCGTAATGTGTAGGCGTGCTAACTGGCGTGCTTCTTCGGCGTACTGGGTAAGCTGCAAAGCATCAGGCGTGATCAGAGCGTCGCAATTGTGTGGAAGCATCGCATCCAGCATGGTTTGGCCTCACGTACATTGACAAGACGGAAATGCTTAATTCACGTAAGTAGTTTCCTAGAGGGCAGTATACTAGGCAAATGTGACGTACGGTAGCACTTGGTCTCAGGTGTTATGGTGGACATCTATATACATGGATAACATGTCCACGATGGTTTTGTTGAGCCGCTCTGTCAAGCCAATAATCTGCAGATGATAAGCTGTGGTCATGCGATGGCTCGTGTAGCCGAGCTTGAACACGTCATGAATGAGCTGGACCGTGAATGCTGTTCCTCTGTCTGTGATTACGCACAACATGGCACCATGTCGAAAAACAATCTAGTCCACAAAAAATTGGGCAACATCGGAAGCCATACCACGTTGTAGTGCTTTTGTTTCGGCGTACTTCGTCAAATAGTCTGTGGCTACTATGGTTGACTTGTTTCCGGCAGTTGACAGTGGAAAGGGCACCAGTAAGTCCATTCTTATTTGACTGAATGACCCCTAAGTGTTTCAGTAGGTTGAAGAAGCCCCGCGGGCTTCAGTGGCGGGGATTTTGGCGCTTATATTCCCGGCAGCTTTTCACGTATAGCTTAAAATATGCGGAAAGCTTAGGCCAGTAGTACGCTTGTCGAACTCGAGCGAGAGGAACCTAATTGTCCAGAAGTGGACTCATCATGGCAGGCGAGCAGAATGTCGTCACGCATGTCAGATTGCATGACTAGAAGATAGGTTCTCCCATTGCCGTTGGGGTTTTTCTTATACAGGGCCCCATCTCACAGGCAGAACTACGACAGACTTTGAGAAATACGTAGAGCTATGCAAGAGTTACGTTCATCAAGGTTTTTGATAACTTGATAAGACAGATGCTTGGGCTAGTTGTTGATTCGGAATCAACATATTTGCTCAGCGCAAGACTACGAGTAGTTACGACGTAACTACAGAAGAAGAGACAAAAACGGAAAGAACGCCGACTTCAATTGAAATTTGAAAGTTGAAGTCAGCGCTCTTTCTGTCCTTGTCTCTTCTTCTCTAGTTACGTCGTAACTACTCGTAGTCTTGCGCTGTGCAAATATGTTGATTCCGAATCATCAACTAGCCCAAGCAGATGTTTTATCAAGTTACATTTCTAGTACTTCGGGCTCTTTCTCGTGTTTCCCTGCTGATTCATGTCAGCTCACCAACCTCGTTGCCGTCTGAGTGCCAAGCGCGCACTATTGCTTATTGCTTACGCCTCAAGTTCCTACCACCAGTCAAGCTGTTATTCGGAGGCCTCACCCCTTCGACTGGACATGGAATTCGAATTTGCAAAATTCTTTGCTTGGAATGCAAACGTCCATCACGCCAGCTTCGAGACGTGATGTTCTTTCAAGTGAACAGTACCGACAGCCCTCTATGAGCCAAGAAAAAGTGGCTGGAGTTTTGCGTCTCCACTGGCAGAATGACAGAGTTCATCTGGCAACGTATGCTGGTGCACCTTCGGGCCATCTGTCACAAGAAGAAACCCTCACCAAGCAACCCAATCCACATTGCGTGTGAGGTGCCCATCCCAGACTGTGTACAGCGTGTGTTAAGCTTGGGTCCCCAGTTCACCACACAACCTCAGCTGGCCCCTGCGAAAATGCTGACTCTTGTAAGGTAAGTAGCCAAACGGGCTCCCGAGGCGGAAGCAGATAGGTGTGTAGCTGAAGGCAATCAGGTTCTGTCGCAGTCTGCACCAGACCGCCATAACTTGCCTTTTTACCGTGTTGTCACGTTATTCAAAGAGAATTTACTAGCCTTGTTGATCGGAGATAAAAATGGCGGTTTCGCAGTGTTGCCGACTGCGGTGCTCCACTCAAAAACCAGCAATGCTATAAGTTCCGTGTTCAAATGCCAGAGCGACTTAGCTCACAAAAGTAAAAAATGAAGCCAAGAACTTGTGCAACACACTGAAAATAAGTAAGCTTGCAAGATTCATTGACAAAAGCAAGAAGCTTAACTTAGATTTATTCTTTACGGTCGAGACTCACAAGGTAGACTTGCCGCTTTGAGTCATTGTTTCGGAAAATGTGACGTGGCAGAAGGAAGTAACCTTGTTTTTACAAGATAAGCTAACCTTGCTGACCATCAATTGATTTATAAGTGGGGTTTAACGTCTCAAAACCACCATATGAGTATGAGAGACGCCGTAGCGGAGGGCTCCGGAAATTTCGAACACCTGAGGTTCTTTAACGTGCACCAAAATCTGAGCACACGGGCCTACAACATTTCCACCTCCATCGAAAATGAAGCCGCCGCAGCCGGGGTTCGATCTCGTGACCTGCGGGTCAGCAGCCGAGTACCTTAGCCACTAGACCACCATGGTGGCGCTTGCTGACCATCAACGACCCTTTTCTGGTGAAAGATTCTAATGACATCATTTCATTTCTTTCATGTAACAACAATGGGTCAAGTGTTTGCTTCGCTGACATCAGGGATTTTTGCTACTCTTTACCACATGACAAGCTACTACAGTGAGTTGAGGACTGCACTGACAACTTTGGTTCAGTTGCGTTCCAGAATGGTGCGGGCATAACAGTCAGTGGATTTCTTGAGCTCCTTGGCTTTTACCTAAAGACACCGTTCGTATCATGGCACGAAAGCACCTTTATTGAAAAAATAGAAGTGTGCATCGGTTCAGCATAGAACCTGTTTTAAGTGACATTTTTCGCGCTCATCATTACTGACTCTTAACTAGCCGCCTCGACAAAACGGCTGTCGTAAAGATGTTTCGTTTTGTTGATAATTTTCTTGTGCTTTTATGCTTCGACGATTGGGGCTTAGAAGCTTCCGTTTCAAACATATTACGTCTTTTCCATGAATGCGTGACACCTCTTATTCTGGCGCATGAGCTTCCGCAGAATGCTTGGTTAAGGTTTTTAGATATGAGATTAAACATCTCAAGTGATCACCTTTGCTGGAAATACGAACCTAGAGGAAGCAAACCACTTCTACCGTACTTATCGGCTCATTCAGTGCTCGAAAACAAAGCGATTGCTAACCAATGTTTAAGAAATGCCTCTGAAAGTCTTGCGGCCACTCGTTGATATGTGGGGTTTAACGTCCCAAAACCACTATACGATTATGAGAGACGCCGTAGTGGAGGGCTCCGGAAATTTAGACCACCTGGGGTTCTTTAACGTGCACCCAAATCTGAGCACACGGGCCTACAACAATTCCGCCTCCATCGGAAATGCAGCCGCCGCAGCCGGGATTCGAACCCGCGCCCTGCGGGTCAGCAACCGAGTACCTTAGCCACTAGACCACCGCGGCGGGGCGAGCGGCCACTCGTTAATCAGCAGATTCGTTGAGCAGGCATTTCATCTGATCAGCGCTGCTTTCCCGGATCATGTGCTGGTTTCGGTGGCGGAAAAGATACTTAGCATTAGGAAATCCCACAATTTGAAAAAAATATAGGTGATAAGTTAGATATGGAGGCTGTTTTCTCTGCTCCAGAAAAGCTTTCAGTGCTCTGCAAACGGCTGAATGCGCAGTCAACACGAAAGAACTGCTGCACAATCAAAAAATGAAGGCTATTCATAGCACGTGTGATAGCCGTCGTTTATTTGCTCTCGTTGTCATGTGGCAAATTATAGGTTGGGCAAACGGACTCGTGCCTGAATGAGTGTTTAGATGAGCATCATTACAATGTATACTAAGTTGTGCAAGGTCATTTTGGCAGACATTGTAGAGATTGTGGTCGCAGACTAGATTCGAAAAGTGCATTGTTGTAGCGAAACACTGAGAGCAGCTAACACGAGATATTATGGAGGCCAACAAAATGCAAATGCTGGATGATTGATGTATCAGCATGCCTACGCTTGCTCTGACTATAAAAGAAATCGAGTTTCTGGTTTAGACACAATAAATCGTAGATTTGTGCTGAGCTGTGGCTTTGTAACCATATAATGATATTATGATTATCTTGCTGTGATGCAATAGGTTGCGCGATTGCGTGGTGATGTTCTGTCATGAGTATATTATTCCGGCGTTTTTCGCTAATAAAATTTTAGTTGAAGTCAACGCTCTCTCTGTACTTGTCTCTTCTTCTGTAGTTACGTCGTAACTACTCGTAGTCTTGCGTTGTTGGTTTTTATAATATGTTAGTTTTGATAACTGCGTGGATTTCATAGTGCAGGTGCTGTCGTGTAGCCAGATTCGTTGAAGTAAGGGCTCCAAGAAAACCACCGTCATCCTCGGTGTCATGGCCACAAACTTCGACAAGGGCACTGGACAACGAATCGGCATCTTCGTGCTTGCGACCCGATTTGTAAACGATCATGGAATTTAATTCCTGCAAACGAAGACTCCATCGTGCCAGTCACCCGCATGGGTCCCGTAGGTTGGTTAACCAGCACAACGAGTGATGGTCGGACACTACTTTGAAATGGCATTCATAAAGATAAGGCCTAAATTTTATCGTCGTCCATACATTAGCGAGGCACTCCCTCGCTTCCACGCCCACCTCGGTGTAGAAAACAGTGCGGCTAGCGTACGCTATCATTCGCTCCGTGCCCTGTGGTAGTTCGACGAGGATAGCGCCATGACCCACGTTGCTGGCGTCAGTATGAATCTGAGTATCAACATCTTGCTGAAAGTGAGCGAAAGCTGGTGGTGTCTGCAAACGCTCTCGTAGTTCAGAGAAAGCTGCGTCCTGTTCTTTCTCCCAGACGAATGTCACGTCTTCACGAGTTAGTGAAGTGAGCGGTTCAGCAATCCTACAAAAATTGGCTATAAACGGCGATAGTACGCGCAGAGCCCTAGAAAGCAACGTACTTCCTTCTCATCACGTGGAACAAGAAACGAAGCCATGGCAGTGCTTTTGTCGGGTTCTGATCAAACACCATCCGCACTGACATGGCCGAGAAACTTTAGTTCTTTATACCCGAAGTGACATTTTTTTTGCTTAAGCATCACCTACACAGAGTGGAGCACTTCCAGCACAGTCTGCAGACGCTTGAGGTGCTTCTCAATGGTTTCAGAAAACAAGACAACACCATCAGATAAACTAGGCACGTGTGCCCTTTTAGACCGGTAATGTCAATCATTCACTGGAATGTCACAGACGTGAAACAGAAGCCGAAGAGAAGAACCTTAAATTCATATAGGCCGTTCAGTGTAACAAAGATGTTTTTTACACGATCTCGAACATGAACTTCCACCTGCCAGCATCCATTTGTCAAGTCTATCGATCAAAAATACTTGGCTCGCCGCAGTCTGTCGAGGGAATTATCGATGCGAGGCAGTGGATAGGCATCTTTTTTAGTTACGTTTTGTGTAGTCTGCACAGAAGTGCAGTAATTCATCTTTTTTGAAGGCAATGGTCTTTTTGGAGAACTTCAACAGAAAGATATTGGTCTGTCTGTCTGTACATTTTTCTGTTTGTCCGCCTTTAACGATACCTCAAACGGCTGACTCCATCCGCAGCGCCCACCAATATTGCTGAAGATTCAGTGTTCATACTTGTGTGATTGTCCAATAAAAAGAAATCATTGCGCAAGCCTGAGGTACCATAACAACACGTCGATATTTAGTATGTGTGCCTTTAGCCTTTATACTGGAGAAGGCACACACAAGTAATTCTAAGAACCGTAGCGTTAAACACAATGCGCTGAGAGTGCAACGCGATGCTCAAAAAGGCAAGTGTTACCAACGCTTTGCTAAAACGACACGGTGGTTGCACCAGTCCATCCCTTTGCGTTCTACACGTTATCGCCTCCGAAAATGACACGCATATTTCTCTGCAGGCGCAAACGCTTTCCTTCGTTTTGGAAGATAACTGCCAGATGGCGATCGTGTCTAACGTGCCTGCATGTGCTTGTTTGCCTCTGCTGCATGCTCGAGGCACTCTTATAAGTGCCTCCAGAATACTATTCACCGATTTTCTGCGCATAACATCAAAGAAATGTTTTGTTCACTCTATCCGGATGCAAGACTATTGTCTTGCGACGACATTTGCAGTGTAACATGCAGATCAGGGGCCCCCGTTTTTTTCTTCACGAGAATGACCAGAAATGACCAGGGACTCTTGGAAGTTTGAATAAGGTCACCTTGCAGCATCTCTTCGACTTGAGCATTTATCGCGTCAAGTTCCTTTGCCGAAACGGGGTAAGGGTGTTGTTTTATGGGTGAGGCGTCGGTATACGTAATTATTCCGTGTTTGGTGATTGGTTTCTGAAGAACCTTCGAGTTGGATGCAAAGCACTCTTCATATTTATGTAGCAATTTACGCAACTCAGTCTGTTGTTGTTCCGAGAGGGTCAAATTGACATCAATTTCGGCAAGTAACGAAGTCACGTGACTTGGTGTCGGTAGAAGCCCGTCGTCGCCTGATGTAGATGCGGAACATCCATCAATGTCGGCGACAGGGTAGGCGAAAGTGATGGTGTGACAAAACAGGTGGCGGTACTCGTTACTGAAGTTAGTGACAAGTAGGGCAGAGTGTCCAGCATGAAGCGTCACGAGGCTGCGTGCAGCGCAAACACCTAGCGTGAAGAAAAGCGCCAAGTTGCCTTCGGCAACGACCTCGCCATCCCGTACCTTGTCGGACACCACATCAACTAGGCCGCTGAAACGCGGAGGTAACGTGATAATGTCGGCGTAAACGCGAAACGTGCTGTCACGGCTTTCGTTGGGCTTGTCGGTAGAACCAGCTATCGAAAACGTCACGGTACGCTCGCGAAAATCGATAATAGCACCTTGCTCCCGGAAAAAGTTGATTCCCAGGATTAGGGATCGGGAAGAGTCATAAAGTACGAGGCAGCTGGCGAGAAACGTAGGTCCTCGAATACTCACCCTGATAGATCACATGCCGATACGGGTGACTACATGTCCGGCGGCAGTACGAGTTTTTGTTTCGTACCAAGACGTAACACATTTCTTTATGTGCGCTGCTAGTTTACCGCTCATGATCGAATAGTCCGCACCTGTATTCAATAATGCACTAACATCGTGCCGACCGTCGACTACCACGTGTATCTCCAAAGAAAATCTGCTGCCGGTTTTCGTTGCTTTCATCGGTGAATTGGTGTGAGTCCGTGCTTGTGTCGATGGGAGGCCTTGCTTGCGTCGAGTGTCAGCGGCCTCGCTCCCCAAAACCACTGTCCTTAGTTTTCCCGCCTAGGGCTTGGTGAGCGCGCCTGCAGCGCCCCTGGGAGGCTCCAGAAATTTGAAGAAGATCGTCTTGGGGATGGGGACCGCGACTGCCGCCACAGTGGCATGCGCTGCTATGAGAGCTAATCTTCAATAGCTCTCAATCTTTCCCCGAATCTCGGCCGTGGCGAGTCGAAGGCGAAACCCTGAGTCCAAGGTGGTAATAGGGACATTCCCGGTACACATGTCCCGCTTCACTACAGTGATAACAGAGTGGTCGTCTGTCTGGTGTGCACCATACATCGCATTTTCTTGGAAGTGGCTGTCGATTTTCCCCATTTTCCAAGTAGCTGGCTGCAGCGAAGGACGTGCATCCTGAGGCGTAGCGTTAACGAAGCGCGGTGAAGCAGGAATATATCGACCGACAGCTTCCGCGTAGGTTGCATAGCATGTTTTCTTCGGGACATGCAGGACATGACTGAAAGGCGGCCCTTCCCGAGTTTGTCGTACTTTATTTAAGACGACGCTGCAGATGGACCCCGCTTTAGGTTGGGCCTTACACTGTGTCTTTTGTCGGTCTTTGCGCACCACCGATCGAATGAGGTCGCAGAGAAATTCGATTGTATTGCTTCTTTTTGATTCGATGTTGATGCTGCATCCTACACCTTCAATCTGGCCTACTGACAAAGCGACAGTCACTTGCGGGTCGTACATAGTAGAACGTCGCTGCAGCCCTTATTCCATATTTGTGGCTTTGGTCAGGAACTCCGCCATGGTCTTTGGGGGACAGCGAATGAGGCCAGCAAAAAGCTGCTCCTTCACTCTTCGCATGAAATGGTGGAGCTTCTTTTCTTCTGCCATGTCGGGGTCGGCTCTTTTAAAGAGGCTCCTCATGTACTCGACGTACATTATGACGCTCTCGTTCGGCATTTGTACGCGTGGGTCGGCTCTTTTAAAGAGGGTCCTCATGTACTCGACGTACATTATGACGCTCTCGTTCGGCATTTGTACGCGTGATTTGTACTCGGCTCGTTCACGACAATCGGGATTGGCCCAGATAGCCAGCAACTGACGGCGAAAGGTGTTCCACAAATAAAAGGGCTCACGGTTTTTGTAGCAAGTACGAGCGCCATCCTCCAGCCTGAAATACACGTTTCTCATCTTGACGAACTTGGTCTTACCATTATATTATGTGACCCGTTCGAATTGAACTAGCCAGAACTCGACATCAACTAAGACGCAACCACGTAACACCTTCGGTGCAAGTAGCCGCTTCCGCAGCGTGGGAGGCGCGGCTGCAGTGGCTTCCAGAGCATTGGGGGCTGCAATGCCTTCCACAGCGTTCGGAGATGTTACTGACGTCATCTCGGGCAGAAGTCTGAGCACAGGAGGTAGCCCTCCGAGTCTTCGGCTTGCGCGGTGAGCAGGTGTTGTCACTACAGATACAGGGCTACCTAGAGGTGTTTGGAACATTGGCTGGGGGTTACCCAGCGCCTCAATTAGTTGTCGCGTGCTACGAAAGGTCTTTTACTCAGAAGAACTGAGCCAACAGGGAGACGCACAGAAAACTGGCAAGATAACAGACTCAAGAGCAACAACTAGCCAGAGCGCGCGCTGCCCTTTGACATCTTCCATTCTAGCGGGCAGCCATGGCTCACGCTCACTGTACCTAGTGGGCAAGGGGCAATGTATATACAGCTTTTGTGCATAACCTCCTGTTTAACACGTAACCACTCCCTTGCGAGCCCACAGCCTGAATATGTAGCCAGATAGTGTAATTTCTTAAAGTAATATTTTTAAAACGTTACACGCAGGACGAGAACAACACTACCTTGCACACAATTGGCACCACCACCAACGACAACACTGCAATCTCTGATGCCACGTGTGAGAATACTATACCACCTCACCGCTGACTGGATCACCAACGGCCGACGATTGGGCGGAAGACAATCGTTGCACTGAGCGTGCGCGAGGATTCTGGGCACAACATCACCAGTGATGTGGTGTTTTTTTGCTCGCTTGCTACATTGTAAAAACCACGTGACAAAAAAAACCCTTTTGCATAAGATTCTGATTATTGTACAATATCACAAATAAATTCTGACACTCACAAAGAATGCCGCCGGCCTCGCCCTTTTGACCCCTGAAAATCAATCCAGAACATGAATACTCTGAGCAGGCAGAATAACATTTCCGCTTCGAACTTTCGCACGATCACATAAAGCAGCTTTAATGGGCATGTAGGTAATGTACTCGTGTGAGAAAAATCAGGAACTACATGATATTACTCTCTGGCTTATGATACAGTTAAATTGGAATTTGAACCTACAAACGGCGTGGTAATCATTTACTTCAAATATTGACGCCGAGATTATGTAGAAAAAATGGAATTGATGCAAATCGCATGCGTATCAAATGTCCGCTCAAACAGCGCGAATGATTCCTGCTTCTTTGGCCATTAGTTTCAGTGCAGCCCACTTGCAATATATCGATAATATTTATTCAGGTTTAAGGCCCCAAAACACTGCCCCACAAGTAATTGCGAACAAAACAAGAAAGAGCAATGCGCACAGTGTAAACACCGCACTTTGCACTATGCTTTGTCGTTGTCTTTTCCGGTTTAACGCGCTGTGCATTTGTCATAGAGGATGTTGAAAGAAATGTGTTCCGATATCCGCAAAAAAAAATAGAATCAAATATTTGCTCGCTGCCATTATAGGTACTTTTGCTGTGGTGGAAGACATCATTAGGTCACTATATATTGAAAGTGCAGTATTTCTGAATATATTAACAAAGTTTGGATTAGTGGAAAGAGACAGCCGTGTCAATTGAGATAATTGCTGTTATTCCTCCGAACTCTGCAATGCCGGATGGATGCTTTGACAAATCAGCCTTTGGTATTATTTTGTATTGCTCAATAGTGAAACCCAAATAAAAGTTCTGGCGAGCATAATAGTCAAATAAATCTAAGAGTGGAAAATAAACATGAAATTTAAACAAAGACTTACCTCTGGATATTGTTCGAAATAGCTTAACTTATGGATGAACCCAGAGAGGGCGAACATTTCGAAATGAGAACGCACACAAACAGGGTAATCGAAGTCCGAGTACAAGCCATGGCTCACGGCGATTGGTCTCTTCTGCTGCAGTAGCTAGGACAGACGAAAAGAACCTGTTAAGCAAAGTAATTAAAGTACGGGAATTTCCACACATCACAGTCATTCCTGAGTCTGTGTCACTAATGATCTTGAGGGATCCAGTTTTACTCCGGGCGGTATATTTCTACAACAAGCGTGGGCGTGTGTACAGTCGATCACAAAACAATGCGGGCCCCGCGAGAGTGTAACTTAGTCACCGTCTGCATCCGCTAGTGACTAGCTTCCTTCTGTAGGCCACAATGCTCTGGCCCCGCAATCACTTCACTGATGCTCTGCGCAGCCAACGGCTCGTCACTACACGGCACAGACAAGAACTTTGCCACGTGCTCGCATGGTTTGTATTACTTCGTGGCCCAGTGTACTTGAGTAGCTAAGGAGCGTACTAATGAACGTTTCTCGCCAAGAACACAAACCTGGGGCGCCAATACGATCTCCTGTTCAGCAGAGCTCTACACGTCAATTCAACATAGCCACTCATGTTTCTCGAGTCACTCGTAATTTGTATACCTCAGTCAGAGTCATGATTACACTGCTCTGACGAAGTATCGGGCGTTTGCTATATCTTTATATTGCCCGTTTTAGGTGCGAAGCTCCTAAAACCAGGGTTCTGTCTCTGCTAGCTTATACGTGATAACCTAGTTGGATGACTTATTCAGTAGGTGCGGATGGACAGACAGGCAGCCAGTTTGACTTAACCTTTATGGACATGGGAGTCAGGTAGGCTCGTGCCAGCTCATGCTATATAAAACAAAATTGCTCGAAATTATGCGAAGCCATCTTTACAGCATCTGCCATGTGTGCAAATCTGTTTTGCCATCTTCATTTATATAAACCGAAATAAAACCGGACAATTTTCAAAGTTACTATCAATCAACAAATCCTGTAGCACTGAGAGCAAGAACCACTTACACAGTTCGCGGAAAAGTGCACAAAAATGCAGTAAGTGAACTGTGCGTTCCTGCAACGCTGTTGTGGCGCATTCATTCGCTACAGGTAATCGATAGATAGGTGTGCTTCATCTCAAAACCAGCATGGCGCACAAGCGTTTCACACGAGCTCACACAAAGCACGTGCGCCCGCATGGAGTACCTTTGATGTTCAGCTGCACCATATGCGCTGGCGCCCTGAAGAGCGCGGCCCCGCTGCGCCACGCCCGTACCAGGAGAGGACGATACTGTACATCTGTACATGTTCGAGACGGTCGCTAGTGTAGGAGTGACTACCGAAAACAATGCAAGCACCGTGATACGGCACAAGAATGCCAGTCCACACGAGCCATCTTCATCCGCGTGGGAAACATTAATGGGTACGTGTAAGACACTTAAGTTCACTGTATTAAACCAATACAAACGGTTCGTTCAAATGTAGATTATAAATTCTATAAGGACGAGCAGCATCAGCCTTCGCTTTTAGCAGCATATTAGCATGGTCCGTGTTGTACGCGGGCATCGTGCAGAAACATGAGCTGCTTCTATTTCACAGCTCAGAGGGCAGCTTCGTTGGTTGAGTCAGTAGCGCCCTTTGCAGTGGGCAAGAAGCATGCGATGAGTCAGTGTGCTATCACAAGAAACAGAAGAAAGAAAAGCCACAAGAGTGTCGCACTTTGCGCAGTGGTGACTACGACCAGGAACTGCGCTGAAAGCTTGCGATGGATTGGTGGCTAACATAATTCAGTTCTTTTAATTTCCGATGCTTTTATATAAATTTTGACCTGTGTACTGTGATGGTGTGTTAATATGCAAGTGGTATATTAGCCTCGTTCGAAGCATGTGACTGTCGCGTAGAGCGCCTGACTTCGATGCTGAGTACTGATATCTGTGTACACGTGTTTTCACCACAGGTGTTCATGTAGGCACGGTCTCCAAAGAGGGATAGAGGAGGACACATAAAAGAACAAGACGTACCTCAACATCCATGCCGGATTATTATTTTGCATTCGCTCTGGATACGCCCCCTCTGGAACATTGCATGCCCGTGACGTCATCGTTGGATCGCCCTTTTAAAGACAGGCCACACAGTTGGACCTTCAGTGGGCACGGCGAAGCGGCTGGAAAGATGCCGCTAACGAAACGCTTCTTTTTCGTTGTACAGGCCGTGTTTTTCATGCTCGCCGGGCCATCGGAACCTTGCACTACCGGGCCATCGGAACCTTGCACTACCGGGAATGAAGTCGCGGCGATTACATCTGTCTCTGCTAACTACTGTCCAGTGCCTTCATCGAATTTGGACATACTGGATACGCCCCCTCTGGAACATTGCATGCCCGTGACGTCATCGTTGGATCGCCCTTTTAAAGACAGGCCACACAGTTGGACCTTCAGTGGGCACGGCGAAGCGGCTGGAAAGATGCCGCTAACGAAACGCTTCTTTTTCGTTGTACAGGTTAGTTTTTCTCTTTCAAATCATAGGTCTGGAGACGAAATTGTACTTCTTATTGTGCCGTGCCCACAGACATGTTTTATTATTGCATATGAATGTTATTTTGTTTGCAAGTTATTGCTGTGTGGAGATGTCGAGCAAAACCCTGGGCCAACTGTTGATGAAATGTTTCACGAGCTCTTGAAGGGACAATCTGATATCCGAGCAGAACTTGTAAGCCTTAGAGCACGTTTAGACTCAACAGAATCATTAATAAGCACCTTTGGAGTGCGTCTGAATAACTTAGAAGCAAATGTTAAGCAACTACAAACTCAGAAGGGCGTGAGCGAATCGATACAGGAGTCTGTAGATTCCATTCAGCAGTTAATTGATATTCATCAGTCCAAGCTGGTTGACCTTGAGAATCGCAGTCGCCGGAATAATCTTCTTGTATTTGGTATCAGCGCTGCTGGGAGTGAATCTGAAGCAGAGCTACGTGAAAAGGTAGTGAAGGGCATATTTCATGATCGATTAGGGGTGAAATGCACGACAATTGAGCGGATTCATAGATTAGGCAAGCCGGTATCAAGCAGACGTCCTGTTATACTTTTTTTCCAAGATTATACGGAAAAGCAAGCTGTGTTGCGTCAAGCACATAAGCTGAAGGGAACCAAAATTTATCTTCAAAACGACTACTGTCCTGACACACTCCGCAAAAGAAAACTGCTATGGGCAACTGCAAAAGCAGACAGAGAAAGCGGTAGCAAGGTTGCTCTTGTTCACGATAAGCTTCGTATTGATCACACCTTTTTCTGTTGGGACGACTCGCTTAATGCGCGTAGGAAAGTGTCACATGAGAGTGCCGTAGGGAATCCCAGCTAGCAATTAGGGGAGCACCAACTTCGTTTGCTTTGCTTCAATGCACGGAGTATAACAAATAAAATTGAAAAGTTGGAAAATATTTTGCTCACGCACGATCCTCATGTCTGTGTGATAACAGAGTCTTGGTTACATGAAGCCATTGGCGATAGCGAGATAGTTCCGCCGAACTACCAACTTTTTCGATGTGATCGTGGTCATCGGGGCGGTGGAGTGGCTGTCATTATCAAGTATGGCATTGATGTAACTATTGCTGAGCGTTTTCCAGTGAGAGAGAGTCTGCTTTTAAAACTTTCATTTGCTGATATGTCATTTTTTCTCTGTGTGGTTTATCGATGTCCTAATGCTGATGATTCTTTTATGAGCGGTTTGTACGATGAACTACTACGTCTACGAAGCAAAAATCTTATTTTAACGGGTGACTTCAATCTGCCAGCCATTAATTGGGATGATATAAATTATGGTACTTCTTCTTCGGCTGACACACTCTTAGACATAATGTTTTCTCTAGGCCTTGAGCAAATGGTAGGACACCCCACAAGGGGGAGTTCGATACTTGATCTGCTATTTACAACGGAACTCTTTACCGAAGCGACTATCACAGTTGAAACCGGTATTTCTGACCATAGATTAATATCATTTGTTTGGGACAGGCATGCACGTTGTAAATCAGTGAAAACGCCAGTGGAAAGTGTTGTAAGAGATTTCAATCGAGCGGATGATGTTGCAGTAATTGATTATTTAGAAACACATCTCCCCACATCTGTTAGTGATGTTGATAGAGCCTGGCAACGCTTCCGTGGTATTGTGGACTTCTGTACAAAGAACTTTGTACCGCTTAGGAGAATACGCAGGCGTTCACATAACCCATGGATAAACCGTGAGATTATACAGATCAAGAGAAAGATAAAAAGGTTACGAAAAAAACACAAGACTAGTACGCAACATTTTTCCGATCTTAAAGAAAAATTATTAGAGAGTGTTAGCAAGGCTAGGCATCAATTTTTTAACGACACACTACCTGAATTCATCAGGACAGATCCTGATAAATTTTGGCGCTATATTAAGCAAACTAAAGAAGGCGTTTCTGAAATACAAGTTGATGAGGTCACGATAACAGATCCGGCACTAATTGCTGATCATTTTAATAAATACTTTCAGAGCGTCTTTTCCGAACCACAGTATTATGAACTGCGAGACCCGATGCCCATAATCACGGATGATGTTCTGATAACTCGTGAAGGTGTTTTACAAATGTTACTTAAGGTTAATCCTAAGAAATCGTCAGGCCCTGACGGCATTGGTAATTCATTCCTACGACGCTATGCTGAACAAATCACTGACTTCCTTACTGCCCTTTTCAATGTATCATTCAAATATGGTCAGATACCAGCCGATTGGCGTAAAGCTCGTGTTGTGCCGATCTTTAAAAAGGGTAACCGCTATTCCTTGACAAACTACCGTCCTGTTTCTATCACTAGTAGCTGCTGTAAAATGTTAGAGCATGTTGTTGCAAATTACATTAACACATTTTTATCAGAAAATAATATTTTGTCGCCTAATCAACATGGTTTCCGAAAAAATATGTCTACGGTAACACAGCTTGTGTCTACAGTGCATGAATTCGCACGGGTTCTAGATATATCTGGGCAGACTGATGTGTTCTTTTTAGATTTTAGCAAAGCGTTTGATAAGGTGCCTCATGGAAAACTTTTGTTTAAACTCGAAAATATTGGGCTACCTTCGGGTATCGTTAAATGGATTCATATGTACTTAAATAACAGAACTCAATTTGTTGAGGTCAGGGGTTGTTTTTCTTCTTCGCTAAATGTTTCTTCTGGTGTGCCACAAGGTAGTGTGTTAGGCCCCTTGTTATTCTTAATTTTTATTAATGATTTAGTTGATGTCGTACATAAGGACATATCCGTCAGATTATTCGCGGATGATTGTGTTGTTTTTAAAGAAATATGTTGTGTAAATGACCACATATTACTTCAACAGTCTCTTACAAGTATAGATGAGTGGTGTCAAAACTGGGGCATGGAACTTAATAGTGACAAAACAGTTCTCTTGAGAATAACAAGAAAACGAACTCCCAGCCTTTATACTTATTTTCTCCGCAATAACCCACTCAAAGACGTAGAAAAATACAAATATCTAGGAGTCACTTTGACAAAGTCACTTACGTGGTCAGACCACATTACAAGCATATGCACGGCTGCACTTAGGAAACTGTGGTTTCTTAAGAGGAAACTTAAATCCTCAACGAAGGAGACTAGATTATTGGCATATAACACCTGCATCCGATCAAAACTTGAATATGCCTCGGTTGTTTGGGACCCTCAATGTAAAAAAGATATTGCCTTGATTGAAAAAGTTCAACGGAAGGCTGTCAGATTTATATTTAGCAAATATAAAAGATATGATTCGCCAACACAACTTATGCAACTGAATGATATACAAACACTGGAAACTCGCAGGAAAATTAATCGGTTAACGTTCCTACACAAAATTCTTTCCGGTAAAGTTACAACAAGTCTGCCCAACTGTGTGAAACCTCTATCTTCTAGAAAAACAAGACATAAGCATAAATATTCATTGGCGCCAGTTTTTGCCCGTACCACTGCTTTTAAAAATAGTTTTTTCCCTAGGACTATTGCTGACTGGAACTCTTTACCAATAAGTGCTTTTCAGTCCGAAGATATTGAAAAACAGCTTGAAACTTTTTTTGTTTAGTTCTGAATGATGTATCCATATGGTGTGTATTCGCAGTGCCCGAGTAATGTAGTTAGTTGACTTCTGCTGCGCATGAGTGTTCTGATCACTGTTTATGTGCCGTAACACTGTTGTGCAAGTGCACTATAAGTTGTCTAATTAAGTGCTGTGACATTGTACTTTTTTTTTGTTGTTGTTGTTGCCCCTCCTGCTTGGGCCTAAGTATAGGCCTGCAGAACCTGTAAATAAATAAATAAATAAAAATAAAAATACTTATTTTCTGTGCAAGGCGATAAAAATACATCAACATCACTTCAGTGTACCGATATGTAGCACGTCTGGATACATCAATTTCAGCACTATGCTGTCATAATGATCTCCGTTCAACACAGTGTAGATTGTAAGTAGAAGAACAATGTTGCACAAGCCGAGCCTCTGAACAAGAAATCTAGGCGCGTGAACACTTCAGCTGCTAGCATTACGGTCACTTACAATATGCGCATTCGAAAATGTTTACTGCTATCAAATCTTTTATACATTCAATAATTGAAATCGAAAAAAAGACTTTATTTAGACAAAGTAGTGCTGCGCCTACAGGTTCGGCGAAGATTTTGTTTCATGTGGTGGCATTCGGCAGTGATGAAATGTTGTCTGGATCATAGTATAAGAGTTATTAATCAATGCATAGATGATTCTGGATCTTTATAGAAAAAAATACTACTCGAGTGAAAAATTGAAAAACAGCACTTGTGTTACAGGGTCGCTTTCGTTCACGAGCAAGGCTGGCTTTGATAAGTAGTTTTTGAAGGCGCTGTATCAGGAGCTGTCACTGGATCGGGGATATCGCGGCCTACTAGGTCTAACCCCCGTATTCTAGAACGCCCCTTCACTGAACGCTCCATCTTCACTTGAGAAAGCCGATGGGAGCGCCATCTCTAGGCAGGGAAAGTCACTCAACTGAGTGGTAATTTGCTGCTATTGTTGAGTGGCGCAGTGTCCTTTTCAGCCGAGCAGCCACGCAGTGTGTAACTCTGTCAAGTGAAGGGTAAAATGTCCAGTCGAGGAGCGTTTGTGAATACAGGGTTAAGATAGAGTATGGGTTGAGTGGTCCCGGTAGCCCAGCTCAATTCCGCAGCTGACATCCCCACCCTACTTGTCTCTCTTTCCCAATCTCAACCCTTGCGCTCTGCGCACACCATGGGGCTTTCCCTCGGCCAAATTTTGTTCGCTTATATCATTAATGTTTACTGTAAAAGCGTAAAAAGAAATCGTAGGGTTGCCCTAAGAAGTCGCAGATTCCTAATTCACAAGAAGTTCGAGATTACGAAACCGCTTCAGGGTCCCTTTATTGAAAGAAAGCCAGCATCTTCTCATGAAAGAAACTTGAGTAAATGCGTCACAGAGTGGTGGGGGTATCACGTGAATGTTGCGTAATTGGGTATGGGTTGGGGCTTAGCGGGTAGCGTTCATCTCGGGTAGGTGTGCAGGTCGAGGCGGGTGACGGTAACCATAGGTCATGCTTATCGAAGGTACGTGCCCACGTACCAACGAGCCCTTACACGATGCGCACACCAAGTACGACTTGAACGGCTCCAACAGTCTATCATCGTCATAGTTGTAGCTGTTTCCGTTGTCGTTGACGCCGGTGCCCTTCAAGTCGACGTTCCCTAACAGGCTCCAAAGAGCCCGTAACGCGCTGGTCTGCTTCGCTGTGTTCTTGATGCTCCCGACTAGCGAAAGGTCGTTGTCGAACTGCAGTTGGTCGCACACCTTATAGATGTGTCCGAAGCTGTGGTTTTCAAAGTCGCGTTTGAAACGAGTGGCCGGCTGCGCAAAATGCTTTGCTCACCCCGCCCCTTTCGCAGCACGCTCGCGTTCATGAGCAGTTGCCATCTGTCGGCATCTGTTGCTTCCATCACATCTACTCGAGTTAAGCAAAGCGTGAGGTCAAGCGAAAGAGGGGGAAAGGAAGAAAGAATGGAGAGGGAGGGAGGGGAGAGAGCCGAGCACACGCAGTGGGGGTGTGGACGCTGATGACGAGTGGCATGGTGTGACTAATTAAAAGAGTCCATGCCAAGTTTTTTACGCAAAACACTTGCAAATTAAAAAAACGGCAGGTCGCAAGCATTCTGGGAAGCAATGTGATGTGGAGCAGCCAGCAAAGAGCAAATTATGTTGTACATAACAAGCAGATTATGATTTACAGTTTGGGACTTGTCATTTAAGTTTCTCATACAGTCGCGTTACGTAATTTCAATCTTGGCGAACATCAAGCTAGCAAAACGGTGGTGAGCACACCATCCGCGCGCATGCGAACCCAGTTGTACATGACATTCATATCATGATTTTTATGTCAGCACCTGTCAGTTATGTTCCTCATACAGTCCGGCCCCCTAATGCCAATTTTCGTTTATATCAAACTAGCGAAACTGCCGCGAGCATGCCGTGAGTGTGGCATGCAGTTCATTTTGCTCATGACATGTCATGATTTCCACATTACCACTGGTACTTTATGTTGGCTATGCAGTCACATGAAGCAATACCAAGTATGGTGTATATAAAGCTAGTAAAATGGCTGTGAACATGGCATACTAGGCATCTTGCACTTGATATGAGACGATATTCTCATGTCCACTTGTCACTTTGTTCTTGATACAGTCACGTCATGTAATATGAAATTTGTTTCACATCAAGCGAGGGAAACCACCGTGAGTGCGCCATGAGCGTGCCCGGCAAGTCATGTCACGCATGGCATCTCATAAATTTCATATTAAGCCGTGTTGTTTAGATTCATAAAGTTACATCACCCATTATGAACTTTGCTGTACATCAAGCTAGCAAAACGGCCGTCAGCGCACCATGACCGTAGCATGTAAATCAGACTGTGCATGCCTTTCACCGAATTATTTTCATTTTACAGCTGATCATTTATGTTGCACATGCTGAAATGTCCCTTGTTGTCTTTTCTTTTTTGATATATCAAGTTAAGCAAATGGCCGTAGGAGCGCGATGGCCACTGCATATAAAGCGTTTTTTCATGACAAGTTAGTGACGATTTTCATGCTACGACCAGTAATTCGTGTTATTCACATAGACATGTTACGCTATAACCATTTCGGTATAAATTTCATTAACGATACGGTCTGGAGAGAACAAAGTCGTAGGCAGATACAGGATAGATAGATAGATAGATAGATAGATAGATAGATAGATAGATAGATAGATAGATAAATGGATAGATAGATAGATAGATAGATAGATAGATAGATAGATAGATAGATAGATAGATAGATAGATAGATAGATAGATAGATAGATAGATAGATAGATAGATAGATAGATAGATAGATAGAAACGTTTAAACTCACCAATTTTCGCTAAAAATGCGGATCACGGGTTGATGTGGCGCACCGCGGTTGTAGAGTGCGAGCAGTCAGTATTTTTTTTTTTTTTTTGACGAATCAAGAAGCTCGCTAGCAGACGCTCCCTGCGTCGGCGTTGGAGACAGCAGAGGGGGAGCGTAGGAAAGGAGAGAGATGGGAGGGAACGCCCGTGCGCCATGGGGGAGCAGGTGGTAGGAGAAAAGTGGAGAGAGTAATAAGCAGCTGTTGAAGAGAGGGAATGAGGAGAGTCGCGCATGCATAATGTGAGTGCGGACTATTTACGAGTTACATATGCCCAAGCAAAAGATGCATCTCGACTGAAATGCTCCTCATTTGAAACTTACCGTTTTCACTCTCTTCACTTCGAGGTTACATTGGGGTGTGACTTTCGAACGAAGGGCTAAAGAAGTACGTGCGAAAGATTTTATCAGAAGGTTTGTATAACCACGCGTAAATTACAAGTGATGCACATACACTATAGAGTATTATTGGTTTAATAATGGAAGCTCATTGGCTTATACTTCAAAGTACACTTAGACAGAAATTCGCCTCCTCTGTGCATTGGAAAAGGTTATGCCTGAAAAGCAAGTGATAATTATGGCTTAAAGAATCTATTACAAACGAACTAGGTGTGATGCATATTCACATTGCTTTTATGTACTCAGAAGATAATTACATTCAGGAACATCACCCAAAGTCTGATTTTACCACTGGCACAAATTTTCAATGTATTTCCTGGAAGCAGAGTAAATGTGAGGCGATACCGACACCCAAGCAGCTTTGAAAAAACCTCATTGGGCATACTCTAGAGAACAGACAACTTAAAATAACAGAGTAGGAAAATGCTTGTTAAGTATTCATTTTGAAAGAGAGAGCATGCAACTGTGGATGCAAGAAATAACTAAGGACATCAAAAATGCTGACTAAGAACTGGAACGGCACAGAATCGCAAAAAAAACAAGCACGAAATCTTCTCAGCGTCTGCCCATGTAATAGAGTAATCTGTCAGCATGGCATGACTACGGCTTTACGTGACAGATAAATACTAAATTATTTGGTATCTTCTTTGCGAAAATTTGTCGACAGTTGACCCATGCATGCGAAACCATAATTGTTTAAATATTTTTTTTGCATGGCGTATATATTAAACCGAAATATGAAACCTGTACAAGAAAATTCGAGAGTGCCTGTGCATATTGTTACGACTGTCTTTTATATTTGGCTACGTAGCCAGTTTTTGTAGAATTCTTGTGTACTCATGAAAAATTATATGCCCCTCACGAACCACAAATGGCGTTCCCGCACAGCTGCGTTGTTTCTGCAGCCACTCTATATAGCCAGCGCTATCTGATGACATGTGAATGGTTTATCGTTGCTTGCTCGCTTTCTGAATTATTTATTACATCTCTTCATTATGTGATATTGAAGGCACGTGCACTGAAAGCAACGTAGAGATAACTTATTCCAACACACAGCTTGAAAGTTCTAGGGCCCCGCCGCAGTGGTATGCTGGCTAAGGTATACTCGGCTGCTAACCCGCAGAATGCGGGATCGAATCCCGACTGCGGCGGCTGCATTTCAAATGGAGGCGCAAATAGGGTAGGCCTGTGTGCTCAGATTTGGGTGCACGTTAAAGAACCTCAGGTGGGCAAAATATCCGGAGTCCTGCACTATGGCGTCCTTCATAATCATATGGTGGTTTTCGGACGTTAAACCCCACGTATCAATCAAATGGAAGTTCTGGGACAGTAACTTCCACTTTTAGTAAGAATCTATTGAACTGGATTAGTGTTACTGAATCAAAACTATCAGAACTATCTTTATAAATGATTCTCATACTCTTCTAGCAATAAAAAATGTCGTGCTGCAAGTAAACTGGGAATATTTTTATGGGCACAAACGGTCAAGGTAATTTAAAATGAATTTTTCAACGTTCCTTGCAAGTGTTTTGCATATCAATGAAAAAGAAGTACTCACATCGGCGGCACATAGCACACACCGCCATGTACGTCAATACAATCATAAAATACAACTTTCTTCGCATGATGATTTCTTGTGGCCATAAAACGCATCTGAAGAAAAGTATGGCAGTTTTGCTTATGTAAAGGTGTCTTTGCCTCTTTAATGCATTATCTAGAATATATCTAGCATTTTCACAAAGGCCACTACATGACGATATTATTGCCTTTTTCGTGCTATACCTAAGAATTGTCCAACGCTGTGAGAGAGAGCACTACCGGTCAAGTAAGTGCCAAATTAACTTAATAAACATTTGGGCTGAAATGCATACTAAAATGGCTGAAATATTTGCGCTGAACCTCAAGTAAATACCAAAAAAAAACCTCAATAGATTGTGATTCTGCATCACAAATGAAGGTTTCCCGCCTCCAACGCTTAATAAGCTGCTGAATCTGAACCTCACCACTACCTCTTGCATGTAAACACCAGCGTCTCCGAAGGGACCCAGCGAAGGGTTAGTCAAATGCCTTCGCCAATAGTTGGACACGGACCAACGGAAGATATAAGCGGGGCGAAACGCCAGCGAATGCATGTGATGTTTGAAGTGCGAGTTTAAATTATCCGCCATTCAAGGCAGCATTGTGAAAAGAAGGTTGTGCGCGAAGGGTGGCCAAATAGAAGACAATGACGTAGGAGCAACGCATCGAGGGCGCGAGGCGCGAGAAGTTGACGTAAAAGTGACTCGTTCAGAAATACCACGCAACATCTCTTGAGCCAATCACTTCACAACCATGATGTGGAAAGGTATTCGCAACTTTCAAAGATGATGGCGTCGCCATACGACATCCGTCATATGGGGTAATGACGGATGTCGACATCCGTCAGTTGGGGTAATGCCCCCGCAGCCAGCCCACGCCATCGTTCAGTCGGCCTCACTGTGGTGGCTCGCTAGTGCTTTTGTCGCTGGCAATTTCTACTATGGTTATTCTGAATTCGGTAGGAAACTGCTGAAGTCAGACAGGTAGTGCGAGTCGTAGTAGCAGTTATTTACTCTTTATTGTTTGATTGCGGAGGTAGCGGAATCGCGAAATATGTCGGATGCCACTAAATAGACGCCTTGCAGTGAAAGGCGATGTTCTTTGCTTTGCACGAGAACGGCCGCTCGATCTTCCCTGGCCGTGCCACGAGCATCGTCCACAAAGCTGTACGTGCATTCCTTCACACCACGCAAACAATGGGCTCGGCATTCAAAACATCTTTTGCTTCAATATACGCCGAAAACGCCTTTCTCAACACGCAGTGGGAGATATATTACATGCTAAAATCAATGACCTTCTCAGCAAATCCTTGACAACATGGTGGCTACAGTTGAAAATACTACGCAGTTCGTAGTGACGGGCACATCGACGACGGCTGCTGGCGCGCCGGCTGTACGACCCCAAGGCGACAGCCATGTTGGGCTTGATTTAGCGCCCTCTCTAGGCGATAAAAGTTGCCAATCTGAATAGGTGTGGACAAGTGTGCTGGGGGGTGAATGAATAATGGGCTGCTAAGGACCGGGGGAGCTCGAAGGGGACGTGGCCAGCGGAAGGTGGTCACTGGACTGCACGCTGAATATGGGCCATCGGATTGCGGACTCGAGCCATCAGCACCTCCACCGACCGGGCCCTCCTGCCGTTGTATTACCCATCGAGAAGACCACTGCTATGCGGTCGTGAACTCCATCCCAAGGCGAGCGGGCTTCAGTACCGAAAGGGCAGAAACAGCCTTCGGGCCCAAGCTCTGCATCTAGCTATGTGTCCAGCTCTCGGACAAGGTTTTCCCTGTATGCTCAACGTATCATTCTCGAGCCATGAAACGTCATCGTGAGCAGGTATGCCACGTCTACCTAAAAGCCGCAGCAACCATGTTTTGGTTCCGCATGCGTCAACCAGCCCTCAACGTTTTAGTGAAACTGAACTTATATCACCTGGTTGCGTTTGAAACGAGCAGCTCAAATTAGTGAATTGACTTTATTGAAGTGGCCATAATGAGTGTTTTACCGCATGAAGTGAACGGTTTATTGAGTGTTTACTTCGGTGTACGTCTTTTTGTTTCAGTTTCTAATTAAAGTATCATGTTGTTGAAACCAATAGATTTGTCCATTATAGATCTCTCAGTCTCTCCGCCCAAGCGAGCTTATCAAAACAATTGAAAAAGAACCTGCATCACAGCGAGGTAACCACCTCTTCTTGTTCCCTTCATCATCCTTAATTCCACCTTCTTCCTCACTTCTCTGATCCGCTCTTTAGAGTAGCAGGCTCGAGCGCACTAGCTATGGCTGACCTCTCTGCCTCCTAGTGAATTCTCACTCTGTCTGCTAACGGTCCCATATACTCTGAAGTAACGTGGACGCGCGCGTGCGCTAGGCGCAATGACGCTACGCAACCAAAACGCAACGAGCGACTGACCCCACCAACACCTTTCGGGGCGACGTGGCGGCGGCCGCATGAAATGCAACAAGCTGCATTTTGCGCCGACGTTGTTACCCATACTGACGTGACGTACGGGCGCAGGATGCACTCAAACGCGCATGCATTAAGCAGTGTTGTATTCGTTACCAAAAAAAGTAACTATATGCGTTACTCGTTACGCCAACATAAAAGGAACGCGTTTCTTTCCTTCGTTATCAACAAAAAAATGTAACGCGGTACCGTTACAGCTACCGAAAAAAAAGTAAGAGACGGTACCTCGGTCGTTACTCAGCTTTAATAAATATCAATCATCTCTTTTTTGCTGCAGGAACCTACAGTGGGAAAATTTTAAGCTCACACTTTTCACATAAAGCTTCTAAGCCATATGACAATATTTCCAGAAATGTTGATTCACCTAGAATTGCTTGTAGAAAAATGCACTGCACCTTAGCAATGTCATAGAGCTTTTACGTAGTTTCCTCTATCGTTGCGTGCAATGGCTTCAAACTCCAGCACATGGTGAAGGTATTTGTCACAACTTCACATCATGCACAATACGCAATTCAATCATCAACGCCCTAACACGAATTCCCACAAACTAACCTAGTTATCTATTCTCGTAAAGATAAACGCTCTTTGCTAAAGAATCCCCACTGGAATCTAAACAAATTTATGGCAATTCTTTTAGCGTGCTTTTCCTGGCAAAAAAACGCACGAAATTTGTAGTAGTAAAGAATGGTATTAATGGCGTAGTCGCCGGGCAATATATTGCCGTAAAAACATTTCTTGTTCATTTTACCTGGTTTATTTATCGCAAGAATAGGTAGCGTTTATGTGAAGGTGTTCAAGATCAGCCTCGCTCTCGCAGGATTTTTTTTTTACTAGAAACGTTAACTAAAACGCAGTCGGCCATTGCTGCACGGACTAAGGTCAGCATATCGAGAAAAAGATGATGATCATCTGGTCGGCAAAAAGGTTGGGCATACCATCGGCAACTTTCATGTTACAGGACAGAAGGACGCAAAAATGCTTCATTAGCTTTCTACGCCTCCTCAGCAGGAAAGGGTCTATAAGACCTTTTTCATAAAGAGAAGGGTTACTTCTTTTCTTCACTTTTGGGCGGAGGTCCAAAAGCTAGATTTTGTCACTGTGCCTGTACAGAATTGTGATGCTGTAGAGCATGGGACGGCAGCCTCAGCGATCACAATGAATAGCCAGAAAGCCGTCGGTCTTTTTCCGAACAAAATTGTCGTGCTCTCGGAGACGGTAATTGAAACACCTGCCTGTCTGGCTGATCTTGCAGGCTGCACGTGACAAAGGGACTCTGCAGACTACCCCTCCTTTCCCCGCACAAATTCCGGAAACCGATTACGATGCCTTACCTGGCATCTAACTTCGCGTCTCGTGACTGGACTGCTCCTCTGTGAGCGCGAGGCTAACTTGTGTGGGGCCTAAAAAAACCACATAGACACCAACGAGGCCACCGATCTTTTTCAACCTGTGTGGCGAAAGCTCATGTTTGTAAGAAATGACAGCGACTTTTTCGCGTCTGCCCATGCTTTCCTGTACGCCATTATCTGCTGCACGTCGTACGTGCCGCTGAGCTCATAGATGCTTTCGGCCACAACAAGCAGCAACGTCTCAGGATAGCCCGCCTTTTCAAGACGAGCCGCAGTGCGCTATACCGTCTTATGCCCGCGCAGGGAGTCAGTGCCTCCTGCTAAAGATACCCCTCCCCTCCCTCACCTCCAAAAATTCCTCAAACTAAATTCCACCCACGCCTTCTTTCTCAATGCCTGGTAGTTGACAGTGGTCCAACGCTACAACAAAGCAGTCGTATAGGGGCGAGTTATGGGAATGTGGCACCTTCGGAATGGAAAAGTAACGAGTAAAGTGGCACCTCAGGTTACCCAAAAATGTTAAGTAAATTACGTTACCCGTTACAGTTCTAAAATTGTAATAAGTATGTTACTAAGTTACCGAAAAAATTAACCCGTTACCGGTAACGACGTTACATGTACCGCATTGCCGGTAATGACGTTACATATAACGCGTTATTGCCAACACTGCGTCAAGGCAACGTAGTTTTGCTCCAGTTTACTTAAACCGCGACTGCCATAGGCAACGATGTGTTCAGCAGTTGCATGGCGTGGGACCAAGATGGTGCCAATACCTACACCACTGGCGTCGGTGTGAGCTTCCGTGGCAGCAAATGGGTCATAGTGGCGAAGCACGGGCCCTGACGTAAGAACAAACTTGAGTTGCGAAAAAGACCACTCGCATTCCGCTGACCACCAAAAAAGTGCGTTCTTGTTGAGTAGGCACGTCAAATGGTAAGCAAGGTCGGCGAACTCGGGCACGAAATGACGGAAGTACGTGCATAGGCCCAAAAAGGTTCGCAACTCTCGTACAGAGTGAGGTTGTTCGCAGCTGATTGATTGATTGATCTGTGGGTTTTAACGTTTGGAAAGCACCATTTGATTATGAGAGACGCCGTAGTGGATGGCTCCGAAAATTTGAACCGCCTGGGTTTCTTCAATGCTCACCCAAATCTAAGCACACGGACCTAACAACATTTCCGCCTGCATCGGAAATGAAGCCTACGCAGCCGCGATTCGATCCCGCTACCTGCGGGTCAGCAGCCGAGTACCTTAGCCACTGGACCACCGCGGCCGGGCAGGTTGTTTGAAGCTGCTTACTGCAGCGACTTTGTGGGGGTCGGGTCGAATGCCATGCTTGTCCACCAGGTGATCGAGAACAAAAGTGTCGCGGCTGCCGAAGTGACACTTCTTAGATTTCAGGGTGAGCTTAGCTCTCTCAAGGCAGCTGAGTAAAATGTCTAGACGATGGTTGTGCTCATCGAATGTCCGGCCAAAAATTATAATGCCATCCAGGTAGCAAAGATGAACTTCCCAATTTAGTTCACAAATTATAGAGTCCATGAAGCGCTCAAACGTGGCTGGAGCATTGCATAGGCCAGAAGGCATTGCATTAAATTCAAATAGACCATCTGGGGTTGTGAAGGCCGTTTTCTTTCTGTCATTCGGGTGCATAAGGATTTGCCAATAACCAGATCTCAAATATACGGAGAAGAAGTATGGTCCCGAATGTAAACAATCGATGACGTCATCAATCCTGGGATGTGGGTATAAATCCTTTTTAGTAACGAAGTTGAGCCGTCTGTAGTCCACTCAGAATCGCCTTGCACCACCCTTCTTTCGGACAAGAATCACAGGGGCCGCCCAAGGGCTACACGACTCTTGGATAACCCTTTCCTTTAACAACTCTTCTACCTGTTTAGCAATGACCTTGCGCTGCGCAGAAGGGACACGGTATGGTTTCTGCCTGATGGGGTGAGCGGATCTTGTGTCAATCCCGTGGTGAGTACGCGACTCGGGTACACTTATTTGGTTTTCATTCTGCGCAAAGTCAAATATAGTAGCGTGCTTCGCAAGGACTTTGACAAAAGCTTGACGTTTTTCTGATGATGGCGACTTCTTTACTATACTCAGAAAGTTGGCTTCTGTATAGTGCGTTATCGAATAGGATCTACGCGCTTGTCGCTTAAAGATACAATAAAACTGTATGCATTTTGTTCGAAGAGGGCGAGTCACTATCCGCAGGGTAGCATGACCGGTTCACTTGAATAGTTCGACACCCGCACGGCCGATCGCCTACAACTGATGAACGCAACATGATGTGGAACGAGCACATTTTTCTTGGCGCAATTGAGAGGAATAGGCTCCACAAGAACATCCAACGTGCCGGCGTCCGAGGCAGAGGCGTCTACGCGAACGTTCTTCATCGAGTTGGGTGGCAAGACAACATCCCCAAAGACGGTGATAGATTCTTGGCAGCACTTGGGATCGGCAGCAAATCAAATGCCGATAGCGTAATCTCGCCAGCACCACAATCTAGAGTAGCACCGCACTCGCGTAGAAAATTGATCCCTAAGATTATGTCATGGGCGGAGCTGGTCACAACAGCGAGTTCAGCCTCGAACACCTTGTCGCCCAAAGGGACGCTTACAACACACACACACCGAACGTGCACAGCGTCTCCTCACACACTGCACGAAATGATGAGCAACTGTCCCAGCGAACCATCACTTTATGTCCTAGCCGCAATATGAAGTTAGGACTCATCACTGAAACAGCTGCTCCAATATCTATCAAAGCCATTGTAGGAAGTTCATCAATGAGCACGGGGACCTTATTTTGCACCATAGTAATAGATGGACGCATAGGTGGATGTAGTAAAAAATGTTCAGTGACCTCACCTCTATTGGCCACACCACCTAGTTTCCCGGAGGTGGGGAGAGGACGGGTCGATTAGGAGATGGTGAACAGTGCCGGCGTGTCCCGGGAGTGTCAAGCTTCGCATGAAGGAAGGCGAGTCGTTGTGGAAACTCCAGTGGAAATTGCGTCCCACTTGTGTGTCACTGTGGGGGGTTTTCTGGAAGCCGTCCCCAACGTACAAGTCCCGCATCGAGCGCAGACCGTGCTGTCAGCGGTTTTGTCGAAAAGAAGCTCATAGTCCCTCGCAGTAGCGCTGCGGGGGGCAACGCCTATGACCACAGAATCGAGCCACATGCCCACGGAAACCACAGTTATAGCACAAAGGAGACTCACGCACATTGCAAAACTTTCCACGAGGCGCCATGTACCCATGATTGTCCCACAAAGACACCATTGTAGGTGGTTGGCGGGAGGAGTTCTCGAAACCGCGTTGATGATGTAGGTTGTCGGTGGGAGGCTCTGGTGCTCTTGATTGGGGCACATAACATAGCGTGGCATTGACGGCAGCACACATTGCATCGTATGGCGGGGAGGCGTTGCTAGCATGTGCCCTCGACGGGTTGACAGCCTCACGTCTTCCGAGTTCTTCACGTACAATTTGCCTGATTATTGAGAGAAGATCTCAGGATGAAGTTGGATGGACATCGACACTTGCAACGTTGGTGACGTTTCAAGTCTACCAAATTTGGGAGTGATGCGCCTAGCCTTCAGTGTCTCAAACGTATGGCAGTTTTCGATTACTACTGCTACAGACGCTAAAGTGTCCTTGCCGATGAGAAAATTGTAGATATCCTCAGCAACCCCTTTCAGGAGGCAGGACCTTAATTACGGCGCGACAACAAAATGACGACACAGAGACAAGAAGGACACGAAAGACACGAGCGCTAACTTCCAACTGAGTTTTTTGCGCAGAGCACAAAAATATACAGAAAAGACAGTAACCTTGTGATAAAAACCATATGGCACAAAGAGAAGAACACAAGTAAGAAAAAAACAAAGACAAGAAACAAAAGCACAAAAAATGGCAAAGAAACATTTATAAGAAAACGAAACAGAAAAATAAAGATAATATAACTATTTGCGCGCTTCAAAACCTTCGAGAAACCTGAGTTCCTTGTCGGACATAGCCACGGTGGGCTTGCTAATACAAAGCACCTGTTCGCGTGCCATCTGCGCGGCCTCGACAATGACTCGGGTGCGCTCATCTCTGTGCTTGTACAGCGTCACTATGTCCTTGAAAAGGGGTGCACAATTGCACTCAGTGCAGCGCTGAGCAAGAAAACCATCTTTCCTGTTTCTAAAATTGTTAGCGTGTTCTCTCAGCCGATCGTTCAAACACCTTCCGGTCATCCCGACAGAACGAGCATCGCATGAAAGGGGGGTTCTATAGACAACTTTCCGGGAGCAGGCCGCATACCTGTTTCTATGTTGAACTCTGCATTCCGTTGATAACTGCGTTTTCAGGGGGTTTGTAGATTTGGTGAGGCTGATTAATTTGAACGGTGCCGAGAACAGGAGACGAACTTCAACACGTTTTCCGATTTTCTTAAGCCTGTGTGATATCTGGTGTTTGTATGGAATCATGGCTACCCTTTTACGTTCTGTATCCGTGTTGCTCGGATTTTGTCGCTGCCTCTGCTCTGCCTTATTAGTCCGCAAGATAGTCTCAGCAACGGAAGCTATAAACGCCTCGGGGAAACCCGAAGCCTTAAGCCGGGAAACTTGAGCTTTCAAGCTCGCAGAGATATTGTGGACGCACAACCTATTTAAGGCATTCTCAAGACAGGTTCATGTTATGCCTCGCTTAACTAACTTGCTGTGAGCGGAAGAAAAAGGAAGTAGAGGTTTCTGCTCCATGGTTCATAACAACAACAGATGTGCTGTGAGCTAAAAACCAGTCCTGAATCTAAAAAGCGTAACTTGTCATTCTCGGGCACTTCATCTGTCAATACAAGAGGCTCTAAACAATCTTAGAACACACCTATCGTTTGAGTCGCAGCCGAGTGGAACGTAGAAGAATTACAATTTAGAAGAACCAAGAAATCATCCACGTATCTGAATACTTTGAAGACATGCGAGCCTTCTAACTTTTCCTGCAGTTTTTTGCCCATTTTTGCCAATAGAAGATCACTGAGTAGAGGTGCTATGCATGAGCCGATTGAAACACCCTTTTTCTGCAGATAAATGCAATCATTCCATTGAACGATAGTAGAGGGAAGGTACAGCAAGACCAGGTCGAGAAAATCTCGCGCACTGATGCCCGTTTTAATTGTAAGTTCATTTCCCCGGAAATTTCTATGTTATCCCTTACACATTCTAATACATCATCGTGAGACAGAGAGTAGTATAGGTCTTTTATGTCAATTGAAGAACCGAAAAGATTAGATTGATTTGACTGTTTGAAAAATTAAATCATAGCCTGCGAGTTTTTGATCAAAAATGGGTCATCAATCTTTAGACAATTTAGATGGGTCTGAATAAACAAGCCGAGTTGCTTTTGCCACGTACCACTTTCTGTCACAATGACGCGGAAGGGCATGCCAACCTTATGTGTTTTGGCAGAAAAATCATAGTGAGCCCATTTTTGTCACTTTTGCTGATCTGCTGCGCTAACTGTTTTAACTCTAGTTTATGACACATTTCCTTGGACAGCGTTTTTTCTCTATCTAGATGAATGTCGGTACAACATTTGAAAACAGAGTCGATAGGTGTGACCGCCTTTTGTAGGTACAGGCAATTAGGAAGAACGGCGAAACCACCCTCTTTATCTGACCGCAAGACACAAAGTTCATTGTCTCTAAGAAACTTTGTCTTATTCCTCAGCGGAAGGCTAATGCTGGTAGGCTTACCCCGTAGGGTCACGTCGACGCCTTCTGAGATGCACCTGTCCGAATACTCTGGTGAAGCGCAGCCAGCAACAGAGCGCACCATTGAAAGAAGCTCGGGTGCGGACCTCTCTCGGTCGACGGCGAACATCGGACCTAGGGCGAGGGTGTTGTGGACGTAGTCTGGGAGGACAACGTCACTGCATGAGTGCACCACACCTGATTGCCGGGGCTTGGTTGGGCGCTGCGCACGAAAGCTAGTGAGCTCACGTGACCACAGGCAGTTTGCAGTGTACTCGATTCGGTCGCAGTATTCTCGCCATCTTCTTTTCTTCACTCCCGGTGTTAGATCTGTTTGTTGAAGCTGTACATGCAGGGCGTCCCGGTACGTGCGCTCTTGGCGGTTCTATTCAGACCGAAGAATTTTGCAAGAATTTCTCACATGAAATGCACGACAATGACAAGTTACGCTTTTTAGATTTAAGACTGGTTTTTAGCTCACAGCACATCTGTTGGTGTTGTGAACCACGGGCGCAGAAACCTCTACTTCCTTTTTCCTCTGCTCACAGCAAGTTATTTAAGCGAGGCATAGCACGAACCTGTTTTGGGAATGCCTTAAATAGGTTGTGCGCCCACAATATCTCTGCGAGCTTCAAAGCTCAAGTTTCCCGGCTTAAGCTTCGGGTTTCCCCGAGGCGTTTATAGCTTCCGTTGCTGAGACTATCTTGCGGACTAATAAGGCAGAGCAGAGGCAGCGACAAAATCCGAGCAACATGGATACAGAACGTAAAAGGGTAGCCATGATTCCATACAAACACCAGATATCACACAGGCTTAAGAAAATCGGAAAACGTGTTGGAGCTCGTCTCCTGTTCTCGGCACCATTCAAATTAATCAGCCTCACCAAATCTACAAACCCCCTGAAAACGCAGTTATCAACAGAATGCAGAGTTCAACATAGAAACAGGTATGCGGCCTGCTCCCGGAAAGTTGTCTATAGAACCCCCCTTTCATGCGATGCTTGTTCTGTCGGGTTGACCGGAAGGTGTTTGAACGATCGGCTGAGAGAACACGCTAACAATTTTCGAAACAGGAAAGATGGTTTTCTTGCTCAGCGCTGCACTGAGTGCAATTGTGCACCCCTTTTCAAGGACACAGTGACGCTGTACAAGCACAGAGATGAGCGCACCTGAGTCATTGTCGAGGCCGCGCAGATGGCACGCGAACAGGTGCCTTGTATTAGCAAGCCCTCCGTGGCTCTGTCCGACAAGGAACTCATGTTCCTCGAAGGTTTCGGTGTGCGCAAATAGTTATATTATCTTGACTTTTCTGTTTCGTATTCTTATATATTTTTCTTTGCCGTTTTTCTGTGCTTTTGTTTTTTGTCTTTGTTTTTCTCTTGCTCATGTTCTGCTCTTAGTGCCATATGGTTTTTATCACATGGTTACTGTCTCATTTATATATTTTCGTGATCTGCGCAATAAACTCAGTTGGAAGTTAGCGCTCGTGTCTTTTGTGTCCTTCTTGTCTCTGTGTCGTCGTTTTGTTGTCGCCATATAACTATCGTCATGCCATAACAACTAGCCCAAGCTGCCATGCGCCTTTGAGGAGATTCGCAACCTTGTCGTCTCCTTTCATGCGTGGGTCTACAAACTTGCTAAATTTCAGAATGCCTTCACTATTTTTGCTCAGTGCGCTTCTTCTTCATTATTAGGTCCCCGAAACCCCACTGCGTTGGTCTAGTGGCTAAGGTACTCGGCTGCTGGCCCACAGGTTGCGGGTTCCAATCACGGCTGCGGCGGCTGCATTTCCTATGGAGGCGGAAATGTTGTAGGCCCGTGTGCTCCGACTTGAATGTACGTTAAAGAACCCCAGGTGGTCGAATTTTCCAGAGCCCTTCACTGAGCGCCTCTCATAATCATATGATGATTTTGGGACGTTCAACCCCCCATAACAATCAATCAATGGTTCCCCGAAGCAGCTCTCTATTTCTTTCTCAAACGGCTTCCAGGCCGTTATTGTTTCATCGTGGTTTTCAAACCACACCAACGCCGTCCCTTGAAGAAACAATACGACGTTGGACAACCGGGAGGCCGCATCCCAACAATTGTATTTACTCACATGGTTGAAGTGTTTCAGCCATTCGTCGACATCTTCTCCGACACTCCCAGAGAAGCTTCGTAGTATCATGTGTCGGGGCCACGTAGCGCCAGACGAAGAGTGCGTGGTGTCGCCGTCAGGAATTGGATACATAGAGTGGTAGTAGACCAGCCAGTCGGTGGCTTCGGCGTAGTTCTTGAAGTAGCGCTTTCGTGATCGTTCACCTGGGATCACTCCGGTGTACCCCGCACCTTCACCAATCTTGTTTTTGTGAGATGCCTTTAATTACAAGAGATGGTGAATGCGAAAGTCCAAGGATCTGGCTAATCACCGCTCGTGCCAACCTCGTTCTCTTCTTCTACCACGCGTCCCCTCTGTATCGTAGCATTAGGTTTTGCGTCCAACATTTATGCATATACTTTGCATCATTTCATGACCTGTCGCACAATAACAAAATCGCAATATGGTCACCTTCCCTCCGCATGCTTCGCTACGGTACGTGGGATCGGCCAAATTTTTGGTCGTCAGTGCTTATTACTTTTGCGGCATATAACTTTGTCACGTCAGAAGGTACATCACTGATGATTTCAGCGTGTCCTGCTCGCAAGTACTTTCTTATGATATGGTCACACGATTCGAAAAGTTCCTTCTTGGCGCTCAGACGGCTGACAAGTTTGTCCAGTCGAGTAAAGGTGACTTTTCTGTTGCTTGAAAGCTCGGATTTATACTTGCGAAAAAGTATCACATCAAAAACATTCCTTCGAGAACACACATAAATTTCTCAACATCTATCATGGTCTTGCTTGTTTCAGGTGATGCGCCTAAAGGGTCTGCAATTTCTATGCTCTCAAGTTTTAAAAAAATGCATGCTGAAACTTGTCGGAATTGGAAGCTAGAAATTTGAGCACACACACTATCATTTGCGCAGCTGTTGGTCGAGACATCAACTGTGGTATGGTTCTCTGGAAAGGGCATTATAGCTTGGAGTTAAGTGCAGTCAACGATTTGTTGTCTTCATATCTTGAAATTTCGCTGGTCAACACTTGCCACATATGATCCGACCCGAGCATTACGCTGATACCTCTATTCGTTATTATAGGTGGGTGGATCATTTATATTGCGACATCATTTTCGATCTTCTTGAAAGCTGTGACTAAGGCTACGTCCAGTGTTGTCTCTTCGATGTCCAGGCAGATGTGTGGTATCTCGATGGCTCGTATAACTGTTTCTTCGTCTGAAAACAGACTTGGCACTCTCAGTTCTACTATGCGACGCCTTTTCGGACCTTCGTCTGATATACTCACCAAAGTGTTGACCGCTACGTAAGTGGTCTCCACGCTATTCACCTGGAGACGTTGGGATAGAGCTTTTGTTATGATGGTTCTCTCACTATCCCCATCAAAAACTCCTCGATGTATTGGCAGGTGTCATTATTTATGGCAAGGCTCGGAAATTCCGAAGACACAAGTGATAAAGCCTTCCTTTAAAGGTCGTCTTCCAAGTGATGCTCATACTGCCGTAGATTTGTCGTCGTTTTGTTTGCATAGCATGCATGCCCCACACTCATCTCTGGCTCACACATGCTCCTAGCATGTTGAGCATTCAATCTCGAGCAGGGGATCTGTCTTTACAGTCCCCTGCTTTATGTGTCTTGGTGGTGCAGCTGGATCACCTTTTGATGTTCAAATGTAGATATTTCGCATCTCAGCTGGACATGATTCGGCTTTGTGTTGCCTTTACGAGCGGAAGATGCTGTTATCCTTCATTGGTTGCCCAGGTGCGTTGCTGTGAAGAAGAGATTACGTGGGTTTTCTCCGGCTAAAATGCGTGGAATGACATGCCACAGGTTGTGTTTCGAGTTCTCGACCTCTGGCGTCCTAAAGTCACTCTTTTCTAAGTTTTCCAGCTTTATGGACAGGACATTGAGCAGACCATCCAGTCAGACCTGGACGGTACACAATTGATGTTACTGAAAGACTGTGTGCCGTGCAATCGCACGCCGTAAAATGTCACAAAGCATGAATGAGGAGATGAATTAGGCACACCCTGGGTCTCTTGTTCTCTGATAATAGCAAAAACTGCGTCGAAGAATTCGCGCTGGGTTTTTGAGTCATTTAACAGACTGCCAGGGCTCAACATGCGTAGTTTCGCAAAACAATCTTGCTCGAGGAACGTCTTCTCACCAAAGCGCTTCTGTAGCATGGTGATGGCGTCATTTTAACGGCTTTCTGTCATCGAAAGGTACACTATTACCAATGCAGCTACTCCTTCCAACGAAAATGTCGCAGGTAATGGAACGTTTCTGTGGCTGTTATGCCGATGTTACTGAACCAGAGAATGGAGGTATTTTCAGTTTAGGTAGTCTAACTTCAGTTCTGTCTATTGGTGCTTCGACTCTTTGAGCCACCCTTCCATCGGTTGTAGTTAACGGGCGTAGCATGCGAACTCCCTCTCTACCAATCTCTGTCAGAATTCGTATATCATTGTACTCATACTTTAGGATGGTGCTATACTCTGCCTCGAACTCTCGAACAGGAATGCGCTGATTGATTTCGACGTTTCCGTTATTAACCTGCCTGTTGTTGAGATCGGGAATGCTCTGCGAGAAGTTGAGACTGGGAACGATCTGCAGTCGGTTGTGAGGATCCCCGCTTCGCGTGCAATCGCGCTTCTTCCTCCAGCCCAGAACGTACAGTTAATCTATAGTTAATTATTCATTTCATAATTATTCTCATACCTATTTAAGAGAATCGAATAAAGTGAACTTGCCCCCATGAAAAAAAGCAAAAATTATGCAGCTAAACTAAAGCCGAGTATACCTGATCACTCATGTCAAATCCGTATAATTTGTAGTGTATTAAAATATGGCCTTTGTATTTAGGTATCGTTCATTTTCCGTTAGCGAGTCTTGCGCCCCCATGCATTGTTTGTTCCGGTTTAAAATGCCACGCCATTTTTCACAAGAAACGGATCCTCAACTAGCTCAAATGATATTTTTCCTGTTGTCGCAAACCCACCTCACAAATAGGTACGAGTTTGATATATACATGCTACCTGTGGATGACTGCGAATATTTGATTAACTGAGCAGTAGGTTCCCGCCGTATGAAGCATCTTGCCAACAGCACTTACTTTTTTTATGGCAGTGGTCAAAAATAACCTAGAATAAGTGCTAGAACCCCACTGTGTGTGAAGCTCCGCGATAGTTTGGCTATATTGTCATGCTTGCGCAGAGGACATGAGTAGTCGAGTTCAGCCTGGGCTTACCCGAGCATTATGCTGGAATGTTCTGGTAGGTATACGCATGTAGCAATAAATGACAAGTTTTACTGATGGCTAACTGTTGTGTTCGTAGCTATTGTGTCAGTATGCAACGTACCTCTTTCGCGGCTCAACAGTTAAATCAATACATAACCATCTCCTTTCCGACTTCTTTTCTCCTTATATAATCATCCCTACAACAAGACATCATTCATCAAAAGAAGAAATATAGAGATGATAAATATGTACTTACACGATCAATGGCACCAAATACGCATGCACATGTATACAGAGAGCATACCGGATGGTACTCTCTATCTCAAATGTATGCGCAGCTATTAGACATCCTGTTTTTCTTTCTCTCGCTTCACCATGCAGTGTAACATATATGAATACTGTAACCGCACCGATTCGCCCAGCTGTTCTTACTTCTGGAGAACAGTAGCGTAGCGCACACAAACTATGCCGGTGTCTTCTTTCACAATGGTACAAAATGGTCACACTTGCGCAAAATTTTGCGCTCTTGCCAACTCGAGACAGCATAAAGGAGCATCAATGGTGTATCATATTCTCCGACAATATACGTATGGCTTTGTTATCGAAAGCAAGGCCGACTACGTGGTATAAAGCACCGAGTCTAAAACAGTAGCAGACACTTTAGAGTAATAATGTAGTTTTTACCGTGAATGTTTACCTATATAACATGCACGAGCGCATTTAATTTCAAGTATTGACTCTGCTGCACTCGTGCGTAAGAGCAAAAGGCTTGTAGCAATATTTTAATTTTGTGAAAATAGTTCTTCTGTTTTTAGATATCAGAAGTCACATGAATAGTGGTACTTCCAGAGTGGTCTTTCCATAGTGGTGTTCCCCAGCCCAATATTTTTCAATAGAAGTACAAGGTCAACGTCGTTGGCCTAAAAATGGTCAGCTCAAGTAGTTTTCACTGGACCGCGTTTTATTACAAACGTACGTTCTGAAGGCTATATTTTAACACATGAGCTCATCGAACAAGGCCTTCTTTTACTCTACAGACGCTGTCGACCTCTGGCCCACACTGAGACCATGATTGTGCCTAAACTACCATTTGTATTGGAGAAGCCCCAATTGCCTCTCTACAAGGTGTGCATAAAAAGGTATCGATAAAACGTTTGGAACGCATAAATTTAAAACCTATATTGAAGAATTGTCCCAAGTGCACTCCTTCAACCTCGACATACTTTGGTAGCAGCTTTTCTACTGCTCAAACACCCCCGATAGGCCGATTTTCGGTGACCATCTAAGGACACAATTGCAAGCTTCTTTGGGGGCATATATACATTTCAAGCGTAGTAGGCTTTTCTTTGAAGTTTGATTCTTAATGCAAGAATAATATTTAACCTACACAAATAACACATTGCACGTACGAACCATAAAGTACTACTTGTAACAAAGTTTACAAGAGGTGGACACTGCTGATGATTACCGTGTCGTTAGGGTATATGCACTGCACGTGTGTAACAGGTCGTTTTCAACGTAGCAGCCTATTTTGCGCTTTGCACAGGATGAATGACTTCTTGTGGAATTCTGAACAGAGTTTCTTTTTTTTTTCCTTTCCATAGACAAATGTGAGACTTTGTAGGTTGATCTCCCTACCTTTCACTCAACCTTATTATCTCTTTCTCTCTCTCTGCACATTTGACTCATCAAAATTGTTCCGTATCAATGCGCCTTTGTGCTGCGATCGGCGCACACTCTTTACTTTGTTTGCGGATGCTGGGACGCTGTTGTACGGATCGCAATGTTCACAAAGGGTTTGTATTTCTTTAGTTTCGACCCTGCGCCAACAAACGACTTGCGTTTCTAATGGGAGAACGAACAAAAACAGGTGGTAGGAGAGAAGTGGAGAGAGTATCACGCAGCTGTTTGAGAGAGAAAAGGAGGAGAGTCGCGAATACGTAGTGTGAATGTGGACAGCCGACGCGTGACATATTCGCAAGCAAGGAATGTTCCACACCTAATACATTGTGGCCGCGGTGTCACAGGTGGTTTTAATTGGCTGTACTACCAGTTACGTCTATAGTGAATAAGAAAGACGTTGATACCATCGGCTCAACTATCATCAACACAAGAAAAAGGCACAAGATAGGTGATCGAGCAACGTCATCTGGGTCCGTCTGCGTTCCTTTTGAGCTACCACCCACTTCTACAGTTCCTTCAATAAACCCCCTTTACATTTGGTGTATTGTGCTGGGTAACTACATCACCTACACCCTGGAACTCCGATACCGCACCCTGCCGTCGACCACGCAAATTGACACTGCCCAACACACAGCAACTCTCGCGGCTGCTACTTGGCCCGGCCCGGTTCACCAGCGAGACTTCCCGATCTTTCTCGGCACCAAAGACCAGGACGTCAAGGAACAGCTGGCTGTCGTCCTACAAAAAAGTCAGTGGACCAAACAGGTAGGATGACGCTGCTAAGTTTAGCACCATCAACTTTTACTTGGCTAATGTGGCGAAGCTGTGCTACACAAACCACAAATCCGAGTTCGAAAACTGGGCCGCTTTCAAGCAGGCAATATCATCGGTTTTTGGTCGCCCTGCCGTGAGGAAGTTGCGTGCCGAACAACGCCTGCGTACACGGGCACAAGAACCTGGCGAAACGTTTACCACCTATATCGAAGACATACTCGATCTCTGCAGGCACGTCGATTCCGCATTGAGCGAAAGTGCCAAGATCCAACACATTATGAAAGGTGTCGATGACGAAGTATTTCGAATGCTCCTTGCGAAGTCTTATAGCACGGTGTCTGAAGTGGTAACTCTGTGCCAGAGCTACGACGAATTGAGATGGCAATGAGCTCGTACCAGTCGTCCATTTCAGCATAACCAACCACTCGCTGCACTCAACGTCGTGCCTGACCACTCCCGCCTTCTAGCACAAATGAAAGACTTTGTGCGTGAGGAGGTAGCACATCAGCTTTCCCTCCTGCTGTTTTGTCAGTGCCAAGAGCTGTCGCAGCACCAGCAAGAACGACCACCGCCCCCTTAGCTCCCGTGCTTCGATATGTGCTTCAGGACCAGATTGCCGAAGCTATGCCAGTGCCCTTTCAGCAGCAAGTTTACGCCGTGCCTCTTACTGTTGTTGCTGGAGTAAAAAGGCAGCAGCGACACCAGCCTTCGAGCCGTTCAGAAGACTGCCGCATGTCACCGCTCCTACTGAGTCTTCCGTTGCATGGGCTCCTCCCCTCGCTACCACACCCTCGACATCAGCCGTATGCCGCGTGAGCGGCACCCCTCGCTGAAAATGCCTGGCGAACGCGCGATAACTGGGCGATCTGTTTTGCAGGCGGCGGCCCTAGCCATATCTTCCGATACTGCCATCGTCGCGCGCCCGGCTACCGAGACGCGCCATCGCGGAGCAACTACATGCACCGACCCCCTTGGTTATGAAATTTTGGTTCATTGGTCAAGCACGTCTTCCCGTGACTATCCGGCAACTTTGTCTCGCCGCTCACCTTCACCGAATCGTCTCTTCTTTTCTCCCATGCGTCCATCACCAGTTCCTCAATATGAGGGAAACTAGCCATCGCAGTTCAGGAAGTAAGAAGTGCGCTATCGAAACAATCAAGTCCTCGCACTTCACTGTCAAATATTGTTGAAGTTTTTGTAGACGGCGCCCATGCATACGCTCTTGTAGATATCGGTGCCGCGGTTTCTGTTAAAGACGCCAAACATTGCCACAAGCTCCGAAAGGTGACCACGCCGCTTGATATCATGTTCTTTTTTTACGTGCAGCAAATGAAGAACCTGTTCGACCTATAGCCAGCTGCCTGCACTGCTCGACTCACAATTGCGGAGGGCCACTACATTGTTCAGTTTATCCTCCTTTCCTCCTGTTCTAATAATAACATACTTGGCTGTGATTTCTTATCGCATAATCAGGCCGTTAAAGAATGTCCCCGTTCCAAACTTTAACTGCTTCCTTTGTTCAACCAGCCCTACGACCACACGAATCAAGCCGCACACTAGCTAATTCTCAAAGAAGACACCAATCTTCCACCGACCACAGCTGTTTTGCTCCCTGTGGTCTCCGATGGCATGGATGATGAAGTAGCATTTTTTGAGCCATCAAGCCTCTTTCTAAACCGCGAACGACTTCTGCTCACTTATTTGGCCCTCTCGATTTCTAATAAAGCCAGTGCTTTCTGCCCATCAAACTGTTCGAAGGCGAATCTCTTGGATGCGTATAGCCCATTGATAACGGACAAGTTTTTACCATGCCGCAAGACTCATCTCAAAGTGACTTCGCCGCCATCAGTGATCTTAACCACTCTGATCTACAGGCTTCGAGAGTGTTCGATTTGGCGATCGCAGAATGACTGTCTCCATCTGCACGATCTGAACTCCACAGACTGCTGTACCAGTACCGCGAATTCTTCGATGTTATTCAACCTTCACTTGGCCACACTTCTACCACTCTACATTACATCGATATCGGCTCCCATGCGCCACTACGGCAACGACCATGTGTTAAGAAAAAAATGAATTGTCACAGACGTCAATAACACTGAACAGAACGTTTCCTTCTTAGACATACTCTAACGAGGATGACAAAACAGACTTCACATACATGAACATGGATATGAGATGATGTTGAAAGAACATATACATTCGATGGTTCACACAAACACAACCACAAAAAATATTTCAAAGTAAAGAAGAGACACAAATAAAACATGAATATTGCGAGCGCTGACTATGTACTTCATCTTTCATATGTATGAAAAAAAAACATTGTAGGGATCATCATCGTATGTCACTTGGGCTGGGTCTCTTTGGCTCGTGCATCTGCGTTGAAAATACAACGTGATTGCTGCCGTACCAGACGTGGTCTCATAAGTGGTGGAGCATGCTTTGGTTCCCACGACCTCCTGCTCTACCCGTCACCCCTGGAGCTCCGGTCTGGTCGACGGTTGTGCCCTCAAGCAACAGCATTGGCAGAACCCAACGCTTCCGCTGCTGCAACTGCTCCATCTCAGCCACTCAGGCTTCACTTCATCGTGAGTACCTCTCACCGAGACCCTCCGGTATTTTCCGGTCTTCACGACGAAAACGTCTAATAGTGGCTGGACAGTTATGATCGAACCAGTGTGTGTAATTATTGGAACGAGGCGTACAAACTGCACTACGTTTCTTTTTACCTCGATGGCGTCGCTAAAACCTGGTATTACAACCATGAGAGTGACTTCTCCGATTGGTCGGCCTTCGCGGGGCATCTCCGTCAGGTATTGGGCATGTCTGCAGGATGCTCTGCGGTAGCGAAACAGAAGCTCGCAACCCGCATCCAGAGGGATGACGAATCATATACGTCCTACATTGAAGATGTTCTGGCTCTCTGTCGCCGAGCACAAAATGACAGGGCGGAGGCGGATCGCATCCGACACCTACTGAAAAGTATCAACTATGTGGCCTTCAATGCTCTCGTTATCCAGAAGCCAACTACCATCCGGGATGTCAACATCACATGCCAACGCCTGTACGCGCTTCATTCTATGCGCCTTCCATACGCCTCCAGCGACGCTCGCTTTACCGGAGAGCATAAATTGCGGGCCCTTATACACACAATTGACAGAGAGGAACTCCACGGCCTCATTCCAGGCAACCAACCATTGCGTCTGTCCACCCATCTCCTCCCAACCTGCGTGAGATAATCAAGGACGAACTGGCATCAATGACAAGCGCTGCACATGCCCCGTCTTTGGTGCGCTTTCCGGCGCCGTCGTACGCAGAAGTTGCACCACGGGCCCCTGCACCAGTTCTAACCGTGCCTCCTGAATGCGATCATTTAGCTGCAATGGCAACGCAAGTGCCAAGTTCACCCCATTCTTCTACATGGCGTCCTCCACGCCCATCTGCTTCTACTGTGGCATAAGGGGTCATATATCCCGTTTCTGCAGCCGCAGTCAGCAGGATGAACGACGTGGTTATCCAGCTTACGAAAGAGACTTTGCCCCGCGACTTGATGAATACGATCCCGCACTGTATCCGTCCACATCCCGTCGGTCGCCATTCCCTCCACGGTCTCAAGCTGTACCTCATCTTTCTCGTTCATCTCACCGGCGTTCTCCATCACCGTTTCGGCGTACGTCATCACTTCTGCGTCCCGCGCCGATTTCTCTGGACTCGGAAAACTAGAAGGTGCAGTTTTAGGAAGGGAAACTGCGTATTGTCGAAACGTTACAGCTCCTCCGCTTCGCCCAGCTAAATTACTGCCTGTTTGTGTGGAAGGCATTTTTGCTGACGCCCTCATAGACACTGGAGCCGCCATTTTGGTAATTGATCGTGAATTGTGATTTCGCTTGCGTAAAGTGCAAACTCCTTATGCCGGTTCTATGTTATGCGGCGCTAATGACAGCCCGATTCGCCCGACCAGATTGTGTACTGCTCGTATTCTCGTCGATGGAATGCGTCATCACATAGAATTTGCTGTGCTGTCTTCGTGCGCTCATCAGATAATCTTAGCCTGGGATTTCTTGTCATCTGCGTCTGCTGTAATTTCGTGTGGTCGGCCCCTCATTCGTAATACGGACACTGAGCTTTCTTCTGCTGCCGACCTATCGTCGCCCAACCTCGTCACAGCTGCGGGTTTCCTCCTGCCTCCTGCACAAAAGCGTGTCCTTACGATCAAGTCGCGAGACATTCTAGATGGTGACGCTGTGGTTGTTCCTCGCCAGGGCTACATTTTTCGAGGGATCGGCATCGCATCTTGTTTAGTGTGGTGCTCACGTGGTCATGCAAGCATCATCACCTACAACACGACTCCAGAACCACTACTTTTTCGCCGACTTCCCCAAACCAACGAATATAAAGCATTTACGGAGCTTTGTGGGGTAATGCTCCTACTTTCCCCGGTTCGTGCGCAACTTCGCCTCTATTAAAGTGCCATTCAACTAAATTTAGGCAGCGCTGCTGATATTTAGTCATGGTCTTCTGAATTTAACTAAGCCTTCTGTACACTAGGTCGTCTCCTGATTTCACCACCGATACTGCGTCACTACGATCCTACGGCGGCAACTGAGGTCCACACCGACGCCAGTGGTGATGGCCTCGGTGCAGTTAACACGCAACACGAGCCTGGATTCACCGAGTACGTCGTCGCCTACGCCAGCAGAACTCTCACCAAGGCTGAATCGAACTACAGCGTCACCAAGACGGAATGCTTGGCGATCGTTTGAGCACTTGTCGCAATCTGCCCATACCTTTATGGCCGTGCTTTTGATGTAGTAACGGACCACAACGCATTATGCTGGTTGTCTTCGCTCAAGAATTCATCGGGTCGTCTTGCCCGTCAGGCTCTTCGGCTTTAATAATATGACATCCGCGTTGTATATTGTTCCGGCCACAAGCATACCGATGCTGGTGCACTGTCGCGATCTCCCTTATCCCCGGACATTGCATCTGTTTTCTTGGACAACACGTTGTCAGCTCTTGGCGAGGACACCTTCTCTTCTGCACAACGCGATGACCCATGGATCGCTTCGCTTCATTACGCGTTATCTGAGGCACCGACTTTTCCAACCACTCGAACCCTGTGCCGCTCCGCTCTGCAGTTCAATATTCGGGATAGTCTTTCGTACCGGCGCAATTATTCAGCAGATGGTAGGAAATGGCTACTAGTCATTCCCCGAACGCTGCGCTCTACTATCTGCGCGTTGTTTCATTCCGACGCGCAATGATTTCATGCCGGTGTTTTCAAGACATACGAGCGCCTACAAAAAAGGTATTACTGGCGTGGAATGTTGACCTTCGTACGCCAGTTCAATCGCAGCTGCCACGAATGTCAGTAGCAGAAAAACCCGCCACATCCTGTAACAGGTTCATTGCAGCCACTTCCATACGCAGACCGCCCATTCAACCGTGTAAAAATTGACCTCTGCGGACCACAACCATTCACAACAGCAGGCAACCGATGGGCTATCGCGGCTGTGGATCATCTTACACAGTACGCTGAAACTGCTCTCCCCACAGCTGCAGCACAAGACGTCACAACTCCTTAGTGATCGTGGGCGTGTTTTCCTCTCCGATGTAATTCAAGCACATCTTCAACAGTGCCATATTGTACACCCGAAGAGCACAGCCTACCACCCACAGACGAATGGTTTGACTGAGCGGTTTAATCGTACTCCGATGGACATGCTCGCAACGCATGCCACTTCTGATCAAACAAACTGGGACCTAGTTTTTCCATTTGTGGCATATGCGTATGGCATCACTACGCAAGTCACTACAGGGTTTCCCCCATTTTTTCTCGTACGGTCGCCAACCATCGCACATCATCAACACTTTCCCGTCATACTTGCCAGATCTCTCCGTATGCACGCCTGTCGCGGAAGTCGCTCGTTACGCAAAAGAGCGCCGCAAGCTGGCCAAGTGGCTTACCACAGCCGACCAAAAGCGCCAAAAGGAGACCCATGATAACGACCATCGTTCTGCACCAACGTTCCTTCCTGGAGCACTTGTATGGCTGCATGTACCGCCCTGCGCCCCTGGTGTATCACCCAAGTTACTCTCTAATTATCATAGTCCCTACCGCGTGGTCAAGCGTAACTCTCCCGTGAACTACGCCATTGAACCCCTCACGCCACCGAGCAACCGTCGTCGGCGCGGACGTGATATCGTTCACGTAAACCGCCTCAAGCCCTACTTCGACCCGCTTGTCCCCACGTGTTTGATTGCGAGGATGGCTTTATCTTTTTCGCCGGGGGTAATTGTAGTGAAGAAGAAAGACGTTGATACTATGAAGAAAAGGCACCAGATCGGCGATCGAGCACCGTCATCTGGGTCCGCCTGCGTTCCTTTTGAGCTACCACCCGCTTGCTGAGTTCCTTCAATAAACCCCCTTTACACGTCATTCAAAAGCGTGCGTGCCATTGGCTGCGTTATGAGTTCGCTCGCGATGTCAAACGCTTGCAACAGCGCGGAGCTGAAGCGTCTATTGGATGATTGCGGAAGCCCGTTTGCCGTGGTGAACGCCTACTTTCGGCAGGAGTTTTTCCAGCGACACTCTAGTTTCGGCTGAGACGTCTGTAACCACTTGTAGTTAGAGGACGAGCGCTGTAACTACCGCATTGCATTGCGACACACAATAAACCACTCAATACAATATTTCATGAAACAGATTTAGCGAGGCAAAGTCTGCGGCATGTGAAATAAGTGTGGTAAACCCAAGCCAAACGTGTCCTTGACCTCATTAAGAAGGACGAACATGTAAACAATAACTATGAAAGGCTTCAGTGCAGCGTCGGGTTGAACTCCCTACTAGACCCCGTGGAGTAACGCTGCATTTTCGCTGGTTAACCATGTGTAATGACTGCGTGGCCAGTGATAATTTTTCTATAAATAAACAAATAATACAAGTAGCATTTTATTACGTCTCTTGACGCACAAAACGTTCTTTCTCTGTTGCAGCCATAGTTTGACTACTGGGGATCAATTGTAGTCGTATATGCTTCTCGTAATCAGGATCATCTTCGAAATGTTGCGTATACATTGAGCTTAATTTCTTGATTAGTAAGGTATTGATGTTGATATATTTCTCGTTTTGGAAGCTGTCGTATACACCGAGCTTTCACTCTATACCATAAATTTTTATCTGTTTTAGTGTCCCTTTAGCGTGCATTCACATCGAACAGCAGATGGGCCCGATTTGGCTCCACCTAAACTGGACTCTTACGGCCGAAATCAAGCCTGTGTCTGGTGGATGAGCAGCGGAGCACCATAACGCCTAATCCCCAGCCGCATAAGGCCAAGGTGGTAATGGGTTTCTGGTTTAATGATCGGTGCAGCTTTGGCGGCAGAGGTGCGACTTATTGCCGCGTGTCTTGGCCGCGAAATCCTTGTGACTGCCAAGAACTGTCTGATGATTCATCGGGTACTGCATGGTGGTGGGCAGCCAGGAGAAGGACAGCGATGAAGTATTGAGAGGCCGCAGTTGAACAAGGTTTCAGTAGGCCTAGATATGCGCATGACTTGGCTCAGACTTCCGAAGCAGTGGTGCTAACTTTTATTTTTGGCAAAGTCACCAGGGTGCTTCTGAAAAGTCGCAAGTTTACCTAAAAGTTGCTACACAATGATACTTTTTTCCAAGTCCTAACATTTTTTTTTACTTGTGAAAGGATTATTTTTTATCTAAACAGTGTTTTTTAAATCAACTTTTCTTGTGACGAATGAAGTTGTACTGTACTGCTACCTCCTGATTAAGACACTGTGAACCGGTCAGCAGCTTTAGTCCACCTGTTCGCGGTGAACTGCCAGCCGTTCAACTAAGCCGGTTCAGTCACTTTGCCCATCTCTAACTGGAAGAAGAGTGCTCAGACAGGCCCCATTGTGTGCTAAATATCCCAGTGCTGCAAATAGCTTGATCCTGTATTCTTTGGACTCACTTATTCTAACTCGCTCCGACAATTCACTGTTCTCAGTTTTCTAATTTTCTATATCTGCTTTAGAACCTTCTATATCAAATTTTGAAAGTTCTCTCAAAAAGCCACTAAGGCTAGAAAACATATAATGGGTGCTAGCACGACTGAATAAGCGCTAAATATAATACATCACTGTTCCGAAGTCTCTCCTGGCCTAACCCATGAGAGTAACAGGACCAAGTGTGCTCTACCCACTCGTGAGAAAATTGTATGGACGCAGCCTTAGTAACCGGCATGACCCTTCTTTTGTGACATGTAAGCCTCAGTATGTCAGACGCTTCAACGTGCAACTTCATCCCTTCAATATTCTTCATTAAGGATGAGGCAAAATATTCAAAGCTATTGTATGAGAATAATAGTTTGTGTGGCTATATAACATAGAAATGCATTGCATACTGTCGGGCTGAAAGCGGCAAAAGTCCCTCTTCACGGATGTTAGTTATTTATTAGCGCTCACATGTTGTTGCATCAGGAGCATATTTCTTTTTTATACTTCGTTTCATGCCCTCTGTAAAAGCTGCATATCTTTAGGAATGCACTTTTGCATGCCACGTGCTCTTCGCTGGTACCAGCTGGCCTCCTCCAGAGTAGGCACCGTGAATTACCTGACAGCAAAAAAAAAGATAATAAAGTATGGTATAGAGTATGGTGTCGTACTTCATATATTTGTACAATACCATCAGTTGTAAGAGGTCCTATATAATAAGTGCAACATAGTGCAGGCATGAAAGTTATATCATGGACACTCTAATCGGAAGACATTTATGCCCACTATGCATACACATGCTTATCTCTTTCTTGCCATAGTGAAAAAATGTATATATCAGCATCTTTTCAGCTTGCACAAGGTAGGGTAAACTGAAAATAAGTGCGAGAGGCCTTCGTCTAGCAGTGGGCTAACAGAGGCTGAGAATGTTGATGATGAATATCATACTTGGTGCACATGAAGGACAGCCAATATATAATATTTCTTTGCACTGATTTCAAATCATTTACTGTACAAGGAAACCACTTCAATCAGAGCGAACATAATATTTTTTACTTGCTGAAGTGGTAAAAAATCAGGAACCGTAATGATGTCAGAGAATTCAGGGCATTCAGAGCTTGGAGTGGTCGCACTCAACGTACAGCTTTTAGTTGCAGAATAACTATGAATAGTCAAGATTTTTTGAATTTATAATGATACATAGAGACACTAGGGAAAGAAGAAAGATACGGCAATATCTGTTTCCCGTGTTGAGACATGGCTAAGCTTTTCATAATGATGGAAAGACCAATGCGAGAAAAAAAAACAGATACAGTAATACGGGACATGGACATTTCTTCTTTAGTTGCTTCAAAGGCCCCGTTTTTCAAATATTCCGAGGGTGAAACGACTGTGCGAGTCTCGTATCTTTGCGAGACCACGTCTTAAGGACCTTATGGAAAGATGCGCCAAATTTTCTACGTTTGACAGCGCTAAAAATGCGGCGCAATGTTGAAGGCTCTCTTGTCCAAATTGTATGGCTGTGGCTACCGTAAACTCTCGCCTCTATTTGCTTTGACAATAGGTTACCAGGGAAGGAAAGGTTGAACGCTTGTGCAAAGATCTTCACATATTACCGACATTTTCTAGTCGCTAATAGTTACTAAGCCTAAATAGTTGCAACGAGAACGAAGGTACAAGTTCGACACTGAGCCATATGAATAGGCCAGTCTTTGATGAAAACAAAGCTGTACGTTCAGAGGTCAATCTTGTCTTTCTAGCTTTGGTGTAGCCAATCAGCGTTTGCTAACTTAATTTATTACGTCTAGTGAAATGTGCTTGGAAAGAGGCTTTAATTAAAGAGAATCTTAGGTGTGTGCGGCGATCACGTTTGGAAAATGCTGTTGACTGATTTGAAAGATGGTTTCGCTAAGGGCAGCCTACGCCCTGATGCGTTGTGTATTTATTTGTAAAAAAGAGCTTCTCCAGTATCTTTTCACACACAAAAAAATAAATACTTCACTAGTTTATTTACCGACGTATCAACAAAGCGTGAAAAAATTAATCACCTGACGCTTGTGAAAGCCAACATTGAAAGCGTTGGTTGCATCAACAAGTAAGTGCCGATTACCTGCGAGTTCGTGTAATAATCATTTGAAATGTATTCGTAAATACCTCGATGAGGCAGTATTCTATGCACGCTAATCGTCATGCACTTTCGAAGTCTACTGAAGCCTTGTGCTGTCTGCGCGTTGAACCAAGTTTCGCGTCCCATTTAGAACGCTTCCAAAACCACCTTAGCGTAACCTATGATACCACACCCACGCTAGTCCATAATGGCATTTTTTTAGGAGCAGAACACTTGAGGAGCGCGGCTTATCACCCATCGATGCATCTCACTTGGCATGACCACGTTGGCAGTAAAGCGCAAACTACAGACCGCTACAAACCTAGTAATGTTAAGACCCACGTTAAAATTGACGAATAAGGTGTAAAAAGTACGTTTATTAAAAATTGTTGAGGAGTAACTGTGTTATTTACTTTACAATTGCTGAAACATTTACCAAACATAGGAATGACTCCCGTGGGGCACGAAAGAGGGCGCCACCGCCTCGTTGAGTAAGCGATTGACCCTCTGCGCCGATGGGCGCTCCATTGGCGTGGTGCTGAATCACAACGTGACTGCACTTGATGGGTTAAAAGAAGACCTGACAAATTCTGATCATGCGCAGCCGAAAACAATTGATATTTTGCACATCGAGTATTTGGATGTGCCTAGCAAGCTTTTACTCGTGCCAAGGAAACTCTATTGGCTTTGCACAAACATTGGCGTCATTGACATTTTGGTTTACGGAGCAGTGGAACTCAACGAATAAGTATCGCTGACTGCCCATCTGATTCGCGTCCTCGGGTTTCACAGTAATGGAGCTGTCGTGTATTTTTTTTTCGCTTCATCCGTAAAGCACAGGACACTTGACACATACAACATTGTAGGAGCATGGGCGAGTATACAGTTTTTTTTTTTTTTGAATGGCGATCAGTTTGGGGGGTGGGGCGGTGGTAACCTTAGGTGTTGCCTTCTTGGGCTATGCAGTTAAAAAACAAGTGAAACGTTCGGGTCATTCGGGCCGCTCATTTATTTTCTTTGCATTAATGTCACACGAAATGCTTCGATATACGTATAGTGGAGTGGTGTGTGCGCAAAGCATCACTATAAAATGTACCTTGCTAAGCTTGTTAAGCAAAAACAAACTACACAAAGCACTTTCCAGCATAACGACTTTGTTGGATGTTACTCGGTGAGCTAACCCGTTGGACATGCAGATGGTATTGCTATTTAACACACAGTAATGACGTCAGCAACAGTGCAGGAATGCCCGAGCAGAGCCGCTTTCATGCAGCTGCGAAGCTCGTATGTGAAGCCGCTTGCTGTGGCTCAGAGCACACGCAAGCAAAAAGTTAATCTTTTCGCTAAGCACGAAACTGTGTTATTTGTGAAGAGTGCAGATAATGAGCGCCGCATAAAGTAAAACCAGCTGGCGTACACCCGAGATTCTTCAAAAGAAGTACAGCTGAATGACCGGCCTTTAGCCTTCAGCGTGGCGGAAATGCGCCCGGCGGGAGAGGATCTCTAAGGCTAAGCGATACTAAACATGTAGGGGGGTAGGAATGTAAAGCTGGAATATGGGATGGCAAAAAAGGAGGTTGTGCTGTGTCCCTTGTCTAAGCTTTGTTGAGGGCTCGAAAGTTTTGGGTCACATTGTCAAACCACAACAAGCTATTACCAAGGCATTTGGTCTAATGTTTTATAATGCTTCATTCACACGCCAAGTTTTACTCAAAGAGTTGCTCAACAAGGCATAGACTTGTTGTCCTGAAATTGTTGTTCTAGTTTTTCTCTGTGTACCCTTCATACCCCTTCATAGTGCATGAAGTTACTGACAATTTTAATTTCTACCATTGTTGCAGTCACACAAAAAAATGCAAAATTTTGATTGCGACACACAATTAATGTAGTAAAATTTCAGGAGAGTAACCATAAGAATTCCTGTCACTTATGGATGTATACTTGGGAGATATAGTTTCAAAGATCTGTCAAAGGTTACACGGCGTTAGTCAATTCTGTACGCGGCGGATAAAAGGGAAAACATCGCTTTGCGCAAAATAGTATATACAATGTGTTTCACACTTAAAAGAAACCTCGGAGTGCTTATAGTAGATGATGCGGCCACTCTGCAGTCCCGTGCCGCTGCAGCAGACAATGCGGTTCAGTCCTATTCCCCTTGAGTGCCTGGGCATGCAGGAGGTGCTGATTGCGCGCGAGTGCAGCGCTGTCCCCACCACGGTGTCATGCATTGTGGTATTTCCGTGCAGGGTGACAGAGACTGTACATATATTCCTCAAAGAAAGGAAACAATGCTACCTGTTGATGTCGCGGCTGTGGCGTTTCCTTTTGGCTGCTTGTTTACTGCAAAAATACCATACAGTAATAATGCTAGCCACTTTGACAACTGATATATGCAAAACAGTCAATCTGAGCGTTGTCATTACAACACCGAGTGGTCGATAACTCACTTTGAAGTATAATCATATTACGTAGTCTGCTAAGGTTGATCGTAGTGGTATCGGCTAGCTGGAAAGAGTTTGCTTTTTTTTCAGTTGATGCTGTCAATCTCAGCTCATTTTCATTCTGCCTTTTTTGGTTAGGTCACAACAAGGTAACAATCTGAATATTTATTTTTTATTTCACACCTTGGTCTTCCCCTAACCAAGTGTTTTTCTGCTTTTTGTAAGATATAACACGTCTTAATGTTACCACGAGAGTAACAAAATGCGAATTGTGCCTTATAGAAAAACATGAAATGTTAAGAAATCCATTGTCGTCTGCGTATACACATGTGCAAATATAAGACATAAATGACGGAACATTTCCTTTAGCGAGAATTAACAGGTCATTTGCGTCTTATCGAGAGTTCGAGAAAAAATGCACATTGAGTGTTCGCGAGCCAAAAACACGTAGATACACATCCATGTGGTGTGTGGTAGAAGTCCACAAACTGATAGACAGAATGTGATAATGGTGAAGAAACGGGTTTACTCCGTGTATATAAAGATCAGGCAAAGTTGTAAAGTTGCAGTGACCGCTCAACAGAGGGGCAGTAGAAGCGAACGACTTTGTTTTGAATAGGTTACATTTTATTACTGTATATACGCGAGACCTTCACGTGTATAGCAGCATAATTTGGAATATGCCGTAAGACAGGTTCATAGACCAACAGTTGAGTTGTTGTTTTTTGTTGATGCAACTGTGTGCTGTGGTCACGGAAACATCTTTTGGTAAAAAATAATCTGTCCTCTTTGCTGGCCTCGATCAGCGTAACGACAACAGCGAGCCTCATTATTTGGACACACATGTACCGGCCTGAAAGCGCTTTCATTGGGTTGTGCATAAGTAGTAGATATTGCATTACATTATGCTCCCAATGTTGAGTTATTGATTATATATCTCTTAATTGACAGTGCCACAATCTGTATATCTTAGCGTGTACAAAATCAATGCACTCAGATAGTATGTGAAAACGCCAAAATACAAGCTAAAAATGGGTCCTGTGAACAATGGTGGGTAAGCATCTTTTTTATGCGTACTTTGCCTATTATTCTATTGTAATTATCGTACAATTCTCAAAGACGACATAGTGACATTACTGCCATTCCTTGTTCTTAGCATATATAGGAGTATATAGCTTTTGTCAGTCGTCACATACCTGGTCGCTTCTCACGCGCAACTGCGCTCAATACACAATATTACTATGAGCTTGGGAGTAAGCTACAGTGTAACGAGCTGGTCTTACTTCTCGCGTGTCAGGGAGCAATTACACGAGTGTTGCCCCTTTCACGTACAGGCTTTAAAATGCTCAGATTCATGCAAAGTACCCAATTGAACCTACACTATAGCATCAATTTATAGGAGGGGTTAGAAAGTCGTTAGTTCATTTGGGGCAATTTCAACAATCTATATCCGGACATAGTAACAACTATCCATAACCAGTTTTGGAGAGCCAACTATAGGCAGAATATTTCTGAAGCTTTGTTTGAAGCTTCCGCATCATCGGCGTTTGATTGCATTAACATTCTCACAGAAGCTTGGTTTCTTGTTTCTCTTGACTTTCAGGAACCCCCGAAAAATGATACCACATGAGTATTCACGTTGTTGGTGGTCTTTTTTTTTTTTACAAAGTCATCACTGCCATCTTATTTTAAAACGCAAGGCTTACCTTCTAAAGTTGTCGCTGCAACAAAGCAATTATCTTGAGCGAAATAGATATCATAGCGACCGGACACTGCATGGTCAATGTTAGCATAATCTGGAAAACGTTGTAGGAATGCGATATGTGTTTTAAAGGTCAACAATAATGTGTATCGCGTCGGAGCAAAGTAGTTTTTCCCACAGCACCTGTAGGCTGGTGCTAAACAGGGCATATTCAATGTAAAAAATATCTCTATTCAAATTGGTCCTATATATTCTAAGTTTCTGTTGCCTTATTGGTGGCACAAACAGGTGGCACAAACAGTTCACACAGATCATGAGCTCGCATTTATGGTTGCAACGCGGGGAGCCACCAAATGAGGGTGTACGATAAGACTATATATTAAAGTCATATATTAACCTACATAACGTCGCTTACAGCGTACATTTCTGTAGTTGCACTGCAGTCATTGGAATAATGTAGAGTGGCCTACCTATATTTTTATTGAAGTTTATTTATTTAGTTTGCTAATTATTGAATTTTTTATTTACTTCAGACTGTCGACTTCATGCTTGGAGTAACGTATTACATATTATTCACTCACACAACAAAGCAACATTCAATACAAATGAGAAATAACCGATTATTAACGAGCATAAACAAAAATAAGCCAGAGTGACTATACGGATGAACATAGAAAAACAAATGCTCGCACTAGAAGCTCGCGCATTCCAATATAAAGAAGACTGTGTAATGCATCCTCAAAATTTACTGACGTTTTTCATTTAACAACCGCATTAGATACGCTACACTTTATTTACATTTTGTCTTCGTAAAATGAGTTGGGGAAAGCATTCCTGCCATTGAAGTCTGCTTGAGCTGCTTTATTATTGTTAAGTCGATTGTATCACTTGCAAGTGGTCAAAAGTAGACATTTTTTGCTTATTTTTGTTTGCCTACTAATTATCCACAAAATAAAATTGAGGCGACGTTTGTAACTTGATATTGTCAAGACTCAAGTTCACAAGACTTGAACAAAGCCGTGCCAGGGTGTGTGTGTTGGTATTTACCGCCTACAAAAAGGACTGCAAGTATCTGTATTCTCTCTATTTTTGTCCTCAGGACGTTCTGGGGAGGCTAACAGACCTTGCTAGTTGCAATACACTCCATCGTCGACCGGCTTTTGTTTGTGGCAAGGAAAAAAATTTAATATTGTCCGTCGCCTTAGCAACCAAATAAAAAAATATTTTTGCTAAGATAAGTTAGGTAGAATGACGTGTGATATTTAATATATGCCTTCCTTTCATTAGGTTTTTATTGGAGCGCCTTCTTTAGGAGCCAGTTTATGTCACAACATTCATAACGTTTTTCTTTATTTCGAAAAACTATGTAGTGTATCATAGGACGGCCAAGAAAATAAAGCTTATCTGTTTAATGGACTTTGCAGACAAAGTCAAATTGAGTCTATAATACAATTATTACCTTAGAAAGGTCACCCATGATACAGACAGTACATGTGCGCTGGTCACTTTATATCTGTATCAAAACTTCTGAACACTAAGACAGATATACGGAACTTTGTTGTTGCAGTTATCCTACAGAGACGCCTCGCCCCTGCACGTATTGAGAAACTCGGTCACATCATGGAATACAGCATGCAGCAATAAATGATCGCTGCATAGTGACAGTGTGATAATGCACTAGAGAATCCTGACACGCTTTCAGAGTATACTACTGCGCTTTATCGCCAATTTGATAGTGACGAGATGCCTTTAGGCATCTTTTTGGTGTTTACCGTGATTATACACCGCTACTACTATCTGCAGAAAAAAGCTTGGATTTTTTTCCACCATCCTGTTTTCATGAAAAATGAAGCGATGCCAGAAAACTAGTAGTATACTTTAACAGGGAATATGATTTTATAACATTCATGAAGTACTTGAGAATGCGTCATTACCTAAAACTTGCATGTTGTAACCTCAAGTCACATCTACCTCCAGAAATATCTTTATTGTATTCTCGGCCACCGGCTATCCTGAGAGTAAACGTAATCAATTTGGAATAACTACTTATTGTGCAACAAAACCAAGGTTGATAATTTTTATTTAATTTAAATAAAAATTTTGAATAATTTGAAATAGAAATAGTAGGTTTTTTACGGCCAGGGAAGGTTGATCTTTGGATATATATTATAATACCATATTAAGTATGGACATTCGCGCTGTTAGCTCGAAGCGGGAATAAATCTGCTCTTTCATGTGTAAGTCTGCGCTATGGGGAAGTAAATATTGGATTTGTTTCAATATGTGTAGCTTTGAAAATCCTAGCTAACATAAGGTCTGTTAAAATTTAGTACTTATGTAAATCTTCAATTTACAAATCATAGTGAGCTTACCATTTTTCTTTATTATACTTGTGTCCAAAGTATCTGTAAACACCGTAAATGGTAATAATAAAAAAATCGTAACACACTATTAGCACGAGCCCTTTAAATATTTGCGGCTATCAAGGAGGAATACTTGCCTTTATACGCTTTCACAACAAGAAGTGGTGGTTTTCGTGATTTTACTTTAAGTAAGGCTTTCCTGAAATGAATATGCAAATGTAATTGTTACGGTCTCCTTACGAGCTGCGAGGTTAATCAATGATATTTCTCTCTAAGAGCACGACGTATAACAGAAGTAACACAAAATTGCCCTGTTAGCCTTCACAACTGTGGATAGTTATTTGTGAGGGAATGCGTTATGAGACGACACTAGATGAAAAGAGGGCTTTGAAAACACGTGAAAATGCCAAGCATCGTGTGCAAAAAGCAAGTTTAAGATCACCAGATGTGATTCTTACCATGCAGTGGCGTACCACCGCTTTCGCGAGGGGAGCAAGCCTACTTTATTCGTCCACCGATATATATATATATATATATATATATATATATATTATATATATATATATATATATATATATATATATATATATATATATATATATATATATATATATATATATATATATAGGTATGGGATATGGCACAACGGGAGCGTTGTCAACAAAGATAAATATATTTATTTCCCAACAGTTTCGGGAGGGAACCTCCCTTCATCAGGGGATGAGTTATACTGACATGAGCTTCCAAACTTCCTTGCTGTCGCGTCCCTCTCGCCTTGAAAGACGTTCGCCTACCACTTCATGACCGTTGAAGGGAAACGGACGAAGATTAAGGGTAAATAGCCGACCGACCCATTAACGAGAAACCTTTCCTTTACACACACCGCCCGCCGCCCGCCGAACGACCAATTACGGGGAAACCCCTTTCTTTAGGCACGCCGTCCCGGACCCTCCCGGCACCGCGGCGACAATCTTGGGTGGCCCGACACACGCCAAGAACTGAACAGCACGTGATATGAACCGTAGGTGGATGTAGACGGACAGTCGGCTTCGTTCTCAGTGTTGACAGTGGTTCTTCCGCTTTTTTACTTTCTTTCTTTTTTTCTTTTTTCGTCTTTTTTCTCCCCTTTTTTGTTTTTTTTCCTTTTTCTAGTTCCCTCTCACTCTCGCAAACGTCTTTCAAGGCGAGAGGGACGCGGCAGCAAGGAAGTTTGGAAGCTCATGTCAGTATAACTCATCCCCTGATGAAGGGAGGTCCCCTCCCGAAACTGTTGGGAAATAAATATATTTATCCTTGTTGACAACGCTCCCGTTGTGCCATATCCCATACCTTCACGAAGACTAACTGGCCCATTGAATTATTACTCCCACTATATATATATTTATATTTATTTATAAATAAATATATATATATATATATATATATATATATATATTATATATATATATATATATATATATATATATATATATATATATATAGGTATGGGATATGGCACAACGGGAGCGTTGTCAACAAAGATAAATATATTTATTTCCCAACAGTTTCGGGAGGGGACCTCCCTTCATCAGGGGATGAGTTATACTGACATGAGCTTCCAAACTTCCTTGCTGCCGCGTCCCTCTCGCCTTGAAAGACGTTCGCCTACCACTTCATGACCGTTGAAGGGAAACGGACGAAGATTAAGGGTAAATAGCCGACCGACCCATTAACGAGAAACCTTTCCTTTACACACACCGCCCGCCGCCCGCCGAACGACCAATTACGGGGAAACCCCTTTCTTTAGGCACGCCGTCCCGGACCCTCCCGGCACCGCGGCGACAATCTTGGGTGGCCCGACACACGCCAAGAACTGAACAGCACGTGATATGAACCGTAGGTGGATGTAGACGGACAGTCGGCTTCGTTCTCAGTGTTGACAGTGGTTCTTCCGCTTTTTTACTTTCTTTCTTTTTTTCTTTTTTCGTCTTTTTTCGCCACTTTTTTTGTTTTTTTCCTTTTTCCAGTTCCCTCTCACTCTCGCAAACGTCTTTCAAGGCTAGAGGGACGCGGCAGCAAGGAAGTTTGGAAGCTCATGTCAGTATAACTCATCCCCTGATGAAGGGAGGTCCCCTCCCGAAACTGTTGGGAAATAAATATATTTATCCTTGTTGACAACACTGCCGTTGTGCCATATCCCATACCTTCACGAAGACTAACTGGCCCATTGAATTATTACTCCCACTATATATATATTTATAAATATTTATAGATAAATAAATATATATATATATATATATATATATATATTGAGAGAGAGGGAGAAAGAGAGAGAACGTTATCGGTGCGCACGCACTTTGATATGATGACGTGCTCTCTGAGATACCATGAAGTTCAATCACACTTTACCACGCCGAGGCATGGCACCCTTAGCCCAATTTCTGCGTCTAGTATGCGACGCTCATTTTTCTATGAGGCCTCTTTTTCCTATTATGATTTGGCGGTCAACATGTACAGATACCATAACATTTTGTTTATTATGTTTTTTATGAATGCTAGTCATTGGGATGGAGATATACCAAGTGTCAACGACAATACATCCACGTTGAACGGGGCTGCCAAACATCGAAACATACATTCAGAAAACTCTGCTTTATCAGTGCAGAGTAAACATTTAGTTACCTCTGTAGAGGCGCGTTTTACTTTCGTGTTATATGCCGATTCCATAGACGGAGGGACCAACCATGATTTTTCAATGATTGTTTGCTGTTATATTTTTTATAGTAGGTGTTACACTTACTTGCATATATTCAGGTCTGTGTGTAATAAAATTTTAATTGAGTGCGAATAGTACGACCATTGTCTCTGAAGCTTGCTATACTACAATATTGCTACTGCTATATTACTGGTATTAACTTATTATCAACTTCTAAACCCTTTTCTTCAAAAACGTCTAACTTGTGGGGTTAAGGGCGTATTACATTGTTGACACTCATTGTATTTGTATTACCATTTTGTAAGAGGCGCCAAGGCACCTCCATAATTACGCATATAAAAAGAATGTAAACAAAATTTTCCTTAGAAAGAACAATATGTGGGCGATTAAAACGTTAATCCATCCCTCTTTACTTGCTTTCGAAATAGTGGTTAGCTGTACATGCACACAGCACCAGCTTGTTACACCAGGCCACACATGACGCGAAAATTATATATCGCGTAACGACTACTTATGCACGACCAGCTAAAAAACATGAGAATAAATTACTTTGAATTAGGCATACTGCCTGCATTTGGTTGTTTTCATTCAAAGGTTTCTATGTGCCACAAAATCGCCTGCTTGTTACATGACGTCACGAAGCCGGGGAGCGTCTCCTTCTAAATGTAGTTTAAGTATGTAGCTGCCAATCACATAAGCAGCAGCTACTTTTAGCAACTGGCAAGATGAATTTTGAGTATAATAAAGGATTTGCACTTGCAGCATAACGGTGTTTATTAGTTTGTGCACGCATACATCTCTGTCAGCTCATACTTGCCGAGAGAACGAAGAACAGAGAGAAATAAGCAGCGCTGCGCGTGTGTGCGTCTTTGCTGTCTGAGAAGAATTTCGAGCTGTAAAAGGCAATTCAAGTTGAGTGAAAACCAGCTAGCCCGACTCCTAACTAAGCCTCCGTCGTGCTAAAAACAACAGTTTTTCACCTTCTCCCTCATTTGATGGGTCAAGTTTTTAGACAAGCTTAAAAGCTGAGCTTCCTACTGAGCTCGAGTTCACTGCATTATTCTTCGCCACTTTGCGAGCTGCCTGTATAATTTAAAGTTACCATAAGCAAGGGTGATCATGTTTATCGGAAACTAAAGCGAAAACAAAGTTTGGCGTTTCAGTAGAGAAAAATTCAAGCATCAAAAATGATTCGTCACACTCATCAGCTTACAAAACTTCGACAGAGCAGCGGTGATGCTCTATCTTTTTCGAAAAAAATACTTTCTGGCAACAGCAAATCCTTTGACCGGTCTGTAAAAGTTTACTCTTTTCCACCCGGAACTGCAAGAACAAGTCAGCAAAGAATAAAAGCATGAACAAGAAATGTAATATCAGGGGGCTTCCGTTTGGTGCTTGCCTGCTCTGCAATAATACAGCACAAGACGTGAAAGCATTTATAAGCGACCTGCACTGCAAAGAGCGTAGAAGGAAAATAATTGAGTAATTACTGTTATGGCAAAAAACTTTGTCTTAATTGAAGGTTTTTCCAGCGTGTAGCTAAAGGTGACCACTGGTGAAAGTGGGAGAGCTAAGCTTCTTGCTGCCCCCCCCCTCCCCCGGCGGATGCCCCTATGGTACCGTGGTAGACCTATTACTTTCCGAATAAACTCTACGATTGCCTCGTGCTCACGTGTGTGCTGTAGAACTTCATTTAGGTACATAAAAATTTGTACAAAAAAGGTCACGTTTAGTTACAAAACATTGGAAGGTCAGAGTTGCTTTTAAATTTACCTTGTCATTCTCTTTCTTGTAAATTTTTATGATGTTTGATGTTGTAGCGGATTAGGCAAACATAATGCGTTACTAATAATTATTTTCACAAAAAATGTGTGAAAACGAGTTTTGGGATTTCTAAAATAAACTGTGTAATAAACTCTTAGCGGACTACATGGGCGTAATCCGCGCAGTATTGCGTGGGCCAAATACGATCATCGTCGGCTAAACACCTTTTGTATACCGGGCTTTCTGTCAACTTACATGAGTCCTGCAGGGCTTTTTTAAAGTTATCTTTCAGTCTCACCAAGATCAACGACCATTGAGCGTATGCATACGCTCAGTATGCACAGGTGTTGCCTAGCGCCACAGAGAGGCAGCAGAGTAGCATTCATGCGACGCTTGAAACTCGCATGAAAGTAGTTTTGAAGATGAATCTTTTCAACAGCGCTCGGCAATAGGAGTATGCAATGAATAACCTGCGGCAGTTAGCGCAGAAGCGTCACTTTCTGAGAACGCACCACCGAAGATTTAAATGCATTTTATAAAACTTACCGGTAAATTCGTTCTCTGTGTTTTAATACCTGAAAGTAAAACGTAAAGATATTCGCCTGAAAAACTATAGCTTTTTTCCGAAAGTTATCCATTACACTTGATAATAAAAAAGCGCAAATAACACAGTCGACGTTAGAAGGCCACAGCACGCGCAAAAGAAAACATATAATAGAGGCACGCACAAACCCTGTCGCAACAGCCCAGATGCCACATCGTAACAATAATGTTTGCTTGGCGAAAGGTTGGACCAAAAAAAAAAAACAAAGTTGGCGCCTTAGCTCTAAACATGAAAAAAAATCTGCAGAATGTAACATATCGTGAAATACCTAAAATGGCCCGGCTTTTGAGTTTCTCCTTACCATGCAGAGGTCCAAAATTTGATTTCGCATCACGGTAATGCAACTGAAGAAGGCTTGGCACTGCTAACTTCAGAATTGCCTTTAAATATGGCTTGCAATACATCGCACGCTACATCGTTTTTGTGTCTCATATAACTTCCTTGATCGAGTGCACACCAGCTAGGATTCTCGACTTTGCTACCAAGAAAAAAAATGGTGCAAAGAAATCGAGAAAATCAACTTGACGGTTGCTAAGCATGAAGTTTCTCCTACTATATGTCATTTATTCAAAGAATGCTTAAGTGATTGCTGATTCTAGCATAAAAGTGGTATGCGTGACCTATCAATACATCGCTGATGCCACTTACGTCACGGAAATGACGTCGGTAAAATGCGCGTTAACATGTGAGCAAGGAATAGGAGAAAAAGTTTCGGTGTTCTAGATGAAGTAGAATTCGAACTCGTAACACTCTCTCCGCAGCGTAAATGTACCGACTGTTATTCCTACTTAGGCACCGACACACTTGCACATGCACAAGGCCTTGCTAGCACGCGTCATGAAGCTTGCTCTTCCTCTTCTCACTGCACTTTAAGTTGCCATGGCTGGCGTCACCGTCTAGGAACCATGAAGTCAACTACTGCATCATTTCACTTACGAGAGTCAAACAGAGAGACTTCTAAGCGAAGTGGAGGCTATCACTGCAGCATGGCATATGCGATGATTCAATTTGGTGACCACGTAGTTACATGCGTTCTCCTTCGAATCATCTGAACGTCTCAGACCTGGTCGCCAATGTAGCGCAGCTCACAGATACTTTAGTAGGTTTTCTCGACCACCAATTTTTTTTAATTTTGATAATAACGACTAATATTTCCGCCGCTAAAAATGTCACAGAAAGGCAACAATGTAGGTGCACGAGCATCGAGAAAGTGTAGGCTTAGATGCATCGAGAGACATCTCTGCCTCTCGAGTTCCTGAAGCGATGTGTCGCAGTGTACGCACGAACTGTAGGTTATCCTATCACTGCGGAGGGCACGTCTTGTCGTTTGTCTTGTTGAATGGATAGTATTCGAATAACCTTGTTGCATATACGTGTTTTTATGATGCAGTTGACGCCATTTTTAAGTGTTTTTTGCAATACTCAGGTAAACCATGACTGCTTATGCTATGAATGTGTTGTATTAATGCTCATATACTTTTGATCTCGCTCTGTAGATATGAAACGAAGGATCACCATGGGTGCATCAGTGTTCAACTGTGCTTCACCCTCCAAACGTGAATAAAGATTGCGGAAAATTTCATAAATCAATGCACAATTAACATCGAGGTATTTTATTAATATGCACTTCACATAATTGTAACAATAAATTAAATGAATGAATGAATCCACTTTCATCCACTTTATTTACGCCAAGGGTGTGGTGGTGGATGCGGTGGTCAGGGGTCAGGGGCAGGGCACTATAGCATGTAAAAGTGGTCAACTATGTTCTCTTCAGATGTAATATTCAGGCACCACATTTACTGGACGTTCATGAACTATGCGCTCCTCCTCGTTTCTTGTGTTCGTTATCGAAAGTTTTTTGCGCTGAGAAGTTTATAATGAATTACCAACTAGCCCAATCACTTACTTTACTTTACAGACCATCATGTTGCAGTAAAAATATTTGAAAGATGCAGCATTATTTCTATCATAGTTTTGCAGCCAATCTCTGAATGGTCAGGTTTTTATCAATGAAATTCGAAGAATGACTAGGTTAACTATATGCACACTCAATAATTTCGTCTGTTGGCATGGCAAACTACAACAGGCGCTTTCGTAGTTGTAACTAGGTAGGACTTCTTTAAAAAGGCAGTAGCAAGCAAATGATGGGAGCTTGGGATAAAAAGTTTAACATGTATTGTAGTAGAGACAACGTTTTGACAAGCTCTTCCCTTCAGGGCTGCAGAAAAGCATTCAAGGCTGCAACAGTGTTAGCCTAGAAGGAGACAAATGTATTTGTCGAAGCGACGGCTGCAGCACAAGCCCTGTTTACAAGTTTTGTCGGCACGTAGCTTGGTGGTGATGATGATGATGGTAATTACTGGCACTAGGGCCATGAAATGGCCAAAAATCGCAAGTACATCAGACAAAATATATAGGCAATGAGTCTGGTTACGGGCTGTATAGGGGCCCTCAATTCATTGCGCTGAAGGTTAGTAAACATATATGTAATAAAATGACGACAGAGACACGATATGTGTGCTGTGGAAAAGATGGGCACATGAACCTTATGATAAACCTATAGGGATATGATATAGCACGAATGTCACTTCAACCTCTTTGTCTTCATAAACCATGAGACAGGAGCTTCGTAATGTGTCGACTGCACAGCAAAGGCCTTTTTTCAGAGGCAGCGCAAAAAGTTATCAAGGCAGATCTCGTGATAACAAGGAATATCTCTTAAAAACGCGAATGATGACTTCTGTTTGAGAAGTGGAACCCCGCCGACGAACAACGACGGATAAAGTGGTGTTTGCTCTCGGTAGCGGGATGTAAAGTGCTTTTTTTTTTTTCTAAAGCTGTGTAGTTTCTCCATTGGATTAAGATGTGGAAAATGGTTAGTGGTTCACCACATTTCACTGCTGGACAAATGGTGTGGATAAAAGGTGAATCACCGCCGGACAATAGGTATGAATGTATACTGTGTGGGTCCTATTCTTAGCCTCGAAGGTGTTGCGTCTGCATGACATGATAAATATTGGCGGGACTTGATAATGGTGGCCAGTTACCAAGGTGCGACTTGACGTCTAGTTCATTTTCGCGGAGACTATCCAGCGTACATTGAAATAAGCTTTGAGCAGTCGGAATTGTTCGACCTTCAAGCGCAGGGGTGGCTGCGGATGTATTAGCGGTGTTATTGTGGATGGATCGAAATAGCTGGTCCGGAATACCCTTACTTTTGTTTTTGCGCTGCCCTGGCAACCCAAACCATACTATCATATGTTTTTTGAAGGTGTAGAGTGCGCTAATGAGGAGTAAACCACACAAGGACAACATTTCTGTGTTTTAAGAGTAATGAGAGATCTTTTGATACGTAAAGAATCAGAGTAAATTAACTGCGTTTGTACTTTCAATTTTTAATGTGTTTGACAGCCACAAGTATCGCATGAGCTTCTGCTGTAAATATGTTTGTACTTGGATACAGAAAGCCGGCATTCGAAAAGGACAGACCGACCACTGCGTACGACAAAGAGGGGTGAGACTTTGAGGCATCTTTATGACTTCGAAGCATGCACCACATTCTATAGTCTACCTCTGCCATGGCGGGATATATGCAGCTGGGGACACCAGGTGCTGTTCAAGAATTTACACACCCGTTTCCTCAGCTAAGCTCCTCACACGAAGCTAGTAAGGCCGTCTAAACGAAGGGTGGTTCTTGAATAGGGCCGAGCAGGGCAGATGATTGATTATGGAGTGTGAGATGGGTTTTTGTGTGTGTTTTTTTCGGGTTATACACCAAGAAACTGTAAGATCTCTGCAGAGGTACCGACCACTCGTTCGATTCACCGTGAGAGTTTTTCATGGCCCTAGTGCGAATGACTCCTGTTTAAAGACGAATTTCTAAATGGTTCACTGGGTCAAGCATCTTGAGAGCGCTTGGAGTTGTAAACTGGAAGATTATTGCTCCATAATCAAGGCTCGTGTGTATGAGGCTTTCTGGCAGATTATTAAGGTGTTTGTTGTCACTTCTCCACCAAGTGCGCAAAATGACTTTCATTGTGTTCATTCTTTTTATACACTTACTTTATTACACTTATTGTTTGATATGCAGGTGAGTTTATAGTATAAAATGAAGCCTAGAAGTTTATGTCCTACCGATTCAGGTAACCGCTGGCCAAGCAAGTCAATTTCGCGATTTGGGTGGGAGCCTCTCTTTCAAGAAAAAAAGAAGACGTGTTATTTTGTAGACTAAGCCTGAACCCGTTTTCATCACCCCACGTGGAAAGCTTTTTCAAACAGAAGTGCCACGCACACATGGTAAAATTACGCGAGCTAATACCTATTTGGACATCACCCACATATGTTGAATAGAACATGTTATGTCAGATAAAGAGACTTAAGGAATTCATTTTTGTCATAAAAATAGTGCAACCCAGGACACCCTCCAGTGGTACTCCCACCCAATCTAACAGAAAAATGTTATTGGATTGATTACTTTTAACTGTGGTGAGCATCGTACCTCGCACACATAAATGTAAGGTTCTTGGCATTCAAAAACGCCATGTTACGTCATGCGCTTTTTGCATGTCCAGAAACACCGAGAGAAAAAACTGTTAGTGTAAAGATGCTTCGCGAGTTCAGCTTTAGTGCGTATATATGAGTGGTCGGTTGTAGATCGGCCTGCTTACGGGTGTAGTAATTTGTTGTTTTCGTTAAAATGTATTGATCTGAAATTTATAACTAGCTAGAAAACTTTACATAGGCGAATTTTTAACGCGATAGGCCTGTAACCAGGGACAGACGATGATGGATAATCTTTTACCTGTTTGAGAAAAGGTGTCACTATGGCATAATTCCAGAAAGTAGGGATGTACCGGAAAGTTTTATGCTACAATATAAGGAAGGTAGTGTTCTTTGGAGCATCGTGGGGTAAGTGTTTCAGCATGTCGTATACAATACTACTGGAACGTGCTGCAGAATCGCTGCAGCAGTTAAGTGCTGCCTGTAGCTCTGCCAATAAGAACAATTCCTCGTACCCTTTATTTTGTGGCAGATTTTCTTTCCATCCTTCTTTGCTTTATTCTCGTTCCTTTTAGCTTTATAATGTTTCGAAATAGTGTGTAGAGCTAGATAAATATTTGAAATATTCTCCCTGAATGTCAGCTTCGTTTTCCATGCATTCACCCTCGGTGTCCACATGAACGCCAAAATTCCTGGTTTCTCTACTACTTTAGTGCATACTTTGGCCTCATCTCTAGAAGAATTGCTACCCGATATGAACTACTGCGAGTTGTTCCTTCTAGCTAGCTGGCGCCTTCTTTGGCCAAGCCTTGTGGCGCTCGTCGTACCTCCAAAGAACATGACCTTTGCCTTACGCCCAGTTCGAACTCCTCCCAGTTGGATCTTTAAAGCTTCCACCGAGAAGCCGGAGTTGAAAATTCATTTTGGTTTTTGAAGAGTATTAGAAAATCGCTATGTCTAAGCTTTTTGACGACTCCCCAATAAAAATAAAAAAAATGATTGAAAAGATTGTGGTAACATCAATTTAAGAACAAGTTTCTTTTCAGACTAAAAAACGTAGGTATTTTACGTTGCGTAGACATGCGGCCAAACAGAAAAAAGGCTACCATGAGCACTGAAGCCGCCAGGGACAAGGTAAATCTCGGGCAGCACATCAATAAATGATTTGAATTCATATTTGTGTAGCTTGTAGTCGAGTGTATGTATATTGAGTAGTTTGTCAGGAGTGTCTGTGGAATCATATCTCGACTTGCTGCTGCTTCCAGTGCTGTTTGGAACGATAGCTGTTCACATGCACGTTTTTGTCGAATAGAATCGCAACACCTCAAGAATATTCCAGAGCACGCTGGCAGTCTTTTCAGAAAACCGCAAACTGATAGAGATAATTTAGGTGTTCAGAATTTAGCTCTGTCTTCTGCAGACCCAGGACCTTTGGACTAAATTTGTTTAGTTCTTGAAAACTGTCTAGTTTTTAGTAACAGTCTTCTAATTGTGCACTGCAATATTTTGTTCATTTTGAAGGTGTGCATGTGCCGCGTGGAGAAAAGCGATTAACTTTGAAAGCTCTTTGTAGATGTGAACTTAATCTTTCTTGAAGCGATCGAGAGAACTTAGCCGCTCCTTGGCGTAGTCTAAGCCGTCGAGCAGGAAGTGTCTATCGCGGCTGTCGTGTTGACAGGCAGTCACTCTACCTCATGGTGTTTTCAGAGAGTACGCTTTGTCACATTGCATGATACTTTCGGCCATACCGAGCAAGAGGTCAAGGTTTGTGTGCTCCAGGGCCGTGTTCAGGATGAGTGTGGCAGCCGTGGCTTCTGCCCCTGTGGGGAACAGGTGGCATTTGAATCGGCACATCATGCATGTTCCTAAGCAACGCAAAAATCCGTAGTTGTTCGCTTTCGGTACGAAAGAGCAGGTGTTTGCTTTCAGTAGGAAAGAAATTGTGGAAGCACTATTGCCTAAATGCATCATTGGTGCGCGTGTCACATTTGCGGTTAACGCCACCGTGGTGGTCTAGTCAATAAGGTACTCAGCCGCTGACACGGAGGCCTTATGATTGAGTCTTGGCATCGGCGGCTGCGTTTTTGATGTAAGAGAAAATGCTCTAGGCTCATGCGCTCAGATTTGGGTGGGTGTTGAAGAACCCCTGGTGGACGAAATTTCTGGGGCCCTCAACAAGTGCGTCTCTCATAATCATATGGTGGTTTTCGGGCGTTGAACCACACATATAAATTAATTACATTGACGACTCGCTCAAGCAGCTTGTTGTACATGTTTTATCTGCACTCACATTGTACGACAATGGCTTGCGGAATGCTTTGCAAATGAAGAAACGCGGGGTCTTGAATGCATCGTAAAAGCTTGGTTTGGCAAATACGTATGCTACCAGGCAGGTGATGATCATGATGCGTTGGTATTGTCGTAAGCGGCGACGAAACTGCGCGTCTGTCTTACCTTCAAGGGACACGAGCTGGTGCAAATCAGTGTTGCAAAAGGCATGCCCTGCCTCAGTTGAGGAGCGAGGAATGTCATGATATTTTTATATTCACATCTTAACAGCTCCGCTTAATCTTTCTGTACCTGGCTTGGCTTTGTACTGGTGAAATTGGTTCAGATTTTTCTGTACGAATACGGTAGTCTATTGATGTTTTAGTTAGATTAATTCAGACCGTTTCTTGGATACCGCTTACCCCACTCTCCTGCTACAAAGCTCGTTATTCTACTGGTGTTTGAGAACCATGCAATGCTGCCTGGGTGTCTTGCATTATGTAGCAACGGACCGCTGCAGACTGTTATCTTTCCTTTAGGTATGTCGTAAACCCTTAAATTTTTTGATGAACCTTGCCAGCACTTTAACATTGGCAAAAAAGTGCGTAATTTAAAATGAAAGATCTAAAATAAGGTAATAACACCAGTCATCGAACCAGCCTGAACTAAACTGACCTGTATTGTTGTGTATCTGCAGTTGATAGAAGGTGGTCCCATATCAAGCCGAACGATTCAGTACTTTGACGAATTTATGATGGCCTTTGTTTCTAAAACATCATCTATCAATAATTTAGGACAGTTTGCCAACAATTATAATTTTATTGTTTAAAACTATACTGCCATGGCAAGATATTATTCGCAAGCTACAAAGTTATATTCATATAGGCGCGTGCAGAATAATAATGCAACAATAAATGCGAACTTACTGGTTTTTCTCGTGGAATGTAGCTTAAGGAGTGTATGAATCCAGTTAAGGTGACTGCATGGTAATGAGATCTTACGCATGTCGGGTAGTTGCTTTGAGAGTAAAGTCCGTGTGCTACGCGTATGTAGTCTCTCTGCTGCAGTAACTGCATAGAATGAAAGAAATAAAAACATAAAGACGTATAAGGCCACGTTTTGCAACTCCTGCAATCGACGAGGTCCCTTCAATGCACTAAACCCCTCACGTGGCTGGCAGGTCTTACGCAGTTGCACGTGTGTGGTCTGGCGGCTGCACCCGCTCACGGCCGACTGAACACAATCCGGTGGATGAGATCTGGGAGGCCGACCAGATGGTCATCTGAACCGCGGTATGGTACAGGACCTCAAGAATGCTACAACACATCTCACATTTCTAATCTTCAGGTTCCTGGAAGTCCTCGTACTCAAATAGCACCCTCAGGTCAGGTGCAATTTCAAATTTACGCTCCCGGTGGTTTCATTGCAACCAGCTGCCACAAGCTTGGCATGCGTCTACAGAAACATTCGTAGAGTGGAGATGGCCATGAGAGCGGTGCCCTGGATGAAAAAACGAACTACACCACTTCCCGCTAAAGGAAAACATGTGTAGATGTGAAGCCGCGGCCGCTAACGCTTACAGTGGTGGCGGCGTTGAAACGGGTGCCCATCAGGGCGTCGAGCAGGAGAGATACCTTGGGAGGCACAAAGCCCGCAGTGAGTAATCAGTGTTTTCTGCTGGAACGTGCCAACCGCTGCTAATGCCAATCAGAGACAGAAGAGTTCAATTGGGCACAGAGACCGAAAGTCCACATTTAGTTAACGCGCACGCTGCGAACTTTTACTGTTCAACCACGTACAGGAGAAAATGGAAGTCAAGATCCAGTGCCTATATATACAGGGTGGTCAGTGAACTTTTGTGCAGCACGATCAGTCAGTTTTTTTTTTTGTTATCAAGAAACTCACTAGCAGACTATGACTGCGTCGGTATTGTGAGGCGAGAGAGGGGGGAGCATAGGAGAGAAGGTGCAAGGAAGATAATGCTCTATGAAAAGCACTAAGGCGCCATTTTTATGTTATATACACGAGTACTATTATAAAAAGTGACAACGTACGTTATTCGCTGCCGAAAAGACGCCGCTGGAACCTCGCGCTGGCGTGCATTACAGTGAAGATGTGGCAAAGGCAGCCCTTGTGGTTGTGCATTTAGAACTTTTTTGTTCCCTAAACACAAAATCTGCTCTTTCGAGACTTCAGGTTTATCTTACCGACAAACTATTCGACACAATAATATAAAATACACAAATTTACGTGTAACGCTACATTGCGAAAATGAACCAATAATGTGAGTAAAAGTGGTTTTTTTTTCCAAATTTCTCACAATATTTGGCAATATTTACACTTCACTTGCTCCCGAAGTGTTTCAATCATTTGTTATATAAACAAAGAAGGTGATTTTTATGAAAAACGCTAAATATGCAGTATATTGAAATTTCTCACCAAAGCAAAAAAACAGAAAACGAAACCAAATTGAATAAACTATCAGCATCAGGAAAGACTATTGCCTTGAGATTTGTTAAAAATAATTCATAGTAACTACTTAAACCAGTGGTATTATATATATTATTTGACGTGACACAGTTTTTCTTCCTTGCCAAGCGTTTACAGCGCCCTCTAGGCAACATAACTTTTTTGTGAATTCTAAAGCCTCAATAACTACTTCGCACATGCACATATGCCTTCACAATTTTTTTACATGATTAAAGGTGATCGCGAATTGACCAGGTGCACGTGATAAGACATAACTGATTTGTAAGTGCAAGTGTATCTAATGTGTATTCGGTTGTATTTTATATCCTGTGTATTTTGTTTGCCCTCCTGCAATAGGTCAAACATTGGAACTGGCCGTTTGTATTATATACATCAATATATATATATATATATATATATATATATATATATATATATATATATATATATTATATATATATTAATATATATGATAATGATAATAATGATCATGATATATCATCAGCCGCCTGACTACGTCCACTGCAGGACAAAGGGCTCTCCCATATGCCGCCAGTCAACTTGGTCCTGTGCTTGCTGCTGCCAATTTATACACGCAAACTTCTTAATCTCATCTGCCAACCTAACCTTTTGTCTTTTTCTAACTCGCTTGCCTTCTCTAAGAATTCAGTTAGTTACCCTTAATGAACAGCGGTCATCCTGTCTACGTGCTACATGCCCGGCCCATGTCCATTTCCTCTTCCTTCTGTGATTTCAACTATGATATCCTAAACCCCAGTTTTTTCTCTAATCCCCTCTGCTCTCTTCTTGTCTCTTAAAGTTACACCTACCATTTTCTTTTCCATTGCTCGCTGCGTTGTCCTCAATTTAAGCTGTACCCTCTTTGTAAGACTCCAGGCCTCTGCTTCATAGCTAAGTACCGGCTAAATGCAGCTGTTGTATACATTCCTATAGAGGGATAGTGGCAGTCTACCTGTCATGATTTGAGAGTGCTTACCAAGTGTGCTCTACCCCATTCTCATTCTTCTAGTTACTTCGGTCTCATGGTTCGGCTCCGCGGTTATTACCTGCCCTAAGTAGACATAGTCGTTTACAAATCAAGTGCACTATTACCTATCTCGAAGCGCTGCTCTCTAATGAGGTCGTTGTACATTACTTTCGTTTTGTGCAGATTAATCTTAAGACCTGCTTTTCTGCTCTCGTTCTCTAACTGCATAATCATGAGTTAAAATTCCTTTCCTGCATGCAATGTCAGCATTGCAATGTCATCGGCGAAGCGTAGGTTATTAAGGTATTCTTCATAAACTTTTATGCCTAAACTGTTCTCTTTCTAAGCCTCTGAAAACCTTCTGTAAGCACGTGGTAAATAGCATTGGGGAGATTGTATCCTCTTGCCTTACACCCTTCTTGATTGGTATTCTGTTGCTTTCTTTATGAATCACTATGGTAGCACTTGATCCCCTGTATATTTCTTCCAGTATGTTTATATCTGCTCCTGTCGACGACCTTGTTCCGTGGTGTCTGCATCACTGCTGATATTCGTACTGAATCAAACACCTTCTCGTAATATATGAAGTCTATGTTAGTGATTGGCTATATTCTAAGCATTTTTCTATTACCTTATTGATAGTATGAATGGGGTCGATTGTTGAGTAGCCTGTTCGAAATCCTGCTTGTTCCTTTGGTTGATTGAATTCTAACGTTGTTTTGATTCTGTTAGCAAACGCCATTGTAAATAGCTTGTATACTACGGAGAGCAAGCTGATCGGCCTGGAATTCTTCAAATCCTTGTCATCCCCTTTCTTATGTATTAGGATGATGGTAGCAATCTTCCAAGATTCTGGTACTCTTCCTGTTAGGAAACACCTCGTAAACGTGGTTGCTAGTTTTTCTAACACAATCTCTTCTCTATCTTTCAGCAGATCCGATGTTACCTGAATTGCACCAGTAGCTTTGCCTCTTTGCATGCTCTCCAAGGCTTTTCTGACTTCTTCTATTATTACTAGTGGTGTGACATCTGGGTTACTGCTAGTTCTTGTATTAAGGTCATGGTTGTACTGGCTACCGTACAAATTTCTGTAAAACTTCTCCGCTAAATGTACTATCCTATTCATATTGGTAGTTACTTTGCCTTCCTTGTGCCTTAGTGCACACATCTCGTTTTTTCTTATCCCAAGCTTTCTCTTCACTGCTTCCTCCGTTCTTCAGAGCACGCTCAATTCTCTCCATGTTATAGCTTCTTACATAAGATACATTACGCCTATTAATCAAATTTGAAAGCTCTACCAACTCTATTTTGTCTGTTGTACTTGAGCGATCATGCTTTGCCGCTTTTTGATGAGATTCTTTGTTTCCTGGGACAGCTTGCCAGTGTCCTGTTAACTACAGTACCTCCCACTTCCACTGCACACTCTGCAATAATACTCGTCAGATTATCACTCAATGCATCAACGCTAAGAATGTTTTCATCAATAAGAGCCGAATTCCTGTTCCGAGATGAGTCTCTGAATTCCTGTACTTTCCTTCTCAGCTCTAGCTCATTGAATGACTTGTTGCGTATCAGTTTCTGTCGTTACTTTTTTAATTCTAGGCAAATTTGAGACCGCATTATTCTATTGTCACTGCATCGTACCTTGCCAAATAGTTCCACATTCTGCGCAATGGCCAGGTGTGCACTTAGTATAAAGTCCATTTCGTTCTTATTATCGCCATTAGGGCTCCTCCATGTCCCCTAACAGCTCCCTCGCTTTCGGTAGAAGGTATTTAAAATCCGTAAACTATAAACTATTGCGTTCTGCGAATTCTACGAGTAGCTCCCCTCTGGCAATGCTAGTACCGATGTCATTATCTCCAACTGCCAGATCTTCAATATATATATATATATATATATATATATATATATATATATATATATATATATATATATATAAATTGAATTGCGCAAACGCTGTACCATTGGCATTACCAGTCTACCACAAATTACTTACTACAACGGATTTAACCAACAACACAAATATCAACTAGACTTAGCAGACAAATTCACAACGGTTAAAACCTTCCAATAAATTAGCCTACTCTCAGCTTTCTCGAAATTGACGAGGAAAAAATTTCAACTTTTAGACGCTTACCTTTCTTACTCGGCTAACTACGATAGAATAATCATATGTGATGCTAAATGCTGGACCTGAAACGATTTCGGAAGGAAGGTATCATAGGTGTACAGAAACAAATTCGGCCTCACGTGCAATAGTTGCGAAATTCTGACATTTGTCTAGTAACACTTCTTTCGGTAAAGAAAATTAAATTGGTTGATTCGTAATCATTTTCGAATAACGTCATGGCATCAACTAGAAAAGGTTGATGAATTTGTTACCATGCTTTTTAACATGACATTCCATTCTGTGAAAGGGAATATTTTGAACGCAAATCTGATAATTCATATCTGCAGTAATTACAAAAACCTTAAATTACGCTGTAAAATGAAATACGATATTCTTGAGGTAGGATATGCTATGCGCAGGAAATGCATTTGGAGAACTCCGTTTGAAGTGAAGCAAAGTGTGAGCAGTTATGGCTGCATTAGTCCTTATCACTAAAACCCCAAACATTAGTTGCCACAAACACGTATTAACTACTAGTATAACGTGAAATATTTCAAGTGGTCAGTGCAGAAAACTTTATGAAGTGAGGTGTAATAATAAACAATTACCATTACGTGACGTTTTTTTCGGTTGACGAAACAGTGAGCAACTACTCTTTTTTATATGAACTAATCGCACTGCGAATGTGTAGAGCAATGCCGTACCTTCAGTATATTCAGTATATCATAGAGTAAATGTTTGTCTCAAAAATCTTTTGATTTCTTTTGTCAGCATGCAAACTTCTGTGCGACTGTCAGCAGTTCGTGAAGTTGTGCGTTTCTCAATCTTCATTATAATACTGTAGTGTACACATGCCTATGCCCTCGTTTAAACTCGTGGCCATGGTGGTCTTTGTGGTTATTAAAGAAATATTTTTGCGAAAGCCCTGTTCCTGTATTTCAAGTACGCGTCACATTAATACGTCTACTTTTGTCGCAATATGTGTAGTAAGCCTGAAATTCTTCACTCTTTTTTTTCGGTGACCTGCATGTAACTTAAAGCAAAATACCAAGTTCGCTTTAATGTGTGCTCTATATTGTGGTATTCAGAAGACATATTCCGTGTATCTTGGAGCGTGAACAAAACGAGAACGTCTGGGTATACAGACAAAATATTCAACGAAATGTCTCTCTGGTGCCCATCACTCTGCACAGCTAGGCAAAGTTCAAAGTTTAACTGACGCTTTGACAGATAACAAAAAACTACAATGGCGAGGCTGGGGGGGGGGGGGGATAGGGCCGAACTGTTTTTTTTCCAAAACAAGGCCAATACCCTGAATAACATTTTGTGTAGTATCATCTCTGATGAATATGCTTTGCCAGTGTGCTCTTCATGCTTACATATACTGATTTCCTATTTCTCGAAACATTGTTAGCCTAGAAGGTAGCATTATAATGAAATGAATATTTGATTAATGTCAACTAAACATAGGATTATTATCAATAGAAAACTGATTTGCTGATGTTATTTGGCAAAGTACCACTACGTTGAGGATGAAGTTGGATAGAGAAACCTGAGCAACGTACAGCTGATATGAAGAAACGTGTGATATGACACCAATCATGACAATAAAATTGCATACCACTGTTTAAATACACTTCATGTGTTCCTGTCCACACACTACAGCGATATAAAATACATTGAAAACCACGAAACCTGCTGTGACGGTATGCTGGCGCGGTAATTCTGCCGTCTAAAGCAGACGACAATTCAAGTTCTCTACAAAATCAGCCATCGCATCCGCCTTCTATGCTGTTCAGATACACTAATGAACACATTCAAGAGGCTTTTATAACAAATTAGTGCTCTTTCATTATGCAACCTTCAACTCTTATTGAAGTGCACCTAAAACTGTAGTAAATTTTTGTATTGATCGTGTGTTATTATATTAATGTGCGACAAGTAAAAACACTTCAGTATTTTGGATATTTTATGCTAGCGCGAGTATCATATATTCAACAAAAATTACTCACCACAGAAACAAAACCGTAGCGTCGACAAGCTTGACATGAAGAAAAGGCAACTGAGCGCTAAGACCATGTGTTTCATCTGACGAGAAAATAACACTATTGATCAAAAAGGGCTCACGCTTACTGCATAATTGTACAATGTGTTTCAAGAAGTGTGACGAAAATTCTTAAAATAATCACGAAAACGCTGCATTTGCTCGCTGTTTACTTGCTTGCTTTTTTTTGTAGCAAAAGACTTTCGAAGATGGCTAAAGAAAACATTTGGGACAGTAAATAAAAGTTTTCGGTAATTAGGTTTTAATCAGTGGTGCCAACCTTTAAAATTTTATGAATTAATTTAGGTTTTCCTTTTAAGAACCTGATGCAGCTTTATGATATTTAAAAAGAGGCTTCAAATATTAGTTGCGAGGTCGTGAAATTTTTCCAAAACGTGCGGCAAAACCGAAACCGAAATGAGAAAGAGCGTTACTGGCTCATTGTTCAGCTACGTCCCGAATGAGTGAGGGTAGTGATTGTCTGAAGTTCAATATTTCACATTATTAATTAGAGGCTGCCATTTTTTCATCTCATTGCTGCGATTAGGGGTTTCACGCATGAAGAATTTATATTTCCCTGTTTAACCCACCTTCACAGCTTAACTAATTAAAAAAACTTTTATGTTAACTTTTCTAATTACTGTTACAAATGATCGCTTCAGTCATCCTAGAAGGCAAGTGTCTAATTAAAAGGCATTTGTGAGGAGAGCAAGCAAATATTATTAGATTTGCCTGATTTAAAAATTTTTGACACATAACTTCAAACGCCCTGTATTTTAGTATTCTAAGGAAAACGGGGGACCGGGCCTACGAGACTACATGGGCGTCACTTCGGAAAGCAAATCGTGAGAGCCATGTCGTGTTTTTACTGCGTTGTTGCTTCGTTTTCGTACCGAGGTTCGCTTTGTAATCATGATTGCATTGATCCGAAATGACGTTCTCCTTTGTAATATTTCCTCGTAGCCTAATAGGGTGAGGTTCATTTGCGAGATTCAAATGAACCATGCATACTGCTAGGGAACTAACATACGGACTATCGAGCTTTTCAGTTCATCAGATTTTGGAATCGGCCTGTTTGCGAAATCTGAACAGACTTGTAAAATACCGCGACAATCAAAAGATGAAGTGCCACATGTCGACCATCACCTGAACGCAAATGATGTGTCCGGACAACGTTTTACTTGTGACGTCGCAAAAGCAGAAACTGCTAGTAGACATCTTCCCCACCACGGTGGTCCAGTGGCTAAGGTACTCGGCTGCTGACCCGAATGTCCCGTGATCGAATCCCGGCTGCGGCAGCTGCATTTCTGATATAAGCGAAAATGCTGTAGGCCTGTGTGCTCAGATTTGGCTGTACTGTAAGGAACTTCAGGTGGTACAATATGTGAAGCCCTCTATTACGGTGTCTTTCCTAATAATATAATAGTTTCGGGACGTTAAACCCCGTATATCTATCCTCGTCAATCAATCAATGCAAGTGGACATTTGTGTTGATGGCTTCTACTTTGATCATATATAGTTCAATCTCCCTATCTTCGGCGTTCGCTGCTAAAACTGAACGCCGAGGACGCGCAGCTTCAATTTTTACTTCACCATGTGGTGGTAGTCGTGGAATACGGTGTTTAGTAGGCGTAGTTGCTTTGCCATGTGTCTGCTCTTGGTAATGTGTACAATGAGTTTAGAATAAGTTGTTGCTGGGCAAGTTGGTGCATATTAACACAAAGGGTAACTGCGCTGCACACGTATTCAACAGAGACGCACGCATAAGTGCAGACTTCCAACAACTTAGTAAGCGCAGTTATCCCCTTTGTACGAACTATCAGCTTGACCTGAAGACTTCAAGGCACCATGTTTGGCCTTCGACAGATTCTTGTGACGTCAAGCTCAACGCGGTAACGGTTGTCGCCACAGGATACCGTCTCGTACCTTTCTCACGGACACTTAATACCTTTCTGAAAGAACCCTGCGCGGTGAAACAGTCCCAGTTTTAGCAATAGACCCAGCTTTCTTGGACCGGCTTGGGCCCTTTTCCAAAGGGTGACTGTATAATATTGATACAAGCATCGGTTTTTCATTTTCTTCACACAGCATACCCTTTTTTATTGCATTTGATTAGTTGAATCTTCATGGCTTACACTATTATGAAACATGCATGGGTTATATTTTGTTTTTGCTTAGAAACTTTTTGAATAAAAACTAGAGAATACGACATCAAGACAATAAAAAAATTAGGGTTCACGCACACCGAATGGGAACCTTGATTAATTTTTATTGTAAACAAGGGCCTTGTTCAGGGTGCTGAAACATCAATGCCTTTTCTTCTCTTTTTGTCGACGTCCTCGTCTTTTTATTCAATAATTCTTTTTGACCAGACGTGTGACCACAGAATTATCAATTTCAGAAACTGTATTCATCCATTTTGAACTAAATTAGCTTGAAATTCCAATCATTGAGAACAATTTTACGTGAAAACCTACTTTATAATCAATACATGATCATCAATTGTAATATTGTCATCTTGATTTTTTTGCTAGATCTGCGTGGCGCTAATCAGCAGACTTTTTTTGTTGAGCGAATTTTGAATTTTATATGTACTATATTTATTTTAAGTGCACTTTTCTACGAAAAAAGATTTTACAGCTACGTAGCTGCCCTTGCCTGAAATATAATGATGAAGTAAATACTGGTTGTTTTCTTCAATACTTGTTCTGAACGCGTTGATTGTTTAAAAATCCACCGCACTCACATTAATGCAGACGAGTTCGAAATCCAAGACACTTCTGCTTATGAACTATGCTTCCAAAACCGCTCTAGTTTAAAATGTTGAGAACATAAAATACACTTAGATTTGCGTCAGAATGCTGTAAAATTACACCAATTTTACTTTTGTGAAACTGTCTTCATTCAAAAACAACGTGCTCATGTGTAACAAAACAGCTGAATGAGTACTTGAGAAGAAATTAATAAAGTAAGGCTCATAAAGTAAAAACGAGTATATAACGTCACTATGATCAATTGGTATAGCAAGCAGAGCAAAAACAAGCTGTACAAAATAAATATGTGAAATAGAAAGATAAAACAAGCGAATCTATTCCCACCATAAAAATTATATCACGTAAAGCAGATGATTCAGTCAACTGAGAACAAAGGAAAAATTAAGTGACAATACCAAATGTGTTATTGGCTGTACAGACGTACCAACAGGTGTTACATAACAGAGGGCTTCACAACTAAGGTATTTGAGTCTACTGCGGTTTCCAGAATTGTAAACATTGTGCGTCTAACAATTTCATTTCAGTATTGCTGTGTGTGATCTGCTATATATAGAATGAATTATGATGTTGCAGATGGCATATTGTTAGGCGTTAGCAGAGCACCTAGAAACTAAAATTTACTCAGGCTTCAGAATTAAGTCATTTTTTCTTGTCTGTAGATTGAGTTTTACAGTGAAAGCTGTTGTGAGATTACAACAAGGGTCGCGTGCGGCACCGTAGTTGCCCGCTGCTGCTGCCGTTGTGCATAACCACTATTGCGAAAAATAGCAAAAAATCCAAGTATTTAACATCACCAAAAACTCAACGTTATTTGAACCCGGGTTCCTGCCTGCCAGCCTAGTATTCTACCACGGAGCTACGCTGGCGCAAGATACTACGTAGCAAACAGGTCTTAGGCAGGCTTGATGTCTGCTAAGGAGTCACGTTAATAAGAGTAATAAGTGTTTTAAAATGGTAAAGGAACACCAACCAGGCGTCTCACACTAGTGGGTCATTGAATTCTCCAACTAAATACAACAGCTTCAGGTATAATTATTTGTCATCTTCACCCACAGGGTTGAAGAAATGCGCGAAACTCTTTGCAAGCGCGTAATGGGTACCACGCATCTCCAAAGAATGGCGAATGAGGGCATATGAAATGTCTCCTCTAGTGCAGAAAAATTACGTGTAATGAAGTAGTAGTTACCCTGAAAGCGTGCTTGTACTAGTCCCTCAAAGAGTGCTTAGCAAAAGACTAAAGGGTCGATCTTTCAGCTTTTGCTGTGACTGTGCTGCACGTTTCGCGCAGACCTGGCGTTTTATTTTTTAATATGCATCATTTTGTTGTGAGATGCTTGGGGTTTTTGAGGGCTGCGTTTTGAGTACACCTTTGAATGCTGCAAATACGAGTCGTGAGATCATAATACGCATTAAAATACTACGCACACCTCTCTACCATCATCGTTTCGGCATATGCACCTTCGTTCATAAATCAAGGCGCGAGTTTCCGAAGTTTTATTTCTAGCGATATGCATGCTTCCCCAAAATATTTGGAATGAACTTTTTTTTCTCGCACATCAAAAACGAATGCACGTGCTCGAATTGATTGAAGCAGGTTCAATGCGCTTCACTCTCCTATTTTATTATTTGAAATTCTTTACAGGCCTCTTCGGCATTGTGTAAGGGAAGCTCTGAAATAACATTATTAGGCAAAAAAAAAAACGTGCAGGAATCAAACACCACTAGGAAACAACGCAGGAAAAAAGTGAACACTTCCTAAATAAGATGTACATAATGCTTATTACATAGTGAACAAATACATGTTGAATGCATAGCAATGGTACAATACACATATATTTATATATACATACACATGCATACGAAATTGTGCTGTTTATGGACAATGAACTACTTCAATGGAAATGAGCAATTAGTTGGTGGTGGATATCCTCGAATTCAGAACAATTGATGAACTTCCGAATATGCCACGATTACTGTCACGATGAGCGACATTTGAATAAATCTTGTTGCTCATCTGCGCACACATTTAGCGAAAGCTTGGGAAACATACTTGTACGTGTTGAACGCAGTAAAAGACGAGAACAAAAAGAAAGAGAAATGCACCGACCGGTGCTACTAACGCCGCTATTTGTTGTCAGTAGCGCCCGTGCGCGTACAACTCGTCCTTTCCACACCAGTCCTTCAGTGCGCTAAAATCGTAAAAGTGCAGCTAACCAACAAACCCGCATCGTCGAAAAACCCTCGTCAAAAAAATATTATTCATGCATACCTATAGAAGTTTATTGACTGTATGTTCATCGCGCAAATTACAACAAAGCTGTCGTGTTGGAGGTTTGCTGTGTGTCGTAGGTAGAAAATAGCCAGCGCGATGAACCGGCACATGCTCCTTCAGTGCCCGAGGACTCTGTTCAAATGATTATCAAGAAAATTGTAATTTCACAGTGGTTAGAAAACTGCAAAACAGCCCAGCGGAAAATAAGACAAGGCAAGAGGTGTGCCCCTCTTTTCGTGTTCTATTTTTTTGTAAGTCGTCGGTGCCTTCCTCTCAGCGCCACCGCATTACAATGTCGTACCAACTAGCCCGAATTGAAGTTTTCCTAGCAAAACAAGCGTCGACGTGCAGCCGCTAATCGGCGTTTCTCGCTCTTGTGTACACTTCATTATATTCAGTAAAGCAGTGTTGTGAACCTTGTGAGTTGCCCCATTTCCATGGAACATACACGTCATTTACCCTGGAATCTTTGTGTATTGCCATCTCGCGTATGACGTCATCGCGGGTATACTCTGGGTGCTATGCCGGTGTGACAGGGTTTCTGACCATCGTGCAACCCTTCTTTCGACGGCAAGATCGACTTGCCACCAGAGATTCAGCAAACTTTTGTCGTCCGCACCAACGCCATAAGGCACTGATTTTAGGAAACAGGTCTGTCTTTGCGATTCCTCTGCCAGCCTCCGACGAACCATTGGTGCGCCAACATCAGTGATGAATTCCCACATGTTTTAGTTCCGTGGTAATCAAAATGTCTTCGCCAGTGTAGTGCAGTTTCGTGTCTATTTTACGATGACTGGTTGACACCCAGTGTGTGCATGAGTGCGTCGTAAAGACATAACGATCTAGACCACGCTTCAAACACTGTGAAGATGACAGCAGGCAAAGGAGTAGATGTTATTTAAGGCATACCAGCCCCATGGTAGGCAGTTCACTCAACCTGCCTTGTCGTGCTTGTAGGCTACTAAGTTCAATGCGCTAAACGTCTGTTACTTCGCTAAACGCGCTACAAAGTTTGTTATTCCGCTAAACATTTCCCTCATTGTACAGCTTTTGAGCGAAGACTCGTCTTTAGCTCCGTCGCCTTCGTAGTGTGGTGCTCTCGAGTGCCGTTTCTTCTTAACGTCCTCGCATTTAAATTATCGATGTGCGTTTTTGCTGTTCCTCGGTAGAGATTGGTGTTAAGGTAGATATAAACTGTCAAACACTTGTGGCGCATACGCGCTTTCTGTGGCCAATGGTATACGGGTATATGCTACACGTGTTTGGAGGACGAGGTCTCAAGTCGTGGTCGACGGAAGTTTCACCTAATGATGTCATGCTCAGACATTCATTGTCGTCCACGTCCTTTCCCCTCTGACAGTAATTTTAGTCTACAGCAAATATGAAGGTGATCACGAGTGCACCCAGACGTAGGCGGCTAGATAGATAGATAGATAGATAGATAGATAGAAAGATAGATAGATAGAAAGATAGATAGATAGATAGATAGATAGATAGATAGATAGATAGACAGATATACAGATAGATAGATAGATAGATAGATAGATAGATAGATAGATAGATAGATAGATAGATAGATAGATAGATAGATAGATAGATAAATAGATAGATAGATAGATAGATAGATAGATAGATAGATAGATAGATAGATAGATAGATAGATAGATAGATAGATAGATAGATAGATAGATAGATAGATAGATAGATAGATAGATAGATAGATACGCTTGAAGTATCTGCACTACGCAAATAAATGCTTATCGTATCGCTGAATGCGAAGCTAGCCGTGCATTATACAAAGTGAATGATATTAATTATTCGGACAAAAAACAGTGGAGAACAACGCTAAAAGTGATTAGAAACGATCGGTGTTGTTCAATGACATGTGCGAATCTCACTATCGCACGATAGGTACGCTTGGAATTTGCGGTGCTATTGTGGACACCCGATTATTTTTGAAAATCATTTCTAAATGACAAAATTAAATTCTGTCCTCGTGAGGCAAGCTCTACACTATAAGTCACGGGTTTTTTTAATGAATCGTTGCAATACCTATCACGCAAGCCCACCCGCTCTCTGTGCAAAAGTAAAACATACAAAAAGGTGAACTGACTGAGCCTAAATTTTAAGAGGCTTCCGCAGTCCACCCCGACCATTAGCCACAGAACCCGACTTGAGGTTGCACCACCATCGCCACGTTGGTGCGCATAAGAGCTCAGTGGCACGCATCAAAGGTGCGTAGTGGGAGGGTTTCGACAAAGGAAGCAAGTGGACCGCAACGCCCTCATAATAAGTATATTGAGGGACCTTTGAGCTTCCTCTTTAGGAGTTGGACGCCATAACGATATTTTGTTCCTAGTGCGTACTGTGAACACTTAGTGTATGAAATCTTTTCGAACTTACTGTGCACTCACTATGTGACCATTAGGGTGCAGTAACGTGTGCATTTCGTAATGGGTGACTGTACGCTTGTACAACGTAGGGTGCCTCGAAGCATGTGCCCCCGGAGGAACGGGCATCGAGGCACTGTAGTAACACGCATTGTTATGGCAATATTTTATGTTGTATCGTAAAGAATTCATACGGGACGCGTGTGTTCGTAAACCATGAACATTACTTGCAATGCATTTCCAAGCAGAAGTTACTTTCACTGTTATCGCAAGCTTGCAGGGACGTGGCTGTGTAATGTAGCACCCGCTTGTCGCGCAAACGACTCGGGTGCGATGCATACTCAGACCGAGATATTTTCATAATTATTCATTTTCATCTTTCTCGACTGGTCGGTCACAAAAAGATTATGTTCTTTTTGCTCACAATCAACGACGCTGACGTGGTAGCCGGAATTTCTGTACAACGAGATTTTTAACGCTATAGTGTTAGTATTTACGCTGTACGTAGTCAAATAAATGCACAAAGTCAGCCGAATATTCAGTTAAATGTAAAATCACCCACACTTGCCGTTGTATGGAGACCTGCCTTTGGGTGACAACCGTGTGCTTTCGAGCTATGCTTGATATTTACGCCACAGCTTCTGCAGCTCGAGGGTGATTCTTGAGGAGCGTAATGGAGCTCTTATTGCGTATGCACTAAAAAAATGGGCAAGCCCTACTACACTCATCCGGTCTACGTAATTCACTGCAAATGTCTCCGAAAGACAACAGCATTGTCTGGAGGCACTGCGTGAGATATGAAAGCCATCTGGCAGTAATCTCGGGAGACAGAAGGTTATGCAATACGCAGAGCGAATGTTGGTGGTGGCACCATATCATTTAGGAAGGCGTAGGAAACACCCGCCTTTTCGGGCATATTGTCGCATTGTCTGCCCAGCGTAAAAAACGCTACGCCTTCAGCATTGCATATCTATTTCTGGGAAGAAACACACCACATAATCTTTACGTATTGAGGTTGCGCCTCATATATGCGTGATACTTGCTTTCCTATTCACAATTTTCAGAACCATGAACCCAGCCACTAGTTTCAGATAGCCGAGTGATGAGTAAGTGCTTAATGTTTGGTCGAGTGGCTGAATCGTTTCTAGTCACATGCAGAGAGACCAACATAAAGTCCGACAAAACTTTCTGCATTTAATTACTTAGAAATGACTATCATCTTTACAAGTTAACGCTGCAACTGCGTACGGCGAAGTGCGACACTTCAGCAGTGGTTCACAAGGAAAGGAATAAGGAGGGATTAGAAGAGAGAGAAAAAATTGGACCCGAATCTCCATGATACACCGCAAATGTCGTCGAAACACGATAGTCTTGCGTCTGGAAAGAGTGAACAAAACGTTTATTTATAATTTGCGCAAGGAAATCGGTGAATGCTACTCTGGAGGCGCAGCGTTAGAGCGCCTCGAACGTGTAGTGGACGCGAAGGAGCGCCTCAAGTAACGTCGCACGTCAGACATGAGTGCTATTTCGCAGTTATCCGGGAAAACAGGGCGCGCACCGTGCGCGCCCGTCACTCAGGTAATAAGGTGTAAAACGCAAGGCGACCAGTAGGTGCCACCACCGTGTTGTTTTAGCAAAGCGTTCGAAACACTTGCCGTTTCGCGCAAGCGTTGCATGGCCAACGCAGCGTTATAAAGGCTACGATGCTTCAAACTACTTATGCATGTATTTTCTAGTAAAATTACACATACAAAATATTGACATGTTGTTATGGTGTCTCGGATATGCGCAATAATTGCTTTTTAATTGACAATCGCACAAGTATTAACGCTAAATCTTAAGTAATATTGGTGGGCGCTGCGGATGGAGTCAGCAGTTTGGATTATCGTTTGGTCACATCAGTGCCGTGTAGGATACCATTAAAAGTGCACGACTGTACAGATAGGCAGACAAAAATTTTTGCGTCGAAGGTACCCAAGAAAGAGTATCGTTTTTAAAAAGGAAAGTATAAAAGAGAGAAAAGTCAAGATTGAGAAGTGGTTAGATAAGTTCGCGGACGGCACCCCGACCGGGTAGCGTTTGTTGAAGAGGGACCATCAAGGACAGGAAAACCTTCGAATTTCTGAGCGCCGCAGCATGACAACTTTCCTGTCGCCCTGACACAATGGTGCAGTTGTTCTGCACCCGATTCACTCTCGACCTTTCCCGACAATGTGCCCGACTATATCGAACCATCGAACATCCTATCGCGGACCATGCAGACGGATTCAGACCCTTGCTGCGAGCCAGTGAAAGTCGCGTCTCCAACCACACATACATGTAAATGTACAGTTCACTAGAAGAGGAACTACAGTAGATGAATACTGTGCGCTACGCCTTGAAAACAGGGAGTGATATATTGCCCTTTAACAGCTGACATGAGGCTTCATAACTCTGCAGCTTTAGGGCGGAGCATCCACATTTGTAATTTGCATCTTCATTGATACGTGGGGTTTAATGTCCCGAAACCACGATATGATTATGAGAGATGCCGTAGAGGAGGGTTACAGAAATTTCGACCACCTGGGGTTCTCTAACGAGCACCCAAATCTGAGCACATGGGCCTACAAAATTTCCGCCTTCATCAGAATTGCAGCCACGCAGCCGGGATCAAAACCCGTGACATGCGGGTCAGCAGCCGAGTACCTTAGCCAGTAGACCACCACGGCGGGGCATAATTTGTATCTTCCTACATGCATGTTTATGGGGTGACTTCCAGAGATTCAACTTTGTCTTCTAGTTTTTTTTTGTGTGGGAACTTGTTAGCTCATATTTATAACGGCATTGGAGAGCCGTGGTAGACCCCGTCATAAAACACTCTCATGTTATATTTTGTACGATCATGAAGACATCACAAATTATCGCTTGACGTCTTGCAACGTAACGACACACGAAGCCATTATAGCACCCTCTTTTTGGTGGCGAAAACAAACACAATGCACATGAGCTCAAGAAAAGAAAATGAAGACTGCGCTGGGCAGTATCTTGTGAAACCACGGTTTCAGCCACAGGGATGTTTTATTCGCCGTTCAGGAGTGCATCAGTGCGACTAAACAATTTTCTTGCTAAATTACGGTCTCACTATTTTTTCTTTCTTGCTTTTTCAGCGAATTTGCAATTGGCACTTGAAATCATAATAAAATAACAAGCTTTTTAGGAATGACCCAATGCTGAAAGTATCGGCAAATTGACTCTATAATCGGCCAATCCACTCCTTTGGGTACGAGCAGAGGAAAACAACAACAACAACAACCACGACTCTTGTTACCTGCTCCCTTATTCATCAACAGAGAAGAAGGAAGTGGGGATGTTTTTTAGGCACGATGCTTCTCTTAGTTTAACCTTGTCTTGCGTCATGCGCAACCGGCAGTATATCCCGAAGAGTATAATAGAAGACGCTGTCTCGTAGACGCACATTCAAACTGCAGTTGAGTGGTGATATTCTAGATGGCGCTGATCACTGTGCTCTTATTGGCTGTTGCGCAGGCTGTGCTTGGGTGTTCGTGCAACGAGTGTCTCCTTCAGTCTCTTCGATTGTCATCGTACGTGTCGAATCGTTGGTGATGCGTGGACAAATTCAAGAGGCGGGCACCGAAGGCCATGGCCGCTCGTACTCGTCGCCAGACAGACAGACAGACACACAGACAGACAGACAGACAGACAGACAGACAGCGAGAAGATTGGTCGGATGGATGCTTCGTTTCACTCATCATCATTCACTCCATGAATACTCTGTGGAGGTTTTATCTTCTGGTCATCTTAGGTAACTATGCAATGAAGCCTGTGAGTTTTTGATGCGAGATACATCTTATTGTGGCTTTTTAAGAAGATAGTCTTTCTTCGGGACCTTCAATGGAAAAATTTCAGTCTGTCTGTCTCTGTGTAAATACGTCTGTTTGTCTTCCCTAACGATACCTCAAACAGCACGAAACGGCCAACCTTATCTGCAATGCCCACCAATATTGCTCAAGGTATAGCATTCACAATTGTGCGATCGTCAATCACAAAACGCAAACATTGCGCATATCTGAGGCGCCATAACAACATGTCTATAATTTTTACGTCTGCTTTTATACTAGAAGAGGCACACACAAGTAACTCTAGGGACTGTAGCGTTTATGTGCTGCGCTGACATTGCAACTAAATGCCCAAGAAAGTGTTTCCAACACTTTGCTACGACGCCACGGTGGCGACACCTGCCTGTCCCTTTGCATTCTACATTTCATCCCCTCCGTGACTGGCGCACAGCTTTCACCACGGTTGCGCATGCCTTCATTTTCGAAGATAACTGCGAGATGGCGGTCGTGCCTAACGTGCCTAGATGCACTTTTTCGCCTCTCTTACACACTCGAAGCACTCTAACGCAGCGCCTGCGGAATACCATTCACCGATTTTCTTGAGCAGAACATCAAATAAACGTTTTGTTCTTTGTCTCCCCACGCAATACTATCGTCTTTCGACGACATTTACAGTGTAACATGTAGATTCGGGCCAATTTTTTTAAAGGAAGCTTTGTATTTATTTTTCTTAGTGTGAATACAGACACTCAGTTCACCGTAGTTTGACCCAAGGTGAACGAGTCAGAAAATGTAGGCTTAAGAAAGTAAGAATTTAACTATACCGCTTTGGAAAACGTGAGAAAGCATTTCAATATTCATATTACCATCACGTAACCCCATCTTCCTCGTGCCCCAAGCTTATCAAATAACAAGCTGAAAGTTTTTAGCGGCTGTTGTTGACAGTGTCCTAAGTTCTAGTAGCACCAGCCCGTGCATGCCTCTTCCTCTTGTCCACGTCCTTTAGTGCTCTCGATTGGCATAAGTACGTCTTTCGAGCTTTTGCTCCGTGTCGGGAGTTAGAATTTTTCAGCTGCTGTCTATTAAAGTATCATAAGCGCTTATCGTATTAATAATGAAATATTGCTGCTTGCAACGATCAATTCATTTATTTACACCACGTCCCCCATCATGATTAAATCTACAAATAACGGAACCTAACCAGCGAATGAGCGGTCATTGTAACAAAACGCGCAGAATATGTTATGTACAAAACAGCGCAACAATGCGAAACGGAAGCCGAACTCTAAATGCTACAGTCAGTGACAAAAACAGGCCGGTAAGTCCTTATGAGTGCAGCAAGATCACAGAACCACCATGAGAAGAAGTTGACACCATACATGTTGACGAAAAAAATTTATTACTAGCAGAAAACACAAAAAGCTATGGATAGTTCACGTGCTATTGACTGCAACTCTACTTGATTTCACATAGTGTTTATGTTAAAAATTTAGTAGAAATAGTTTTATGACGCTTTGGTCCTGTCGTTTTTTTGTGCCTTGTCTTGGTGTGTTGCTTTACATTTTAACCTAGAGCTATCACTCACTTGGCCAATTTTATTTTTATTTAATGACTTTTATCAGCTTTCAAACTGATGTTTTAATACTCTAACAGGTCAGACTGGCGGGCAACACTGAGCTTCCTTCACGTAGCGAGCGCCCACGCGCTGTTGTGATGTTACTGGCTAGCACTGGTAGCGTGTCTTCAAGAGCCCATGGCTTACGAGGTGATATAGCCGAAGGGCCTCTGCTCAGATGCTGTACAACGAGGCCAAGGTAAGGAAAACGACAACCGATAGCATGTAAAATTTTTGTCACACAAGGCGTCCTAGCACGACAAAAGGCAGCAGGATCGACGGGCTAACAAGACATTAGTACTGTCTTACAATATGCATAGTTCATTCTTTCGTGCTCCTTCAGAACTTCAGCGTATTCCACATCGTCCTCCTGCCTTTGACGTCCTCCAACGCACGCCTAATCTTTACTAATTGTAGTGAACGAGTACGAAACTGCACTGCACTGCCCTTCTGACTACCACGGTCCAGAACTTTGTGGAATTCCAACAGCAAGGTTAACGCACTGGCGGTTCGTCGGAGGTTGGTAGAGGAATCACGAAGATGAACCTATTCTCCGGAACCACTGTGTTTTGGCGTTGGTGCGGACGACAAAATTTTTCCGAACTCTAGTGGCTAGCCGACCTCCACGTCAGAAGAAGGGTTGCGCGATAGTCAGAAACTCTGTCACAACAGTGGAGCACCCCCACGACGATGTCATACGCGAAATGGCGATACACCTCCTATTTACCCCACCGCGAATGGCGGGTTAAATAGCGTCTATGTTTTATTAGAGTTGAACAATTGCCACCACTGAGCATTCTACTTTACTGAAAATTCTGAAGAGAACACCAGAGCAGATAACAGGCATTCAGCATCACGTCTGCTTCTCTTAGTAACCGTCTATCTAGAGTGCTTGCGCTCTGAATAAACTTGTGGCGATTCGAGGTGATGATCGTTTGCTATCCATTACACACAGCGAACCTCCTCCATAACGAATTTGCTGTAACAAACGTGATGGACATAGAGGCAATGATGTTCTCTATGTATGTAAGATGAAGAAATTTTTCGACGAGGCTAGATATGCGGGCTTGCTTATTAGTTGTACTTGAACTAATTCAGTGCTTTAAAGGTCATGGAGAAAAAGATCATGTACAGCCACTGGGTGCTACTAAGTATAGTTAATAACGTTAGTAGCACCAGTCAGTGTATGCACCTAAGGAATCCATGTCCACATCCTTTAGTGCATTCAACTTGTATAGGTACGTTTTTCGATCTTTTGCCATACGTGGTGAGAACACCGCATACCTATCGTAATCATAACTAGTCACGACGGTGGCGACGACATGGTGAAGGAAGTCAAGCGTTGGACTAGAATTCCTATGTACCACAAGAAGATTACCTTACTGAGCTATTGATCAGCTCTGAATTTTTAATAGCCAATTTAATATTTATTATTTACATATTATACTCTAGTGACTTAACCATCAGCATATTTCAAATAACGATTACACCTCAGCTATTTTAAAAATTCAATTATTTCTTTTCTTTACTTGTTTTTCACATTGTTCTAAAGTAATCTCGCCAAGTCAAAATAAACTAACCCTATTTCCTTAGCCTGGATAATCTAAAGGTGTTGACTTATATTAACCACCGGCTTCTTGGCCGATCCCCCTTAGTGGGTGAGACCCACGAAAAAGGATCAAGCAAGCAAGCAAGCAAGCAAGTGAGCGTTGTCACTGTGACAGCAAGCGGCGAGTAATCAGAATTTATGTTTTTCTGCTCTATTTAGTGTTATTCTTTATTCTTCCAGTAAAACGTTTTATGTAAGATAACGCATGTAAGTGACTTAACATTTGGCAAGCGCTTACTTCAGCCTCACTGGTTCTGACGCGCACTATCAGAAAGCGCGAGTCGGAGGCGTGTTGTTGACGCTGCTGAAATGAAGACGGGCGATCACATTGCGATGAGAGCTTCGTCGATTGCTGTGATAAGGTAGCACTGACACTGCAAGTTTGAAATTTATGAATTGACGTAACGCAAGCTATATTCCCTCATATGTGCACGTAAGAGGTGGTAACGGCGTGTTAGTTTAGTGTGTTAAACTTCTGCTGGTACACGTGTCATTCCTGCAGGCAAAATTTGAAGGATCCTTCCCTTGTGATGGTAGTTCCTCTTCTGCGTTTAGACGTTTAACGTAATTTTGATGATGTACCTTTCTTCTTGTGTAGTACACATTATAAAATAGCGGTTGTGTTCACTGTGGTGTGTTTATGTTCGTCAGCGCAACAGCGAGACATTATCTTCGGCGTCCATTCAATGACAACTAGCTTTCTGTAATTCGTAGAAGTGTTGCGAGACGCGCCCAGGGCAGTTTTTTGTTACGCAGTGCAACAAAGGTCGATCATAATGATTGATTGATTGATTTGTGGGGTTTAACGTCCCAAAACCACCATATGATTATGAGAGACGCCGTAGTGGAGGGCTCCGGAAATTTCGACCACCTGGGGTTCTTTAACGTGCGCCCAAATCTGAGCACACGGGCCTACAACATTTCCGCCTCCATCGGAAATGCAGCCGCCGCAGCCGGGAATCGAACCCGCGACCTGCGGGTCAGCAGCCGAGTACCTTAGCCACTAGACCACCGCGGCGGGGCAAAGGTCGATCATAGGCCGCCTCACATAACAATATGGACAAGCTCTGAATGCACAACTAAGGAACCCAAGGAAAATTATGCTATCTCGGACTATGTGGTCTGTCGTGAACTTACTTACAGCGCAACACCAGAAAAAATACAGAACAGGGAAGGATCAAAAGAGAAAGAAAAGATGGCGCTGACTCACAGCTGTAGTTTATTGGAAAAAAACGTGGTGAAAAGCATATATATATAGGTACTGGCAGCCTACATCACAACATGAGCAGAATACTAGGTGCACCGAGGTAGCATTGTAACACTCATGGCAATAAACGAGATGGGCCTAAATAACCTAATTCTTTTTCATGCTGTGTGACGGATGGTTCACTGAGGCACTTGCTACCCCTAATCTTTATATGATATGCCCCAGCGCGATTTCTCTTGTTAGCTGGTTAGGATGCTTGAAGATTATGGTGGTTCTCTCAAAAAAGGGACGACAACCGCATGACCTGCAATGTTCCGGCAGATGAAGTCGCGCGATCCCTTGAAGAGATAACTCATGCTTCCTTAAACTAACATTCACACATCGTTTCGTTTGTCCCATGTACTCCCTACCACACGATAATGGAGTTAAATACACAGCTTTTTTTTCGCCTGCGATGTACTTGTTTTTATGATTCACAACGCATCTCCCTTTGGCTTGTTTGCTCCTCAGCGCATTATCAACCATCGAGCAAATGCGACCTACCTTATGTTAGGCGGAAAAAAGAACGTCAACACCGTACCTTGAGCCTACAATTGATCCTAACCAACGGGTCCAACCTACCGTGTTACTACTAGGTGGTCTGGTTGTGATTAGCTATCCGCCGTTGTTTGATTTAGTCATGCTCACATTCCGCATTGGTTACGTGACGTGACAAAGCATTAAAAGCTCACGGAGTCAAAACAACGTATTAAAGCCGGCAGCACATTAGCATGCCAAAGAAACCTCCATGTTTTGCGGACTCACTGTAGAGCGAACATTTTCAGATTAACTAGAAGGCAGCTGCCCGCTGATGGTTCTGGCGCTAGCTCTCGCATTCGCCATGCTGGAAAAGGTTACTTGCAATTAGGAGTCACTTCGCATAGTAACATAACGCTCTCAAGACGCTCCTGGGAGCCTATAACCAGTTATGGGAGACATGATTTGGTTGAATATGTTATGAATAACTGCTTTGTAAACACCTCCACAGTCGCTGCAAGGGGCCGCACAATAAGCAAAGGAAAGCTGACCATTTGGATGTGAAGCAGCAATGCCCACCTCCCGGGCTTTTCTTTTGACTCTTTGATCTGAACAACATAGCCTACAAAGTAGGCTATGTATGTGAAATAAACATGGGGTTGTCAGTCAGGGCCGCCTGTTGCCATTATGGCAAGGGAGGATCATTCTTTCTTTCCCTGTCGGCGCCACGTACCACGTCATGTCATTATGAGCTAGCCGTTGACCAATAACCTCTCGCATACTATAGACCTGAAGGCATCGAGTCTGTCAGAACGAACCCTCACTCTGAATGAAAGTAAATAATGTAAACTTTAGAGTTCGTTCTACAGCGAAAGCTATTATAAGATCACAACTTGGGTTACGCGCAACGCCATAGTTGTCTGCCGCTGCCGCCGGTGTCTCTAACCACTTTGTACGATATAAGAAAACAAATTCACAGCATATCCACAGAGTTAATGATGATGAGTGACGTGAAGCATTCGTCAGCCCATCCGTGCTTCATTCCGTCAGCACGACCATTCGTGCATCCATCCATGCATCCGTCTAGCCGTCCGTGCTTCCATCCGTTCGTACGTCCGCGCGTTCGTCGATCTGTCCGTCCATCTTCTATTCTTTCTGTCTGTCTGTCCGTTCATGCGTCCATCTATTGAACACTCCTAGAACCATTATCTCGCATCTCGTAACATCCTGTGGCACATACCCCTTCCGCGCGTTCGTCTAAACGTCGGCCCGTCTGCTAGTCTGTCTGTCCGTCCATGCGTCCGTCCATGCGTCCGTCCTTACGTTCATTTAGTGAACACTTCAAGTACCCTGTGGCACATGCCCATTCTAGAGCACGTTATGTGCCACCGGTGGCTACGTATGACTACGGAGGATGAACAGGTCCCACGCCTTAACGGAGCTTCGCCCCTAAAAACTGAGTAGTACCTAGGACACAGTGGCACTCGCACCCCGGTGCGCTGCCTACCAGCCCAGTATTCTACCACTGAGCCAAGCTAGTGCTTGGGACTTGTTCGCAAGTTCCCCTTAGGCCGGATCAATTTCGGTAAAGGAATCACGTCAATAAGAATAAAGCGTTTTAGAACAGCAAAAGAACAACCAGTCGTCACACATTGCGTATAGCGTAACGAGTGCGTTGTCCAATGCTCCAGCCCATTACAAAAGCTTGTTTTCGATCACCTTCTAACTGCGGCGCATGCTCGCTTCAGGCATAATTTCGCATTACCATCAGCCACTGCATGAACAATCGGCACAAAACTCCTTGCAATAATTTAGTGGATACCGCACTTCTCAAAATAATGACGGCGGATGGCAAAGCGAATAACGGCGTACGACCCAGAAATCATTATTATCAATGACGTAATGGGTACCCAGAAAGTATGTTTGTAAGTCTGCTTGCGTTTAGAAAACGCTTTTAAAGGCCGCTCTTCAAGTTTTCTCTCTGACTGTGCTGCGTCTTCCGCGCAGGCTTGGCGTTTTTTCTTTCTTAGACACATTATTATTAAGAACAGACAACGATACTAAAAAAAGTGTCATGTACGTTATAAGAAGTTATAATGTTGTATGCCTTAAGAACGAAAAGTCAAGAAATACAAACATATGCTTCAGGGGACACGAGTAAAAATTATGAAGATTTTTTTGCAGTTTTAAATTTGCGGCGTTTTCTGAGCCAAAATCAGCCGATTCTTTCAGCTGTGCAACTTTTTTTTTTGTTTAAAACTGAACTATTTTCAAACTTGTGCGATGACCTACCATGCCCCCATTCTTAAGTAGCAAGGAATTTATTGCATTTCAAGCATCAGCGCTATAGGCAGAGGTTACAGTTTGGGCGCTAGAGGGAATTTCGTATATAGAGAAAATACTGAGCTGAGAAGTGCGCAAACAAAAGAAAACAGAGGGATCACGCTTTCTGTCGAGAATTCTAAATCAGGCTGGGGACGTCGTAGTGATGTCATCAATTACAAGGTGAAAATCTCTTATGGTTTGACTAATAAAATAAATATAACCAGCTTAGAGGACATGCGTAAGGCTGTCCGGCCACATTATTTTCACATGGCTTAAACGGATGCCAATCCTTTCCTTGGAGGACGTCGACATCTGGTGTAAATTCTAGGAAGGCCAGTTGAATTGTGATCTATCAGTTCATAAAGAGAACTTTCCGGCAACAGTTCATGACGCTGTTATGCCAATGTATCTAAAAAGAGCTGTTCCATGTTTGCATGAAAAGGCCTCCAAGGGAAAACTCAAAACATCTACAAGTCATTCAAGGTTTTCGTGTGAGAACAAGCTCACAAAAACTTTGTTCTTGGACACCAACCACCGAAAGTATGCGCTCTTGATCTGTGTTCAATTTTAATGATGACAATAGAGACCGTGTGAATATGATGAAATTCTTTGAAATTTCACCAGGGCACTTGACAATGCAACGCTACTCGATCTCTCACTGACTGTTGGCTCGCTCTCCATTTTCTTGTTAAAAACAATATCGTTTGTCTGATATTCTGAGTACTCTTCACATCACGCCTCTACCTCGTTTTACAATGATAAGAGGCAGCTCATTGAGCGAGGTGCTCTTTACACTTTGATGTCCTCGTTTTACCAACGCCACTGAACCATTTGGACAATTTCTTCAGCTTCTCTTGGTCTACCAAGGCTACCTTCTACGATCTAGAAATAAAACTTAGCTTTTTGAGTGAACTGTCACTACAAACGCCTGCTTCGTAAGCTTGACTAACTTATTTTTTGGTTTTAACTATGCGCACACAACCCCACACGTGCATGTACCAGGCCTAGCGAAGTAGTTCACAGTGTAGGCACTGTTTTCTGCGGAAATACTACGAAATATATTCGTACTATGAGATATACTTGTTGAGAACGTGGATGACGTCGGAAGGTATTCACTGACCCATTGAAAACTCAGTCTCTGCTCTATTCTGTGCACATTCATAATGTTGGGTGTTCATAGGAGGAGGCGAGTTGTGCAAGAGCAATCGATTTAGTTTAGGTGATTGCTTACAGGTATGTAAATAGTTTGGCCAAACATACCTAAAATTGCAGAGCAAATCGCGTACGTAGCCAAATGCACGTTAGTAGAAAAATCTTTTGTTCCATTTTTTATTTATCGTGTACAAATTTGTTTCCGTTATACACTCATTCCGTAGCAATACTAGCCTTATGAGGAAACATTAAACTTCTAGACAGCGGCTCTTTTGCAGTAATACACCCAGAGCATCGATTACCACTGCCGATATGAAGCACACGGCATTTGTTGAAAAAAACTTCATTACATACATTTATACTGACCTATCTTGTATTAACCCCGGTCCTGGTACCGAGTATATAGTGTTTGGTCATCCAGGCCTGTGGTACGTATCAACTTGAGGCACTGATATTTATTGAAACAAGTTTCGCCTATGTTACGTACTACTATGACGTCTTAACCTATCGTTTGTTTTTTTTTCTGCAGAAAGAATGGCTAGGCATGGTGTACTACACAGCGACAAGCATGCACCTAGTGGGTCGGAGCTGGCAACGTCGAAGACACGTTGCTTGGACGACCTAGAGAGCATAGAAGCTTGCTGCCCGGTTGAAGCCGTCAAAGAGAGCATTCAGTGCGAGGACGGTGGCAAGCGAACATGCTGTTCACCGCAACGAGTGTCCACATGGAACAAAATATTGTGGGCCGCCCGATTGGAATTGCGACACACAGTGCAAGGATTTGCACTTGTGAGCTTTTCACAGCCTTTTATTCATCGAACCACTGCGAAAGTTCAGCAGGCGACGACACTAGTTCAAAAGGTGCTTTTGTCGCATCACTGCCTGACCACACTTGACATCGATACCGATAGCTTCAAAGGATCAGAAACGCACTTCTGTGATGCCTTACGTGGGAACTGCTCCATTCGCTTCCTGAAGCTTAACATCAGCACATTCGCACTGCGTAAGGACATATATTCTGCAATAACCTGCCTTCCGAACTTGAAAGTGGTCGACTGCCTGACCGACTGCGAGTGTCCGGTGGAGTTTTCTGCAGCGCTTGCGAAGGTACTACGAACGTCGACGAAGCTTACTACCCTGAGAATTCCAAAGCTGAATATGAATACCGCAAGCACAACCACCTTTTTGCCAGCGCTCGTGAACAACTGCACTCTCACAGAACTTTCCTTGCACAGTTCCGTGATAAGTGAAGCTCTGCCAGAACACCGTAGCTCATTTGCGAAATTTCTCGCCAATTCAAAAGTCCTCAGTAAATTGGTCGTAGGAGCTTCTAATGAGGTTAGGCAACTTTCCCTCAAGTGGGTGCTTGAAGGACTGCTGAAGAACACTACTCTTTCAGAAGTCACGCTCGATGACTTTGTCGTAGATCCAGACAGTGCTGTTATGATGACTAAGGTTCTGACCTTCAACCATGCTTTGCGCGTATTGAAGATCCCAACTTTGGTGTACGATGCTTGGCTGAGCAGAGTAGAAGATCCAACAGCGTCATGTCAGACAGATTTTAGCCCCTGGATTTCTGCGCTTGTGGAAAATAAAACACTCGAAACAGTCATGCTTCCCTTGAGAATTTGGGAAACCGAACAGTGGGAAGAGCTTTTGCAATGCCTCTCCTCAAGAGCAAGATCCTTTAAGCTGACAATCAAGGGTCACTTCAGCAAACGGTACCAATGGGAAAAACTGTGCAGTACTCTTCGAAGTACAGGAATGGAGGAGCGAGTGTCCTTCGACACAACCTTGTATATTTTGGACGAGCATGAAATGTTGGAGTGTAAAGCGTTCTCCAAATTCCACTCATTTCCCTGTCAAGACGATCATGGAGAAGTATCTCGAATGTTTAGACGACTGGCATCTTTTACTCACGTGACCGCTGCTCACTTGGAAATATGCATACCAGACGTGAACAAGACTATCAGCTCCGATATAGCTCACTACATCGCGACAGCGTCTGCGCTGAAGGAGCTGCGTTTAACGATATGGCTGTGTCAGCTGTTTCGCAAAGCGGCACAAAAAGGCTGGGCGGCAATCTTAGAATCACTACGAAAAAACACTAGTGTGAACGAGCTTTGTGTCGTCACAAGATTCATGAGCGAACCGGAAATACAGCTCTTGGCAGATACACTGAAATACTGTGAGAATGTTCGGAGGGCCCACGTAGGAGTCGGAGACACTGAAGTTGCTGCGGCCTTCGTTCGCCGTCTGCATGATGGGATCGAGTTCAACTTCAACTTGCTCCGCCTAACGGTCGACGGCTGTGAGCTCACACGGTCCATGGTGAGCAAGGAATGGTTCGTCATCTGGGACACAACAAGGCGCAACTCGGATCTGGTTGCTCGAGCGGCACAGTACCTTAATGGGACTCGAGTCGACAGGTAAGTGTGGAACATCCGTGTGTCTTCATTCCATCAGTCAATTACTTCCCGCTGCTGTGGTCTAGTGGTTAAGGTTCTCGGCTGATGACCAGCAGGTCGCGGGATCAAATTCCGGCTGCGCCGACTGCATTTCCGGTGGAGATGGTAATGTTGTATGCCCGTGTGCTCAGATATGGGTGCACGTTAAAGAACCCCAGGTGGTCGAAACTTCCGGAGCCCTCCACTAAGGCATTTCTCATATTCATATGCTGGTTTTGGGACGTTACACTCCACATAATAATCGAAGCTTTGTGAACAAATGTTATATCGATTACTTTTCTTCAAGCTAATCGCCACAGAATCAACAACGTAACTGCCGGAGAATCACCAACAATTTCTGCCCGCCTAGCCTTGCGCGAGATGTTTCTGTTTTATGTTAGTAAAATTTTAGTGCGACGACAATGATATGAACACTGGAGGTGCATCGCGATATGCGGTGTATATGCGCTGTTCAATATGCAGGGCGCTTGAGCTATGTTTAGCCAGAGTTCGAAATTGTGCCGACACACAAAATGACGATGCGACCACGAGCATGTTGCTGATTGTTGCCAGAAGTGAGTCATACTATATTTCGTTTGCTCATTAATTGTTCTGTCCGGTGCCTTAATTTAATTGTTGTTCAAAAGAAAAAATGAGCAAAAAATTCAATTAAAAAGTTGGAGAATGATTCGCAAAATCATCTAATTAAACAGTTTCAAATTTCATAACTGTTAATTATTAGTATTTTCTGCTATATACAAATGCATTCACTATACAAAAATAAATAATACGCCAAGAACCCACTGGCGTGCCTACTCAAGCCCCGATTTTCATGTTCCCTAAAGTTCCCTGTATGAACGGACGGCTTCCCTGGCACTGGTATATACAAGCGATAAGGAGCCGCAGTGGTTAACGCTCTTGTGGCTGATAGCAAAATATGTCTATCGCAAAGCCACCACTATCGTCGTAGCCCTGTCAAGACAGCCCAATCAGGCGAACGCCATGGTCGTCCGTACGAGAATATCGTGCGCGAGAATAATCGTGCGCACTCGTGCGTGAGCGGGCTTGTCGCGTGGTATTTTTGCATTTTGTAATCACTATTAGTTAGCAGAAAAACACTAAACATTAACAGATGTAAAGATAAAAAGAGCCTAATCGGAAATGTTTCAAACAGATGGCCAACTTTCTCATTGGAATTTCTGTACAATTTTAGTTGCTTCCAAAGTTAGTTACCAAAATAGGTCTAATTAAGCAAATAATCAGAGCACAACAAGTTGTGTGACTCACTCTAGGCAGTATTCAGCAACACAAATTTTATTGCGAGGTCATTGCGTGGGTGAGCATATTTTCAAACTCTGGCTAAAGACAGCTAGGGCACTTAGTATAAGCCGGTTGTCTGAACTACGTTAGACAAAAAAAAATGAGCTTCAGCGAAATTCTACTTCTCCTACATTAGTGGTAAAATTGCTCAAATACAACTTGTTTTTTTTTAACTAAGCATTCAGGAATATATGTTCTTTGATGAGCCTTTTTTTTCATTGTTGCATGTTTCATTACGAAATCAACTTTTGATTCCAGGCCGTTTAAAATAACACCAGGTTGGAGCGTTTTTTTTTTTTTCAGGCTAACGCCATCCTGGTTGTTTCTGTCTAAAAAACGAGAACTGTATGAATGACGTTAAAATATAACATAGACCCGCACTCGCGTGCCGCGATTTAAGCGCTTCTATACGATGTTTGTTTGGTACATGGCTGCGGGCGGTAAATGTACAGTGCTTCGTGCTACAGACCTCATGAAAGTTTTGCTGCCATTAGCGGCCGCTGGGTGCACTTACTTCATGTTCAATACAAAGAGCGCTCCACATGTGGACACTGAGTGTTCGTATGAACGTGTGCCAGCTGATCTGGTTGTCAGTGCTGACTTAATTTTGTTTGTGGCATTGCTCAGATTGAGGGAATTGGGATGCTGTGAAAAGAGTTGCATGTAACCAGGTTTGAAATGAACTATTTTATTCTATTCTAAGTCAATAGATTTTAAATTGGAGGACAAAAAGCAGCAAATTGTTTCTCTCTTTCGGCCATTGCTTAAGACTAACGTGGTATTTACGCTAGCTGTTTTTACACAAGCTGTTTTTTTTTGTATACAATGCAGAGTTTTTCCTAACAACTATCAAATCAACGCATTCGTCATAGCAGCAAATATTTTTGCCGAGATGGAAAGAATGGGCAATTATTTAGGTCACTCAGGAATGATTATCTCACAAAAATAAATAAGGGGAATGATTATCTCACAAAAATAAATAAATAAAGTTTTTTTATATTTTAGGTCTGGTTGTTTATATGGCAAAGTTATTCTACGTCACAAACCATGGCAAGCCTAGTTTATGAAACCAAAAAGCTTACGCGTACTTTTGAAGATACATTGTGAAAATTGCGAACTAAGAGGCCAGAGAAACCGGAACGAACCGCATTGGGTGAACCACAAGGGTGGTCCCTGTATTGGGTTACGCGCGAGTTTTTAGCTAAACCACCACGAGATGCAAGTTCTTAGCAGAAATCGAGAAATAACCAAACGCTGCAAGATTTTCGAAGATTGCTGGAGATGTTTATACGATTTTTATCGTAATAATAGACACAGTTGATGTCCCACGTTTAAACTAAACTGCATCTCTTGTTTCCCACCATGCAGCAAGAATTTTCTACATCCATTTATAGACAGATTACTTCACCATGTGCCGGTAACTTCTATTGCAGGCGTATGCATTTCCACGTTAGCCGAATAATGAGTATTCACGCAATGAATAGCCACTTATTAAGATGAAATTTCTAGCCAACAAAGAAACGGTAATACAGTTGATGGAAGATTCGACAGACCGTATCCTTGGAGCTCGTACCCACTCGTGAACATGCGAATGATATATATATATATATATATATATATTTATATATACGGGAGAGAAGTGTATACCTAAGGGCTCATATTTCCGTGGTTTAACACAATATTAATGAGATATAACAGACAGTAATGCCAAGGAATGTACAGGGGAAGTTATTAGAACCAATGGAATGTAAATAAGAAGAAAGAAGAAAGAAAAGTGGATGAAAAAATTACCAGCTGTGAGCAGGAATCGAACCCACGACCTTCGAATAACGCGTTCGATGCTCTAACCACTGAGCTATCACAGCGGCCGTCCCTCCATCCACTTTTTGGGGTTTATATGTGAATTTAGAAGTAGGAGTGACAGTCAGCGCCATCTATAAGCCAAACAACGAGTGTGAAAACACTCTTATTCGCATGTTTTGGCGTCACGTAGCACGTGAACCTATTATGAGCGGGCAGCTGATTAATTGTCCCTCTTATACAACCTAAACACACCAAGTCTGCCAGTACGAGACCCTCGTTCAATGAAATAAGGGAGAGAAGTGTATACCTAAGGGCTCGTATTTCCGTGGTTTAACACAATATTAATGAGATATAACAGACAGTAATGCCAAGGAATGTACAGGGGAAGTTATTAGAACCAATGGAATGTAAATAAGAAGAAAGAAAAGTGGATGAAAAAATTATTACCAGCTGTGAGCAGGAATCGAACCCACGACCTTCGAATAACGCGTTCGATGCTCTAACCACTGAGCTATCACAGCGGCCGTCCCTCCATCCACTTTTTGGGGTTTATATGTGAATTTAGAAGTAGGAGTGACAGTCAGCGCCATCTATAAGCCAAACAACGAGTGTGAAAACACTCTTATTCGCATGTTTTGGCGTCACGTAGCACGTGAACTTATTATGAGCGGGCAGCTGATTAATTGTCCCTCTTATACAACCTAAACACACCAAGTCTGCCAGTACGAGACCCTCGTTCAATGAAATAATACACTTCTCTCCCTTATTTCATTGAACGAGGGTCTCGTACTGGCAGACTTGGTGTGTTTAGGTTGTATAAGAGGGACAATTATTCAGCTGCCCGCTCATAATAAGTTCACGTGCTACGTGACGCCAAAACATGCGAATAAGAGTGTTTTCACACTCGTTGTTTGGCTTATGGATGGCGCTGACTGTCACTCCTACTTCTAAATTCACATATAAACCCCAAAAAGTGGATGGAGGGACGGCCGCTGTGATTGCTCAGTGATTAGAGCATCGAACGCGTTATTCGAAGGTCGTGGGTTCGATTCCTGCTTACAGCTGGTAATTTTTTCATCCACTTTTCTTTCTTCTTTCTTCTTATTTACATTCCATTGGTTCTAATAACTTCCCCTGTACATTCCTTGGCATTACTGTCTGTTATATCTCATTAATATTGTGTTAAACCACGGAAATACGAGCCCTTAGGTATACACTTCTCTCCCTTATTTCATTGAACGAGGGTCTCGTACTGGCAGACTTGGTGTGTTTAGGTTGTATAAGAGGGACAATTAATCAGCTGCCCGCTCATAATAAGTTAACGTGCTACGTGACGCCAAAACATGCGAATAAGAGTGTTTTCACACTCGTTGTTTGGCTTATAGATGGCGCTGACTGTCACTCCTACTTCTAAATTCACATATAAACCCCAAAAAGTGGATGGAGGGACGGCCGCTGTGATAGCTCAGTGGTTAGAGCATCGAACGCGTTATTCGAAGGTCGTGGGTTCGATTCCTGCTCACAGCTGGTAATTTTTTCATCCACTTTTCTTTCTTCTTTCTTCTTCTTTACATTCCATTGGTTCTAATAACTTCCCCTGTACATTCCTTGGCATTACTGTCTGTTATATCTCATATATATATATATATATATATATATATATATATATATATATATATATATATATATATATATATATATATATATATATATAAACACCTTGTTGCGCTTGCCTACGCAGCCATGCGCCATGCTTGTGCAAGTCATATAACCGCGAGCTATACATATGCCCTATTCCCTGCACGCTACGCAGATCTTGGAGCAGCTTGAAATTATTTTGTATTACAATTGCTTCCACAATTCTATTTAAACTGAAAACTGTCTTACAGTCGCGCAAAAAAGTGGTCCCCTTCTATTCTTCACAGAATGAAAGAAAAAAAAACAAAGAGAGAAATGGAGAGCTACAGGAAGAAAAAATGCAACTTCTGCAGCCCTATTATGACAAAACGCACGTCAAGTGTGTTCCTATGCACCTGTCATCCGCTAGTTTGCTCAAGGTTTTTTCTGTGTGTAAGTAGGTGCACTAAACTAACTCTCTTTTGATTTTCGTGGCAAATTACGCTTAGTAGCTTTTCGATTTGTTTGGCTTATTTTCGGATAAAATTACCAGCGTTGCATTCAAATTAGCCCGACCTTTTGTATTTATTGCTCACGTGACCAGTTCCTATAACCTTTGTAATGTTCGAATTTTCATATTGTTATGCATCGTGTGTACCAATATTCACTTCAGTATCTGAGTCAACTATTCATGATCTAATTAATTATTCTAAAACATCTTGTTTGATCATCAGTGGTCACTTGCTCGCTACCTTGCCAGAGAAGGGTCGCGATTAACATCTCTGAACTTAAATGTCTTCTTTGCCACTGCTTCGAAGCCCTTCGCGCCATTCGAAAAAACCTACATGGAATTTAGGTGGCAGTGGTAGGAGGGTAGGTGCACAATAAGGTAACAAGCAGCCTCCGCAATGCAGTTCAGACGGTAAAATTTGCCTCATGTGTACGTTGTCAACAAGCTTCATGAGCTCCGCCTTCACAGTGATGCTGATTCACGCAACACCTTTTTCGGAAGGCCCGGCCAGTGTATCTTTTTGAGGCTACTCATGTGCGCTACTATTTACTGCCTCACAAAATGATCTGGCGCGTTATCCATTAACATAACACTGCCAGGTTGTGGTAGCGGAAGCAGCTTCTCGGCTTTGCCATTGGGGTTTAGAAGACAAATCATATTGACGAGGTTTGTACGTAGACTGCACAGCGCTGTTTATTTAAACCCGACTACGCTTACAACCAGCGTTGCCCCACGTTTCGTCCGTGACAAGAATGGGCCCGCCGTATCGTCGCATCTACAATATTTAGTGCAGGTACCGGCAGTGACTCTAGACAATGTGCGTCACTTATAATAGAAAGGCGTTCCGAGAGCATTTCTTGTACTTATAGCGAAGCCTTTTTGAGAATCCTCTGCATCGTCGTCGTCGTGGACGTGGTTGGTAGCATCTCGCCTTCTTTAAAACACTGCAACACTTTAGTGACAGTTGGAATTTGCCTTTTCCAAAAAAAAAGCCCTGCACCACTTTTCGCAAGACGCTGTGCTCAAAATCGTCAGGCTTTTACGTTCTATCATGACCTTTCTGACAAGAAAGCTTCATTGGTGCTCTGTCTTTGCTGTTGTCCACCGATACAGCGTTCGCTCACTCACCTGGTTTAGGTTTGCGGTCGACTTGATAAGTGCATGCAGACTAGCACTTTCCCCACACTCGACGCGAAGCCGTTTAGATTATTTAAAGCTAACTGCTTACCCAGCTGGGGGAAACGATGCACATTCTAAAATTGTTTCACTGGACGCACAGCTTCTGAGGCATCTTGCACAGGGACAACCAACTCTGGTGACGCCATGTTACCAAAAGGCGGCGCATCACCACTTCACAACAAGCACCCGCAGAGGGGCATCTATGCAAGATTTCCCAAATTCACTAATATTTCACAGCACTCTTTACACTTTTGAAAATTGAACCCTAACAATGTTCTAAAGTTTTGTGAGTGCAGGTAGCAAGAGATAACTGGATTTCTAAAATCAAATATCTCGGGGACTTTTTGATGTGCCACTACAGCTCTGATTGGAAAAAAAGCTCTACCTAAGGCTGCACTGCCAACAGCTTGTGAAACGAATTATAATTGTAAGCATGGCTCAGCGCCTGTAGGGGAATGGGGTTGAGGGCACGAAGATGTTGAGAGAGGAGAAATGGTGTGCATAACTGACGGCGCGAAGGACGGCTTCTGCAGCTCGTTGTCGTCTCTAGTGTCCCCAAGGCAGCCAAGAAGCGCCTTGAAGACGTTAGTGTGGTGCCGTGAGAAGAAGACGAAGTCCCTCTCACTCTATAGGCATCAGATGCCACCGCGAGGCAGGAGACGCAGAGGGCTCAACCCGTGTGCTAGAGTTCAAAAGAAAAAATGAAACTGCGTCGACGTCGGCGCTGTGACCATTTTCAGCGCGTTCCTCAAGCACAACCACCTAACAACTATGACAGTTTTTATTTTATACTTGTCCTCTATATTTTTATGCGTTCTTTTCAAACGCCCTTCTTTGTACTGCAATGGCGTGCGGAAAGTACTGCAATGGCGTGCGGAAAGTTACTTGTAGTTCCTTGTGTGATATTCTGATTTCTTGCTATTGCATTCATTGCTTCGCCCCGGCAGCAAAACTGACCTTTTTACAGTGTACACAATTTGAAGTACTTCCGCACTATAGAGAGAAATGCGAGCAAGCTCTTAAGCTCTCATTTTAGTGCGTGACGCTTTTGCTGGAACAACTTATAAAGTACGTTTTTTTTTGGGTAGCGTTAAAAACTCCCAGAAAAAAATGGGGCCGCTACTCACTTCTGTTGTAAAGACTGAAAACAGCAAAGCTTACGTCCTTGCCAGTAGCATGATTGCAACTTCCCATTGGCCTTCGCATAAGTACTGTGCTAGAGCCTGCATCTTCGTTTCCCTTTTTCTCACGCCCACATCACTGCTCCTCACCCTTGAGTCCCTTTGCCATTCCTTGCTCTACTATCGTATACAAGGCCATGCAGTACTTTACCCTTTCCCATCCTCCCTTTCCTCTCATTTTTACTCGCACTAATATGAGTATCCTCGTCACCATTTTTTGTTCTCAAAGATCGCTATACTTTTGTATACAAGGCTGTATGCTATATCCATGCTCTTCATCATTTCCGTCTTGCTCACCTTCACACCTCTTCTTTTTTCTCATTATGGTTTACCGCCCTCTTATGCATTGACTTTCTTCCAGCTCTGCTTGCGCTGAAAGGCCTAGCTATGCTCAGCTTTCCTTCTCGACCGGCCTCGTTCTCTCCCGCTTCGCCAGTTTCTCGGGGTTCAAAAACAGCGCTACTGCAAGCTTATAGAGCTCTCCAACAAAAAAAGGTCATTTGTCTATTTTGTTGCGGGAGCAATTATAAGTGCTCTCTCGACAGGTTTAACCAATGCAGTAGCATCACCGTCATTTTTTGCAATAAGTCAAATTCTATAACACCACTCTGCACACTGCATACTTCACTATTAGGTAAAAAGTCCCGAGTATTGACGACAAACGGGAAGAGCTTACGGGGAAAGTGTCGCACACAGCAGCAAATAATTGTTCGTAGTATACAGTCAATCTACGAAAATGATAGCTAAAAATAGTCAACACGACATTAGAGCTCAAAGTAAAGAAACAAGTTGGATGTCGTACAGACTACTCAACAATAGACAACATTCATACTATCAATCAAGACATCAAGAAAGCTCGATATACAACTAACCCTTATAACTGATCTTTATAGATTATGACAAAGGATTTCATGTGGTAGAGATATCAACACCCATGTTGGAACTGTGGAATCAGGGCGTCCACGAAGCACTTATACACCCTGAAATAGATCCACATCGGATCCATAATGAACCATGCCGGCGAAGTAACGAGAAGAATAAGGAAAGGATGTAGTACATTCGGCAAGCATTCTTCAATCATAAATGGGGGTATGCCTCTATCTCTCAAAAGGAAGGTATAATAGCCGCATCTTATCGGCAATTTTCTGCGGCGCGGAAACCTGGAGATTTACAAAGAGGGTTCGACCTAAATTGAGGATGAGGCACCAAGTGATACAAAAGAAATTGATAGGTGTTACCTTCAGAGACTCCAAAAGAGCAGTGTTGGCCAGGTATCAAAGGGAAGTTATGGATATTATATTATATAAAAATATTCACATGGAACGGCCACGTAGCAGCTCGGAAGGATAACCACTGGTCACTAATGGTAACTGACTAAATTCTAAGAGAACACAAACGCGCATAAGTTTGCAGATACAACGTGCCTGCAGAAATCACAGGACCGGATTGATTAGGGGAACGTGGACGAGGCTTTGAGCCCTGCAGTGGGTGTAGTTAGGGTGATGGTGATGATGGTCCTTTGTATACGGACCAGTCGATGGCTTATGTGTACACGACATCACTTGAGCAAACAGCTCATGTCGCAAAATAGGCTTAAAATATGGGTGATGCCAAAAGACAGTGCCGCTAACCCCTTTTTTTTTCAGACCTTCCGAAAGGGCCCTTTGAGCCATACGTAACAATTATAGAGTAATGTTCGTCACTAAGGCCCTGAAATTAGTTTTCTTCTATCCCCTTGCAGGTACGGCGCTGAGGCCCTCGAGCGAATCGGCAAAAACTTGTCGCTGCAGCAAGAAGTCGCACATCTGCTTTCAGTGAGCGAAGCGGATGCCGCAGCTTTAGTGCGAACTGAGCTGAAGGCCATGCAGTCGTTAGACGGGTTCATGCGAGCAGCCGGCGTTGTGAAAGATGGCGTGTCCTGCGATAGGTGCGAGGACGGCAATATACAGTTGGAAGACATCAACGAAGATTGCTGGAGTCTGATCAGACGTCATCTCAAGGTAGAAGACGTAACAGAACCCGCATCTGCTACACTCACCGAAGACTTGGGACACCCCATCACCGCAGCATCTTGAGTGACGAACAAAAAACGCATGCTGGGCCGGCTTTCTCTAAAATGCGCCGATAATACGCCAATAGCGGATAATATAGGTACGGCTGCGAAAGTCACTTGTACCTGTGTATGCTTCTTGCTTTTCAGGCACTCTATTTCAGGACGTCAGTCCACATATGATGATGCTATTATAACAATTTTTCTATGCAAATCGACGTAGTGATAACGGGGTATTCGATAATTCGATATCAGAAATGAAATCTAACCTTGACCTGCCCAATTTAACTGTCTGGAGGAAACTGGTGCGACTGCAATTTTTTCATAGGATATTTTTTCACAATCCATCAATGAAGCGAGACCTCATTTCACAACCGTCATACCACTCATCGCGCATTGATCACCAGCATAAGGTTGCCATTTCGTTTTGCCGCACCAAATTCTTTTCAGCAGCCTTCTTACCGAAAACAGCCGCCGATTGGAACCACCTTCCCTCTTCCGTTGTAACAATAACAGACCCTTTGTTATTCAAGACTGCAATTTCTCAGCAATGTTTGTAACTATACGCAGTTTCCGTTATCTATCATTGTCTTGTATGTGCTTGAATTCTTACTTATACATTTTTAGTTGATTTATGTTGCCTTCGTGATTTGCGCATCTGACACTTGTTTCTTTTTTGTCTTTTTTTTCCTTGTGTGTTATAAAATGTTGTACCCACCCCCTCTGTAATGCCCTACGGGCCCTGAGGGTATTCTAATAAATAAATGAATTGTGCCCCGAAGTCAAAACGTGAAAAAAGGGAGCAGACTGTATGCCTAAGGTGAAATTTTATTTCGCCAAACTTTTCGCCGGTAATTAGAAACTCTGATTGCAGCGATACACTCTGGCACAGATAGTCGTAAACACAACGTCTGCCGCCGATCGACTGACGAGCGGTGAAGCGCATCGGCATTTATGCATGTGATGTAGAACACTCCAACGCTATTGCTAACGGCCGTGTAACTTCCAGAATAATCTGTTGCGCACGTAATCCTAACAAAATCATCTACTACAGTCCAGAAACTTCCAGACCACTTTGGCACGTTTTGCGCTGAATATTAGTTACAGTGAACGGGACTAGAACAAAATTTCAGGAAGGATTGTTTCAATAGTATTTATGAGACTGTTGTCTATGTCGGTAAATAATAAATAGGGCAGTAATTGCAGGCAAGTTTAGAGTGTCATATGATCGCTTACATCGACAGACTATTAACAGGGTCAAACCATTTCGGCACCCTTACATACCTAATCACTAACAACAAAAGTACTGAGAATACCTGGGCTTGATTATCACAGCGTGCATTCCGTACACAAAAAGAGAGCATAAATTACCCAGGAAACCTTACGGGGTATTTCCTTACAGATTTTGGCTATTATAGGCAGGAGGTTTGTATTCATGCTTAAAAACTTATTCTTTCTTTTGCAAAGAAACATCAAAGCACTGTAGTTTAGACTATCCTGCAGAGCAAAGTGAAAATGAAAATACTAAGTAAAAAATATGTGACCTAGGCAGCATGTAACTGGCTGCTTTATTCTCACAGTAGCGTCATCCTCCAGAGCACAATGCCGTGTACTTGCGAACATAGAAAAAAATGTTGCTGTTGTAGGAACGTCCTCTGCGCTGATTGAGCTCTACACGAAAATGGCGCAACTGTTCAAACGCAATAGTACGATTCTGTTCAGGAACTTCGCGTGGCATACTGCCTCACGCGTATTACAACATGCGTGGCTCTTTTCTAAATCATCATCATCATCAGCTGCAGCAGCACCAGCATTGGCCTGATGAGGCGCACTACAATTACAGCCAACATGACCCGCCAATACCCGGTATTGTGATTGCTGCTGCCTGTGGTCAGCCAATATTTCCCTTTCTCTCTTGTGCCGTCGCCTTCGTTTGGGATCCAGTCAGTTACGCCTATGATCAGCGGTCATCTTGCCTACCCACTACGCGCCCTGCCCATGTCAAATTATACTGTCTGTTTTCTGCTAAGGTTTACCGAGCATGAGTTTGTTTTCAGACCACCTCTGCCATCTTCTTTGCTCCTATGATTGACCTATGGATGTCCTTGTCATTGTACGGTGCCCTCGGTTGATTGCTCGGTTTATTGCCCTCGGTTTATTGATACAGATTTATAGTAACAATACAGTTTGTTGGCACATTTGTGGACTACATGCCAAATTTTTTGTGCCCAATACTCCGACCACAATAAGGGCACTTAGCAAACCATCATTATCTTCTGTGGTTAACGTGCAAAGAAGCAGTGGGCTACTATGCTTTGTGTCATGACAGTGGCTGAGAGACAAGTACAAACTGGTGAAGGGAAGGCAACGTGCAGACGGCCGAGGAAAGTTTTGACATCAAGAAAATAATTGTGTCTGAAACGTCGTCAGAAAGGCCTAGTCTATGCAGACTAACTTCGTCATAGCAAACTATCTTAGGATGCTTCACAAGCCCGTTTTTTTTAATATGTCCTGTTGTGTAGATGGGATATTTGTTTGTTTGTTTTTTTTGTTTTTTTACGCGCGTGGATGATCCACGTGTCTTAAAAAAGTGCTGTTACGTGAATACCTCTGCTGCACATGCGTCGTTGCTCTGTCGAAGCGGGATAACCTCTTTATTTATTCCGGCTTTTTCTTTATAAATCTTTAGTTGAGAGTCAGCGCTCCTGTTGTCCTATACTTCGTCTGCGTCCTTTTGCGCTGTGAGTTATCGAAAATGAACAATCATTATGTTGTTAATGATGTTGTGGAGCAGTGCAGCATGGCATTCGTCCCTTTATTCAGTGCAACACTATCAGTGTCATTAAAATACTGTAGAGAGGCAAGGGTTTTGAAAAGTACAAAACTTGCGTACTGTCATTGCCAGTGCAACGAACTTTTCCCAAATGTAGCGGCTGGTCCACCTTATTTCATGGAGTGGTCATGGCGCAACTCTACATATATACGGTAGGGCTGCTTTCACCACGAGTGCGTCCGAGCGTTTTCGCACGAAGATGTATTAGTCGTTGTGGTGACACACTGCATACAAAGTGGCGCAGTCATCGTAACTCGGCTGCATGCTGCAACGCGAGCGCGATGAGTATTAGCGCCACCGCTGTTTCACCGGAGGCTGACGTCACCTATGGTGACTATAAGACTCAAGCTGCCAGCCTCACTTTCCTTATTGTTTCCCCAACCTTTCGAGCAGAGCATCGGCATGCTTGGACTGCTCCAACGTTAATAAATGCTCATTACCTTTTATGTCGGGATCCGTTCTTCATCAACCTGGCATCCCATATCTGGTAACCCGGAAATCGAAGTAACCGCACCGCCATGACCAAGCAAGAAGCCCTTGTCGATCTTCGCCAACAATACAGCTTCAAGAGCTACTTCAGGTTCAACAGCCGCGATCAGTCAACGCCCACCAAAGCTCTGTTACAGCAGGTGCCATCACCCCTACGGCCACGACGTCCTGAATCTTCATACCGCCGCAATTTCCCAAATTTTGCCGAGGAAGCCCAGCCAACTGGCTCCTCAAGATATGGGCTGCTTTCTGCCTGCGCAACATCATATCGCAGCAGTAAAGGTACATCTTCATGGTGGACATGCTTCCTCCTGATCTGCGATGCGTTGGGCCTCCTCCGGGACCACAGGCACACGACCGACTTCGAAGTTTCGGGTTAGTCCTCCCTCAACAAGCTGTGCCACGTCAATCACTACCTGCCATGCGAAATGTTAGCATCGAACCTCGGGCCGTCACTACTCCACTGCAGAAACAAGTGAACTCTTGCTGTCCGACTGCATCATGTTTTGGCTCTGTGGCATCAATCGGTTCGCACGTGACTACGCAGACAACGCGTATGCATCACATGGTATCCGACGACGCTCTCAAGACGACACTGAGCATATCAAGTACCACGAATGAGTGTCGCCTCACGCCTACTCGCGGCGAGATCGTGCTATAAGTGGCAGCGCCGGCCCCGCGCAAGTGTTGATAGGCGGTCGGCGGCTCGTATACAAATACACGCAGCGGCGCTTTGTTGCGTGTGGTCTGAGCCGACTGCAAATAGATAAAATGCGTTGATTACAGTTTACTGTTAATATCTACGCTCTTACCTACTGAAGTGATGCACTATGCCGATGCAACGAACATTACCCGCAAGTAAAGCGCATTCTGCCTTTCATAGGATTGCTCACACTGGGTGACTCTCTTCACGCGTTCGCACTAAATCACGCCTTTCCTGTGTCCTTTGTACGTAGTTAGCTTGTGTTCCGCCTGCAACCCACTACAGTAGCGTGACAAATCTACTTATTTAAATTTTTGTCATCTGCACGACAAAAAACAGAGAAAGAAATGTCGCAGAAAGTCTGTATATCTGTGGATTCGTTCAGCAACACTGTTCGCACCCTGTGCTCATGATTTTTTTTTCTCTCATTCTTTTCACCGTGAAATGCAGGAGAGTCGACAAGTCTAGTCAGGAAAGCTTAGTGGCTGACGGCGCTTTGTTCTACACTGCGTTTAATGCGTGTAGGAACATGTTCTTGCACAAGTAAAAATTAAATTGCTATGTAAAAGTTCAGCAGAAAGCTTTAATCGATGGAATACGTGCATGGCAGTACTACAAAGGTCTGGTTAATGGGACAAGCATGTGTGGCTTTTTGTGACAGAAAACGACCCCTGCGTTTCGTCGGTCACTAACAATACCACACAAACGCTGAGGACAATGTAAAAAAATGTGGTATTTTCAGTGGAAATATGTGACTTTATATATAAGACATTCCATCTGAATTCTTCTTCAACGTCTGGGCTCTTTAAAGTGTTCCTAAATCTAAACTCTTGGTTGCGCACAGTAACCTTATTTTAAGAACAGTTTCAGTACCAATGTATCACAGCTTATGCGATAGTATTACTTCTATGTAGTGATACCACGGCCAGATAAACACAAATAAGTCTCTTTGATCGATAACTACAGTGTCTTAGTTGTACACCTACCAGCAGTGCGCAAGTGCGTCGCTTGAAGTTTTTTTTTTTTTTACAAACGTGTAGCTATAAAACGTTACATGTTTTTACGTTACGTGTTTTTTAATCATCATATTTGGGAGGATGCCAAGAGCATTTTGCGATGTGCTTAAAAAGCGGCACCCACTCTGAAAGTGTTTTGGTGAATGGAGGGTACGATGACAATAAACATCACTCTGGACAGTTGCTCTTGTCGATCTTATTTCAATGCATTAGCAGCTGAGCAAGACCAATTGCTTTCGTACGTCGTTTCAGGCATACGTAGAAACAGTTACACTTGCGCTGACATGACCGTACATACCACACTTTGAAAACGTGCATGACGTACGCACACATAGAAACACGATGTGCCCTTCAGACGACGCAAGAAGTAATCCACACTTCGTCTCTTCGGTCAGTTGCCATCAGTCGGCGACTCCGCTCGATCTCGCGGCCAACAGCTTCTTTTGCCAATCCTACTATCACATTCGCGTTCGAGTCACCAGATGTTGGATGCCGGATCGATAAAGGATGAATTTCATCATAAAATGTTACGATCGTTTATTAACTTGGTACCAGCCGCAGGGCAAGCATGCTATTGCTGCGCTCCAACGGTTAGGTAAACAATCAGAGAAGCGAGCCTGGCAGCTTGGGTTTTACAGGCTAGCCTCACCTGTGGTGGGGTCAGCCTCCAGTGACCCTTATCGGACGCGCATTGCAGCATTTGGCCGAGTCATGCTGATTCGGCCGGTTTTTACGTGGTGTGTCACCGCAACATGTTTACTTCTTCTATATCATAAGTCTGTCAGATTTGCCCCAGCGTGCTCCTTTTTTGTGACTGACAGCAATGTATGTGCCGGGCACTACTTGTCGGTAAACAGTGTGGGTCTATTGCTCGAATGCAACAAACAACTTGACGTGTTAAAAATGAGGCTTTCTCAACAATTCCTACAGTGCAACGAATATTTCAGGACCACTTCTAGTAATCTAGCCAGTGGAGCTTACTTTCTCAGCAATATACTTGTCTTCTGATAATAGCAAGAAGGAATATGATAATATTTGAAATTTAGTGTGTGTTATACTTGTTTAGAAAACCCATGCAATGGTAAGTGCATAATAAAAGATGCTTCTGAAGAACACCTCAGATCCCGTTTTTTTTAACACGAGTAGTGGAGACAGATAATATCGTAAAAACTATATTGAGACAATTACCAACTCAATACGCCTTTTCCACTGAGTGAGATAAAAAAATAGAGTGAACTGACAATTTTAACACCGTTAATAAAACGAATATTTTAGTATTGCGAGCTTTCAGAAATATCGCCGTTATTTTTCTAATCAGTTTATGCAAAAACTGTCTCTTAAACTACCCTCTGAATAGTAAATATTTAAGGTGAGCAAACGTATTCTGTGAACATGCCCTCAATTTTAGATCAATTCCATTGAGTTTTGCACTCCGTATCCGGTGAGTGCTGGCTCCAAATCACCCCTACATCGGTGGCGGTGGAACATCTCTTCTGCATGGAGCGCCACCCAGACAAAGCAGCCGTGAAGATTAAAATGATTCTTGTGGGCTTCGGTACCTGAACAGAGCCATCAGATTAGAAAATTGCTGTAAGTGTTCACCCGAAACCAGTGCAACGAAGAAGTTGGGATGGCTAGCATGTTCGAAGCCTGCATCTCTCGATGAGGCTGTACGAAATAAAAGAAAGTAGTGCTGCCTCGCATCCCAGCAACAAGTCCTGCCCCAGGCAGTGCGCAGGGGCGCAATTTTTTTTCACAGTCTTGGGTCTTTCTTCAATCTAAATGTGCCAGGACAGATGAAAATTGCATATATATTTTCCAAATATATTTAACTGTGCAACGTTGACTCGATTTGCAGCTGTGCTTGATGCTCTTTCGCATTGTATTGTATATTCAGTTTAGTGAACTATCATTTATGCTAAGTATTTCCTTGGGTTATTTGAGGTTCGCTGAAGTGCGAGTTCACTATACTTGCAGAAAAACGTAATATGTTTGTGAGTCATGCTGAACTGAGTGAAGCGTGGTCAGAAATTTAAATATAATAAATAAACGCACCTTCGTAATTTTTGTAATGAACTTGGGTGGCGCCTCAGTAATCGTACGGTTTTGCCACAGTTTTTTTTCCTCGCGTACAAATAATGCCTGTGCAACACTGAGTTACTCATAGTAGCAAAAGCCGGCAATAGCGTGGTACACAACTGCCGTAAAGTTACACATGCTTACGTAGGCGTAATGTAATATTGTAATATTGTGAGCATGATGACGAAAATGCGAGAGATATACTTCCGTAGCAGGTGCATTCTCGATGTAGGCGAAATGCTGTAGGCTCGTGTGCTCAGATTTGGGTGCATGTCAGAAAACCCTAGGTGGTCGAAATTGCCGAATTCCTTCACTACAGCGTCTCATAATTAAATGAATGATGTTAGGACGTTTAACCGCGCGTATCAAACAGTCATCAAGAAAAACATTTTCAACATAATGTCAAGAGAATACTGGTTCGATTTGCTTCTCAATTCATAGGGCTTTTACGTACACCCGGCGTAATTAAGTGCAATCGTACCTTGCTGGAGCTCTGTTGCTTAATTCTCTGTCAGCCGGATAGTCCCCCAGGTAGACTTGGCAATGGCAAGATGCGCTATGTGTTGAACTTGTAATATTGCGATGTAATATCTGAGTCAACTTGTAAAGTTTCATTATTCTCTGCGATAGATCGAGCAGAGAAGGGGCAGAGGGAGGCACTAATGGGTATTCACGTCCAATTGGTGTTAAGGCGTGTAGCCTTAGACGAAAAGAAAGCCTTTCTAAACCGTACTCCGAGCAAACAATTTTCGTCCAGAATTGTTCTAGTGAGCACCTGTTTATTCAACATCACTCTCATAAAAACTTTGTAATGCACGTTGCTCAAATCGAACTGCCTTACTTATACCTTTAATTACTTCAAACAATGTTTTAATAGGATCACCGGGGACAATCATGTTTTTTGCAAAATGTTGCTGTCCCTTGATCCTACGGGCTTCTGTAAGACCATGCTTACTTATTTTTTTTAGCATGAAAGTGTTTTATGCCGAGATCCGCTATGGCTCCACTCATGTATTTCCATCTCGGATATGACGTTGCAACATATTCACTAACAACAAAGCCAAAAGTGATAGCAAGCGATTACATGGCGTAACATGACACTTCAAGCGTAGGGGGGCCTTCTGACATTCGTCCCTGATTGTCTGCAAAAAAGAATTATTGTGGGGATGTTCAACAGCATAAGTAGCTTAGGCATTTCATTCGGCGATTGTCCAAAAAAATACTCAATAGTGTTTCTTCTGCGCTTCAGCTCGGCTCCTTCTTGTAGGTAGAGAGTGAGTACTTAGCCAATGAGCCAATGACGCCTACTATGAATGCGAATTTCTGAAGTCTTTAAGTTGATGAAAACACGAAACATAATTGGAGGTACTTGCGAGGAAATCAAATTTTCTTCGTTAGATTGGGAAATTCGTAAAACAGCATTTTGTTTGATAGAGAAATTCGTAAAATAGCCGGCGTTGTAACTGCATTCATGTTTCGGACGCGTTTATTTTGTAAAAAATTCGTATGTACTTATCTAGCAACATTACATTGTTATGATCCTAGGATATATAAACAATTTTCAAGTGCTCTTAGAGCATCAGTGACACTACTCTCACTTTGCGTCACACGTAATCAACTTCATCATCATAATTATCGGACAAACTCTAAATAGGCTCTCCAGAATTCGAACCTATACAATATTCAGCTAGGAAAAAAATAATCACTTTTTTTTCTTAATGCCTCATAGCGTTTTATTCTGGTTTTCTACATTCTCTTTGGTGATGAAACGCATACGGCGCACATATGGGAGCTTAATCAATATAATGGACAGCGAAAATTGGGAGGTGTTTACGCAGAGCACATTCCGTAAACTGCTGTTTTGCTTCTCGATAACAAGCATCACTCTATTTTGGTGGAAGAGCATTGCATCAACTATCATAACGGGATGCTGCATGAGGTGAATGCATTGTGACTATTGAAAAATGCCAACGCAACGTTAGCGCACTAGCGGTCATTTATGGTGAGTATTGATAATATTTCTCAACATGCATGCAGTACTATCATATGCGAAAAACGGGTGGGATCATTCAATGGTAGTGGAGAGAAGTCGTAATCGAAAATTCTAACGTTTATTCACGCATGTAATGGTCAAATGTTACCTAGGCATGCCTGTTATATGCGTTTTTTAGGCAGCAAATGGTAATGATATTTCACATCACCCAACACAAGCCAGCATTTGCTATGCTTTGACAAAACTTGTCATTATTTTAGCCCTTAACCTTAGACAACACAGTGTCGTTCAATTGCTTATTCTGACAACTGCAGTTATTTTGCATTAACGGCGTCTAGTTGGTATTTTCAATGAAAAAGTAGTACAACCTCACTTTATTCTGCTCCAAGTATGTATATTTGCTGTCATTTCATACCGTAGTTAGGAAAGGAGGACTAGAAAAGTCTTTAAAAACAGTGCGTGGTAACAAGGACACCGTATATCAACTTTTAAGTGCAGTACAGGACACAGTACTGCTGTTTGAAACTACTTTTCAGTGACAGGCGAGATCCCCATGTTTTAGAAATATTCAAGGGTCAGTTTTTGCTTTGAAAAATTTTTATAATTTTTATGCTTGTGATATGTAGCCTTTTTTATCAATATAGAACTCAGAACTCAATATTTACAAGCCACTTGAGCTAACACAGCTATTTCTAGATGCTGAAATGCTTACTCTGTCGTCAATGTCTACTTTCTGCAACCATGTACGAGACAAATAACAGCCATTCTCAGTTGACCTGTTGCTGCACGGAATCATAATTTCTAAATCTAAGTGTAGATATTAAGCACCCTGTTACGGGGCTCATGGTAGCTGAGATTCTGCCAGATGATCTCATGTGAGATACTACCAGTATGTCAAGTGTCGATGTCAAGCAATCATAGCAATGTACATTATTGCGTATGGTATGTTATTCAAGCAGTCATGTTTTTGCACTAATATAAGTACTACCGCAGCATTGGACCTGTGGGTGGATCTATAACGATGACACTACATAACCGAGTAGACAGGGTTTTCATTGTGGCAACCGTGTGACGTGAGCCATACGCTCGTTATGTGAAGGAAAAGAACAAAAATAGATTGCAAAACTAAATTGCCAGGAACATAAAACATAAGTATTAGCGAAAACATTTCCCCAATAGTGTGTGTAATTATAAATATTGATTGAGTCTAAAGCAGAAAAGACATATTTATTCTCTGTGATTATGCAAAGTTTTTTTTGTATTTTGTTTACAGATAAAGCAGGCTTTCGTCGCGCCCATGCAGGAGTAAAACAGAAAGAGTAGAATCAGACAATAAATATAACACATTGAATAGCTTGGAAATATTCAGAGAGTAGATAAAAATAACAAGTACACAACTGGACAGTCGTATGAACACTCGGTTCATATATAGTTTTTCTAATACAGCAGATTTCCACTCTAATGTAGCACGGTAAAATTCTATACCCACAACACTTTACACAACGCCAAATATTGCTCTTACACTACGGGATGTCTTTCCTTTCACCGGGCACGGCTTATCTTGTGGCCATTACCTCGTGCCGCCTCATACCGATAGCGTGAAGGGCAGTTGTACTGGCCCCTTTTTATCGGTGCTCTGCGCGCTTTTTATCGGTGCTCTGCGCGCTTTCAAAAACATGGTGCGCTCGCCCTATTATCTCTAAGGGGGGCACTGCGGAGATTAGTCTACGTGGTTTTTCTCTGGCAAGATTAGGGCTCTAGTTCAGAAGTATTTGTGTAGCCTTATGCACGTTTCTAGAGCTCGCTAGAGCAGCTCGCAGTTTTCATTAGCCTCGTGACAGTAATAGATATGCGTTTTTTGTTTCTCAGCATACAACAACATAACAGTCGGTGTGTGTTTCTAACACTTCAGCATAGACACTCTTTGTGAACCATGTGACAACTTTTACTTTATTGAGATGCCTGAGCTACTACGCGTTGTAACACTCCGGGGAATTCAGCGTGGCGTCGACTGGAGACCTACACAGCTGGCCGGTCACCTCCCCCCATCTCTGCAGCCTTGTAGCTTGTGCGGGGGTGTGGAGCCGACGACGACTGCGCTGCCCTGCTCACACATCTTCTGCGATAATTGCTTGCGAGCGAGCAAGGCTGAATCTGAAGGTGGTGCACAATTTTGCGTGCTGGATGGCCAGCCTTTTGTTGCAGAGGAACATGCATGTCGGAAGAAATGTTCGGCGAAAGATGCTGCATCTATAAAGGTGGGCCTCACATAGCCAGCGTTGACATCAATGTCAGCTCGTGTATATATATGTGTGCGCATGTTTTTGGTCGAAAGTGCGCCTTTCAAAGCCACAAGTCATTAAACGTTCAGAGGTCATTCACGGTTTCGAGCAAACCAAGTGTCTGCGACGACATGTGGGCTCAGTAATCTGGCTTCTTATAGCTCCTTTAAATAAATTGGATAGCTTCGTACAAAAATATGTAGACTTGCGGCACGCGTGTTTAGTGACGAAACTTAGTTTCACACATTTCCTACCTTTGCTCTATCTAAACTTAGGAGGCCTATTTATCTGTCTGGGTTGCCAAACAGGTAAACTTGATGTCGCCAAGAAGCATAATCTTAGATTTATGTATTATTACCATTTATATCATTTGGCAGTATATATTACTGACTCATATATTCTTGAAAAACCTATTAGCGTTTCATTGTTTTTGCTGTCTAAATCCTCCCATACAACATGGAGTGCTATTTTGTATGTTGAGGTGGAAGCTATTTGGCCTTGAGGGTGGAGCCGCTAATATGGTGTGCTGCTTGTATTTTGATGATGCTAAATTACAAAAAAAAACGCTAGCATTCTCGCTGCACTTTGCCAGCACCAAAATGAAGTGAAGGTGGAGCATCTCACTGAGGTGGTCTGATCGGTATATTTCATCATTTGTGCACTGATGGCGTGAATTTATTTTCACAGTTATTATAGCAGCTGCAGCTGGTTTATGTGTATGTTTTTTGTTGTGAGATGCTTTAACACTTACATTATTTATTTCATCATAGTGCACGCTTTACATAGCACGTAATTCTCAAACAGATCAAATGAATTCTTCTGTAGTCTTTTTACACAATAATATATTTATGTAGACCACCACATATTACATTCATCTCACAGCATGAATAAAATAATATTTCTCAATGCCTGTAGTAGGAACGTCTTGCTATAAGTGTTAAAGGTGAGCACACTTGTAATCTGAGTAGCATTTCATTCACTGTCACATTTCCTTCCTGGGCAAACACCGGGAAGAATCAAAACAGACAGACACAAAACTTTATTCGGTTCTGAGAAACGCTACTCTTTTAGAATGATCAATAACTTGTGTAGAGGAACGTTGCAGGAGGTCAGCGAAATGTTACACAAAAAAATTGCAGTTCAACAGCCTCGGAAGCGAACATTATTTTCAGAGAGTAGCGAAGCAATGGAGGAAAACGTATACGTAAATTACGGCAGTTGTCGGCCCTTGGTCCCAACTGTGAGACAGCAATATTTGGAGAACAAGAAAGGCGCGTAGCGAGTCAGGCAGGTATTCTCAGACTATGAAAGCAGTCGACCGTTCTCGCTCGAGAAGCAGGTGTACAACGGTTACATTATAACGGTACATTCAAAATACGGTCAGTTTAACAGCTATCAATGTCGTCATTTTCTCGATACGTTCTTTAGCAGACGCGTCTCTGTGCTTTTTGTTTAGCTCGGACTCTACGCAAATCATCGCAGCATTAGTTTCCTGGATGCCATAATGACACACGTTCCGATGAGTCTTGTACCATGACGTTCGGCAAATGAATTTTATATATCATGAAACCTGCACGGCTCCAGAGTGATTTTGCCCACCTCATGCTCACACAGACTAAGAGCAATGCTTCTCAACGTCGCTAACTTCGTCGTCTCTAAATCTGTGTGTGCGTGAGTGTGTGTGTGTGTGGTGTGCGTGTGTGTGTGTGCGTGTGTGTGTGTGTGTGCGTGTGTGTGTGTGTGTGTGTGTGTGTGTGTGTGTGTGTGTGTGTGTGTGTGTGTGTGTGTGTGTGTGTGTGTGTGTGTGTGTGTGTGTGTGTGTGACCCAAGATATTTTGTGGAGTCTTCGGGCAGCACCTGCAGAGGCCAGAGTCATCGTTTAAATGGTTCTATTCTCTCGCAATAACAAAAGCCCTACGACGGAGATTATGTGAAAGTGAAAAAGTTGTGCTTTTGCACTGTTTATATTTTCACTGTTCATTCACCATCATAAAACTATATTGAACCTGGCGACGCTGTAATTACGCTTATCGCACATGCGTTTTTAAGTGCCTGTTTTTTTATGGACTGCTGTCATTACGCGTGTTCATGGCTCTTCTAGTTATTACGATGGCAACCCCCTAAATGACCTGAGTCATAAAGTAAAGAAGCGCACATTAACACAGCGAGAGGTAAATAAGCACGTCGGTGACAGACCGCAATATAATCTCTGAGAAGCTTGTTTTGAGAAACTACCATTAAGTTTTAAGATCTGGGGCTAATCAGTGCACACCAAAGTGAAGCTACAAGCGTGATATTTCTTTAAGTATCCATCAAGGCAGGTTGTTCAACTGGACACAACTCAACCCTCCCGCAATCCCACCCGAACCTAATCAGTGGTAGAGGGTACATGCCAAAATATATTGGCATGTTTCCAGAAATGTGTTCAATATTATGGAAAAAGCAGAGAAAGTAACTATCTGCGCACTACCTGTGGCATTCTCCTAATGGGGGCAGAATGAGTGTAAAGATAGGTAATAAGATTAACTGGGGTAGTAGTTTTATAAATTCAAGCAATTCACTTTTCAACAAAATAATATAGGCGGCGAACCTCAATGGCAAATTCGACTACTTCCTGCGAATAGTCAATAGCCGCTTTGAAACTTTTGAAAGCCGGCCACCGATAATCACTGCGGAATGACAAAGTCTGGCTAATTTAGCTGGTGCAACCTGAACCAACCCACCAAAAAGCGCATCTGTCATTCACTTCGTAAACAACCCTCACTAATTCTCTAGCATCGGGGAAGGAGAATAAGAGAGCGTAGATAAGCGATCAGGCGACAGGAAGCGCTGCCATCAAACTAAGTGTGTAGATCGACGGTGGGTAACACGAAGAGAACGAGTGTTGTTATTGAGGGCGTTTTTGAAGTGCATGATAGCTGCGCTGTTTGGTGCGCCGGTTTGCCTTTCGTTAGCTCAATTGACCAGATTTCATCGCTCCATGGTGATTACCAAGTACCACTACTAAGAAATTCGAAAGTGGTTGTAGACTATCTGCAGGAAGGACTTAAGTTCACTATTTTGTGTGTAACGCTTATTTACACTTTTGAAAAAGTTAATTGTCATTATTTCCATAACTACTGCCATAATCAATGTTTTTACGCCTCTCAAGGGGCTCTTTGCCACAATGAAGGTGGTGGCGCAGGCATGTGTTCTGTGTACTTTTTTAGTTATAATGAATAGAGTTTTTGAAACATCTTCTATACCCAGTCACTGTTAAAATGAATTGCGATACAGCCTATTATAGCCTCGGCGAATTCCACCAGGTGTGTAAGTGATACTCACGTTGTTGTTGTTTTTCAACCTCTTGCAGGTAGCGTGCTGGAACTCTTGCTACGGGTGTGATTTCATAGGGTCACCCTCACTTTTACCAGATCACTTTGAAGTGGACTGCAAATTTCATCCAGCTGTGTGTCCTCAGTGTAAGGTGACTATGCTGCTAGTGGACCTCCCGGATCATTATCGGACATCCTGCATGATGCCTCTTGAGCGGACTGAGTCGTCTCATTGGAGTACTCTGTTAAATCACTCTACATCCCGCACCACGTGGGATGAAGATGTGACACTGAGAGCTCACGACACACTGGTCAGCTTGGAATCTAGAATGAATGAGCTAGTGGAGTATGTAAGAGACCTTGATACAAAATCTACGCGAATGAGTTTAAGTCTCAGTGAAGTAACAGAAATTATGCGGCAAATAACTTTGACATTGTCGAAGTCACGCTGTTGTTCAAGTAATGCAGCTGAGTGCGCCACGTTATCAGCCAATCCACAAGTAAACATGCCAAGTTGTGTATCGCAAAGCGCGACAGCAAGCGCCGAAGTGATATTAGCTCCCACACCTCCTACTCTCGTGGAAAATGGCACGCTTTCCGAAGCACACGGAAGCATACGTGCAGCATCATTGCCTAGCCTCATAAATTCTGTGCCTGTAGCGCGTCATGGCTTGAGGAGACAGACAACGCAGTTTACACATTACGTGCCCGGCCGAGAAGTTGCCGACAGAGAGAATAGAGCGTTCCTAGCTTTGTTCAGGAGAAGAAAGGCACCAAGTTCTGGATCCGCTTCCGATTTCATGCCACTGTATGACCTACTGAAGCGCGGCATAGAACTCTCTGTTCCGGAAACCTGGACTGCGAAAGTTGCCTTGGATGGCAACAAAGACTGTCATGTGAAAATTGTCATTCTGGAAGAAAACTCGGCGCTGGACGTCTACGCAAAAGTGGAAGAGCGCCGGAAAACTTTCAATCCTTGGAAGGTGGAGTCCGTGAGGTTGGTGCATCCGAGCGAAAGCGCCCTCCTATCACACTCTAGTGGCAGCCATCCACTAGAACCTACATGGACACATTCCAGAGCGGCTCGTCTTAGGTTTCCGGCTAGCGGTTATGCATTCCACGGGTCCCACAGGTTTGAAGCTATGTGCAGGCGAGGCTTCGTCGTGGGGGATGATACCGTGACGTTCTGTGTGACACTCATACGCAAGTGGAGCGCGCCCACGGAATCCACCGAAGCTGAAGTAACTTAAAGAGCGATAATTTGTGCATGAACTGACACGTAGGTTTCCTTCACTTGTTCAGAGCATATAAACTATCCAGGATAAGTGTAACAGGTCTTTACCAATTCTACATCATTGTTCAACCAGAATTTAATGTGCGCGCGAGTATTTCTTTGTGGTCTATGAACAAAAAATAGCATCACGCTGACTTTTTTGCATGTGAAAATAAATTTTGATCTCACACTGACAAATTATTTCCCACATGTAAAACACTCGCACTGGGTTTGAAAAACTACGAGATAAGGTAAGTGAACACTTAGAACGTTGGCGCTTTATATGTATATATATATATATATATATATATATATATATATATATATATATATATATATATATATATTTCGGCCGCGGGTCTCTGACGAAGGCCGGACCCGCGGCCAAAACGTCAATAAAATCACTTCGTACGTGCGTTTTCAGAATAGAATCTGCTGCAGGGATTTTAGGACTTGGAATGTGGCATTCAAAATATTAATTTGCTAGTGGTGTATGGTTACATAAATTACACCAGTAAATTTAAATATAACATGGCTGTATTTTTCTGTATTATTTATGAATAAGTGTTCTGTTTTTCTACGCCGATGTACAGTATTGATCAAATGGGCGGCTTTCGAAGTCCTGGCAACTCATTATGCAGGAGAGCATTTTTCTTGATATTTGCGGTGAACGAATAAGCGGTAACGGTTACATTTCTTTTTACTTTTTCCAGCTTTTTCTAGATTGCATAAAAACTAGACAAGTAAAATGTAGCCTGTCGGATCGAACGAGTGATTCATTTTGTTCATGGAGAAACATTGATGTGCCAACGTGCTTAAGTCAACCACTTACACTTTTTTTCCAGTGTCGACGGTACATCGCGCAAGCAAAACCAGACGTTTGTCAACGAAACTTCATGCTTTCAGCCAAGTTCAGAAAAGCAGCGCTTTGTTCCGGCATACAGTCGGTGCAAAATATATTCGGGCTTACGGAAAACAATCCCGTCACTTAGACTTGCCCTTTTGTAGTTCAGACCGGAGTTGCGAAAACACGTAACGAAAAGGCAGCCTATTGTTAAAGAGACTTAACATTTTCGTAACAAAGCTGTCTGCTATGACGAAAGAATACCGCTGTTTAGCTCACAAGCTACTCGGAGGACATAATTCCTTTCGCAGGGATTTGACCATGCGTACTGCCTGTGTGACAGTGTTGGTTTTACTGTGCGTACACTTAAACGGTGCGCAGTACGCCAAAGGAAACAGCTATGGGGGAGTCAAACTGACAATACTTCACACGAATGACATACACTCTCGAATTCTCGAAAGTGATAAGCGAGGTGTTCAATGCAATGAAGAAAAACGCAGGCAAAACAAGTGCTATGGCGGCGTCGCCAGGATTGCCTACGAGGTGAGCGAACTGAAGGCTTGCTATTTGCTTCTGTAGAGATATTCTAGGTGCAACTACACTGGAGACGTGCTCTTTAACGAGTATGCCGGAGATCTGCGTTAGTAATGACATTTGTTATTCTTTTCAGTTTTGTGTCGGTCGCGCCAAATGTTTTACAGGCGATGAACTCATTTTTCATAGCATAGCTTTACCTTTGAACCATAGATATGCATTCGACTGGTATGGCGTCCTTAGATCAGATATTTTAGGCTTTAAAGGTAAATTTAAGTGGAAATTTGAACTAAGTGAAAAGAAACCATATTAAACAAAGCACGTATAAAATAAAGTGACAATCAAAGCTAATTATCTTTTACGCAGTAAACCCACTGAAGTTGAACGTTTGTAAAAAGGCGTTCTGGTAGGTTGAATTACTTGCTCAGAGGTGCTTGAAGTAATAGAAAGACTGTGATTTTTCATATGAAAAGTAGCTTAGGGTGCAGCTATATACGGTGTGTGGTGTGAGCACCCTCACAGCGGGTCCACTCCTATGCTTCCCCCTTTCCCACCTCACAACGCCGACGCAGGCCTCGTCTCTCCTGTGCGTTGTTGAACAATATTAAGCACTGCCAGTTTGCGCATTCACTAAAAGCCGTCTGCGGATCTCTGTGTCCAAGCGGAGTCTCCTGTCTCTCAGTGCCCATTGGCAGCGATCGGCATGTTCAAGTACGAAACACCGATCTATAACTGAGTGCTTTGCGCCTCTGTGGGTTTCTCTATCTGCGCAACGCCGCGATGAGCGCCAGAGTCAAAGTCGCCGCCAGTATAAGGGTTAGTGCCTGCTCCTTCACATCTACACATGGTTCCCTTTAGCGGGAGATGGTGTATTCTACAGTACGTCTTAACTTTTGGCATGCGGTAGCTTACCAAGTTTTTCTTCCACCGGACTCAGCCATGCTAAAACTGACCAAGACATGTCGTCGGGACTCACAGAGCATAAAATTATTTCTTCGTCTCGTTGTGTACAAAACTGTTTCTAAACTGTAATAGCTCATTTTCATAGTACAGTCTATTGTGGTAAATTAATATGGGCAGAAAGTAAAGAAAGCACGTTTTGTAATTGTACGTTTGAGGGTAACATCAACTATGATGCCCTATATAACACACCACCGTTATTCTTGATACACCATTCTTTGGGTAAAGGTCGTCGGGATGTCCGTGTTCGCATGTTTTCCAAGAAGTATGGCGACCATTTCGGTTACATCCTATCTTTCTTTTGCTCACAATGATCGACACAAGGCATGTCATTGATAATGGTCGATTGTTTAGAGATAGCCACACATCGATCTACGAAGTATCACTGTTCTGCATATTGTCAAGTGATCAAGAACACTTTGAAGAAGCGATTTTATTATACCGCAACATTTATAGCTGTTCTGTATTTTTTTTTCAAAAAAAAAACAAAGTCGCTCTAGTAAAGTTTTATGAGAAAAATTTTTGCGTTCCCACTGTGTTCATCCTACAATACCTCCCTTTATACTCGCCTAACCTTGGCAGAATAAAAATATCCAGTCGCCCAACAATCGGCCGTTATGTTGAAAACTGTGTGTGACATGAGCGAGAATCCTTCTCACTGACCCTGGGCACACCTCTTGGCAGACATATTGAAGTTTGTGTGTGTATGCAAGACGGTATAGAGCATGTGGGGCTCAAAACGTGTGATCCAAAATATAAACAACTGATATCATAATCTGTTTTGTATCACCTATGTAGCTCCCTATCAATGCGTGCCCTTCATATTATGCATTCATTTATTCGTTACAGTACGTGTCGACTGCCAGCCTTTGTAGTTGTTGTTGGCACTCCAACAGCACATTTGTATAGCTGCAACATGAAATCTGCTGATGTTTAGGTGCGAAACTCAAATGCACATGCGTGCGTGTAATGGCCAGCGTGTTCTATGACGTAGGACGTCATCATACATATTCTGCAGTGAGCTATCGTAAGCGCTGGTCAGTGAGACTTTCTCCGAGAACATTTGCAAATATTGGCTTGCGTAATAGAAAAAATGTAATCTTTGACAGAAGAAAAAGGCCATTTTTCGACATTGTTTCGAAATGTCCTGCACATAATGAGCATCCTAGAAAGCTAACGGTAGACGATTGTATCTTTTTATTAAAAATTTTAATAGCATTACTTCTTGTAGTTTTATAAATAAGGATGTTAATAAATGTAGTGCGGAATTCGCATCATTCTGTCGTGTCCTTTTTTGGCTATCTTACTTTTTTTGGTTATCTTACTACGAAGAGAAGCACACCGTATCTTAATACCCAGAGAAGTATCTAACTACCCAGAGAAGTGCCAAATGACTAAACGTAAGCAGGAATACGCATACATTATAAGCACTTAGCTTTAACATATTCAGTGAAATTCATCGCCAAAATTTAAAAAAAAAGCGGAGAAGGTTAGCGTGGCACCCCACCGCTTTGTCCTTACGGATTTATTGTACTTAGGACAATTGTTTCCGGCAAAACCAGTTGCGAATGTCTTCTTTCCACTCACAAGGCAAAAAATATACGAAGTTTTTGAAAGAACTATAAATAGTCGACGGATCATGTAGGCCCGTGTGTTCAGATTTGGGGGCACTGTAAATAATCCCAAGTGGTCCATATTACCGGATCCTCCCAGTATGGCGTCTTTAATATTCATAAAGTAGCTTTGGGACGTTTACCCAAAAGTATTAATCAATCATTTCTCTTCAAGTTTTGTTTTTGCCCTATCACACTGTAAAATATTAAAGGCACACCACTCCTGCAGTGTGCGAGGAACTTTGAGGTCGTAGAGTAGATAATTCTATTAGGATTGCGCGCACAGCGCGAACATTACAGATTGTTTTGCAACCTACGTGGTCACTAACGATAATGCTTGAATGTTCTATGACGCATGTGTAAATTCCAACGTGCGTCCGCGTTTGTCAGTTGACCAACGGTCGACACTCTGTTCGCTGCTATCAGTACCAGTGCTTGGCACTGTAATCTGACCTTCTGTTCACCAGCTACAAGTTCGGCCTCAAAATTGTTTAATATTAGACCTACAGCCTGTTCCCTTCATCACCGTCACGACCCTGTGACAATATTTATACCATTTTCTGTCAACGTCTCTTTGTTTCTCTGTCTTTGTAAGAATTTCTCAGTGTTTCTTTCGTTTCTTTTTCCTTTCCTTTCTTTTTCTCTCAATGTCTTCCTCTCGCTGTCATCGCTCTCTCATCGTCTGTATTTTTCTCTTTTTATGTGTGTTGCTTGGTATCTACACATTTTTTTTCTCTATGTTTATCGACGACACACGTAGACCCCGACCATAAAGCTCGGACGTAAATCTCCACATCTTGCATGTGCCCCAGATATTGGCCGAATCACCCATGTCACCACACTAGTTCTAAAAATACGAGCCAAGGAACACACAGGCAGTGACGACCAATTAGTGGCCACCTCCAGCGGGTTTTCTTGTCAGGCATCTGTAGACAGCACTTTGCCGATTGAACGCGTTCTTGTAGATCATGCTGATACTGTTCCATGTCACCCGGCATACCTCCATCATAACAGCCCTTGTGTAATGGCGGCCCTACATGACCACCGCATCTATGCCTTATGTTTCAGAATTTAAGGTGATTTCGAAAATAGCATAAAGTGATCAACCGACTATGAACTTCTGTCAGCCTCAGTGTGCACTTTATAGTTTTTTCCGTCACTGTAGAGCTAATTTTAGTATATTTTTCAAACAGGCACGCAAGCTAAGGAAGTCTTCAAGAAATGTGCTGTTCGTCAATGCTGGTGACTTTTATCAAGGAACACTATGGTACTCTATACTAAGGCATAAGATTGTGTCGGCAGCAATGTCCCAAATGGGTTATGACGTAGTGGTGAGTACTAATATATGTAAAGGGAGCACAACAACTACGATGGCCGTTGTACAAGCAAGGGTGCTTTATTGAGATGTTCTTGCGATGACCTGCAACGAAGTATTATAATGTAAGGAAACATCTTGGAATGAGTAACCCTGACTATGTGGCGTGGACCCAGTTTTCAATGCCTCATTGTGCACTGGTACTCTCCCTTGTGGGACTCATTTTCACCATAGCAGCAATAAGTGAGCTCTGCAGCTGCCTGAAACCAGTATACAGTCAATACCGGTCCCGCTAGAATACATTTTTCCCGCAAGCACTTCACCTTCGCTGCAGAAATTGCAGCCAGTTTCTCGTCAGTACCGAAGTGTCACAAGGCATAGCCTTGAGAGTTCAACGTGATAATAAATAAATAAGAAATATATATCGTACTGCGAAACTTTCAGTGCAGTATAAAAACAACAAACTGATGACGGTTGAGAATGTAATTCCACATTTCAGTGGTTTGCGTTCATCTTCAATCTCAGAACAAGAAAGCCTCATTCACTGCCTTTAACATTTAGTTATGATGTTTGTCGTGTGCCACCACCATATTTAAACCAATAATCACGGTGCGGCGAAATATTCAAGTTAGGTGCCATGTTCTGAAAAGCGTCGCGCCGTTTATGGAGCCTGAAATGCTAGGATAGAGTTGTGTGCTTTGAAATCCGACATGGCACCCTAATGTAGAACATACATCATCTGATAAGCCACCCCACAATGTTACATACTTTCGCAGTAAGATTTATTACAAAGACTTTTGAGCATTCTGAGCGTCAAATATATGCAAGGAGAGCAGCTTTTTTTACCTATAGTTGCACTGTCTTACATGTAATTGAGCTATATTAAGTACACACGCTTTGCTATAACCAACACGTTTCACCAAGTGGCAATCTGCACTCGCACATTGCATCTTATAGAACATATTTCCATAAGGGCACTGTTATACGCGTAAACTTCTGTGGTCATGCGTCGGTTTTCCGGAAAAGCGCTGGTGTAGAGATTCAAGATTCGTGGTTTTTACTGACTGCAATCTTTTTCGAACACGTTAATATGTTTAAGGCATCTATATTTGTATGTTCAATACATTTTACTTTCCGAATTTTCGCTGGAGTACGTCAATACCACTTATCGGGTTGCTTAGGTGCATTCTGATGAATGTTTTTGCACTATCTTCTTCCCAACTATGTTAGCAATTCTGAAGTTTGGTGTATGTGAATGAATAAATAAGCAAAGGGACATAATGCAAAATGGACAAGTTATCCTAATGCCCGTGAGTGGCGCGGCATATTTTCAAGGCGGCCAACAGCAATTATCACCATTCAGTTACACCACTTAGGCAAAGGCGAAGCTAAGAGGAAGGTAAAGTTGAAGCTTGGAAATGAAGCTCAGAAAGAATGATTTATACAGAATTTGACACCTACTAGCTTGCTTCCAAAAATAATCTATGAGGCTTGAGCAGAAATAGCAAATTCTAGAAGTGACCGCGATGATCGCTATGAATGAGAATGAAAAATTCGAGAAATTCGTATCATCGCTAGCTTCCAGCCGTACTTGTTTCTGGGACACATTCAGAGAACAATAATATGGCTCCTCTTCAATGAAAAGACAACACACGATTACCTAAAAGCTCTGGCAATAAGCAAACTGTAAACTGCCAGGTTCAGTTACTAACGCACCCTTACAGCTCTCCACTCCCAATCTTCACATGCAAACTTTCGCATTTTTTATGCGTCGATTTGCTTTTTGCAGTGCCTAGGAAATCATGAGTTTGATGACGGACCGGAAGGACTGGCACCATTTCTTCGGACAATGAATAATGTGAATGTGACGGTTCTGGGAACAAACCTTGACACGTCTGCCGAGCCGAGCTTTAGGAGCATCTATCTTCCAAAGTCTACAGTGTACACTTTTGATGGCCTCCAGATAGGTTTCCTGGGTGTCGTTACAACTGAAACAATTACGATAGCCAAACCTGGTGAGCATCTGCAGCTTAGTATTGAAATGCATGTCGAGCAACCAGGCAATGCTAACATTCACTGATAAAGAGGTTGTACGAATGAATCGGCTGTCTTCCTGGGGACAGAGTGGACTTGAGCATGTAATCAGTTATTAAGGTACGTGTGCGTGTTGTGTTGCGTGCATGATCCCCATGCTATAAGAAGAGTCCGGTGGATAATCTGTGCAAGCAGTACATGCTAAATCTAGTCTATCGCCCATAAAACATTTTTGTTATAACGCCTTTGGAGAGCACAATCTGATTAAGAAGCGTAGTGTACTATATCAATCTGAAAAAAAGTGTACTGACCACCGTCCTTTTTCAGCACTTACGTAAGCGTGCCGGCCGTAGTGAGCCGGATATTTTGTTCCGATTATGCATCTTAAAGAAACAAAATTCATCCACACATTTCTCGTGAATTAGCAAAGAAACCCATACACATTCTTCAAAAATAAAGTCTTCCCAGTTTTGATTTGCGCGTGTCTCTAGTACGGAACCTGGTCCAAACTTTACCACTGGCCGTCGACCAACTCTTAGAGAGAAGCAAGGATCAAACCATCGGCAGTGTCAAAAACAGAAAATAAATACATAGGAGGAAGAACGTGGAGTTTAGTTGACAATTAAATTGTTTCATAGAACACCTACCAAGTAGATGAACAAATATGAAAAAGAAATTGGAATGGAGATGCTTGGCCTGATCTGGGAATTCTGCGTCAACTGAGAAAATTTTTCTGCTTCTCAGCAAAAACAGATTCTTTAGCAGCTTTGGGCTGAAAACGTGAGTAATGCAATTCTTTGTTTCATATCTGTCCATCGCATTGAACGATGGCGTACCGAATAGTCACACTTACAGTTCACCGCACAAGGGTGCTGCTTCATTTCCTGACTGATCGCTTTCGCAAATCAACATTTTCAGCAGTGCTTGGCATTTTGGGAGATATTCGCTACTACCGCCACTGTATACATAGACGTTCCGACATGTTCCTACCAGGGAGCGGGGTATTTCATAGCTGCCCAGCCCCTTTAACCTACTTCATTTGGTCCTTTCCAAGATACAAGATGTGCCACAAGCGATGAAATAATAGAATCGAGCTGATGATGTGCTTCTCACAATGGTCTACTTATGATTCCTAGCTTTCCGGAAGTAAATATGGGGAGTAAACGCTTCTTAGTACGAAACCTTAGGTGACTTTCACGGCCATCATTACAAAAACCAGCGTAGCCACAAGGTGTTCTTTAAAGTGGTGGCATAGGTCCGACTGAGTAAAAGTATTGGGCAGATATTTTCGCTCCTCTTTAACGTCAAGTGACTATACAAAGCTTCTTGGGAAGCCCTCTACCTTGTTCCATGGCAGTCGCTTTTGTATTTATTATGTTAAAGATCTTCCGATTCTCCCGAGCCATCGCGCGGCCTCTGACAGAGACTTGTGGGTTCCCACGAAAAGGGCTGGGTGACTGATGCCCCTGCGTGTATGCTCCAGAAGCTAGATGACTGCCCGTTGCTGGACCAGAGTGACCCTTGCTTGACTGGATGGTACGGCTAACAATAGAGGAAGCGAGAGGGATGGGTATGGCGTGGCTCAGTGGCCGAAAAGGCAGTGACATCTCAAAAACAAACGAATGTAAATTCTCGGCTCTCTAAAGCAGTTGTAAAAATTGTGTAAATAAGCGTCTTTTATATAATAAACAAGTCTAGCCTGAGGAAATATTTGTTATTGAACCGCCTTTTATAACACGGCATAACTTGTCGTCGGTATAATAGTTGGTGTGCAGTGTGATAATTTATACAGTAGTCTCTTTATCATTGCTACCTCAGTGGCAGGAACGAAACAGAAGGCTGCCAAACATTGTGAGCACTCTCCGTGGTAGCTTAGCACGTATGACGTCCCGGTGATAAGCGCTAGCACGTGGGTTCCATTCCCAGCCCCGCCAACCGCATTTTTATGGAAGCTAAATGCAAAGAACATCGGTTTGTTCTGGGTTACGTGCACGTTAAACGACACCAAGTGCTCAAAAAGAATGCATTGTCCCTCTCCTCAGGTACTTCAGAATATTAACTTGGTGTTGCTTTGCGAAACGGTTCCAAATATCAATGACAAATCTAGAACGAATGTGGTGACGAAGCAAACAGTTACCAAACCGCTTAAGATTGCGCTGTCCCTTCTCAGTGAATCTTTACTCGGCAAACAAAGCAGCACTTCGAGTGCAATAGTGGCCCGCACAGTAAAATCAGTCTTCTTTAAACTGATGATGAGGCGCTCATACAGCCAGTCAGCAGTTTTATGTTTAAGCACCTTGTACTACTACCTCCGGACCAAATTACTGCGCTTTTTTCTCTCTCTTCCTATAGCGCATTGACATTCACACATTCACACTCACAACTGCCGAGAAAAAACTGGTGCTTGCGCAAGTTGCTGTATGTCCTCATCCCATGCGTAGCGCCTGCAGTGAGAGTGCTTTTTTAGGAGACATTTGAGAATTTTTCTTAAGTTCAGGCGCACCCTACACTAACACATAAAACAATAAAATCTTTAAACAGCAAACCGCGGTCCCTGGGCGATATAAGTATTATCCTCCCCGTGCGTATACATTATGGGAGCTAGAATTTTATTACTTTTGAACCGATTCGTTTCACACGATACTTGATCCTAGGTCTTGGTACCTCTTCAACAGCATTAATTATGTTACATCTCCAATAATTCGCTGGCACTCATTTATTTTCTGCCTTAAATCAGTTCTCATCTTTCGCGCACGTTTACCTTAACTGTATAATGGAGACTTGCAGCTCGTCGTAGTTTGAGTCAATGTGCATTGCTGAAAAGTGCGCCCCTCAATTTCAACAAGTGCCCATTGAACATTTTTTTTTCAAGCGTTTTAGAGGAAACCAACGGAGAGTGGGGCTGTCAGGAACGCTGGTCTAAACAAAACCCAACTTTGGTTTATTTTTCCCGAAAAACTGACTCATGTAGATCCAAATAACTAAGTAACTTTCATTACTCTGCTTCAAGCGACAAACAAACATTAAAGGCGGGAGGGGGCAACATGCCATTGTAAAAATTTGACAAGCTTGCTATGTTGTATTGTAATGATACGCTCTAATGCGAATATTTTTAATCAACCCCATTATTTTCATGTAATGCGCTCGGATTCCACTTCTTCCAAGATGTAATTTCAGTATAATTAGTCATTCTGCTTGCTATATACCGTGGTCTTGCGTTTTTTGCAGGTCGCATCGCGATACTGCCAGAAGTTGAGAGTATAAACCGAGAGATTGCCAAGCTCAAGCAGCGAGGTATCAATACTTTCATCTTAATAAGCCACGTAGGCTTCGACGTCGACCAAAAAATCGCGGCGGCATGCCCTGAGCTCGACCTTATTATCGGTGGGCACACAAACACGTTTTTATACACAGGTAAGACTCCCTACGTGCCTTTATTCGTGGTTCTAATAAAAGGTCACTTCTTCCCATTTTCAATATCATCTTCCCGGAGCTTCATGTTCCTGATTTAGGGAGCCAGAAAGAGGAGACTCATTCAAACTGTGTTCTTTTTCTGCAACCATGTTATCTAAAATGGCAATTTGAAAGCATCTGCGCAGGCAAATAAAGCAATGGTCTGTTTCGAGTTTATCGAATGTTTTATTGGAGAATTGAACATAATCTTTCTCGTGTGACGCAGCATTTCTGCGCTACTTTTACCTATAGTGAAGGTCACCAAAAATTCAATTTTTATTGGGACGAGTGTCACTTCAAGATAAACCGGCTGCCCCTGTATATATATGGTGCGTGTCTCATTCACTGTGCCTTGATAAGACTATTACCAAGTTTGATACTCGTGTAATAGTGGAGCATAATATATTGAAATTTATTATTGCTGATTGGCGCTTCTGCGAAAGATTTTATTCTTAATCTTCAAACAGTTGTTGTACACAGCAAATTTGACACAGCAAGACCCCGAAATGTAAACGTTAGTGCAAAATATTTAAGAAACAGGCACTGCAGAAACACGGCGACGAAAAGAAGCTATATACAAAATCAGGCGCATGTTTCTTTTACATTTTGTATACTTGTGAAACTGTTTCTTACGCTAACTAGTCTTTATTCACCACTAAAAGGGTTTTGAAGCTGCCGAGAGAAGACGAAAAAAAAACAGATTGAAGACGAAAAAACAGATTGAAGACGAAAAAAAAAACTGACAAAAAATCACTTCCAACGACTTGCTGCGTCGTTTGTGTCATCACATAATAAGCTTGCTTACTTCTTTGAGTGGCAGAGACGGCACGATGATGCATTTTTTTTTCACTGAGCCTTCTGATTATTTCTGTACAACTGAAATTCTTGGACAAGATTCATTTATTAAAAAATCGTTGGCCAAAAGACTGGTGCCGGTTAGTTGTTTGCATAGAAGCGTAAGCTCTCCAATGTTTCAGGCTACAGTACACTAAAGAAAAAGCCCAAGTATCAGCTTCGTGTCATGCGATAAGCCTATTTTATGCGCTTAGTTTTGGTCAGGCAACTTCACCTGTCCGTTGGTCACAACTCTCGACTGATAAGTATAGGACAGCTGCCGCTCATACAAGTCCTTTAACAAGAGCGCGACTCTCATTCCTCGACTGGCACTTGTGAGTGTTCCTCAAGCACACTATTATTGTTACACGTAGTTTATAGGTTTACCTACCTCGCACAATGTGGATTTATGTAATGCCGCTTTGAACGAAGAGTAGAATTATTATTAGTTCTAAGAAGCACAGAAACGGGACACAAGGAAGACTACACAACAGAAACGCTGTGTTGTGTGGTGTCTTCTGTGTCCCGTTACTGCGCTGTTAGGAATAATTGTTTGCACAGGGCAGGGGGGTGGGCGTGAAAAGCGTACAGGCTACGCTGCCATAGGAAGACGTGGAATAGTGACCTGGGAACTTGTGAACCCTCTTGTATATTACCAACAAGACCGCTTAGCCATCATTTTGGAGTTCACCAACTCGACCACTGGCATTGCCGTGCTTCTCTTCGCACCTAAGACAGAAAAAAAAATCTGCACCTCTGTTGTATGGTTTCTTCTGCTTGTCGTTTTTTTACTGTTCAGAGCAATTACGCGCACATACCAGCAAGCCCGCTTAGCCATCACCGTAAAATTGAACTGGTTCCCACGAAACACAGTGCTATGAAGGCGGTATCCCGAAACCGCAAACACGCTTACTTGCGCCGATGCTATCGGTTCAGGAGAGCACTCGATAATAGTCAGACAAAGAATGTGATTCTCATACCTCTTATAAACACTGTTGTGGAAGTAGCATTGTATCCCGAGGTTAATTAACTTTTCGCAGGAGCCCCACCAGTCGACGATAAGCCCGAAGGTCCGTACCCTGTCGTGCATAAACGAAGCGATGGAACGTACTGCCTTATTGTGCAAGATTACCGCTTTGGAAAATACCTGGGTCACCTCCGTATGGAAATCAGCCGACAAGGAGTCATAACACACTGGATTGGCAATCCAATACTGCTGAGCCAGGATATACCTCAAGGTACGTTATATAAAGCCTATAAAGTATGTTGCCACTACGTAATATGCTAATATATTTAGTTTTTCGCAGAGGAGAAGACTAATTGATACATTGAACGTCGGTTCGTATGAAACTTTGTTTAAGCAGAAATGAAGATTCGCTTATTTATTTTTGTTGATATATTCGCATATATATTACAGATATCGTATCATTATAGGAATTATACGTAACAATTGTTTGCAGACAATATTAAAGGAGGTAGTGCTGTCGAAAGTAAAGAAAATACGCAAAGCTAAAGCATTATAATGACACTTTCGCAACTGTTTTGCAACAGTGATGACATTGATGAAATATGGAAGGTGGTTTGATTTCTTGCTATATTCGTGAAGAAGAAGATTCATTGAGGATATCGATTGGGTAATACGACATACCAGCTTGGCAAAGAGGACACAATGCAACGTCACCCTAAGTGTAGATGAAGAAAGAATGTTTTGGGCACTTCGTCAGCAAGGTTCTGTTGGCCGCGGCTTGTCCGGCGGCAGCGGCCAGAGTGTACACCACTGTTGCCATTGTATCGCCGCTCAAAGTCACCGCTCAAAGTCGCCGCTGCAATCACTCTCCGGTGATTCCAGCAATGCTCATAAGGTGGAACGCGACTATGTCCGCTTCGTTTTTGTCCTAGGCATGGCAGCACGTGACTAGTTGCTATGATTAGTGTAACGCACTGGTACCAATATTCTCCCATGCCCCCTCACCTGCCTGCTCTCAACTCCGTTGAAGAACTTGGCAGCTCCACGTCTGCCATTTATGAGCATTCGGCATTCGCCTCATGGCAGCGGCCAATATGGCATAAAAGGGCAGGTGGTTAACAAGCCAATAGACTTGACCCACGCTGTGCAGTGCCGGTCGCGGAACGTAGGCAACAATGCTGCCTTGGACATATACATTATGCGCCGGCTCGTTCACAAACTTTTCTACAAAAAATGTCTCGCCAAGTAACGCCCCTCTCACTCGGAGCAAACTACTCTAACATCATTCGCTTTGGGAATATCACTTTTCTTTCGGAAGCAGATTATAGCGATCCACCTCAGTTAACAAGAACTGGCATATCCTTTGATGTTGCCATCCTATAGTTTAAATAAAGTGATTGTTGCTTACGTTGAAGAGTGGCCGCTATTATGAGAGGGACGTAAGGAGCTAAACAAGCCGCATAAATTTACGTGGGTTCGAAAGCTGCGAATTGTTTAGTGTATTAGGGTCAGTGACACTCTTAGAAAGTGGGAGGCATCGGCGATTTAGCAACAGAGTTCCGGTGCACTCGCAGTATTCCACTTTACGTTCGACTTGCGACGCCAGAAAGGCCTCGAAGTAGTACATATAAAATTTTTGTAGGTTGGTCGACCCGTTTCGAGTCGAAAGTGTAGTAACGTTCAGGTTCACTGATAGACTCATTAAAGGAACGCAGGCATTTGGTAAGTAGCAAACAAGTTCTCGTCTTGAAAATAGGTTCTGTGGAAAGCCGCGAGCGTGCGGAAGAGATAAGAAAGGGAAAAGAAGGCAACCAAGTGTTTGTAGCACGAAGCCACAGGGATTTTCTTTCGGCAAATAAGCAGCTTTTCTTTATGAGAAATCCGTACTGGATTTCCTTGTGTCTTCGAGCTACAGACAGGTGGTGGCCTTCTTGTCTTAATTTCTCGTCTCTTGTTTCTCGAGTGTCCTCTCTAGTTGTGTTCTCACGATGGTTTCTATGCCACAACGCCAACTCGCTCAACAGTAATCTATTTTACAGCAAGCAAGCATTTACTAAAACAAAGGCAACGGCAAAGCGTACGCGGCCATATGAAAAGAAAATACAAAAATAAACGCTATACATTGAAGAACAAATGAAAATTATATTCTCTAAACGAACACAAGTGCAAATAAAGACAGTCCAATTACCTAATCAAGAACTCGGCATAATTGAAACTGAAAGGAACACAAAGATAAATTGCAAGACCGATCGTGCTCCCGCTTACGATTTTTTTGTGCAATGTTGCGTGCACAAAATATATTTAGATGTGGCTCTATTGAAATGCTATGGTAGCCCAAAAATCACAAGAAAAGGCTCCGTATGCACAACACCAGCTCTCATGCTGTTCATAGAGGTGTTGACGGCCTGCCGCTCTTGGTCTGATCAGCTTGGGCAGACGACGTGGGTGACCGGTGTTGCAATGGACTCTATTATATGCGCGAGATACATGACGCTTGCCGCGTGCGCGAGACTCACGGCACCGATGACCAGGATCCTTGCTGGTTCAATATCTACTGCCGAAGCAGTCAAAAGTATTTGGCAGTGTAGAACAGGTGTGCCTTGGAAATGCACTGCCCGAAAACTTGTACTATAACGTTTATTTAATACAATGGAGCAGTCCAGTGATCGCGCACAGTCGCGAGCACAGCTCGCTAGCTGAAGCTTCTCCTGCACAACCAATGCTGCTGCCCTTGCGCCGATCTACTTCTTCTTCATTGTATACAGTATTTTCTTGCAAGTGTAGGGAAGCATCGGAGGCGCCGTTCCCGCCGAGTCAGTTGTGGGACGATTCTACCCTGACACAAAAGCACCCTTCCTTCGACGAAGGGGTACCTGCTGGGTAATTAGAGGGGCTTGTGACACGGTTGCAAGTATAGCTGCCACATTTCATTTTAAGCGAGACAAGTGCATCATAGAGTAGTATATTGACTAGCCTGCATATGCTAATTTGCAATTAGGGTTATCCCAGAAAGGGTCCATTAGGAATACAATACGTCAGCACATTATATTAATTTCAACCATTCTCAATAGTCCCCTTGTTTTATTGTAGGTTATTTCTTGCTCTTATGTGTGTGATCAGTTTTTTTTTCATTTGTTTGCTATAATGTAGAATGGAAAACGCTGAACAAATAAATAATTTTATCTCTTTACAGATCAGCGGATTCTGGAGAGCATGATGCCGTACAAGAAGATTGTCGACGACGCAATCAAAAAAGCTGTGGGCTCCACGAAAGTTGTATTGGAGGCCGATGGAAAGTTGTGTCGTTACAGGGAGTGCAATTCTGTGAACCTGATGGCTGACTCATTCTTGGACTTCTACGCAAACAGGGACAGCCCTTTTCGGGGAGCCTGGTCTATTGTAAACGCAGCCGTCATAAACGGAGGCATTGCCAGGGATACTATAAGACAGAATTGTGAGTATGCTCCGTACAAGTGTAACGTGTTATCGAACAATCAATGAATTGTTACAATTAACAATTTGTACGGCATTCCGATGTCAGTACAAGACATTCAGTTTGATTGGTGGATATGTCGGGTTTAACATCCCAAAACCACCATATGAATATGAGAGACGCCGTAGTGGAGGGCTCCGGAATTTTCGACCACCCGGAGTTCTTTAACGTGACCCAAGTCAGAACATACGGGCCTTCGTTATTATCACCTCCATCAAAAATGCAGTCGTAGCAACCAGGACTCGGTTCTGCGACCTGCGGGTCAGCAGCCGAGTACATTAGCCACTAGGCCACCGCAGTGGGGTGACAAGACATGTGTGCTTTCACATTGTTACCAAACAACAACTTTTCAAGGCACCTCTCACGATGTTGCGCTTCTCTTAATTCCCCTAGCCTCGGGTTCTCTCTACTGAGTGTACAGTGCTAGTTACTCTCTATTCAATTATCTTCGATAATAATGCTTGTCGCACATGTAATGTTCTTTCACTTCCAGCAAACGTCACACTTGGAGACCTCCTAGGGGCGATGCCGTACGACAGTGATTTAGTAGTCATGGACATGAGAGGAAGTGAACTGTGGGATATGTTTGAATACAGCGTGAGTGATTTCACTTGGTATCCAGACCTGAATGGAAAATTTTTGCAAGTTTCGGGTACGTATTGTCTTCACGCCAAATGGCTCGAAAAAAAAGGATTTTATATTGTTTATTTGAACATACCTTTGACCGGCGCAGGGGTGGGTGCATGAAGACGTGCAAAGAATACATTTCATAAACGCGTGCTACAAATTCAGCAAGTTTTATGACGTACATAAACAACTCAATGTCATTTCAACATAAAATATCATAAGGTAAACTTTTCCAAAGAGAAATAGCCAACGGAAAAAGTGAATGTTCACGAGGTTTCACACAGTTTCAAGGTTGACAGATTGCTTTAAAGTAACTCTGGCTCAGTGATCGTTCAGGAGGAGGGGGGGGGGGAGCTTGTGGGTAACAAGCACGTGATTTGTTGAAATGACAATGATACATTTGATAACAGAACTTTAGTTCCATCATTACTCTGCTTTGCGAAACGCGTTTCAAGTGTTAGCCCTTAGCAAGCCTGCAGAACTAGGCTGGCTCAGAAAAAATTTATTGTAAGAAAGTGACTTCTGGTTGTTTTAGTCGTTTTATTTATTGTATTTGAGTTTTCGATAATTTCTAAGTGTCTTTGAATATTTATATACGCTTATGCACCCTAAGCATCGCAGGAGAGACTCGTTCAGCGGGGCGGTGAATGCTGTAGTAATTATGCCTTAAGAAAAAAAGTACAAAGCAAATAGAAGAAAAAAAACTGTTGGCGGGCTGTCCAAGCCAGAGGGTTCCTGGAATAACGGACCCTCCCACCTTCACTCACAAGCTTCAATCAATAAATGTTTTCTCTCTCTATCTCTCTCTATCTCTATGACAGCAATATTAGACTGTGTAAAAAGCCAGATAGATAGATATTGAGGAACCAAGGTTCCAATAGAATGGATGTTTTTGAGAAGGAAAACTGAATTCTCCGAGTCTATGCACGCGAATTATCGCTTTTTTTTTACTGCGTACAGATCCTAAGAATATGGTTGCATGTATTTCTGCGTAATATCATATTTAGGGCATTCTGCCATTATGCGTTACGTTTGTTGGTCAGAGCGCGAAGAATCGCGATTCAGTAGGGGCAAAAGTTATTGAGGATCAAGTTGTGACACTTATCTCTAGTCAGAGTTTAAAATATACTGACGCACTCGATGTCGATGCGACAAAGTCATGTTCCGGACTATTGGGTGGAGTAAGTATCTTTGAGTTTTCCGCCTAATAGCGGTGAAATCACTACAAAAAAGTGGCTGTTGAAGGTGTGCCTGCTGTTATAGAAACGGTTGTGCTATGTCTTTAGCTTGTTTTAGGCTCCTTAGTCTTATGTGTTCGCGTGCCCTGAAGGGAGCTTTCGTTTGCGGGAATATCGACCTCTAGCTGATTAACACCACATTTGTATTGACAATCCTCGAGTGAAGATGGCTTCTAACACGTTATTTTTTCATAGGTGCGCGAGTTATATACGACTTCCGCCAGCCAAATGGTAGAAGAGTTGCATCTCTGAAAGTGCTGTGCGCCAACTGTAGCATTCCTGTGTACAAGCCAGTTAGGAGAAATATGGTCTACAGTATTGTGACGACTTCATTCATCTCAAACGGAGGCGACGGATTCAAGTTCAGCAAGAGTGTTACTAAGCGCACAGAAGGTAAGCAACGTTTTGCTGGTTTAATTATGACGTCCATTTAGGCCTTCCTTGGACTTGTAGTCGAGGAGGTGTGTTATCGTGAAAACTATGAAAGGGGCACAAGAAGGTGTGGTGAGCACAATCAAGGCCCCCGTGGGGAGTTTTACGGCGTCCCCTCTCGGCAATAAAGTGTAACAAGTAACGTGGTCCAAGTAATTGTCGGCAAACTTCCCTCGACATCACAAAATAAAACATCAGCTGATTTCTTAACACGGACTACTCACGATGTAAGGCCAATTCACCAAGCAGAGAGCAGCGATGGGCTTTCTGTAGCATAGGACCACAAAATGAGTCGATTCGCTAATGTGTTGACGTGCGACACATGAAATCAGTATACAGCAAACAATAACTAAAAAAAATTTAACAACTCTAATACTTCGTTTTTAAGAGCTTAATGCAATATCAATCTCGTGTTGCTAATGCGTACTTCAAACACTCACGTCATAAAACACTTTCAAACTTGCTTTGCACGCACTACGTGGCTTTAGCGAATAGGCGCAGTGGCGTAAGCGCTCTTTGTAGGGGGGGGGGGGGGGGGGGGTACTGGTTTTAAGCAATGAAGTCAATATGGTAGTCACAATTTCAGGCGCCCGATGGCGAAGTAGACTCTTACCACGCTATATTGCTGTAGTATTGCGTGTTGTGTTGTGAAGCGTGTATTGAAGCGTGTTGTGTTGTGAAGCGTGTTTGTAAAGCATGAAAAGCATGAGAGTAACTTTCAATGCATTTCCAACCAGAGGAAGTAATTTTAACTGCATGCACATGCGACGCGTGGCTGTGGGGTACAACACCCAGTTGACGCAAATGGCCCCGGATAGGTTCCCACACGGACCAAGAATTTTTTATTTACTTTATTTGTATCTTTCTCAGTTCTTCCGATCACGAACAAGATGATGAATTTTCGCTCACAACCGACGACGTGACGCGCATAGCCACACCGACGACAACTATGTAAATTCTTGGAAAGGAGTTATTCAGCAATATTGCAATAAATGGTGCTGCTCTTTTCAGTGCGTGAGCACTCAGGCTATTCGCCAACAAGCTCGCGTTCTAGCTCAAACATCGCTCATGATGGCACACAGCGCACAGCCCTGAAGAAGTTTGTTTCAAAAATAGAGACACAATTTTGCCGCCACCACGAGGTGATGAGTGCGATCGCAACAAACCGGAATGCCACGTGAAGAAAGGCAATTGATCGAAACGTGCAGGCAGCCTGCTGCTCAAACACAAAATACGCACGACAAAAACACACAGTGTAATCGTTACAAGAACTTTTCGCAGTTCTACACATTGGGCGCTGCTCAAACAGAAAGGACATACGAAAGGTTTCCCAGGTATACACAACGCAAACTAACAAGTGTCACAATTGTTACTTCAGTGTGAACAGCGTCTCTCATTCACAAACGGGACCTCTGTAGTGAGCAAACGACTTCTGTACCTTCGAAGCAATCTTTGCGGTGAAATAAAGCGACGTGCAAACCACTTTCATCACAAGATAAACGTGCGCGTGCAGGGGCAGCTACGCCCCACAAGTTAAAGTATACGCGTGCCAGATGAGCACTCGCATCGAAAGGACCAGGTGACCGAGCACGCCTTTCGTGCATCTCACTGGTATTGTAGGGAACTCTATTATATTCCCCCGAGATCACCGTGTAACCAGTAGAAAATTGTGTAAATAAATAGCTCGCCGTTAGTATGCTGAAAAACATCAACTGTCGCTCCCAGCGTTGTAACGCTATTCGCAACTTCCATATACCGTGGCGCCGTTGAGTGGTGGTCGCCGGAAGCTCTGTTACGATGATTGAAGTGTTGAACATGCTTCAAACTGCAGACGCTTCTGCTTGTTTTCCCGCATTTGTGGTTGTATTTAACGTTGTGAATGGTCTCAATATTACCGTAATCATTTGAGTTTCTCAAGCTAAAGGGAAAGTAGAAAGAAAAAGAAACAGCCGACTGATTTCACTGCAGGCCTGGACGCTCACACACTGGGAGGAAAATTAAGCGTCCCGTTCAAATTAGTGCCCCGGAAAGGCATCAGAGGTTAATCGGGTTAAACTAGCGGGCAAATAACCAAGGCCCGTGAATGTATGCAGCACCCATTTTCTCGCTCAGTTCGTCTGCTTAATACGATACAATTCTGCGCATATATTGATCTTCCCAATATGCTACTCGGCATTTATTTGCTTAATATAGCATGTTAGCACGCCCCTACTTTCTCAAAAATACAAATCCAAAGGCCACCGAAGGGCGAAGAATTAGAGTCTTCGCCAAAAGAGTATTTTTGGTATCGTCTCTTTCGGGGCGACCGTCTCAACGACCGCTATGTTTGATGTATAGCCGCGCCACCAATCGGTCGTGAAAGTTGCGACTAGCGCTGCGATGCAAGAGAGCGTCCATATACCTACCCTGCCGTAGCGACTGAACTATTGCAAATTGAAATTTACCTATAGCACAGTGAAAGACATCCAAGCTTTTCCAAACTACCTGAAGTTAGGAGGATAACTGCTGAGCTATAATAGGCCATCAAATTCAGACGTTGCACGTTAGTTTAGAAAGTATGTCAAGGGCAACAGTACTGGGTGTAACTTCTCCTAAGTTCATTTTATGCATGCCTGAGTTGCTACACTACTAAGAAAAGTAATAATATGTTTATTGCCTGAGTTAATCGTCAGTGGCCTTAATCAGGTTATCTATAAGAAGCAAAGAAACGCGTCAAATCGTTCATCCACTTTAATTTTTACAATTTTATTATAACACTATCCGTGTCCCAGTGATAAGTATTTTTTGTAATGTGTTTAGGAGAGAATGTTTAGGCTGGTTAAATTTTATATTCTTCCAGGACAATATTTCGTGAATCAGCACTTTTCCTATATAAAAGGCACCTAAAATCGAATGATCAAATTCATAACCAAGACAAGCGCATTTTTCATGAAACAAGAATGTTCGAAATGATTTCTGTTTTATTTGCACGTGCTGGCTCACTTTTTTTTCGCGGTTAGTGCTGGTAGATAGTTTTTTTTTTTTTGCTGTGACTTCACTGAGTGACAGTGAAAATTGTGGGGGCGAAACTAGATCCCAAAATAATGAAACAAATATAAAACAACCAACAACGTTCTGTCTGCTGCTTAGAAATATTGTGCGCTACCCAACGCAAAAAAAAATAATAAACGAAGTGTCAAATATCTATTTGAACGTATTTTTTGATGTTTTGTAAACCTTAGCGCAGGGTGCATTTTGAGATTCCAGGCACCATTTCTGCGCCGGCTAGTGGTTAGCAGCACAGCTGAAATACATCAGCTGATTAGTAGCTTGACTAAGCATGCAGTCGACCTCATTTCTATCTATGTACATTACATATTCAAAAAAACTGCCAGATCCCTTGTACCATAGAAATCGATTATATGCGAAGCACGAATAAGAAATGTTGATATGTCACCTTAAAATCAGCACAACGTTACGAGGTGGAGGCAATTGACGCCGTACATGACTTCCGTGTCATGAATAATTATCATGCTGTGCCGTTTACCTTCGGCATCTATTCACGTCAGGTGATACCGAACTTTGTTTATGTTGATCTAGCGAAACGGCCGTGAGCACGCTATGAGTGTGGTAGGTTGTTACGTTCTTACGTGACACGCATGTCAGCCTTAGCATGTTTGCACCAGTCATAGATTTCGTCATCCATTGACGTCACGTCACACCGAATTTGGTATATGTGGAGCTAGCAAAACGGCCGCGAGCGCATCATAAAGGACCCAATATACTCCTATGTTGCGTTGACGTGCGCGCACGTTGGGCATAGTGACGCTTCGTTAGCAAAACGCGAACACTGTGACGCCAGGCGCGACCAGCGTCCGTCAGCCCTGCCCGACGGCAACTGGTGCAAAATGTGACATACTGCATTTCACGTCGATGCGTTACCTGGACAACACTGCGTCTCCCTCTTTTCGCGACGGAGAAATGCCGGAGGTGCTATGACGCGCATGCGCCAAAGCAACGCAGTACGGCGCGCACCTGCCACTATAAGGCAGGACTGGCGCCTGGCGTGGCAACGCCAGCGTGACGCAACGAAATTAACGCCTGCGAAGCTAGCGAAACGTGTGAACACGTGAAGCTAGCGAAATTAACATGTGAAGCTAGCGAAACGGCTACGAGCGCATCATGAGCGTAGAATGTAGTCATGTTGTTACATGACACGCATCTCATCATTATCACGTTTGCACAAGTCACATACCTTCGTCAACCCTTCTCGTACCATAATACCAAGTGTGGTATATGTGACGCTAGCGAAACAGCCGCGAGTGCATCATGAGCGTGGCATGTAGTCAGGTTGTTACATGACGTGCATGTCCTGATTTTCATGTTAGGGTCTGTCGCATGTGTTCGCCATGCAATCATGCCATACCATACCAGGTTTGCGACATGCCATGTGAACGAAACCACCGCAAGGGTGTAGGACCATGAAATGAAAATTACGACATTCTTGAAATACATGTCATGCTTTTCATGTTATGACAAATCAAATATGTTCTTCATAAGGTCATGTTCTGCCATACCAAGTTTCGCCAGGAGATCTAAAAGTCGTAGGCGGCTAGATAGATAGATAGATAGATAGATAGATAGATAGATAGATAGATAGATAGATAGATAGATAGATAGATAGATAGATAGATAGATAGATAGATAGATAGATAGATAGATAGATAGATAGATCATCATCATCAGCCTTACTACGTCCACTGTCCCATGTTTCGCCAGTTCACCCGGTCCTGTGCTTGCTGCTGCCAATTTATACCCGCAAACTTCTTAATCTCATCTGCCCACCTAACCTTCTGTCTCCCTCTAACCCGCTTGCCTTCTCTGGGAAACCAGTTAGTTACTCTTAACGACCAGCGGTTATCCTGTCTACGCGCTACATGCCCAGCCCATGTCCATTTCTTCTTCTTAATTTCAGCTATGATATCCTTAACCCCCGTTTGTTCCCTAATCCACTCTGCTCTCTTCTTGTCTCTTAAGTTTACACCTACCATTTTTTTTTTCATTGCTCACTGCGTCGTCCTCAATTTAAGCTGAACCCTCTTTGTAAGTCTCCAGGTTTCTGCTCCGTAGCTAAGTACCGGCAAGATACAGCTGTTATATACCTTTCTCTTGAGGGATAGTGGCAATTTACTTGTCATAATTTGAGAGGGCTTGCCAAATGTGCTCCATCCCATTCTTATTCTTCCAGTTACTTCAACCTCGTGGTTCGGCTCCGCGGTTATGACCTGCTCTAATTAGACATAGTCTCTTACAACTTGAAGTGCACTATTACCTATCTCGAAGCGCTGCTCTTTTCCGAAGTTGTTGTACATTACTTTCGTTTTCTGCAGATTCATTTTAAGACCCACCTTTCTGCTCTCCTTGTTTAACTCCGTAATCATGAGTTGCAATTCGTCCCCTGAGTTACTTAGCAATGCAATGTCATCAGCGAAGCACAGGTTACTACGGTACTCTCCCTTAACTCTTATCCCTAGCTGTTCCCAACCTAGGCTTCTGAAAACCTCCTGTAAGCACGCGGTAAATAGCATTCGGAAGATTGTGTCCCCCTACCTTTCACCCTTCTTGATTGGTATTCTGTTGCTTTCTTTATGAAGCACTATGGTAGCAATTGATCCCCTGTAGATTTCTTTCAGGATGTTTATATATACTTCATCTACGCCCTGATTCCGCAGTGTCTGTATGACGGCTGATATTTCTACTAAATCAAATGCCTTCTCGTAATCTATGAAGGCTATGTATTGTGGTTGGTTATATTCTGAGCATTTCTCTATTACCTGATTGATAGAATGAATGTGGTCGATTGTTGAGTACCCTGTTCGAAATCCTGCTTGTTCCTTTGGTTGATTGAATTCTAATGTTTTCTTTACTCTGTTAGCAATTACCTTTGTAAATAGCTTGTATACTACAGAGAGCAAGCTAGTCGGCCTGTAATTCTTCAAGTCCTTGTCATCTCCTTTCTTATGTATTAAGATGATGTTAGCGTTCATCCAAGACTCTAGTACTCTTCCCGTCAGGAGACACCTCGTAAACAGGGTGGCTAGTTTTTCTAACACAATCTGTCCTCCATCTTTCAGCAGATCTGATGTTACCTGATCCTCACCAGCAGCTTTGCCTCTTTGCATGCTCTCCAAAGCTTTTCTGACTTCTTCTATCATTACTGGAGGGGTGTTATCTGGGTCACTGCTAGTTCTTATAGTATTAAAGTCGTGGTTGTCCCTGCTACTGTACAGATCTCTGTAAAACTCCTCCGCTACTTCAACTATCCTATCCATATTGGTAGTTATTTTGCTCTCTTTGTCCCTTAGTGCATACATCCGATTTTTGCCTATCCCAAGTTTCCTCTTCACTGCTTTGACGCTTCCTCTGTTTTTCAGAGAGTGTTCAATTCTCTCCATGTTATACCTTCTTACATCGGATACCTTACGCCTATTAATTAACTTCGAAAGCTCTTCCAGTTCTATTTTGTCTGTTGTACTTGAGACTTTCATGATTTGGCGCTTCTTAATGAAATTCTTCGTTTCCTGGTAAAGCTTGCCAGTGTCCTGTCCAACTACCCTGCCTCCAACTTCCACTGCACACTCCGTAATGATACTCGTCAGATTATTTTTCATCGTATCTATGCTAAGGTTGGTTTCCTCACTAAGAGCCGAGTGCCTGTTCTGAAGCGAGACTCTGAATTCCTGTACTTTCCCTCTCAGTGCTAGCTCATTGATTGGCTTCTTGCGTATCAGTTTCTGTCGTTCCTTTCTCAAGTCTAGGCGAATGCGAGACCGTACCATTCTATGGTCCCTGCATCGTACCTTGCCAACCACTTCCACATCTTGCACGATGCCTGGGTGTGCACTCATTATAAAGTCTATTTCGTTCTTATTTTCGCCATTAGGGCTCCTCCATGTCCACTTGCGGTTTCCTCGTTTTCGATAGAAGGTATTTAAAATCCGTAAAGTATTGCGTTCTGCGAATTCTACTAGTAGCTCTTCTCTGGCGTTTCTACTACCGATGCCATAATCTCCTACTGCCTGGTCTCCAGCCTGCTTCTTCCCTACCTTTGCATTAAAGTCTCCCATCAGTATTGTATACTGTGTTTTTACCTTACTCATTGCCTATTCCACGTCATCATAGAAGCTCTCAACTGAAGCGTCTTCATGGCTGGATGTAGGCACGTAAACCTGTACTACCTTCATCTTGTATCTCTTATTCCGTTTAATTACGATACCTACCACTTTTTCATAAATGCTATAGTATTCTATGTTGCCAGCTATGTTTCTGTGAATTAGGAACCCCTCTCCCAGTTCTCTTCTGTCAGCCAAGCCCCGATAGCAAAGGACGTGCCTATTCTGTAGCACCGTATAGGCCTCATCTGTCTTCCTAACCTCACTGAGCCCTATTATATCCCATTTAACACCCTCTAGCTCCTCGAATAGTACAGCTAGACTTCCCTCACTAGATAAGGTTCTAGCGTTAAACGTTGCGAAGTTCAGGTTCCAATGGCGGCCTGTCCGGATCCAGAGATTCTTAGCACCCTGTGCTGCGTTGCAGATCTGACCGCCGCCGTGGGCAGTTGCTTCGCAGCTGCTGGGGACTGAGGGCCGTGAGTTATTTGGCGTTTGCATGTGGGAGCTAGCGGCCAGATACTCCACCAGGGTGGCCAATCTTTCTCTGGTGAGGGAGTGCGTTCCCGGCGGTGGTTACCGGTGAGGCCGCACCCCAGGCCTCGTAATGCAGTTTCATCACTATACGGATTTTTTGTTATCCGGTTGGGAACTGCGCGGCACCGGGATTTGAACCACGGACCTTTTGCGTGCGAGGCGGATGCTCTAATAACTACGCCATCGCTGCTGATTTAGCACTATCATTGCGTAGCGCTAAAACAGACGAGGTTTTTTTAATGTACACAGGTGCTTGTTACAATAGTTGTTTACAAATATAATTAGCTAATAACTGAAAATAAGCAGCTCACTCATATATATTACTACATTATTTATTAGGTACACATATATTCACTTTGTGCTGTGGGCGAGAGCTATTTGAAAACATACAGTGTTCTTCAGTGAGCCATGGCACAGCCTAGAATGGACACTTGCTTAATTTTTACATGACAGTAAATAGTAAATAGTCTGCAATAAGAATTTGGTAGTTTTGGTATTTCTCTATTATTTTCAATATTCAGTGAAAATGCTGTCATCTCTCATTAGAGTACATAAGTTTTTTGCATGTACAGAATTAGTTGTGTGCTTCTCGGATAACACACACTTTCATCCTAGAGGTAGGATCCCTACTTTAGCTGTCTTGTCCATAAACCCTGGTCCAATTTTTACATTTGGTCACCGAATCACAACCTGTAGTTATTTTAACACATGACTGCCTCAGCAGTAAACACAGTCTTGCATATGTTGCCTGATTGATCTAGTCATTCCTGTTTTTAAAAGGTCTTCAAACATATCTGCTGAAACACTCTACATGTCGGACACGGTACAAGCAACGAAAAGTTCTTGGTGTGTTGCTGAAGCCAACATTTGAATAAGTTTGCTTTTCAAAATCTTGGCTCCAGCGCCAGCTCATGTTCCAAGGATCCTCCCATGAACTTCTACCTTATTTAAATACAGAAGTAACGGTCATGAGACAGTCTCAAGCTGAATTTTCCGAATGTGTTAGTGTGTGTCAGCAGACGCGGCACATCACTCACGAGAGATGCATTTCTAGACTTGTTCATTCACAAGTGCGCAAAATTAAGCAATTCTGTTTATTAGTGTATTAAGCGGAGAAAATTTAAATTTGTTTGTGAGGTGATGTTTCCAAATTAATCTTTTTATTGATTAGGCTTAATTTTGATCATGATATAGCTCCGGAACCACTACACCTGTCCTGATGAAACCTGAGCGGTGACAGGTCTACTACTAGGGCTTTGCACTGTATGAGTAAGAAGTTTCCCGGTAGGTTATTACAAAAGTTAAAAGCAATCGTAAGGAAAAAAAAAAACATGGTCCGAGGCTTTGCTTTGACGGGCGCACCTCTTGCCCGAGCAGTGAGCCACCCTCCTCCTCTGAGCGAGAGCGAGGGAAGACGTGGGCGCCTCACGTTTATTAGCGTTTCTCTTACACTTCTTTCTAACTGCATACCTTTTAATTGGCTATAGCTATCGAAATACTTTTTAGATAGATAGATAGATAGATAGATAGATAGATAGATAGATAGATAGATAGATAGATAGATAGATAGATAGATAGATAGATAGATAGATAGATAGATAGAAGATAGATAGATAGATAGATAGATAGATAGATAGATAGATAGATAGATAGATAGATAGATAGATAGATAGATAGATAGATAGATAGATAGATAGATAGATAGATAGATAGATAGATAGATAGATAGACACGCTGAAAGTCCCCGAGGTGCACTAAAAAATGCTTCGCATTTAACTGATGTATAATAAACTGCTTGCTATACGCCACTGGCATAAGGTAAACACCTTGTATGCCAAAATCACTTCCTTTCTACTCTACTTCTTGCAGGTGTCAGCGCCTTCGATGTATTTTCGAGGTACTTCACCAAAATGTCACCCGTGAAGACTCCCGAGGAGGACAGGGTTATCGTGCTAAATCTTCCGAGGAGAGGAAACAGTGTACCGTACAGATAAAACACGAAACTGTTATATGTCCATATCTTCTTGATAAAGATTGAACGTGAAGTGACGATTCCTGTATTCAGTGTGTTTTAAAGTCCTAGTTCACTAGTCGAAAAAAGCACTTGGCACACCAGCAGCGCAGTTACGCTGATGTTATCTAGCTCACATACTTGTAATTAACATATATATTTATCGAGCCATAACCAAATGTGTGTCTGAAATGTAGATACGCTTAAGAGACGGGCACGCGTACATACGCATGCACGGAACCTACAGTAAAAGTTCACAGTTAGGTGTAATCAAGTTCGTCGAGGCAATCAGGCCACAACGAATAGCAACAGGCTGCTCTGATAGTCACGCCAGAGTATAGAAATACCAAATTTTGACGCGTCTTCGCAGTGTTCTGGCGTGAAGAATACCTTCTTTTGTCAGCTTACAAATGAAAGCGTTGTAGAGTTAGGTTTCTTCTAACAAATATTTCTATCTGCAGTTATTAAAGGTTATAATGGCGACGACCTTATACAGCGACCCTTGTCATAGGTCTGTTCTAGCTACTGTCGCCGTTCCGATACGTTCAGACTACGTGGAGGTGGCACTGAGTATTACTACGCAGACAACACTCAAACCACGAAGCTCAGGTCAGGGTTGTTCCACCTGGGTTGTCCATCAGAGACAAAGCTTTTTGGTGCGTCATATACGAGCGCGCAATTTCTAAATCTCTTTTTGTACCCGCCTGTTCAAAGCCTTGCTACAATGACAGAACACGTGCCAAATAGGCATGCACGCTGCAGCCTGTGTGAAAGAATGCACGGGTGATTCTGAATGAGATTGGTAATGAGTGCGTAGGTGGTTTAACGTTCTACTCTGGCACTTTATGAATGTGGTAGGTGAACCACCCGAACAAGTCGTGCATGAATCGTTCTCTCTGTTGCGGGAGGGGGGGGGCGTAGTGAAAGTGAGGTGAAAGTAGGGGCAGCTGAGTGTTCGACGCCTATCCCTGAAGATTTTCAGTTTCTCGTGCGTGCTATGGAGTTCTAAGCAGCAGCGAACCCAGAACACCTCTGGAGGCCCTACAAGGTACGTAATCATTTGAGTAAGCTTCGGCGGTGTCTGTTCGTCTTCCTCTCCGCCAATCATTGGCACCCTAGCAGCCACCAATTCCCATACTGCCCCCCTTTCTCCATAGAAAGTGGAGAAGGAGGACAAGGCAACTGGTCGACGGACTACATGTGGCACACACAACCCCGTCTCGCCTCTATCAGTCCACAACTCCTCGTGGGACCTCTTCAATACCGTCGTTCTTAGCGACTTCCCGACGTCGTAACCACTCAATCGCATAGAGGAACCGACTCTGGCGCCACCACCCACCGGCGGAGGTGCAACGGACTTGCTCAAATAGGCGACCACTCAGGTCGGAGAGAATTTATTTGGACACTGATGCTTCAGATACACACCCACGCACACATATAAACACACTGTAAACATACACAATATATGGCTGACCATCCTTCTCCTCCGCTTCTTCTACACAATAAATCCCTGGCCACGCGGCTGTTCTAGGGACAAGAACAACAGGAGAGAAGGCAGGGAACTTAACCAGGCTCACGCCCCTTTTGCTACTCTACGCTGGGGGATTCGGAAGGGGGTATAAAGATGAGAGATAGAGAGTAAAGAGAAGAGGAAGAGACAAAAGAAGGAATTTCAATTAATTTGCTGATGAGTATGCAGCGGTGGAACTACACAAAAGGTAAAGGTGTTCACGTACGCCCACAGTCCTCAAAAAGTACAAGACGGCTTTGACTACCTTTCGAGCCGACAAAAGACGAGGACGGTGCTCCAGTAGCATATGCAAGAAGAGTAGCCAACCGTCCAATTGTCGCAATGCGTCAAAAAGCTTCTGTCTTTCAGAGGCTAATCGAGGGCAACGGCATAGCAGATGGTTGATGTCTTCTTCGGTGCCGCAGACGTCACATTTCGCACTGTCGGTCAATGCAATGAGGGTTGTATATGTTTTGTCAAGGCGACCCCCAACTAAACGCGATAAATAAGTGAAGCATCATGTTGACGAAGTCCGCATGGAAGTCGAAGTTTCATTCGAGGATTTATTCGATAGAGTCTCGTAGGTTTTATGCTTGGGGTGTTCCACTTCGGCAGGCACAGACTACGTGCTAGGTGACGAAGTTGTTTTGCGAATTCTGTCCTTGACAAAAGAATCGAAAGGGTGTGGTCTTCTTGGTAGAATGTGCGAGCCGCGTTGTCTGCGGAATCATTGTCACTGATACCACAATGACCAGGTAACCACTAAAAACTGACATCGTGGCCTGTTTCTGTGACGTGGTGAAGAAGTTTGACAACCTCGTATGTTAACTGTTCGTGGCAACGTCGTCGAAGGACTGACTGCATACTCTGTTAGGCCGGTTTCGAGTCGGAAAACATAGCCCATTTACTCAGTCTCTGAGATTTGATGTACTCTAGGGCGCCACGCAAAGTCGCAAGTTCTTCCGCCATAGACGTAGTGACGTGTGACAGCTTGATTTGCAGAGTGATTCCTCTAGCTGGAATCGCCACCGCACCGCCAGAACCAGACGTTGCGGTTGAACCATCGGTGTCTAAGTGCACGTCGTTATTGTGCATTTCGTGCAAGAGGTGCAAGCTCAATTGTTTTAGGGCTGACAAAAACGAACTAGATTTTTTCTTTATAATTCGAATTGAAGTAAGTACTTGCGGAAGTGTCAGGCACCACGGAGGATACACCGATTTCTGCACAGGTGTAAAACCGTGCGTGAACGGTGCACGATGCGCAACGACAATTGCACCAAATTTTGTGCAGGGCCTCTCAGTAGCGAGGGTTGCGAAGTGGTAGAAAGGATTCATAGCATGTTGCCTGAGGTATGTACGCATCGTTTTAATGGTGATGTGCGTCATGATCGAGTAGTCCTGTGCAATGGCAACGGTTTCAGCCGTCGATGCGATCCACAGTGGGGTAAACCATGGCATATCCTAAGATCCTGAGCTGAGGATATTACTGAATGCAGGAACAGCGCAACCTAGAAGTAGTTACTTCGTAACTACGGAAGCGAAAAAACAAGGACAGAAAAGAGCGCTGACTTTCAACAAAGATTTAATGCCGGAGTGGTGTACATATATAGGCGAAAAATGAGAAAAACGGGCATGCGTAGAAGGGTGCAGGAACAACTACTGCGATACAATGTCAGCAAAACACTTGTCTCTTGTTGAATAGGCTGAAAAAACAAATACTTGTGTAACTTAAAAAAGATCGAGATACGCAATCTCCTTTTGCAACAACGCAACCAATGGGCAACTTACACATTTACCGTCAAACTTGTTTATTTGATAGGCTTCAATTATCTCACGTGTGGCCTGCGAGTTGTGCTTGCTTATTACCTCACAACGCTCAAAAACTGGCATGCAGCCGCAGTCTCGGCAGTGGATTCCGAGGTGTACTTGAACCACGTTGTGTACATTGTTATTGTGCTCTCTTAAACGGTCATTAAGGCACCTTCCGGTTTGCCCTATGTATACCATTCCGCACGAAAGCGGAATGAGATATACGACACCAATAAAACAAGGTACAAAGCGCGTTCTGTGTTTCACAGTGCATCTTCCTTTAATAGCAGCTGGATTATTCACCAGCTTACAAAGCTTTGTAAGCTTTTCTGGGGCGGAAAAAATAACAGTGACCCCAGCGCGTTTACCGATTCTTTGCTGACATTGTATCGCAGTAGTTGTTCCTGCACCCTTCTGCGCATGCCCGTTTTTCTCATTTTTTGCCTATATATGTACACCACTCTGGCATTAAATCTTTGTTGAAAGTCAGCGCTCTTTTCTGTTCTTGTTTTTTCGCTTCCGTAGTTACGAAGTAACTACTTCTAGGTTGCGCTGTTCCTGCATTCAGTTATGTCCTACCAACTTGCCCAAGCTTCCACGCTTCTGAGGATATTCTGGAGAGTTCGCTGGTCAGTTTTTCATGTGTTAGATATAACAGGTAGGCTGTACCGCAAGAATGTAATAAATAATGCCTTGTACAGCTGTAACATAGACTCGGCAGTCACTCCCTATTTTTTCTGGCAAGGAACTTGAACAAGTGACAAATGTCGGTCAGCCGCTTTTTCACATAGTTTACTTGTGTGGTTGAGTGATTGATTTGTGGGGTTTAACGTCCCAATACTTGTGTGGTCCAAGACAAGTTTCCGTCTATTATGACTCCTAAGAATCTGTGATTCCAGCTGCATGAAACCAATTGGCGGTAATTGTTATGCCGTAAGCAGACATTGGCTTTCTGGTGAAAGCCACGACTGCACACTTTCCACTTGCGATGTCGAGCCCTTGTTTACGTAGGTGGTTCGATGTCACTGATGCTGCATTCTGAAGTCGAGCGCGAAGTTGAAGTCGAGCGCGAAGTTGAAGTCGAGTCACACCTGATGCCCACACATAAATGTCATCAGTATAAATGGAAAGTAGTACGCTGCTTCATTGTTTGCCAACTAGTCGAATGAGTGTTAGGTTGAACAACGTCGCACTTGGAACTCCGCCTTGTGTAACTGCTCGGCTGCAGTAATACTCGATCGTCGTGATCTCTGTCGGCACGTGAAATGGCCTTTCTTGTAGGCAGCTCTGAACCCACATGTATATCTTGCCACCGAGTCCTACACCTTTTAATGCGCTGAGAATGGCTTCGTGGGTGCCATTATCGTAAGCACCTTTAACGTCAAGAAACAGAGCAGAAGATAATCGTTTGCAGGCCTTTCGGTGCTCTACATATGTCACCAAGTCAACCATATTGTCAATTGATGAGTGGCCTCGTCTGAACCCGGAAAAGGCACCTGGATATATTTCGTAGAACTCTAAGCACCATTCTAGACGCGTTAAAATCATTCTTTTCTCAACTTCTCGCACAAAGCTCGCAAGGGTCTTCGCGTTGCAAGAGGAAATGTCCAAAGTTGACTTGCGGCTTTGAAAACAGGAATCAGGTGACTAGACACACTTTCATTTCTGTAAAACCATGCCTGTTTGCCAGGAGTCGCAAGAGTGCCTTCCGAGCTTGATCTCCGAGGTGACAAACAGCGTGGTAGGCGATGCCGTCAAGTCCGGGCGCTGAAGAACGTCTGCACAAACGCAGCCTTAATTCTTCCTTCGAAAACGAACACTTCATTTGGGAATCACGTGAGGATACGGAACAGTCGGGCGTCTTCATTCCAGTGGAACTTGCCCCGCTGGCAATTCTTTGATAGAGAGATTTTGCGACGTCCATTTCTTCGCAACGTAGGTGATGTGCCAGAAGTTTATATGGGTAGCACTGAGTATTGGTTGTACGAAGGCCCCGGACAGTTCTCCAGATTAGTGGCAGAGGCTTTCTGGATTCCAAAAACTCGCAAAAATACACATCGTCACTTATCCAACTTTTCTATGTAACGCTGTGTTTTATTTTGTATGCGTCTGGCCACTCTGAGATCATCAAATTACTTTTGCGTTTATGACGTCGTTCTGCATGACGACAAATCGCTCAGAGTTTCTCGTGTTCAGTTTCCATATCACTGCGAGATGAGCCCACCGGAAGCGTACGCATGGTGGACTGTAGAGCACTCTTCATTGCGTTCTCTAGGTTGAAGGGTGAGCCACCGACATAGTCTTCCATGATTACCTTGTATTTTTGCCGTTCGGCGCACTGGACGGCTCTGGAGGGCTTGAGACTTGGAAAGCCGTTAATCTTCAGGTATGTTGGGATGTGGTCACTACCCCTTGTGTCCGAATTCGAAAACCATAGCAATCTTTTGGCAAATCAGCGTGAGACGGATGCGAGGTCTAGGCATCTACTATAAGCCGATTCACGCATACAAGTAGGGCGGCCGTCATTCACGAGGATAAGTTCAGATACCGAAGTGAAAGACACTGACTGTCTACTTCTAGTGTTGACCCTGGAGCTTCCCCATAAGTAGTGGTGGGCATTGAAGTCGCCAGCTATCACCCATGGCTGGAAAGTTGAATTCGAAATTCCGCACGAACGCTCGTGGTTTAGACCACTTGATGGAGATAAGGAGGCCCCGATTATTGTGACTGTGGTCTTCTTGACTTTAACTGTTAGCCAAACATATTGGTTTTCTTCGTCAGGAAGTACAAGGTGATGAGCCTAAGTCACGCTGTATAAACACAACAAGCTTGTTGCGCTCTCCATGGGTAGAATACATAAAGAACTCATATCCAGACAGTCTGATGTGAGCTGACAGGTTCTGTTCACAAATCACAATTATGGAGAACTGGTTCCTGAATACATAATGTCGGCAGTCGGACATATGCGCCTTCAGCGCTCTCGCATTTCACTGAAGGGCAGATGCGTTCCTGACCTCCTCTCAAAAGGATAACATGTCACGGGCCATAGATTTACCTCAGATCTGCAAGCACTGAATTGATAGTGTCAAGCACCTGCGCGTTCTGCGCAGACGGGGTGTTCATGTTGTTTAGAAGCATGCCCATTGCACTCATAAGGGTCTGCAACTTGTTAAGTACAGGGCGATCCCGAGTTGTCTTTGCATCAGTGGTTCGTGAGGGCAACGAGGTTGGCGGAATTCAATGCACCTCTGGATTAGGCTGTGTTCGTGGAAGGTAAGGCCCCTCTTCATGAGGTTGAAGTGTTGACCCTGTTTTTGTTTTTGGTATATCCGTCTTAGCAGAGCTTGATGATCGGTGGCCAGTTGGTTTAGCGGAAAATGGCGTGTCTCTATGGGCAGATATCACGTTTCGTGATCTTTTTTGGTGATGCCGACGTCGCCGGACAATAACAGCAACTTCCTTGTGCGTTCATCTGTCGCCCATCATGCGTTTCAACACCGCGCACTCAATTCACACTTGCGGGAAATCTTTAGACGACGCTTTATGAGCACCATGGCCGTTACGTAGTAGACACCTGCCACGCAGTTACGTGGCAGGTGTCTTCTGAATGAGGTTCGGCACACCGCGGGCACACAACATTGCTGGTACGTACTCCTTTTACATGTCCCATCCTGACACATCTGTAGCATTACAGGGGCTTCGACATGTATGGACGGACTTGGTGGCGAACGTGGCAAACTTTGACGTGTGGTGGAAGACTGTCTTCCTCGAAAACAATCTTCGGGCAACGTGACAGACCGAGCCTTGTGATGTGCTTGATGAGGATGTTGTCTGTAGTTGGGCTTCTCAAGATAGAAAAATCGTCAGCGGGAATGAAATGTCCACGTCATAAATGACGCCAACTCTGCCTTTACAGGACAGTGGAGATTACTGATTTAACTGTGACTCTGTCAATTTCCGTGGTGTTCTGTAGGCTGTGCAGTGCACTACTGTGTAGAACATCAACTGCCAGAACATTCTTCCGTGAGTTGATCCTCACGTCTTTAATTTCATTGGAGCGAGTCCTTCGAGATATGCAATGGAGGACTTGCCTGTTAAGCCACCGTAGGATTGGCTGAAGGGTCCACAGTCATGAAGAGTATGAAGTGCGGCCAACGCTGCGCGGTAGCCTACACGGTAGATAAACTCGCCGTCGACGATGTTCGTAGCAGTCTTCTTTTTGCATTGCGACTCATGACGACCGTTTAGTCGTCATGCGATGATCGAATCCGTTGCTTCGCTGTCTGTGCTTCTTGAGGTGCTCCCACGTTTTCTAGCCACTGCCGAACGTAGCTGTCGTTCACCTCAAAAATTTTAAGAGGCTTCTTCATCTATTCTCGCTCAGAGGGAGTCGGTTTTATCATTAGCCCTGGTTGCTCCGTATGCGCATTACCATAGTGCTGCAAACCAAAACCTAAAGCACAGCAACTCTATGAAAAAATATACTTTCCTGAAACTTTGACCACCAATAAAGTAACAAAAATGATCGCGTGCCAGAATTCTTGTTAAAAAATAATATTTCGTCGCCCCAGGTAGCACGTGGCACTAAACCTTATGGATACAGTATTTGATGCTTCGGAAGTTTTCACAAGTGCTTCGGCACTCGAAGAATTTTTATTACTCATTAGAACTGCATGTCAATTACGCGTACTCATCACATATTCCTGGTTGGGCAAATTCACGGAGCTGGTAAATTAGTAATCGCGTCAATCAGTTTGTGTGTATGCAACTTGGCACTGCAATCTAAACGCGTGTAATCATAGGTAGTGTATTCATTATTAAGAGATGCGGGACTAATATAGACATCACCGGAATTATCCGTGCCTCCAATCTATTCTATGTAGAAGTCTTAGTCCGTAAAAAGTAGGCTCCACTCCAGTGCTCGAGTATTGACTTCATTAAGTTGTGCTAATTTGGTAAACTTCAGTTGCTGACGATCGTATTGCTAGAGCAAGGACCTACCGTACAGGTGTTCATATATATTCTACATCCCCCACACGATGGCCAGGCATTCTCTAATAATCGTCGAGTTAATCACTTCACGATATGGCAGCTCTCTGAAGGCGTACGACACCAAATGCAAAAGCCCCTTCTATTCTTCTAGGAGCACAGCTGTTTCTGAAATGTACCCTGGTGTTTGTCTCACCTGTCCCGCCTATTCGAACATCTTTTTTTTCAGCTTGGTAAACAATGTGACATTTCTTCATAGTTCGTCACAAACTCTCGATAGTGGCATCTGACTCCAAGAAAAACTCTGAGTTCTCTTTTTTTTACAGTCGTTTCACTGACACCGTTTTGTCTAATATGTTCTTCAGCAGTTGCAATAGTCCTTGTCCCAGAATGTAAGTAAGAAGGATAGTCGTTGGGGTGCCTAGCTCACAGACGTGCCACGCGCTTAAGTTGAAATACATGCCACTGTGGGGCCATACGTTCCTCCGAAGTTGTAGTCACAACAAGAACATTAAAGTAGTATTAAACATTCTCAATAGCAAATATTACGCTATGTCAATCTACACTCCAAAGAAAAACTGAAGCGTTCTCGAAGATACAATGGGGAGCTGTTACGGCCACTTTTCGCCATGTGTCACCGAGAGAAAATTATCGTAGTCTTGTTCCTGCATGCGTTCATTTACTGTCGAAGCACTCTATAGTAATGCCTAAAAGTATTATTCTTCAAGATGCGGTCCCTAATCAGTGTATCACGGCCCTATCCTCTCTCCTTATTTTTAGTGGACAAGTATAGTGAGCAGTTGTGGTTCCCCAACGTCTGGGGCACACAAATGCTGTCCGACTTTCATGACGGAGAATTAATAATACAACTTTGTGTGTATTGTGGATAAAATGATATATAGGGAACAAAAAAGAGACAGATAGAAAATAAACGTGGCGCATTTCTTTTTTTTAGGAATCGATATAACACGAAAGTAGAATGTGTCCTCACAGATATAGTTGCGCATTCGATGTGCATTGTTTCGCAACAAGGGCGAAGGAAAGAAAGCTGCAACAACAGACTACAGTGTCACGCAAAGAAAGGCAAGAAACCCAAAAGGTGCGGCACACACCTCAAACAGAAAGCAGGCTTGAAATGAGCATACACAGATCGTGCCCGGATTAACAAGTCTCACAGCTCGACACTTAGAGCGCGCTGCTCAAACAGAAAGAAAGACACCTGAAATGAACGCACAGGTACACACAGGACGCGCGTGAACAACTGCCATAATTCTACGCGTGTTAGCAGCACGCTCCTTTGGTAAATGCGGCTGCGACCACAGGATATTGGATTTTCATGCTCTCTTTAGCTACTGTAAATTCAAAGCAAGCTGCGCAGGTTGCAGAAGAGGTACAAAGAGCCTGAATGCGCAAATAACGCGTGCACGTGCGAATGAGCCACCGCGCTAGAAGACATCAATTGGAAGCCACGGCAATGCATGGTGCGACTTGGAGAGGCAGCGCCATCTCTTGTAGAAAAGCATAGATTGCGGACGTATTCGTGTGTTCTTAGACTGTTGCGCCGCCTATCGCAATTTAGGAGCATCCTCCTGAAGATGATCAGTTGGTAGACGCTCCCTTGTTCGGCCGTGCTAGCCTCAGTGTTATCGCGTTAGCATGAAACGAACGCAAACCACTTTGTGTGTTTAGTGCATCACTGAATATACCAGACCATCCGTGACGTGATAATTCTGATTTGCTCTTGCGAGACGCAAAGATTCGTGAAAATGCGTGGCAACTCACGCGTTCGAATATAGCCCACACAGTACACATACCAGTTTCGCAAGATTTTCTGCAGCCAGGTTGGGTAGGTAAATGTTATCCTCTGGCCTTTGCAGTTCGAACTCACCTTGTTGTACGTGAGTATATTAATCGTCAGTGTTTTGTAGTGCGTGAGCTTCATACCATTTATTGTACGCGGAAAGTAGCGCAGGGTCACGATTTCCTTTTTTAAACTTTGGTAAATGCAGCGAAACTTGATTTTTACGGTCGTTGATGGGTGGCAACACAGTGCGAGCGATTTGATTCTTACCGGGCGTCAGAGCAAATTGCCCTCCACGCCCAGATAAACGTACTGAGTGAGGCGCTAATGGTGTTATCAAAGTCGTTCTGTGGAGAAAAGTCCTCATGTTATTCTCAGTAGTGCTGTTCAAAGAAACAGTCTTGACATCGAAGACTTTTCACTGGACGTAACGCACCTAGAGTGACCATCACAATGAACGATCAGCTGCTGCTAACTCACGACCAGCGAGTTGCACTTTACGTCTCCTCGTGCGCTGATGTTTCTTCACGCTCGTAAGCCACTTCGATTGTATTTATTGTATAAAATCCTTCTGCGAGGTAGAAAAAAAAACATAGTTTTTTTTCTTTTGCATTGCCTATAGCCCAAGTGCCATAGACATTACGGAGTGTCACATGCCGCCTACACGCCAGAGCTCGGCCAGCGAAGTGAAATGGTTAGAGCTGTGGAACGTGCAGCTACGACTACAGTCCACGTTTCTCTAATAACTTCTCCTGCACTTCACCGGTACAGTGCGAATGACGTTGTTTTTCGACGAATTTTCACAATTTTGGCGTTGTGAACAGCGTAGGCGTGTATTTGCTTCGATATCCTTGTTGCAACCTGCAACATCCGAGTGAAGTGAATTGGGCTCTATTAGAGCCTGATCATGGCTGTGACACAAGTGCTACTTAATGGGAAGTTAAATTCTTGTGATCCGTTGAAGAAGCAACTCCATGGTGCTCAAACCGCAAGTATTGATGATTGCGTAATATGATTGCCGATCATCGCTTTGTTAAACTTTCCGTCCCGTGCAGCCACGCCGACGCGCTACTTTCTAGTGGCCTAGTACTGCGGCAAAGCTGTCAGTCAGGCTCGGGACAAATGATGTTGGATTGCCGTTCAGTTCCAACGTCAACTCGTGATCACGCATTTTTCTGTAGCACGCGCAGGAATACGCAAGGCGTCGTCGATGCACTTCGATGACCTCACACTACTACCCTTCGCACTGCGGCAACAAATGAGGTAGCGAACATTTAGCAGTTCCTATCGTTTGAAAAATATTTTTGTTCGACATTCATTTATTCGAAGATCAAGAGTTCATCCTGTGAAAGCTGCCCAGGGCGTACGTCCATGAGTCTTATATTTTCCTATGCAAGTTTACAGGTTGATCATCCCCTGTAAATCATCTTTGATTGCATGGTGCCTTCTATAGCCCGTGGGTATTGCGACTATCACGTGTTTTCTCTTCCAACCAACGTGCTTTCTCTGCATTGCGTGCTAGTGCAGAGCGCGCGGTGCGTTTGAGTCAACTCACAATGTACGCCTACAGTGCGGCTTCAAAAAGATCTGTGATGTGGGAAAGCACTTTCTAAAAGCTAATCTAACAAACGCAGTGAAGCTTGTTACTCACGCTTATGATGAGGAGCTGATGATAGAGAACGAGGACAGCCGAGTAACTGCGAATCACATTTCTCAGGCCCATAAAAAGACCGTGCATGACGTATGCCTCGAGGCAAGTTTAATCTGTCGACAAGAAGCCAAATACTCTATCGATGAGCTGCATTGACGTTTGTGACAAATATATATTTGTTGTTTTGATGAGGTATTTAGCAGTAGCATTTCCTTACCGTCATGTCTAAACGTTTGCGGCACGCGGAAAATAGATCCTAAACTTATAGGATTGGGGCTTTGAAATGTCCGAGAATTTTTAGTCGTGTCTTTCGTGCCACAAAAGCATGAACCACTGACTTCACCGCGAAGTAGCAAGCTCAGCTTCAACCACTGCGAGTCAAGTTGAAACTCCAGCCTAGTTTTTTTCAGCTCCCGCGTCCTTCTTGCTCTATGTTCTACAAACTCGGCTAGGTGTTCGGCTGCCCGGCAATATTTTCCGGGGAACCGATAAACCTTACACGTGGAGAGCGCCCCTCGGTGTTTTCTGCGTTGTCATGGCATCCCACGACAAAATGATACTTTGAGCCGCGCCGATGCTTCTGTGCGGTCACTTCTTCTATCGCCGAAAGGCTACTTCGCACAGTCAGCGTCTCGTTCTAGTGCGTGAAGCTGACAAAACATCGCCTCACTTCGCCGCATTGAATACAAAGCGCGCTCTGTGCGTGTCGCTTCTGCTTCCACTAAAACTAAACACACTCAATCACCTGCGCCCTTTTCGACACTTATCTCAAATTTCGGTGGAACTTACCTCCAGAGCCAGGCGAGGTGTGGACGTCCCTCAACAAACTTGAGCTTTGGTTCCCTATACGCACTTTTACTACATATGCCATTACAACCCTGCTGTAACCATTTTTGCAGCAACTCAGTGCAAATTGCACAGTTATTTGAAGTGATAGCTTTCTTTTCATAAGGGACGGGAATGCTTCACTCGGAATGATTGGTTACCATTTAAAAAAGCTTCACAACACAAACGCAATTTTTGATGGAATTTTGCACAGTTGAGCTGCACACAATTTATTTCTTACACCGATATACATACTGGTTTTAACTTCAGTTTGGGTTGTACATATGGCGTCTTGTTTCCAGGTCTGATGGCACACGAGTCGTTCAAACGATAAGCAAGCCAGTTGTCGCTCTTGATATGCAGGCCAAGCAATTAGCCAAGCAACGTCATTAAGCAGAAACGAGTAAAACATTCGCAGGCTCAGTTCAAGCTTGAAAACTTATTGCCTATTTGATTTTGGCAGCCCCTTCTGCAGTATGTGCACGTCAGGAATTAGAACCCTTCTACCTCTACAAATTCACCAAAACAAAGGTGAAATTTACCGCTAAATGATTTTTTACATCCGAAGAACATGCCTTCTTATTGCCAAATACGTGTGGTTGGAGAGATATTTAGATGTAATATTAGATATCACTTGGTATGCATTTTCACTCCATCTTGTATGACTACAATAAAATGCGCCAACTACAATCAGTTCTGGCACAGATAACCTATCATCACAAGCGTACTCTTGTCCGCCTAAAATATATTCATTGCCGCATGGTGATTGATTTCAGTTATATATCAAGAATACATAACGTTCACTTTGAAAATGAAAGACACATATCGCCACGGGTGTGTCAGGGTATCGTATATTTTTTTTTTATTTTCGCACTACAGAACGTGAAGTGCGTGGCCTTTACAAGGTTTTCTCACAAATTTTTCCCAAGAAATAAATCATGCATACGAGCGTCGTGGTTTCAAGAAAGTCGTTGCAGGAAGCGGCAATTCGGAACAGCGATAGTATGTGTCTGCTTTCAACATTACTCTGCTTTTCTCTGAGCAAGACATTCTTCTCTGCTGTACACATGACGATGTCCTCTGTATTGCCCGCACTTCCGCTTGAAAGCCTTCCTGCACTGAGCCCGCTCTTTTTCGGTACCATGTGCCTTTCGCCACAGCACGCACGCTGAATTTTCTGTGAACAAAAGTCGACGACATCTCAGTGCAGTTACAGTAATATTGCTGTAAAAGTAAAATTACTGCGGCAGATTAATTCGGGAACCTATATTATATAGTTGTTTTGTGTGTAACTCCTCGTCCATTGAACAGCTTTTAAATCCTCAATATATATTCACAACGTCCCAAGAACATAGCAATGTAAAAACCACGCGCATGTTTTTTTTTTTTTTCAAATAAAAAGCCTGGTACTTTCTAGCTAAGTTACGCTGCCCGGCAAAAGCGGGCAAACAGCGTTCCCAATTTAGCACGCTTGCCTGTGTTACAAGTATTGGTTGCCTTAGACACACACATAAAAAAAAAACCTCGCCCGTTTCCCAGGTGTGCTCAATGACGCGGCCACTTCAGAGGGAAACAGACAGAATGCCCTGGCATGCTCTTCATCAGTGACAAGTAGTTTAGCAACAAAACTTGAAACGTTAATCCAAAAAGGCCGATAGTCATCGGGATATTTCTGGGGCAGTTATCTTATTTATACTTTATCAGTGTATTAAAGATCATCAATTTAATAAAAAATTAGCTATGCTACTCTTTCGCAGAATTCAACGACTTAAATGAGATTGATTCATCCAGCTTATTTTCCAATAAAAGCAAGCTCGTATTGAAGAAAAGGACTCACAGGATTCATTGTTGTTCGTTTTCTCATGCTTAAGAAGGAGGTCTGATAAATGCCTACACCCACTTTTTTTTTACTTTTTACAGAATTTGTTAGCGTGGCTGCAAGTTAAACCATGGAACGCCAAAAAAAAGATGCGAAACGTGGACTTTTTGCATTAGTAATGTCGATAAGATTGTGCACCAATCATTGTAACGCAGTAGATTACCGTAGAATGCTTTGCGAATTCTAAGCAGTCGATGAGCTTAGTCTGAAGATTATCAAGATGTCCGAGCTTCGAAGGAGTAGGCAACTGCTATGATGCTGATCAATGATGTGGCCCGAAGCACTACAAAGGAATTTGGTGCCTCTTACGCTCCCTTGTGCTTGCACAGGCGTGACAGCGACATTAAAATAGAATGACGCTTTATCGCATGTCGCTAGTGAAATGTTGAAATGCCAAGGGAAGAAAGAGCTCAGTGAAGAGCTTCGTATATACAAAATAAACTCTAGAATGAACCGCTATTCTGTAAAACAGACCTACAGTAAACCGATGAGTACAAAGATTAGTTACCCAATGCTTGCTATGAAGAAGTTCGACATCCACGAATAGATTACGAATGAATTAATGTTTCGATTAATGTTTACGTGATCAAGTTAATACAAAAATGGTTACATAAGCACTTTGGTCATTATCCTGTGCGACTAGTTACTGCTCCAGTCTGTTACATGAGTGTTTTATTACATGTTAGAAGCAAAGGTGTAGTTATATTTCGAGCATATTCATTTTTACTAATTCAATAACAGAATAGCTTCAAGGTATAATACATATATTTAGGTACACTTTAAAATAAATACAAATTTACTGCTAGAATACATAGGTACACCAGCAATGAGAAACAAGTGAGGGCATACATTGTAATAATACAGCAAATAGAGCATAAAAAAAACATGTGCAGAATTTGTCGACAAGATGCGTTGAAGAACCAAAACAGACGTTTTATAAAAGAAAGAAAGAAAGAAAAACTTGTATACACAGGAGGAGTTGCCAGAAGTGTGGGGACGTGAGCTTCAGTTCAGAACATTCTTGGTATACAAAATACATTTCGCACGTCCAAATTAAGATTGCTGCACGTTTACTTTCAAGTAGAATTGCGTTCCAAATTTTAGCACCAGTGAACTAGATTGAGAGTTTGACATACACAGTCTTGCAATTTGAAAGGTTGAAGTTGAGGTTACCTGCATGTCTTGTGTTACAGGTCGGAGCTGTAAACATACTCTCAGCTACTCGAAAGTTTCGTGTTCACCAAATTAATCAATATCGCCATTTTACAATTTGACTGAGACGTTGAAGGCACTATCCTAGTCGATGAATCTAAATCTGAGCTTGGGCAAAAAGAGGACGTGGAAGAGGACGTAATGATTCTCAAGGCATGTCTTTTTGTAATAGTATGACTAGTTCGGTGTTTGTTGGATAGGCAGAACACGATATCTTCCTACAATAAGTGAGCTGAGACTAGCTTGGGGAGAAGTATATTGACCGAAGCACGTTACTTGAGGACCAACACTTGGCTTTAATGGGCGTGAAACATGCAAAAGCGAGCTTTTTGAATATGTAATTTACTTCCTTACGGCAATTCTGGTTTTCATTCATTACAAGCTCCAAGTATTTAAACGTAGAAGCTCACTCCATAGGCGTGCTGTTAAATTTTAGGTTCATAATGCCATATTCTAGGTTTTTCCTCCTTGAAGGAAAAGTTATGTATTTTGTATTGCATATATTTTTAGCGATCTTGTTGCGAAAAAAAAAACATGTGGAAATCTCGGCTAACTCTGCCGTGATTTGGTCGTTTAGCGTATGCAGAGAGGTATTTTGAAAAAGCAATGTGGCGTCATCAGCATATATTATGGTTTCGCATGAAAGAAGAGACGATAGCCCATTCACATACATTGAAAATGACTTAGGACCTAGAACGGTTTCCAGGGGTATCTCGCACGTTATGTGTTTAAAGTCTGGAGATATGCAGAACACACTGTCTCCTAACTGACAGATAACTATGAAAAAACTGAAGTGTTCCGTCAGTAAAACCCTAATTTGATTATAAGATTGAGGCTGCTTGAGTTTATCGAGTCAAGTGATCAGCAGCAGTTATGATCAGTCTGGTGTGTTCTGATTCGATTGATATGCGGGGTTTAACGTCCAAAAATTTTCAGATGATTATGAGAGGTGGCGTAATGAAAAGCTCCTGAAATTTCGTCCACCTGGGGTTTTTTAACATGCGCCAGCATTGGAGGACGCAGGCCTGATTATTACGCCACACTTCAAATAAGCATTTTCGCCACAATGGAATCTGCTGTGTTCTGGAGCAGATGGACTCATGCCTGCTTCTATAGCATAGGCAGCATTCAATTTCTCTACATTCATATGTGGGTATTTTCACGTCGCAAATCAAATCTGGAATGTGCGTGCAGGTTTGCCGCGGTCATCGCCAACGTGGAAGATGATTTTGTACTACAATATCATATAGCAATGGAATTACAGAGCCAGCAATCGCCTGGGTAGAATATGCGTTGTAGGTGAAGCGATAAAACCAGTTTCCGCCACTGCAGTATTTACTGCGGTGAGCTGCGTTGTTTGTGCAGGTAAGATGTTTTTTGCAAATTGTTTTCCATCTTATTCTCTACTTCGACCAATGTTCAATCATTCCAAAACTGATGTTTAGAAGGAACGTATGAGAGAACTCCGAATGAGCGTTTTCTGAGCCAACGTCATAACGCATTGAAACTATAAATACCTGCAGAAGTTCCGGCCACCACTTTTTCGCCATTTGAAGGTTTAGCTGCAAGCAAAAGAGGCATATATTTTACTACCTTAGCTGTAATTCTGAAAGATCTACTTGACTGATTCACAAGGCATGAAGAAGCTTCGAACTACGCCTTAGAATAAATGTTTTCTCATACACTGGCCTCTGGGCAAATTTCAAAGTTTAGCTATATTTTGCTCCCTATGTGCGTATGCTTGTAGTAGTGAAATATTAAAAAGTTCAGAAAATATTCAAAATGTGTCATCGCAAGAGATGCCGGGAATATTTTGTGTGCATGTCAATGAATAACTTCACAAACGGATCAGTTTTTTTTTCCATTTCGGAAAACGCAAGAATAAAATTGACCTTACATATGGGTTAAGGACCGCACCACTCGAAGTGAATGAACAAAAAACAAACTAATTTGTATTGACCTAATCCGCCGATTGCATAGTTAATAACTAATACCCCTCGTTCGCTAGCCTGTGCACCTTCGCTGATTATTCAGTACGTGATGCACAAAACGTTAATTTAGGTATTGTACTCCGGTATTGGTCTTTATATCTAGTTCTTTCTGGTTGGAATTAAAATATTTGATATCGCTCATGTCCTGTCTCAAAATTGTCTCACTCAACTTTGATGGCGAAAAGACAACTGTATGGCAAAAAACTACGTCGGTGTGGGCATAGACACTGAGCCCTTGCGAGCATTTTCACAGATGCCTGCTCAGCGGGGCAGCGAGTGACTTAGGAAACGTTCCCCTAAATAAAAGGGTTAATTACTCTCAATACGCATGGAGTTTTTTTTAATTCACCGCCTAGATAGTTATGTTTCACTTTATATTCTTTTACCCCAAACAACATAGTTTGGTATAAAATTCATAGCTACAAATACAATAGCATGCGTGAAAATTTGTTACTCTTTTCTTATTTAATGGCCATGCATAGGGATAATAATCAGTGTTGTGTTTTCTGTATTTCTTAGAAAACGTTATTGTATGCAGTCATGAGGATAATGTGTGCAATCAAGAACACCAGGAAGCTGGTGCTTGGCCGAAGCAGTGCACAGCTATAGTACTTGCACTGAGTGTTCTTCATTATTATCTATACGAAAGACTAGCATGACACAGCCGGAGTAAAATGACAAGTTTTGGTAACTTGTTCCTTACGACGCAAAACTTGTTTTCATGATCGTATAGCCACTAATAAATCTCCGAATTTTTATTCACACTACTGCAAAGCTATTTACATCATAAACTATCAGTAAGATAGGTCTATCTGTAGAAATGAAAGCTGTAGAGCTTGGCATCTGTGAAAGATTCTCCCATAATTTTAGGCTGAACTCATACCCGGCGTGAAATACAATGGAGTAAGCAGTGTGATTTGTAACAGCCTGACTTTGCTGTTCAACTTGCGCTAAGGTAAGAGCAATAAAACGACAGCAGAATATTCAGTTAACTATGCAGGCTACCTAGGAAAATCGGAATTGAAGTGCAATGCGCAACACACTGATCGCTTACCGTTTTTTTCTGTGCCCGCAATGAAACATGTTTTGCTCGAAAAAAGGATCACGAATTGTCCAGAGAGCTTATTGTCTAACTGTTGATTCACTGAAACATGGAAGCAGTAAGGAAATAAAATATCAGTACCATATACACTCAAGGAAGAGCACAGCTCGTGTACGGGCCTTTCCATTCATCTTGGCAGTTAAAATTTCAAAAAAAAAGCGGGCATCCGAAGTTTCCCGTGGGGGGAACTTGCGTAAATACATCGCAAAGTGGTGGGTGTATTGCGTAAATGTTGCGTAAGTGGGTATAGTTCGGGAATGCTTAATTATTATTTAGTCTTTATTATTCCTATTTTTTGATTGACGGAGAAGTGATGACAAGAAGTGTAATGTAAAGTGTGTCTTTATTGCTTGGTGCCGTCGTTGTATTCGACGGAGAGGAGACGCCCTTGACTGAATTCCGAATGCCCCATCCATCGCTAATATATAAACCACCCGCGTTCGAGGGAGACGAGACGAAGCATGACAGAAGCAGAGCATGCGCAGTTGGGGTGTGGACGGCACCGACGCCGAAGCGTGACATCGTGCAACTGAGAAATGCTAGCATAAAAAAAACATCTTGCTAGCAAACAGCAGTGACGTCGTGTTTCCCGTTTGGTGGATTTTGCTGGGCAACGCGTACGAACACCACACGTGTGATGAGTGGGGTACACAGACAATATTGTGAAGAGCTTTCATATCGCTAGGATTTCTAGTGCCATGGACGACACTGAAGAAGATTAGATACATGGGCTAGCGGGAGACTTGAATAGCAGTGAGAAGCGGAGGTCGAGCTGCAATACTGCATTGCATGTAAGACAAATACCCCAATGTATGAATATATGACACGAATAAATACGTTTTAGATACGAAGCAGCTCTTGCCCCCCTACTCAGAAACGCTACTTGACTTGAACTTGACTTGAAACCACTTTTAATGCAGCACGTTTAAAACGCGTCTGTTCGTTTGTGCTACCTTGGCATCGCCTAAAGACAGCGTGTTCGAAAGGCCTTTGTGCTGCATCAAAGTCGATGTCAAGTTCAAGTCGAGTGGCGTTTCTGAATACGGAGGTTAGACTGGCCTGTGTAACGCTGTCCCTCAGTCCGCAGCGCTCCCCTGGGAGCGCTGCCAAGTAGCTGACGCCATCCTGGCAGTGCGCAGTGACGTCTTTTTCTCTCGCCTGCCACGCGCTTTCCGCGTGTCTGCTCTCTTTCGCTTCACCCTCTCTACCACTTGAACCACTTCATCCATTCTTCACGTGTGCATCATCTCACCCGCGCCAACTATCTTCATCAGTCGCCGAGAAGGATCCGCCAGCCGGTGGGTGCGCGTGCTGTGCGCGCCTCGAGAATCTCGCGGCGTCCACAATGTGGCCAGCGTGCCGCCGCTTGCTGCGCGATCACGAAGATGGGCGCCACGCCATAGCGGTATGCTTCCCACTAGTGTGCGCGTACTTTTAGCGGCTGTCATTGGCGTTGCGAAGGTTAGCGAAGCCGATCGAGTTCGCGAATGGCAACGTCAACACCGACGAGGCGGGAGTCAATGAAGCCGAGCGCAACCGTCGACAATGAAAGACTAGCGACACCTGCGAGGTGTGAGTCACGAACACAGATCGCGCTCAAGAATACAAATGGCGCGCGGGTATCACCAACGAGACGCGAGCCAAGGAAGCCGAGCGCAAGCGTCTTCAACGTGTCCTGCCTCCCGTGTCCTTGTATTTTAACGCGATAGCGTTAGAAAGCTCGTGTCGCGGAAATCCCGCCATCGGCGTGGGCCCCGATGGACAACTGAGCGAAAAAGCATCTGTGCGTCTGTGACCGAAAAAGCAAGGTGAAAAGATCGCAGTAAGAGGCCGTTACTTGTCCACGCGTGCGCACGCGATCACGCTTAAAAAGTCACGTATTCAAAGAAAAAAAAGTGCTCAAGGCCACGAGGCGTGGTAGTTTCTTTGCCCCTGCCACCCTTCCCTGCCCAGCTTCCAGCAGTTTCGTCGGGACGAGGGAAGAGATAGTGCAATTGCAGCATGCGACAAACCTTTGTAACTCCACTCGCACTAGATGTGTTCTTAACATTTTTGCGGCGTTGAACTGGTGTGGCAATAAGCTCTTCTATCGAATTCATTTTATGGTTACTTGAAAGAGTGTTTCAGGGCCTTTTCAACGCTCTTTGTTCGGCATGTGTCATGAAAAAAACGAGCCCAATTGGTGGTTCGTAGCATTTAGAAAACCGCAAACTACGTCTAAAAAGGCCGTAATAGTGCAGCCATCATCCCTAAAACCACGCAGGAACTTTCAAACAGCTCTAAATATGGACAACACTGTCGATCTAGTGGAAAACATACCATGCCTTTTCAGAAGCGGTAATCAAGCAAACAGCAAACGCTAGATAATGTGCTGCTTTCTGTTAGGCATTGTGAGACAGTTTATAGCCTCTGAGATGGCGAGCGCGTGGCGTGTATTTTGGAGGCCATGTGACTCTTGCTTTAGATAAAAAATATGCATGCACCATTCGCACGCGCGTACTGGTACGATCTACTGTGTGCATGTGTGTGTGTGTGTGTGTGTGTGTGTGTCTGTGTGTGTGTGTGTGTGTGTTTGTGTTATTTTTAGACAATTTTGGACAAACGTTTACTCAATTAAACGCTTCACCAAGTTTCGCTTCAAACCGTTCTTCCAGCACCCGCGTCGACGACTATTTCAACCGGAACACCACCGTGCGCACCACTGCTCATTCGTATCCCATCAGGGTTTCCTTCGGGCAGATGGTTCATAGCTTTTCTTCCATACGTGGATTGAAAACTGAACAAAAATATCCAACTTCCGTAGCAGAACCACACCCTTCCAATATCGCAGAAAAAAGGTGTGTGAATTCCCATATTTTCTTTTAAAGCAAAAATAGAAAGCGTCACCGGGTGATGACAGGCATCTTACAAAAACAGTGTTTCTGTAATTTTATGACCATTCTGGCAGTGATCTATGAGAAATAGTACAGATGCCTGTTGTAGCATAAGCACGAGGAAAGGTGTAGTCGCTTTTATAATATTAGCGTATTAGCTCCCATAGTTTAGAACATTTTCTAAAAAACGCTGGCTTTTAGAATGCCTAAGCTTGTTCACAGCTATATTTTGGATAGAAAATTGTGTGAATATTACCCATATGCATTTGCTTTAATTGAGAAGACCACGCTTGTGCATGAAAACACTTCGAAATATGCTAGTTAACTTGCAAAGAAACTGTGCTTGTTTCGCTGCCTCGTTACATCTGACTGCGGTATAAATGATTTCTGTGGCATTACCTGTTGTAGCATAAACACAAGAAAAGGTTTAGTCGCTTCTATGATGCTAGCGAATTAGCTCGCATATCGTGGAACATTCTCCAAAGAACAGTGCCTTTTATAATACCCGAGCTTGTTCACGCTATATCATAGATTGGAAATTGTGTGAATATTACCCATATGCGTTTGTTTTTATATCGAGGCATTTTTTTTTGCATACAGCAAGCACTTTTGGCTTCTATCTATCTATCTATCTGTCTAGTCGTTTACGGTTGCGTGCTTTTATGAACACTCCCTCAGCTTGGGGTAAACCAAAATTAGTAAGGGAGGGTAAGATGATTTGAAGAGCACGACTCGCTGGCCATAACAGTAATAATATCTCAATCGCGTCACGTACGCCACCAAACACTTCCCACCAGACAGTGTTACATACCCAGGGGCGGGTATGTGCCACAGGTGGCTTGCACTTAAAATATACCCAGGAACGGTGAGAAGACACATCAGTACTTTTAATGCGTGAGCATTAAGGCTGATATGGGCAACGTTGACCCAATAAATGAAAAGGAGAACCATCATGGTACCCGCAGGAATCGAACCCAAGCATTTTGCGTGGGAGTCACGTATTCTACCACAGAGCCACGCCTGAATGCAGTGCTCACTATTCACTTGTATTAATAGTAGAAATGTGCTCGTCTATTACAGTTGGCTCGTCGGGTTACGTCAATTGTAGTTAGGTGCTATCCGCTGAAATCGATTCGTGTAGCAGCGTCCGGGTCGGCCCTCCTCGCGGACCCCAGCGCTTCATATCAGCTTATTGTTTCTCGTGTTTCCAATACTCATGATCCTGTTCGCATTGATGCACAAGTGCCAACAACTGGCGAAATATTAATCTGCAAGTGTTCAACATATATTCATTTTTCCAACATTTCTACATATACTTAGCGTCAATTCGTAATGTGTCGCTCAATAAGAAAAATTACGACCCGGCAACTTCCCTTCTCATGTTTCGCATAACGTCTATCCTCAAGGTATCTGGGATCTGCCCAATTTTTGTCTAGTAACACTTAAAGTAAAGAATTTTCTGTCCCCAAGATTATAAAAATACTACTGGTCAGTTAAAAGAATCAATGCGAAAAATAACCTCAATATCTTTGACCCGTATTCACAAACCAAACTCGACCTAACCTAACATTTTCTTAACTTCCTGTAATTCGTACATGACATATAAAGGCACAAAAATGATAACAGGGCAAAAGATACAGATAAGACTGGTTCATGGATACGGGTCAATTTGTTTATTTTGCGCAATAAAGGTTTAACACCGATAAGGAAAAATCGAGAAAAGAATGAGGTTGGTTTGTGAACACGGGCCTCAGTCACAATTATTCAGAGTGATACCAGAAGACGGCAGAATGATAATCTCAAAAATTTTGTTGCATCATTATCATCATATCAGAATTACAAATTAAGGCGAGAAGGGCATATTTTTTTGCAAGAAACTACAATTACACACATTTTTTCTTCGCTCAGACCTGCGGACTATCAACAATTCTGCATTCTCGATAAGAAAAAAAGTGTATAGAAAAGTGGACGATAGTTTGAAAGAACTGCATATACCAAGTTTGCAACATAATACTGTAATCGTATGCGAACATTGAGAATCACTTCATTCTTCCGTGATTAAAAATTTTTCAGCAAACATGCTGTTATATTACCACTGAAGCATCATAAATGAGACATGTGAATGAGTCTTGCTTTCTTACAGTGATATTATTTCAGAAAAAACAATGCGCGACCGGGCCGATCCACGACCACCACACTGCCAGCTAAGGGCCCTCACAGCATGCGCTTCACCTGGCTTAAGCCACCTGGCAGTACAGATTTGGGACGTAAGCCGCGGCCACGTCTGTGTAGAGTACGAGAACAGCCGGTTTTTGCTCTGCGGGGTGAAACCTTGGGGCAGTACCAGGCTCTGACGTAGTCAGGCTGACAACTATGGCATGCATGCTCCTGATACACCCCTTCAGAGCACTAAACTGCCTCAAGGTTTTGGCCCGCAGAGAGAAAAGCGGCAGTTTGAGCACTTTACGCAGACGTGGCCACGGCTGTACACTGCGTAGCTTACACAATTAGTTCTACCTCGCCTGTAACGGTATGACCCACTCCCAAGATGCGCATGAATTGTGTGGCAGAGTGAGTGGCCTATGCTCCACCCTTTAGCGCAAGTGAATAGTTCAGCGTGCACTTCCAGTGCTGGCTCAACGCCCTGCAGCGCAATACAGGCAGCAAGTGAAGTGGTCGGACAAATGCAAGGCAGGCGCAACAACATTGCGTTGATCCATGGACCTGCCTGCGAAATAGAGCGCCTCGAAGATGAAAGAAAATGCGGGGGGGGGGGGGAGTCACACTTTCGTTGAAATCATACCATCACTCCATAATCGCAAATGCAGATCAGATGTGGTTCAAACTCAACATCTTTTGTCTGTGGGGAAAGTTATTCTTATCGAGCTTTGCGTTATCGAGAAGTTTTAAACTGCCGAGTTAGATAGCTTGAAAATGTAGAATCACTGCTTACAAAAGCAAACAATTGATTTTAAAAAGTTGATTTTCTTTGCTGAACAGGTATTCTCTGTTATACCAATGTTTCAGCACGGCGATATGAAGGGCATTGATTGAATTAATTCGATTGCAACCTACTGTTAATTTTCTGCCCATGAAGCAGATGGAAGAAGAGAAAGACACAACTGGAAAGGCTGCCTTTTCACTAAGGCATACCGAACAAACAAATGAAGTCGCAAACTACTGAAAGTAGAGTTTACTCAAACGATCTTTTTTTTTTGCGCCAAACTTTAGACCAATCGAAAATGCCGCTGTGTTATTTTGCAAGCCTCTGAGAAGAACAAAAAAACGAATGTGATTACATCTTAATGTTACATGAGATTTTCTTCATGTAGAGTGCTCTAAGAACAAAACTTATTAAAGAAGTGGTGATTTTCTACTGAGGAAATTTTGCAATTGGTTCTTACGGGTTTCATTAAATGCTGAGATCAGTATAGTACAAAATAAAGTTGTGACCAGGTTTTAGTATAGATTTTAAACAGAACAATAACATTTACTTTTGTGTGTCACGAAACAAATATCATTACTTCCAAATTTACTATAAGAATGATATTACATGCCAATCATTCACACAAAGACCTATCTGTGTTATAAACATGAACGTAAGCATGAACAAGCTAATACCCCTGTCACACGGGCACTTAAAAGTCTTTTAAGTAAGAGGTCTTTTTCCGAAAAGGAGTTCCTGACAGCAGACACACGACACAGAGCGAACTCCTTTTCAGAAGCGGTATTTTCTGTAAACGGAGTTCGTCGATCTCTTTTACGGCTCCGAATGAGTAGCCTCGAAACCAGTGGGCGCAAGAAATTTTCGAGTGGTGGGAAAAAAAAAGAGCGATTGCTTATTTTTCTGTCACCAAAACTTTTTGTAAAAACAAATTTCATATCCTGCAGAAGGTGTAATGAACTCTTTTAATGGTTATTTCCTTTTCTACTCTCGTAAGCAGCTACAACGCGATGGCAATATCACGTGGTGACGCTCGGTCTCACGCCGCGTCATTTTGCACAAGCGAGGAAAGCGTGGCAGTCGTGTGTTTGCCCGTCATTCAAGTGGTCAAGCTTGTATAGGGCAATGCCGACTCGCTTCTCAGGAGTGATGGTTTCACGCATGCTGGTGCACTGCCTTTCGAGCTCACTGCGCAAGCTCTCCACAATGAAACGAAAGGTGGACGGGTATACACTCGAAAAGATTGCTTGAAGTTCTGCTCACCGAGGTCAGGTACAGTTCCCTCGAACCACCTCTCGTTTTGTCTGAAGGCCCAGATCGATCGATCGCACGTCTTCTCCGACAGCTCCAGTGCGCACAGCAAGGAATTGCTGAACAGCAGTTGCTGCTTGATCCTCACCTTGGCGGCTTTCGCAGCGTCTGCCTCGCTTTTCACAGCGAGAACGCAAGCCGTGAGGCTTGCGATTCTCGCTTTTTCTTCCGTACGGTCGCCCATAACGTGTCGAGAGCAGTCGAGAGCAGCGAAAAATAAATACGGTAAATAAAGGCCCAGTGGTGCCAGACGTACTTGTGCACGTCGCTAGTTATGGGAATGCTTCCTTAACTAGTGCAACAAACTTTCACATTGGTGTTTCTTGATCTCTTATTCTTAAGTTTATTTGAAGAAACGAGCAGTGCAACAAGTCTTTAATTTGTACATCGTGATACATCGTTTAATTTTCATTGCTTCTCTTTTAACTGCTAGCGCCACGCTTTCGCTAGCGTCTTCGAACGAAAACACTAAAAGGAGATCGTTGCTGCCGTGTGTCTGCGCCGTAAACACCTCTTTGTTAAAAGTCTTTCAACTTCGTGAAAAGACCGCTTACTTAAAAGACCTTTTGTGCGCCCGTGTGACACAGGTATAAGATCTTTATAGAACCACTCGTTGCGTCCCAAAACAAACAAGGTTCAAATGCGCAGTGTTTGCAGCGAATTTTTTCTAATAAGATAAGTAACTGAGCATTAAATAATACCACAAATAATAAAAAATTATATGTAATAGCTAGCTTGAGTCGTTGTTTTTTATGGTCGGAAATGTAGGAAAACGAACTTCTGTTAAGTGGCTTTTGTCAAAGATTGAGGCTTGTTGATATCTTTTTGTTGAAAAAACTTTTATCCAAAAACAAATTATGATCTTTGCTGTTTGGTCATATTTGCATGCTATACAAAATTATTAGAAGCTAAACAGACGTAAACGTTGTTATGCATGTTAACATTGCAATCTTTTTTTGATTAGCATTGTGAAGGTACTACTGTAAGATGTTGCAATGTATTCTTAGTATGATCCACAGAGAAGTACTGTCCTGATACGCAACTTCAGCTGGTCTTGCTATTTCGGGATAAAAGTTTGTGTTATGTATCATCTAAATACCTAATCGAGTTTTTAAAGCAGCTTAGATGCTTTGGGACATAGTTTGTCTCGCCAGTACAATGCACATAGTATTGTGCATTTTACAAAAGATGCTGCTGGCTACTAGTGCATGGCCAAACTTCAAACCTCCTGACTAAGTGTTCATCCTCAATTGCAGCTCCTTGCTCATATGAGTTAAGAATTTGATATTCATGAATGTTGCGTTATTAAAGCCAGCATGAATAAATTACCTCATACGGTATACTAACCAATATAGTCCAAATTTTTGTATCTTCGCTATCATGGTGCACTAATGTTATTTCTGTTGTTGAATAATATTTTTTTCGCCACTTTTGTTGCCGGCACTTCAAAATTGAGTTTGAAGCTTATAGTTTCATACCCATTAGTTGCAATAGGTTTTATTGAAGATTACATGGCATGTCCAGAACATCATGTCAAGAGGGAAATGTTACATTCAAGTGGTCCAACATATCTAAAACACACATACCGGAGTGTGACAAGAAAGTTCTTACCTATGTATGCAGAGACGTTCATTATTTTCTTCCTTTTTATCTTGAACAGATCAATATATGTATCTCTGAAATGAAGTGCAGCAAGCGAACCACATACGCATTTGCTAATAACTACGTCGATTTCAATACGACGAACCTTGATATTATGACATGAATTAGAATGTTCAGGCCTCTAACAACGTCACTCACATCGAGGCAGGTTCTGGCTTATTTCAGTCCTGCTCTTTTGCACAGGATCTGTCACGAAATTCAAACGTTTACACCTGCGCACTTTGTTAAGATTTAGCAAGCTAAGAGCTTTAGCTCATCAGTGCCTTCGTTTACAAGGTGATACGAGGTGACGAAGACGTTACTTCGTCCACGTGGGACGCAGTTTGAATGCGGAAGCACAACTACGGGCCACTGCATCGCTGAGAGGCTAGAGCTATCTGGTCTGGCGTAGGAGCGGCCGGCTATGAGCTAGTTCACCCCGATTAGCTAAATAGACATTTCTTATTCCATTAAAACACTATTGTCAACAGTGAATGAGTAGCCTTTTGTGTGAGTAATGTTTTGTTCAAAGAAGCAGTATTATAAAGCAAGATTGGCCACCATGGCTCAAACGTTTTCGGTGAGCCATAAAGAAGTGTTGATATTCTTTACAACTATGTTGAAATTCGCGACACTCCAAAATGCTGAATACAATTTTCATATTGCAATAAAAAATGTCGCTAGCAAAAAAGGTAAGCTACAGGCTCCCAGACATATTTACTGGAGATGTTAAGAGTAGCCCACTTAAAAAATGTAGAGTCAACGTTTTCAAAGCCGCACAAGACCACACATTGCCCTGCTCCTTATCACCAGTTCTGATTATAACAGGTGAACTTGACCTTCTTTTTTCGCCAAGTTTCATGCAGACGTTTCGTCGCGTTTTTGGGTGTTATTCGCATTTTCTCACCAAGTGAACTGATTTTAAACATGGTAACGGTGCCCAATAGCGCATTTTTCGGTAAACATTATGTACGTAATAATATTATTAAGTAATAATTTTCAGTACCTGAGTGCTGAAATCCAACACATCTTGGAGAATGGACAAATAACGTTATTGATGCCCTGACAAATGTGAATTGAACTGAACGATGACTACACAGGATAATAAATATTTGCTTTCACACATAGTTGCGCATATTTTTGTGGTGCAATGTTTCTAAAGTTATATTTCAACCCCCCTAAATATTTAGGTGAGAGAGATACAGACCGAACTTTTGACATATTTAAATAAAAATAGAAATATTTCCTATTCCCCGAAATATTTGTTAAATTTCTACGTCATTCCGACGACTTCGCTGAAGTCAGACTGCTTTTTAAAGCTTATTTCGCCGAATATCTGCTTGTTAGTGCGTTTATTTCAAAAACGCAATATTCCGTGGGCTTGTCTTTGTTTCCATCACTGGGAATTTACACATTTGGGCTCTCCTGGTATATGACGCCACGACGCGATGCAGGCCTGAAAGCTTATGGAATGATCCTTTTTTCAGGTAATGAGCACGCAAGTCTCAGACTGCCCAAGCTGGAAGCACGTGGCGTGATATATAGAAGTGGCGAAAGGCCTCCATTCATTGTGGCTTGACATATCACCAGAATTCTTTATGTCGTCTTGAATTCATTCTGAAATCAGTGTGACATCAAATGATTCACGTCAGTTGACCTCACAATATGACGTCAAGTGATTGCGTTCTCAGATTTCTTTGTCACACGGTCACAGGTGGTCGGATTCCGGAGGCACCCCATTCATCTGAACGTCGAACATTCTACGTTATCTGCATGTTATCATTGTTACACTGTGTTGATTCTTGGTGTAGGGTAAAACGTAGGACAATGAAAATAGGTTATGCGGTAATTTTACCGTAGAACTTGTTACGAAAAGTTGTCACAGTACTTCATACCAAGGTGCACAATATTTTTTCAAAAATGGGTTGCTAGCATTACATTACGACCAAAATGAATTTCTACAGTCATCCTCCGAAGTCGGCCATAACACAACGACTAGCGCCGAAGGTGGCAGGCCACTTCTTTATTTTGCAGTGTTTTTGACAAATTCCTTCAGATATGTAGTATCTGAGTACAATCGCTTTCCTGACGTAGCATTCATTAGGGTCGGCACCTTCAATGTGCACTATAAAAGTCACTCACTTTACACCTATCGCTGTCCAGTACTATCCATCGATCAGATGCTTGCAGCTTTATCAGAATAACTTTCACATGTATTAGCAGCCAACTGCAAACATTGATGGTACCTACCGGTAGATCCTTTGACCGTTTGTCTTCATTTCCTGCGAAGACAGTAATAATTTCGAAAAATTTATCCAACATGCTGGAAGGACATTCACCACTTGATTCTACTAGCGTGGTTTGCCTTTTGGCTTATAGCAATTTATTGAACGAGACTGCAGTACTTTTTTAATTCGACGAAAGAAAACTCGTATTTAAGTATCATACCTCGCCGGAACTTTTGTAATTAATAGAATAAATTTACCTATGCAGTAATTTAAATTATGAAAGATGTATAATTCATAATGTTCATGATTATAACGAATGTTCATGATGTGACCAAGCAGTCGCATTTTTTCACGAACAATCGCTACTTTGCTGACGTTATTGACGCGCCATATAGTACTTTTTACCAGGCCCAACAACTTAGCGACATCAAACTGTTCTCGAAGCGCGATGAACCTTTTTCAAAATTGTAAAGTTTGCATTCCTGCTATGCAGGTTGAACAACTCATGCGGCTGGTAATTTAGTGCAAACAGCCTGATTAAGCGTGGTTTGCGTATGCATTGCCTTCGAAAATGTCGGGTCTCCTCTCCCAATATATACACTCGTAATAGGCAAGCCCCAGCAAGTTCACCTCGGACCGCGTCTGCGCTTGAAGCACGACAGGTTCCGCCATATAGGCAGTTCCGATAAGTGGTGCAGAGAAGCGCACTTTAGAAGATTAGATTAGATTTGTGGGGTTTAACGTCCCAAAACCACCATATGATTATGAGAGACGCCGTAGTGGAGGGCTCCGGAAATTTCGACCACCTGGGGTTCTTTAACATGCACCCGAATCTGAGTACATGGGCCTACAACATTTCCGCCTCCATCGGAAATGCAGCCGCCGCAGCCGGGATATGAACCCGCGACTTGCGGGTCAGCAGCCGAGTACCTTAGCCACTAGACCACCGCGGCGGGGCAGCGCACTTTAGAAATATGATAAGTGTCTGTTTTACCTTGAACTCGAAATCAAGAGGGATGTTTTTTAAACTCCAAATTTTCATGAACAAAAAGAGAACGCTAACATAGGTAACATCAGCAACTGTTTGTATGCTAATAGTTGTGGCATGCAAGAAGAAAACGGAGTCCAGTGGAAAGATTATTCCTTCTAATCCTTACCACCCTTCTTTAACGAGCGAATAAGAAGCAACTGTGAGGGGCATGGAAAATGTACAGCGGCTCCAAAAGTAAAACGAAGCATGTGAGCTGCGGCCAACCTACGCAAAACTGAATGTCAGCGCTCTCCGCAGAGAAGTGGTTTTTATTTTTATATGGAAATGATGGCAGTACCTTTTGGCTCATTTCTTTATGAAAAATGAAAACCCACTTCTCTGATGGGCCCCACCACGGTGGTCAAGTGGATAAGATACTCGGCTCCTCATCCACACCTCGAAGGAATGAACACCGGCTGTGCGGCCTCATTTCCGATGGAGGCGAAAATGGTGTACGCCCGTGTGCTCAGATTTCAGTGAACGTTAAAGAACCCCAGAAGGTCAAAATTTTTAGAGCCTTCTACTACGGCGTCTCTTATATTCAAATGGTGGTTTTGGGGCACTAAACCCCCCGTATCAATGAATCACTTCTCTGATGGAGGACGCTTGCATTCACTTTTCCATAAATTGGCCTCAGCTTGCGTTCTCTGTTGTATAATGTTGGAGCAGCTGCATATTTGCTGTGTGCGTCGGTTCAGCAGACTTGGTGAAGACAAGTTCATATACACAATATTAGCCAATTGAGCAATCATTCCCTGTGTATAATCAGCACTATTTAGACATTTAGCAAACACTTTGCAACAAACATCACTCCGTATGAAGTTGTGTTACATCACATCAGTCGTCGCAATAGTCATCGATTGTGTACTGCGCATTCAGGCCACGTTTGGGCCTCACGGAAGGTAGGAGCCTAATGTATCGCGCTTACATAGATGATTGAAGTGGTTTTTTGTAATGAAGGCTTTTTAGGTAGGTGCACATGCATGTGAATTGTTGCGAAGTACGTTGTGCAGAGCCGTGCATTACTGGTCAGAACAGGCACGACAAGTGCGAATTGCTTGAGAGGCCCACAGACTGCGTTCATTCTTAAGGAACAGCTAATAAGGCCAAACCACAAACGATCATAGTATGACGAACTCGTGATGTATGTAAATAACAGCCTTTTCGGCTTTAAGCCATCATATACCTGCATGTAGCCATTTCCATGGCTGTTTATTTCCAAGGCGTGCATTGCACCTTGTTATCGGAGTCAACTTATTGCGGACTGCTTAAAAGACGAACACTTGGGAAGAAGGAATAGACGGACACACGTGCAACAGGGTGACAATGAATAGCTGCGAACTGGCCCAAGCAAGTACTCTTATTGGTTATAGTTAGATCATTAATATATACAAGAAAATAATTAAGGTCCAAACACTGAACCTTGAGGCACACCGGATTGTACTTCAGTGAGTGGTGAATGATGGTCGTTAGCAGTTAAGAATTGGAACGATTAGAGAGAAAATGTTCTATCCATTTAAGAAGGTTAGTGTCAATATTTAGCAAGCTTAGTTTTAAGAGCAGTAATTTATGGCAACCTTGTCAAATGCTTTGCTAAAATCCAAAAAAATACTGTCAGCGCAAGATGATCGATCCAGAATTTGATGCAGATTATGAGTAAACGAAGCAAGCTGTGTCTCGCAGGAATACTGTTTTCTAAAACCATGTTGCGCTTTAGCAAAGTATGAGTTAGACTCTAGAAAGTTAGCAAGGTTCGAGAACATTACATGTTCTAATAATTTGCAGCAATTACTTGTTAGTGATATGGGTCGGTAATTAAGAGGCGAGTTTCTGGGGCCAGATTTATAGATTGGAACCACCTTCCCTATTTTCTATTCCTTTGGAAGTTGACAAGTACTCAATGATTGTTGAAATATTTGACTTAGTATCATTGAACTAACTACGTTAGTGCTTTTAGGAAATTTGCTATTAATGCCATCATAGCCAGGAGCGGAGTGGAAAGGTAACTTATCTATTAGTTTCAATATTCCAGGTACCTCAATAATTACTGGATCCATGGGCATGTAATTATAGCGGTGCGCAGAAGGAAGTATGATGAGGGCGGATTCGGAGTACTGGCTTGAAAATGAATCATTAATAGCTGATTCGCACATGTTATCGGAGATATTATTTCCAGATGAATCTTCTAGTGATATAGTGTTGTTAGTGGTTGGATTAATCATTTGCCAAAACTTTCTAGGGTTATTTTTCAATGTTTCAGGTAGTGTTCTAGTTAGGTACTTGTTTTTTGCAGTTTTTAGAGCTCTTAAGTAGGCGTTTGCAGCAGATTTGTAAGTTGTCCAGCGCGAAGGTGAAGGCGAGCTTTTAGCTAAACGAAAGAAACGCTTTTTCCGATTAGATAGGCGTTTTAGATGACTGGAATACCACAGCGCTTGGGGATTGGAAATGAGTGTGCGATTTGGGATGTACTTCTCTATCAATTTATGGACTGTGCATGCGAACAGATCCCAGTTGGATTGAACGGAACGAGATTCAATATCTCTAACAAAATCATCGTAAAAGTGAGTTGGCTCATTATTTATTGCTTCGAAGTTAGCTTTCCGGTAGCATCGTATGCGTTTCTGCTGTTTAGTCTACTAGGGCTAATATTGATAACAAAGTTTAGCGAGACATGGTCGCTGATTCCTGGTAAGTATGTAATGTCGGAGACAAGGTCAGGATGCGTTGCTAGTATTAGGTCGAGAGTGCTTGCTGTATTACTTGTAATTCTTGTGGCTTGAGTTACTGATTCAAGCAATAAACGGAGCATGTATTCAGAAAATCTTCACTCTGCTGTGAAAAGGGGGAAATACGTATCGGCATTGTGTTCCACGTTATGTTGGGAAAGTTAAAATCTCTGAGTAAAAACATAGGTAAAGACTTTAAGCCATCATATACCTGCATGTAGCCATTTCCATGGCTGTTTATTTCCAAGGCGTGCATTGCACCTTGTTATCGGAGTCAACTTATTGCGGACTGCTTAAAAGACGAACACTTGGGAAGAAGGAATAGACGGACACACGTGCAACAGGGTGACAATGAATAGCTGCGAACTGGCCCAAGCAAGTACTCTTATTGGTTATAGGACATCTGAAGAGGACAAGCCGATATCCCGCAGAATCGCGAACACTGTGCGTGCTGTGCAATGTGTGTTACGATGACTGTGAAATCCGACGTTGTGCGTGCGCTCTCTCTTTTGTCTTCATTTCTTTCTCCTTAAAACTGCTCTGTGTAGGGGTCACCTGTCATACCAGTCCTGCTAGATGGGTCAACAACCCTGGTTTTCTTCCCTTTCTAATCTCTCCTTCCTGCCTCCTCTGGGTTTGCTTCCGATCGCCGCTATCTTTCTGGGTGGTGCCTCATCTTTTCTTTCTTCTGGCTGGCTGCATTTATTTATCACCTTTCATAGAGATGTATCTACAACGGTCAACACGAGCCACTGCGCCGAAGAACGTGCCGCAACGAAGGTAGTACATCATCCCATGAACATCGACCAACTTGAAGATACCTCTTGTAAAGACGTTTTCAAAACAGCTTACCGTTCTTAGGCACTTTCTTTTACCCTTTTTCTCAGCGAATAATTTATTTTATCTCTCCTAGACTCTCCATATTTTATTACAATAACTCACAACTCATATTTGCGCACACTTACGGCACCCTTTACACCTTCAGGCGTTGAAAGAGCAGATATCTTTTCGTTAGAAGGCTTTAATTCTGACTACTGTCATGGCCCAATGAATGCATTTGATTATTAAAAATGATTTGAATGCACCTGATGCCTTTCATGAGTGGAGTACGCTTATTCGCAACAGGACAGTGTATTGACTTTCAAGATTTGGACTGAATCGGTGGAGGAACCCTGCTTTAATGCTAGCCTGCAGCAGTAGACACGCTGTCCGTTATTGTCATTACCATAAAAATGGAATTAAGGGACCATTCGGCAAAAACACATCGTGGTATTGATGAACTCGTACAGGCACCGAACGACTCAAATGCACAGTATGATTCTTTCGTTCGTGTCTCTCATTCCGGACAATATGTAACAGTACTTGTAAGCTGCAGCAGGAAATGAAGGCAAGATTTGGACCAGATAAGTGTCAGATAATGGAAAGACTGCAGATTGAAGGTTTTCCTGGTCTTTTGATTCAGAGGTGCATAGCCTTACAAACGGTGAGTCCGCAGTCAGTTGACGTATGAGGGTTTCTGTGTACTACAACAATTGTAGACATTTATTTATTTTTTATGTTTATTTATTTATTTATTTATTAAAAATACTGCAAGTAACTATCTTCCGCCGATACCTGGGGGAAGATTGTTCAGGTCTATGGCAGTCAAAAATGATTGCAGATGCGTGACACTGCGGGCACGGGGGAAGTATACGGCTTTATTATGGCTGATGCGTTGAGACATGCCATGAGCTTGATTCACCGGAGAACAGTGTCACTATTCTAATGCACGTTCTTCAGTATAGCAGAAATGTATCTAGTTATTGCTAAGGCAAGAGTTAGGCAGAATCTGTCTTCGATATATGGATGATAAGCCTTTACTTGGAGGAATATCTGTACATCCTCGGTCTCGAGCACCTGTATAAATATGCTAAGAAGAAGTATATTGATAAGTGCACTAATAAGTTGTCAATATGTAGCGGGCCCTAAAAAAGAAGGATCGTAATTGTAGTAAATTGTTGCCTAAATGATTATTTTACAGTGACGGCAGCATTATGTCTGATGGAAGACAAGCCATGTAGAAGTGTCGCATGAGAAACAACAACTGACATATTTTTGAACAAATGGAAATATGAGCAAATGTCCTTTTCATGAGCAAATTTTAAGAAGTCTGACTACAATGCGTGCCTATGTTGGTTCTTACGGTGTAACACTTTTTAAGTTGTTTCTCCTAATTTTTATATCACGTTTCTTTTGAACGGTCTGTATATCTTACTATGCAATAGTTGCTGTGCGCTCGCAGTTACCTCGCATTGTTAAATCGTGTAACGGGGCGTAACACATCAGACAGCCAGAAAGGACGTAGTAACACATATCCCTCTCACATAAAATAATAATAGTATACTTACCTTCAAATCTTTTTCATAATAGCTGAAATTGGCACGGATTTTTTCAGCATACAATCCGTGTGAGCGTGATTGCACACACATAGGATAATCCGGTCGTCCATATATGGCACGGCTGATAAGGAGCACGTCCCTGTCCTGAAGCAACTACATTGGGAATGCATATTTGTTTAAAACATGTTGTGTTTGATTAAGTTTCCTCTACACGTATTACACTACAAAACTAGCACATGGTATTTGATGTTCTATCGCGCTCGTAATAAGCTTCTTTTTTTAAAAAAGTATTAGTTACATAGAAAATGCTTCAGTTAAAAACGTGAAGCTGTTAGACAGCGCTTATGTATGAGCCAGCCTGAAATGTTGACCAGTTTATTTACTGTTAGTTCCCTGGATAACAAAAGTGCGTTATTCCCGCTTTTTTTATCTATGGCTGCATTATATTAGATGCTAATTTTCTTATTCTAATTTGATGCTAATTTTTTTATTCTTTTCAAAGTATTGTTTTATTATGACTATTACCTAACATGATACTATAGTAAGAGATAAGAACAGCTATTTCTATTGACGGTCAATGCCTTTGTTTATGCGTTTTTTGCAAACTGGCGCATACATTTATTCCTGCATCTAGATTTATACGTGGGGTTGAACATCCTGAAACCATCATATAAGTATGAGAGACGCCTTAGTGGAGAGCTCCGGAAATTCGGACCACCTGGGGTTCTTTGAAGTGCACCCTATTCTTGCCTCTCACTGTTCTCTACAGGTACAAAATGTATCCCGATTTCCCACTCTGCTTAACCAACAGCCAATTTTTTGTTGCTCGGAGAAGGCAAGAGAGAGATTCTGACTTCCACTTACCACTACTAACTGATGAGGTTGTATTGGGTCCTTGGGATGATGCCAACAGCGCAATGGTGGCCATAAAAGCGATCATAGCTTTTGAAAAGCTACTGGACTCGATGCGCGTCTGTAGCGCTGCGCCAACCGGACCGGATTGTACATGCTCACCTCCTTACCTCTCCATCGTCATCCACTCTTTCCTTCCCCATTCCTTGCCCCCAGTGTAGAGTAGCAAGCTAGAGCACACTGTCACTCGGGCCAATTTCTCTGCCTTTCTGTGACTAAATCTATCTCTTTTTCTTGAGAGATTTCCAACAGAGTGGGTCACAAAGTCTGATCCGAGCCCTACGGTGTCGTCTGAAGAGGGAGAACATCTGCTATTTGCACGTCGCTTCCCACGGGCAATCGAGTTCTCAGGAAGACGTCATCCCCACCCAAACATTGTCACGGTGGTGTTAAAAAAACACTGCTGAACAGTTGATGCACCGTCTTTCAGGGAGTCTTCAGTGACAAAGGCGAAAAGTGGGGCCATCGGGCATGCTGAATGTAGGGGAACTGACAGCACTATCGTAGCTGACTATCAGGTGACTTGTCGTCTCTGCGAGACATAATTCCCAAAGGATGTCGTAATGTAGTGAAACACTGCTTTTATAACGAACACACAGTCTGAAGGGGCCTGGATCACCGAGGATTGGAGAAAAACTAGAAGGCGAACACCGTAGCTGACGCACTAACTTTATGAGCAGCGACACTAGCTACCAAAGCAGACTTTCTATTCTGAACGCCTCGAGACAATTAGAACTCAGGAATTCCAAAGCACCTGCTCGCTTCTGAGAAATTTCGCACGAGAGCATTGAAGTTCTTGTTTCGCATAAATTCCGGCGTTGGCGTTGGTGTCAGCCTCATGAATTTTTTGTTAACATGAACTTCTTCGTTACCAAAAAATTAAAGTGAATTGATATAAAGTGAAACAAAAATTTTTCTAGCTCTGATTTAAAACATAACCCTAAAACTCCGCGTCCTAAGCAGGTGCTCCACCACAAATCCAACAAGTTTGTTGAAACTTCATGGAGAAAAATTCGGGGACCCGAAAGCTTCGCCTATAGGAGTGGAAGGGGATACCGATGTTCGGTTTTTAGTTCGTGCTTCAAACACTAGTGCCTGAAATTTTTTCGAACTTGCTATGCACCCACTACGTGGCCTTAAGGAAACAGGCGCTATAAAGTGTGCCCCTTGTGTACTGGGTGACTAGCTTCAAACCCTGATTTCATTAGGACAGTCACATGTTCTGACACCCGCTGGCAATGGGCACTTGTATGACACAATATTGCTGCAATATTTGAGGTTGTATTGTGAAGCATGTATACAGGACATGTGCATTTGTAAAAAGCGAGTTACTTTCACTGCATTTCCAAGTAGATGAAGTTACTTTTATTGTGTTCGCAAGCAGACGCGTGTCCTTATAGAACTTCCGCTTGCTACGCAAACGACCCGCGTTTGATCCCGCTGTGACCCAAGATTTTTTACAAACAAAGTCCTCTTTGGCTAACCTTGTCCCGCGTCCCACTTAACTGGCAGTGCCTCCCGAGCAGTATAATATAGATCACGCTGTCTCATAGAAGTGCGTACAAACTGCAGTTCAGTGAGAATATTCTGGATGACACTGTGCCACAACTCTCCGATCAGCTGCAGCCTGGGCTGTGACTAGGTGCGCGGGGAACGAGTGCCTCTGTCGGTGTTCTGGATCATTGCAATACGTGTCGAATCGTTGGTGCGTCGGGGACGAAGTGGACCGGTGGGTGCGGAGGGCCGCAGCGTTTCGTGCTCGTCGCCAGAGAGACAGACAGACAGACATCACACTGACTGACGGATGGACGCATGGACGGATAGACGAACGAACAGATGCACGAACGAATAAACTGATGCATGGACAGACGCCTTGCTTCACTCATCATAATTCACTCTGTGAATATGTTGTAATTTATATAATTTATTTTTTGCATCATTAACGCTTTTTCGTCGCGCATAAAATAATTTTTCGCTCACAATCAACAATGGCAACGCCGACGCTGGAAGTTCTACGAAACAAGCTACATAATGCTATGCTTTCAAAACACACAATATGAATGTGATGTAGCGAAAGGAGTCTCCTTAACGCATGGCATATTGCGTGGCTAAACCACCAAATCACGCCAGGTGTCAAAACATGCGAATCGACCAATGAGTGAGTGTTTTAAAGACGCCCTCTTTAGAAACACTAAAATATATTTAAACATCACCAGCACGAGAACTGTCCTGAAAGAATGAACAGCCGCTTAGTTTCGCGTGTTGCTCTACGGACACACAGTGGACATTTAACCATTCACAGGAGAAATACTTGTGCTTTAGTGGGCTTTTAAAAAACTGTGTTCATAGCAGGTATTCAATGACAGTTCAAACGACCAATGTTACGCGCGCAGTCATTCGTGTCGTTATGGCACGGTTCCGGCGTGCACCGAGAAATGAAGCACGCAACATTTCAGAAAATGATGATGCGCACTAAGCCCGATTACGGTAGCGTGACCCACTCCTAAAGTTGAACTTAAAACGTCCTCCCAAATTAATCACCAGGTATATGATCACCCTCAGAAAACGTTTAGGGGCAGATGCGGCTATCAAATTTAGAAAAATTGAAACTGAGTTTTATTCTCACATAAACGTGTGGCATTCCACGTCTCTGACATGCTATTGAACTTCCGGTCCAGGGTTCGAAGGAAGTGCTATGTTTTATCGCGTTAGGTGGTGGTGCTGAATGCAACCTTTCTCAAGCCGACACACACACAAATGACACGCACTGGAGTAGAGGGGGGCTCTACTGTTCAGCTCCGACTTAGCCGACTTGTAATTGCTGGTCGGCCAGGTTGAACGGACCTTCAGGTCAGTGGCGCCCTTGGCATAGGCTCCAATATCAGTATGATTCGCGTTTCGATGTCGCTCTTGTGTGCTGTACTACATAAAGCTATGAGTACTGCATAAAGTCTCTTTTACTGTAAAGTTTGCTGAAGCCTATTCATTACTTACGGCACCAATATAATATACCATTTATTACCTCAAAACAGAAGTCAAAAAGGGGTGCTGTGTTTTGATATTTATGTCTTAAATAACGGCTTTTCGCTATTGTAATACATTGGTACATTACGTTATCACAAATTATGTGACTTTTTATACAGTTGTGTGGCTTAATACAAGTAATAAAACCTTTTGACAAGTTCATTTTTTGAGCATATTTTAAATTATACCACGCTGCCACAGATGTTTGCCCCACTGTGCGTCTCGGCTCATTGAATATATTGATTTAGAAATGGCTTGCGTAGAACTTAGATCACAATAATTGTGGCTCCCGACACCAACACACAGGTCTCCAAATAATGCTTGCAGGAACCGCAAGAACCGCTGCTGCTGGTAGTGCCGGCAAGACTACGCATCAGATGACAGCCCTGTTACCATGTTTTAGTGGACATGCAGCTGGCAGCACACAATAACACATACAGGGTGCTGTTTCTCTGTAGCCGATTTAGACCTCTTGTATTCTGATAAAAAGCATCAAACTCTGTGAAATGGTACCCTTCATATTGTCATCTAGTTTTAGTTTGTTACTATATATGCCGAGCATGATTGTACACTCGAGTCGCACATGTTCCCACGAGTAGCAGAAATTACACAAAACTCTTTCAGGAAAAAGTTTTCACTTGAACTCATTTTGCACAGCATAATCTGATCTGCTCAATACCAAGAGTTAATGTACTCACCCTTCTCACCGCCTTCCTAGAGGGTTTTCGAAAAAATGTAAGATCAAAACCATATAGCTCTACGGAAAAAAGAAACACCACGTCATCGTGTAAGCAGGATGCGGATAGCACTGCTATACAGAAGCGCATCTTCATTCCTTGAAAAAGGTCCAAATCGTGCACTTGTGCTGATTACCAATATATTCTAAACCATTTAATACCCATTAGGATGGCGTTTGCACTCTACGGGCGTTATGACTGTACCAGAAAATTTGGGTGATTATCTCGCAAAATTTCCTCGACACCGATTGCAACAAGACATATAATTTAATTATTTAATAATAATTCATTTGTTTATTTATTTACTATACCGTTATACCACAGTAGGGGCCATAGCAGGATAGATAGGCACAAGTACATATCGAAACGATATTGCAAAGAACAAAAAGAAAAAAAAATAACTTGAAAAAGTCAGGGACCATCATAGCTGGCAAAGCATGCTTTCTGCAGCTTAGACTAAAAACCTTAGCAATCAATGAGTTTAGTTCCGATCGCCAGTTCTCACGATGTCATAGCATTTCGAAGTGACAGTGCCAATGGCAGCTCCAAATTATTTGTTAATCTATTAAGAATATGTGTTTTTATATTCCGCAAGATGAACGCTTTCAGTGTGTGCGAACTTGAATTGATGCTCGTTGTGTATGAAATCTTCAAAATGAAACATTATTTGCGGTGAACGAGTTATTAGAGCCTCTAAGGTTCTACCTTTTTCAACATTCGCCCCTTGAGTCGTCTCTAACTTAATTCAGAAGACCGGTATTTCAACGGGTTATTCTACCACGCCCTCTTCAGGTGAATTATTTCATAAACGTAAGGACTGGACAATGCATTCCTAGTTGGAGGGACTTGAAGTGGCGAATATTATTTTCTTTAGTTTTATTAGACTTCGAAATTGGTTCGCTGGCCGTGGTGGCAAGTTATGCTTGCTTAATTTTGAATTATTGCCACAGGCATCTTTATATAACATTTGAACCACCATGGCCGGCTTCATCACGTTTTCAGATCTCCCTGAGTTTCGCTAGTAAGCAGGCATGTTGGTGGTACGTACGAGTCGAGAGGCAAGAAACTCAGCTTTGCACATTTATGTGCTCATTCAAAGCTTGTCGAGTGAGACATAATCAAATCGTGTTTCATTGTTGATATTTTGAAGGCTTGCCCACACTTCATTCACAAAAAGATTGCTAACCAAATTCCACGTGTGTTATATTGTGTCTGCTATTAAGTAAAGTTGGGCATGTTGAATGTCAATCTAGGTAAGGAATATGACAGCGGTAATATTAACCAAGAGACGCATAAATTAGTTGGTATCTTACCGTAATTCTGCGTTATTAGTTACAACCTTAATGAAGTTTGAAAGCGCGTTGGTGCTCATATCTTGACAGTTCGCAAAGTACTGGGGCTTTATTGCAACAAACAGAAAGATGCTGTTCTTTCAGAGACCAAAGGTGGATTCGGCCAAACGAACTGCTTCTTCGTCTGTTTTTAGTGATGCGCCTCTCGTGCGCATCGGTCCTCGTGTTCACCGACGCCAGCGCATAGCTGGGCACAAATAGGAACGCTGCATTACCCTCCCTTCCGACAGAGCATTGTCTCGATGCTCACCAAACAGCAGTCGATGAGCAATTAGCTGGTCGAAATCGACATCAGTCCAAAAGATACGCCTTCATGCGCACCACATGCACAGTCTCAGGCAGACACTGACGGTGTCTTGAGCAAAATGAACCATTAGTAAAGATTTCACATGTGACGTTGCTGAGACGACGCAGTAATTTATACGGTCCAAAGTACCATGTACAAGTTTCTCCGACAGACCTCGCCGTCGCGCAGATGACCAAATTCAGAATCTTTCCCCTGGTGTACAAGCTACAAAACAATAATGGAGATTGTACGAATGGGCATCGCATTCTTGTTGGCTGGTTATCCTGATCCGGGGAAGTTGTCTCGCTTCCTCGACATGCTCAGTGAAGTCTGTGGCGTTTGTCTCTGAATCATTGGAATCATGGGGCAGCATAGCATCGAGCATTGTAGTCACTTTGCTACAATAGAACAGTCCGAATGGAGGCATGCTCATTGTTTCCTGACGGGCCGTATTATACGCGAAAGCGACGTATGACAAAACTTTGTCCCTATTCTCGTGGTTCACGTTGACATACATGCAAAGCATAACTGCAATAGTCTTGTTGGGGCGTTCAGTGGGCCTATTCGATTGTGGGTGATGAGCTGTTATCTTCCTATGCACTGTGCCACTGTGTGTAAGCACCGAAGGCAGAAGATAAGCTGTGAACACAGTTCCTTTGTCCAATATGACAACCACGGGAGCACCATGTCTAAGGACAATATTCTCAATGAAGAATTGTGCCGCATCAGCTGCAGTGCCAATTGGAATTGCCTTGGTTTCCGCGTATGTGATAAGGTGGTCAGTAGCGGCTGTAATCCACTGTGTGCTCACGTCGGTGAAAACGACGACCAATCCACACGAGAGGTGCATCACTAAAAACAGATGAAGCAGTACCGTTTAGGTGTCCTTCGAACGTGCCGAAAAAAGTGATCATGTCATCGAGGTACACAAGACACTTTTTCCACCTGAGACTGGATAGTAAAATGCCCATAGGTTTTTGAAACGTGGCAGAGACCGAGCGTAAACAGAAAGAGAGGACTTTGAATTCATGAAGCCCGTCAGGCGTCACGAAAGCGGTCTTCTCTCGATCACACTTATCAACCACTGTTTGCCAGTACCCACTTTTAAGATCTATAGATGAAAAGTAACGCGACTCTCGTAGCCTGTCCAGAGAGTCATCGATCCGTGTCTATGGATAAACATCTTTCTTAGTAACATGGTTGAGCTTACAATAATAGATGCAGAAACGCAGGCTACCATCTTTCTTTTTGACAAGCAACACAGGTGACGCTCCAGGGCTCTTTGATGGTTGTATTACAGCATCCTCCAGCATTTTCTTAACCTGCTCCTGCATTGCCTCGCATTCTTTCTGGGCAACACGGTATGAGTTCTGTCAGATGGGTCTAGCTGTTTCTTCCATGATGATGCCGTGCTTGGTCAGAGTCGTCTAACGAACTCGTGATGTTGACGAAAAGCAGTCCCTAAACTGGTCTAGCAATCAATCAATCAATCAGTTTATTATCGTGTCATAAAAGGATGTTACAGGGAGTAAAATATACAGAAGAGGGTCCCAAAGTACAAGACTGCAACGGGACGCTCACAGCTTCATAAGATGACATCTTTCCATCGGAGTTACGCTTGGTCAAATGTCAACAGTAGGTACATGGGGTAGTGTTGTAGCCGTTTCCTCCTCTTGCCTAGCAAGACAGTCGTAACTGTTGTCGAACTCATCGAGGTATGCCACAGCAGGGCCTTTACCAATGTGTCGGCGTTTGTTCGTAAAATTCGTCAGTAGCACCTCTGCATGCTCATTTACTAAAGTGACAATACCACGAGCAATCGCGACGCCTTGATGAAAGATAGGCGCAGTTGCATGCCCGACCACAGCTTGTTCGTTATACTGCGCACCAAAGCTGACCAAGAAACGTTGAATAATCGCGGCGGTATTCACGCGTACTCGTCAACCACACGTAACACCCTGCGTCATTATTGTGCGTCATGATTGGTGTCTTCGTCAGCTGAAAATGCTATCACGCCATCTGGTGTGCAGACAAGGGCACCATGCTCTCTTAAAAAGTCCATTCCTGATATTAGCGATTTGCAGCACTCTGGCGGAAGCATGAATGTGGCAACAAACGCCATGTTCCCGATGGCAATTCTTGCTGTGCGTCTTCCTGTAGGGGCCGTCAGCTGGCCTCCAGCATTCCGAATGTAAGGACCCTCTTACTTTGTCCTAACTTTCTTGACTTTGTTGGCCAGTGGCTCACTCATGATAGAAAAGTCAGCGCCAGTGCCAACCAAGGCTGTCACTTCTTGGCCGTCAAACTTCACAGTGAGGTCGGCAGTCAAATTGTTCTCCGCATAACATTTTTTGTCGGTGTCGTCTTAATTCGGCTATGACGAGGGATTTTCTGCAATTTGAGGACCTTCAGCCTTCCCCCGGAGGTCACTGCTTTTAGTTTCCCGTCATGGGCGAGAAGACCGGCCTCTGGCGACGTCAGCAAAACTCCAACGGCTTGGAAAAGAAAATGGGCTGGTGATGGTGGGCGCGTTCACAGGTTAGAGAAGCTGTATTGCCGGCCGGCAGAGTTGTCGTCAAACGAGGAACGGCTTTCTTCTAACTGGCGGAGAGTAGCATCAGGCTGGCTGATACAGTATATCCAGCTGGTAGATAGCAGGCAATAACGATGGTTATGTCCAGGCTCCCGACAATTGTAGCACAAAGTGCGGCGATCGCCGGTCCGCCATTTATCAGTCTTCCGCAGTGGCGGTCGCCTGGCAGGGTCTGTTTGGTGCAGGCTGTTAAAGGGAGTGGTTGGTGGTACTGCGGCACCGGCGCGGACAACGGACGACGAACTGCGTCCGCATAGCTGTATGAGATTGGCTGGTACGATAGCTCCGCAGACAACGTGCGACAAACAGCGTCTACGTAGCTGTACGCCGGCGGCTAATAGGCCACTTCCGAACGAGGCTCGGTGTAAGCGAACGCCTGTCAGAGTTCGGGGTGCACGACTTCAGTGACGAAGGCAACTGTGACCTCCCACTTTGGCGGTGGTTGCGATTGTGGTGTTTGCCTGGCGTTCTCATACGCGATCTCCTCACGTACAATCTGCCAAATCAGTTGACGTAGAGAGCTCTCATCGAACGACGTGGTCATAGGGGCGGCACCTACCAATACGCTTGTCATGAGGCGATTGTATTGATAGTCCCGCTGCTGCAACGCGCGCTTGATTGCCGTGGCCTCCCTAATAAACTCGTCCACTGTTGTCGGAGGATTGCGCACAAGGCCAGCGAACAGAGTTTCTTCAACGCCGTGCATGAGATGGTTGAGCTTTTCAGCTTCGGGCATGTTGGTATCCGCGCGGTGAAACAAACTCACCATGTCTTCAACAAACATTGCGACACCCTCATTTGACTGTTGAAGGCGTTGCGCGTTTTCACATCGATGTAGGCTTCCGAAAGTGTCATGTAGCCGGCGGTGACGCTCATCATTCGTTATCAAAGTTCTCTCGCGGTTTATGAACCACGTCTTAGCGTTGTCTTCAACCGCGAAGTATACGTTGAATAGGTTCTCGTCGTCAGAGATCCAGTAGTTATACTTTGCTACCCGATCGAACTGCTCTAGCCAGTCTTCCACCTCTTCGCTTTCGAGACCGCGAAAAGGCTCAGGATTTCGAAGATCCTGGACAATTACCTGTATTGGGTGGCTTGACGAGGCCAATTCTTGAACAGGGAGTCCGTTGAGAGAGGTAGTCTTTGTAAGGGGCCGAATTCGGAACCCAGACCTTGAAGGCGATGGTTTGATCAGTGTACTGGAGTCTCGACGCATGGCTGTCTAGTGGGGCTGGGACCAGCGCTGCTCACAAGACTGGCGATCATGCGATGACAGTACCCAGCACTTCCATCAGTGTCAGAGTTCGCAAAGTAGGGGGGCGGGGCTTTATTTCAATGAACAGAAGGACGCTGTTTTCTCAGAGACACCAAAGCTGAACTCGGCGAAACGAACTGCTTCTTCGTCTGTTTTCAGTGATGCGCCTCTCATGCGGATCAGTCGTCCTCGTCACCGACGCAAGCGCATAGCTAGGCACAACTAGGGACGCGCCAATATTGTGCAATGTGCTCCAGTAAACTTGGGGACCCTGTGAGCTCGAGTAAAACCCACGTGTTACCAAAGTCACGTGGGTGTAATGTAAAGCACCACGAACCGTTTTTTAGGGGCGAAGCTCCTTAAAGCGGCACCTGTTCGTCTCTCGTAGCCGTAGTAGTAGTGTGTAACCAGTATTACACCTTTGACCTCCAAAGTGGTGTCGGTGAGAGATTTCTTCTGTGCGTTGTTGAACAATAAAAGATAGTGCTCAATGTACATGCCGATGACTGCTAAGGGGGAATGAGAGACAGAAGAATTTAGCTTTTAGTTAACGCGCACGCTGCGAATTTTTTATTGCTCAACAACGCACAGAAAACAAGAAAGGGTTGCTACGTTGTACTCGCTGGGCGTAACCTTCTAGGTTTTAGAAAGGTTTAGCGAGCGTTGGGCCGCCGTGCCATGAATACAGTGAACTAGTATATACCACGAACTCGAGGTGGTTAAAGGTGGGAAGTAGACACCAAGCGCAAGCCTTAAGAAAGTGTGCGTGTGCCTCCTTTTGTCCAGTCCTTGGAATGTCCGCTGGATGCCAGTGCTTCTTTATGAGGAATATATGATGGAAAGGTGCGAGATGGTGGTACATGTAGTGTTAAATAGGTGGACGAATGGACACACAGACAGATGCATGCACGGATTTACGGATGGCTGCGCGGACGGATGGGCACATGGACGGACGCAGGAGCGAATGCATGGACGAAAGCAGGGACGGACGCACAGATGGTCGTTCGGACGCACGAACAGACGCACGCACGGATGGGCGGATGGACGCATGGGTGGCCACACAAACGCACGCATGGATGAATGGAAGCAAGAACGAAAGGATGGACGGATGCTTCGCCCCACTATTCATCAATCACTCCGTGTATAGGCTGTCATTTTTGTTTTTGTAAACAGTTTAGTCTAGTCTATTCCGCTCATGTGTGGCCAGGAATATGAGAGCAAGAGAGACAGATGCACGAAAGATCGCTTGCAAGAACGCAATTGCAGTGCCGTAAAACTCGCCTAGGCAGACCACTTTTTTCACGGATTGTGCAAGTTGCGGTGGCAAGAACCACTTTAACCAGGCTCATTCGGTGGAAAAAAAATTGAGCATCTCATGGAGAAATCATCAATGCATTGATATATACTATACGGAGGCTCCAACTCATTCAGCGGAAATTAAACTCCGGTTTGGCCACGCGAGCTTCCTGTTTGAGTTGTGGGCTGAATAGCTTTTGTTCCTCTTCCACACGTTTTCGTTCTTCTTCGCTCTGTGCCGTGTTAATGTATATAGACAAATAATCAAATAATTGTGTGTGTGTGTGTGTGTGTGTGTGTGTGTGTGTGTGTGTGTGTGTGTGCGCGTGTGTGTGTGTGTGTGTGTGTGTGTGTGTGTGTGTGTGTGTGTGTGTGTGTGTGTGCGCGCGCTTGTACGCGTTTGGGTGCAAAGAAGGCTCAGTTTGTAGTTAGTGCGGCGTCCGGTCTTGATCTCTCGCCGTCTAGGTACTTCTTTGCGCTATTGTTCGGCATCTGCTTTCAAGGCACAAGAACTTGCACATTACCTTTTAAATGCATAACTACCAGGCTATTATGTCTTTAATAGTTAATTGCGCTATAATATGTCCTAGGTGTAGAGCGCCTTGGTGTTGCACTTCACACGTCGACTCCTGCTGTGAAAATTAGTCTGTTTAGGTGCCCGTCATTTTTTTCTAAATCATTTTTTTGTGTGTTGGAAATCGAATTAACTTGTACAGCCAGTAGGACACGTATTTTTTTATACTGAACTAATCTTGTATACCTTCATTTGCACAATTGATTTCGTTCGTACTCTTGTTGCGTTCAGGGCTGTCTCAACTCGCACTAATGAATCATCACTGCATTTCACAATGCCAAATGGGGGGACCCTTAAGCTCCGCCTTTAAGATTTGAACGCGATAGCGAAATCTCTTCTCTAGTGCGCCCTTTAACCACTGAGTGCATACTTATTAATATATTTCATTACATACACACACGCGCATGCACACACACACGCATACAGTAGATTGTACCAGCGCATGCGCGCGAATGGTATTGCAGGTTTTTGATCTAAAGGAAGTGTCGCGTGGCCTCCAAGATTACGACGCGCGCTTGCCATCTCTGAAGTCAAAAAGAGTCTCACAATGTCCCGCAGACGGCAGCACATTATCTAGCGTTTGTTGTTCGCTTGATCAACACGCCTGGAAAGGGATGATATGTTTTCCGCTGGAAAGACATAGTTGTCCAGTTTTAAAGCTGTTTGAAATATCCTGTGTGTTTTAGTGGCGATTCCTGAAGTATTCCGGCCTTTTTCGACGTAGTTTGATGGCCTCCCTATCGCGCCTACAAATCACCGAATGGGCTCATTTTCGTCTTTAAACCTGTCGAACAAAATGCGTTAAGCAGACCCCTGTCCACTACATGACATTTATGGGGTGTTTTTTTTTTTTTTAGAGCGGCTGCGAGTAACATCGTACCTTTGTGGTAGGACAGCTGTTAGCCTGCGAACGGCCTGGGACATCAATGGGACCAAAAGTTTTGTTTTTCATTTTATTTGTTTTCTTTATTCTTGCTCACGGACAACTTTTGGCTCACAACGAATGGTGCCGACGCGGACAACGAACTTTTCGCGACACGAGCGCTCTAACGCTATCGCGTTAAAACCGCTCGTACGTCTTGTAGTAAGTCACCATATAAAAAAACTATTGTGTAGCATTTTCTATTTGTCTATTAAAGAGATACTGTGCCGCTATCCTGTTTATGCGTCTGAAAGAAGTCTCACACCATGAAGATTTAATTTACTTGCTGGTTATTCATTTAGATCTATCCAGTATGATACCTAGACTTCATTCTTCTATAACTGTAAACAATATATTCTTGTTCGCGATTTTTTTCTTTGTTTGAACAGAAGTATCACGTAGCAAGGGTGCACTCTGTGAACGAGTTTTGCGTTGCGCTTTGAAAAATCCCTTCCAATTATCTCTCATTTTTGTTTGCTGACCTCATCGTCACGTGCCACAAGCTGCCCTTGTATTAGATGTTTTATTCACATTCGGAGCTACCGCTATCAAAAACAAAGGGTTTTGAAGTACCTACTAGTGAGTGTGAGAGCTCTGGGTGGCACTAGAATACAGCCTAATGGTGTCGGCCAGTGACATAGAGAGCAGTGGCAGGCGGTGGCTAGGGTCTGCATTGGCTGCCCGCATACCCTGAACATTGAGACACATTGAGTTGACACTCTCTAAGATTTGATATTCAACTTCCAGATGTAGAGCTTAAAATATATTGAAGATTTTCAAAATGTTATTCAGTTTTCTGGCCTACACAAAAGTTCAGCTTCCCTTGTCTCATGTACTTATAACCTACAGAAATATTCTGTTGAGCATGTGCTTGCACACTCTCCCTGGTGTATGTTATGAAGTGTCGTGATGTAAGAAAGGGGGGAGTAAAACGCGAATAAAATTTGAATGTAGCAAACATTTATTTTATTGCGATAGCATTTATATGGACTGTCTCAGCTAAATTTGGCCGCCAGCAGCGGCAAAGTCGAGACGCTCCACAGCAGCCATCGCCGGCACCGTGGAGGAGATCCGGGAACGACAGTGCATACAGCAAAAGGTGAGCAGGATTTCCTGCGTTCTTCTCTAGTTGGCATGGCAGTTTATGTGTAGAGCACATGGTGAGAACACGCGGGGGTGCTAAAACAATGGAGTCTAATGAAGATGAGGGTACGAGTGCGGTAGATGTGAGTCGAGGCTGCAATCACTTAACTGATAGATCTGTACGACTCCGTACGATGCAACTTTTTGCAACTTTTGTCTGGGCCGTAACCACTTGGTGGTCGAAAAGTGAGACTAAGTACGTTGTATGTAGTAACAGTGTTCTAGGCTCTAACTTAAGAAAAGTTAAGTAGAAGAGTAAGACGCTGTTGATGTCTGTGTTATCATGAGTGTGCTTCGGCAAGATGTACATATGACTGTAAATATTTTGCTGTAATATACCTTCAAGCTTTCATTACCTCCAACCTGCCTCCTGCTTCATCGACGCCGATCATCTCCTGGACGGGACTTCAATCCATATCAAGGAGATCAACGAACGAAAAGGAAAACTTAACTGGCGCAGTCGACAGGGATCGGCGAGCACTGCAGCACCATACACTGGACCAGCGCTGAGAGGACCGAGGGGCAAGGCATCCAACAGCCACCAGCGGCAAAGTCGAGACGCTCCCACAGCAGCCAACGCCGGCACCGTAAAGGAGATCGGGGAACGACAGTGCATACAGCAAAGGGTGAGCAGGATTTCTTGCGTGCTTCTCTAGTTGGCATGGCAGTTTATGTGTAGAGCACATGGTGAGAACACGTGGGGGTGCTAAAACCATGGAGTCTAATGAAGATGACGGTACGAGTGCGGAAGAAGGAAAACTTAACTGTGCTCAATGTGCATGCCGATGACTGCTAAGGGTGAATGAGAGACAGGAGAATTCGGCTTTTAGTTAACGCGCACGCTCCGAATTTTTTATTGTTCAACAACGCACAGAAAACAAGAAAGGGTTGCTACGTTATACTCGCTGGGCGTAACCTTCTAGGTTTTAGAAAATTTTAGAGAGCGTTGGGCCGCAGTGCCACGAATACAGTGAACTAGTATATACCACGAACTCGAGGTGGTTAAAGATGGGAAGTAGACACCAAGCGCAAGCCGTAAGAAAGTGTGCGTGTGCTTCCTTTTGTCCAGTCCTTGGAATGTCCGCTGGATGCCAGTGCTTCTATATGAGGAATATATGATAAAAAGATGCGAGATGGTGGTACATGTAGCGTTGAATAGGTGGACGAACGGACACACAGACAGATGCATGGACGGATGTACGGATGGCTGCACGGACGGATGGACGCATGGACGGACGCAGGAGCGAATGCATGGACGAAAGCAGGGACGGGCGCACAGATGGTCGTTCGGACGCATGAAAAGACGCACGCACGGACGGGCGGATGGACGCATGGGCGGCCACACAAACGCACGCATGGATGAATGGAAGCAAGAACGAAAGGACGGAGGGATGCTTCGCCCCACTATCCATCATTCACTCCGTGGATATGCTGCCATTTTTGTTTTTGTAAACAGACTAGTCTAGTCTATTCCGCTCATGTGTGGCCAGGAATATGAGAGCAAGAGAGGCAGATGCACGAAGGATCGCTTGCAAGAACGCAATTGCAGTGCCGTAAAACTCGCCTAGGCAGACCACTTTTTTCGCGGATTGTGCAAGTTGCGATGGCAAGGACCACTTTGACCACGCTCATTCGGTGGCAAAAAAAATTGAGCATCTCAGGGACAAATCATCAAAGCATTGACATATATTATACGGAGGCTCCAATTTATTCAGCGGAAATAAACACTGGATTGGCCACGCGAGCTTCTTGTTTGAGTTGTGGGCTGGATAGCTTTTGTTCCTCTTTCACACGTTGTCGTGCTTCTTCACTCTGTGCCATGTTAATGCATATAAACAAATAATCTAATAATTGTTGTGTGTGTGTGTGTGTGTGTGTGTGTGTGTGTGTGTGTGTGTGTGTGTGTGTGTGTGTGCTCTCGCCGTCTAGGTACTTTTTTGCGCTATTTTTCGGCATCTGCTTTCAAGGCACAAGAACTTGAACATTACCTTTTAAATGCATAACTACCAGGCTATTATGTCTTTAATAGTTAATTACGCTATGATATGTCCTAGGTGTAGAGCGCCTTGGTGTTCCACTTCACATGTCAACTCCTGCTGTGGAAATTAGTCTGTTTAGGTGCCCGTCATTTTTTTCCAAATCATTATTTTTTGTGTTTGAAATCGGATTAACTTGTACAGCGAGTAGGACACGTATTTTGTAATACTGTACCAATCTTGTATACCTTCTTTTGCACGGTTGATTTCGTTCGCACTCTTGTTGCGTTCAGGGCTGTCTCAACTCGCACTAATGAATGATCACTGCATTTCACAATGCCAAATGGGGGGACCCTTAAGCTCCGCCTTTACGATTTGAAAGGGATAGCGAAATCTCTTCTCTAGTGCGCCTTTCAACCACTGAGTGCATACTTATTAATATATTTGTGATGTAACAGTAAAGGCAACCTTTATTAGGCCCGGAAGACACGATGAAGCGACCACGCCCAAGGCACAGAACTCAGACAAGCCAAGTCCCCACAGCAGAAGAAGATGACGACCACTCATGATGATGAATATGTGTAAAGATAGATGATGTGCTTAATGAATGCCTACACTAACTTCCCCCCCCCCACGTGAAAGCGGTCATCCTGACCGCAGTTCTTGGCCGCATTTTAAAGCAAAGATGAACGCCGTATGAAAGGCTTCATGCGGGATACGTGGACTATTTCTGCTGCCCTGTAGCGGCGGTCCGTCGGAAGAAGAACGGGTGCCACGCGATAATTCACAGGAGACGTTTGCTCCAAGACAGTGTAGGGGCCAATAAAACGTAATTGAAACTTCTCGCACAGTCCGGGAGTGCGAATGGGTGTAAGAAGGAGGACTTCGTCGCCAGGGCTGAAAGACACGGCACGATGAGAGGCATCATATTCAAGCTTGCGATCCTGTTGCTTGGCTTCAGTGTTGATGCGAGCCAGCGGGCGGCAATGAAGTAGACGAGACACGTATTCTTCACTTGAAGATGAACATGGTTTGACAGGCGCAGAGAAGAACGAAACATCGAGGAAAGAAGAGGGGAAGCGACCGTGGACGAGGTAGAACGGCGAGTAACCGGTTGTGCGCTGTACAGAGGTATTACACGCAAAAGTGACAAATGGCAAAATGGTGTCCCAGTTTCTGTGGTCGGGTTCGATATACATCGCAATCATGTCTGACAGTGTACGATGGAAGCGCTCAGTCAGGCCGTTCGTCTGAGGATGGTAACTGGAGCTTGTTTTGTGTGTAGTGCCGGCTGCCTTGAGCACTTCTTCGACGAGTGCTAAAAGAAATACTCTTCCACGGTCGCTCAGGATTACACGAGGAGCTCCGTGTCGAAGGATTATTGCTCGAAGGATGAAGTCGGCCACTTCCGAAGCTGATGCAGAAGGCACGGGAGCTGTTTCGGCGTAGCGGGTCAGGGGGTCGGCAGCTGTAACTATCCAACGATTGCCCGTGACAGTCATAGGAAGCGGACCATACAGGTCAATGCCAACTACCTCGAATGGTTGCAGGGAACACGGGAGCGGTTGTAATTGTCCACTTCGAGTTGATGTAGGTAGCTTGCGACGCTGACAAAGGGCGCATGAGGCAACGTACTTCGCGACACAGGTGGACAAGCCCGGCCAGTAGTAGTGACATCTTATGCGGTCATACGTTTTCTGGAAGCCCATGTGTCCAGCAGACATGTCGTCGTGATATGTCTTGAGGACTTGAGCCCGAAGAGAGCGAGGTAGAACGGGCACCCAGCGTTGACCATCAGGGTGGTAGATATGACGGTACAGGACGTGGTTGTTGAGCTTGAATTGCGTCAGCTGTCGGCGAAGACGGGCGTTAGGGGGCCGGCAAGTCCCGTCAAGACGGTCCATGATTCGGCGACAGTAAGGGTCAGCACGTTGGTGAGATAAGAACAAGCCACACTCGCTTGGAGAAGTTGGGTCCAAAGTAGTTAATGACGAAACATGTAGGGAAGAGACGGCCGAAAGCTTCTCGTGTGCAGCAGTGGCGGGTTTGTTAAGCGGCTCCGAAGAGAGCGGGCAACGCGAAAGGGCGTCGGCGTCTTGATGCTTGTTTCCCGACTTGTATGTGATAGTGAAGTCGTATTCTTGTAAGCGAAGAATCCAGCGACCAAGGCGACCGGACAAGTTCTTGATTGTCGAGAGCCAGCACAAAGCGTGATGGTCCGTAACCACAGTAAAGTGGCGGCTGTGGAGATAAGGTCGAAACTTTTGTATCGACCATACGACCGCTAGGCACTCCTGTTCGGTGATGGTATAATTCTTTTCAGCAGGGGTCAGTGCACGGCTCGCGTATGCGACGACTTTCTCGCGTGAAGATTTGTTTCGCTGTAGAAGAATTCCACCAATGCCTCGACCACTAGCGTCTGTATGCAGGAGCGTAGGCGCGGTTTCGTCGAAATGGCAGAGGACTGGTTCGGATGTGAGTGCACACTTCAGTTGGGCAAACGCCGCTTCACATTCAGGAGACCACACAAAGGCGACGCCTGATCCGAGCAACTTGTGCAATGGTGAAGCTATTGAGGCGAAGTCTCGAATGAATCGGCGAAAATAAGAAGCGAGGCCGAGGAAACTGCGCAAATCTTTGGCTTTTTCAGGACGCGGGAAGTGTTGGACAGCGGAAATCTTGTCAGGATCGGGACGAATACCGTCCTTGCTTACGATGTGGCCTAACACTTTAATCGTCTTGCTCGCAAAACGGCACTTCTTGGAGTTCAGCTGAAGGCCTGCGTTTGCAAGGCACGTAAGAACTTCGTCCAGTCGTTGCAAGTGCTGAGGGAAGGTTGATGAGAAAACAACGATATCGTCTAAATAGCACAAGCAAGTCTTCCACTTCAAGCCTCGTAAAACTGTGTCGATCATCCGCTCGAATGTTGCTGGAGCATTGCAAAGGCCGAATGGCATGACGTTGAATTCATACAGCCCATCTGGTGTTGAAAACGCTGTCTTTTCTTTGTCATCCTCGTGCATGGGTATTTGCCAGTAACCTGAACGCAGGTCTAGGCTTGAAAGTACTCAGCACCTTGCAGTGAATCCAAAGGATCGTCTATGCGCGGCATGGGGTAAACATCCTTGTGGGTAATCTAATTAGGTGCTCTGTATGCCACGCAAAATCGCACGGAGCCATCTTTTTCCCTACTAAAACAACAGGGGATGACCAAGGACTCGCGGAGGGACGTATAATGTTCCGTTGCAGCATATCGGCTACATTTGTTCAATGATTTCACGCTCGGATGAAGAGACGCGATATGGTCGACGGCGTACGATGGAAGTGCCATCGGTCTGGATACGATGCCTAATAATGGACGTCTGTCCCAGAGATGAGGAATGGGCATCAAACAATCTCCTATGCTTTGTAGCAAGGCAAGCAACTCATCTGTCTGTGAAGAGGTCAGTTCTGGACTAATAGTCGCAGCAAGAACAGAAACGCTTGATGAACGTCCAATAGAAGGAAGGTCAGAACACGCTGGCATAAGAGAGACAACAGAGACAGGTTGAGATTCGGAAACGCAAGCCATTGTGGTGCCTTTAGGAATGAGAATTTTCTCAGAAGTCTGGTTTGTAGCGTAGAGAAGTCCGGAGCCATTGTGGAATCGCGCTAGACCTGATGCAAAGGCTATACCTCTTGCGAGACAGCGTGCAGATGGTTGGACAAACACGTCACCAGAGTCGATCACATTAGAAGTGATGGCAACTATCCGCTGATGACCAGGTGGTAGCTCGGTCTCTTCAGCAGCGAGCAAGCGAACGGGCTTGTCATCCGCATACAGGGCATAGTCAGTTTCCATCATATGAACAACATTTTCTTTACAGCAGATGGAAGCGTTCGCCGTAGACAGAAATCCCAGCCTAATATAATCTGGTGGGCACACGAATTCAGCACAGCAAATTGTACAAAATGAAGAATACCAGCTATGAAAACACGAGCGGTGCACATAGCGGCAGGTTTAATGGCGTCCCCTTGAGCAGCGTGCAGTGTAGGTCCATCATAAGGGGTGGTGACTTTTCGTAGACGTGAGCACAAAGAACGATCAATCACAGACAAAGAGGCACCAGTGTCTATTAAAGCGTCCACGTACACACCTTCTATTAAAACAGCTATCGTATTATATGGACGCACTGGAGGAATTTCTGCCTTTTCGTTCGATGCAGCTTTTCCTCCAAAAGCTGCAGAGGCTAGTTTTCCGGGCGTTGGTTGGTGAATTGCGAGACAGGTCGCAATGGAGACGTGGAACGGCGGAGGGGTGAGGGTGAGAGGCGTCTAGTAGAGCGGTAGGAACTGGTTGGCTCAGATGTCGCAGTTGGAGACGGTGAGCGGCGTAGCGGCGAATCATAAGGACGACGTTGGAAAGCGTACCAGCTTGTCCCATCATCCCGTCCGTAGGTGTCGAGTCCACGACGCTCGTCCTGCTGACGCTTCCGACAGTCGCGTGCAATGTGGCCCCGATAGCCGCAGTAATAACAGATTGGACGATGCGGCCGACACGGTGGGTGAAAGGGCTGGCTAGTCACACTCGGAGTTAACGAAGCCAGCGGGACAGGCGTCGAGTGTGCGGGCATCGGTTGTACCACGGGTGGTGAGCCAGCGAGGACTTGTGCGTACGTCGGTTGGAGTCGAGGTACTGGAGTGTCTACAAACGCTGGCCTGGTCATGGACGCCAACTCCTCTTTGATCACATCCCGCAAAACATTGTTGGAGGGGGGAGGTGGACTCGTTGTCATTGAGAGGCCGAAAGATTGTAGCTCTTCCCGTATAAGCGCCCGGATCATGGCACGCAATGAGGCATCAGTCGTGGTAGTGTTTTCAGAGCTGTCCGGTGGTAACCGTTGGGATTCAAGTTCTTCCAGGCGTTGGCACGTGGCAACAACGTCAGCGACCGTAGTCGGGTTTCGAATGACCAAGGCATTGAACGCGACCGTGCCTATTCCTTTCAGTAGATGACGAACTCTCTCTGATTCAGACATGGACGTGCTGAAACGGTGACAGAGAGCAAGCACATCCTCTATGTACGATGTGTAGGACTCACCGCATTGTTGCTTGCGAGAATCCAGTGTCTTCTTCGCGAGAGCTGAACGAACCGCCGGGGTGCCAAAAGTTTGGCGAAGTTGTTGCTTGAAACGTGTCCAGTCCGTAATGTCCGTTTCATGATTGAAAAACCATGTTTTCGCTACGCCCGTGAGGTAGAAAGAAACACGGCGAAGCTTGGTAGGATCATCCCAGTTGTTAGTGGAACTCGCTCGATTGAACTGGTCCAACCAATCTTCCACATCTTCACCTCGAAGTCCGGCGAACGTGGGCGGCTCACGCTGGTGCGCGGTGATAATCCACGATGGATAGGCCGTGGTAGCCGGGGCCGTGGAGGTAGACGCACAAGCGCCGGTTGGCTCGTCCTGAGGCATGTTACCGAACACCTGGTACAAACGACGACCTGAGCGCAGCTCCAGGAGGCAGATCGGGCTGGGAGAGGACGGAAGATCGTAGAGCACACTCCACCACTTGTGATGTAACAGTAAAGGCAACCTTTATTAGGCCCGGAAGACCGATGAAGCGACCACGCCCAAGGCACAGAACTCAGACAAGCCAAGTCCCCACAGCAGAAGAAGATGACGACCACTCATGATGATGAATATGTGTAAAGATAGATGATGTGCTTATGAATGCCTACATATTTATTACATACACACACGCGCATAGCACACACACGCACGTATATAGACAAATAATCAAATAATTGTGTGTGTGTGTGTGTGTGTGTGTGTGTGTGTGTGTGTGTGTGTGTGCGCGTGTGTGTGTGTGTGTGTGTGTGTGTGTGTGTGTGTGTGTGTGTGTGTGTGTGTGTGCGCGCGCTTGTACGCGTTTGGGTGCAAAGAAGGCTCAGTTTGTAGTTAGTGCGGCGTCCGGTCTTGATCTCTCGCCGTCTAGGTACTTCTTTGCGCTATTGTTCGGCATCTGCTTTCAAGGCACAAGAACTTGCACATTACCTTTTAAATGCATAACTACCAGGCTATTATGTCTTTAATAGTTAATTGCGCTATAATATGTCCTAGGTGTAGAGCGCCTTGGTGTTGCACTTCACACGTCGACTCCTGCTGTGAAAATTAGTCTGTTTAGGTGCCCGTCATTTTTTTCTAAATCATTTTTTTTGTGTGTTGGAAATCGAATTAACTTGTACAGCCAGTAGGACACGTATTTTTTTATACTGAACTAATCTTGTATACCTTCATTTGCACAATTGATTTCGTTCGTACTCTTGTTGCGTTCAGGGCTGTCTCAACTCGCACTAATGAATCATCACTGCATTTCACAATGCCAAATGGGGGGACCCTTAAGCTCCGCCTTTAAGATTTGAACGCGATAGCGAAATCTCTTCTCTAGTGCGCCCTTTAACCACTGAGTGCATACTTATTAATATATTTCATTACATACACACACGCGCATGCACACACACACGCATACAGTAGATTGTACCAGCGCATGCGCGCGAATGGTATTGCAGGTTTTTGATCTAAAGGAAGTGTCGCGTGGCCTCCAAGATTTACGACGCGCGCTTGCCATCTCTGAAGTCAAAAAGAGTCTCACAATGTCCCGCAGACGGCAGCACATTATCTAGCGTTTGTTGTTCGCTTGATCAACACGCCTGGAAAGGGATGATATGTTTTCCGCTGGAAAGACATAGTTGTCCAGTTTTAAAGCTGTTTGAAATATCCTGTGTGTTTTAGTGGCGATTCCTGAAGTATTCCGGCCTTTTTCGACGTAGTTTGATGGCCTCCCTATCGCGCCTACAAATCACCGAATGGGCTCATTTTCGTCTTTAAACCTGTCGAACAAAATGCGTTAAGCAGACCCCTTCCACTACATGACATTTATGGGGTGTTTTTTTTTTTTTTTTAGAGCGGCTGCGAGTAACATCGTACCTTTGTGGTAGGACAGCTGTTAGCCCTGCGAACGGCCTGGGACATCAATGGGACCAAAAGTTTTGTTTTTCATTTTATTTGTTTTCTTTATTTCTTGCTCACGGACAACTTTTGGCTCACAACGAATGGTGCCGACGCGGACAACGAACTTTTCGCGACACGAGCGCTCTAACGCTATCGCGTTAAAACCGCTCGTACGTCTTGTAGTAAGTCACCATATAAAAAACTATTGTGTAGCATTTTCTATTTGTCTATTAAAGAGATACTGTGCCGCTATCCTGTTTATGCGTCTGAAAGAAGTCTCACACCATGAAGATTTAATTTACTTGCTGGTTATTCATTTAGATCTATCCAGTATGATACCTAGACTTCATTCTTCTATAACTGTAAACAATATATTCTTGTTCGCGATTTTTTTCTTTGTTTGAACAGAAGTATCACGTAGCAAGGGTGCACTCTGTGAACGAGTTTTGCGTTGCGCTTTGAAAAATCCCTTCCAATTATCTCTCATTTTTGTTTTGCTGACTCATCGTCACGTGCCACAAGCTGCCCTTGTATTAGATGTTTTATTCACATTCGGAGCTACCGCTATCAAAAACAAAGGGTTTTGAAGTACCTACTAGTGAGTGTGAGAGCTCTGGGTGGCACTAGAATACAGCCTAATGGTGTCGGCCAGTGACATAGAGAGCAGTGGCAGGCGGTGGCTAGGGTCTGCATTGGCTGCCCGCATACCCTGAACATTGAGACACATTGAGTTGACATTCTCTAAGATTTGATATTCAACTTCCAGATGTAGAGCTTAAAATATAGTGAAGATTTTCAGAATGTTATTCAGTTTTCTGGCCTACACAAAAGTTCAGCTTCTCTTGTCTCATGTACTTATGACCTACAGAAATATTCTGTTGAGCATGTGCTTGCACACTCTCCCTGTTGTATGTTATGAAGTGTCGTGATGTAAGAAAGGGGGGAGTGAAACTCGACAAAAATTTTAATGTAGCAAACATTTATTTTGTTGTGATAGCATTTATATGGACTTTCTCAGCTAAATATGGCCGCCAGCAGCGGCGTCCACGTGGGCGGTGCCGTCGCTCACAGTATATGTATACGTATCTCTATATTTGAAAACGCAAGAAATAAAAAAAAATCTAAAAGAGGCTCCGGCGCGGAATAGAACTTGGCTTCTCTGAATCGTGAGTGCGACATTCATGAATCAAAAGTGCGACACGTCCTTCAACCGTCGAAGGATAACCTATTTTTATGTACTACTTACCACTTCTGACGGCCATTTGGGGGGGGGGGGGGACCATTGTGCAAGATGGCACAATGAGTGTGCGTAGCAGCATCATCACGACGACACGGCCGATCTCTCATCTCTCATGCGCACTTTGCCCCGCAATGAGAACCGGGTCGATGCTCGCTCACGCCAACTTATTTCCAGGTGGAGACGATCGTACGTTTTGGCGGGCGTTTGGTTTTTACCCGAACGATTCTGTTTTAGTTACCGGCCTACAATTGCTGGACAGTCCACCTTTGCGAAAAGAGCCCGCTTTACAGAGACAGCGAAGTAACAACTTATACGCTTGTTCGCCTTCACCTGTACATGTGAGTACGATTTGTGCTTCATTATTACATGATAAAGGCGGACCCTGTTTCGATACGTTTGCAATTCTGCGTGTGACCTGCCAATTTGTTCGTGTCGCATTTATCGATTCGCCATTCTGTCAAAGCTGTGACTTTTTTATTTTACTCCTTGCAATTTACCATCAATGCAGAAATTTTTTTTTTGGGTACAACGTATGCACTACATAAATATTGCCGTGTTTTAACTATTTAAAACAATTTTCAAAAGTTTATATGCAATACTCGAAATGTCTCGTGGTGCCCCAATCTGCAGGGCAAAACAAGGCGCTGCGTGAGGCAGTACGAAACAATGTGAAAAAAATTAGTCCTTCAGGTTCTGCAGTAAAAAAAAAACTTGAAAATCATTCTGCGGGTCTTGACGTAGTTTTAAGCATCCCAGTCCTTGCACTGCACGCATTGAATCTAGAGTGATCCAGGTGTCGAGCTGCTCTGACTCTTCTTGCAGATCAAACACCGCCACTCTTTTTTTTTTTTTTGCACAAATGCCGTGTTTACTTGAATGCTCTCACCTCATTAGAATATTGAACAACAGGAGGCCAGATATCTTTTGAATTATCTTCATCACCTCTTTTTGACATTTTGATAATGAGCTGCTGAGGATTTTTCTGGCTTGTAGTTTTGTTCGTGGGGCTTCGTGAGAGAATGAATTTAAAACTGTGATAGATTCAGACTCTCGAGAGTATTATTTTGATTAGAGTATTGGAGAAAGGTCGTTAAAACTCAATTCCAAGACATGTTTGTGAACTCTGCAGTGGCGTACACACCTTAACCTACCACGCAATTTTCAGCCGGCGTGTATCTATATATATATATATATATATATATATATATATATATTAGGAGAGAGACAACTTTTTTGATGCGCTCGAACTTTCATGTGATTTTTTATACACACACCACTTGTTCTATAGCGTAAAAAAGGACAGTCAGTTTTACACAGCATGCACTGGGACAATACATGCATGTTGGTCATGTATGATGCATGAAATAATATTACACTTGACGCTTTCTATGCATTACCTCACAACTTTCCGCATGAAATATATTGATGGTGGCCTCCTCAACAGTACATAAGTTATCACTGAATGAAATTTCAATCACTAAAAGAGCTCACAAAGAATTGAGTGTTTAGATTTAGAGCACTCTTAGAAGAACCAAGGGTACTTTGAGCACTTATATCTACTTATTTTAGCTTCCCACTCAGCATTACTCCACTGCTTTATTCGTCGCCGCTTTGCAAGCTGCCTCCATTGCTCGAAGTTGCCATAAGCAAGGTTGATCAGATTTATCGGAGATTAAAGCGAAAACCTTTCTTGCGGTTTCACTACGGCAAAACTAAATCATTTAAAAAGATTATTCGCAATCATGTGCTCACAGCCGCTTCGACAGAGCAGCGGTGACGGTAATCCTTTTTTATGAAAGAAAATAATTTTGCTGAAGCAGCAAATGTTTTGACCGGTCCATAGAAAAGTTTGTTCTTTCTCATCTTTAACCGCATCAATCAGTCGCAGCAGAATAAAAAATAAACAAGTTATGCAGTAGTATAGGGCCCTTGTTCAGCACTAGCCTGCTCTGCAGCGCTGTATCACCGGGTGGTGAGCGTCGAAAGTAGTCTTCAAGAAAAATTTTCGCTGCTGTAATGTTGAAAAATTATCACTGCATTGTACGTTTGCTTCATAACATTTTCTTTATCTCGTAACATTCAATTGAGTGGTTACAGTAACGAAGGAAAATTTTGCCTTAGTTGTTTGCCCCAGCGTGCAGCTGACAGTGACTACTGTCGAAAGTGTGGGGGGGGGGGTGAATTTTTTCAGTGAGGGGGCTTGCGCCCCTTTGCCCCCTCCCCTGGCTGATACTCCTCCGTTTTAACGACTTGACTTGGAACTTTGGCCGTATTTTATGCGTCTCTTGAGTGCTACCTTATGAACATGGAAAAACTTCGATCAACGTGAATAAATGGAGTTCTGTTCTGAGCGGCAATCACTCCTTTTTCATGCCGTTTTCTCTCAGCAAGTTTTAGGCGATATTGTCTTTTAAATGAAAATCCTGCTAAAGGAGCAACTATATTATATAGTGAATCTAAGTTAATGGTTCAATCATTAGGACACTCACGAAGGCAATTGAATTCCTTTTTTGGCGTCTTTTCCATCTCACATGCCACAATTAAAGGAAATTCCCTTTGTCCCCAGGCATCTAACGCACAAATATTTTCTTGTTAAGTAGATCGCAGTCTCAAGCAACAAAAGAAATGTTTTTGTTGCTGTACTGATGCACAAGTAGCTTCATGCACGGATCCAAAAGTTTGGTCGAGTAGAATTTTGCCTCTTTTACTAGCCGTGAATTTTTTTTCCGAGCGAACTCTGTAAGAAATCATCAACTTTTACACTTTAAAAAGAAATCTAGGGCTAGCACTTATCGGTGGCAAAGAGAGCACAAATACAGGAGTTTTCTATTTGCCACAGCGGCCGGCTAAATCAAAATGTCGCGTTACGCCCACTGTCTCATTTTACTCCACCCTAGCCTAGTTCATGTAAACTCATCGAACGACCTGATCGTGCGCGACGCAATATGGCAATGAATCATCTACTCCTGCAGTGAGAACTTCCACATGAGCTTGAACTCAAAAAAGCCGCACGTCATTGCCAGCAATTAGGCATATCACCGAATCACGGCGTCAAGCTTCTAATTTGTGTAGTAGAAGGTTAAAATATGGCCTTGTTTCTACCAATTCTGATCAAAACTGTTTTTCAATAGTTGTAGCATTACTTAAATTCAATATAAATGATTATTACAGTGATCGTGGCGCACTAAATACAGCTGTAAGCCTAACGGTCAGCTATGCTAGAGTGAACCATACCGGCTAACGTGTCAAAACATGAACAAGGAGGACCGAACATATTTACAAATGGGTGACGGAAACTAAAACCTCCAGTGAGCAGTTCAGATGCTAGATATTTTCCTTATAAGTATGTCTAAATTCTTAGCGAGTCTGTCGTATTGCCGCAATGTATGTGCGTTATGGCGCTCCTATGTCTTGCGGAAAAATGGGCTATTTAAACGTTCTGCTCATAGGCAGTACACAATAAACAAACTGTCTTCTGTTAAGCCCTAAAGAAAACATTTTTCATGTCTAGGAATATGTGCATCAAAAACAGGATGGATACTGTCTTTCAAATGTTGTGCAGCGGTAATTTCTCTGATTTCGAATGTGTGGTGCGTCGATTTGCTGGGTCAGACTTCCTCTTATTTTATACAGAAGTCTTTTTTTCTCGCAGCGCAAGTGTTCCAGCTTTGAGTTCATGCAGCCATGGCCACCATTTTGAAAAGCAATTAAAAAGCTTCATTTAAGCCTATAATGGATGTCTCAGTTTGCAGCACGCCAGCGTCCAGCATACGTTGCGGAGTATGTCGATGCCCCTGTATACAGCACCACACTGGTCCAATAATCATTTATTGTGCAGAGACAGCGCCACTGGATATTACACAAGTGGGTATCTATCATATTATTACAAACTTTATTCCAGTACTCACGTTCTCCAAGGCATAAAAGGGCGAAAAAGCACGTCAGCCAAACGCAAAAGTTTTCATATTTCATTCTTCTACTCGGGAGGCTCGCCCTATTGTAAAAACATTGACGTTTTGTCAGTCACACGAAGACGCGACATACAAAGTGTACACATAAAAGCAGAAAAAATGCACTTTATTATCATATTAACCCTACACCGCTCCTGTTCTTAGCGTCAGAGTGTTAAGTGAGTTGCTGGCATTTTTCTTAAGCATTCAACAGTCGTGATAATGCATAAAACGAAGGTTTGCGCACGGGCATTTTCGAACAGCCTGCTTACATGCCCTTCATGTGGCCCGGAAACCGGGCAACTGTGGGCGGTGGTCTCACAAGGAATACAGTTTTATAACTTTGTCAAGTGGAATTGCAATATTTTATTTCCAATTGCGAGTAATAACGCTTTGCGCGGATTACTCGCAGAGAAAGGTCTTATGTAAAGACTTTTTCTTTGAGGTGGCCTATGGGGCCCCCAGGCTTTCACAGTGCAAAAATATTTTGAAATAAAGATTCGCATCCAGATTTTAGCCTTTCCTAAAATCTTTATTTATCTTATTGATTCCGGAGACAAATTCCCTTCGAATAGGACCTATGTTTAGATTTGGGAAAGCCACTCTTCCGAATTACGTGGTTAAGTGATATTTGATTCACCACCGTTCCCTTTCTCTTCCGCCATAACAAACATCACTGCTCCAGACTTTGAGGAACGAATTAGGGGACTGTGGCCTGCAGAGTGAGGTGACTTTGCGACCACTGGCCTAAACAGAAAGCTGTGCTTCACGCTCATATACTGTGCACCGCGCTTGAACAGTGCTAACGGTACTCGCTGCTGAGCAGAGGTCGGGGTCAGTTGGGTCTGAACCTGGCCGCGTAAGTCGCCTTTTTATGAAGGTGAAATTATAGAGGCTCGTGTACTGTGGGGTATCAGTCAAACTAAGAATGCCAGATAATCAAAATTAGCAAAGCCCTTCAACAAGGAGTTCCTTAAAACCATATCGTAGTCTTGAGACGTAAACCCTTTCCCCTCCTATAATACTGAACCATTCAAAAGTTTATTTAACGTCTACTTGAACAACCGTAGAATACTTCTGCAGGCGCACCCAAATACAAAACAATAAAAATGAAGAGTACAATATAGTCTTCATAAAAAAATCACAGCCTATCTACTGAGTGAATGATGATGAGTGGGGCGAAGCGTCCATCTGTTCTTTCTTCCGTGTGTTCGTTCGTTCGCGCATGTTCGATCGCGTTATAGAATGCAGATGGCTCGCAGGTAACACCACCGAGACGCGAGCCAAGCAAGACGAGCGCAATCTACTTCAACGCACCCACCACTCTGCTCCATCCATTATGCTCCACCAACAATCCTCCACGCACGGCGACTATCTAAGTGACTGAGAGAGGCACTCGTTGGCGAAGTGCGTGAAGCAGTGAATTGTAAAGTAGCGCGTGCAGCAGCCAATCGGAGAGTAGTCGAAACTAGTGTCAATTAGGAATCAATATTCTGTCAAGGTGAAATACAATAACTTGTCAAGAGCAAGCTCAAAGGTCTTCAACTTGGCACATAGTAGAACAATTGGGAGATAATGGCAAACATCCATTTTGGAGCGCGATCTAAATTCTGGAAAACACGTGCAGTTTTTCGCTGACTGATAATTAAGAAAGTGTTCAGACAGCTGTTACAGACAGCTGTTCAGACAGTTAGTACAGGGATACTTATGCCACCTCAAGCATTTAGTGTGGTGCAACGGGTGCCACCTGGCACAGACGGCAGAGGTAGCTTTAGGCACCAAAATTTAGCGCGAAAAGTGCACTATGGAAACATTTTGTGTTGATTTCTATTATTATTATTATATTTATCCTAATAATATTATTCCCGGCCTGTTATTTTTTCAAGCTGGCTCACGATATGCTGTCCAGCTCTTTACTTCCTAATTGTAATAATTCAAGTAATAAGTCTAAGAAATAAGCAACCATTTGATGTACCTGCCAGTTTACATATTGCAAGGTCTCTGTAATGCTAACTTTGTTGATTTTGATCTTTTCATAGTTCACAGTTTTTGTTATTATCTGAGCTTTGCACTGTCTTAAGCTACTTGTTCACAATGTACTGATCTTTCTTTCCTTAAGAAAGCCTTCTATATAGTTCTGTACGTTCCACATTATTTTTCCCTCGAATTCAATGATTGTAACATTGTCTTTTATTGCGATAGCAATTGTATGCAGATTCTCGGCTGGATTTTGCCACCGAAGTCAGCGTGGGCGTCAGCGCCGATGTCACGCACCATACATGTATTCGTATCTATATATATGAAAACGCACAGAAAAAAATTAGGAAATAAACGCTCTGGCGCGCGGAACCGAACGTGGGACCTCTGCGTCAGGAAAGTGAGGTGTTAACAACTGACCCACCCCAGAGCACGTCCTTCAACGTTCAAACAGCAAGCTATTTATACTTACCACTTAATGCTGCTCACAAGCATTTCAGAGGGAATTGCGTTTTCAGCATTACCTGAAAGATCGCACAATGAGCGCGCGTCACCACATCGTGCGGCGGCGCCCGCTCTAATCTTCTACGCGTACTTTGCCCGGCTTAGAGAAGGGGAGTGACGCTCCCTCGCGCACCCTTATCTCGCGGTGGCGAGGCGGGGAGGATCGTATGCCTTAGCTGGCCTCGGACTTTACCTGGAATGATTGTGCTGTAGTTTCCGGGTGCACAAAGGCCACTGGGATTATTGCAGTCTCTGTTTGCGAAAAGCGCACGCTTTTATGACACAGTAACTTAACAAAATGAAATGCTTAACTATTCGCGTGCATCCGTACTTGTAAGGTTCGTGCGTCATTTGTGCGTGAGAAACGCCGGGCACGTTTTGATATGCTTCCTATTATGCACGTGACCTTTCAATTTGTTGCTATCGCGTTCATTGCTTTGTCCTTGCGGCGAATTTGTGACTTTTTATTCTCTCCTATTGCGTTGATTGTATTTTTGTGCGTGCTTTCGCTTTTTTATTTATATTTCATGTTTTCACGACTGGGTTTATTGCATTGTTTATTTGTATTGCTTTATTTATGTTTGTGGCTGAATAAATGCTTTATCGTTGTTCCTCAAGACGTTATATACAGATTGGCTGAACTGAGTGTAAGATTGATTATTACACTCATCTGGTAAAATACAACCTATTAACCTCACCTACACTTTCAGTTTTCACAGGTGTATAAAATGACCTTCCAACAGTGGTTTTGCACTCTGGACACAATTTTTTATTTCATTAGTCAGTAGTCTTGAACGGATTTCGAGAAATATTTTCGTCGTCTTTTGTAGGTAACTTGCGTTACTGGTCTGTCTTTTTCTGCACTATATAAAGTGAATATAGGTGTTTTCTTGGTATTTTCATTTGTAAATTCTTTCGTTCTTAGGATTGTAAATGATGAAATAGGGGTAGGTGTTTCATTTTAAATCGGGCACACGATGTGTTTTTTCTACGGTGTCAGCCGTGCATAGTCAAGCCGTGCATAGTCAAGCCGTGCATAGTCAAGACGAAAAAAAAATGTAAATATTAGAAATATTATTATGGTTGGTCAGTGATGGTGTTCATGAGGCCTGCGGAAATTCTGAACGCCTCAGGTTGCTAAAGCGCACCTAAATACAAGAACGTCGACCTTTACTAGTTTGCCTTCTTCATCTAAATGCGGCGGCTGTGACCGGCTTACCATTCCTTGTTATTCGGTCCAGTAGTCGAGCTCAATAACCTCTTCCCCGCTGCGGATGTTTGAGGGCAAAAATAGACAAGGCGCTTGAATATCAGCCTTTACATTACAAAACGTGAGAAAATTTCCGAGTGTAATATACTTCTCGAAGACAGCAGCAGCTGTTTTTTCTTAAAATATATATGAAGAATCCCTCAGGTATCAACGCATGTCATTAAGAACGGGTATGAGACACAGGAATATAGAAAATGCCACTATTCACCAGTTTTTTAATGAAAAGGAAGAAGGACCTTGGTAGAACAAGTCAATTTCGGTTGGTCGCGGGAAAACAACAGCGAGACGAAGACCTCGAGTGCATAGAGCGAGAGAGCATTCGGAAACAGGAAAGGTAGCGAAACCAGTACTTGCGCGTTCATGCTCGCTTCATTGGCCAAGAAGAGATGAATGAAGCAGATTTGAACAGATGCTGTCGGAAACAGGCGTTGTATTTATTTCTCTGTCGTTTCTTGATAATGGCGCAACCATCAAAAACGAAGCCTTTGAGGCAACCACTACCTGAGCTCGCGTGTCTTGAGCATTCCGGTGCCATCATATAAAGAAAGGCGTCTATGCCTCCTTGTAGACTCACTATCTCCAGGCTCTGCGAACACCGTCCAGGGACGGCATCCAGACGTCTTAGGTGGCCCAGCTTTCTATCATCGGCACCACGAAAACATTTCACGCAAAGGCATTGCACAGGCTTTTCTCGCCTGGTAACACGGTTAACTCTACCGTCTGCATAGATCCCCTGAACTGGACTTTAATCGTTCGATCGGACTTCTACGGATGTTGTCACGCGTCCTTGCCTATTGGTTGTGCCACCCTGAGTACCAGAGTTGCAGCGTCCACCACACATGCCGGCCCTGGCTCTCCATGTGAGCCACTAGACAGCGACGCGGAGCTGCAGGAGACCATCGGGCAACAGCACGTCACGAATAACGTCTTTATAGTGTCATGCTCCCATCTGTGTCCTGCCTTTTTGCCAACATTATTGCGCATTAGGTGCCATGTTGGCTGTGGCTACCCCACGAAGCCTTGAGGCCAGCCTACCTAACAACAACAGTGAGCTCGGGCGTTCCCACACGCAGCTTCAGGACCAACTCTGCTGCTTGACATGGGCACAATCCGGGTTCTTCCCTAGCGTTTCACTCTGGGAAGCTCTTTCAGCAGTACCGAAGTCCTACGGCTTCCAAGGCGATGTCTTCTGATGAACTGATACCATAAAGTTGTTCGCACCCTCCACACCTGGCCGGAATACCCAAAGTGGATAATTGCCTTGAACCATCTTTGTTGTGTGCTCAAGGCATGGCATGTCTACGAAAGCACCCGGCAGCAGTCCTGGTCAGAATGATGTGCCAAGCTGAGTAGTCTATTAAGCACTATTTGGAGTAACCCCTACTCTAACTCACTGTCAACTACGGATACTAGTTGTGAGGCCCAAATCATAGACAGTGGAACTGAGTCCTTTACCACCCTCACCTCCCTCGAATACCCAGGTTCTGAAGGGGACCATCCCGGAGGTACAGCGGCACCCAGCACCAACATTTTCTCTCTCAGATACCGGATTCCGAGGGGCACTGCTGTTACGGTACATAAGTGTCCTATAGCAACCTCCCAGTACTCTGAGCGGAACACCTCGCGACAGACACCTATAAAGGCCGCCAGCGGAGTTTTATGACCGAGGGCACAATCTCCCATTCAATATTCACTTCCCAACTGGACATGACAGAGACCAAAACAGTCTGCAAGCCACAACTGCCGGTGACCTTTCCTCCAAGCTTGCGAGCGTGAGAGGGTGTAAACCCATCGGCCTTGGGTATGACGATGTCTGCACTTGTTCTACTATGGGTGACGCGTACCGATTGAGCACTTTTTTGAGTCAGTGACAGAGATGTGCACTCATTATGAAGACCCGAGTTCCAATATCAACTAATGCCGTTAAAGAAATACAGTTGACATTGACAATACTCAAGTTCATATTCCTAAAGAGTGTCAATGGAAGATTGGTTCAAGACAGAAACAATGCAGTAGTATATGCACATCGCTGAAATGAATTAAATGTTTTTCATCATGAGCTTCGAACTTCGGATCTTCTCATTTCACATGGCCGGTGGCTAGCAGAGCAGGTTAGGCATATCTATTCAATATACCCACTGAAAATCCACATGGTAAATTATTTCAGCTGCTAAGCGCCTTGACCACATGTGTTAAGTTTGAAACCGCAGCGGTGCCGTTGTGATGACACCGAAGGCACAACCTTAAGAATCATATATACGTCGGCAAGCTGTTTTCGATGAATTATGAATCGAAAAAGGGGCAACGCTGGAATGAATACAGGAGACTAGATGAGAGCTCATGTCCATGGATTCTGAGCGCAAACGCCAGTACACATTTAAGCATGTTATCAGTTCCTGAGTAAAGCGAATTCTAATGCACGTTGAAATTATGCGGATGTCTGTCACTATGGCATGGCACAAGACGTCAAATGCATTCATTTATGGTTAATCACTATCACTGGAGGAGTCAAAGCTGAACAAGCTCAAAAAACACGACCCTGTAATATGGTTCATATTGTGGGAATAATTATGCGATCGTGACGTTTATCCTGTGCTGCTCCAATTTACTAAGAAAATTCAATCCAATAAAATATTGAAACTTCTACTTTTCAAATCTTTTTTCTACACCAGCAATATCCTAGTTGATGTTATTTGAAACAAATTGCAAGCGAGAAAAGATTCTCGAGAAAACGTATTGCCAGAATTGCGGAATATTTTTTTTCTTCTGTTCAGAAAAGTCTCCCCGAGCATGTAGGGTATGCGCACGCTTCTCACCTGTGTTGTTTCCGAAAGTACCTACTGGTCCTTCCTGTATTGAACTATGCTCGCAGTGGCAGGAGCCGTTCGTTTACCACTCGCAACGTGCCTTAGTGTCATTTGAAACGCTTATTTGAAAAAAAAACTAGAACCGTTACTTACCAGATTTCTTTGTTCGCATGAAGCTTTCGCTGTTTATTTGAAAGAACCTATTGTTCGCGAAGATATCACACCTCCACAGGTGCGGTGTAGTTGCCAAATGCGTAGTATATATGCACTGCAAAAAGCACTGAACATCTGTGTTCCATACTCTGTATTAAGTAGTTGCTCTCGAATACGTTCAATAAATGCGTAATGGAATCTTATAGATGACACCAATCTAGGAACTTGGTGCACTGTATGGTAGCTGTGTAGTCATTCGCGGGGTGATGCATATGAGACTGAGACCCTAAGATGAATGAATCTGTAGAATTAATCTGTTGTGACATTTTGTGGCATTCACTCAAGTGCGTACACATTTTGGTTTATTTCGATCCACACACGCCTAATTGCTGATGACATAGGAAAAGTTGTATCACTCACTTTTAATTCCTATTTTTACTTTTACTGTAATGTAAAAGTTCTCCAACATTCAACACCAAACAGCCGAGGCACCTGCGGCTGCTCTGCGGGTAAGATATAGCGCTGCTAATTGTAGAACGCTATTTTTGTCTTCCAGCGGTGTCCATTGTATGTGTATAGCTAGGGGATGCAAGAATACTTGTGTGTTCCTATTTTTGTGCAGTATAAAAAACTGCTATTTCGGATAATGAATCCTTCTTCACTTATTATGGTGAGCCTTATAAACACATTATAATTTTGTCGTGTAATACTCAATGGTTTATGTTACATTTTCAGCGTACGCCATGTGGCCATAGTATTCAATATCCACTTCTAATAATTAATGCACCCATATTGAATCTACAACTCATGCGAAGTGAGCTGTGTTAAGTATAGTGTCTTACTAAAATGCACTATTTTTCAGCAACAGCCGTATCAATTGAACGCCTTCTGAAGGGTTCTTTCCACTACAGACTGGTGCAGTCCAGCTGTTCCAGCTGACCAGCAGTCGTCCGTGCCTATAGGCGCTACCCTCCTGTGCTTTCCTGTGCCTGCGCTACGTGGCTATCAGAAGTGTCTGTCTGCGGCTGCGCTACGCGGCTACCGGGGGTCGACATCGACTCACCATCGTCGACTTCTACGGCATTAAGCATTCCGATATTGATTGATATGTGGGGTTTAACGTACCAATACCAACATATGATTATGAGAGACGCCGTAGTGGAGGGCTCCGGAAACTTCGATCACCCTTGAGCCTCTGTATCAATTCGTGAAACCATATCGTCAAGAAATTCATGTGCAATGAGGACAATGTGTTTCATGTTTGGTAAACGGGGATGCGCACGTAACAACCGCGCGAGGTTGACCAAAGTGAACTCTCGGCAGAGCCTTCTCGGGTGCCTGGTCTGAGTGACGTTAAAAGGCCAGATGCTTGGCTTCTTGCTCGTCTTTTTCACAAGCTATTCAGCTTCTCGCCAGCAACACGCTGATGCTCAGTCCACTCATTCTTCCAAGTGCATTCACCACTCTCTCATGGATCAGATATGGCAGGGCGTTCACATTGCTCTGTACGGCCATAAAGAGTAAAAGAGCCACAAATTCCATGCTTCTGGCTCGCTCAGTGATGAAGGAAACGCCCAGTAGTGGCCACGTGCACGAACCCGTCGTGGCATATTACCGTTGCTCATCGCATTAAAATGGTAAAACGAGCAGTGTGCATTTTTGTGGGGATAACACAGAATTGAACGTGTGAAAATATGAGAATTGAGACCATCTTTTTCACATGGCAAGAATGCTTACGCCACCAAGCATGTTTGCGGCGTTGGGGAGGAAGCTCTGTGCAAAGGAGCATTTTACTCTCAATGCGACGTTGGTTGTCAGATCATCGACCAGGACGTCTGCCTTGAGGTTATCAAAGTTTTAATAAGGTAGTGTTTGGGTTAAACTGAACAACAAAAAAGATCACTTGATTCATTCCACTCACTTTTATTTTTTCTTCTGCTCGCTCCTTCCGGCTGTTCAATGATTTGTGCCCAATTTTCCTGTTGCCTGGGGAACCAGTTACACATTGTGAGGACAAAGTGCACATGCACTACTCGTCACAGAGGATCAGTAAGCAGGCTGCTCACTGGTGTATGTATTTCAACAAATGCGAATGCACATCTGTCAGCGACCGGCCATGCACCTGAACCTCATAAGCGCACGTCTCCTTCGACATCTTGAGTTCTTTAATGATTCTTTCATGGTTATTGCTGTCGCCTTTTTTATAATATGCAGGAAGGAGTGTCGGAACATACAGGTAGAGTGAAAGGCTGTCGAGCATATTTCGTACCCAAAAAGTGGGCAATGCATATGCAGTTCCAGTGCTTCAGGCACTACTGATATCTTTTCTTAAAGTCAGTGAAATGGTAAAGTTTACGACTATGATGTGCAGAACTGCGCAGTAATGTCAAGAAAAGCATCAAAAAAGGTATGAGTGCCTGTTTATCTCTCGCGTCAAACCGCCTTCCAAAGCTTTCATCGTTCACTCTGGGACGGTTATTTTGCAGGTCGAACCAATTCGCCCATGTGACCATTCCGGTGACGTCATCAAAACGTCATGGCTGCCGCGGCGCTCTTTGTTTTCCATTCGCTATCCGTTTTGAGTCGAGACAGAGAACACCGTCGATACAAGCCGGGACGAGGGGAAAAAATGTGATTATGGCTGTAGAGGTGGCATGAAGTTTCTGTAAAAGCCTTGGATGCGAGCATTCCTTCCTCCGTGGAAAATACGAAAGTCGGCAAAAAGCACGTTCCGGGTCAGATTCCTCGTCATCCAGGATTTCGCGTGCTGAGAGGTGTTTGTAATTCGTTTCGCGTCCGTATTTTTAGTACACAAACATGTGGAGGTCATTTCGGTGGCAAAGTGCTTTGTGCTTCTTGTTTTGTGAACTCTCATCACTGTGGAATAGCCGGCCAGTCCTGTGCCCCTATTGAGACTTCCTATTCGCAACGTTCAACGTTAGCAAACGACTGCATCCGCTACTTTCGATTGGTGCGGAAAAGCACGTACTATTACGTGCTGCTTATAGGTGAATATTTTCGATAGATGGCTGGTTGAACTTCCACATTAATAACATAAAGTCTCCAGCAAAGTGATAGTCCAAAGATGAAACTTAAACTGACCTGACGTTTCGGGACCGATTCGGTCCCTTTTTCAGGGGTGACTGCTTGGCCGGCTCAAAAGCTAGCGATTTTTCTTGGCGATGTCGCTCTCTCCATCGTTCTTCTTTCCGCCACTGTTGTTGCTGCGATGATTTTTTTTTTCATTTAGTTTTGTAGACCGTGGACGTATACACTGGGTATACACAGGGTACTGTCTCGTTCTGTCTTCGTGATTCAAACATTTCGCGTGCCCGTACTGTGAAATAGGAAAATAACCAAAGCGATCACAACGAGAATAAGCATCTACACAGTGACCAGGGCATGCACAAGAAAGTTTGCTAATAAAGCTGAAAGTTCAACCAGACAGTGCACAATGCATTCGCACTTTCTTTCCAGGCCAAACTAACCGAACACGCGTGATTGTTTTGCAGCATTCATGGAATAACATGTGGTGACAGGCAAGCAAATGGGTAGCATAATAACGTATTTGCACCATTTCACCACAAAACACACCAAAATATTTTGCTCTGATAAACAGCATGTAATCCTACGTGCTTCTCCGTAAAAATTGGAAGCAGCGGATGAAGTCCTTTGCTAACGGCCAAAGTTGAGAACAAGTCTCAACACGGGGCATTACGGCCCTGACCGGCTATCTCACAGCAATGAGAGTTCACAAAACAAGAAGCGCAACCCTCCTTGCGACCAAAGTAGGCTCCACATATTTGTCTGCATGCAAAACCAACGCGAAACAAATTGCGAACACCTATCAGCACGCGAAAACTTCGTTGACGACGGATATGACACGGAACGTTTCTTCCACTTCTCAGGAGGAAGGCATGTTCATATCTAAAGCTTTCTTAGAAACTTCTTGCCATTTCTTTAGCCATGATACTGTAACATTTATCACAGTTTTTCATAGTTTTTTAACTTTTTTTATTACATACTGGAGTTCGCAGACCAAGCAGGAAGGGCACAAAAAGGGAGCATAGCGAAAAAAGCGAACAAGTTATACAGCAAGTTAGAATACACAAAGCTACTGAAAAACAAGTCATACCAAATAGGATGCTTTGTTATACATATCTAGAAAAAAAAAGCGAACAAACTTCTAGAAACAGTTTCAAGCACAAAAAAGTAAAGCTACACAGTTGAAATAATAAGATGAGGTAATCTAGCATTGAAATATCAACAGTGTTGATTACACAAAAAGATGCATGTAGTTTTCAAAGTCGGGAATGCCACGTTCAGGAAAAACATTTGAAGGCAGTGCATTCCATTCGCTAATGTTTCTCGGAAAGAAGGAATGTTTGAAAAGGTTAGTACGTGCAAAGTAAGGTGTCAGATCAAGATTGTGAGCATGCCTGGTTTTCCCGGAAGAAGAGGGAGAGATGTATTTACTGGGATCGATATTAAACTGATGATTACGAAGCAGGAAAAGAAACTTGAGTCTGGCGATAGTTCTACGCTGTTTCAAGAGCGGAATGTTGTTAGTAGCCATAAGTGATGAAGGTGAATCAAGATTGTGATAGGCATTATAGATTAACCTTACCGCTCTCCTCTGGACCATTTCAAGTTTATAAACTTCCTTTTTAAAATACGGGTCCCAGGCTACGCATGCGTACTCTAAACGGGGTCGAATAAATGTATTATATGCAAGAAGTTTGATCCAAGTTGGCGCGTTTTTTAGTTTGTGTCTAAGAAACCCTAGTTTTCTAGTGGCGGAGGAACAAGCGTCGTCAATGTGGTTAATCCACGACAGTCGATTGGTAATATTGACTCCCAAGTATTTAAAATCGCCCACTTCGATCAACGGATTATTATTGAAGGTGTAGCGTGATGCAAAAGGGGTAATTTTATTTGAGATACGCATATAGACAAATTTACTAATGTTTAACTTCATCGACCAGGTATGGCACCAATCGGAGAGAGAATTTAGGTTGTTCTTCAAGCACTCTTGATCCCTTTCACTTTTAATTGGCTTGTAAAAAATGCAGTCATCTGCGAAAAAGCTTTAGGCTTATGGCGGAGGTGTCAACTGATGAAACGATGTCATTGATAAAGATGAGAAACAAGACAGGGCCAAGGACTCTGCCCTGTGGAACTCCCGAGGTTACAGGTAGAACCCCAGAGCAGCAGCCCTCGACCTGAACAAACTGTTTGCGGCTGATAAGGTAGGAGCGGATCCAATTAATTACAGTAATGAGTAGGCCAATGTTTGAAAGTTTGGTGAGTAATTTACTATGGCAAACACAGTCGAAAGCTTTTCTAAAATCTAAGAAAATGGCGTCTATTTGGTCGCCCTTATCCAGTGACATTGCGAAGTCGTGAATTGTGGTGACAAGTTGAGTGGTAGTCGAGAGGCCCTTCCTAAAACCATGCTGGAAAGAAGTCAAAATACTGTTTTCTTCAAGGAATGACAATATGTAATGTGTGATGATATGCTCAAGAAGTTTACAAGGACCGGAAGTTAATGATATTGGCTGGTAGTTTTCAACATTTAGGCGATCACCTTTTTTTAAATACGGGAATAACACGTGCCGTACGCCAATCATCGGGAATAATTGAATTATTAAACGAAATACAAACAAATATGGGTGAATACATGCGCGATAGGTTCGGCGTAACGTTACAAAAATGCATTAGGTATGCGGTCGGGACCATCAGAAGATTTAGTCTTAACATTCAGTAACAGTGAAAGGACACCTTCGACAGTTATGAAATCGGCAGATATAGTGGACAGAGAAATAATGTTTGTGTCAGCATGACCTCCCTGAGTGAATACTGAGTGAAAATACTGATTGAATTGGTTTGCAATTTTGACTGGGTCGTTAACAATGCAGCCATTTACTAATATCTCGGTCGGGGTTTTGTGCGCATTGCTCGAGTACCACCAGAATCTATCCGGGTTAGTTTTCAAAAAGTTAGGAAGCGAGTGGTTGAAGTATCTTGCCTTAGCTTCGCTTAGCCGAGTTGCAAGCTGGGCCTTCAACAAGATAAGTCTGCAGGGTATTTTTTTTTCTTTTTTCTAGCTCAATTTGGCTTGCGGTGCAAATATATGATATCTCTAGTAATCCATGGCTTATTTCGGTTTTTCCTAACCCGTTTGCTTGGCACAAACTTTATCAGTGCAGTAATGTATCGCAGTTTTTATTTCGTTCCAGGCGATCGGCACATCATCAGAAAGATTATCACATAAGAACCACAGATAATCCAAAATGGCCTGGTTATCCGCCTTCGAGTAATCCTTAATGACATGTCTGGTCTCTTGTCGGTGTGTTTTGTTTTCACCAATACCAAAAGATAAAAATACTGCTTTATGGTCGGAAATGCCATCTTCAATAGAGACCGCGTATTTTCATACATCGGAATTTAAAAAGACTAGTTCGAGTGTAGAATGGGTGTTTCCAGCCTTTCTGGTGCACTCACTAACAATCTGCTTAAGATCGCACATCAAGGCAATGTCGGCGAGAGGGTTTAACGTCGCTACAGCAGCGCCAGAGCATGGATCGCGCCAGTCAACATTGGGCAAATTAAAATCACCTGCAAGAATCAGACGATCAATTTTGAACGTGCACATGTGGTCATATAGTCTACACAGATATTTGTGTGTTGAAGAAGGTGGTCTGTAGATGGCACATACGGTGAAATAATGGCCCCAGCAGCTTACCTTAAGGAATAAACTTTCGTGCTCATGAATTTGTTGAAGGGGCCGAGCACTAATACAATCTTTGAGAACTATTGCTACACCACCACCTCTTGTTGGCCGGTCACGTCTGAAGATTTGATACCTCGGAGGGATTAGTACTGAATCATTTATACCTTCGTGCAGCCAGGTTTCTGTGATTATTGTAATGTGAGGGTCGTAAGTGAGTAGAAGGTACTCGAGCTTGTCAACTTTATTTGACAGGCTTTGTGCGTTTACGTTAAGCACTCTCAAACTTTTGGACACACACTGTCGAGCGGGTCAATCAGAACTTGTAGCTTGTGGATTAAGGGCTACACGCACATTTTTGGCTTCAACCCAGCTAAAAACTTTGCCATCAATTTTGATCTTATCGTGAATAAGAGTAACCCGTTTCCTGCTGTCGCGTTCAGCTTTTGCACTTTCTCAAAGCAGGCGGCGCTTGCGCAGCGTGCACTGGCTATAATCATTTTGCACATAAATATTGGAGCCCTTCAATTTATTTGAATTTTTTAAGACTTCTTGTTTCTCCTGATAATCTTGAAAGTAAGCTATGACAGGCCTACGACTACCTTGGCGGCCAATACGGTGATTGCGGGCTATGGACTTGCACTTCACTCCCAACGTTTTCTCGAATATATCGGTTACAACAGCAGTTTGAAGACAGGTGTCATTTTCATTTGTGTTTTCTAGAACACCATGAATGATAAGGTTTGCCCGACGGCTTCGTTCTTCGAGATCAGTTAACTTGGAGCTCTGCCATGACAGCACAGTTTTAAAGGAAGCTGCAGCGGATTCAAGAGCTGCAACATCCGGTGATTTACCTTTATATTCCTGCAGTTTGGCTTCAATTGGTAGAAATGGCAAGTCCATGTCGCACATTACTTGTTTGTTCATTGATTTTAATAGCAGTATTTCAGCCTTCATATCTGCTTAGCCCTGAAGAATACTGTGTAATAAATCAGCGTTCGTGGGTCCTGGGTTTGTCTCAACGTCACCACAGAGTAACATTTTGCATGCACAATACCACTCATATGCAATACTTAGACAAGTGCTTGGGCACGGCACAACTACTAACATGACTTCATCACGAGTTTTTATGTTGGAAGCAGAGTAGCTAACCTGTACAACGAAGAAGAACTTCGTGGTCAGCAACATGGTCGCTGTCGTCTCGCCGTGCCCACTGTCGAAGAAATGCTGCAGTGGATGCTTTATAGCCTTGGTCGCTGATGTCACGGACATGCGCAGCTGTCGCTGCGTCGGAGCGTCCATACAGAAGGTCAGTATCGGCATCCGCACATGCAGATTTGCCACGGAAAGGTAGATGGTGTCAACCGGCAGCGCGCACGTGTCATTCGTGCTCGGTAATCCTGTGACCGTCAGCAGCGAAACCTGTACAACGAAGAAGAACTTCGTGGTCAGCAACATGGTCGCTGTCGTCTCGCCATGCCCACCTGGCCCCGGCTTGTCACGACTTCAAACAAACTGCGAATTGTAAAAAAGATGGCCCCAAACTTGAATATTACAGGGCAAATGTCGTCGAAAGACGATAGTGTTGCGTCTGGAGAGAGTGAACAAAACGTTTATTTTACCTTTTGTGCAAGAAAATTGGTGAATGGTATTCTGCAGACGCCGCGTTAAGGCCGGTGCACACCAGCGACTAGCAGTGGTCGCGGGATCATTTGCGACTGGCGACCAAAAAGCGACTGATGTTCACACCGGCAGAGGCTGAATGCGAGCGACCGGAAGTCGCAAAAGCGGAGAGTCACGTCGGGATCTCGTTATAAGCGAGAACTCTAGAGACCGGCGCCGATCAGTTGATCACCGCCAGCTTAGTAAGCTGAGCAAACCAGGCGCACCACATTTATTGTTTTCGTCCGTTCTCGCACAGCGTTCCCAACAGCTTCAAGTTCGATTCAAGCGAAGAACAAGACATTGTCAAGGTGCTGATGCGCTGTGCCAAGGTGTCAGCGCTGGCATCACAGATGCCTCCAAATAAGAAAAGCCGCTAGTGGGTGTGACCGTCCTTTCGATCACGGGAGTTGGCTGGTCATGAAAGCCACCTGCCTCCCGAGCTGCGCTGAGACGAGGAGGAGTATTTCCGAGAGTCCTACGCATTTAGAAACGGTCCTTGAATTTAAATTGACTTGCCACAGCCTACAATACAGCACAAACGCGTCTAGAACGCGGTTTTTAAAGTCGTTGCCAAGGCATGAAGCACAAACGCGTTCCAAACGCGCTGCATTGAAGACGGTGACAAATGAAGTTCAAGACAATAAAACGGTTCTGAATACGGGGAAAAGATAGTGCACAATGTATTTTCTGTTTACTTTGACAGTGTTTATCTTCTTGCGAATACCGCCTGTAAATTCGACACTTTGCTCGAGCTGCTGCGCCCCGCCATCTCCAAGCCAAGTATTCCGTGGTGGCCAAGGTGCCACAGACCCAGAGGTACGCAGTCGTTTGTATCCGGCTGCAGGAAGCCAGTGCAATACAAAAATAAAAGAACAAAAAATGATCATCGCTGATTGGTTCCAGCAGCTTTGCGACTGCAGTTGCGCGACTGAAAAATCGGTCAGGAAGCGACTAGTCTAAGCAATCGCTTTGCGACCCTTTGCGACTGTTCGCGACTGTTTGCGACCAGTCGCAAATGGTCGCGCGAACGCTGCTAGTCGCCGGTGTGCACTAGCCTTTAGAGTTCCTCGAGCGTGTAGTGGAGGCGAACGAGAGCATCGAGGCACGTTAGACACGAGCACCATCTGGCAGTTATTTTTGAAAACGAAGGCGTGCGTGCCCGCGGAGAAAGATGCGCGCCTGTCTCCGAGGTTATAAGGTGTAGAACGCAAAGCGACGGGCAGGTGCCCCCACCGTGTCGTCGTAGCAACGCGTTAGAAACAACTCTTTGAGCATCGCGTTGCACTGTCAGCGCAGCGCGTAAACGCTACAGTCCTCCGAGTTACTTGTGTATGCCTCTTCCAGTATGTAGGGAGACATACAAAACATCGACTTGTTGTTATGGCACCTCAGATATTCGCAATAATTGCTTTTTAATTGACAATCGCACAACTATGAACGCTAAACCTTGAGCAATATTGGTGGGTGCTGCGGATGGGGTCGGCGATTTGCAGTCGTTTGGAGTATCGTTAAGAGTGAAAAAACAGACAATTGTACAGACAGACAGACAGACAGACAGAGAGACAGACAGACAGACAGACAGACAGACAGACAGACAGACAGGCAGGCAGGCAGGCAGGCAGGCAGGCCAAATTTTTTCGTCGAAGGTCCCCAAGAAATATTATCGTCTTTAAAAAGCGCCGCGGCAGCCATGACGTTTTGGTGACGTTAACGAATTTGTCACGTGGACGAAACGTTTCAACGTGCAAAAAAAATCACCCTGTTCACTCTCGTTCACACAAATGCAATGTAGCGACGCGGCCACCACCGCGCACCACGCGGTCATAAAAACCCGCGTAGCAGCATTCCAAGCAACGTGCTGCTCACCTCTATTTCTCCTTCATCTATTGCACTCTTGTCGCTTCCGGTGCGCTGCGTACACCTGCTCCATTTTCGACTCTCTGGTTGTCAGAATAAAGCAGACGTTGTTACTGAGAAGACGTGTCCGTCTCGTACAACCTGGCTCTAAAAATTGGGGACCCGTAGTACTTCGCTGCACTGCAGCGAAAGACTACGGGTAGAAGACTACGAAGGTTGTAGAGTCATCCAGAGCAACGAGACACAACTATACACGGAAGCTACTGGCACGACCGATTATGACGTCTGTGTGATCTTCCTCAGACTACCACATTACTTGGACCGCGATCCTTCGATTTGGTTCATTCGAACTGAGTCACAATTCGGGCTTTCTCGCGTGCGCATGGAACAACGCAAGTTCCATCCCGTTGTTTTGGCGCTGTCACCAGCTGCTGCCGAAGAAGTATCTGACCTGCTTTCTAGACCCCTCACCACCACACGGTACAGCACTATCAATGCTGCTCCGCTGGAGCAAACAATGGCATCACAGCGTTCCCGCATACAGAAGTTGCTTTCCGCGGAGGTTTTAGGCAACCGCCGGCCCAGCCAGCTTCTCGTCAACTCATGCGCGGTTACACCACCACTACAGAGCAGAACTTGTTGCGAGAACTGTTTCTGCAGCGCCTTCCTGGCTATGTGCAAATGACACTAGCCACTGCGTCCACGTTGGACCTGAACCGTTTGGCCAGCCTGGCAGAGAAGAGTCTTGGAGGTGGCCACGCCGTCTGTGTGCAGCGTTCCGCCGTCATTCAACAGCGTGAGTGCCACTCCAAGAACACCGTCTGACCCTGCTTCTTCGATTGACGCGCTTTGACATCACCTAGAACAACTTGTTTGTGCCGCGGAGCGTCATTGCACTACTCCACGTCACCGAAACCACAACCGAAGCTCTCCGTGTTATGGACGCACGCAACGCTCTCGGTCCCTCACACCACCTGGGGCATGCTATTACCACCACCGTTTTGGACAGGACTTGCATCACTTTCTCCAACCTTGCTCGTGGTAGGGAAACAGGCAGGCCGGCTAACGGCGATGAATGGTCAAGGCCAACGCAAAAGTCGCCTGTTTCGCGTCATGGACAAAATCACAGGCCAGCAGTACCTGCCCCATTGATAAAACGTCCACCATAGGAATGGTGGATTCCACCATTTATCATTTTGGTGCATTATGGTGCTGGAAATTTCGGTGGCACATATTGTATGGTGGAGCGGATGGTGGATTGCACGTTTTAACTGGCAATGCTGGAGCGCGAAGCAGCGTAAGAACCACCGTGACGAGTTGCCACTGAAGAAATATTAACAAGAATTTTATATAAAACAATATGAAAAGCACCCGTAAAAAAAGGTGCGCCAACACGGTATCGAACATGCCACCTTTGGATTTCCAAGTGTGCATACTAACGAATGCGCCACGCCGACGGATGGCAAAGTTGGTCCTAAAGAAGTAGTCAACTAACAAATGTACTGTTTAATTTTACTTCTGTTTGTCGCTTACTCGAGATGGATGGAATCTGCACCTTCTATTGAAATGTGCACATTTGATAAACACAAAAAGAACTGCTGCCTGTAACAATTGCCACTGCGACATCGGCAACAGCGCTATGTTTTTCTTATAATTTATAACTGCAAGAAAAAAACCCAACTCAGTAAACTTAGGAGTAGGTAGAGTTAATTGGCGCTTACTGCCAAATTCATTATCCGTTTCTCGCTCCTTCCAATGGGCTATATCTGTTCAGGCTTTGTGTCACTTCTATGCTCATTGGATAGATACGCCCAAACAATTTATTGGGTTGTTTTTCGCGCAACACACAGCGCAGTCGTCCCAGCGCACCACTGTAGCTCTGTCGTTAGGAACAACTACTAAACGCCTTGACCAACACGAATGCAGTGCACCGGAAACATTATGCTACCATATTGATTCAGTAAGCATACGAATCGACAGTCTGTGCTCTCGCATAAGAGCCACTGAAGTGCCGGTGAGTGCGACCGGTGGCTGTCGGTGAGGGGAGGCGTACATTTGGTGGAAGTGCTGCAAGCGCGTCGCATCGATGTTTGTCGCTTCTTGCGCGGACATCGTACACAATAAAAAAAGGCTTCATTCAGGTTAAATGATGCCACAGATGTGCTGTATGGTCATTTTTACTCGTCAAAACTGTGTGTTCTCTAACCCATAAACGCTGATAACACTTGTACGTGCTTGGTCAGTAGGACTAACCCTTCGTAGAATTCATGGCAGTAGAACAGAATGGTTAAAGTGAAATGCGCTAGGGCTCGTCTCGACACATGTTGAAAGTGAAAGTTCATGTATATTCGCACTCACTTTGTTAAGTTAAAAGTACGGCTCAAGGAATAGAATGTGCAAGAATTGCCAGAGTTGCGTTTCCAGCATGGCGAGATGAAGTGACCACTATGTTCTGCTCTAGCATTGAAAGGGGCAACTGCGAACTGGAGATCATTCATTTCTTGAAAAATGCGCGCCGATGTAAAACATTTATGGTCACTGTTCACAGTGACACCTCTAGTTTTCTAAACATCACGCCAAAAAATACATCGTGGATGTCAAACTGACGTAAAAACGCGCGTGAAAAGTAAACTTATTACAGGCCCCATATCTGCACTCTACGAAAATTGCATCATTGTTGACAACACAGAAGTGAAAAGAAATAAACGCCTAGAAAGTCCAATAAGCAGCGTTGGTTACTTTTGACCGTAAACATGTATCTCTGCACATTCAAAAATGAAACACTGCAAAGAAGTGATTTCACGTACTTTCATGTGCTTTTTCATCATGCAACGATCATCCACCAAGCTTCTATCACGCCACCTTCATCCACATTGCTCACCAAGCCTTCCACAAAAACACGTTTTGTCTCGCCATCATTAGCCGGCATTTTCCACCGTCACCACCATTGTCTCGCCACCACCACCACCATCTGCCACCCTTTTTTTCACTCTAGCCGTCATTAACCGGCATGTTTCACTATACCACCATTGACTCGCCACCAGCACCACCATCTGTCATAATTTTTCTCACTCTCGCCATCATCAGCCATTATGCCCACTACACTTTCCACCATATCGGCTGATATTTCCACCATATCTACCAACGATTTCAGCATCCACCTATCCAGGATTTTCAATAGGGTGGTGGACACTGGTGCAGAAGTCAGCATTATTCCGGCACGAAAATCTGACCGAACAATACCCCCGATTTCCTACCTGCAAGCTGTCAGCTGTAGCAAGATCCCCGTATACAAATCACGGTTGCTCACTATGAACGTAGGCTCGCACCGCGTGTTTCGTTGTGTTTTCCTCGTCGCTGACGTACGCCCTGCCCTCATCGGTGCCGACTCCTAACCTACCATGGACTGCTGGTCAACGTGGAATGACAATACCTGCTAGACACTACTACACTGCTCTTTGTTCATGGTGTTGTTTCCCACGACTCGAACATAATTGCCCCAACTACAACAGTGGCCGATGACTGTTTCGCAGGACTTCTTCAAGAATTCGCAAACATCACGCAACCGCCTGACTGAACAAAACCCACACAACATGATGCCCGTCACCATATCATCACCACTCATCCACCTGTTTTCGCTCGTCCACGAAACTTGCTCCAGATTAGCTCAAGCTAGCCAGGACGGAGTTTGAACACAATTTGGAAGTCGGAATAATACGACCATCATCAAGCAGCTGGGCGTCTCCTCTTCACCTCGTCCCCAAAAAGTCAGGTGACTGGAGACCCTGCGGAGACTACCGTTTTGTGAACTCAAAACAATTCCCGACCGATAGCCCCTGCCTAACACTCAAAATTTCACATCAGCTCTACATGGCACAACAGTATTCTCTAAAATTGACCTAGCCAAAGCGTTTCACCAAATACCAGTAGCTGCTGTCGATGTTTCAAACACGGCAATTACCACCCGATTTGGCCTTTTTGAGTTCCTGAGAATGCCATTCAGCCGCCGCAATGCTGCACAAACGTCCTAGCCGTTCATTGACGCGGTCATACGTGGTCTGCCGTTTGTGTTCGCCTACGTCGACAACCTGCTGGTGGCAAGCCCATCCCACGATGAGCACTTGCAACATCTCCGTCAACTTTTCGAGTGTCTGTCAGCCAACGGAATTGTTGTGAACAGTGGAAAAAGTGAGTTCGAAGTGTCATCACTTGATTTTCAGGGTCATCGCCTGAACAGCTGTGGAATCAGCCCCCTTCCTGTCAAAGTGCAAGCAATCGTCTAGTTACCCAAGCCTACGTCAATAACGAAGCTGCGCCAGTTTCTAGGGCTTGTAACTTTCTACCACAATTTTATTAGGAACTGTTCTACGCTCTTGGATCCCCTTAACAATCTGCTGTGTGGCAAACCTTCGGAAACTTCACTACCAAGGAACTCCGCTGCGGAAAAAGCTTTCAGCTTCATCAAGAATACTTTGGCTGAAGAAAAACAGCTGACACACCAAAATCCCAGTTACCCCTTGGCGCTTATGACGAATGCAACCTGTTCTACACTTGGGACCGTCCTCCAGCAAAAAGTGAACGATCAGTGGCAGCTCCTTGCCTTTTTCTCCAGGCGTATGACCTATGTCCGAAGATACAACAGCGTTTGCGACAATGAGTTGCTCGCCATCTTTCTCGCCATGCCCCATTATGGACACCTACTTGAACGCCGTTCTTTTACAATTCTCACTGATCACAAACCTCTCACCTATTCAATCGGCCGATCTGACTCACAATACCCACCACGCGAGGTGCGCCGGCTCGTCATCATCTCGTAGTTTTCAACTGATTTACGCCACATCAGTGGTGTCGACAACGCTCCAGCTCACGCTCTTAGTCCTGATGATGTCATCACCCGTAATCGCTCCAAAACCTCCACTTCAACGTCCTTTCCTTTCAGACTCCAGGATCTAGTTGCAGCGCAATCAAAATACACCGAGGTTGAACACCTACGCGAAGCGTCCACATCACTCCAGCTCCAACCCGTCACCTTTGACGATGTGCCAATTATTTGTGACACCTCCACAGGCACACCCAGACGATTTCTGACCAACCATTTCTGTAAGAAAATATTCGACACCTATCACAGTCTTGCTCTCCCCGGAATTTGCACTTCCCAAAAGCTTGTTTCTTCACGCTTTGTCTGGCCCGTCATGAACGCCAACATCAGAGACTGGGTTCACGAGTGTGCCTCCTGTCAGCGCGCAAAAGTTCAACGGTACCCCACTCCTTCATCTAAGCCCTTCTTGCAACCCGGTGAACGTTTCGCCGTTGTGCATATTGACACCGTTTGCCCGTTACCCCTATGTCAATGTTATCGCTACCTTCTAACATATGAAGAATCTTTAACCCACTGACCCGAAGCGACTCCTATGCCCGACGCGTGTGCAGCTACCGTCACAGCGGGTTTTGTTTTTACCTAGATATTTTGATTTTGCTGTCCGACAACGACTTTAGCGGGCCGGGGTTGCCAATTCAAATCTTCCCTCTTTTCGGACTTTCTGAAACTTCTTGGTATTTCGCGCCTGCGTTCAGCGTCATACAACCTACAAAAAAACGGCCTCGTCGAACAATTCTACCGGCAACTCCAAGCAGCACTCACAGCCCACGGTTGCCCCGACAGGTGGGTTGACCGCCTGCCGCTCACGCTACCCGGAATGCGATCTTCTTTCAAAAAGGACCTCTCCTGCTCCACTTCAGAGCTTGTTTATGGCACTTCGCCCACCTGCCGATTTGTTCGAAGAAAGCGGCAGTGCCATGAAGTTAACGCCGACAAAGTATGTCGACCAGCTGCGCGATGTCTTTCGACACATTCGTCTGTAGGCTACACGCAGCCAGCCACGCGCAGCGTACGTCACTCAGGAACTAAAAACAGCGACACGCGTGTTCATGTGGTATGAACCTGTGCGAACTTCGCTTCAACCACACTACCTCAGCCCCTTCCGTGTGCTAAAGCACTGGCCTGCTAACGTCAGAATAATTCACACCGAAGGCGGCGTGGAAAAGCGGCGAAGCAGGATTTCCGAAGCGGTGAGGTGGCGACTGCGTGAGCCTGTTCAGACCGCATGCCTCCTTCGTCTGGCTGCGCGGCAAAAGGGGCGGGCATCTCGCGATTTTTAACACGTGTGGCTATGACAGGTCGCTGCATCTCCAAAACGTACACCCGCGCCAACTCCACGCCCCTGCTGCGTGGTGTTCCGATTGGCTGCGGCAAAGCGACAAGCCTCGGCAGGCGGCAAAAAATTGCTCCGACAGCGATCGTCTTTGCCGCCTGGTTTTTCTTCCGCTTTCGCCGCCTGAACAGGAGGTTTTTCCCGCTTTTTGTGTTGCTGCCTCGCCGATTTGTCCACCCCGCCTTCAGTGTGAACGAGCCTTTCGTCGTCGATGTATCGATGACATGATACACCTGGTAGCCGGTGGGGAAAAGAACCCGGTTCATTGAACGTCAACTGGTTATATGCGCTGAATGTGTGCATATCGGGTACATCTCTACACAGTTCATGCGCATATCTTGCGCCACATGTACGATACATCTTTCTTCTTTCAGAAAACAACAAACAGAACAAGAAAACATCGCACTGCCTCCGCAAGGTTAGTACATTGTTAGTACACTGCTAGTGGCATGCACCAAAAAGCACGCTTCTGAAATTTGTTCAAAGTTTCTGTCATATTGCTACGTAGCTGACGTATCAGCGGTGAAAAGACGACAACGAAGAAGTGGTCTGTCGGTTGCGCGTGCTGCTTCCATCTTAGTCGACGCCATACGTATCATTTTGAATATAGATTTTAAATAGACACACCTCGTGTCATTTTTTACGTAACATCTTTGTGGTGGAGGTGCTGCCCTCATGACCTTATACTTGGCCTTGATTTCCTTTCGGCACACTCGGCCTTAATTGATTGTTCGTCTGGTACCCTTAGCCTTGATCTACCAATCTTTGCCGACTACTCTGCAAAGCCCACCAGCCGCTTGAGTCCAACCACTTTCATCCGCCTGCCACCTCGAGCCGTCACGTACGTGTCTTTGTCATCGACCCCTCCCGTTTCTAACGGTGATTATATCGTTACGCCAATTACTGACGTTCGGCCGACGCGCAGTGTTACTGTGCCCTATCCCATCGCGACCATAGCGGATAACTGTGTGTTACTTCCGCTCCTTAACTTTGGTTTCACCCCTCAAGTGTTGCCCTGCCAGATGTCTCTAGCCCAGCTAACTGCATTAACAGAGTACGATGTCAGTGTTGTCGCTGCATCTGCTCTTGATCGAAGCGCAGTCTCACGGTCACCCAGCTCAGACGATGATATGTTTCGAAACATGATTGGATCGGAGCTGTCGCCTCACCAGGCTGACGCTCTCTGCCAAGTTTTGGCCTCATACAGTGACATTTTCGACACCGACGATCGTCCCTTGGGTCGGACTAAAATTGTCACTCACCGAATCAACACTGGTGACTCTGCGCCCATTCACCGTCGGCCGTACCGCGTGTCAGCATCTGAGCGAGAAGTGATTCAGAAAGAAGTGGCCAAAATGCTTACGAAAAACGTAATCGAACCATCAACGAGCCCTTGGGCATCTCCCGTGGTATTAGTAAAAAAGAAAGACGCCTCATGGCGTTTTTGCGTTGATTATCGCCACCTCAACAAAATTACCAAAAAAGACGTGTACCCTCTACCACGCATTGACGATGCCCTTGATTGCCTCCATGGCGCCACCTTCTTTTCATCTCTCGACCTCCGATCTGGCAACTGGCAAATTGCTGTAGATGACATGGACCAAGAAAAGACCGCCTTCGTTACCCCTGACGGACTTTACCAATTCAAGGTCATGCCATTCGGGCTCTGCAACGCTCCAGCGACCTTTGAGAGAATGATAGACACGCTCCTACAAGAATTTAAAAGGTCGACATGTTTGTGTTACCTAGACGACGTGATCATTTTCTCATCTACCTTTGCAACACACCTTGAACGCCTTTCGACCATTCTATCCATATTTCGATGGGCCGGCCTGCAGCTCAATTCCTCCAAGTGCCATTTCGGTCTTCGTCAGATTACCGTATTGGGTCACCTTGTTGACGCTGCCGGCGTACGGCCAGACCCGGCGAAAGTACGCGCTGTAACAAACTTCCCAGTCCCACGCTCTGTCAGTGATGTTCGCAGTTTTGTGGGCCTCTGCTCCTACTTTCGCCGGTTCGTGAAAAACTTTGCGGCACTCGCACGGCCACTCACCGACCTTCTCAAACAAGACGTCCCATTTTCTTGGGGCCCCCCTCAAGCTGATGCTTTCTCTCAGCTAATCACCGCTCTAACGACACCCTTATTCTTATTCTTGCACATTTCGACCCCGATGCTCCCACAGAAGTGCGAACAGACGCGAGTGGTCACGGAATTGGTGCAGTTTTGGCGCAAATTCAGCGGGGCAACGACCGTGTAATCGCGTACGCGAGCCGTCTGCTTTCTAAGTCTGAACGTAATTATACTATAACAGAACGGGAATGTCTCGCTCTTGTTTGGGCGGTTTCGAAATTCCGTCCTTACTTGTATGGCCGCCCTTTCCGTGTCATCACAGATCATCACGCGCTGTGTTGGCTTTCTTCTCTAAAGGATCCCACTGGACGACTTGGTCGTTGGGCATTACGCCTACAGGAGTATTCCTACTCGGTTGCTTATAAGCCAGGACGTCTCCATCTGGATGCCGATTGCTTATCCCGCTACCCTGTTGATCAGCCCGACGAACCAGACATCGAGCCTAGCCTCAGCGTCATGTCAATGTCCCAGTTTCTTCAGATTAGTGATGAACAACGTCGTGATGCTTCTCTGCGACAACTTATTGACCGTCTCGAATCTGCTCCGAACGACACGTCACTTCGCATGTACGTCCTCCTGAATGGCATGCTGTACCGTCGTAGCCTCCAGCCAGATGGCCCTGAGCTCCTTCTTGTCGTGCCGAAAAATTTGCGTTCAACCGTGCTGCACGAGCTTCACAATGAACCAACTGCTGGTCATCTGGGTGTATCTCGGACGTACGACCGCGTGCGTCGCCGCTTCTTTTGGCGTGGTCTCGCCCGGTCCGTTCACCGTTACGTGTCCTCCTGCGATAAATGCCAACGTAGGAAGCGACCTACTGCGCCCCCGGCTGGACTTCTTCAACCGATCTCCATCCCAACCGAACCTTTGTTCCGTGTTGGTGTAGATTTTCTCGGTCCTTTTCCCGAGTCGTAATCGGGCAACAAGTGGGTCGCTGTTGCTATAGACTACGCGACTAGGTATGCCATCACTCGAGCGCTTCCCACCAGCACCGCTACTGACGTTGCGGACTTTTTGCTCCACGACGTCATCCTACAGCATGGCGCTCCTCGCCAATTACTCACATATCGTGGCCGCGCATTTTTGTCTCGTGTGATCGACGATCTTCTGCGCTCTTCCTCGACGCACCACAAGGTGACCTCTTCCTACCATCCCCAAACAAATGGCCTTACCGAACGGCTAAATCGGACCCTAACGGACATGCTCGCGATGTATGTGTCCTCCGACCACCATGACTGGGACCTGGCGCTACCTCACGTGACCTTCGCGTACAATTCTTCGCGCCACGACACCACTGGTTATTCTCCCTTTTGTTTGCTTTATGGCCGTGATCCGACATTACCACTCGACACCTTACTTCCAACCACTACAACGCCGTCAACCGAATATGCACGCGACGCTATTGCTCGTGCCGACCACGCACGTCAGATCGCCCGCTCTAGACTTTAGGCTTCGCAAGCCACACAGAAAGCCATCTACGACAGCCGGCATGCTGACGTTCACTTCTCACCCGGTTCTCTTGTTCTCCTGTGGTGCCCAGTTCGTCGAGTTGGCTTATCAGAGAAGTTATTGTCTCGCTACATGGGTCCTTACCGTATCATTCGCCAGGTAACCGACGTCACCTATGAGATCATTCCTGCATCTGAGACCACAAGCCTGCCTGCAACCACACCCAGTGATGTTGTGCACGTCAACAGGCTAAAACCTTACCACCTGCCTACTGAAGACCATAGCTAATGTGCACCGAGACGGCGCTTTTACCGCCGGGGGGGTAATGCTACGTAGCTGACGTATCAGCGGTGAAAAGACGACAACGAGGAAGTGGTCTGTCGGTTGCGCGTGCTGCTCCCATCTTAGTCGACGCCATATGCATCATTTTGAATATAGATTTTAAATAGACACACCTCGTGTCATTTTTTACGTAACAGTATCTTAAACGACTTGGTGGTCTACGTTGCCTATGTGATCTCCGGAGTGTTGAAGCGTTCGTCTATGTTGCCCCAGTTGATAGAAACTGTTCTTGTGTTGTTGCACGTCATCTGCTGTCGAGTGGCTCGTTCTCATTGTCGTCCTCGCTGTCATCTGAAAAATCACACCAAAATGTTCTCTGGTTCGCAACGAATCTCTCCAGTTACGTCGTAGGATCCTGCCCTTTCTGTGAACTTATTGTAAGATCTAGGTTGTATGCAGTGCTCCACCAACCATTCTTTTGTGTCCCACGATTGCTTCTTTAGACGCACAACATCACTGTGCTTCAGAGCTTTCAGGGGACGCCTCTGGCTGTCGTCTGACGATGCTTGATGATGCGGAGACATGGATCACCTCTGAAGTCCGGTATGCTTGTGCTCAGTTTCTTACCCTGGAGAAGGTCCGCCGGTGCCACGCTGCCTTCCAGGGGTGCTGTCCTGTAGGCAAGCAAACCAAGCCAAAAGTCATGTTTTGCTTCATCAGCTTTCTTTAAAATCCGTTTCATTACTTGTACACCCTTTTCTGCTAGACTGTTCGATTGTGGGTAGCCAGGGCTAGAAGCGACATGCTGAAAATCATACTTTCGCGCGAACGCGGCAAAAGACTTGCTCGAAAAGGTGGCCCATTGTCGGAACACACTTCCATTGGTATACCATATCTGGCAAAAATGGCACTTGTCGCTTGGATAACCGTGACAGCCGATGCATCTATGAGCATTTCTACTTCGGGAAAGTTCGAAAATGCATCGTAGATGCATAGGTACATTTTGCCGCCATAGCGGAAAAGGTCTATACCTACTCGGCTTCATGCTTGCTCAGGTATCGGTCGCATCTGCAATGGTTCACAGGGCTGTCTGTAGGCAAATTTCCTGCAAACTGAACACTTTTGTACGAGGTCTTCAATGTCTCAACTCATTCCAGGCCAGAAAACGCTATCACGCGCCCTGGACTTGCACTTCGTGATGCCTAAATGCCCTTGGTGGATTTTTTTCTAGTATTTCATGCTTCATGCTAGCAGGAATCACAATCTTGCACCCTTTCAACAACACACCTTGCACTGTGAGAGCTCTCCGTTAAACCCTTTTAGCTGGCCATCAATAGGTGTGTTTTTGCTCAGGCTTTTTAGAACGTTTGCCAGGTATTTGTCCTTACTTGTCGCATTGGCCAGTCGTTGCTGGGTCCTGTTGCTGATACGGGATGAAAGCACACTCACGGCGTGTAACTTCGCATCGACGTCAGTGAAATTGTTGTTGCAGTTGACAGTCGCCTGGGAACGCATATCGGCCAGCAGGAGGTGTTTCCCTAAAATAAGCGTAATTCCACGTCATATCGAAGCAGGCGCAAGAAAAGCGTTGCAGCCTTGTTGGCATGTCTCCGATTACTTTCTGAGAAATCGCTATCAGTGGGCGGTGGTCTGTTTCTACGATAACCTTACGACCATATGTGAAATGGTTGAATCTTTCGCACCCATACACTATTGCCAAGGCTTCTTTTACGATTTGCGAATACCTTTGTTCGGATTCGGTGAGTGATTTAGACACGTATGCCACAGGCTTCCACGTGCCATTTTCACACTGTAGCAAGGCAGCACCTACCCCGTTTTGCGACGCATCACATGAAACTTTTGTTTCTTTTTTGCATAGAAAAGTGATAGCAAGAGCTGGTGACACATGCTATCACATAGAATCTGCCATTTTTTGGCGTGGTCATTAGTCCATTCAAAATCTGTGTCCTGCTTTAATAAGCTCCGGAGGAGTACCGTTTTCTGAGCCAAGGATGGCAAGAACTTGCTGAAATAGTTTGCGACACCCAGCGTCCTGTGAACCGCATGCTTGTCCTTTGGTTCTGGCGTTTAAGTCATACACTTCACCTGATTAGGATTGGGTCTGATGCCCTCATGACTAATTACGTCACCTAAGAATTCTATTTCTTTTACACGCACCGCACACTTATTCGCATTAAAAGTTAGTCCAGCTCGTCCTGCTGCTTGTAAGGCAGACTTGAGTCGTTGATCATGCTCATTCATTAAATCCCCCGATTATCACGTCGTCAACGTATGCCTTTACCCCTGGCAGATTCTCAAACACTTCATTCAAAGCTTTTTGGAACACCTCTGGTGCTGAAGAAATGCCGAACGGTAGCCTCAAGAAGCAGTATCGACCAAAAGGCGTTGCAAACGTGCAAACTTTTGAAGTTCCTTCATCCAATGGTATCTGGTGGAAACCAACATTAGCATCAAGCCGGGTGAACACTTTTGCGCCGGCTAGTTCCGCTTTTATGTCCTCTCACGTCGGCATTTGATAGTGCTCCCTTTTTATGCATTGGTCAATCTTCCTCAGATCTATGTACACTTGGAGCTTTCCATCCATTTTACGCACTATCATGAGAGGACTCACCCAATTCGTAGGCTCTGTCACCCTTGCAATGATGCCGCCTCGTTCCATACGCTCCAGTTCTTCAGGCAGTGGTTCTGGCAAGGCTCGTGGAATCCGCCGTGCTGCTTGGACCACCGGAACTGCGTCGTCGCGGAGTACCATGTGGTAATGGCGCTTGACGCATACCGTGCCACTGAAAAGGCGCCAAAAATCCTCCGCTACGCCTTCCGCTGTGCTATTTTTTACGCGGTGCACTGGGCATGAAATCATCCGAAGGCATTCACATGCTTGCAGTCCCAAGATTGCTTGACCTTTACGTACTACAAAAAAATTGAAGGACTGCGGTGTGTCTGTTCGGTGTCACATCACCTGTTATGCTGCCGCAGTGTTTGATTTCATTGCCGCCGTACGAGCGTAGAACTGAGCAGTTGGACTTTAACAGTGGTTTCGGCTGCATCTTGGCGAATAAACTCAAGAGAATTATGTTTGTTTGCGAGCCAGTATCGACTTTAAAGCTCACTGATACGTGAGCAACGTTCGCGCGAACAAACCAGTCATGGCCGCTGACCTTGCTTCTCAAGGATACATTCAGCACATCAAAACATTCTTCATCGCCAGCGAGCTCGTTGACTTGACTCCCTACTTTGGAACAAATTGCACGTGGTTCTTCCACTGGCAGCTGTAACAAGCACGCCCGAACGCAGGACACTTTCTTGGCGCATGTGTTCACGCGCATCTGTGACATATGTAGTCTGGTGGCTTCCTGGCGTTGCTCTTTCCTTGTCTCGGTTCTTGGTGCTGCCTTCCTGGCGCTGGGAAATTCCAAATTGGATCCACTTGATGGTCCCGTAGCCACGTTTCTTGCTGGGCTGCTGTTGCTTCTGCTGCCTTGCAAGTCTGTTCCACTTTAAGTAGCGTGAGATTCGTGCTCTTTAGCAGCTTCTCTCGTAGTTTCTCGTTTTGTATTCCAAACACAATCTGATTGCGGATCATGGAGTCAAGTTTTCAAAGTTACACAGACGAGCTTGTGTCTTCACGTCTCGCACGAAGTGCTCAAAGGGTTCTCCTGGATCTTGCATTCGTTTTCTGAACAAGTAGCGTTTATATACCTCTCACAGTACCCGTCATACTTTTTGACTACCATAGCGTAATCGGTGTTGCTTTCGCCTTTCGAAAAAACGAAGGTAATTATTACCTCTGTGGCTTCTTCGCCTGCAGTTGTCAGCAGCAACGCAGTCTTCGTCTGCTCTGGTCGTCGTTGTCTGGAAGGTTCTGTAGCCGTCAAGAAGAGCTTAAATTTCTGCTTGAACAGTGGCCAGCTCTTGCCTATGTCTCCTGTGAAGCTTACTGCATTTGGCGGTCGAACAAATTCTATCCCGACTGCTCAGCGCGCCGTGGGCGCCTACGTGCACGGCGATGGGTGCGCGGCACTTCTGACACAACGTATCGATGACATGATACGCCTGGCAGCCGGTGGGAAAAAGAACCCGGTTTATTGAACGTCAGCTGGTTATATGCGCTGAATGCGCGCGTATCAGGTACATCTCTACACAGTTCATGCGCATATCTTGTGCCACGCGTATGATACAGTCGACATCAATGGGACACGTGATAGAATCGCGCTCGAGAAGCTCACGCCAGCGTTCAGCAGAGCGGCCGTGCCTCCCTTCACTGGACACGAGGGCTGTCCTCGCCAGTGTTCCTCCTGTCACAACCTCGGCGCCGTGTTCACTGGGATGACACTTCAACTGAGAATTGTTCGTCGCACCAGCTTCCTCTCTAAAGGGGAGCAATCTGTAGCGACGTGGCCGCCACGGCACACCCTGTGGTCATAAAAACTGGCCGAGCAGCATTCCATGTAACGTGCTGCTTTCATCTCTCTTTTTTCTTCGTCTCTTCCACTCTTGTCGCTTCCGGTGCACTCGTGCACCTGCTATAGTTTCGACTCTCTGGTTGTCAGAATAAAGTAGACGTTGTTACTGAAACGACGTGTCCGTCTCTTAAGACCTGGCTCTACACCACATAATTTCATTTATAATAGCTTACTGGCAGTGCTTCTGAAGCTGTTCGGAAAGCCATTCACACATCAATAATCGTTGACACTCCTGGTTCACCGCGAATCAAATTCGTCTTTTCAAGCTACCGTGCTTCTATCTGCACGCACCCGCTCTCACACTCGACGAATTAGTAGCGCGCCACGCCGCGGGCGGCACCGCTTATTAAATCGATGTGGCCACACACGAGGCCTATAGTGCCTATAATCATTCTCGTTTTCAATCGTGTAACACACAACGGTTATAAAGGAGTGGATGGGTTACTATAAAGTAGAGTGATACATTCTGTTTTTGGTGTAGTCTTCGATAAACAAAGGTACCCTCGTAATGAAGGGTTCAGCCAAAGTTTCTTTGGGGAGGGGGGGGGGCCAAAGTGGTATGAGAAAAGTGTGAAAGTTCTCGCCCCTCCAATGTGTTCTTCGTGTCCCACTCCAGTGGTTTTCTTCCCGGTTACCCCTCTTTAGTTTATTTTTTCTCATTTCCAATTTTTCATTTCCCCAGTTGACATGTCATCATAGTAACTCTTTTAAATATAATACGAAGGCATGACAAGGCCTCTTTGAGAAAGGTAGGTCTACCTATTCAAACATCAGCCAGTCTGTCTGAGGCATTTTCTCTTGTTTGTTCAAGCTATTACACTCTTTGTCTCTATCTGACCGCTCCCATCTTCACCTTGGGGCTATTCAAAGGGAAGTTTAACTTTATTAAGAAATAGGGTTATCAGTTTCTACGCATTTTCATGCTCCTGTGGCCAAAGAATGAAAAGCCTATATTCTCAGTTGTTGCGCTGAAGAGGTGTATTGGTCAGGCGTATTGCCAAAAGCTCAACAACTTCTCTGATAACATGAACTGTAAAAGATACCCGTTGCATTGACTGCGACAAAGTTGAGCAAGTTGTCATCGACCCCACTACAACATTTTAGCGCTGTTGCAAATAACTGGAAATCGTTCTGGCAAAAACGTTCAATGAGGTCTGTTTCACGTTTTAAAACTTATCGCTTTCATTTTTCGTTGCCTATGTCGGGACTATTCTTCTTAGATGGGGCACTGTTTTCACACTTTTTTATTTTATTCTCGACTTGCATTTCCACCGTTTTTGTTTTCAGCTCTTATCATTGCGGACCACGCCTTGATGTTCAATAACAATGTAAAAAGCTACGGACAGTTGCAGTGATGATTTTATGAACGAATTTCCGGGTTTTTCCGTGAGGCTTTCCTGACAAACCTAAAATACTTCCAAGATCATTCCATCTGGTTCAGTTATTAAAATTATTCTACGCAACACCAGCAAAATTTTGGTAAGAGCATTGTCATTCACGCAAAAACTATTGCATCAGCATTGTTTTGACACCCTAATTTGGTGTAAATCTTACCACACCATATTCAACGGTGCAACATGTCATGTTTCAGCGTCATGATTATTGCAACGCTTAAAGTCTTCGTTAATATGTGCCTGTCCTCACACGCCTAATTACAACTTTGCATCGTATTTCTTCTTCAAACAATAAAAATTAGAGTTGCCATGAGCTTAGTATCACCTCTACCTTGAGCTCAGCTACTTCTTTAAAGGAATTTTTCACAGTTCGCCTTACAAAAGTGTTGATCGTTAAATATTTTTTCTGTACAACTCCAAATAAAATCGTCTGTAGGCTTGTATTTTAAAAAGTAAAGTCAGAGCCCAACATACAGTGATGGAACATTCTATGGTGGATATCTAAAAACGTACGGCCCAGGCAGCAGATCTTCGAGAACTGCGCAGCGTGTTTCGTGATAATTGATGGTATCGACACAACCAACATAAAATGTAATCTTTATTTAATGTACTGCCGATTTTGTACTTTAACATCACCAAACAACCACCTAGCATATCCCAGAAACAGACGAAGAAAGTTTATGAAGTATCAAACGAACTCAAGCGCTTCTTTTCCTATGCTGCTTCATCTCTTGTCATCGCATGACTATGCACTATGCTAGAATTTAGTTTAAGATGAAGCAGTATGCGTAAATGGTTCTCTTAACACCCGACGAGGCTCGTATACTCCTTCTGCTTTGTAACCATTATCGTGACAGTTGCAGTAAACATGCTTTATTCAGCTCAGACCTTGGGCTCCAGGCAAAGATACTTTTGTCTTAAGATTCCTCTTTTTAAGGCAGGCGTCTGTGGTGAATACAAACGTATATGATCCGTGTTTGGTACAAAACTTCTTGAAGGCGGCTCTGCACAGATTTCGATTTATTTCTCTCGCATGTGGTTTTCGCCACAGCAAGCAAGCAGCATTTCCTGCAAAGAAATGTAAACGCATGACTTAGAGCCTGTACCCATTGTGACAAAGCTGTTATGAACATTGCTGTACGACCTTCTCACTCAAAAAGAGAGTGAAGATGAAGGCATCGTTAAAGTACTCAAGCATGTAAATTGTCCCTTTCATTGCAATGGATAAGATAGAATACAACAGGAGAGAAAGGTGGGCTAGTTGGTAATTCCTAATTGTTCAGCGACCTATAGGAGCACCGGAGGAACACACATGAAGCAAGAGGAGGCACACAGCATGAACTCTCGTTCTGTGCGCCTCCTTTTTGCTTCGTGTTTGCGTTTTTTTCACACTTCCAGTTTGGTGAACAAAAGAGTAATATGTTACATAGGTGTAATTTCGTATGGTGCCACGATGGCGAAGGGCGCGGGTTAAAATGAAACTTTAATAATAACGAAAATAAATAAAAAGCTGAGCTTCGAATTTAATATTTCAGCTAGTATACAAATTATTTCTTTCTCTTTGTGCTTGGATTCTCTAAATACTCCTTTTTGATAATAGGACGACAACTGTACAAGAACATCAAGTTTGCGTGCATGGCTCCCATGAATAGGCCAAGTAATGGTATTTTGTCATCTACATATAAGGTCTAGTGTCTTAATAGTCCCTTAATCGCTACTTCTGGTTCATGGTAACAATAAAGTCAAATGTATTGATTTCTTTGCTTTCTAGTAATAGTGCAATACATCTCGGTAGGTAGAAAATTCTGCAATAATGGTGCATAAATCATTAGAATATAAAAAAATTATTACAAATTTGGGGTCATACACAGAAATCCTCAATTTATGCAAAGGTGAACCGCAAATCATGCGTCCATACAGATTGTATCAAAGCTCCCATCTAAAAGTAGGGAACATTTTTCTATGACTAAGGCGCGTGTGTTTCTAAAACATGAAATACTATTCACTGCACAACAAGGCCGAGGAAGTTTTTTCACCGTGTTCAGTAGCAGCCGCGTGGCTGTGTCGTAGAACATCCGCTTGCCACACAAACGACGAGGTTTTAAACCACCGTATGACCCAATATTTCTTTATTATTTGTCCTGTTTGCATAATTCTCAATTTTTCGGTCAGACCTAAGATGTCGATTTTTCGTTTACAACTAACGATGACGACACGGATGGCAACACCGTAAATTGTGGGAAACAAGCTTTTTTACCGTTATCCAAGAAAACAATGACGCTTTCTATTTGTAAAAATATATGAAACATTACTTTTAGTACAACCCCCACACTATATAAAAGGCTGGTATAAGATCACAACAAGAAGAAATTTTTGTGTCTAGGCCCGCTGCCGTCGTCGTCCATATTTGCTTTTGCCAAACATACTGAGATAATAAACGTAGATTATATCCAAGAATACCTAACATTTGAAACCGTGCCTGCAGCATGGCATTCAAGTGTACTACCATATTGCCGTGCTAGTGCTTCAAACTTCTTCGCAATAGTGTCTTATCAAGACTTTGCATCACGTAGGCAAGCGTGTTAAAACATATGATATACATTGTAAAACAACGCAACGACAAGCGGGCATCACACAATGCGATTTCCGCAAAGAATGATCGCGTCAGTGATTACTTCAGTCCATTAGAAATGGTGGAGACATAATTCATCGTCGTAATGAGTCACAGCAACAACAAAGTGCTCTTAATGTCTCTTTACGTGAGTCTACTCGGTACCGCACCTGCGCGATGAATGACGAATAATAGCATCAAGATTGCCTCCTCCCTATACTTCATCAAAGTTACGATGATTTATAATATAGTGGGCACCTTACCTCCCTATTACATGTGTGTACCAAGCAAGTCTTCAGGGGTTAAGAATTGCGGCTTTTCTAGCTTTTATATATATATATATATATATATATATATATATATATATATATATATATATATATATATATATATATATATAGGTATGGGATATGGCAGAGTTGTCAACAAGGATAAATATTATTATTTCCCAACAGTTTCGGGAGGGGTCCTCCCTTCATCAGGGGATGAGTATAACTCATCCCCTGATGAAGGGAGGACCCCTCCCGAAACTGTTGGGAAATAATAATATTTATCCTTGTTGACAACGCTCCCGTTGTGCCATATCCCATACCTTCACAAAGACTAACTGGCCCATTGAAATATTACTCCCTATAGATATATATTTATATATATGTATATATATATATAGTGGTGCTCACTGATAACGGTGATGATGAGCTTGCTTCAGAACTGTGAATAAACCCTCCTGCGACACATGCATATGGGTTCGCAAAACGTGCGCTCGTCTCCGTCATAACTAACAAGTACAATTGCAACTTATGAGCTTACCACATCCGATGTTGGTAATAACTATGTTCCAATTTGCCTGGTTACAAAACCTTATACTTCGCTAGGTATAACAAACACGTGACGGTTCAACATATGTGTGTTCGTATAACATGTAAGAATATACTTAGCAACATTTCGTAACGCATCGCTCAAATAAAAATTATTCGCGCGCCATGCTTCGCATGACATCGATTCCGGCACAACGTGGGAACGGCATCATTTTTCTCGACCAGTGATGAACGGTTTCTGGTTTAGAACGTTGCGTTGTGAAACACTTTCAAATTGAAATAGGCTCGCTGCGCAGCAGCTTTTTTAGACAGTCTAGAGGAGACTCCTACGATGTGTCTCTGTAAAAGACGCACCATGATTGGAAGTGACCAGCAACGTGAACAGTAGAACCAATGTGAAAGAATAAATTTTTTCTTGCTATTTCAAAATGTATTACTAATGACTTGAGCTCTCGAGTACCGGTTTTCTTTTGTTCATTTTGTGGTTCAACTTACTAGTGAGTGCCACAGTGTGGTTCCAATGTTTGAGTTCTTTTTATTATAGTCATGCAGCTGTTAAATACAGCAATATTAACAGGTATCTTACACTGTCAATATATCATGTTGCACTTACTCGAGAGTCTTGTTGCCGCTATGAAGCATTCTTTGTTTGCGTACAACACATCGTACACTCCAGACATTTTGGGGTCTTCACGCAGACTATCTGCAACATTTAAGGTTATTCCAAGTGTATCAGTGAGTGTCGTTTAGCTTTCACAACTACAGAGTAATTTGAGTGCGAACAATTAAGACAGTTTAGCGAGTGTGGTGTTACTCTCGCTATTTTAGTTAGAACAATTTTGTGCTTTGAATACATAAAGCCAATGGTTAGTATACACTCGAAAATTTTCTTTGGAGAAGTTTGAAAGATATGCGTTGCAGTGTTGTTTACTTTTCAGCTTTTGGCAGCTAGCAAAAGTTATCATTGTTTGTAAAACTTGCTTTATAATCATTGGTATCGCATGGCGGAGAAAGCCATTCAGAACATTGAGGCCACATTTCACCTATACTTGGTAATTTTTTTTTTGCACAAAGTGAAAAAAATTGTATTTTCTCAAGATCTGTATTCAGTGTTTCTAGTTTGCACGCTGTCCCTACTGGCATATATATATATATATATATATATATATATATATATATATATACATATATATATATATATATATATATATATATATATATATATATATATATATATATATATATAATATATATATATATATATATATATATATATATATATATATATATATATATATATATATATATATATATATATATGTGTGTGTGTGTGTGTGTGTGTGTGTGTGTGTGTCTGCAATCATCAAAATGCTGGCAAAGACCATCGTGTGAAATTAATTGCTAACGTTATTTATGCAGGATGGAACAATGTCGTAAATTCGTGTTAGGTTATACGCAGCAGTCTCTAATGCTTTATCGAACAAATTTAGTGAATAAAATCTTTGATTTAGGTTGCCGTGACATGACATTGCCGTGACATGATGCTATAATGAGTGTTACTTCAAACGATTGAACAACTGGTATGTTCCTATCATCGGCTATATTCGTTGGGAATCAATAAAGCGTTAGAGCGCCACAAAATTGCAATATTTCTTTAGGCTATACCCAAATATTTATACCTTGCCCACTATACTAGCAATTCCCTTTCAATACATACGTCACTGTTTAGATAATTAATTAAATATTTGACACCACCCCAGTAGCATTGTGAGGCCCTTGTGAGATGCCCTTGTGAGATGCCATTGTGAGGCCCTTGTGAGGCCCTTGTGAACGGCCGCATGGCTGCGTTGAAAGAGTCTGGTAAATAGAGGGCTCATTTTGTAAATGTATCCGAACTACGGCTAAAGAGCAGATTCCTAGTGAACTGTGTTTCAAGAGCGCCAGGTATACTACTATTTAAATTCAAGTAAAAAAAAAAACAGTGCGCAGTCTCAGCACCAGTTAAATGGCTGTGGCGCGCATGTAACACAAGCAGTGATTAGCGATGAGTTTGCGGTCTCTAGCGCTGTATTATTTCATAGAGTAGATGAGATCACACTTCGCGTGAATAAATAATGGCAATATAAATAGATAGAAAGTTTTGCCGTGCGAGCATTGCCAGGCTTCCTGATGGTGCTGTCCATTGCATATTATGGATATCACAGGATGTTGAAGGCCTATTTTACCGGCGTATGGGTAGCGTTGCATTCGAAGTGCTCTGAGCGTTCCCAAAGATTTCATACATCACGCCATGATTAGCTCATAGGCATGGAGACAAAACGACAATATTTCGAATAATGGATAAAGTAAAGCTTCCTATGTAGTCCTGTAAAAAGCAATAGGCATTACAGATGTTGGAGCTGTGTGGCACGTCCCACAAAAAGCCATAAGTAAGAATTTGCAATGGTTACTGGAAAGCTACTACTACTACTATACTTCTGAATCACGCTTTTTTTCAAAATTAGTGGGATTAATAAGCCCTCCAGTATAATCATAAAATATCAACCTATCTCTGGGCCTATCTGTATTCCAATGTACCGATGCCTCCACTGTTAAAGGGAGCACTTGCGTGCAGGGCATCTTTAAATTTCGCTCTATTACAAAAACATAGTACCTTTGAATCGCATAAGAATGGTTGTGGTTGACAATTTCAACTCAATTCGACCGAGCAGTGCCATGCACAAGCAGTCTTTCCACATCCACTTACCACTACGGGGTCAGTAATACCAAGGGGACTCGTTCGAGTGTTGCCTTTAACAGTGGACTGTACTGTACGTACGGGCCGGACCTAACACGACACATATATCAATGAGTGAGCGACGATAGTTTCCCATGCTAGCGGGTGCTCATATTAATATTTGGTGGCAATTCAACATATATATGAGGCTTCGTCAAAGGTTGGAGCTGCTTAACCTTTTCGTTGGTCAGGCTAGAGCGAACATAAATTATGATTATCGTGAACTCGCACGAGCCCTCTTCCTCATTTTCTCCATCCTATGCTTCAATCCTACAACTCACTCCTTGGTTTGTCCGGCGTCAGATGCAGCAACTTTTATGGAAGACAAAATGAGTACAAAGAGAGAGACTGAAGGACAGAGAACTCAAACGACACAAATAAACAGGGAGACAAAGATAAAAATTCCAAAACGTGGAGCAAAGAATATTGAGACAAACAACTGACAGAAAGAGGAAAAAGACGCAAAATAAGAGGAACAGCCAACAGGTAGAAAGAGAAACCAAGAAAAAATAGAGGCAGATGGAAAAAGAAATAAAGAAGAGAGCAGAACGGGATTTTTAACCACATAACACTAGTAATGTGAAGATGTTGCTGGCAAATTCAAATGAAAATTTCGAACCACATGAGGCACATGAACAAGTATGCACAGCTCATATGCCCAGTACAAACTGGTTTCTTTGCTGAGAGAGGGCTCTAACACAAGGCATGTGTCTTGTGTTATCCCCTTTCTCAGAACCCTTTCCCAGCAAGTGAAACGATTAGCAATTCACCATGCCTACAAATACTCCTATGATCTGAGCAATGAAGTGTTCTTGAGGAAGCCACTGAGTCCTCCACGTCAGTTTTTACATCAGGGGATGGTAAAAACACGTGTAACTATTAAGTGACATGATGCCGACGAAATACCGTAACACTCCCGCAACATGCTGTTACGAACTTCACGTAGCACTGCTCACGTAGCGTGAAAGAACATACCCACATTAAAGTGACATTTTCCTGCCAGAAAAGTCACCTAACCCTGCGCGTGAGATGCTCCTGCCAAAATCACGTAACATAGTCCCGCGATATGTTCCCGCCAAACTCGCATAATATTGGTCACGGGCTGTAATATCGCACAGCATTGCTGACATAGAATATTCTAATGAGAATCAAGTGAACTTAGTCTCGTCAAGTGAAAACATTTACCACGGGTAAGGTTGCGCGTTCCCGCAGGAGTTGCGTAGTAATAATCAAGTAACACGTTTCGGCCGAATTCACGTAGCATTGGGCAATTGACGTGTGTTAGCCCAACTTTCGTAAAACTAGTCACGCAATATGTGGCTTCTAGGGAGATTACGTAACTATAATAAGTTACTCCTTCGAAAGGCACACGGCCTTTGCTGGAACAAGTACCTTCATTACTGCGGCACGAAGACGTGTGGCGGTGCCGGGATAGGGGCTCGGGAGTGCAGTTTTTTCTGCGGTTTTCTGATCACTAGTTGCTTGTATCTTTGCAGCAGTAATGCACCGTGTACCGTTATTTCTTCTTGCTTAACCTAATTACCCCTTGCCTTTGTAGTCACCCTGCAAAACCTCTTACTTTACCTTTGGAGAAAGGCAGTCAAATATACATCAAATGCTTCTTTTTTGGAAATTTTTGCTAACTTGTCTGATAGCGAAGCTCTAAAGCCTTCTTTAACAACTTGCCGTAAGAAGTGCGTGGTGATGTAAAACATTTACTGACGGTGTTGACAGCAACACCTCTATGCTTGTAATATCATAATACAGCAACACATCCACAACGTAAAAATGATATAGGTTCGTTAGAAAATATAAGCATTGACGGCTGCCATGCTGTAGCAGACTTGAGGCGCTTATTAATGGCGTATAAGTAAACAAAAGTGCGCTGTAAAACAAAATAAGTGGTATTGCTTGTTTGACTTGTGAATGTATTTTTCTGTCCATTTGAGTGTTAAGCAACAACACTGACAGTGATTGTACATAATGTCATGCGCACCTCCACCATGCCACCATGATCCAGCATACTCCTGTTATGTCACCGTCATCCAGCTTGTTAACCGAACCATTCGCCACTATCAGCCCGCATTTTTCGCTTTCCCCATCATTTGTCAATTTGAGCAAGAAACGAAACTCGTTGCCACCACCTCCATCTGCTACCATTTTTTCTAATATTGCAAACATCACACCTTGTGACCCCCACAGTTTCTACCTTAATCACTAATATTCCTGTCGTGCCCACTATTATTTTCACCTTGTTCGCTAGTGTTTTTCTTATATCCAAAAACACATCATTTTTAATAGGCGTGTTGATATAAAGTATTTTACATCTGTACATATAATATAGACATTGTGAAACTGCTGGTTAACTGAAGAATTATCAGTTTTGTCCACCTCAGCTGATTCCAATGCTTCCTGGTTTAATTGCTTGTATGCAACAAATCACAAGACGAACTTGCGGAATCATCTTAATTTTTTGCTTACGTAAACAAAACTTCACTTTCTAGTCTTATGTCTTAATCTTGTGGCAAGTCAAAAAAAAACTTACCCATATAAGCATGGACAGAAAAGCGTACCATAAATTGCTCTCGTTTCACCGTATAAAAAGCATCTCTGAAAACAGAATTAGCACACCTGCTTGCATACCTGGTATAAAACTTTTAAGACCAGTTTCTTTTCTTGGCTAGGAACTTACGTTTATGGCACTTTAGCAGCATATACAAGTGTTATCTTGCGTTATATCTTAAAACGAAATACAAAAAAAATTGCCACATCAAACCACACAATATTGATTGTTCTGCTGTTACGAAAAACGTTATTGTCAATTTCAGCGTGCAAATGTATGTCACTGCTGAAACAAGACAGGTGTTATACATTACCCGCAGTACAAAAACAAGGAAGAACACCGTACAGCTGCCAACAATAACTTTTAAATTTATGAATGGGCCTTCGAGCGAATACGCATACCTCCATCAGATGTAATTTCACATATTGCGCAGTGGACGTGCGTGGCGGTGGTCTTAAAACATTCAGTGTAAATTAAACATATTATAACACGTCTAGAACAGTGTCTTGTATGAAAGTTCAGCATATAACTTCTTAAGGCGCGAATTATGATGGGCTGCCGGCAAATATTTAAAATTTGCGCAGGAAAAACATGACACTTGATATTACGTTCCAGAAAAAATTACTTAGTTCATATTTCGCGCCAGGTACAAAAAGGAAGTGTGAAAAAATAAAAAGACATATATGCACAGTGCGTTTTCTAGAGTTTCCCAAGCAGCCGTCAGAAAGCGCCGTGTTGGTGCTTGACACGCATTGGCGGGGTCTATAAAAGTTCAAGTGTCACTATGCTAGTGATTTAAGAATTGTATTTTAAGTTTTTTTTTCACTGGCACTCTCTTACGTTGCACGTCTATACCAAGCAAAAGTGTTATACGATAAAGTCTCGCAAAGTAACCTTTAAACGCCGTAAATTGCATTTTCAACAATCATTTTGGAATGCATGAATACATCGTCATAATAGAGCATGAGCACGTATCTTGCGTGTTCTGAAAGCCACATATTTTTTTGGTGAGGGGACCTGAAGCCCTAAAGTCTCAGACATATGTGCGGATATGGACACGAATATCAGGCGCCACCTCTCCCGCCAGCTTTGCTTCCAGCTTCAACGAAGCAAAAACGTTTCAAAATCGCTTACCGAAACAAGGTTCTGTACATTGCTGTTAAGCGTGGGGTATTACATCAAACATCAAATGTGACAGATGACTCGTTCACGGATTAGGACGAGCTGATATCGTGCACATGTTCTTAACTGCTCCTATGGTTTGCAATAAATTGCTTATTTCTCCTGAAGGGAGCCTTATCTTCCTAGGTGAAGTTTCTCCACTTTACCTGTATGTGTCATCTCTTCTACTGTCCACGAATGTGATTCCAGCAACACAGTCAGTATGACTGCAAAGTATTAACATTTTCAACTCTAGCTCTAGTAAATAAATTTCGTGGGGCTGCAAGGTCATATGTTGCCCAGCGTCTGGCCACTTCTTTTTCTCGCAATGAAGTGCGTCATTTTGTAGCCGTGTCACCACTTCCACGAGGGAAGTGCGGAATTTTAGGGCAGGGGGTGCTCCACCAGCAGCGCCTTCTTTGTTTCTATTAATTTATTAGAGGACCGTCGCCAGACCAACACCTGCCCTGTGAGAACACACGGACTGGAGATGAAGAACTTCCATGCATCACATAAATGATAGTGTTGTGTCACACACTACAAACAACAAACTGTTACACATTACAATGACAATGAAACAGCCCAAAAACACGCACTTACGCACATATTGAAGTGGTGCAAACCAAAGTGCTGATATTCTAGATACTGTGTCATAGAATTACGTAATGCGAAAGGCGTGCAACAAGACTAGCACTCGCAAGGGGACATTCATGTCAACACTTTGGTCGCCCTCAAATTTACTTCTCATAAAATGCAATAGAAACCAGATAACCTTGGTCTGGTGAAATCGCAATTCAAAGAAAACAGAGACTCGTACTGATGGCAGAATATATTGGAGAAACACAAGTTCTTGATTCATAAAAGCTCTTTTTGCATGGCCTGTAGGGTACAAAAAAGGAATCGTGAATAAAAAGTGACTGAGATGAAATACGTCACAGCACTTACCGGTACACACGCTTTTGGTACATTGGATGAACCTGACACGAAAGAATGAAAACTGCATTAAAAAATTCTATTGAATGAACTAAGTCATAATCTGTTTTTATTTCACTGGCCAATGCAGCAAGCACAACACATCGTGAGCTCTACATTAGTATTGAAAGTAATGATAGCTTACATAATTATCTCAACAACATCATTGATATCAATACACTCCCACAGTATAGTGAATTTAATTGTTTTGCAAAGTGGTTAAGTTGCCAGAACTGGTTTCTTTTATTAACCCGTAGTTATTACAGCCCGCCCCCAATTACGCACGAGGTAATCACTGGAGAAGTTAGCAGAGTAAATCTAGGTTAAGAACAAAGGAAGACATCAACGCAGCATATGTATTCGTTATGAACATGAGAAACGTAGGAAAACAAACACAAAATTCACATCTTCCTAAGAACGGGGTTATGCGAGTGCTTTACATTCACTTAAAGACATTTGGCTAGCAAATATCACAGATGTTTCCCCTGTTGCATTGAATAACAGTAAAAAAAATCTTAAGCGTCACTTATGAATTTGCTTAGGGCGAGTCGAAGGCGAAAGCCTCGTTATTTCTGTTCTGAGTCGATGTATTTATCTGCCCCTGTCGGCCCAATAAAGCCGTCTGCTCATAACGCGGCTTTACACCCTTGCTGGTTAGAGGCTCTGCAAACTTGATGCATCTCACCTGGTTTTCCACTGGTTCAATGATAGGCTTGCATTTCACAAGCGACGATATGATGGGACGACGTGAAGGTGTGGTGTAACGTGACGTCATAATGATGCCATGAAGTTTGGTAATTTGTGACGTATGCATGACCCAATCATAAGAAGTCATCACGAAATTAATTTTTTCCATCACGCGTGTTGACGCCGATGCTGCGGAAGATCGACACCGCCGGTTACGGCCAAATTTTTAATCCTCTCTTTCGAGACATTCAAGCTATGGCCTCATGTATGTATAATATTATAACGCTGTAGGGTGTGGCGCTTATATGACTTTTGATTGGGCAATGTATACACTGCGCATTAAAAACTCTTGGCCTCTGTGAGGCGCACAGCAAATCTGTGCCTACGCTAGAGCAGTAGCTTGCCACACAGACAGCTACAGCATCCTTAATCAGGGTTCCTCCAGCTCGGGCCTCATCCTGAGTAATCACGACCAGCTTTAGCTCGTCCACGTGCTTTAAATCGGCCAACACTAACTTCCAATATAATTTTACGTCTATGAGAGGGGCTTATTCAGGGGTGACGTAACGGTCGACTCGAAGGTATACAGTGAACGCGCACCGGAGACCTCTTGCCAAAAGCCGAACGTCCTCTTCTTCCGCCATCACCCTGTTCCCCGCTACACAAATGCGCATACCTAAATTACATATGAGGTAACATTTCCCTCCAGGCACATGAAGCCTACTAAGCGAGTCAGTCTCTCGAGGAATAAATAGCTTCAAACGCGCAACATTGGCAAGTTCAGTTTTTGCAGACCGTCGGCCATTCGAATGGAGATGCGCTATGCGGTAAACTGAATCACTGATACAGTCTATAACAAGAAAAGGTCCTGCATAGTTCACTAGCAGTTTCTCACCCAAACCGCATTTTCTAGCTGGTGTCCACAGCAACACTAGGTCGCTGCAATTGTACGTCATGTGTCGGCGTCGGTGATCAAAATCTGCCTTCGAGCGGTCTTGTGAAAATAAGCAAGGCGTCTGGCTTTTTCTGCACCACAGACGATCTCGGATGTGCAAGGGTCATGGTGGTGCAAACACAGCAAGATGGTACTTGCGGTGTCACGAGGTGGTCGAGCATATAGAAAAAAGAAAGGACTGTAGCCGGTAGTTTCATGCTGTGCAGTGTTGAATGCATAAGTGATAAAAAGAAGAATACTGTCCCAGTCCTTCTGATCTGATGCGACATATATAGACAGCATGTTCGTGAGAGTTCTGTTTGTTCGTTCAGTTAGACTTTTCGTTTGGGGATGGTATGGTGTAAAGTGCCCAAACCTTGAAGCGCAGACACGAAGTATTTCTTCCACCACGTCTGCTGTGAATTGCCACCCACAGTCACTGATTATACTCTGGGGAGTTCGATGTCGTAGAATTAAAAACGTAGCATAAAGCAAGACACATCGGCTGCAGTTGCCGATGGTATGGCAACTGTCTCGCAGTATCGTGTTAAATTGTCGGTGCAAATGGTTATCTTGCGATTTCCATCAGAATACCGGAGAAAATGCCCAGGAAGGTCACTCCCGACTTCCTCGAATAGAGTTCTAGGAGGTGGCACCAAGTGTGATCTCCCTGAAGGAGCAGTTGTTGAGCGCTTATGACGTTGACACTGGTTGCAGCTAAACACATATTGTTCCGTCGTATGGTGCATTTTGGGCCGGATGTTGGGTCATCATGCCTAGCCTGCAAGACGGTAATGCTTAGATTTTTTGGAACCACCAGATGATATTGTAAGCCGGTGCTGGTGTAGTTCTTTTAATAAACTAGCCCGTCTCAGATGCAGAAGCGCGTAGGCGATAATTTTGGTTTGGTAGAAAGAAGTTGCTGTATGGTACTGTCCCTTTTTCACTGATCCTAAAGGTCTTGGTATTGGCAAATGGTTGGTCCAGTGAAGCGATGTGGGTGTGGAAGTTGTCCGCGTCGCATTCTGTCATTGAAAGTGGTAGTCGCGAAAGACAATCAGCGTCAGCATGGCGTCCGCCGCTTTCATAGGAAACCGTGAAGTCGTATTCTTGTAGACGAAGTGCCCAGCGCGAAAGCTGACCTGAAGGATCACGCAGATTGACCAACCTTCAGAGAGAGTGACGGTCTGTGACGATGGTAAAGGGGCGTCCGTACAAGTAAGACCGGAAGTGCTGCACTGCGAGAACTGCTGCAAAGCATCCTTGCTCTGTGACAGTGTAGTTACGCTCGGACTTGCTGAGCGACAGACTTGCATGTGCAACGACGTGTTCTTGGTTATTCAAGCCATGAACGAGGACAGCACCTACACCAATACCGCTAGCGTCTGTCGGAAGTTCAGTGGGAGCCAGAGGATTGAATTGTCGAAAAATCAGATGAGACGTCAAAAGAAACTTGCTCTGTCGTCAAAGTGGACTCGCATTCTGGGGTCCTGTCAAACTGCGCACCTTTATGAAGTAGATACGTGAGTGGGTACGTGATATTGGCAAAGCCAGAAACAAATCGGCGAAAGTATGAACAAAGCCCCAAAAAGCTGCACAGTTATTTCACCGAGTGAGCTTGCTTAAACACCTCCACTGTGGCCATCTTGGTCGGATCCGGTTGTACGCCTTCTTTGTCCACTGAGTGTCCAAGGGCGAGTGGTTGGCCCTCTCCAAAACGACATTTCTTTGAGTTGAGCACCAAGCGTGCTTTGCTTAGGCAGTCCAGCACGACATCGAGGCGTGTGTTGTGCTCACAAAAAATGCGCCCGAAGATTACAACGTCGTCCAAATAACAAATAAGGAGGAGGCAATTCTTAATTGAAAAAAAGAGAAATGTGAGCACAGTAACTATCTTACAGCGGGAAGACACCTCAAAAGTAGCTCACGAGGGATGGTGGTAAGGAGGTATTGAAAAGGATAGGAATTAAAAGTATAGAGATAGAGAGAGGAGCAGGAGGAGATAGAGGCGCAGGTGCTACCACACACGAAAGTCAGCAGAAGATAGAAAAATGGGCACAGTCGCAGAAGTCCGAGGACGGCGCACCACTCAGCGAGAGCTGTTTTCAGCGTCAGGAGACGGCGTAGGGCAAGCCAGTCACCCAGAGCTGCGCTGCCATCGGAGATCGCGGGGGCGCAACCGGTCGGCACGAAATCCAGCGAGTGAGTCCTAAACTAACACATACACACTTGGCACTTCAATACACGCAGAATGTTGTCTATGAAGCGCTAAAAAGTTGCAGGTGCGTTGCAGAGTCCGATCGGCATCATATTAAATTCATAAAGTCAATCTGTTGTGAAAAGTGCCGTTTTCTTATTGTCTTCTTCATGCATTAAAATCCATCTCAAATTCACAGCCGAAAAGTAAGAGGCCGATGAAAGAGAGTTGATAGCAGCATCAATCCGCGGGAGTGTGTATACGTCTTATTTAGTGATGGCGTTGAGATGGCCGTAGTGAACACAAAATCACCATGTCCCATTTTTCTTCTTTACTAAAGTACTGGAGTGGCCCACGGACTACAATGATTTTTGAATTACATTTTTCTAGAGCATCTCAAAAGCATTTTCATGGATCACTGCACGTTCCAAAGGCGATACACGATATGGTTCTGTCGGAGAGGTCTGTAAAATGCCATGTCCATTCGGTGCTTTATACGAGAATCAGAAAATGACGGTGGATCATGCTGAGTGAAATCAAAAAGACCAGCATGTTTGCGCAGAATACTCGCCAGGACATTAGTTTACGTTGGTTCTGAGTCACTTGTCAACCATAGCCATAAAGTGATGTTCCTGGTGAGCAGATTACCGCAATGAGTTTTATCCAGGGAATCGCTGCTCTCTACAAGAATAGCAAATGAGAATACTTTATGTTCACAAATCTCTGCAAGCTTCAGACACTCCGGCAGCACTGTAGGTTCATCAGAGCAGTTGATCACCCATAAACCACTATGCCCTTGCGCGACCGGTAGCGTGCAGTAGGGTATTAAAACAGTCTTGTTTATGCAACTCAGATGAAGGAGCTCCACAGTTGCGTCAAATGTTTTCTCCCTTGCAGGTGAACAGGCAACAGGGACACATTTTTCAGACGATGGCGGGACAGTTGTGTCCACGGACACGCAAAGAGCACTTTTCTGACGGCGATTTTTCTATGAACGCAATTGGAATATCGGAATCTACTGTAATTTCCCCTGTGTGGCAATGTATAGTGGCACCACACAGCTTGAAGAAATCAAGTCCCAGAATGACGTCATGCGTAGTATGAGGGAGAACAGCGAAATTTGCAACAAACTTCTGTCATGCCAAACAGACACTGACAGGTCGTAACATATCTCCGCTCACTCTATGAAACGTATCAGGGTGCTCCCAACGAATCATAACTTTTCGTCCAAGGAGGCCAGTGAAAACAAAACTCATCACTGAAACGGTTGCACCTGTGTCCACCAACGGCATTGTTGGTAGGCATCGACAAGCACTTGAACATTATTTTTAAACATGGAAGCTAAAGGAGGTATTTCTGTTGAAATCTAAGACTCTCCGGTGACCTCACCTTCAACGGCCGCGCCGACTAGTTTTCCGTAGGAGGCAAGGAGTGACGGCACCGAGGAGACGGTGATCGGTTGGCGCAATAGGGCAGGCGGTGGTATCACACTGCGGTCAGAATCCGGAGATTAGTTTTAAAGCGGTCCTGGGATCTCGTAAATTGCGCTTTCCGGGAATGTCGGTGCTCGTGTAACGGCAGGATGGTTATATCTCGACTATCGGTCGTAGTTCGGCGGCTGCCGGTAGTTTCAATACCTGGCAATGTGGCCTTCAAAGCCACAGACGTAGCAGACTGGTAGGGGACGCTCGCCGAACCAATGCTGAGGCCACTCAGCAGTGAAGTGTCGGCGACGAGCTTGCCGAGGGAGGAGGGGGGGGGGGGCTTTCCGACTGTGTGTGGCGGGGCTGCGACGAAGGCATTGGCCGTATCGCTAGTTGGACGCGAATGAGTCACGACGTGGCCACGGAGTTCTAGTTTTGTTAATGTCTGTCACACATACCGATGGTGACAAAGGAGCTAAGGGCGCCGTCGTGTAGTGGGGCGGACTGGTAGTCGGATAAGGAATGGTGTCACCAACCCAACCTTCTTGTCGCTTCAGCTATTCACGCACTGTTGCCCGAATAGTAGCAGCAATGTCGGTGGGCGGGCTCACGTCGACGCTGGCAACGGTTGTCACATTGGCCAGCCTACCGAATTTCGGGGCAATGCGATGAGTCTTCAGTATCTCAAACGTACGGCAGTGATGTCGGGAGTCGGAGACAGAGGTCGGGTCATCCCTGCCTATCAGAAAATTGGAAACGTGTTCCGCTATGTCTTTCAAGAAGGTTCTAATCCTGTCTTCTTCAGACATCTGAGGGCTTATAATCATGCAAAGCTTAGAAACATCCTCTGTATAGGTAGTGCAAGTTTCTCCCAGAGTCTAAGCTCATTGAGAAAAGGTCCGCTCCACGCTTTCTTTTTGAAATCGGAGTCACCAAAGCACTTCTTCCGCACTTGAGCAAAAACAGCCCGTTGTATCAAGCACTTTTCGTGGTTTTCATACCACAACAGGGCGGTGTCCATGAGAAACAACGCGACGTTATCCAGTTGATCGACAGAGTTTCAGTTGTTCTACCGGCTCACCTTTTCGTATTGCGTTAGACACAAGTTCTCATCTTCTCCTGCCATTCCCGCGAACGGGCAGGGTACCATGTTGCGATGCCTAGATACAGCCGGCGTAGACCTGTGCGTAGTTGAGGCGGTTGATTTCTGACCTTCGCATTGGGCCATGAAGATTGTTGTCGGAGGCAGACCGGCAAGACAACGGCTCCGGCGAACTCCAAACAGCTGTGGCTCCTTAGTACACTGACGTGCCATACCAAGCACCTCCACCACTCTTACGTCTACAAGAGGGGTTTATTCAGAGGCGACGTAACGGTCGGCTCGAAGGTATGCAGTTACCGCGCCGCAGAGACCTCTTGCCACAAGCCGAATGTCCTCTTCTTTTGCCACCACCCTGCACCCCACTACACTGATGCACATACCTAAATGACATATGTGGTAACCATACGATTAGGGCTTCCGAAATTCGGTAGGGGAGGAGAACATAACAGGCACTGCTGCTGCTACTGCATTTTACAATATGCTGTTGGTAGACGGGTGCATGGTGCGCGAAAACCACTTTGCAAACACAATAACGTAGGGGCTATGAAATAATTTTAGGAGCGAAGCTCCTTAAGGCGTGGGCTGTGCGTCCCCTGTATGTAGCCACCTCTCGTTCAGTTCTAAGTATTACGCTAGCCACGGCCCGATCTAAAGGGTACAGCCATATCCATCCGTCCATCCGTCCATCCGTCCGTCCGTCCATCCATCCATCCATCCATTCATCCATCCATCCATCCATCCGTCCATCCGTCCGTCCGTCCGTCCATCCATCCATCCGTCCATCCATCCATCCGTCCATTCGTCCGTCCGTCCATCCATCCGTCCATCCGTCCGTCCGTCCATCCATCCATCCATCCATCCATCCATCCATCCGTCCATCCGTCCGTCCGTCCGTCCGTCCGTCCGTCCATCCATCCGTTTACCCATCCATCCGTCCATCCGTCCATCCATCCATCCGTCCGTCCGTCCGTCCGTCCAAAAGATGCAAGATGTTATAAACTAGACTGCGGTACGTGTAGTTGATTATGAAAGATGCGAGGTGTTATAAAATAGGAATGATGCCACATATGGCACGTGTCATCGTTCGATATAGTGCGGCGACGTACGCTAGGGGGAGCGTTGCAATAAAATCGAGTGGGCAAAATGTACGGAGGATTCATGGTTTACCAGGTTTACCTCCAGAGCTTCGCCCACTCATCATCATTCACTTCGTGGATATGGCGGCATTTTTTTGATTTCGTTCGAGCTTCTGTTGGTTTGTAGAACTCGGATCAGCTTGTTTGAATCTGATATAGGGCGCCTAGTGAAAATCAGGCTTCAACACATACAATACGAAAAAAACTATCTTAACGTAAAGCAGTGAAGAGACGACTATGTGTCGGTAAGTTGGTACGTGCCCATGCAAAGAGAGGGAGACAGAAAGATTAAAACATTTATTGTACAACAAAACAAGACATAGGCTGCCGTAGTGTAACCCGCTAAATGGTCGATGCCCCCAGTTCCGGACCGCGCACGACAAGGCCCCGTATAACGCCGTCTCACCAGACTGCGTTGCGACAGTAGCGCGCCGGTGCATGCTTCGTTCGTGTGGCGGCAACTGGTGATCAAATATGGCTTAGTCATCTAACAAAAAGTTGGTTGCTTTGAGCCACCCGCTAGTTACGCAATTCTCGTGGTAACACGCCTTGTATGGCCTATCATTCTTACACTCATTCAATAGTTGCCGACGCTACTTTTCACCCGACTTGACATTTCTAAGAAGTCTTCAGCAATGCAGTTGCAAGTATCTTCCGATTAATGAGTACGCATGCTCTGTGGCAAACTTCTATGTTACAGAGACACCAACTTCATAGCCATAACAACTTTTTTTAAATGCCTTTACAGAGAGATAACTCCTATGACGAACAGCAGTATCAGGTGAATTCGTATTCTCCGCGCAGTATGCCTTGCTTTCCTACCGAAGAAATTGTGGTTTTTCTGCTAGATCTGGGCGAAAATGCCGAAGTGATTTGGTCGTAGCAGCTGACAGCATCATCCTGGAAATAGGCTGTTGATGTGTTCACCAAAGCCCAAGCTATGAAACTAGAACCATTTATTTGTTTATAACTTCATCAACACTAATGTTGGATAACCTTAGCAGGGTTATCCAACAAGTCTTCCTAGCATATTGCCTCAATCCTTCAAGACTAGCCGTGGTGCTCTAGTGGCTAAAGTACTCGACTGCTGACATGCAGGTCACGTGAGAGAATCCCAGCTGCAGTGGCTGGATTTTCGATGGAGGCGAATACTCTGTGGGCCCATGTGCTCGGATTTGGGTGCACGTTAGAGAACCCCAGGTGGTCGAATATTTCGGAGCTCTCTGCTATGCCGTCTGTTATAATCATGTTGTAGATTTGGGACGTTAAGGCCTACAAATAAATCAATTATCAGATTACATTAAGTCATGCTAACGCCCGTTACACAGTCACCAATTCTCCGCCCAAACAGCACCGGCAGTGTTAGAGAAGCTTCAGGACTGTAGTAGATCGCTTTGATCGTGATTAATCGCTTTGTTAAGGTTACGCCCACTAAGCGAACAATAAAGATTATCCTGGAACCTACGTGGCTACTAGCGGAAACGCGAGAATGCTGGATGACATGTGTATATATGCCGATGCGGTGTATCGCTTGTCAGTTTATCAACGACCGACGCTCTGATCACCGCTATCAGTGCCAGTGTCATGATAATACCTGGCATTCCTTTTACGAGGCCACATGTTCGGCCCACATAAACAGTTTATTATTCGACGTGCAGTCTGCTTTCTTCGTCCACGTCACGACCCTGTGACATTATCTACTGCTGTTGAGGGTCCGATGGACTATTATGGCGGAATGCAACCAGTGATTCCGCAGCGGTTCTGGCACTCACTTGGCTTCCTTTATTCGTGGTCGGATGTGCTACAGTTCGAACGGTAAACGACACACGTATCCTCTGGTCACGCAGCCTCTACTTGAAGAATTTCCTTGGTACGTGACTGGTAAGCATTCCTTGCATTTTTAAAGACTGATTTTTTTAAAGCTGATGTCCCTTAACAGCATCATAGAAGCATAAATTGTGTTATGCTGAGCGCGCAGCTGCAAATATCCGCCTTCTACCGCGCGAGATAGCTGACTCCGAGAATAACAGTTAAGTGGCTTTTGTGATGCTCGTCGATCAGGCAACCCGATAAGAAAATAAAGCTCAGAACAGTTAACGATCGGGTGAATTGTTAAAAACTTTTCTACGTGTAAAAAAACGAAACGCACTGTTACATTCTGCGTGCATTCACGAGCGAGTGCTTCTTAGCATTATGAACTTGTTAGCCTATCATTGGAAACTGTAAAAACGTCACTACTGTACCGCACATGGTAAGGGCACTTACGTTTCTGTCTGTGTCCAAGTAGGTTAAATTGTGGTGGTAGTTTACCGTTCCCACGGACTTTAGCTGAGAGCAAACACATTTTGGAAAGTCTGGCCGTCTATATACTCCTCGGTTGACGATGAGCAGCTTGTGGCTTAATATCTGAGGTCAAGAAAAAAAATCGCTGATTCGGCGCCATAGGGTTTGGTATACACAAAAGTGAAGCGTGTCTTCACAGAGGTAGTTGGGCGTTTATTGAGCTTTGGTATAGGAGAGACTACGCAATGTCTTTGTCAGCAAAAGCCTTTGACAGCTTTAGCCTGGTTTGACGTGGATACACCCAAGTTAACGCCTATTGTGGAAAATCTCATTCCTGACGACTAACGCTTGTAATTGTGATCTAACCTTTGAGGTAGCTGAGTCCATAACTGTGACATTTTCATGCTTGATTGTGTCTGTACTTTCTATTTTCTTTTCTTTAGATCTCCTATTCCTTCCTTCTTGCCACCTTACATTTTCATGGCCATTTTTTTCTCTAGTGCAAGGTAGCAAACCAGAAATTGTCTTCTCGTTACCATCCCTGCTTTTCACTCAACCTTATTCACTCTCTTAGGTAGCTGAAGTTGTGAACATATGTAGCAGAAGTTTTCACCATCGCACAATTACCTGGTATTACGCACTAGCTACGTGTACTGCCTCCCCCCTCCCTTCTTCCTTTCTTCACGGCCCTGGCCATCGCAGTAGTGAATATTTTTTACTCATACCCGCTAGATGAACTGAGATTGAGTTTCTTTATAGAATTAGTAGGCCCGCGCTCATTACAGCTATGGAGGACACGCCTTTTAAGGTAGGTCACCATCTGCAAAAACGCAAACTTTAGACGCCAAGCATCTTACATCAGAGCTCAATTTATTGTGAGGCGTGGTGCCCTTATAGCGCATGAGCGTCCCCTCCCCGTCCTCTTCTATGCCCCCCCCCCCCACACTTTCATCTCGCAACACCGACGCCGTCTGCTAGCGAGTTTTGTTTTTAATAAGAAATTAAGAGAGTCTCAAGCTTCGCTTTCAACTTCGGAGTTGAGCGCGACAGTCTTTGGTGCGCACTTCAAACACTTGTATGAAACCCTTCCGAACTTGCATTGGACTTACTACGCGGCCTTAAGAAAAAAAAAGCACAGTAAGATATGCGCCTTTTGTAGTGGGTGACTTGTTTTAAACCATAAAGTCATTACGATAATCAGATGTTCTGAGGCCCGCTGGCAATTTACGCTAGTACCACGCAACATTGATGCAATATTTCATATTGTATTTATAAGCATGTATAAAAGACACGTATGTTTGTAAAAGCACGAAAGTTACTTTCACTGCATTTGCAAGCCAATTAAAATATTTTCACTTTCATGCCGAGACAGACGCATGGCTGTGTTGTAGAACACCCACTTCCGACGCAAACGACCCGGTTTCGATTACCACTCAGACAAACAACTTTAAAGCGGTAGGCCTAAAGAGCTCGTTTTACGAATTTGGGAAAAATACAAATCAAATAGATAATAACAAATTCTAACCCCCGTATTCACAAACGCTCCCCCACTTGACTTTAACCCTTCACTTGACAGAGTTGAGCACTGCGCTGCTGCTTGGCTGAAAATAACACTGTGCTAATCAAAAATTAAAGTAACGCTGTGCTATTCAAAAGAAAAAAAAAACAGTTCACAACTTTTCTGTCCGCAATCATAGAAAACATACCAAGAGTGATTCCACGAGATATCGACACGGGTCGACAAGTTGATATTTTAAATTTGATTGTTTAATTTATAATTTGTGCACATACCACCCAGTAGGCTGAAAGTGACCCTATTTTTTATTAACTGCATAGTTTAGAGAAAAAATATATTGAACTTAATTTGAACAGAAGGAACAATTTCGTCTCTTGTAATTTTTGAAATTTAACAACAATAAAAACACAAATAAAAACACAAATGTTAGCTATTTTTTCTTAGTAAATGTACGCATATTGAAGAGTGAAGCAGCATTCTTTGTAGCTTGTATGCTGATGCAAAGTGTTACGGAGAAATTTCTGAACAGATGAAAATTTTTAAAGGTTGCTTGATTTGAAACTCTTTTCCGCCTAAGCTAAACCAGCTAGTGCTTTACAACTGAGTGACGTATTACAACATTATGTTTACAATACCGCCGGTTAACAACGTGGCTGTACCTTAAACAAATATTTTTATAAATAGCCTCAAACCTTAAATTCGTCGACAGTAAAACCCATTGAAAAATCAATTTTTAAAAAACTACAACTTCAATTTCTCTTACAATCTCATACAATGTTCTACACAGATGATAGAAAAAGAAAATTCAAAAACATATTGCAATATTTTATTTGCAGCGACAATAGCACGGGTGGAAATTCCATCTTTTCAAGCATGCTCTTAAGCGATAAATGCACGAGAAAACGGGCTACAAAAAAGAGTGTATTGAGCGTCCGAGTCATTTGAACAGGACCATATTTACTGAAGAAAAGCAGATTTTGTTAATGAGATTGGGTGTTTGAAGAGGGCCCTTCTGAAACTCCTTCATTTGCCGTTTCAAGCCGAAGCTTAAGACCCCCAAGTTTTTGGCACCTCTGTGTCTCGGCGGTCTCGGTTACATGAGACAGCTATTACAGTCATCTGATTTAAATGTTCTGGCTCAGAACACTTGAATGGGAATTGGCTCGCTAGAGGAACCACCGAAGGATAACGAATAATGATATTTACTAACGCTGCTGCCGCCTCCTTAACCTGAACACGGGTTAGCGTTTCCTTCTATGGTCGCATGCTCAAAAATATCATGCGCGTCCCCTCTTGTAGGTATTGTATCATATCACAAGGTTTCAAGTATAGGAAACAATAACAAATCTGTAATTTTAACGGAACATAATTTAGTATAGCCAAGCAAAGCACGACACCTCACTTTCCCCCTTAAGAGCGCAAGCATGGGATTGATTAGGCCGGCATCTGAAACGATGTTGTATAAGACCATATGGCTGAAGATTGTCAAAATGCTCTAAGAAAATGGAGATTACCTAGAGACCATTCATTACTTCAAGATTGTTTTAAAGTATAATTTGCCACGTGTTGAAGGCCGATGTTCTTGGTGCGTTTGGTCAATCTCACCTACTGATACAAATTATGGTCGTGTTTTGTTAGTGTCAAGCACTGTTGTAAGTCATCTGAAAAATTGCAGCATTTTGAGCCCACTGTGGCTTTTGTTCAATGCATTCCTAAGCTCAAGTGGGGATGGAGGGGGAGGTGATTCTAATTGTTCATTCACCGTGGTTTTCTGCTGGTGTTAGAGCATTTTATTACATCGCGTTGTCTGCAAATATGTACGGACTGCCTTAGAGTGTGTCATTATGTCTTGCTCTTCTAGCTTTAAAGCTGTACGAAGCCAACCAGAAATGCGCCTTGGCAGAAATTTATTTCTCAGTGTGCTAATCTGGTTCTCCCTGCAAGTATGGTCTTGTACGAACGACTCAGAAGCCCAAGCCTATTTTTTCAGCAAGAGTTCTCATGCCTTTATTGCCTAAGTGCATGCTCGAAAAGCTGGAATTTCCACCCTTAATATTATCGCTGAAAATAAACAAATGAAATATGTTTTTTTTTATTACTCTTTGCATCTCGTCTGTGAAGAACGTTTTACGAGATATTAAAAAAAATTGTAGATGGCGTTTTTTAAATATTGATTTTAATTAGGCTTTACTGTCGAAGAATTCGAAAGTTTGAGGCCATTTATAAAATTATGTGTTTGAGAGAAAGCCATGGTATTGACAAGCAATATTGTAAACAATATGTTGTAATAGGTCACTAGGTTATGAAACACTAGCTTGTTTAGCTTAAGAGGAAAAAAATCTGAAATCAAGCAACTTTTAAAAATTGTCACCTGTTCAGACACATTTTCAGAAACACTTTGCTTCGGGATACAAGCTGCAAACAATACTGCTTCACCTTGCGTTACGCATACAATTACTAGAAAAAATCATCTTCATGAAGCTAATATTTGTGTTTTTATATCATTGTCGACTTTTTAAAATGAGAAGAGACGACTTTGGTCTCTGTACAAATAGGTTCAATATTTTTTTTCTCCTAAACAATGCACCTAACAAAAAAACGAACTAAACTTTCAGGCTACTGGTTTGTATGTGCACAAAATACAAGATAAACAATCAAATCTAAAATATCAACATTTCGACCCCTGTCAATCTCTCGCAGAATCATCCCGTAGTCAAATAATAGATTTTCAGCAACATAAAACACGTGATATGACTTGCGCACACGCAACAAAAATAAAAGATGCACCATACGCAAGAAAAAAGCAAAATAAATCAAACGCGCATATGGCATAACGTTACTCACATATAGCCGCACGTCTAAGAAAGTACTGGTTTAGCATCCGACGCCAAGTTGTATTTATAATATTTTCCCCCTCAAGGTTGAGTTTCATACACCAAGTGTTTTAACTACGCACTGGGAGTAGAATATCGCTATCACGTTCAACTCGTAAAGGCAAAGCTTAAGTAAAAGTACCCCTTTTTTTCACTGTTTATTTTACTTGTGTCTTTCTCGATTTTTCAGTCAGGCATAAGGTTATGTCTTTTAGGTCACAATCAATGACGCCGACGATGATATTTCCGTCCCATTAGCCCAGCGTAATATTTCTTTACCATTATTTCTGTGGCTATAGTTGCAGATTTATTGTCGTTGTGTTCGGCACTAACTGCTTGAACAGATTCAGATATTCCAAGAATATTGCCCCGCCGCAGTGGTGTAGTGACTAAGGTACTCAGCTGTTGATCCACAGGTTGCGGGATTGAATCCCGGCTGCGGCTGCTGCATTCCCGATGGAAGTGGAAAAGTTGTAGGCCCGTGCGCTCAGATTCGGGTGCACGTTATAGAACTCCAGGTGGTCGAAATTTCCGGAGCCCTCCACTACGCCGTCTCCCATAATGACATGGTGGTTTTGGGACTTTACACCCCACATATGAAAATCATATTCTAAGATTATTTCGATTACTCGTTCCGCATCCTTTGCTAAACCTGCGAATAATTTGGGCACCGGGACACAAAGAAATTGTGCTCAGTGAAGTTGCAGGCTCTCTGGTGAAAGCTTTTCTGACAGGTCCAGTTCTTTCCCTCCTTCCTGTTACGGCGTTAGTTGCTGTGGCAAGGTTCAGAAAGTGTGCACTACCTGTGTTTAATCAAAGTCTCGAGTCATCCCCGGACTTTTCCACCTACAGTTCACTCGGAGCAGGAAATGGTGTGCAGCCAGACGAGCTGAAGTTGCAATAACCAGAATGCGTTGTAGAATTCCAAATCTAAATTTTTACATGCACAGAGTAGGTTTGGAGGTTTCCCATTATTGCTGATATTGCAACGAACTCGAAACTATCGAACACTTCTTGTTCAGCTGCCGACGTTTTTCCTTACACAGAAAACGTATACCAAAATTAGATTGTGGCAATGTGGTCTACCGGTTACGTAAGCCGTTCTGCTATCATATGGGGCCTTTGCGCTGGGGAACTCGAACAGGAATGTTTTCAAAGCTGTCGAAGAGTTTATATGCGACTCGAATAGATTTAGCAGGTGTATCAACTACTAAAAATTTTTTATTCAGCCTTCCTAGTCAAAATATCTTCAGTCTCTGGGAGATTACACAAAATAGTGCAAGTTAAAATTACAAATACCCATAATGAACGTTACATTAAAAAGTCATCTCAAAATTATTTCAGCTCTTACTAAATATTAATCTTAAATTCAGTATGTATGATCCGCCTGACTCATGGCCGATCCCCCATAGTGGGTAGGTGTCATTGACCCAAGGAGCCTCCTCATCATCATTACCGCTAGCGCGTTAAAATCGGCTGTTTGCGCTACACAACCGTTCAGTGGCCAACCCTTTTACATAGGCAGTGCATCTACAAGCCAGTGTCAGTGGGAGATTGTTCCTGTGCGTTGTTCAACGAAATTTGAAGCGTGTGCTTTACCTACAAGGGTATCGACTGCGGGTATCTATGTCCAATCGAAGTCTTCTGTCTCTCATTACCCATCAGCAGTGATTGGCATGTTTGAGTAAGAAACACCTGTCCATCACTGCGTGCTTTGCGCCTCCCAAGGTGTCTCTCCTGCGTAACACCGCGCTCAGCGCCAACGTCAACGCCGCCGCCAGCCTGAGCGTTAGCGCTCGTGGCTACGCATCTACACATGGTTCACTTTAGCGGGAGATGGCGTAATGTTTTGAAACATATTCCATTCTTTCTTCCTTTCTATGTTTTTAAACTCTCAGTTCATTGTATCATTTTAGCACTAATAATCATTCAGTTACCTTGCACCATTCGAAAGTTATCAGCAATTTTTTCAGCCCCTGCTGAACGCATACCCCACCAAAAGTTAAGGCTTCAAATTTCACGCCTACCTTCTCATCATAAACGTTTTTGTGTACATAATACGCAATTTTATAGGTTCTGAGTACGTTCAAAAGCTTGTGGAACGTGGCGCTTCCAGTTTATTTTTATTTTACATTTCCAGTACTCGTGTGCGCCACTCTATTGATGTAGCCTGCGTTTTCACTCAAGGTTCAGTGATTTTTAGGAGGATACTTCGAGATTTTTGACTTAGTTCTAGTGCTTAAAGAGATATTTAAAATACTTTATGCAATGTGGAGAAGGATAGAACAAAAAAAGTGTCAACAAACGTTCTGTATTTCATTTACGAAGCGTAGGCACACTTGACAGCTTGGCACTGAGAGTCATCTGGAGACAAGCTTGACATCAGAGAAAACAAGATGATGTCATTTTAAAAAACCTTTCAAGCTATTAGCCTCGTGAATTTCCAGCATATTGAAAGTTTCTTTGCTAAATTAACCTTGGGTTCAAATACTTCAATCTATTTTTCTAAAGATTTTCGAATCCTAGAGAACGCGAAGTACACTTCCCTTCTAAAAATCTTTTGAGAAAGCGTTTTTGGGGCTGTTTCATCAGGAGTTCAACCGTGCACTCAAACAGGAATACTCTAAACAAGTTGTGACTTTTTGTACTGTGGGCAAGTGGGTGCAAAACAACCATTACAAATAGCAACTTCTCGAGACTTTTTTATATTAGCGCACCCAAAATCAGGAGTACGATGATAGGGAAGGTTACAAGCATTAGTAGTTGTTTTGACTAGGCAGCTGTGAATTCATGTCTGAGTCGCAGCAAGAGTTGTTTAGTTGGGACTGTTTAGCGCAAGGCTCATATTTTAAAGCGTCTTATTACGTGAAATTTAGCTCTCTGGCCGCCTAATCGTTTACCTGCGGCATGAGTCCGCTTATATATGTAGTTACTCCCAAAGAGGACTGCATTCTCCTCTCTCGCGCAAGACTAGCAGGAAGGCGCGTGTGGGGCAGACGTCCTTTCTCTATCTTGATTACAGCTTATGGCAACATTTAACGGACAAAAATTATACAGCCGATAAATCAATTTCCCACACCTCAGCCTCGCGGTATGTTTCACGAACCTAAAGTTTCTGTATTTTTGCCCTATGTAAGTGCTAAAGGCAAGTACGTGAGACGAGCGCAAGCGCTACATTCAACTGAAATTTTCTTGGAAGGGAACGTCAATTACATAGGTGTAGCCTCCAGAAAGAAAATGCATAGGAACAAGACAAGAATAAGCTAACAAGTGAAAAAGATCATGCTATCATTATGCAGAGTTGATGCACCCCAACACGTGCCAGAGCGTACACACCTGAATGGGTCTAGGTGAAGACCTAATTAGGAATCACGCCGATAGCGTCTGCAGAAGTGCCGAGGCACGCATAATGCGCACACACCAAAAAGTGAAGTTTCTTACTTGTCAAGGCAATCGACTTCAACAACTCCTGCAATCTCTCAAACATGAGACAGCAGTATCTGTAAATAAAAATTGTGTAGAGTCAATGTCCGAGTACCAGTATAACATCACGGTTTCACGTTGTTATAAAAAAGAAGGTTCACACCCACATTTTCGACAGTGATGGGCGAGATAATGTGCGCATGTTATGATCAGCACTTCTGAAGACGCCACCAGCCTAATGTTTAACAAGCCTTCACCTAGACCCATGCCGGCGCATATGCTTTGGACACACGTTGGCGCGAATGAACTCTACATAGTGATAGCATGATCTTTTCCTATTGTTCTTTTCTTCATTATTGTTTTCATGCTTTTTTATCTTCCTTGAAGATACACAATTATATATGGTGTTTGCTTCTAATAAAATTTCTGTTCAAAGCAGCGCTTCTCCTGTGTCCTTCACTCGTCTTACGTACACACCTTCAGCGCTTACATAAGTTGTGAATCAATAGCAACTAGCCCTAACCTAGAACCTTTGAAGTTTCTGGCAGATAAAGACACCGCTAGAAGTATTCATATAGCGATAGGTCGCTTCACCCGTTTTGTGGCAAGTTGTTTTTAAAGCTTGCCACCCTGCTCAGCAGCAAATGTAGTACTACCGATTGAGCTCAGAAGTTATAAACAAAGTTGTATATGGGAAGTTCTAGTGTAAATTTATGCTTCTCTCTTTCGTTCATTGTGAGACTTATATTTATAAAATTTTTCAAGTTCAAGCGTCAAAATGAATTAATGGCTGTCACCAAAACATGATGTGAAGTAACCATGCGCCTTTTATAGTTATTTGCGTATTACGGTCACGTACATTCAACATGCTTTAGATATCCCAGGAATCGATAAAATATTATAGGCTGCATCAAAAACAGAGAAAAAGACGTTTTGCTTCAATATTGCAAAGTGCTTACCCATTTAACTAATGCATCCTTGCCGATTTTAAGTGGCCTGCTGTCATTATCAAGTTCTGGCAAAAGGAAATATTCAGGAGAAATTTTAAACATAAACTGCCATTCACTGTACTCATGATGATATTTTGCTTCAACAACCCTGACGGTTCAATCAGAATGTTGTCATTCGTCATTAAGTGTACTCGATTCACAGTTCTACTACGTTTCACACAAACGTCAGTACAAACTGCGGCACATTGTCGTGAATCTATATGCTTTCTTTAAAAATTAATAATTACACTTGCAGTATTGATACCTTCAAATATTTAAATAGAAGTATCCCTATCGGAAAAAAAACGAATGGTGGGCATGGTGTAAACCACCCTCCACCATTATAGAGGATTAATGTAGTGGGTGAATGGTGGGTATTGCCCAGCATGGTGCATGGTGGGATATGGTGGGTGCTGCAGTGCCGGCAACGCTTGAGCGCGAAATGGCGTCAGAATCACCATGACGAGTTTCCACAAAAAAAAACTTTATAAAAACGGTATAAAAAAACACCCGTTCCATAAAAAAAAGGTGCCGCGGAGGATCGAACGTGGAACCTGCGGATTGTCATTTGGAGAAACTACTGCGCCATACCTTTTTTTTTGCTTTATTGCCTGTTTATAGTTTCTGCCACTGCGCCATACCAACATGGGGTTCCTTGGGCGGTAAATAGTTAGTTGGCATACAAACTTACGGTTCAACCTCAGTTATGTTTGTCGTGTACACGACCTAGACGACATATGCACCTGCTACTAAAAATTGCACATTTATTGAACACAAGCAACTGCTGCCTGTAACGATTGCCACTGTGTTAATGGCACCAGTGCTATTTTTTTTACAATTCACAACTGCAAGAAAAAAAACAAGTTGACTGGGGAGGAGCAAGAGTTTACCGGCGGGGTCTGCTAAGTTTAATATGAGTTTCGCGCTCGTTCTAAAGGGCGACATCTGCTCACACTTTATGACGCTTCTAGGCTCATTCCATAGATACCCCCGCCCGCCTAATTTAATTGATTGAGTATTGGGATGCTTTTCGCGCAATGTAGAAGGCGGTCGTGCTAGTGCAATGCTGTAGCTCTTTCGCTAAGGCAACTACATAACGGCTTGGCCAAAACGAATGCAGTGTGCCGGAAACATTACGCTATCATATTGGTTCCCCAAGCATACGAATTGCCACGTCTGAGTTTTCGCACAAAACTAGAGAAGTACCAGCGAGTGCGACCGGCGATTGTCGGTCAGAAGAGACGTGCGTTCCCTGGGAGTGCTTGAATCGCGTCGCGTCGATGTTCGTTGCTTCTTGAGCGAACACCATACACAATGAAAAATGCTTCATTTAGGTTAATTGATGCCTTGGCTGCGCTGTATTGTCATTCTTAATCGTCGATATCGTGTATTCTGAAACCCGGAAGCACGGATAACACAATTGTACGGGCTCGGTCGGTAGGCCTAACCTTTGGTGGAAATCAGGGTGGTAGAACATGTACTGTACAGATTCCAGCTTGGTACACTATATATATTGCCCGCCATTATAAGCCCGCCCACCGTCTGCTTACTGCTTCCCAGCACTATCGCAATGGTGGGCAGAGCTTCTCGGCTTGGTACACCATGTGGCCCACCATAACAAGCAGCACCCATCATCTGCTTAGTGCTTCCCAGCATTATCGCAATGGTGGGAAGAGTTTCTTAGCTTGATACACCATGTGGCCCACCATAATAAGTACCACCCACCATATGCTTAGGTCTTCCCAGCATTATCGCAATGGTGGGCAGAGTGTCCCATTATTGCCCACCATCATTTCCACTTTACCCATCATCTTTACACCATACCACCCAGTATGTCCTGGCATATCCACCATATTTTCCACAACGTCTCACCATATCCACCATAATTTCCACCATGCCCACTATTATTTCCACTACACCCACCATGTTTTCCACCATGGCAATTTTTCCGATAGGGATTATATAAAAATATTTTCTATTTGAGGCAAATATTTGAAAACGATGAGCGAAATAAACAGAATCTTTACGTCTAATTTTCCATACGATCCGCCAAGTTTGTATAACTTGCACCTGGGGAGAAACACTATGCCATTAAAGGTCACGGAACAACCACTCTGTTTTGTGACGAAGGTATGATTTCCACCAAAGATTAGGCCTACCAACCGAGCCCGTACAATTGTGTTATCCGTGCTTCCGGGTTTCAGAATACACGATTTCGACGATTAAGTATGACAAGACAGCCCAGCCATGGCTTCAATTAACCTAAATGAAGTATATTTCATTGTGTATGGTGTCCGCTCTAGAAGCAACAAACATCGATGCGACGTGATTAAAGCACTCCCAGAGAACGTAATTAAGTGTCTTCTCACCGACAGCCGCCGCTCGCACTCGCCGGCACTTCTCTAGCTTTTGTACGAGAACTCAGACGTGGCAATTTGTATGCTTGGTGAACCAATATGATAGCGTAATGTTTCCCGCAAACTGCATTCGTTTTGGCCAAGCCGTTATGTAGTTCTTGCTTTAGCGAAAGAGCTACAGCATTGCGCTGGTGCGACCGCCCTCTACATTGCGCGAAAAGCATCTCAATACTCAATCAAATAAATTAGGCGGGCGTATCAATGGAATGAGCCTAGAAGCGTCATAAAGCGTGAGCAGATGTCACCCTTTAGAACGAGCGCGAAATGGATATTAAACTTGGCAGACCCCGCCGGTAAACTGTTGCTGCTCTCCAGTCCACTTGGTTTTTTTTTTCTTGAAGTTGTGAATTGTAAAAAAATAGCACTAGTGCCATTAACATAGTGGCAATTGTTACAGACTGCAGCTGCTTGTGTTTAATAAATGTGCAATTTTTAGTAGCAGGTGTAGATCTTGTCTATGTTGTGTACACGACAAACATAACTCAAGTTGAACCGTAAGTTTGTATGCCAACTGAGTATTTAACACACAAGCAACGTCATGTTGGTGTGGCCCAGTTGCTAGCGTCTTCAAAAGGGAATCCGCAGGTTGCACGTTCGATCCTCCGTGGCGTCTTGTTTTTTTTTTTCCGGGACGGGTGTTTTTTATACCGTTTTTATAGAATTCGTTTTTATTTTTTGTGGCAGCTCGGCCTGGTGATTCTGACGTCCTTTTGCGCTCAAGTGTTGCCGGCACTGCAGCACCCACCATACCCACCATGCGCCATGGTGGGCGTTTCCCACCATTCACCCACTACATTAATCCACTATAATGGTGGGTGGTGGTTTACACCATGCCCACCATTCGTTTTTTTCCGATAGGGTATGCTTATGCACCTGAATGCTGCTGGTTTCCCTACATATGCCACTCACGACAGCGTTGCTTCAGTATTTGTGAACCATTCTCTTAACCCGAAGGTATAAGATGTGCTCAGGGCGTTTCCGCCATTGGGAGCACTATTCCACTAGACTGATTATCAAAGGACGCTCAATCTTAACGTGACAACTTGTTTACTTATATTATGCATTACGCAATTTAAACATCGAGGCGTCAATAACACCAGTACTGGCAGACATGCCAATGTGGATGCATACTTTTGAAACTGTGCACAACAAAAAGTACCTAATTTAATGCATTTCTGTTTTGTGTTATAGCGATTCCAAAACGGAGGGAACGGCAATATTTTGGGTACTTGCTGGTCAACCTTCTTATGCTCGCTCCTTGTCCGTTGTAGGCGACGTGTAAATTAGTTCTCATTCTTTCCACTAGAGGCGCTACTGTGCTCTCTCGCAGCTGTGGTCGATCCAAGGAGCCACGACAGCGGCGCCCATACACTCCGCGCAGCGTGATCTAGTTAGGTGACCGCTAAAGTACCGCGCCTGTATGCAGCACTCGCGTATGGCGCGCTTCCTTCTTCTTCGCTGGGAGGCCACTCAGTAAACACCCTTCGTTACCGATCCCTAGCACGAACACCCCTGAAGTCGATGCAGAATCACTGCCAATGCAGCAGCGGCTCGGACTTGCCACCGAGACATCGCGCTGAGAGACCTAGAGGCCGAAGAGGTCTCACTGTCAAGCGAACTTGTAGCTGCGGGCCAGCGAAGCAGAAATGTGCAGGTTCCCCATCAAGAAATCTTATCACGTCTTTACACGATGGTGGTAGATGAATGTGTGTCGAGGATCAGCGTGTTACCGGATGATTACAACAAGCTCCTCTAACGTCATTCACTTTGTGGATTTTGGGATAAACAAAAATTAAGCATACGCCGCGGGTTCTACTAATAATAACACTTGAATTTGGGGTACACAGGCCTATTAGTTGTGATTCCGTGTCTCCAAGGCCATATAGACCAGCCCACGCTATAGGACTGCGCAAAAAAATGAAGAGGCGTCACAACGGTGAGTGGTCCCCTTAAACGGCACATGCATTTGTCGCACATGCATTTGTCGCATTATTTACCTATAAATTGTCTGCAAGTACTCCCTTGTTCAAACGTACATAAATATGAAATTTAGATTGTTGTGTAGTCATCATTCGCTGAACAACTAGTAATAAATCAGGCGTACCGACAGCGAGCCGTTTAAGCGCACGGCTCTGCCGTTTCAAGTTAGTGCAAGTGATTCTCATGATGATGACGATTCCCAAAAGACTGGCACTATACACCATGGAGATCGGCCACGAGGCATGCAGCAGTAAAATTTGTAAAGCAAAATAAAAAAATTACAATCGTCGTCATGCACAGCCTCTCCCATTTAACGCAAGCAACGAAAATTCGCCTGGCGTGCATTCTTCGTCATCACCTACCTTTGACAGGAATTTTAGCAAACACACAAAAAAACACCTTATGAAGACACGAGGAAATGAGAGACGCTATTTTCTTCTACAAGAAAGATAAAAGTGGTACCCGCCCTGTCCTCTTATCTTGTGAATATGTGTTTCTAGCGCTCAAAACTCCTCTTCAACGGTGCACCATTCCGGTAATTTTCAATGTTTGTTAAGCTATCTGTTGTACATTTAACCCTTCCATCCCTGAACTCGCCCACGCGGTGCACGCTCTCTCACTGCGATGATTTCTGGTAAAGGAGAGAAACATACCTAAAGGCAGAAAAAGTAGAATTAAAGAGAAAGAAAAAAAGGGGCAACGAAAGGAAAACAAAGAGAGAGAGGACATAAATACAAAAAATACAAAAATCAATACAAAAATACAAAAGACAGGAAGAGATAGCGACAGACACTAATAAGGAGATGAAAAACAGAGGTAGCGAAAGACCAGAAAAGAAGAAAGCGACACAAAAAACGAGAAAGAAAGATATAGAGAGAAACATACAGGGGAAAGTAGGCAGAATTGGTTGCAACTGGAAAAACGAAAAAGAAAACAAACAGTAACTAACAGAAAAAAAGAGGACGATAAAGAGAGATAAAGAAAGGACGTAAAAATAAAAATAAACAGAAACGGGGAAGGCCACCACTAGCCATATTCTGCTTTAAATAGCTCCCTATGGCGCTAACGCCTAGCGACATTATGGTTGACAAGAAGTACACCTTAAAATATTTCTATCCAACCCAGAGTTAGGCTCTGGCTCGAGTGCCATGACACCTACGAGAAATAAACAACTATGCTAAAGATTTAATGATGCTAGATATTTAGGTAAGAAAACTTGTGTTTAATCAAGATAAGTGACAAGCCACAGAAACTGAAAAGTAACCGAGTGAGTCTGAAGTGAAACCACGAATAGTGATGGTGATAAATGAAAGGTACTGAGAAACGATGAATTATTAAAAAAGTATCTGGAAAGTTCGCTGAAAACGACAATAGTCATCTTCAGAGGATTTGCCATCATGATGACCCACACCAATTGCAGAACCTCTCTTTTAATCATTTTTGAGTCCTTGAGGCAACGACCGCAAACAGGACTCCCCTAAGGCATGTGTGCACACACTGAAGCTACTGAAGTCGAAGAGAAACAGTTCACCTAAGGTACACCAAGTGTAACAACAGTTCACGAAACGCTTGTACTGAAGTAAATAATTATAAATGAACGAACCGCAGGGTCACTTACTTTCTTTATTGGTAACGACAAAATAAAATCAATATATTCAATTCAGCGATTATCATTCCCACGTAAATATTGCGTGTTCAACAAACGTTTTTTACTTTTAGCCTCTGAGAATATTTGCTTACTATTTCGGGGCAAAAGTAGAGATAAACTTACTTTTCCCATCGCAAAACAATGTCCAGGTGAACACAACACAAAGAAGGTTGTAATAAACTTGCATTGCTTTTTTTAAAGTATTCTTCGTAATCCTGCAAGGAAATTGATAATAGTGGCGCAAGACTGAACAAACAACTTCGTATTCGCAATTGCCTTATTATACTTTCACGGCGCTAAGCGAAATTCAGGAGCGTTATCTCCAGGATGGCCACTTGGTTCAGCCTCCCTAGTTCGGCTGTGCCAGCCTCAGTGTGAACGCCTTAGTAAGAGAATAAAGTTACGGCTTTGCATGTTCCCTGGATCAGTCAACACACCGGGCTCTCCATGACGCAGTCAATCTGATTCGTGCTCTTGCGATACGCGAATTTTTCTTGAAAATACGTGGCAACTTGCACTTTGAAAGGTAACCCACCGCATACACATATTAGCTTAATGAGGTTTTCTGTAACCGCGCAGGTTAAGTGAGTGTTTTCGTCCGACCTTTTTAGCTGAAACTCACCTTACTTTACTTGCACACATCACGCATTAGTTATTTTGTAATGCATGAATTCCTAGAGCATTGCACACGTAAAACCAGCGTGCACGAAATTCGCTCTTCTATAGCGAAGAATTCTCAACCTGGTCAGCACTGTACCACTTTTTTTTCTACGTTTGTTGATAGATGACAGCACACTTCAAGCACTTTGCTACTAGACCATTTTGAGAGCAAAATTTTCTCCCCATCGACAAAAGGTATGGTGACGTTAAGAGGTCGAAGTCGTTCGGTAGAGTAAAATGTTCAGATTGTTTCTATCAGGGACATTTAAAGAAACCATCTTGATGATGTGGATAGTTCACTGGATGTAGAAGGCCGTGAGAGCAAAGAGAGTGACAGTGCCAATAAAGACTCAGCTGAACTCTCGAGGTGCGAACTGCACTTATGCATTCCCTCGTTCCTCATTGTTTTTCCACACTCGTAGGTGACCTTAGTTTTATTCAATGTGTAATATGCTTCAGTGAGAGCAAAAGGAAAGCATAAATTTTTTGTGCATTGCATGTAGCAAAATTATTTTGAATCCTACGAAGCACCGCTTGCAATGTGTAATATGCTTCAGCGAGAGCAAAAGGAAAGCATAAATTTTTTGTTCATTGCATGTAGCACAATTATTTTGAATCCTACGAAGCACCGCTTGCTATCAATACGTTCAAGCTCTGCCAGCGAAGCGTTGCGGTTAGGTCGAGAAAACGTTCAGTTAGGGCCCCAATCTGCACCTCTCTGCTAAATTGTTTAGTTCACTGTCGTTCGGTTAGTTTTCGCATCGCCGGATTGTTCGAACTTGCGAAAAACATGCGTGTGCATACTTTTTAATTTTCATGTTTCAATCATGTAGATCAAATCTGCAACATCCGAGTGCAGTGGATCGCACACGGCTATCTGAGCTGGGGTGTGGCACAAGCGCTACAGAACGGATCGTTAAGTTATTGTGTTCCATTCAACAAGCAACTTTGAGTTTGCAAGACCACAACTGCAAGACCACAACAAGATTAAAATAGACGAGCAACTTTACGCGTGGGACACAGTGCAAAATGCGCGTTGTCCGTATCAGTACCGCCCATACAAAAGCCATGGAAGTTCTAAACCCGGTTCATCGCGGCATTCTACAAAGAATAAGCCACCTCAAGCATAGGTACGCTTGATTCTTTTGAATGCTCGTAGTATTGTTAATAAAATCACTGACCTGGAATACATATTGATGTTGGAGAGTCTCCATGTCGTGTTATTAACGGAAACTTGGTTAAGCACATGCATTACCAGTGATTGTATTAAATCTCCAGGATATAGCATGTTCAGATGGGACCGAGATGCACGCGGTGGGGGCGTTGCTAATATTGTAAAGGATTGTTGTCGGGCCATAATGGTGAACAGCGATATGTCCGAGTCAGTGTGGTGTAAAATAACTTTTGAAAACATTACGTACCTCATTGGTGTAGTTTACAGACCACCAGCGACTCCACCTGAATTTTTAGATGAGCTTAATGGATTTCTTTGCACTCATGCCAACAGTACTACACGACTAATATTGGCTGGTGACTTCAACTTGGCACACATTGATTGGGAGGCTTTGTCTAGTCAACATACTGAGATAATGAGTGCAAATAAGCTATTAGAGATTGCCTTCTTTCACAATTTAAGACAGATTGTTATCGATTACACAAGGGTAACACCCGAATCACGATCATTATTAGATTTGGTATTCTTGTCCAGCAGGATTGAAGATTATAGCCTGTCAATTCAGGAAGGTATATCTGATCATAAGATGATTTCGGTGAACATACTGCCATTGTCGAGCAAGCCTTCTGATGACTTAGGGTCTAAAGAACGATTGTTGGTCAAAGATTACGAGCGAGCGGAAGATACTTCTATCTTAGATTACTTAGAACAATCATTTAATGAATTTGAAATTGCCTCCCACTCAGAGACAGTCGAGGAATTGTGGGAGCGCTTTAAATGCATCATTGCTACTTGCACGGACAGATTTGTACCAAATTGTTATAAAAGAAAGAAACAGCAAAATCCATGGATAACTCGCGATATTGTTCACATGAAACGCAGAATAAAAAGACTACGCAGGCAGCCAAAGAAGTCAACTGAACTATCACAGGCACGCAGTAGACTAAAAACAGCATTATCAGAAGCAAAAATGAGTTCTTCAATGAGACGCTGGGAAACTTCCTTAAAAGCTCGCCCACCAAACTCTGGCGTTTTTTGGGAGCAAAGAAATCAAAAATAGACCAGATAAGTATAGAAGATGCTCCTGTGACAGATGCACAAAGGACAGCAGATGGTTTCAACGAGTTTTTCTATTCAGTCTTTAATAGAGATGCACAAAGTTGCATCGCAGACGAGATAAACTATTCCTGCGCATGCCCCATGGAGCCTCTTTCGTTTCATCAGGAGGGCGTGTTAGAACAACTGTTGAACTTAGATCCAAAGAAAGCCTGTGGCCCCGACAGGATACCAACGGTATTTTTAAAGCGATACGCCGAGTGGGTGTCTTTCTATCTGGTAATTATTTTTGAACAATCTTTACGTAGCCATTCCGTTCCACAAGATTGGCGTTGCGCTGCTGTTATACACGTGTTTGAAAATGGAAATTGTATGCATCAAAACAACTATCGCCCTGTATCCTTAACCTCTGTATGCTGCAAGATCATGGAGCACGTATTCGCTAAACATAATATTCATTTTCTGGAAACAAATAAGCTGCTTTGCGCCACTCACCATGGCTTCAGAAGGGGCCTATCCACGGTGACACAACTTATCGAAACGGTTCACGACTTTGCGCGGGCTTTGGATGAACACCAACAAACTGATGTTAATTGCATCGATTTTAAAAAAGCGTTTGACAAGGTTTCATATGGTAAGCAGCTTTATAAGCTGCGTCAAATTGGTATCAGTAATGATGTTTTAAAATGGATTGAAGCTTATCTAACAGGGCGGAGGCAAGTAGTGCGTGTTAATAATTCTGTGTCAAGCTTTTTGGATGTACTTTCCGGGGTACCACGATTGATTGATTGATATGTGGGGTTTAACGTCCCAAAACCACTATATGATTATGAGAGACGCCGTAGTGAAGGGCTCCGGAAATTTAGACCACCTGGGGTTCTTTAACGTGCACCCAAATCTGAGTACACGGGCCTACAACATTTCCGCCTCCATCGGAAATGCAGCCGCCGCAGCCGGGATTCGAACCCGCGCCCTGCGGGTCCGGGGTACCACAGGGCTCGGTGCTAGGCCCTTTATTGTTTTTAGTTTATATGAATGATGTAGCCACAGTTGTTCAGCCGCCAGCGGTCTTGAGACTGTTTGCAGATGACTGTTTAATTTATGCTCCAGTTAACTGTTAAAACGACCAGGAAAAAATTAATCAGTGTCTTGAGGATCTTCATACCAGGTGTGAAAAATGGGATATGGAAATTAACTACGCCAAAACCACTTTTGCAAATATTACCCGAAAGAAAAACGTTCTTGATTTCCAGTATCGTATGGGAAGTGCAATTTTGACAAATGTTTCCAGTTTTCGATATCTAGGCGTTGTGATATCAAATGACCTAAACTGGGGCAGCAACGTTGAAAATGTGTGTTCTTCCTCGTACAAAAAGCTGTGCTTTCTTCGAGTAAAACTACGAAACACAACCAAAGACGTCAAACTGATGGCATGCTTCGGCCTGTTTTGGAGTATGCTGCTGTAGTTTGGAGTCCCCACCAAAAAGGCCTAATAAATGAGCTGGAAAGAATCCAAAGACTTGCAGCTAGGTTCATGTGTTCAAGATACAAAAAAAACAGACTCAGTTACTGAGATGCTAAACTCATGTAAATTGGAACTGCTTGAAATTAGGCGACAGAGGAACAGAATAAAATTATTATTTCAGATTCTCCAGGGTCGAATAAATATTGATAAAAGTATTTACATACGGGAACCTGGTAGAATTAGCAGAAGAATAAACCATAGTGCAGCCATTAGAACATATGTCACCCGCACAAACGTCTTTCGGTATTCGTTTTTCCCCAATGTTATCGAAAACTGGAATGCGCTACCTGCACATATTGCTGAGTTCACGGATGCAAGGGCTTTTGAATATTTGCTTGACAACTATGTTACCTAAAAATCGTTGGATGATGTGTTGGTGTTTTGCTTTCCTTTTGTCATGCCAATGTTGATGATTTTTTTGTTATTGTTGACAGTTGACATTACTTGAGTGTTTTTATATACCAATTATTACTTTTATGTACTCCCTCCCTGTAATGACCCACAAATGTGGGTTAACAGTATGCTCAAATAAATAAATAAATAAATAAATAAACTCATGACGACTGCATGATATATTTGCAAACAATCATCACGTTATACGTGCGGTCCCTTAGATGATATACGGTGATAAATTCACCAGGCAGGCTCGCTACATACGACCTCAGAGTCAGTTCATACATCAATTGTATTTCATGCAGCTTCATGCACGCTTTTTGACATAAGTTGCTAGTGCAAAAGTAAAGTTGATCTGCACCAGATTGGCTGTGTGTTTTGGTGTCCCTGTGCGGTTGTTACAGCATCTAAATTATGCCGCGAATTGAATTGACACAAGTTTTTGGTTGATTGTTAGGTTAATACTTTAAAAGAATATCAGTACATATCTGCTGATGTACCTATCTACACTTCCGAAAGCTTATCTTGTCACATCAGTAAAGCTGCGGCGTACGAACGTGCGTAACCATGCTGTTCCAACAGTCTTCATTCGGCTTTCTGACTTATATACCTACTGACATTCTGGCACTATGGAATATTCTTTATAAACTTACTTCGCATTGAGTTGCACTGATTTGTTCCAGTAAAGGGAAAGTGGCCAAAATGGCAGTGTCTTAAGCCCTTAACGTTAGATAGTTGCTTAAAGAAGTTTATTTCCATACAGGCGCCAGCGCAGCTATTTTGTAGCTCTTTGATGCAATACCTAGTGGGGACGAGTCTACAGTTTTCTTTAACGCAAGCCCAACACTGGCAACCGGAGTAGCACGTGTATGTGTTCTCAGTGTAATATTTTGCACAGCGCCAAATCCATGTGCCCATGTTGCGCAATCTGTCTGCCATCCCAGAGATGGGGTAGTTGAAGTGAAAATCCCTTGACCTAAGGCAACGCTATGTGGCATCGATATGCTATAACATGGCAAAGTAAAATGAATTTAGTAAGATGAAAAGGGCATGAGCATTTGTTCTGTCTTTGTGAAGCCATAATATAATCCGAAGCTTTTCTCTTCGTATTAAAGATGCAAAACTTTAACCCCAGAGTATTAACAGCCACAAATACAGCATCACGCGTAGTTGAGACAGCCCTAAGAAGTAAGTCTTACTCACCTTTCTCAACTGAAGGCTTTCGAAGAAACAGCACCAGCTTGTCAAGAAAATTAGAAATACAGCTGCATGGGACTATATTTCGTAATGTAACTACGCCCAGCTCTTCGGATACATCAATTTCGGATCCCATTTTCGATTTAAAACCAAAAATAGGTACGCTAGTGCATATGTTCTTCATGCGTCCAGAACAATTTCCATTGTTCTCCTCGTCCTAAGAAACAGCTTGTAGGTTACGGCGCACTTCAGGTACACACCACTTACTCACGAGGTCAAGCTAGTAAATTAAAGTGTCGCCGAAATAAACTGTATTCACTAAGGAGCTACTCGTACTGTTGAATCATATTTATCATTCGAGCAATATTCTCTCATTGATCGTAGGGCCGGCAAAAGACATTAATTTTCTTACTTGCCCATTTCTTCCCATTCAAAAATTACTGCATCGTCGTTCTCAAGTTTTCTTATTTGTAGTAACTGACAATTTCGAACAGTTATTGACGGGAGTTTTTTATTATGCACCTATTTCGAAAAACAACGCAAACGTGAAACTAAGTTATTAGAGTTATACTCAAGTCCATAAGTTCGTCACAAATATCAACCATCTTTTTAAATAGCCTATCGCAAAACGTAGCCAGGACACTATTTTCTATCCAAAGCTCTGCAAATAAGAGATGGGCGCACTACCAAGTGACGATGCTCCATAGTCTTCGTGATACTCAAGTTGAATGCCTACCAGAAGCACTCAAATAGTAAAAAAGAAGTAACTTAAAGGTATAAATCTTAGTTGCATCAATTACTGTTTCGGTACCAGAGAGAGCAAGTGAATCGCTTTGTGTATGCGGTCTACTTTGTTTGGGGACTGCTTGTTCGGTTTAGTACTTGCAAATGAAACTTTTGCACTCGTAATTATAGGAAGTAATCGAAGCACATGTTATTACGAAGTGACCTTATTAATGTATAAACGTTATCCGAACTGCACCGGTTCTTGAAAAGTACAATTGTCGACATAACAATGAACAATGAACTCGGAATTCGCATTGAAAAAAATCAACAATTGTAAGCAGCAGCCTGCAGCCAACGTTTCAGCAAGGGAATATAATTGTGATTCTAGAAGTGGATTTCACGTTCTTGGTTTTGATGTCTTTCTAGTTCAGGGGTAGTGTACATGTATACGCATGTAGTAGCTGAAGTCTGTGCTGTGTGTAAAAACTCACTCAAGTAGCAAAAGTTCGGGCGAACGTGGTGCACTTCCTTTGAAATGCTTGATTGGGGAGTTCGCGATGTGGAACGTTGTTTCTGTCTATCAAGTCCATGATATGTGCTCACCGAGCATGTCGAGTACTGGAGCTAGAAGAGCAGCGAATGTTGTGACATTACGCCAGCGCACACTTTACAGCATAGATGTAAATATGGCAGAAAGGATGTACAAGCTGTGTTCGCATATGCCTTTCCATATAGGCGAGGAAGATTAGCTCACACGCCTCAAAGCATTGTGGCACAAATGTAATGTTTTTACCTCCATAAAGAGCTGATTTTCAATACTGTGACCACCATTGATAACATTCCTAACCACCATAGAAATTTATATAAAGACGAAGATCCCCTCAACTGCTCAATAGGGCTCTTCCCCAACTTTACACAGGTTGTCTTACCGTACATGCCACTTGAGTGCAATTAGCGAATAACTTATTGTTACGCTACAATTACCTTTTCAAAAATCCCCCCATACAATTTCAATGAATACACAAAAGTGTCTCGAGAAAAAAAAAACCAGCCGGCCAAGTGCAATTAGCGCAAGATCAATCATTGCTCAGTAATCGTTTTTTGACGAACGGTCCTCATAGCGTTAGACCCAGCGCTTCGCTTTTGAGTCGACTTTGCCGCACTAGTCAGTGTTCCAGATTGCTGGACTTAATTCAGTCATCTGCTTTCGATCCGGTGTTACAGCAGGGGCTTTGCCTCCGCTTCAGATCTCGCGTTCGGGTACTAACACACTGCCGTGTAGCAGACTGTGCCGTGCAGCTTGCCGTGTAGCTACGTCTGCTGAGTTGTCCCCTTCAGAACGTCACTTGTACAGAAACACATGCCCAAACGACCCAGACGACGTGCCAGCCAAGGCTATACTCGGCGACTATGGTGCAACTAAGTCACGTTCTTGCATGGTCTACAGGAATTCCTGGAAGAGGGTATCGCAAAGTACTGTGTGCAGCACCATCTGTATACCCACATTATAAACCAAGCCGACAGTACTTTTGTATGCGCATTCTTACGGGCTTTCTGCACCTAAAGAAAGGCGCAAGCTTTTGAGACCTACACTAAGCGTCGATATTTATGGTTGAGTGTTTAGTTAATTCAGCATGCCGTCGTAAGGTGATTTTCGAAACGTGCGATAGATTCTCTGAATTTATCGCAATTTTAAAGCCACCGCTTCGCTTGGTTGTTCTTGTTTGCTACCGCAGATTTAGTGTCCCTTAGCAGAGCGATGAATTAGCCTTGGCAGTGGTTGTTTCAAGTTCGTTCTTGCACTTGAAATAACGAGACGTAGACTTGACAGTTCCTACTCTACAGTTTCTTCAGGGCCAGAAGGCTACAATTATAAGATGAGAACGGCGGTGTCGACACCTCTCACTGCGAGGGATGACTGTGAAGCTTGAACTTTTTTGGCGTTCCTCTGGTATTTAAAGAAAGTCACAGCATACCCACGGAGTGAATGATGGTGAGTGGGGCGCACCGTTCGTCCATCCATGAGGCCAATCTGTCATTCGCCCGTCTTTCCATCCGTCCGTGCTTTCATCCAATCATCCATTCGTGCGTTCGTGCTTCTGTCCGTTTGTCCGTAAGTCCATCCGCGCGTGCATACGTCTGTCGGTCCGTGCATGCTTCCGACTGTCCGTCTCCTCATCCGGAAGTATTTACGTACAGATTCCGGGAAAGTATGGAGTAAATTGAAGTATATGTCAATAACCATGGCTGTGCTTTAGAGAAAAGCGAGATATAAAATCACCGCTTTATTGACAGCTTTCGTAGAGGTAGGTCAAAATGCGGAGTGTTGAAATTTTGGACCATCTCCCCGAAGGGAGCGCTCATGAGATGCAAAGCAGCAGTGGTTTGTATGGCGTTGACACGGTTGAAATGCAAATGTTTTATGTGCTAATTCATAATTGCTGTTCATTTCTTTGTTAATACTGGCTTGATGTAAAAAAAAAATTGTAAATGTTTTTTGATATTGTATGTATCTCAATTTCTCAATTTTTGTACTGCTATATATAACCTGTTTATGTATGTGTGTACATAGGGGGTTGGCGCTTGTCAGGCTTTCTTTGCCTTTACGCCGATCCCCTAGGCAAACTGTGTACACGGGTTGTCTGAAATTAAATCAATAAAAAAAAAAAAAACATAAAAGGCGGGTTCAATTTTGTGAAAGTTTCATTCCAGATAAACGAGCCAAACGGTGTTTGCACGCGGGTGTGCTGTCAACCGTTGCGGGTGGTGAAAAGGGTGGAGTGAGAGAGAAGTTTGTGTCGAGCGGGCGGAGGAGCCGGCAGCTGCGAACGCTGTAGCAAGCGTGCTGCGGGTGAGAAAGAGAGTGACGTCAGCGTCTACCTGCGAGAGAAGCATGCGAGGGGAGCGTGACACCAACGCGCATCTGCTCCGTAACCTACTTGGCACCGCTTCAGCACCTGCGGCGCGTTCGCACGGACGTACATACGCATGGCGTTCCGCACGCCAGTCAAAAGCTGCTTCGCATATAAAGCTCTGACGACGTATTTATATTTTGAAGACGTGTTGTTGTGTTATTTTTGTCTCAAGAACGCACGGTTGACTATGCGATACACTAATCAAGGAATTCAAGTGGGTGTACGCAATCTTGTGTCAGTGAAGCGCCAAATTTTTGGTGCTGTCCTCTTATCGTCTCAGTTATTTTTCAAGCCAGCGGCCAGCCAGCGTGTGTGGCGTCTGGCGGGACAATTTTGCACGCTATAAGTTTAAACAAATGCGTAAACTCATCGCTTACATCTGAAAACTACGCGTTCCTACATAGCACCGTCATTTTTGTCATCGTCGAAGGCCTAACCGAAAACATCAGAATCATCGATAAGGCCACTTTATATACGAGATCCGATACTGAAACGTCAGCTGAAATGTGCCACGTGACGCCACACAGGCTCATAAAGTGTGCGCCACACTCACCGGCATGGCTACTGGTGGTGCTGACTAACACTCCCACGTTTAAATTTACAATTATACCCAATAAATTGGCTGGAGGGATAGCTGCCGCGATAGCTCAGTAATAGAGCATCGAACGCGTTATTCGAAGGTCGCAGGTTCGTTTCCTACCCATGACAAGTTCTCTTTTCACCCATTTTTTTCTTCATATTTACATTACAATTCAGTCTAATAACTTCCCCTATACTTTCCTTGGCATCTTTGTCTGTTAGATCTAATTATTAATGTGTCCGAACACAGAAAAACGAGCCGTTAAGTATACACCTCTTTCCCTTATTCATTACGAGGGTCTCGTACTGGCAGACTTGGTGCCTTTAGGTTGTATACGAGGGACAATTGGTCACCTGCCAACTGATAACAAGTTCACGTGCTACGTGACGCCACACAGGCTCATAAAGAGTGCCACACTCGCCGCCATGGCTAATGGTGGCGCTGACTGACACTGCCACGTTTAAATTCACATATATACCCAATAAAGTGGCTGAGGGGATAGCTTCCGTGGTAGCTAAATGGTAGAGCATCGAACGCGTTATTCGAAGGTCGCAGGTTCGGTTCCTGCCCACGGCAAGTTATTTTTTCGCCCACTTTTCTTTCTTCCTATTTACAGTACAGCTCGGTCTAATAGATTTCCCTATATTCTCCTAGGCATCTTTGTTTGTTAGAGCTTATAACTAAATATTTATATATATAATTGAAAGAAGTGTATACCCAAGGACTCGTTTTTCCATGTTTTGACACAATATTATTGAGATATAACAGACAATAATGTCTGTTATATATATATATATATATATATATATATATATATATATATTGCCACCTTCAATTTTTCAAGTTTGGTTATCGACCCCTTATATTACACAATTCTCAGCGCAAAACGCACCTGCAGTTTTCGAGAAGCTTCAGGACTGTAGTAGATCATTTCGATAAGATCACGCCCACTCCGCAAACTGTATCGCTTATTCTAGAACCTACGTCACTGCCAGCGATAACGCTAGAACATTCGATGGCAAGACTATAAATGCCAACGCACATCATCGCTTGTCAGTAGTTGATCGACGGCCGACCCTCTGTTCTACGCTATCAGTCCAAGACTGCTTCTCTAGTCCGACTTTCCGTTTACTGGACACGGGTTGGCCCAAATAAACAATTTACTATTTGACTCGCAGTGTGCTCCATTCGTCCACGTCACGACCATGTTACAATATATACATATATATATATATATATATATATATATATATATATATATATCAGACATGGATATATGTTGAACAGTTGATTGATATGTGGGGTTTAACGTCCCAAAACCACCATATGATTATGAGAGACGCCGTAGTGGAGGACTCCGGAAATTTTGACCACCTGGGGTTCTTTAACGTGCACCCAAATCTGAGCACACGGGCCTACAACATTTCCGCCTCCATCGGAAATGCAGCCGCCGCAGCCGGGATTCGAACCCACGACCTGCGGGTCAGCAGCCGAGTACCTTAGCCACTAGACCACCACGGCGGGGCTATGTTGAGCAGTTGCAGATGCTTACATTACCAGTTGTTTGCACCTGCGCAACGATGCCGACAGGAGCAGTAGTATTGCCAACATCGCAAGCGATAAGCTGTTAAGAAACGCAGGTGCTCGCGAAGATTAAGCCCTGGACACTGCTACTTAATTAACTTCAGCGAATGCCACTTAACAAAAATTGACATTAGCCCTACTTTACGGCTGTACTATAGTACTACATACGCAATGTTTATAAAGTAGGATAGCCACCAGTGCAACCACAACTGAAGTTTCAAAAACGTTACGGTCTATTCGAAAAGTACTTCCGGAACTTGGCGTGGCTCTGTCATAGAATAACTTATTGCCATGCCGGATACTGGGGTTCCATTCTTGCTGAGACAACAATATTTATTGAATGCGTTCATTGAGCCGGTGCTCCCAGTGTCAGCTCTTTTTAACGCTGATGCGTTAAAATTTCCATTTTTTGTTCTTGTCGTTTCCGGGTAGATACTAAATTTGAATCACCTGTGGCTCATACTCCAATGCCAGGGGCACATAGTCACCCTCAGGAATGGGCCACGGTGAAACGATAGGTGTTTAACAACGTACGTGACAGAAGTAACACAACATTTAGGTCTTGACTGGCGTGTAATATTCGTGTAACCCCCTAACCCTCGCATACTAATTTTGGTTAAGGCCAAGTTTAAGTGTTGATTACGAGAGCAGCCAGTCATAAGCGGCTACATAGATAGATAGATAGATAGATAGATAGATAGATAGATAGATAGATAGATAGATAGATAGATAGATAGATAGATAGATAGATAGATAGATAGATAGATAGATAGATAGATAGATAGATAGATAGATAGATAGATAGATAGATAGATAGATAGATAGATAGATAGATAGATAGATGGACAGACGGACGGACGGACAGACGGACGGACAGATGGACGGACGGACAGATGGACGGACGGACAGATTGACAGATGGACAGACAGATGGATGGATGGATGGATGGATGGATGGATGGATGGATGGATGGATGGATGGATGGATGGATGGATGGATGGATGGATGGATGGATAGATAGACGCACGGATGTATAGATAGATGGATGGATAGATAGACGGATGGGTGGATAGATAGATGGATGGATAGATGGACGGATGGATGGATAGACGGATGGATACACAGACGGATAGATAGATGGATGTATAGATAGACGGATGGATGGATGGATATATGGATGGATAGATAGACGCCAAAAGTACTTGCAGTACGCAAAGAATTGCGTCACAGTTAACAAACTTGCTCTCGATGAAGACACCCGATACGGTCGGTAATGAATTGAAGAACCACAACCTGCGTTGATGCGGTGCTTCAGAATTGACTTCTGGCCGTGTGGTCGATTGGGCACGCCAAAAATATCACAGTAGGAAGGAAAAAAGAGGTCTTAGGTTGGCAGATTGCTAAAGCTTGATGCACGGAGTGATGATGGGGCGTAAAGCCGTGTCAAGGCACGTGGTATCCAGTGGGTGACAAGGCGGATCTTAGCACACGTGTGGTGTGCAAATGGGGACGAGGTCGTCTGTTAATGATCGCACCTGGGCATCCTTAGTGGCTTAATGAAGCCCTTGCCTCATGAAGCCAAAATATATAATGATGATATATATCCAGTTGTGACGCTGTGCGGCACGGTGATGTCACCGGCAAAAGACATTAAAAATAACAGCGACTATGTAGTCATCATCGAACATGGTTGAAGTTGCTGTTGTTTAAAAGGTGTGGCGGTTTTAGGTGCATCTGGACAATGTTTGTGGCGCAGAGGCTATTTCGAAGTTCGGGACGAGTATCAGGCTCAGGAGAAAGATCCTAGCGAAGTGTACCAGCGCAGAAGTCGATCAGGGCAGAATATGTCGATAGGAAGTCCATTTTCAGGATGAAAGCGTTAGAGCGATTGTTTAGCACCGTAAAGAGAATAGGAACCTGGCAACCGACAATAGTTGCTAGGGTGGTACACATTAAAGTGATGCGCCAGTTACACTATCGGCGACACGTAGGGAGTGAGCACTTTTTTGACTTGGTGATAGAGATGTGCACTTATTATGTAGACTTGAGTTCCAATATCAACTAAAGCTGTTAAATAAATACAGTTGACATGAACATCACTCAAGTTCCTATTCTTAAGGCGCGTCAATGGAGGATTTTTTCTAGAGAAAAATGATGCAGCAATATAAGCACATTGTTGAAATGAAACAAATTTTCTTCATGAGCTTCGAATTCAAGATCTCCTGATTTGATATGGCTAGCAGAGCAGGTTAGGCATACGTGTCCAATATACCCATTGAAAACCAAAATGGCAAAACTGTTCAGCTGCTAAGTGCGGTCACTTGTGTAAAGTTTAAAACTGCAATGGTGCCGTTCTCATGACCCCGAAGGCGGGAACGCCAGAATCACATACACGTTGGCAAGTTCGTTTGGGTGAATTATGAATCAAAAAAGGTGCAGCGCTACAACGAATACTGGAGACTAGGACGGAGCTCATATTCTTTGATTTGGAGCGTAAACAGCAGCACTCTTTTAAGCATGTTATGTGGTCCTGAATGAAGTGCACCCTAAGTCACGGTAAAATAATGCTGATTTCTGTCACTGTGGTTTGCCACAAGACGTCAAACGGCTGCATTTTATTGGTTATTCACTATCACTGGATGATTCAAAGCTGAACAAGCTCAAATTACCTCACTATGCATCATGGTTTGTACTGAGGGAATAATTATGCGATTATGACGATTATCCTGTGCTGTTCAAATTTACTAAGCAGATTTTACCCTATAACGTATTGAAACTTCCACTTTTTATCTTGTTTTTTTTACACCAGCAATATTATAGTTCACGTTATTTGAAACAAAATGCAAGTGGGAAAAAATCTTCGAGAAAGCATAATGGCAGCAATACAGAATATTTTTCATTCTTTCAGAGAAAAGTCTCCCCGAGAATATAGGGTATGCACCGGGTTCTCACCTGTGTCGTTTTTCAAAGCACCTGCTAGTCCCTCGTGTATTGAACTACGCTCACTGTTGCAGCAGGCCTTCGTTTACTACTCATAACGCGCCTTAAAATCATGAGCTGAAGCTCATCTGAAAAAAAACTAGAACATTTACTTACCAGATTGCTTTGTTCGCATAAAGCTTCGACTTTTTATGTGAAATAACCCATTGTTCGAGCAGATATCACACCTTCACTGGTGTGGTGTGTCGTTTCCGAATGCGTAATATTTATTTACTGCTAAAAGCTCTGAACATATGTGTTCCATATTCAGTATTAGGTAGTTTCTCTGTAATACTTTCAATAAATGTGTGATCAGAATCCCGTAGATTACCTCAATCAAGAAATTTAGCTCATTGAATGACAGCTATGTAGTCATTCATGGAGTAATAGATATCATCATCATCATCATCATCATCATCAGCCTGACTACGTCCACTGCAGAACAAAGGCCTCTCCCATGTTCCGCCAGTTAACCCGGTCCTGTGCTTGCTGCTGCCAATTTATACCCGCAAACTTCTTAATCTCATCTGCCCACCTAATCTTCTGTCTCCCCCTAACCCGCTTCCCTTCTCTGGGAATCCAGTCAGTTACCCTTAATGACCAGCGGTTGTCCTGTCTACGCGCTACATGCCCTGCCCATGTCCGTTTCTTCTTTTTGATTTCAGCTATGATATCCTTAACCCCCGTTTGGATGCAGCGATGGCGTAGTGGTTAGAGCATCCGCCTCGCATGCAATAAGTCCGTGGTTCAAATCCCGGTACCACGCAGTTTCCAACCGGATTAAAAAAAAATCCGCGTGTTGATGGAACTGCATTAAGAGGCCTGGGGTGCGGCCTCATCGGCAAACACCGCCGAGAACGCACTCCCTCACCAGAGAAGGATTGGCCACCCTGGTGCAGTATCTGGCCACTACCTCCCACATGCTTACGTCAAATAGATATGATACTGGGACTCTAAGGTGAATGAGCCTGTTTAACGAATCTGTTGTGATTTCGTGGCGTTTATTATAGTGCGTACATACTTTGGATGATCGCGGTACACACACGCTTAATTTTGGATGACGAACGAATAGCTGTATCACTCATTTTTATTTCCCATTTTTACTTTTAATGGAATAAAATTTTCCCTCTTACATTCAACATTAAACAGCCGATGCAACTCTGGTTCTCTCTGCAGGTAAGATATAGCGCTGCTAATTGTAGAGCACTACTTTTGCCTTCCAGTGAAGTCCGTCGTATGCGTATAGCTAGGGGATGTAAAAATATTTATTTGCTCATATTTTCATGCGGCATAAAGAACTGCAGTTTCAGTCAATGGATCCTTATTCATTTATTATGGCGAGCCTCAAAAATACATCATGACTTTGTCGTGTAAAACTAAACAATGTATGTTACATTTTCAGCGTACGCCATGTGGGCGTAGATTTCAATAACCATTTATAAAAATCAATGCAGTCCTGCCGCGGTGGTCTAGCGGCTAAGGTACTCGGCTGCTGACCCGCAGGCCGCGGGTTCAAATCCCGGCTGCGGCGGCTGCATTTTTGATGGAGGCGGAAATATTGTAGGCCAGTGTGCTCAGATTTGGGTGCACGTTAAAGATCCCCAGGTGGTCGAAATTTCCGGAGCCCTCCACTACGGCGTCTTTCATAATCATATGGTGGTTTTGGGACGTTAAACCCCACATATCAATCAATTAAAAATCAATGCACCCATATTGAATCTGTGACTCTTGCGAAGTGGGCTGTGTTAAGTTTAGTGTAATACTAAAATGCTCTACTTTATTAACAGCAGCTGTTTTAAATGAACGCCTTTTGAAAGAGTTTTTTCCACTGCAGACCGGTGCAGTGCAGCTATTCCAGCCAACCAGCAGTCACCCGTGCCTGTAAGCGCTACCCTCCTGTGCCTTACTGCGCTTGCGCTATGTGGCTATCAGAAGTGCCTATCTGCGGCTGCGGTACGCGGCTACCGTGGGTTTACAACGACTCACTCTCGTCGCCTTGTATGACATTAAGCATCCCGATATTATCACGTGGAGCGCACCGGTCGTTGGACACGTCTGCGCCTGGGCTCACTTCGGTAGATATATAAGCAAGCCACCAACACACAGAAACTATTCTTAGAGGCGATGCTCGTTAGGATATGGGTCTGTCCATCCCTTATATGTATGTAGTATACGTAGCCACCATTCCCTGCGGCACATACCCGCTCCTGAGTGGGTATGTGCCTCAGGGGATGCGAGATGTGAGATGGCGGTACTTGAAAAACCATAAACCTTTTAGTTAAGATCCTGCCACCCGGTTCTTGGCCAATCCCCTTTGTGGGTGTGTGCCAGAGTATCAAGGATCATCATCATCATCATCAACTTGGAGTGTTCACTAGATGGACGCAGGACGGATAGACAGATGGACGGACGCGCGGATGTACGAACGGATGGATGCACGCATGTTCGCGTGGACGGACGAAAGCAACAGCTGACATCGACATATTTTTACCGAGGTCAACACATTCTCGTAGAGTAAAATAAAATCCAGTATATGTACGAGTTCCGCATCCTGCGATCAATTTAGATATGCTCTTCTTCGTGTAAACGATTTATCGAGTTCACGGCTGCACTTCAACGTAACAGTCATGCTATCAATACTCGTAATGTTGGAGGCTGGCTTATACCACGCTTTCGCACCGAATATAAAGTTGAGTCATTGAAATATATCCTCCCATGTATTCTTAACAAGCATAAACATTTAGATAAACCAGCGCTAAAGACAATACATGAATTATTTTGAAATTACCTATGCATTCATACGTTTTAATTATTTATTTATTCTGTACTACGTTTCACTGTATACGTTTATGTATGGTTAGCTACCATGATTTTTTTTCGTATATTGTGTGGATATTATTGTTTCGTGTGGCTTACTGCTAAAATAACAGGTGTACTATTGATGTATTTTTTGTACTTTCAGTATTACAATTTTTTCTGTAAATAAACTTGAGTGTTCTGTTATTGTTTGTTTGTTATTGTTAATATGCTCATTCAAATATTTACTTGTTATGTTTGTACTGGTATTGTTATAAGCTTTGTTTTTGTAAATATTTTTTCTACCATGTGTGATCATGACTTGTACATTTTTGGTGCACAAGTTTTCAGCTGTCACTCGTAGCCATGTAAGAGGTCTTCTGGGCCTTAATCAAGCTGTTTGCTTACAGCTTTTAGCCAAAAAGACCATCCAGAACGTATTGTTTAGTTTTATTCTGGAAAATAAAGAGGCAGAGAGAAAGAAAGAGAGAATGAGAGAAAGAAAGAAAGAAAGTTAGAAAGAAAAGAAAAAAAGAAAGATAGAATGAATGAATGAATAAAAGGTTGAAAGAAAGAAAGAAAGAAAGAAAGAAAGAAGGAAAGAAAGAAGGAAAGATCGCTAAGAAATGCGAACCATTTCAAAACATTTCTTAGGGAATTTCGGCGACTTTGAGCATATCAATCTATCTATCTATCTAGCCGCCTACGACTTTTAGCTCTCCTGGCCGTTCCTATAATGGTATCGATACCAAACTTGGTATGGCATAACGTGACTGCATAAGCGACATATTTACCTAGTTATAACGTGAAAATCGTGACACGTATGTCATGAATGTCATTATTTACATTTGATGCTCCTGCTCTTCTTGCGGTAATTTCGTTCCCATGACATGTTGAAAACTGGTATGGTATGACATGATTGCATGGTGAACACAAACGACAGATCATAACATGAAAATCATGACATGCGTGTCATGTAGCAACATGACTACATGCCACGGTCATGGCGCGCTGACGGCCGTTTCGCCAGCTTCACTTATACCAAATTTAGTATTACGGGACGTGAATGGATGATGACGGTATGATACTGGTGCAAACATGATAAGCATGAGATGCGTGTCATGTAACAACATGATTCCATGCTAATCTCATGATGCGCTCGTGGCCGTTTTGCTAGCTTCACATGTACCACACTCGCTATTACTCAATGCGAATGGACGAGATAGGTAAATGAGACATCCAAGCATGATAATCACGACATACGTAACATGTAACAACATGACTACGTGCACTGGTGGCCATTTTGATAGCTTCACATATGACAAATTTGGTATTACGTGACGTTTATAGATGACGAAGGTATGTGACTGGTGCAAACATGATTATCATGATATGCGTGTCATGTGAGAACATGACTACATGCCACGACAAGGCGCCAATACATTTCGACGTGACGCGGTGCGCATACTCGCCGGCGTTCATTTCGTCGCGTCAAAGCGGCATTTCCACGCCAGGCGCGGGTCCTGCCAGGTACTCGCATGCACGCGACGCCCTGCGTTGCTTTGACGCATGTGCGTTTAAGCGCGTCCGGCGTCCCTCCATTACGAAAACAGGGAGAGGCGGCTTTGTCTGGGTAACGCATCGGTGCGAAATGCAGCGTAGCGCGTTTCGCGCCGCTTGTCGTCACGCCACGCAGACGGACGCTGGTCGCGCCAGTCACGCCTGGGGTCAGACTATAGAGTGCTCGCGTTTCGCTAACGTAACGCCGCTGTGCCCAGCGTGCGCGCGCGTCAACGCTACATTGAAGTATATTGGGACCTTCATGTTGCGCTCGCGGCCGTTTTGCTAGCTCCACATATACCAAACTTGGTGTTATGTGACGTTAACGCATGGCGAAATTCATGAAAGGTGCAAACATGGTAATCCTGACACTCGCATCATGTAAGAACATGACAACATACCACGCTCATCACGTGCTCGCTGCCATTTCGCTAGCTCCACATATACTAAATTTTGTATCACGTGACGTGAACAGATGGCGAAGGTAAACGACACATTCAAACATGATAATCATGACACGGAAGTCATATACGGCATCATTTACCTCCACCTCGTTGCGTAGTGCTGATCCTTAGGAGACATATCAACCTTTCACATTCATGATTCGCATATCATCGCTTCCCACTGTATGTGGCATCCGCCAATTTTTTTACTGTGGCCGTAGGAATTTAATGCCTTTTGAAAATTTCTTGTGTCCGATACAGGTTGGTTTTTATGGTAATGATTTTGTTCATGTTGAGCACTAACCTACGGCTTCTGCTCATAAGTGTTACCTTGCCATATAGCTGATTCGATTAATATGTGGGGTTTAACGTCCCAAAACCACCATATGATTATGACAAACGCCGTAGTGGAGGTCTCCGGAAACTTCGACCACCTGGGGTTCTTTAACGTGCACCCAAATCTCAGCACACGTGCCTACAACGTTTCCGCCTACATTTCCGCCTTTTTCGTAAATGCAGCCGCCGCAGCCGGAATTCGAACCCGCGACCTGCGGGTCAGCAGCCGCGTACCTTAGCCACTAGGCCACCACGGCGGCGCGTTGCCATTTTGCCTAAAGTACATGTCCACTAATGCCAAACTTTCTAATAAAACTGAGCTCCTTGGGCTACTGCCTCACGTTGAACTAGATGAACTTGTGGATAATGCCATATCTAAATAATCCAAGAAGTTAGAAGATCAGGGACTTGGTAATTTCGCTGCTCTTGCTGACAGCGTGCGTTATATGAGTGACTAGCAAGATTGATTGCGCTAGCCTGTACATGAGCTAGTACAGTCAAAGAAAACAGTGAGGACGTAAACTAATTAGCTAATTAAGGGGTTGCAGATGTGGAGAATACAGCAGGCGAAATAACAAAGGTGCCAAAGGTGTCCTTTGTACGCAAGGTGAAGATTACGCAGGTGTTTTTAAAACTGTTGGAGCAGTGATTGAATGTCCTATCACATCTGCGGACATGGGTGCGATTCACCTTCGTGGCTAAAAAAAACTGCAAAAAAAATCATCACCGCGCACTTTTGCTCACGAGAAAAAAAAATGAGTTGCTTCGTAAAGCACGTATTGCGCTCCTGCGTAGCTTTCATGTAGGACTATATAAAACTACTGGTAACCAACTCTTTGTCAATGAACATCTCGCCATTTCTAATAAGACGCTATTTAGTAAAGCACCTGCCCTAAAAAAGAAAACAAGTGGTCTCTGGACAGTAAACTGTGACACCAAGGCCCGTAAGTATCATGACAGCAGGGCATCTTGAATAAATGGAGATTCTGATATCAGCATATTGTCTTGACACTCGTGACTTTACTTTGGATTTCCCATTCAATAATTTTCGTCTTGTTTCATCATGTCATTGTTTCATTTGAAGAAGCTAAATCACTGCTTGCCAACTCTACTTGTTCATTGCTGCACATCATCGCGCGTAGCTTGTAAAAAACTACGACAACATTATTACATTTACTTATTCGTTTTTCCAACATTTTTATTTTTATGCATTACTGAAACCTGGCTAGGGTCTTGTGATGACATCTGTATGGCTTTCGAGCATACAACTCTTAATAGCATCCCCATAATTCTGGTCACTAGTGGCACGGCTATACTCTATCGTTAGAGATTAGGCAAAAACGCAGGTTGAACAAATAATTATATGCTTTATATTGTGAATCCGCGTGCATCAAGGCTGGTTGTTCCTCTTCCAGTAATCTGAATAAACTGATCATTGCATGCATTTACCGTTCACCATCTTCATTCATTCTGAATGTTATACACAATCTAGCTGCTGCGATCAACATCATCACTACTGAAAATGAAAGGCTGTACTGGTTGGTAATATCTACATTAACCTAATGGATTTATATATTAAGAGCACCGCAATATATAATGATTGTTTTCTTGGCAATGGGTTTGGATCTGGATTTCCATTCTTTAGAGGACTTTCACCAAGTGAATTTATTAGTCTCATGACCACGAAATACTAATATCACACCAACAAGCACACGAGTCATTGATATGCTTCCGTATTTCTAACTTTCACTGCATATATATGCCTCGCCGTAGCACGTGTAACTACACTTCAACTGTAGCTCAGAATAACTCTATTTAGTCAACCCGGGACATATACTCGTAACTTGCAAAGTCACCACGATGCACTAAAAAAATTCTCTGCATTATTCCATAAGCCTGCGTGTGCAAGCACTAAAACTGGTAAATCTAAGAAATTATACAAGATTAACCGTAACCCCTGGTTAACACAAGACTCATTAACTAGCAAGAAAAAGGTGCTTTCTGCAAGAACACACCAAAAAAAGAACAGCGCATTATTTTTAGTCTGAGACTTAGGTAAGAAAATAGAGTAACATATTGATTAACCTTCCTAAAATACTGAAACAACGTTGTTATGAAAAAGAACTATGTAACGCAAATATCGACCATAGGGACAAATAGAAGCTTTTCAGTAACTTTTTAAACAGTTCCCAGGTTAGAACTGTGAGCGATAAAATTTGGAACAAACAGAATATATGTATCAATTCTTGCAACAGAGCCGAGTCATTTATTGAATACTTCTCCGCCCAGGGGCGTCTGTGATAGCAGGAGTTTGGTGTGTAGCGACGCCATGGACCGGAGCTAACGGAGAGTTTCAACCTTTCCCACGCCTAGCCGTGCGTGGCTGAGTCGTGTCCGGGAAAAAGGGGATCCAAGGGGTATAGCAGACGCCGCGTGATTGGACCTTTAAGGCCCCCTAGCTGCGCTGATGTAAACGGCACCCTTGGGCTCAACCACTCAGGAAAAATTGGCAGTCGCCTTTTCCTCTGTCTTCCTAAATCTTCGTCTTTATTTCTCACTTTTTATCTGTCCTGTCTTCTATTCCCTTCCGTTTACTCTTTAACTTCCTGGTGGCAGGGGTTAACTCTGTGCAATAGCCTACCTTAGTCTAGCCGAGTTGGGCTATAGTAGCGTTGCGCGGCTGACATCTGCAGGTTTCAGCGTCCGCAAACTTGTAGCGTCCCCTCGTTGGGCTCCGTGGTGAGTGGCCGCCAACGCTTTTGACGAAAATAAACAGGCATGCATAGAGCTTGTCCACTGTTAAGCGATTGTACCACTTTAAAGCGCATAGGCACCAAAGCCATTTGTTTTCCCAACCATTCAAATGAAAACTTTCCCCATTTTCATGTCATACATAATAATAAAAGTCCCAAGCAAGCCAGAACTTTATGCCCCTTTGTAGTAGCCAGGTGTCTTGAAGAAACTCTTGGGATCGGGTACAAAGTTACCAAAATGGCCATCGGAGACCTTCTTCTCGAAGTTTGAGAAAAAGAACAGTTTGAGGAGTTACATATTCTTTCAACTTTTGGTGACAATCCGATCACAGTAACACCACACAGATCAATCAACACAACACATGGAGTGGTATCTGACCCTGATTTGTTTGGCCTTACCACGGCGAAACTTTTGGAAGGGTGGAATAGTCAGAATGTGACTAATGTACAAAGTATCATCATCAAAAGAGACAACAAGAAAACACCAACAAAACACCTAATACTCACGTTCCCTTCACGTAATCTGCCAAAAACTATTCCAACCGGGTACGCGAAGACTTCGATCAGGCCGTACATACCTAATCCACATCGTTGTTTTAAATGACAGGGGTGTGGCCACGGCTCGAAAATTTGTCATGGCCACCAAACTTGTGCACAATGTGGAATGTTAGGCCACGATTCCGACAACTGCAAAGAACCATCACACGGTGTGAACTGTGGCGTGAATCACGCCGCACACTTACGGTCCTGTTCATTTTGGAAAAAAGAAAAATAGATCATCATTGAAGATACAAGAAAGCATAACATCCAAAAAGCAAGAAGAAAAGGTTCGCCATTTTATGGCCCCACATATGCTGATGCGCCGCGTCAGGGGGCACCACCGTACCATCTCTCGCCACTCCTTCGGCCAGCGCAAAGCGAGCTGTCGGCTGTGGCACCTACCCCAAGGCGGAAGTAGTTCAGTCTACTCCACCTCATGGTCAATCGAGACAAGAGACTCTAGGGTCCTCTGGTCTCAAGGCTTCACTTCACCAGGCGAGACATAATATACGAACCACTAGCTCGCACGTGCGGGCATCCAGTGCCTCGGAGGAGGCAATGGATACAACGGTACCCTTGGTGCCGAAAAAGTGGCTTGACTCTTTGGAGCGCGCCAAGAGAAATAAAAAGCTGATAACGGGGTTGGAAGACTGTCCTGCCACCTGCATCAACAAGTTCACTTCAACACAGGATACTCTCTGTACACACAGCAGCACCTCTTCATAATATGCAGACAGAGATATTGCAGTGGAACATCCAACACCTTCTTCAAAACCTCGATGACCTACAAGAACTCCTCAAGAACACATTCTAAGAGTGCTGTGTTGTGCCCCTGATGCGGCGCATCAGCATATGTGGGGCCATAAAATGACGAACCTCTTCTTCTTGCTTTTTGAATGTGATGTTTTCTTTGATTTGCGACCACAAGTGGCAAATGCCTAACCATTGCTTTCTACAGTTTTAGCATTGCAAGGTTCGCCTCGCGCTGACTGCCGCCTGGCTGCTTATCGAAGATAGAAGACCGAAGCGATCGTGACCGTTCCATCTCCGTGACGCTGACCAACCACGTGACAACAGGGACGACAGCACCTTCAAGCCCATAAAACCGAAGTGAAGCGACGAATCACCGGGATTTGCGGCTACAAGTGGCAACTGCCTAACCATTGCTTTCTACCGTTTTAGGTATGAATTTGGTTGTTATTTCTTCGACTGAATTTCATGTGGCCTGCAAATCCCTCTTTTTGAACATGGGTATTGGTGTGTGCAGTTATCGTGCTCGCATTGGTTCGTTCTTTGCTAGCCGAATGCCCAAATGTTTCTTCGGCAGCCGTTTCTCTGTCGGATTATGTCTTATCCGTGTACTCATCTCTTGGCCCTCGACTCTGTTGCTGTCCATGTGTCTCCCATTGCTACTGCTCTGTGCTGGTGAAGTGGAGGCAAATCACGGTCCTAAGATCGAGGATGTGCTCAGCTTGCTAAAAAGTGTCATGATGAAACCACGTCCAGCTTAACTAAAATCAAACAGCAGATCGCAAGCAGTGAGTGCCGCCTCTCAAGCCTAGAAAACAACATGCACAAAGTATCAGACCTGACAGGAAACGTTGAAATTGTCATCGACACTGCTCAGGAAGTAAAATAAAATGTTTGCAAGACGAACGAAGGTCCTGATGAAGTTGTGCACAATATGAACAATCAAATGAGGCGAAATAACCTTATAAGCAAAGACCTCCCAGAAGAAGATCACGAAAGGTATGTAGAGTCCGAAAGAATAGTCAAAGAATTCTTTTCAACACACCCGACAATTGACGCTGGTGATATCGAACGTGCTCATAGATTAGGAAAACCCCGACCTGACTTTGATCGCCCTATCATTGTGAAGTTTTTAAACTTCAAATAAAAATTAGAAGCTCTGCCTAGCACCCTAAAGTTGAAAGATCTCCAAAAGCCCAAGGTCTGGTTTGAGAAAAATTTCACGCCAAAAGTCCAACTTGCCAGATAGAAATTACACAACTGCGCTAAGGCTCAAAGCAAAGGTGATGAAAATTATACGGTGAGTTTTAACAAGCTTCAGATGCATGGTTCCACACTTTATCACGTGTCGGTAAATGCGTTGTCAATGGTGTCAACAAATAAACAAAACCATCCTCAATCACCCAATAAAACACGTCACCACACGCCAAACTTGTCAAAATCGGTCTCACTACTTTTATTTAATTTTCGCAGCGTTTATAAAAAGCTTGAAGCAATAAACGCCCTCGTGTACACGTGCTCAGCTGATATTGTAGTAGGTAGGGAATCATGGTTGACCGAGAACGTAACGAACAGTGAACTTTCGTTTCCATCATCGTTTGTTCTGTTTCGTAAAGATAGAATGGGTTGTCGAGGTGGTGGCGTTATTATTGCCATAAAAGAAATCTATCAGCCATCACTTCTTCCTTCAGATTCCCCCCTTGAAATTGTCTGGGTTTCATCATATTTTGATCACAATCATTTCATAATTCGTGTCTATTACTGACCCCCTGATTGCTGGCAGGATTTCGTTGAGCATCTTCAGGGAGCCAATTCTTCTCAAGTTTTCTAATTGTCTTTAATACTTGCTGGCGACTTTAACTGTCCTTCAAACAACTGCTCCACTTTATCTGTCCCTGCTCATCCTAATCGCCATGAACAGCTTAGTTTTCTGCGCCTTCACTATTATCACAATCTACAACAGATTGTGCAGGAACCAACACGTGACAGCAATTTTTTAGATCTTAGTATAACCAACCATCCCGACAGCACTAAAGTTGAGGTCTTGGAAGAAACAAGTGATCATAAGGCAGTTCACTGCTCTCTGACTCTTCCGCATGCCAAAAAACAAATGTACGAAATGATATATTTAACTGCGCACGCGCAGACACAGGTAAGCTTAACAGAATGATGGAGTCTTTTTCAGATGAATTTATATCTAACTTTCCTAATCAGTCTACTAAACAAAACTAGTGCTTATTTCGGGACAAATTAAAAGAAATACAACGTCTTTGTGTGCAGGCTATTACGATAACTGAAATAGCGGACAATCCATGGTTCACCCGTGACATTAAAAGATAGCTTAATAAAAAAAGAGAGCATCCACTGAAGCGTCGAGAACGTACGCGTAGGAAGACTGGCAGAACTATAAAAACGTTTCCAAACAAACAGAAGCTGCAAGTTCTGAAGCGAAAAATAAATACTACAATGACACACTACCTAACATGTTAAAAACTGACCCTAAGAAGTTCTGGAGCACTGTAAAGCCTAAGAAAAGAGAGTCAGTGCCAGCACTCTGTGAAGAGGAGGGCAACACCCTGAGCTTAGCCGGCTGTGCTGAAAAACTTGACCATTTTTTTCCGAAGTTCACCCAATGAAGAGATCGGTCGATAGCAACCTAAATTTGCCACAGCTAACTATCTCTAATCAATTTTTTTCTATCACAATTACTGTTTACGGTGTAGCTTGTGCAATAGATCGTTTAGGTCTTAAAACCAGCCCCGGCTTTGATGGTATTGGCGCTAAGCTTTTAAAACTAACCAGCCACTTCTCAGCCTCCTTGCTCGCGTTAATTTTTCAACAATATTTAGATACAGGTTGTCTGCCAGAGGACTGGAAATCTGCTTACATAATCTCATTATTCAAATCTGGTGATAACACTCAGCCCAATAACTATATACCAATCTTTTTGACGTCCATATGCTGCAAACTTCTCGAACATATCCTATTCACAAATATAATTGCTTATCCTAATTTCAATACCTTGCTCCTAAACAACCAACACGGTTTTCGTCAAAACTTCTTATGTCAAACAGAACCTTTTGAACTAATTGCTGACCTTCATTCTGCTCTTAGCTCTTCCCGTCGTGTCGATGCCATCTTTATTAATTTCTCAAATGCATTTAATACGGTCCCCTACAAACTTTTAGAACTAAAACTCGCAATCTTAAGGTTGAAAACAATACAACACAATGGAAACTAAAATTTCTTACTAATCGCTTCCGATCTGTAGAACTAAAGAGCTACATCTCTAACCCTACTAGCGTTTTATCCGGTGTTCCACATGGTTTGGTTCTAGGTCCTCTTTTCTTCTTGCATGACATAGCATGTAACATAAGTTCGCAAATTTGGCTATTTGCTTACGATTGCGTAACTTACAAAGAAATAACTTGCCCTGTCGATAATACAATTTTACAATCTGACCTCGATAGGCTGGCTGAGTGGTGCGACACGTGGCAGATGGAAATTATTGTAGGGAAAACTAAGCACTTGGAATTTAGTTCTGCTCTAATTCCTTTGCATGACACATGCACCGTAAATGACATTCGAATAGAATGAGTTCAATCCTTCGAATATCTGGGAGTATTCTTCACAGCCAATCCAAACTGGACCACTCACATTGAACATATCACTACTAAAGAATTAAAAAAACTTAGCATTCTCAAAAGACGATTATACTTTGCCAACAAAGAACCCAAGCTCAATTCATACATTTCCCCGATAAGACCGTCGCTGGAGTATGCTTCAATCATAGGGCATCCTCACACTGAAAGTTTAACTTACCTGGTTGAACCCATTCATAACAAAGCTGCGCCATTCATAACGTCGACATATGCACGGCATGAAAGCGTAAGTTCTTTACTGAAATCGCCTAATCGGCCCTCGCTTCCTACGCGCCGTAAACTCGCAAGGCTAACTAATTTCCACTCACTCTTCCACAGCAACTCCCAGTTTGCGCGCAAGCATATCCTCTCGCCATCACACACTTCAGCCCGTGTTGATCATCCTAACAAAGTTAATGCCATTTTCCCGACAACAATAAATACCGAAACTCGCCCTTGGCCCTGTCGATAACTAACTGGAACTCCTTGCCAGCTGATATAGCCACTCTAACAGAATCCTCATCCTTACTGAAAGCCTAAAAGTGTTCTTAGAACTTCAAATCGATTAATTTAGTTATGCAGTGGTGTTGCTCATGTGAATTACTTGAACATTTTTGTGTGTGTTATTTGCGTCTACACTTGGTTACCTGGAGCTTATTGTATTTTTATTGACGTACCTTTTCTTCTGCAGAGTTTATATATATGTGCTTTTTTCCTTATCACTGCTGTTGAGTGTAGCTTTTTTTTCGTTTGAGATTTGTGTAATGATGCCTTTGAACATTTAGTGTACTGTACACATGTTGAAAATTTTCCTAATTCCTCCCTATGTAATGCCCTCCCGGTCCTTAGGTTATGTTTTTAAAAATAATAAATAAAATATACAAGAGACACAATTAACCAAACACACACAAACTTTCTACGTAACAATGTAATCGTTCGAAAAGATAGAGATGATGTTATGCCATTATGTGGTGGTACAGCTGTTATAGTTAGTCAAGAAATAGCATGTACGCAATTACCCCTACAAACTTCCTTCGAGGCGGTGGCTGTGCGAGCAGTTCTTCTGAACAAACTCGTCACACTCTGCTCTATGTACATACCTTCGCGCCACCATCTTGAAAAACGCAAACTCCAGTCTTTAATAGACGAACTACCTGAACCATATCTGGTCCTTGGCAACCTGAACGCACACAGCGGTCTGTGGGGTGCTTCTCGCTGTGAAGCATGAGGTCGTGTCATTGAAACATTTCTCTTCTATTCCAGTGTCTGTCTGTTAAATAGGAAAGAACCAACGTACTATACCTTCCCCAAGAAAACATAGTTGTCTACAGACCTCAGGATTGTATCTCCTTCCCTTCTACCCATACTGAAAAGAAAAGTCATAAATAATTCATATAAATCGACCATTTTCTTTCAGTTTGAAATACACCAACATCATATGAATGTCTTCGACGTATTCCCAAACGGCTGATGAACTAAGCCGACAGGGAATTCATAACACTACTCATTTAGGTTGGACGAACATATGTGGGTTAGGCATAGATGAAGCTGTGCAGTACTTCACAGCTTTTGTTACTGACGCCGCAGCTAAGTGCATCCCGCAAACATCGGTACTTCCCGGCGAACGATGCGTGTCATGGTGAAACATTGAATGTCAAATTGAGCGGAAAAAGCATAACAGCGCATGGAGGTTGCTGCGGAAATCTGTGGCAGCGGAAAAGCTTGACAGCTTTAAGAAAATAAAACCTCAAAGCAGGAAAACGCGTTGGTAGGCCAGAACGGAAAGTTGGCAGAAGTTTTTAACAGGGATCACATTGTATACACAGGAGGCGAAAGTCTGCAGCGTGGTTAGTAGTATAGCAGGAAGACAAGTATGCTCCCTCCCACTCGTAAACACACAAAGTGACAGCTTGGAAGATCAGGCGAACTTCCTCGGCGCACGCTTCGAACGGGTGTGCAGCTAGTCAAAGTATACTGGTGCTTTCCTCAAACACAAAACAAGAATCCAGAAGCAGAAACTAGAACACGAATGTACAGAACACGAAGCATACAACCAAGGTTTCATCTTAGCTAGGCTCCAAACATCACTAAACTGTTGCAGTAATTCCGCCCCAGGTTCGGATGGAAGGGTGTATGATATTGTTACGTTTGAAAGAGACTGGTAGAGGTTGAAAGGGGCCATTTATTTGGTCGTGAGGGGCAGCTCAGAAGCGGCCGACTGGTTAGATATCCTCCTGATCTTCTTCTTCCTTTCTGGCTCTGGGCCACGAGTGCGTTCACCGTATATGCTTCTTTGTCTTCGTGCATGTACGCAACATTCCTCTCCACGCACAGGAAGGCCGCCGAACGAGTCAGTCGAGTTGTCGTGGCGTGTACAGTTTCAGGCGGGCAACATGAACCACTTGAGTTTTGGCAGCTCGTCGACTACTCGCCGTGAGACGAGCTATTACATAGTTGAGCTCTGTAAATCTGCCGACAATGACAAAAGGTCCATCGTAAGTGGCAAAAAACTTTTGGCATAACTCGCGCTTGCGCATCGGAGTCCACTACCACACCAGATCACCACGGCGATAAATCACTGGTCGATGGTGAATGTCATAGCGTGCCTTCGCTTTGTCTTGCGATGCCAATGTGCGTAGTCGAGCTATGCGACGCGCCTCTTCGGTGAGGCCGAGAGTCTCGGCGACAGTGACGCTGTCGTGATCACAGGTAATATTGTGTCGATTGTGTGCCGGGGTGAACGTGCATAAAGCAAACAGAAAGGGCTATAGCCTGTAATCTCATGCTTCGTGGTGTTTAACGCGTAGGTAATGAACGGGAGTACGTCATCCCAGTTCTTGTGGTCACATGAGACATACATAGACAAGATGTTGATAATGGTGCGGTTGGTACGCTCCGTCAGCCCATTAGTTTGGAGGTGGTATGATGTCGAGTGACGCAGGCGGGATTCACATAAACGGAGTAGCTCCTTCACGACATCCGCTGTGAATTGTCGTCCTCGATCACTGATAATCAGGTGAGGTGAGCTGTGTCGGGGAATGACGTACTGTAACAAAAACGACGAGACTTCACTGGCAGTTGCGGAGGGGACGGCCGCCGTCTCGCAGTAGCGTGTGTGTGGTAGTCGACGCAAACAATTATCCATCGGTTGCCCTTAGCCGATTTTGGAAAGGGGCCCAGAAAGTCAATCCCCACTTGTTTGAAAGGTGCGCTTGGAGCGTCGGCTGTAGAATACCAGCTGGACCAGTTTATGGATGTTTGTGACGCTGACATTGCATGCAGCTTGCCCCATAACTCTCAACAGACTTCTTCACACCAGGCGAAAAAAAGCGCTATTTTGTCCGGTGAAGCGTCCGCACCAAACCTAAATGTCCAGATGTAGGGTCGTCGTGCATGACACTCATAATAACTGTTCGCAGGCTCTCCAGGACCACTAGAAGGAAACGCGAGCCACTGCTGGAGAGGTTCCTTTTGAACGACAGTCCATCACGCATACAGAAATGGCGTGCATTAGTGGAAGCGGATGCAGCGGCGAATAGTGGTGCTAGTTTAGCGTTCTGCGCTGTTCTGCTCTGAAACTGGGGTAGTCCGGGAACGTAGGCGACACAGACGCTACAAGCTGGTCAAGGTCATTGGATTCCCAGTCCGTTGTGCTAAGTGGCATACGTGAAAGACAGTCCGCGTCAGCATGTTGACGACCACTCTTGTAAGCGACGGTAAAGCTGTATTCTTGGAGCCGGAGTGCCCAGCACGCAAGGCGGCCACAAGGGTCACGAAGGTTGACAAGCCAGCACAACGAGTGGTTGTCGGTTACGACTGTGAATGGGCGTCCGTACAGGTAAGACCTAAACCGCTGAATTGCAAATAATACCGCCAGGCATTCTTGTTCCATAACAGTGTAGTTTGTTCCGGCCTGCTTAGGGAGCACCTTGCGTAAGCGATGACGTGTTCGCGGTCGCCGTAACGTTGTACTAGAACGGCTCCAATACCTATGCCGCTAGCATCCGTATGAAGCTCTTTCGGAGCAGAAGGACTGAAGTGCTGAAGGACTGGTCGTGACGTCAGCAAAAACTTCAATTGACGGAATGAAGAATCGCACTCCGGAGTCCACTGAAAGGAATTGTCCTTTTGTAGGAGGCATGTGAGAGGAAACGCAATGTCGGCAAACTTCAGAATCAAGCGGCGGAAGTACGAACAAAGCCCCAAGAAACTACAAAGCTCCTTGACGGAACACGGAGCATTGAACACCTCAGCTGCTTCTGTCTTCTGGGGGTCAGGGCAGATGCCATCTTTGTCAATGTGATGCCCTAGCACAAGCGTCTGGCGGTCGCTGAAGTGGCATTTTTTCGAGTTTATATTGGGCCAGCGTTTCGGACGCAGTTCAAAACAGTATCCAGACGAGAGTTGTGTTCACTGAACGTGCGGCCAAAGATGACGACGTCGTCGAGGTAGCACATGCAGATGTTCCACTTCAAGCCACGCAGAATAGTGTCCATAAACCTCTCGAACATTGCTGGTGCATTTCACAGTCCAAATGGCATCACGTTGAATTCAAAGAGCCCATCAGGGGTTACAAAGGCAGCCTTTTCCTTGTCTTCTGGATGCATCGGAATTTGCCAATAACCGGCTCGTAATTCTACGGAGGAAAAATAAAAGGCCGAATGTAAGCAGTCTATTGCGTCCTCTATACGGGGCAGCGGGTATACGTCCTTTTTAGTCACGACACTCAGTCGGCGATAGTCGACGCAAAATCTCCAAGATCCATCTTTCTTCTTAACAAGGATTACTGGTGCTGCCCACGGACTGGCTGATTCTTCTACCACTTCCTTTTGCATCATTTCCTGGACTTGGTCGTTGATAATTTGTCTTTCTGATGGGGAAACACGATATGGTTTTTGGCGAATCGGACTTGCTGCGCCAGTGTTGATGGCATGGCGCGTTTGAGAGAGGGGGTTGGAGATTACTTTGCCCTCATGCGCAAAGTCAAATACCTAAACATGCTTCAACAGCACATTCAATAAAGTTTGGTGCTCACTTGAGCTAAGCGACTTATTTATCGTAGCCATAAGCGCCCCGTCCAAATTGTGACAACCAGTTCCGTCACGTTCTTCCGGCACGTCTGTGAGCTTGATCACTGATACGGTTGCGTGTTCTTTGCTGACCGAAGCTAGTTTCATACCATTGGGTAGTGTCACGGGCTCAGAGGAACAGTTTACAGTCCATAGGCCAGTTCGTCCGCCATCAATCGACACCATACACTGGGGGACCAACACATTCTTCTTCACGCAGTTTATGTGCATTGGTTCTACGCTCACATCGAAGCTGTCAGAATCCGCGCCGCGACAAACAACAGGAACACGTACGGTAGACAGCGCAGGTATGAACGTATCGCCACAGACACACAGTGTAGTTTGGTCATTCGCTGGAGTTTCCAGAAGTTCTGACGGCATCTGGCCACTCACAAAGATTGTCCCCGTGTGACAGTCTACAGTGGCACCACATTCTCGCAAGAAGTCCATGCCGAGAAGGACGTCATGTGTCGACCGAGGAATAATCACAAACTCTGTCGTTATCATTAGGCCTCCCAAAAATACTTCAGCACAACACACACCAAGAGGGCGCAACGGCTCTCCACTCACTCCACACAACGTCGAAGTTTCATCCCAGGTAAAAACAACTTTTCGCCCTAACACGTCTTTAAAGGAAGCACTCGTCACGGAAATCGTTGCACCTGTGTCCACCAAGGCCATCACAGGCACATAATCCACCAAAGCACGCACTTTGTTTTTAAACATACAAACAGGAGGTATTTCTGTCAGTAGCACGTTTCCAGTGACCTCGCCTCCATTGGCCGCGCTGGTTGGTTTTTCTGGTGGCTAAGAGGGCGCTTTGCGACGCAGCGGTGAAGAATAACGATGAGCACGAGGTCGCGGTGGGGGCGTTAAACTCCTGTCACATGCCGGGGAGTGGTTTTGGAAGTTGCTGGGCCAATAGTTGTCATCAGGTGGTATGTGGGCCGGCCGCCGGACACCATGAGGCTGTTCGAAGGGTCGTGAAAAGTTCGATGGTTGGTGATACCGAGGAGTCACTCGACGGTTGAAAATCGCGATATGTGGCCTGGCACACCGCAGGAATAGCACACCGGCCGAGTTCGAAATGTTGGTCGCTCATCGACGAATAGAGCGTCATCGTTTGCTCTTGTGTGACGGATGTACTGGTCGGGTACGTCGTACCGAGACGTCGGGTGTCGAAGAGGCATGCGCTGAGAGCGTCGGTCATACCGCGACGCGGGAAATCTGGTTGTCATCCTTGACTGTGGGGCTGGGCTGTACTCCATAGTTGCCGCGCTCATCTTCGGTTGCCATGGGGTCAAAGGAGGCACATCCATAGCCTCACGTGGCAGACACAAAACTCGCGATGGTCAGCTGTCGAACACGACATTTCTCGGTGGGACAGTTCCTCACGAATAATCTGTCGAATGGTAGAAAAAAGGTTGAGGCCAGGATTCGTGTCCACACTGGCAACAGTTGTAACGTTAGCCAGCCGACCAAACTTGGGCACGATTCGACGCTTCTTGAGCGTTTCAAGCGTTTGGCAATGCTGAATGACGTTGGACACAGAACTGAGGCTTTCTTTTCCAATTAGAAAATTATACGCGTCCTCAGCAATTCCTTTGAGCAGATGCCCAACTTTGTCCTCTTCCGGCATGGTAGCGCAGACCACCTTGCACAGCCTTAACACTTCTTCTATGTAAGTGGTGCATGTCTCATTTGGTAGCTGTGCCCGTTGCGACAGCGTTTGCTAAGCCCACTTCTTTCTAGCAACCGAGTCGCCGAAACACGCCCTGAGCTCTTCAACAGAAAGATCCCACGTCGTGAGTGCGTCCTCGTGGTTCTCGTACCATACCAGGGCGGTGTCGGTCAGGGAGAACACTACGTTGGCTAGCATAGTGGCTGCATTCCAACCATTGGACTTGCTCACACGTTTGTACTTGGTGAGCCAGGCGTCGACATCTTCTTCGGCTTTTACTCCGAAGGGCGATGGAACTCGGCAGTACGGAAGCGGACCAGACGGTGCCGTCCTGGAAACGCCTGCTTCTTCGCTCATGTCGAAGTCACTCACGGCAGATGGTGGGAGACCGGCAAGTCGACGGCTTTGTCGAAGCTGTGGCAGTGATCGTTCCGTAGTTGAAGCGCTTACGCAGCTCCTCCACCACAATGTTACGTTTGAAAGAGACTGGTAGAGGTTGAAAGGGGCCGTTTATTGGGCCCTGAGGGGCAGCTCAGAAGCGGCCGACTGGTTAGCCATCCTCCTGATCTTCTTCTTCCTTTCTGGCTCTGGGCCACAAGTGAGTTGACCGTATACGCTTCTTTGTCTTCGTGCATGTGCGCAATATTATGTTGAAAAACCTTCCAATCGAAATGCAGAAACCTTACTTTGCTTGTACAATGCTACCTGGTTTTCTGGCGCTATCCCTACTTCCTGGACAGAGGCTATTATTATTCCCATTTTGAAAGAGGGCAAGGACCCTTCTTCAGTTTCGAGTAATAGGTCTATTGCACTTACAAGCTCCCTATGCAAACTTCTCGATAACTTATAAACTGCCGACTTGTACACTTTTTTCAAACAAACAATTTGCTCGGCCTATTTTAGTTCGGGTTTCGTTAAGGCAGATGCACCACCGACCACCTTGTTTGTATTGAGGCACAGATCAGACACGCTTTCGTCCACAAACAATATTCCCTTCCTGTGTTCCTCAATATCGAAAAGGATTGTGATAGAACATGGCGCTTTGGAATATTAAGACACCTTGGCCTGCGTGGCAGAGTACTTACCTTAATCGATAGTTTCTTGTCAAATCGGACATTCCGTGTCCGAGTGGGCTGCGTTCTTTCCCAAACATTTGCCTATGAAACAGGAGTGCCTCAAGGCGGTGTACTTAGCTTCACACTTTTTATTATCAAAATGAATTCTTTGAGCTTATGGATCCCTCAAAATATGTTTAACTGCACATATACCGACAACCTCCAGCTTGGTTATGGCTCTTGTAATCTGGCCGTCTGTGAGTTGCAGGTTCCGCTTGGTTTGCACAAAGTCTCAAATTTGGCAGAAAAAAACGGGTTCTGTTCGAATGCAGAGAAAAGTTTGTTTTGTTCTCCAGAAAGAGAGGCATTTATTCCGAACCCGATACTCAACTGCATAAGCAACGTCTTTCTGTTAACACTAAACAAAAATTCACAGGCCTAATCTTGGACGGCAGGTTAACCTTCATACCACACATAAAGTATCTAAAAACAAGTGCACAAAAGCCATGAACGTTCTAAAAATGTTGTCCCTTACTTCGTGGGGAAGTGAAATCAAGTGTCTGATCAAATTGTATACAAGCCCCATACGTACTCGTCTAAACTATGGGGCAATAGCATATGAGTCTGCGACACATACTGCCCTTCATATGCTTCACACTGTTCATCGTCTTGGCATCCGCATCTATACAGGTGATTTTCGCGCTAGCCTCGTAGAAAGCTCATACGTGGAATTGAACGAATGATCGCTCCCCTTACAGAGATATTACATGTGTTTTAAATATCATCCTAAAGGAAACGCAGACAAGGAACAACGTTCATATTCCACAATGATGACGTGTGAAATCTTGCTGTGTTTGATAAATGGCCTTCTCTGAGACAGCCCTACTCACTCCTTGTAAGGGGCCTACCGAAGAAAACTGGTGTGCCACTTGAACACTGTTTTATGGCTCCCGCAGTATGTCTGCCACCATGACAGTGGCAGGCGATAGATTGCGACATGTCTTTCTTGGAGGTTACAAAGTACGCACCAATTGAACATTTGAGACATACTTCCTAAAACTACAACAGAAATACACATGTCCTGAATACTTTACGGATGGCTCTAAGTCCAACACTTCTGTCTTGAACGCAGCCGTCAGCTTATTCTTTTCGGAAGCCGGCATTCTGAACTCTGATACAAGCATTTTCACCGGCGAAGCTTATGCGATGCTTGCGGCTGTGAAACATATTAAACAAATAAAACAACAGAAGGCCATAATATATACAGATTCGCTAAGCGTAGTAAAAGCTCTAATACTCTTAAAAAGCCCAAAGATCCCTATTCTTGTTTCACTTTATTCGCTCTCATGCACAGTCTACTCATTGAAGCAGCATGCTGTAGTCTGCTGGGTGCCAGGGCACCGCGAAATACAAGGCAAAGTTCTGGTGGACCAGCTAGCTAGATTCACCAACAAAACCACTATGTCAATACGAATTCCTGCAATCGACTTGAAATCTTTTCCAAAACGAAAGCTCAGGGGTCATTGGCAGAGCACATGGGACACGCACACAGGTAATAAATTGCATGTTAACAAGCGACAACTTGTCCATTGCCGCGAGTATAAAAATCACGCTGCACAGAAGTAATACCTACTAGGTTAAGAACAGGACATATACACTACACATTCATTTCTTTTGTATGCTGGTGACCCACCGTTGTGTGATAGTTGTGAAGAAGCACTACATGTCCACCATGTTTTTAATTATCGCAAACTGTCGTCCTTCATTAGCACCACACATTTTTCCAACATGGTCAGGATTTTATTACTTATATATTTTACCCACCTTAGCGCGAGGAAATTTAGGGCCTTTATACAGCCGCTAATCACAATCATTGTCCACGTCTGTTGTCCCATGAACTTGCGCTCTTTGGCCATCACATGGCCTTTGCACCACAAAGCACCAAACATCTTCATCATTATTGAATACTTGTGTGAAATATACAATGACAGTTGCAATGTTTCTTCATACCCCCTGCCCTGTTGCATCTGTTTATTTTTTTCGTTTTTGTATTACCAAAAAAGACGTTTATTCTACAAGCATAAATATAATTACCTGCAACTCTGAGCTAGACAAGATATCAGCGCTTCATCTGCAGTTTGCTGCACTAGGTGTTTCAGAAGTATGAGCAAAATACTTGACGCTTTTTGGAATGTGGCACATGCCTCCTAGTTCAATAAAAAGGCTAATTTAGTTTAGGTTCACAAAATAGGGATGAAACAGATGTCCGTAACTTTTACTCTATTTCTATTTTGTCATCGATCATCAAAGTTATTGCAAATGATTTGTAAAACGCATTCGTAATCGAAAAAACAAATTTAGGCATCTAAAATTTTATCTATTTGGTTTTCATGAAAGTAGCTCTTCGAAGTGAGCCATACTTGCCCTAAATGACTCATTCAAGTCTTCCATAGATAACGGCCATTTTGGTGGGCTGGATTTCTTGATGTCACGAAAACACTCTACACCACTAGTCACATACAATCCTATTTACAAAATGAAAGTCTTTGTATATCACTGGTCATAAAAACATACCTACTTGATTAGGAACGGTCAGTTGGTATACAGGCTTATATTTCTAACGTTAAAATTATTACTCAAGGTGTAACAAAGGATTTTATTCTTCTGCCATTACTCTTTTGTATTTACAATAAAGAATTATGAAACTACCATATTATCATTTAAGCTGGTGGTATGAGTATTTCTATGTTGGATAAATCAATAACAGCTTTGATGGCTAAGCTAAACAACGAATTTACCAATGTTTTTCAATGACGTCGTATAAACAACTTGATTTTAAACACTCTTGATACTCAATTCATGATTTTAATACTTATAAAAAAGGGCTCCCATTCATGTCATAAGTGGCTATTGACTACCATTTCGTTCCTTTATCTCACTGTGTAAGTTTTAGGCGTAAAATTAGACTCTTCTTTAGACCGTCGATAAAGTTAGAATGGTCCTCCGGAGTCGATGCCCACCCTCACATGCCTAGTTACACTTTAACATCGTGTCTTTTCCCTCAAGCACACAAAAACGCAACTCAACATGCGCAAACTATAACTTTTTCCCACAACTTAACAGGCATCATCAAAGCGATTGTCTAACATTATGTTTTGAAAAACTGTTTATCCTCCGAAAATATTTTTATGCATCTTTCCCAAAATAACACTTAGACTGGTATTCTGAAAAGTAAAGTGAAAATAGAAGTAATAAGGGTGGATACTGGTTGGCGAATGTACAGTTGTATACATGTCTGGGAGCAGATCATTCATGACTGTGCTTACAACTGTCATGGTATACCGTTTCATAGTCAATATCAGCAAGAAATTTAGCCTTTAGCCTTTCTGTCGTCAATGGTTCATTGTCATACCACCTAACAAACAATTTGTATAAGCCAAGAACCGATAAGGATAAATTATGAAGTAATAAACGCTTGTTTTCGTTAGTTAGTTCACCTGATGACCTTGTATGATTAGGTGTTTTGATAAAATCTAATTTATGACAAACAAATATGCACCAAGGAATACTCTCACTGCCTGACAAGGTTCCTTAGGTCCCGCTGTTTTTGTAGTCATCCTCGGGGCAGTTCCAATAGATATACTTTATTCAGTTCAGGCCTACGGCTCCGGGATCAGATACCTTTGTCATTCTCTTCTTAAGGCAGGCCTCTCTGGTGAATACAAACCTGTATTTTCCGTATTTAGCACAGCGCTTTTTGAAGGCTGCTCTACACCGATGTCGACTTCTTTTTCCCGCATTTAGCTTTCGCCACAGCAAGCAAGCAGCATTGTCTGCAAATAATGTAAGGCAGAACTTGGAATGTGTGCCCGTTTACACAGAGCTGTGATGCACATTAATATAGGCCCTTTTCACAAAAATATACAATAACGACGAGCGTATTGTTGTTGTACTCAAGCATGAAAATAGCTAACTTCGTCCTAACGAAAGAGATTTTGCGTAGATGCATTTTCATAAGACCGAATGATGGAAATGTGTGCAAGTTTTATTGAAACTTCATAATGGATGAAAAGCTTTAGAAATCTGAGGTTCTAAATGAGTGTTATGTACTATACAAGTTAGACTTATGAGATTGCGCTGGCGTAATTTCTCCAAGTACTCATTTTTTACAACAACTGACAACAACAAGATCATGCTTGGGCTCAAGAGTTCCATTTATACGCAGGGCAATATTACTTTGTCATCTTCATGAAAAGCCTACTTTTTTTGTGACAATCTCGATCAGTATTGCTGGTTGAAGTTAGTATTAAAAAATATATTTGTCTCATGTTTCTTTCTCAGCGGTTGTGCAATACATCTCGTCACAGGATTCCATATGATTGGTACACTTGGCATTAGTTATAATAAAATCCTTGAAACTCTGGTTACGTACATAGAAATCCCAAATTTGGGCCGAGGTAGAAGCACGAACGGCCATAAGCTGCAAACTGGGGAGACCATCAACTCCGGCGAAGTTTTCCTTAACCACAAAAATTACTCAAATATATTGTTAAAAGAAAACGATAATATTACAAGGGAATGTTTTAATGTAGTAAATATTTTCCTAAATTTTTCCTGCGACGATTGTCCTCGAATGTTCCTACGGTTCGGCCCACCTATACGACTATTTCACGCCTTGTACTGTACCATTGCAAGGCGAGCTACAGTACAAGGCGCCCAAGAGTCTTGTACTTGCTTTGTTATGGATGAGAACGAGCAGCCGTTTTATGGACCAGTCAGAGCATACGCTGTGTCAGGAAAATTGTTTTCTTTCATTGAAAACGAATAGCGTCCTCACTTCTTTATTGAAACTGCAGTGAGCCGATGATTCTGACGAATCTTTTCAAATGCTTTAATTCTGTCATACTAGAATCGCCACAAAAAGGTTTGCTCTTTAGTCTCTGATAAATCTGATCAGCCTTGCTTATGGTAACTAGGAGCGATGGAAGTAGTTTGCAAAGTGGCGAAGGATAAAACATTAGACTCGAGAAAAGTGGAAAGCTCCGCTTTCCACTTGTCTCGAGTCCAATGTTTTTTTTAATTAGGGGTTGGGCTAGTTAGTCTTTATCAAACTTAAGTTGTATTTTACAGCTCAAATTACAATTCTGACCTAAAATAAGCACACACGCGCAGTGCTTCTTAGTTTTCTTTCTGTCTGCCAGGATGGGCTCACATATATGTACACACGCACATAAAAGTTTGCCGGAGTAACTTCGAAATTACCACGAAAAGGGCTCTTTGCTCCTCCAAAAGACGAAATGTGTGCACAACGTTGCACAGGCAAGGAGGGACACTTTGCTCCTTGTGAAGTAAATAACCCGTTCTTTGGGGTAACTGCAGGAATGTTCGCGCCCTGTGCAAACGACTCATTGGTACCTATACAAGCATGTTTCATTTTAGATGGTTTTGTAGCTTTGTGTGGTATACGCGCATGTTGACAGAATGGTCGTGAGTTGATTAATTTATATGTGGAGTCAAACGTCCCACAACCATCATATGAATATGAGAGACCTTGTAGTGAAAAGCTCCGGAAATTGTGACCACCTGGGTACCTACAACATTTTTAACTCCATCGTAAGTACAGCCATTGAAAAAAAACGTATATATATATATATATATATATATATATATATATATATATATATATATACATATATATATATATATATATATATATATATGAGTAAGGTAGGTTGTTTGCCCCCCCCACTCACGAAAGACTTGGTACACCACTGCGAACGGCCAAATAAAGAGCCTGGAGGTCTAGTTCAAGCATTGAAATAAAGGTCATCGTTTAAACTTAAATACGAATTACCCAGCAGCCATTACGTGTGACAGCAACATTTTGATGCAATTTTACAGATTTTATCAGGGCTCCCTCCCCCCCTAAAAAAAGAGCATTTTTTTGTTATCAGTAAGGCACAGAGACGTTCTTCTAGATAAGCACGTCTCTGAATAATCTGTACTAAGTAACCTCATTGTTACTAAATGCAATTCAGTTTAAAAACGACTCCGTTTCCATTGATCTCATTGTGACACTTTTTGAGTCACTTCTTATCTTTCCCCAGTTTTATAAAATTTCAACTCTCAATCAATCTAGCGAAGCAATGTTATATAAAATTAACTGCTCGTACGTGTCTATATCATTGATTACATATTTTTGGCCAAAGTCTTATGCGAAGTTTTTTTCATTTTTCTCACATCCCACGCTAGGATGCAGTATTTATAAGGAAGTGTTAAACACATCTAGTTCTTTGCTACACTCAGTTCACGTCTTTTTGAATTGTATGCGTAAGTGCGATAGAGTTACCTTTGGGAGAGCTGGGAATCTGGTTTACAGCAGTTAACTTGTCACCTGCAAGGTAAATGATGTATATGGTGAGTTAGTGATTGCTGCTTTTGTTCAAACACCCATATTGTGATGATGACCAGAACCAGACAGTGAGGAAGTGTATTAACTAGTTACTAAACGTTTTTGACGTGAATCGTTCCTAAAGACAATGAAACACGCGAGTAGCAATGGGCGCGACCACAGTAGTCAATCGCTTGTTTGAACACTCCTCGGTTGCATGAGGAAAATTTAGTCAACCAACTATGAAACTGAGTTATGAAACCACGTTCATACTTCTGGCCTTCGCAGTCATATGAAGGACACTTCACAACTCTTAGAATGCTTCTGTTTCGCCTTGAAGTGTCTGACCTGATAGAGCATCTGGCCCCGTTCACGCCGCTTTCGCATTCGGGTGCAGTGAATTGTTTCTAGGAAGACGCCATACCAGTGCCTTGAAAGCGGTAAAATTACCGTTTTGAACTTGCCTAGAACGTCCGCTGCTGGCTGGTCTTTTAGGCAATACGCGCGTCTACAAAAGTTTAACTTTGTGTTGACGCTGTAGATGAGTATGATGATGAGTATGATGGTTGAACGCTTTGTATTATCTTAGGTGTGGAATTTCAAGCCCCGAAGAGTAGCACTGTTGACACGGCGAGACAATTGATGCCCATTTGCGCGTCTTCCGTGTGATATAACACGAGTAACATGAGTCATTGGGATAGTTAACGCCTCTCCAGTCTTGTTTTTTTGTGTGTGTGAAAGTTTGAAGTGCAAGCTTCGGCGGTTGAACATCTGCACTCCACGTGGAATTCGAGTATTGAATCGTGGCGCAGTATTTCTTATTTAAACGTGGTAGGCTCGATACATCTGACTCCATGTAATATTCCTAGAGTTCCAGCTGGGCCACACATTTCTGCGCCGGAAAACAAACAAACAAGACTTTTTATAGGGTTAAGATTACTTGGCGAACCTCAGGCATGTTGAGTATTCCTGTCAATCATTCAATGAATGTATATATTCATTGAATGATTGACTGGCTTGTGAACGCTGAAAGGGTATCTCACTTTTCCGCAGAATTACAAATAACAGCGTTGTAGCTGCTTCGCAATTTCACAAAAAATATATCTATGCCATAGTGTAGATTTCATGAGTTTCTGGAAACGCCCCTTTTCCAGCTTTCACCGTAACTGTACCACGCTTGCCGCGCAGGCCTGGCCTTTTTTCACACCAGAAAATCTTATCGGGCGACAAAGACAGTGGGGGAGTCGTCCGCTGCCTCTGTAAGCGTCGCCTGTAAGCATGCACTTTCGCACAGAATAGAATAAAATAAAATGTGAAAGAAAATTATTAGGAACGAATGAGATTTGAGCCCGGTCCGGTTGCGTGGCATTTCAGTATGCTACCGCGAGGAAGCGCTGTTGCTTAAATCTCCTTCGAAATAGTGACCTATACAGAAGTCATGTCAGAAAATCAGCCCAGTTAACATAAGTATTATGGCTCAGTAAAAGAGGGAAACTTCAAACAGCAATAAAGAAAACGAATTTCACTGAGAATGACTGATCGATTCATTGCTTCAATTCAATATAAGAGGGGAAGCCACAAGTGTCTAACGCAATCAGCCAAACCATCCACACAGTGTCTGCAATACCTGCTTACATGTGTAGCGGCTAGCGCGCTTCTCCACGAAATGAAGAATAATGGCTTAGTGTGGGCTTCTCTACTTCATTAAAGTTGTGACAATGTTTAGTATAGAAAGGACCTTGCATGTTTACGTGCACATTAGTTACCTCAAAAAAGGCAATAATGGGCTCTGGAAAGTCCATTTTTGGAGCTTCGCTGTGACTGCGCTCCGGTTTGGAGCAGGCCTGGTGAGATTTCTCCTAACAGACATGCTGGATTTACAGCAGCTGCACTATACTTCGTCATTGGGAATACATAAGCCCCTCAAGGCGGTGTGAGGTCTAAGCCATTCCGCAGTGTCCATCTCCTGTGCCTCCTTACCGATGGCAGCGCCCGCAGCCACGTCGCCTGCCATTCCTCCTCGCCTCGTGAGACAGCGCCCAGTGTGAGACGCTAGCTAGAGACTGCCTGGGACTGCACGCAATGCTAGTGCAATGTGACATTTTGTCGTGCTTGTGCCAGCGTCACCCCGTTTAACCGCAGCGTGTTTTCAGCCTAAGCTTCATTAAATATGTATTTACAGTGCGCGTGTGTCTTGAGCTTTTCGCCCCGAACGACGAGCCTCTGCTACTGACCATCTGCATCTTGCCGTCTCGTCAAGCCCGCCTTCGCCCGAAAATGATCGGCTAGTCCAAGCCTCCAACAACATCAGCAAGTAAGCGAAGCCCTTTTAAGGCCATTTGACAGCTTCATCGACAGCCTGCGAAGCCTTTGCCCATTTGCCACGTTCGTGAAATTGAAGCCTAGCTAGAACGCCGTGGTAACCTTTCAAACGCAGCTAAGCCCGCTCAGCCTTCAACACCGTTCGAACTCCGGCGTTTGTCTCTAGTCAGCCATCGTGCCAGTAAAACTCCACAATGCTCAGAATTGACTGGTATGAATCGGCTAAGGCCGCAATGTCCCGCCATAGTGTTGAGCTTCTTCGAGAAGAACTTCAGAGACGCAACTTAGAAACAACCATCAAGAAAGACGATCTTGTTCAGCGTCTTTACAACGACATCAAAACAAACCGTGAGTCAACTCCCACGCCAGACCAAATGCATCGGTCGCTAAATTATCATTGGATGAAACTACTAGTCAAGCACTCATGGCGCTGATGCAGCAATTTCCCCGACCTGCAACGGTTGTTACGACATTGCCTGACCTTTCAGCGTGAATTCCGCACTTCGACCAATCTCCGAGACAAAACGTCAACGCAGAGCTTGATCAAGTGCGTCGCGTTCAACAACTTGCCTTTTGCAATAATGCCACTACTCGACTCATCGCGTCCAGCAAATTGAAGGGGGCTACTCGTAACGGGCACTTGGCACTTGATCATCAGTATGAGATATGGCAGGAGTGGAGCAATGCCCTCAAGAGCACATTCTCCTCGGGGCTCTACTTGTTCACTGTGTTACCACTGGGAGGCCATGAAGCGCTCCTTGAGAACAACAATGTCAATGATAAAACAGTGTAGTCGCAGCACTGTTCAGTCAATTCGTCAATAAACGAGAAAAGTTTCATTCATCGTAAAGCACCCCCCCCCAATAAAGAACTCACCAAAGAAAAGATCAAGCCAACTAAGCTGCAGGTCAATTAAGTGGCAAAAGGCAAGATCAACGCCAAGATAAATACTAAAACGCCCGCCTCGCGTCAGAAGCTTAAGCCCAGAGCATCAGTACAGCTCAGCAAGGACTTTGATCTGGATTTATTTCCTTTGAAGACGAAGAACCGCACAGAAAGACACCACAAGCTGCTACATCAGAACAGAGAGCTGTTCAATTAAGAGCCCTCCGGAAGCGAGCGAAGCCTGCTACCAACATGGCCTACAGCTTACACCCCGAAGCCGCAGAACCTCCGAGTAAAAAGACTGTGCTGAGGGTGGCTGCCAAAACGCATCAGTAATTGAAAAAGCAGCAGGACATCTCTTCTGACTCTTTTGAGTATGACGCGCCGAAACCACCTCCGGCCAAGAAGCAAGCAATCGCAAAGGTGACACCAAAGACCTACAATGCCGTGTTAGGCGAGAAAGCTGCTTCCAAGCAGTATGAGTCAAGCTCAGGCTGTTCAGACGAATCTGAGTCGAAGGAGACGGTGCTGACGCCAAAAACCGCTGTCACTCTGCCTATCGCCACAGCAAATGCGACTCCGGCTAAACCCCGGAAGGACGACAGCGACTCACCTCCGGAAAGCAAAGACGATCAGCCTCCAAACAAAGTTGCCAAGCCTCAGGCCGCTGACGCCACGAAGACATTTGAAGGTTGTGAGCCATAACACTGTCTTAACCTTAGTGGTTCGTCGCGCTACGGCAGCTACGCCAACGTCGCCAGCCCTATGCTACTTTTAAGGCTTTCTTGTGCTAAAGACCATGACCATGAGACTTCGTCGTCAAAAATGGGGTGGTTTTTGAGGGGGGGGGGGGAGTTGGCCGTCCCGCAGTGCCCATGTGCCGTGCCTCCTGACAGATGGCAGCTCCCGCAGCCACTTCGCCTGCTGTTTGTCCTGGCCTCGTGAGACAGCGCCCAGCGCGAGACGCTAGGCAGAAACTGCCAGGACTACGCGCATTGGTAGCGTGATGCGGAACTTTGTCGTGCTTGTGCGAGCGTTGCCCTTTTGACCGCAGTGTGTTTTCAGCCCTTGCTTCATTAAATATGTAATTACAATGCCCGTATGTCTTCAGCCTTTCGCCTTGCGCCTCACAGTGACAATCGCAAACTTATCTGATAACAAGCCCTGTGCAGCTAGTGGCGTTCACTCATCACAGTGATGACGACCTTGTTCCAGAACAGTCAAGAAACCCTCTCACATATTCAAACGGGTTCTTGAAGCGCGTGCGTGTTCTCCATTTTAACTGAAAAATGTAAGCTTCACAAAGCAGCCTATCATGTGTGGCGTTGGTAATAACTGTGTCACTCTTGGCATCGCTACGAAAGTGTACGCAACTGGTTATCTACGACGTATATCACTCTTGAACATATCTATGTTCGTACGACCTTTCGGCCTTTTCCAATATCTTCAGCAAAATTTTTGAAGGAATCTCGACGCTTTGTTTTCTAAGGTAGCCAAAATAGATTTCGCTGCTTTGTGAAGCCTCGCACGTATTATTGGACATATTTGCATAAATAAATACTTGCTTTCCAGTTAACCTCCCTGCCTTTCTTCATATATATATATATATATATATATATATATATATATATATATATATATATATATAATCCATGGCTTTATTGTCTGTTAGATCTCAATATTATTGTGCCATCAAAACACGGAAAAATGAGCCCGTAGGTATACACTTCGTTTCCTTATTTATATATATATATATATATATATATATATATATATATATATATATATATATATATATATATATATATATATATATATATATATATATATATATATATATATATATATATATATATATATATATATGTACATATATATATAAGGGAAAGAAGTGTATACCTAAGGGCTCGTCCTTCCGTGTTTTAACACAATATTAATGAGATCTAACAGACAGTAATGCCAAGGAATGTACAGGGGAAGTTATTAGAACCAATGGAATGTAAATAAGAAGAAAGAAAAGTGGATGAAAAACAACCGGCCATGAGCAGGAATAACCTGCTCACGGCTGGTTATTTTTTCATCCACTTTTCTTTCTTCCTATTTACATTCCATTGGTTCTAATAACTTCCCCTGTACATTCCTTGGCATTACTGTCTGTTAGATCTCATATATATATATATATATATATATATATATATATATGTGTGTGTGTGTGTGTGTGTGTGTGTGTGTGTGTGTGTGTGTGTGTGTATGTGTGTGTGTGTGTGTGTGTGTGTGTGTGTGTGTGTGTGTGTGTGTGTGTGTGTGTGTGTGTGTGTGTGTGTGTGTGTGTGTGTGTGTGTGTGTGTGTGTGTATGTGTGTGTGTGTGTGTGTGTGTGTGTGTGTGTGTGGTGTGTGTGTGTGTGTGTGTGTGTGTGTGTGTGTGTGTGTGTGTGTGTGTGTGTGTGTGTGTGTGTGTGTGTGTGTGTGTGTGTGTGTGTGTGTGTGTGTGTGTGGTGTGTGTGTGTGTGTGTGTGTGTAATAACGTATCGCTCAAAACAGCATTAGGTGACATTAGACAGCAAGTGGCCGAGAAAAAAAGTTGACAGGATCATTAAACAAGCTTTCAAACAGGCGATCGGACTTCATATAAGAACTCCTAATGAGAAAAGACTTCAATTAGGTCTTCATAACACATCAGAAGAGTTTATAGAAGCTCGAAGAGTTGCTCAATTTGCTCAATATGAACGGCTAACGCATAGTAAAACAGGCAGAGCCATCTTAAAGAAACTGGGTATAAACTACGCAAGCCAATTGAGAGCCAAAAAGAATATTCTGTATGAGATCAGGAAATGTTTAGTAATCTTACCGATACCAAAAACATGCACCCCGACCATCATAAAGCAAGGAGGGCTGAAAGCGTGAAAATTTACATAACAACGTAAATGATTTACCGGAAACAACATACGTAGGCGTGGCCAAATACAAAGAAAATGACAGCATGACTATAGCAGTAGTGGACAACAAGGGAAATCATAAGTTTAGTGGTTCGGTGAGAACAAGCTTTGCAGAAGAGGCGAAGGAAGCAGCTATTGCACTGGCCATAGCATGGACCTCTACTTCACTAATCGTTAGTGACTCGCGGACGACTATGACAAACTTTGCAAGAGGTCGAATACCCTGAATAGCTTAAAAAATATTGCCTGCACACAAATACCAACGAACAGAAGATATATGTGGGCACCCCCTCACTCCTCTTCACCCGGCAATGAGGCTGCACATGAGACAGCTCGAGGACTCACAGACCGATCCTCTGGATTGCGCTGGTTGAGCTGGGAGGACGACGAGACTTGAGCGGATGACCACTTACAGAGATATTAGCCTTACAGGCTAAGCAGGAAAATTTCTCCTCTCGCACACTCGTCATTGAACAAAGGACAGGTGGTGGTGTGGTGCCTACTTTAGACCAATACGCTCCCTAGCCCGGTAACAATGAACCACTGCGTGCTGGAACTTCATTCAGATAAGTGTAAATTTTTCATCAATAGGGCGGACTTGAGCCCCATTTTAAGGGCATGCCCGCAAGCCCCCATGAAAGGTGAATAATCAGACAGCAGTGAATGGAATACCACGCTCCTCAGCTCTGACTTTCAATTTCAAGCCCGCTTAATACGGCACGCCTAAGACATCACCAAGGCCCACGGGATCATGACCGTCATCGAGGTTTGGTCCTTCCCCTCCCTCGCCTAAAAGCGGGGAGGATCCTTCTGCTAAATAAATAAAATTTCTTTATCATCTATATCATCGCAGTCACCATCCCGTCTCATACTTCGAATGAATTGCATCGATTCGCACGGTACGGGTGATCTGCATAATTTTTCATCAAGTATTCTATTGCGAAATCACTTTCAAATTCAAGTAGGCTCACTGCGCAACAGGTTCATTAGGACATTCTTTAGGAGAGGCTTAAGCTGTCTCTATAAAAGATGCACTGTTATTAGAAGCACTTAGCGGTGTCAAGGTCGTTTCAATATTTAATATTATTACGTTAAGGGGTTGAGTGGCAGTTCTGTTTCGTTTATTTTCAGGTTCACCTCAGTATTCAAAACAACAATGCGCTTCACATATTTAGGTTATGTTTTATTGTTGCGCTTCTGCTAAATATTTGAAATAAATATATATCCTACGCTGGCAATATAACTGTTGCACTTACTTGGGAGCAATGTTCCAGCGATGAAGCATTCTTTGTTTGCGTATAACACATCGTACATTCCTGACATTTTCATGTCTTCATGCTGTTTGCCTACCACAATATGAGAAAAGGCTAAGAAATGCATTTCGACGATAAGCATCACTCATCAAGTACAAAACAATTTGATTGTGAGCACTTATTGGTTGCCCCGGCTGCCTTTTTTAATCCTAAAAATCCTAATTCTCCGGCTTCAATTTTTTACGAATAAGTTTCTCTCATTTCACATATATCTTACGCAAAATAGAGAGAGAAAATAAGAAAAAAGGTGGAAAGGTTAACCAGGGCTGAGCCCCGGTAGGCTACCCTGCACTGGGGAAGAAGAGAGGGAGAAGGAAAGTAATAGAGGAGAAGAAAAAAGTAACTGATTGGTCCGATGCGGAACAGTTTCACATCACAAACGAAGAAACAGGTCGGTGTTTTTGAAAAAACGCAATAGCACTTTCGATACTTTCGGAATTGGGATGGGCAGTGTTATGGTGCCAATACTCCTCGATAGTGCAATAACTTCAGTCCAGTTGATGGAGAACACTGCGCAGGTGGAACCTCTTGTTTGTGTATGCCAGACAGAAACATAAAAGGTGTTTAATAGTCTAATTGATGACGCAGTCGTTGCACTCCGCGATTTCAGCCATCCCAATTAAATGAGTAAGCATTGCTGAAGGCTACGCCCAGACGCCGATGGCACAACACTGTACCTTTCTCCCTGGAAAGACCAGAGGGTAGCCGCAGTCGTAGAGATGGATCGAAAGAATAAAGTCGATGATGTACGAACTGCGATGGCTGCCACTTCTGGAGAGTCTTGTTCTGCGCCAGCTTACTCAGATATCTAGCCGCGTGAATCCTAGATAAAAGTACGGAAACAGGATTTTTTTTACGTGTGCATTTTGACTGCTTCATCGGCGAGGTCATTGCCGGAGATACCGCAATGATTTGGTATCGACTGGAACACAGTATTGTGTACTTGTTCAGCCGCATAGTGCCGCATTTCTCTGATCTCTCACGCCAGTTGTTCGTACGACCCACGATGAAGTGCCGACGAAAGACAATGTAAAGCCACCTTGGAATCTTAGAATACTGCCCATCAATTAGCCGGTTGTTGCTTGATGTAATCGACGGCACCTCGCTGGGCGACAATTTCTGAGCCAGATGATGTACTCACGTTACAAAGTAAGTAAAGCTGATGTGTAGCTATGGGATGACGGTGGAGCTAGTCTGGGTGGTAGAGTCATCCGTGTATACGTGAATTCTGCCAACTTAGAAGGTGTGCAAACAGACCAGAGTTGCTTGCTTCAAGGCCAATGTAGAAAGAACTTTTCTATTTCTTATTCCTGGGACGGAAAGGCGCACGTCGGGTTTTCATAGGCTCTACAAGGCAGATGGTGAAAGCCCCAAGGGTATAAAACTGGATGGTGCCAAAGCGCGGTGGGAGCTGACGACCTTAGAGAACGGCACCTGCGGTCGTTGTTCCGGCAGAAATGATAAGTGACTCGATACCATTCATAAAATGTGCCGATTATGTGCTCTCGGCACGTCGCTTATGGCGTAGCTCGTAACTGGAAGATCCCGAGGCAATAAAACTGTTTCTGCAGTTGAGGTAGTTCGTGGTCGGCTGAGAAAAACATTCAGTGCCTTTCCTTGCACACTCTGACGTGCTGTAACGTTTGATTTGCAAGTTTATGTAAGCAGAGGAGAACTGTAGCGCAGTACACCTATACAATGTGCTTGGTGCAGCTGTAGCATAGAATTCAATGAAGCACCCCATCTTTTTCCAGCAAATACTATCAGAACATAAGCACTAGATGCCAGTTTCACTTTCAAACTAGACATGCCAGGGCTCCAGAAGAAGTCGCGGTCAACAATGAAACATAGAAAATGGTGGCTTGCTTCCAAGAGATGAGTCGGCTATTATTGCTTATCGGGTAACTTGTCAAAGCGATGCGCGGGAAGGCCACCAGTGCACATTTTTCTGTTGAGACTGTTAAACCTTGCATGCGAACATAATCAAATGCTTGCGACGTCACCCACTGTATCCTTGCTCGAACTTGTAGCCGTGTCAATGTTGATGCCCAGACACAGACGTCGTCAGCGTATATTGAAAGACTGACTCTTTCCTGAAGAGCTTCCGCCAGGCCAAGCAAGGCAAGGTTGAAAAGAACTGCGCCTAAAACATCACCTTGCGGGATGCCACGGCACGTGTTGTGGGCTGTGGTTGGGCCATCTTCAGTATATACAAAAAAGCATCTTCATGTCAGGTAGCTTCAAATCGATCGAAATATTCGCGCTCCTAGGTCAATTAACAGTAGGGTGTCTGGTATAGCTTGATAGAAAACGTTGCCATATGTACCTTCCACAGCAAAAAAAAAGCGCAAATTCTAGTCAGTTTCCGAATTTCTACTGCTTCAATGATGACACCAAATCAATGACGTTTTCAATCGACAAACTGTCTCATCAAAATCCCACCTTGGAGTCGAGGTAAATGTTGTGTCATTCAAGGAACCATTTCAGACGTGTAAGAATTGTGCGCTCCGTGAATTTCCCAACGCAGCTGGCGAGAGCTGCAGGCCCGTATGATGTCAGCTCCAGAGAAGACTTTTCTGCTTATAAAAGTCACACAAGACGGCTGTATTTACAATCTTGAGGGACGAGGCCATATTTCTATGACTGCATAAATAAATTCGGCAGTTGTCGTCTAGATGCTTGGCCTAGTTGACGGAGAGCTATCATCATCATCACCACATCATCATCATCATCCGCCTCACTACGTCCACTGCAGGACAAAGGCCTCTCCCATGTTCCGCCAGTTAACCTGGTCCTGTGCTTCCTGCTGCCAATTTATACCCGCAAACTTCTTAATCTCATCTGCCCACCTAACCTTCTGTCTCCCCCTAACCCGCTGCCCTTCTCTGGGAATCCAGTTAGTTACCCTTAATGACCAGCGGTTATCCTGTCTACGCGCTACATGCCCGGCCCATGTCCATTTCCTCTTCTTTATTTCAACTATGATATCCTTAACCCCCGTTTGTCCCCGAATCCACTCTGCTCTCTTCTTGTCTCTTAAGGTTACACCTACCATTCTTCTTTCCATTGCTCGCTGCGTCGTCCTCAATTTAAGCTGAGCCCTCTTTGTAAGTCTCCAGGTTTCTGCTCCGTAGCTAAGTAACGGCAAGATACAGCTGTTATATACCTTCCTCTTGAGGGATAGTGGCAATCTAACTGTCATATTTTGAGAGTGCTTGACAAATGTGCTACATCCCATTCTTATTCTTCTAGTTACTTCAATCTCGTGGTTAGGCTCTGCGGTTATTACCTGCCCTAAGTAGACATAGTCTTTTACAACTTCAAGTGCACTATTACCTATCTCGAAGCGCTGCTCCTTTCCGAGGCTGTTGTACATTACTTTCGTTTTCTGCAGATTAATTTTAAGACCCACCTTTCTGCTCTCCTTGTCTAACTCCGTAATCATGAGTTGCAATTCGTCCCCTGAGTTACTCAGCAATGCAATGTCACCGGCGAAGCGCAAGTTACTAAGGTATTCTACATTAACTCTTATCCCTAACTGTTCCCATTCTAGGCTTCTGAAACCCTCCTGTAAGCACGCGGTAAATAGCATTGGGGAGATTGTGTCCCCCTGCCTTACATCCTTCTTGATTGGTATTCTGTTGCTTTCTTTATGAAGCACTATGGTAGCAGTTGATCCCCTGTAGATTTCTTCCAGAATGTTTATATATACTTCATCTACGCCCTGATTCCGCAGTGTCTGCATGACGGCTGATATTTCTACTGAATCGAACGCCTTCTCGTAATCTATGAAGGCTATGTATAGTGGTTGGTTATACTCTGAGCATTTCTCTATTACCTGATTGATAGTATGAATGTGGTCAATTGTTGAGTAGCCTGTTCTAAATCCTGCTTGTTCCTTTGGTTGATTGAATTCTATTGTTTTCTTTACTCTGTTAGCCATTACCTTTGTAAATAGCTTGTATACTACAGAGAGCAAGCTGATCGGCCTGTAATTCTTCAAGTCCTTGTCATCTCCTTTCTTACGTATTAAGATGATGTTAGCGTTCTTCCAAGACTCTGGTACCCTTCCCGTCAGGAGACACCTCGTAAACAGAGTGGCTAGTTTTTCTAACCCAATCTGGCCTCCATCTTTCAGCAGGTCTGATGTTACCTAATCCTCACCAGCAGCTTTGCTTCTTTGCATACTCTCCAAAGCTTTTCTGGCTTCTATCATTACTGGTGGGGTGTAATCTGGGTTACTGCTAGTTCTTATAGTATTAAGGTCGTGGTTGTCTCGGCTACTGTACAGATCTCAGTAAAACTCCTCCGCTATTTTAACTATACTATCCATATTGGTAGTTATTTTGCCTTCTTTGTCCCTTAGTGCATACATCCGACTTTTGTCTATCCCAAGTTTCCTCTTTACTGCTTTGACGCTTCCTCCGTTTTTTAGAGCGTGTTCAATTCTCTCCATGTTATACCTTCTTACATCGCATACCTTACGTCTATTAATCAACTTCGAAAGCTCTGCCAGTTCTATTTTGTCTGTTGTACTTGAGACTTTCATGATTTGACGCTTCTTAATTAGGTACTTCGTTTCCTGGGAAAGCTTGCCAGTGTCCTCTCTAACTACCCTGCCTCCAACTTACACTGCACACTCCGTAATGATACTCGTCAGATTATCATTCATTGTATCTATGCTAAGGTTGGCTTCCTCACTAAGAGCCGAGTACCTGTTCTGCGGCGACACTCTGAATTCCTGTACTTTCCCTCTCAGTGCTAGCTCATTGATTGGCTTCTTGCGTATCAGTTTCTGTCGTTCCTTTTTCAAGTCTAGGCGAATTCGAGGCCGTACCATTCTATGGTCACTTCATCGTACCTTGCCAACCACTTCCACATCCTTCACGATTCCTGGGTGTGCAGTCATTATAACGTCTATTTCGTTCTTCCTTTCGCCATTAGGGCTCCTCCATGTCCACTTGTGGTTTTCTCGTTTTCGGTAGAAGGTATTCAAAATCCGCAAATTATTGCGTTCTGCGAATTCTACTGGTAGCTCTCCTCTGGCGTTTCTAGTGCCGATGCCATAATCTCGTACTGCCTGGTCTCCAGCCTGCTTCTTCCCTAACTTTGCTATAAAGTCACCCATCACTATAGTGTACTGTGTTTTTACCTTACTCATTGCCGATTCCACGTCTTCATAGAAGCTTTCACGTAAAGAGTCATCATGGCTGGATGTAGGTGCGTAAGCCTGTACTACCTTCAACTTGTATCTTTTATTCTGTTTAACTACAATACCTACCACCCTTTCATTAATGCTATAGTATTCCTCTATGTTGCCAGCTATATTTCTGTGAATTAGGAACCCCACTCCCAGTTCTCTTCTGTCTGCCGAGCCCCGATAGCAAAGAACGTGCCCATTCTGTAGCACAGTATAGGCCTCATCTGTCCTCCTAACCTCACTGAGCCCCATTATATCCCATTTCACACCCTCTAGCTCCTCGAATAGTACAGCTAGACTTCCCTCACTAGACAAGGTTCTAGCGTTATATGTTGCCAAGTTCAAGTTCCAATGGCGGCTTGTCCGGATCCAGAGATTCTTAGCACCCTCTGCTGCGTTGCAGATCTGACCGCCGCCGTGGTGAGTTGCTTCGCAGCTGCTGGAGACTGAGGGCCGTGAGTCATTTGACGTATGCATGTGGGAGGTAGTGGCCAGATACTGCACCAGGATGGCCAATCTTTCTCTGGTGAGGGAGTGCGTTCCCGGCGGTGGTTACCAGTGAGGCCACACCCCAGGCCTATTAATGCAGTTCCATCAACACGCGGATTTTTTTTAAATCCGGTTGGGAACTGCGCGGCACCGGGATATGAACCACGGACCTCTTGCATGCGAGGCGGTCTGGTCCGGATCCCGTGAGCTGATTCTCCGTCACGTTCTTTGTCACGGAGAGCCATATACGTTATCAATCGGGCCCTGGTGAAGAAGAACGCCCACACAGTGTCAGTGCAGCTTCTAGCTCTTCCATAGAAAATAGTGCAGTTATGCTTATATCTCCCGGACCGTGTATATCGTATAATTGCATATCGGATAATAGGACTGTCCCGTCGGTGATTGACGTTCACGCAAACATCCTCTGCAACGTCGATTTCACGACGGTTTAGACGAGGCGCGAAAGCCTTGAAGCGACGACGTTGCATGGCACCATAGTGAAGACCCTTTAGAGTTCTCCGCACATGAGACAATGGCTTCCGTAGGTGTACTGACTCGCAAAAGCTTTTCCGTCTTTGATCCTGCAGCTTCCCTATTCGGCGCTGTATTTTTTGCATACGCCCTGCAATTCTGAAGTCAAGAATTTACTTGGTACGCCTGTATCTTCTCTCAGCACGTCTACGTAATGCCTGAAGCCTTTCTATATCGATGTCAAGCTCCGTGCGCTTGTGTTAGTGTGTGAAGCGGCACACACAATTTTTTATTGTATTGGCAATTACTTTTAACCCACAAAGAATCACTTCTGCACCCTCCCTCTACTTGATCTTCGTTAAGTGTCTGGTCTATATACCGATTGACCAGTGAGGACGAAGTTGTTTGGCCGTCAATGCTCACATATGTCAGAATGTGATCGCTACCACAGGTTTTGATAACTGTAAACCACCACACTTTTGAACTCAGGCAACATGACACCAGTGTCTGGTCGAAGCAGCTGCTGTGTGTCGTTCCTCGCAGTTGTGTCGGGCTTCCATCACTCAGGAGCACAAAATACGCACAAACTTTATGTTCTCATAGCTGGAGGCTAGCGCATGTGTCCTTTACAGTGTACATAACTGAAACTGTAATAGTTGGAATTCATGTAAACACAAGTAAAAACTTCAAACTTGAGAACTTCATACAAAAATGAATATCGACCTGCGAACAACAAACACTCGAATTCGAAAAAGCAAAGTTAAAAAAGAAAAGTAAATACCTTATAGTTGACACAAACATTTGGTCATTAGGGGCGTACAGAAAAGCAGAATTATTCTTGTAATTCCAATTAAGAATTATAGTAGCCCCATATATCTCAATGAAATGAATAAGTATATTAGAGCACTTAGCAAAGAAAACACACAAAGGGCAATATATAAACACAGTAAAATATTACAACCCGAAGTCAGTGAGCTCAAGCAAAGAAGATTTTTAGGTGTGCGCTGCCATGTAAGACATTAACTGTCCGTGGCCACAACAATTCGTCTAAATTTGTAAATATCACAAAACAGCACAAAATCGAGGATGTGAAAGGGATATAATTTTGTTCACAAATTGTAAACAATTACGGCGGTTGTGCTTCAGAGAACTGAAGGCAGTCATTGACACCGCACGAAGAAGAAAAAGTTTGCAACAAACGAATTGATCAGCATTGGCTTTTTTGGACTGTCAACGCATTTTTCCGCCCAAACGACTGTAAAACATTTAATATTTATTGATTCTATATATATTCATGGGTACTTCACTATGCCACCAAGATATGCACAATTCCATTATTTCACTGCCATGCAGCTTGTTATCCGGGCCATTCAGCACCATCAAGTAACATTTCCAACCTTCACGATCACTAGTTGCTTTTAACACCAAATGAAGATCGGCACCACATCCACCGCCACCTGCCACCGTTTTCCCAATCTTGAAATTATCAGCGAGTTTGACCCCACAGCTTCAAGCTTATTCACTATTATTATTGCGATAGCAATTACATAGACTGTCCCGGCACGTTTTTACTGTCAACAAAGATTCCGTCATGCACCGTATGGGCATACGCATTCATATACAGGAAAACTCAAGATGAAAAGCCACCCGTGGTTAGCATCCAGCTCACCAACGAGCACTTATCTCCCACGCGTACATTTTCCAAGCGACCCCCTATTTTCCCCATTGCCATCTATTGTTTGAATTATATCCACCAACCATTTTGCACCCATTAACCTAGCATTTCGTATGGAGGTGCCAATATAAAGTATTTTTATTCAGTACACTACAAAATATCTGCTGGGAGACTTTGTGTAACGAAGTAGACGTAATAAATATTGTTAACCTCGGCTGAAACCTACGATGGTAGTCATAATTGGTTTCATGCGAAAATCACAAAACAGCCATGTAGAATCGTCCCAATTTTCAGCATACTTTCATAAAACTTCATTCATAAAAAACATGTATGAATATTGTGACAGACCGAAAGAAACAACTTACTAGTATAAGCATGGATATATAGGCGTACTTTGGATTGCTCACGTTTCACTGTATAAATAGCATCCCTGGAAATAGAGTAAGTGCACTTCATTGCTTTTTCAGGTCGCATACGTTCTACAAAAGTTACAAAGCAAGTGCTTGGTTTTTGGCTTGTAAATTATCAAAAGTGACCCACGACGCAAACGCTGATTAGGACGAGCTGACGTAGCGCACATTTCATAGCTATCATAATCATTTGCAGGAAATTGTTTATTTTTTCAAAAGGGGGCATTATCTGTCTGAATCGTCTTTCTCCACAACTGAAATGTGTTCGCACCTTTCTACTGTTAACGTATGTCATAAACTAGACAGAGACAAATTCACCGCAACATTGGAATAATAGTTTCGTGTCATCCTATTAGTATAATGTAAATGAAACAGCCCAATAGAGGCACAATCACGCACACATAAAATTCATGCACACAAAAGCACTGACGTTAGAAGAGCTGTGTCTTAGAATTAGGGAATGCAAAAGACACTTAACATGATCGAAGCACGCCCATACGATATTTGGGGCAGCTCATTGGTCAATCTCAAGTTCAATTCACATGAAATATACAATAAATTGAATGACCACGGTATCGTTGAGCAGTGATAGAGTAAGAATATTGGAAACATAGACTTCCACCGATGGCGTGATATCTTGCGAAAATTCATGCTCGTGATTTAGGAGTGTTCTTTTCTGCAGCTTTTGAGATAGAGAAAAGAATCTGAGTAAGAGTAACACTGAGTTGAAATAGGTAGCAGTACATACCGGTACACGCGCTTTTCATGGACTGTTGGCACCTAACACAAAAAAAATCAAAATTGTTTTCAGAAAAATCTCATCGACTGAAGCATTGTCATTATCTGGATTTTACCATCGCTTACTGTATCGACAGCAACACATCATGAGCTCGATATCAATAGTGAAGATGACCTTTTGTTGTCCAATGTCGCTAATTCACGACATACCAAAAATCTTCGAGCAAGCAATTTACAGATTACGAGCCGCCTTCTTTACCGGCTGTCAAATACTCATGGGGAACGTAGCTTTGAGCATGAAAAATGTAGTGCTATATAGTGGATTGCATTTATTGCTATAACCAACTTTTGTGTAGCTGATGGCGTAGAGCACCGACTTCTTAATTATTTCTCGCGTGGGTGATGCAACTTCATATTTCAATGGTTTAGTTTATTTCGTGGGTACGTATTCAATACGTGACCCACGACATGTTGCATAGCTCTGAAATACGTTTTCGCTGCATGTTTCTCTCTTGTGTGGCATGTGGAAAATTAGGGACACACGTATAAGTATGCATTGAACAAGCGTTTAGGTAATTTAAATAGGAATCAAAAAAGGTTGGAATTTAAAGCTGCGAAATGAAGACAATCTTTCTTTTCTTCGGCAGTTTCTTCAGCAGTTTCATCATTTATGCATCAAAGTGTAATGCGAGTATGCAGAATAAAGAACACAACATTTTCTTCCTAGTCTAATTATTACCAATACTCATATGCGTCGACAATAAACTAAGGTTCTTGTTTTTTGTGAACTCGTTTATTTCTTTGAAATGATTTTCTAATTAACTTGCAATATGATTCTGCAAACCAATTACACGTGGTGTCACCTTTAGAGATATTTTCGCATAAGTTTAGTTGTACAAACAACAACAAAAAATGGCGTGAACGCAGGAGATGTGTTCGTTACGGACACCAACAACACCCGGTAACAAACGCGAAAAACACATATTTCTTGAAAATACAGTTCATAAGAGTGCTTCGCTTCTACGTGGAGACATTTGGCTAGCAATTATGCGATTTATATTTCTCCTGTCTTTGTAAATAGCAAGAAAGAAGAAACCCAAAGGGTGCCTTCTGCATAAGATATGATGAACCAGGAAAAACGTTCTGGTAGGGTTTTTTTTGAGATTTTTTATATCTAACCAAATAAAATAGACATGAACACGTGCACATTTTCTAAGAGTTACACGACATTTTACAGAAGCTACGACGCTGTACTTTAGAAAGTACGCTGGACCCTCAAAATAGCGTCAGAAAAATTGGTGATATGCAAGAATCGAGAGTACACTACGACATTGCCAAACAAATACTGAAACCACCTTGTTCCATACTGCTTATTGAAACACCAGCGCTTTATGCAAAGCGTAAGGTTACGCTTTTTGTGGCACTACTTCAATATATTGTGGTTTACTTGCATTGATTGCCGAGCATTGTGAAAATGATGGTATGCATAGAGTGTAATAGCAAGCTTAGGGGAAACTACAGGTCTTTAGACACTTCCGTTGGTTACAACCCCAAGTGACTGTCTTGTTATTATGCGACTGGTGGACAATAGTCAATGCGTACGAAGTCTGCTGAAACAAACAGCACAGCTGCAGATCCCGTGTTCGTCCCTGTGGCCATTTCTATTATCTGAATAGAAGAGGACTTATATTATTTGTCTCACAGATGAAATATAGGTAGTTATTCGCAGCATTGTCGTAAAGCTTAGCCCCTTGTATGCCAATGTTACAGCTGCTGAGGAGAGTTCACAATGACATTACTTTTTTTTTTGCTTTCGTTCTTTTTATTGAATGGCCACCTGGTCATTTGGGCACATAGCGAATAGCTTTTTATATAACCTTTTCGAAACAAAACTGGTTTCAGTATCAAAACAGAAACTGCACTCCCCACGTTCCTTTCGTACCATTTAAAAGAGCGCCCTTCGTATCATCGTGATTTCTTTGTGCTGCTAAATGTTTTAGGGTCAGAAGCGACAATCAAAACTTCAACAGGCTCTTGAATATTTGCAGCGGTATGTGTGTCAGCCTCGTGTGTCTCATATTACATAAATGTTGGCATTTTTGTGAAAAACATTTGCTGGTTCGGTCACTGAGGCACCGCAAAGCATTTGGTAACTCCGTGTGTGCTCCACGAAAACGCTCTGCTATATGAAAAGTACACCTAGAGATGATTACCTGTCCGAGCACAACTGCGCACTCTATACACTTCTTGCGCTGCGCAAAAATTATTCTGTTCTTGCTGAAGCACTTGCTTTCTAATTTTTCAAGGAATAAATTGTAAAACCTGAAATGCATTCCGGAAAGAGAGTACTGACCACGTGCGTTTGACGGGTTCTCGTTTCTTTAAAGTTTAACAAATCATAGATTACAAATAGATAGAACAGAGTCAATATACTAAGTTAGAATTATCTTGATGTCCCTCTTAGGATGCAAAAATTTAACGAGCAAAGTCTGCATGATGTGTTACTTACTTTCTCCTGAGTAAGGAAGTGTTTTATATGCGAAGCATTTGTTTACGAACTTCGGCGACTTTGAGCGTGTCTATCTATCTATCTATCTATCTATCTATCTATCTATCTATCTATCTATTTATCTATCTATCTATCTATCTATCTATCTAATTGATATGTGGAGTTTAACGGCCCAAAACCACCATATGATTATAAAAGACGCCTTAGTGGAAGGCTCCGGAAATTTCGACCACCTGGGGTTGTTTAACTATCTATCTATCTATCTATCTATCTATCTATCTATCTATCTATCTATCTATCTATCAATCTATCTATCAATCTATCTATCTATCTATCTATCTAACTAGCTAGCTAGCTAGCTAGCTAGCTATCTACCTATCCATCTATCTATCTGTCTGTCTGTCTATCTATCTATCTATCTATATATCTGTCTATCAATCTATCTATCCGCCTACGACATTTAGCTCTCCTGGCCGTTTGGATAATGGTATCGATACCAAACTTGGTATGGCATAGCATGACTGTATGACGAGCATATTCCCTAGTCATAACAACATTATGAGATGTATGTCATTAATGTCATGATTTACATTTCATGGTCCTGCTGCTCTTGCAGTGGTCTCGTTCACGTGAAATGTTGCAAAACTGGTGTGGTATGACATTATTGCATGCCGAACAGAAGGGACAGACCTTAACATTAATATGTAACAACATGAATACATGCTACGCTCATGATGCACTCGCGGCCATCACTAGTGTCACATATACGAAATTTGATATTACGGTACGTGAATAGATGACGAAGGTACATAACTCGTGCAAACATGATAATCATGAGATGCGTGTCATGTAACAGCTTAACTACTTGCTACGCTCATGATGTGCTGTCGGCCGTTTCGCTAGCTTCACATGTATTGAATGCGGTATTATGTGACGCCAACGAACGACATAGGTCAATGACACATCCAAACATGAGAATCACGACATGCGTGTCATGTAACAACATGCGTGTCATGTAACAACAGACTAAGGTATGTGGATGGTGCAAACGTGATAATCATTACATGCGTATCATGTGACATGACTACATGCCACAGTCAAGGCAACAATACACTTCGTGACATGACGCCCGTGCGCGCCAGCGTTCGTTTTGTCGCGGCACGCCGGCGTTGCCACACCAGGCGCCGATCCTGTCGTATTCTGACAGGCGTGTGCCGCGCTACGTTCCTTTGACGCACCGCGTTTCAGCGCGTCCGGCGTGTCCTCCGTCGCGAAAAGCGCCAGACGCATTGCTGTGTAGGTAACGCAATGGCGTGAAATGCAGCATGTCGCATTTCGCGCCGGTTGCCATCGGGCCGCGCCGATGGACGCTGGTCGCGCCAGTCGTGCCTGGTGTGAGACTGTAGTTCTCCCCTTTTGCTAACGTATAGCGTCACGGTGGCAGAGCATCGGAACACTGGCAGAACATGGGAGAGGCCTTTGTCCTGCAGTGGACGTAGTCAGGCTGATGATGATTATTATTATTATTATTATTATTATTATTATTATTATTATTATTATTATTATTATTATTATTATTATTATTATTATTATTATTATTATTATTATTATGATGATGATGATGATGATGATGATGATGATGATGATGATGATGATAGAGTCACCACGCCCAGCGTGCGCGCGCGTCAACGTCACGTTTGAGTATATTTGGTCTTTCACGATGCATTCGCGGCTGTTTCGCTAGCTTCACATATAACAAATTTGGCGTTACGCGACGTCAATGAATGACAAAGGTATATCTCTTGTGCGAACATGATAATCAAGACACGCGTGTCATGAAAGAACATGACAACATGCTACGTTCATAGCGTGCTTGCGGCTGTTTCGCTACCTTTACATATACTAAATTTGGCATAACCTGATGTGAATAGATGGCGAAGATAAAATACACATCCAAACATCATAATCAGGACAATGAAGTCGTCTACAGCATAATTTACCTCCACCACGTAACGCTGTGGTGGTTTTAGTGACATATCAACCTTCCTCATTCGTACTTCGCATATCACTGATTCCTACTGTAGGTGGGATCTGGCAATTTTTTGTAAAGCACACTGGTCCCCAATGGGTTAAGTCGAAGGCGACAGCCACGTTCTTCATATTAGGGTCAATGCATTTATCCTTTTCTGTCTCCATCTGAAACGCTTCTGCACCTAGCGTGAGTTTAAATTGCCTGCTCATTGAACGCGTTGGAAACTTTATGCATCTCACCTAGATTTGCTCCAGCTCTCTGAGCGGCCCGCAGTTCACTAAGCGACGATGTGGTGTGACGATAATATGATGTGGTGTAAAGTGTAGGCTTTGTGACGTCACGAAATTCGGGCATCTTTTATGAAAGAATGGCGTGATAATAGCGCTTCATCACGTTTTTAATATGTGTTGCATCAATCGTTTTAACGCTTACGCTGCGGGACGCGGACGCTGCCGGTCGATTTCCTAAGGCTTTCCTTCGATAGATTTCCTATAGCTTTCCTTCGTGTGAAACTTGAATGCTATTACACAGTGCGATTTTGGCTTGTATGACTTTCTGATTGAGCAAAGTAACAAAACGCACTAAAATCTTCTGGTGTGTGTGAGGCGCACAAAAAATATCGGCGTAAGCTATAGCAGTAGCCTGCCACACAGTTAGGTGAAGTGAAACTGCTTCATTTCTCATATGGCTCATGAAGTAGCATCTTTATTCACGGTTTCTTTAGCACGGGCCACATACAGCGTTGTCGCAACCTGCCTTCGCTGATCCCCGTGCTTGGAATTGGTCAAAATTCACTTGCAATACATGACGATGGCTTCGAAGAGTAAGTTGGTGAAGGTGGTTAATCAGCATTGCCGCAGCATTATTACGATATCCTGCTCGTAAAAGGTGGGTGCGCTGAAGCCGCTTCACAAGTACAACGACGTGCGAGATTTCTGGTGGCTTTGTTTGCGCGGGAGCTTCTGTTCGCGAGTAGAACTCGGAATAGCATGTTTCAAATTTACATGGGATGCCCAGTGAATGTCTGAGTGCAAGAAAATTCATCACTTTATAGAAAAGCAGAGACGTACCCACTATGTGTCAGTGCCATGAAGTGCGCGGTACTTTCGTTAGGTGCGTGGGGGTTGTAGGTTTGTGCTGTGTAGTGTGTCGGTGAAGATGGACGACAAGACAGGTTGAAACCACATTGTTATCGGAAGCCAGGCTGGACAGGCAGAAAGAAAAGTGAAGAAGAAGGCGTGAGTAGGAGAACGTGACGGGAAGGCAGTCGCTGGCTGAGGCGCTCATCAGGTTCTGGTTCCGAAGCAGACCGCTGCCTGCACACCATTCATGGATCTTCCACCTCGACTGGTGTTCCGGTAACCGGCACCAATTCCTCGTGCTGGGACCCTGGTGCATTTAAGACCTGGGCCTACTATCAGCCCTGAGACCAGTTCTCTCCACGAAATCGACTCTGCTGGTTTTCAACAACGCCTGGCCTGTCCCTGCTGCCGGCCTGAGACTCCACGCAGTGACTCGTCGACCAAGCAGCCTTGACCCGCACATGGTGAAACCTTCCCAGCCTTATTTAGTGTTGTGGAAAACTGCGTTAACTGACTTGATAACTGTGCTCATCATCTTGTTCTTTTTGCATCGCTTCATTATCGCTAACTCCTATGTCATCTCTTGCGTCATATAGCATGTTTTCACCCTCGTGCAAATGTCTGCGTCAATTTCAGCAACGAGTTTTTAAGTTGCCGTAATGTCTCCATCAATTCCGGCAACGAGTTTTGAATTTGCCGTAATGTCTCCGTCAATTTCGGCAACAAGGTTTTAAGTTGCCGTAATTAGTCGAACGTGTTCTCACAGTCAGTAAATCAGTGTGTGCCCATACACAAAGAGATAGAGAGATAGAGAGATTGAGAGAGTTCTTGTGTGAGAAAATAACTTTTTGACACCCAAGCGTGACCCCACCACGTGTCCAGCGTCCTTAGGGCGTGACAGCCTATGACAAGATCCTGTCCCACGTTGCCTCACCAGTGTCTGTTGAGACTACAGCATGTCGGTGCACAATTTTGCAGTCTGTCAGCTACTGGCGACAGGACATGAATGAGTCACTTTTATACAGTTTTTAGATTTCTGCCAGCTACTAGTTATGTAATCTCGTGCTATGACGCCTTGAATAAACCTACGGTTCTTACACTCATTGAATATTTGCTCACGCTACTTTCACCTGACGTGATGGTTCTATGGGGTCTTAAGCAATGCAGTTTGAAGTATCCTCCGGTCAATGGGTATACATACTCCATGACAATCCTGCATATTAAGCAGGTTCATATCCTATCGTCCCAGTGATTGTTTTTCATATGGTTTACAGCGAGATAACTGCTTTGATGACCATCAGTTCAAAAGGAACTGGGTACGCCCGCTTAGTATGCGAATGTTTTGTGCAGGATGAAAGCGTGGTTATCTGCTCACTCTGTTCAATAAAGCCGAATGGCAATGACGGAGGCAGCAGAAAGCATCAGCCTTGAAATCGACTATTGATGTCTGTCTCCCGAAGCCTACACCATGCAAGTCATACGAGAATATTTATTTAACAGTTGATATACCTGAATGGTGAACAACCTTAGAAGACGTTATCCTGCACCTCCACCAATCATATCTACTACAGTTCAGGGCCTGATAGGTTAGAATGTCCGGAAAATGCAACCAGTAATTGCATGACACGTGGGCTCTGGTCACCTAGCTGCTACTTCGAGAATTACCCTAGAACCTGCTCTGTAAAAGTCCCTTGAATGTTTTGAAGGTAGAGGTACAGCCCTTTCACAAAAACTAGGGGGGGGCAGAGATTATGCAATGCTCAGTGCACAGTGTGCTCTACCATGGAAGATAGCTGCCAGTAAAAGTTATATTTACGTTGACTTTCCTGGCGCTCGTCATGCGGGCACTCAACGAGGAAAGGAAGCTGAAAACAGGTACTTATTGGGTGAATGGTTGTGCAAATTTTTACATGTTGTAAAAGAATATAATGCAGTGCGACATCGTATTCGTGTTTATTAGAGAGCGCTGCCTGGTAATCTGAGCTTCTACTTGCATCATTGAAAACAATGTTCAATAGGTTTCGCTGTGCTTCATAATGTAAGGGTCCTTACCTTTTCATCCGTGTCCAAGTATGTCAAGTTGTGATTGTATTTCAGCTGTCCCACCGACTTTAGGCGGGAGCATACACACTGCGGATAGCCTGGGTGATTATATACTCCACGGCTTACGATGAGCAGCTTGTAGCTTAGTATCTGAGAAGAAAATAAAGAATATGCCTCAGCCTGCGTTGTAGGATTAGATATGCACATAAGTGAAGCGTGTCTTAACAAAGGTTGTTAAGTGTTTACTGAGAATAGATAAATGAGAAATTGTACAAAGTAATTAGGAGCGCTTGTCTTTCACAGCACTGCACTGCTTGACGTGGTGCACCCACATTGATGTATATTGTCGAACACTTTATTCGCCGCCTATTTACGTGGTTAGGTGCTAAAGTTGTCGACATATGCCTCGTATCTCAAGTTTTCAACATCACACCATCACTCCTCATAACGTTCGTAAGCACGCGCTCATTGCAACTGTGCGGGAGAGGCCCTTTAAGGTGGGTCACCATATTCAAAAACGTAATACTTGAAACAAATTACATTTTTCTTGCTTTTGATATTTTCAAACTCTGTCTACGTTGTGGCATATCAAGCACAAAGATTTATTTTGTTATTTTGCGTCATTCGTGAGCTAAGAGCAATTGTTTCAGCCCCTGCTTGAGGCATATGGCACCAATCTTTCAGATTTCTGTAGCACACCGAGCATCTCGCCATAAAAGTTTTTGTGTACGCACTGTTAAAAACAAGGACCCGTGAGCGTAGAGCTGAACGACTTTACTGAATCAAGGGTTAGCTCCGAATTCCAACTCGTTGTTCTCTTCCTCTCGTCCCTGTACCTACCACCAAGACTACTACTCGCTAGTCTATTTTCAACATCCTCCGAGGGGGAGAGAACGAAAGCTCTGTCAGCCATTTTGTGGCTTTATTTACACACAGATATTTTGCACCGGCTGGTTCACCACGTGGCCTGCAGCCAAACGAAAGGAGCATGCTTCACTACCCCATCTCGTCCGCAATGCAGCGACGTCACTCGTCCGAGTTTCCAGGACGTCGGAGAAGTGTTGTTTTTGTTCACTAACACAACGTCGCATATGCAAATCGGTGAGGAACCTTGTTCTTGGCCGCATTGCGCTGATCGCAGCTGTAGTAAGTGAGCACTTTTTCATTTTCACCAAAGCTTCATGCTTATCCACTTCTGGTACTGTAATCGTCATTGTAGCTCAGCGTAAGTTGATGTCTGAGCTGTGACACCCGACTCCAGCACCGCGATGACTCACATTCCGAGCAGAAAGTGCGTCAGAGTTAAAGGCTGCAATTCATTGGCGTCATTGTCCAGGAAGTTCAGGGGTCTGCTATTATTGACGGCTTCAACTTCGCGTAATGTTGTCGCGAAGCGTGATTCCTCAAGGCTGGTACGTCCGAGGGTGCACTTCAAAGTGTGTTTCGTAGTTCTGATACTGCGCTCCCACCACCCTCTCCACCAAGGATCTCATTCCACATAAATTTCCACTGTATTCGCGAAGTGGCGGCGTACTCTAACAACGCAGGGATGACCGCTTTGAAGCTCCGTGCACAAGAACGAGACTTTAGGGTGTTGCCTGATTATGCCACAGCTGTACCTCGCCACGCAACAAACCGACGAAAAGCGACAACCATGGTTGCTGTTGTCATGTCGGATGTAAGGTTGAGATGAATAGCTCGTGTCAGGGCCCATTAAAATATCATTATGTATGACTTGCTTGAGTTTTGAGTCGTGCAAACGTAAAGTGGTCCATGTTAATCGATGCCAACAACCGAAACTGCTTGAGCTTCCGTTATTGTATCTGTTGGCAGTGGTGCATTTGGAGCAGACGCTGCCTAGAGTCGTCGTTTCCGGTACCACAACACTGAGCACTAAAACACATTTGTTTGCAGTCTTCCTTCCATTCAACACCCACAATGGTGCTAGGTGAAGGACAGATGACGTTAATGACAGCCTTTTGCCTTTCTCAAAAATCGTATTTTGGCTCCGAATTACTGGTCTTGCACTAATAAAAGCCAATAACGCTCGGCCTCTTCAACTTCCACAGTCGTGAGCATTCTACAGCGGGGAGATCTTCTTCTCGAAGCGTTGTGGACGAATCAGTGTAAGAAAGCAGTAACGCGAAAAAGCTTATTCAGTGAGCTGAAATATTCTGCACGCACAATTCAAGTCCTGTACGAAACAATTGATGGACATATCGTCGTGGCTGTCTCAAAGAGAGGCTCAATGTCTCTGTCGTTCGGAAGGTCAACAAGCTTAAAACTAGGAATCACTTCTGGCATGGAGAGCCAAGTTGAACCACGTCACCATTTATCTGACTCCAAAAACTTCTTTGCCGACACACCGTGGGTGAGTAGATCGGCGGGATTCTCGCTGCTGCTGAAATGCACCCATTGTAGGGCTTGGTAGGCTTGCATATCTCGGCCACACGATTTCTTAAAAAAGATATTGATTCCTTGTTTTTGCTCGGATGCAGTGAAGGGCAACGAGGGAGTCCGTCCAAAAATGAGCGGATGCCTTCTGGAGAGGTGGAACGTACTATACGTAGTCAGCTAGCCGTGCTCCACTAATGTAGGCCACCAGCTCCAGTCGAGGCAGGGACATTGTTTTGAGTGGAGTGACGTGACTTGGCTTATGAGCAATCATGTGACGCATGCCCCGTCGGCAGAAAGCAACCGAACGTAGATACACGCACCATCAGCCTTATGACTGGCATAAGTAAATATATGCAGTTCAAATGCCAGTTCTACGCTGCTGCCGTGCAGAAACACGCAGCGATGTATCTTTGCCTGAACATCTGGCTACTGGGCGCACCACGCGTTCCACGCAGCTTGTACTTCATCTGGCAGCGTGTCATTCCAAGCGTACTTACGCTTCCACAAGTCTTGGAAAATCAGCTTCCCTCTCACGGCGAATGGGTAAAGATAAACGAGTGGATCATAAACTCTGGCCACTGTTTGAAGGATCGTGCGCTTGGTGGCCAGTCTGAGGCAAAGGAGTCTGTGTTGCGCACTGTCGATGCGCTGGTATCACCTTTACGTTTCTATTGCATGCCGGAAACCTTCATGAGATGGTCATCTCAGGCTTCAGTCTCAATAGCCACGTTATCTTGGAGAAACTACTACTTGATCAGGTCGGAGTTTGATGCCCGTTTGCGTAACTCCATGCATGCTTCAGCGAAAATAGTGCGTGTTTCCTTGTACACAGTCATGGCTTGTTCAGCTGTAGACACACTAAGAATAAGGTCATCCAAGTAAAATGCCCTCTCCAGGAGAGCCACCGTCACGGGAAATTTTTCCCGACACGACACAAAGTGATAACATAGCGTGGCGGCAAGCAGAAAAGGACTTTATGCGGCTCCGAAAGAAACCCTAGTCATCCGCCATGTGACAATGCGTGGGCTAAGACCTTCCTTGATTGGCAGTTGCTGAACCCATAGGACACGAAGTAAATCGCGGTATTCTAATTGAATGACAATTTGCAAATTTGCAAAAAGGCTTTCTTGATATCTGCCGCAAGAATCACTGGGTAGCAACGAAAGGACAGAAATAGCTGCACGATGTCAACATAAAGCTTCTCTCATTTTGACAAAACTTCTTTCAGCCATGGTTTTCTGACGGCATGAGACGACCCGTCAAAGACAATACGGAGCTTGGTGGTCCAGGCATCTCAGCGGATTACAGCCGGATGCGGCATTTAATATATAATAGGGCCTGCAATCTGCTGTTCATCAACTCTGTCGGCAGGACCATCTTTTAAATAAGCAATAATGGCTTCGTTCAACTGTTTCAGCAGGTCGGGTTGTTCCCAGAGTCGATTCAGCTGCAGGTTTAATGGACGTGCTGTAAGCTCTCTGTTGTCACTACTGCCAGGTATACAAGGCTCATGTATCATCAGCGGCACTTGGTAACGACCAGCTTGCTTGCTCAGACACTGCTCAAATCTGTCGAGGTCTGGGTGGTGTTTTACAGTACTTTACCACCGGTTCCCAGTAACAATAGTGTCGAGGTGCCGCATAGCCGATTCATCGCACGCCTTAGGAGAACTCTGAAGCAAAAAGAAAAGTTCACTAGTTGCTGTAGCTTCGTAGCGTGAGCTAATGTCCAGCACAGTCCACCCGAACGACGTTCCCACGGTCGTGAGTTGATTGTTGGGGCGATCATTTTTGCCAATGTTTACTTTCAAATAAGCGTCCGAGCCAATTAATATACTGACGTCCTCTGGGTGCCAAGTTTCCGGGTTAAGTATGTCTGCAGCATCATACCCCCGGGCGCTCAACAACTCGAGCACTTCACTGTTCAGTGGTGGACTTGTCCAGGGGCATAGTTCGGGGACTTGCAGTGCTTTGAATGAGACGGTGCTGCCATTAAATCGACCATGCAACGTAAGAGACGCATCGACAACCTAAAAGATTCCGTGGATTGGCATTTCTAAACGTTACCATTGACAGCTCTTCCGTGCCAATGACTTCACACGGCAACCTCTTGGCAACGTCAGTGTGAATGAATGAACGCTGCTGCAGCTTTCATGGATCACGCGCACCAGGAGCTGTCGCGGTGCGTTCTCCGCCAAAACACGGGCTGCCTCAGACAGCACCGACTTGGCTTCTGCAGTGCCGGTTGGCGTCGTAGTTACCGTCGGTGATGTAGAGCCGGACTAGCCAATTGGTGATGTTGGTGTAGGAGCAGTGATCGTGGTGACGGCTCGTGACAGCTCACAAAGAACCGTTAGGTGTCTGCGTAGGCACTTGTTGCACGAAGTTTCTGGGAGACTCTGCAAAACTGTGCGACATGATTGCGCACTCCACACTTGTAACAGCACCTAATGTTAAGCAACCTGGCCTGTTTCTCATCGGTGGAAAAGTCGGCCGTGCAATTTGCCAGGCTGTGACCTCCACTGTCTCACAGTACACAAGGTGTGCGCTGGTGGAGGGATTTCGTCGCCACCAGTGCGGATGCCGATGGAATGCCCTGTGAACATCTTGTCAGTGACCTGATTGATTGATTGATTTGTGGGGTTTAACGTCCCAAAACCACGATATGATTATGAAAGACGCCGTAGTGGAGGGCTCCGAAAATTTTGACCACCTGGGGTTCTTTACCGTGCACCCAAATCTGAGCACACGGGCCTACAACATTTCCGCCTCCATCGGAAATGCAGCCGCCGCAGCCGGGATTCGAACCCGCGCCCTGCGGGTCAGCAGCCGAGTACCTTATGCACTAGACCACCGCGGCGGGTTGTCAGTGACCTCATGTCGTCAGGTACCGTAATCGAGTTGGGCGTATACAATGGCGCCGCTTCTTGCTTCTCTTCTCCAAGCACTTCAACCTGGATTTTCAGGAACGCTAAAGTGCCAACCACTGGCACGCGTATGCTCGCGTCTACGCGTCAAAAGCGTCAAATGCGCCTCTCGGCGTCGGCTTCGGAGGGGCATACGCGAGCAGGCGCGAGGGATCAAGCCGGGCTTGATATTTTGCCTCGCGTACGCTACGTCACCACGCGTACAGCGGCGCCAATCAACCAGAGGCCGCGCGCCAACCAACCAGAGGCCGCGATGACTCTGAATGCTGTGCCTAATGGCCGCCGCTTCGAAGGCACAGCCGTGTGCTGAAAGCAAGCTTGAAAACTACTCCAAACGTTCCTGAATGACCACTTCGTAATCTAGAACGACAACGAAACGACGAACGACTGCGAGTGCTACCAGCGTGACGCGGTTTTGTGCCGAGTTCGAGCGACACCGATAAATCCAGCGAATGCCGGCCGGCTATGCTAGCGCCGGACCCCTGTGCGATCGTCGGCCGAGCGAAAGGAGCATGTGGGTGTTCTTGTGCTTTGATCTGTGACTTTCTGTGCTAAAAACGAGTGTGAACAGACTTCGGAGGTTCGAAGGTTTGAGCGAGAGCCCTCGCCTACCGCGGAGGCAATTGAGATCGGTGTCATCTGCATTCAGCGCAGGCCTCTACCATCTAGTTCGTATGGACCAGCACATCCAAGGCACAACGGCTGAAAAAACTCTACGGTAGTTTCCGTCAAAACATAGACACCATATACGATGCCCGAAATATCGCGTAGGTCATGCGGAGGAGTTTTTATCTGCACTGTGTTTGTGTTTGTTTTCAACATCAGTATTCATCATCTCTGAAAGCGAACCTCGCACTAGCCAACACATTTCCGTGATGTGAAAACGTACGTACTTATGCAAGTGTATTCGCGAATTGTATGACGCGGAAACATTCGTTGGCATTAGAGCATATTTTGACTACAAAAAATGCCCAGAGGCATTTTACATAGTGCTTGGTTCCATTCTTATGACCAGTATCTATTGTATCATTAAGAGCCAGATGCGGTTTCTTGCATTACAGAATATTTCCAATACGCTTATCATTCAAAGCCCTCTGAACAGGGCACAATTACAGCCTCATGACCTAAATTCGTCACATCATGAAGAGTAGAGTGTGGGTTGTTGCATTGCAGAACATTTCGGCTGCAGACAACGTTCAAAAGCCTTCTATACAGGGTTCACTTCCAATATTATGACTGATAACGTTGACTTTATGAACAGTTGGGTGCGGTTTGTCATTTTAGAGAATAATTTGACTAAAGAGAACGTCCAGAAGTCTTCCATACAGGGTTCCGTTTGAATATTATGACTGATATCTGTGACTTCATGAACAGTTTAGTGTCGTTGGTCATTTTAGAGAATACTTTGACTAAAGACAACGTCCACAAGTCTTGCATTAAGGTTTCAGTTCTAATATTATGACCGATATCTGTGACTTTATGAACAGTTGGGTGTCGTTTGTCATTTTAGAGAATACTTTGACTAAAGAAAACGTCCAGAAGTCATGCATTAAGGTTTCAGTTCTAACATTATGACTGATATCTGCGACTTCATGGACAGTTGGGTGTCTTCTGTCGTTTTAGAGAATACTTTGACTAGAGACAACATCCAGAAGTCTTGCATTAAGGTTTTAGTTCTAATATTATGGCCGATATCTGTCACTTCATAAACAGTTGGGTGTCGTCTCTCGTTTTAGAGAATAATTTGAGTAAAGACAACGTCCAGAAGAACTCTTGCATTAAGGTTTGAGTTCTAATGTTATGGCCGATATTTGTGACTTCACGAACAGTTGTGTGTCATCTGTTGTTTTATAGAATACTTTGAGTAAAGACAACGTCCAGAAGTCTTGTATTAAGGCTTCAGTTCTAATATTATGACCGATGTTTGTGACTTCATGAACAGTTGGGTGTCGTCTGCCGTTCTAGAGAATACTTTGACTGAAGACAACGTCCAGAAGTCTTGCGTTAAGGTTTCAGTTCTAATACTATGATCGATATCTGCGACTTCATGAACAGTTGGGTGTCGTTTATCATTTTAGAGAATACTTTGACTAAAGAAAACATCCAGAAGTCATGCATTAAGGTTTCAGTTCTAAAATTATGACCGATATCTGCGACTTCATGGACAGTTGGGTGTCGTCTGTCGTTTTAGAGAATACTTAGAAGAAAGACAATGTCTAGAAGTCTTGGATTAAGGTTTCAGTTTTAATATTATGACCGATATCTGTGACTTCATGAACAGTTGGGTGTCGTTTTAGAGAATACTTTGACTAAAGACAACGTCCAGAAGTCTTCCAATGCAAGGTTCAGTTGAAATATTCTGACCAATATCTGTCACATCATGAAGTGTCAGGCACAGTTAGCTGCATTAGAGCACATTTCGGCTATGGAAAATGCCCGAAGGCATTCTACGCACTATTTGGTTCCTATCTTATGACCAATATCTCTTGTGTCAATAAGAACTGGGTGTGCTTTGTTGCATTAGAGGATATTTCGAACACACACATCAACCGAAAGCCTGCTACTCTGGCCTCAATTGTAGTCTTATGACTGACTTAAATCTGTCAGATCATGAAGTTGCAGGCGTGATTATTAAGTTGGCAGATATAAAATATGTTGTGTAAATATACTGAAGGTACCAGCATATGCAAGATATTGTTAGTAACTTTGGTAGTGCAGGTATAGAAACCCGGTGGTTTGTAAACCTGATCAGGAGGGCAGCCACGCCTCATTCACCGCAGAGAGGAGGGGGGGGAGCTCAATGTCAACACCATATATTAACATAATAGGGAGCGGCGCACGCACCGATGTTGATTTCTGGTGCATACCGCTGTGGTTACTTTGGGCACTGAAATGTCAATTACTTCTAAAATAGTCTAAATTGTGGTGGTTGAAGCACTATCAACTTCTTAACGTGTTCTCATATCCTCTGAAACATACATTCCCGCTCCAGTTGAGAACGTGCTGTTCTGTGCTGAACTTGGACAGTTCTAAGCCAAAAGATCAAGCAACATTGTGCATCGGCCTTGCACGCGCGGGCGTCAACGTGGTCGACGCGTGCCAGTAGTTGCACGCCCTTTTCCTCCACAGGCGCGACTAGACGCTTTTGACGCGTAGGCGCAAGCATACGCGTGCCAGTGGTTGGCACTTAAAACGTAGGTGGCCTTGAGCGTTCTCGTTTCAGGGGATGTGGACTCTGCTGATGTATTAGTACAGGGCATGCTCTCCTTCTGTTTTTGTAGATATATTATCGTCAAGTCATCTGGCAAGCGCCTCATTGGCACCCGATGCAGCACCACACTGCTCAGGGGGTGCACCAAGACATTTGAGCGCACTTACGCGGAAACGCACGGTGTCATGCAGCACCCGAAGGTTCCCCACAACTTTGGAACTACTCAGGGCCGACAGTGCAATACGTTGGTCGATATACTCGCTGACTAGTAATTCTAGTTGATAGAAGCTCTCTTTTATTGTGGTAACGTCACTTTCATAGTTGTTGTCAGCCAGCCTGATGCCTTCGGCAGCTCGCCTGGCCGCTCCCGTCAGGTACGTCTTTATATACTTAAATTTCTTGATGAGTGGCAACTGGGTGTTTTCGTGAATTGTGGTGCTGTAATGGTCCTAGAATTTTTTTCTCTGGCGTAATTCTCCGGCATACGTTGAGACCTGAAGCGTCGGAAGCACGATCCATCGGTAGCGGGGCGTACTGATGGGTTCTATATTGCTCTGCATTGCTGGCATTCGGTCGCTATTGCGTTCACTCAGCGATGGGTCGCTGGCACCGGTCGCCTAATGGCGCTGTGACAGGAAGAACTGCACATCAGATATCGCATACAGAATATTCTCATAATATTCCCTTGTGCCCTCGACTTCTCCTTCAATAGGGTTGTGTTCAGTAAGATTCAGAATGTCCTTGTCCAGCTCTGGCAGTGGTCAACTTCTTTCTTCTTTGAAACGGCAACTTGGCTATAGACCTCACGCGCCTTGGTGTCGGGGTCCAGCAGAAGACCTGTCAGAAGCACACTATTCCGGGAGACACTGGTCCTGACAGTTCCACGCACCATTTGAAGTTGCTCGGTCGAAGACATCGTTGTGCAGTACTGACCAGTTCCCTGGTTTCACGGCACCAATTGTTCAAACAAGAGCCCGTCATTGTAGAGTTGGACACGTCTTCACTGAATCAAGGGCTAGCCCTGAATACAACTTCCTCGTTCTCTTGCTCTCGTCCCAGTAAATACCCCCAAGACAATTCTCCACTAGTCTATTTTCAACACATTGCATAATGCTAAGTTGCCCAAGTGCGTGGTAAGTGTTGTGAAGCGTGACGTTTTGATTTTTTTAATTAGAACTTCCACTATACTGTGCTGCACCGCTTTATTACAGCGATAGCTGTTATGAGATCACCACTCGGGTCTCGCGCAGCGCCGTAGTTATCCGCCGCCACCGACGCTGCCACCGCCCACCGCCAAGGCCCGTAACCCGAGGCCCGCAGAAAAAAACAGTACCAATAAAACAATGGGGCCCAAACTCGGGTCCACTGGGTGCCCGCCAGTATTTAACACTGAGCCACGTCGGTACTTAGGAATTGTCGGAAAACAATACTTAGGCAGGCTTGATGTCGGGAAAGCAATTGCGTTAATGCGACTTATAAAGCGTTTTAAAACAGCGAAAGAACAAGCAGTCGTCACACAATGAGAATAGCGTAACGAGTGGGTCGTCCAATGCTTGAACCCATTACAAAAACTTGTTTTGGTTCAGCTATTAACTGTGGCCTATACAGACTTCAAGCATAATTCCTCATCGTCGTTAGCCACTGCATGAACAATAGGCACAAAATTCCTCGCAATAGGTAAACGGGTACGACGCTTCTCAGAAGAAAAACGAAAAATAGCATAGTGAATACCGGCCTACTAGCCTAAAATTGTTAATATTAAAGCCGTAGCGGGCATCAAGCAAGTGTGCTAGCAGCAGTTACGCAATCAGTGTTAAGAACTAAAGGCTCTGCAAGGCCACTCTTCTAGCTTTCGCTGTGGCGGTGCTGCGCCTTCCGCCCAGGCTTGGCGTTTTTTTTTTTTTTTTTTGCACGCGCGTTGTCACCAGGGTTTCTGTTATTTTTTGAAATATACTTCAAACTATTAGACTTAGTTCTGGCTTTTGAAGCAGAAGGTTATGGTACTTCATGCGATATGGTGCAGTATTGAACGAATAATCGGCAGGTCCGACGTTCAGTGGCAATCGATGATATGCGAAGCACGAATGAGAAATGTTCATATGTTGAAAATCAGCATAACGTTACGAGGTGGAAGTAAATGATACCGTACATGACTTCCATGTCATGATTATCATGTTTGAAAGTGTTTTTTACCTTTCTCATCTATTAACGTTACGTGATAGCAAATTTAGTATATGTGGAGCTAGCGAAATGACCGCGGGCACGCTAAGAGCGTGGTATGTTGTCTTGTTCTTACATGACACGCGTGTCAGAATTATCATGTTTGCACCAGTCATATACTTGATCATATATGGACGTCACATGACACCAAATTTGCTTTATGTGGAGCTAGCAAAACGGCCTCGAGCGCATCATGAAGGGCCCAATATACTCCAATGTAGCAATGACGCGCACGCACGCTGGGCACAGCGACACTACGTCACCAAAACGCGAGCACTCTATAGTCTGACGCCAGGCGCGACCAGCGTCCGTCAGCACCACCGGTAGCAACCGGCGAGAAATGCGAATTGCTGCATTTCGCTTCAATTTGTTACCCCGACAACACTGCGTCTCCCTATTATCGTGACGGAGGAACGCTGGACGCGCTGAAACGCGCATGCGTCAAAGCAACTCAGCGCGGCGCGTTCCTGGCGTCGCCGGCGTGACGCCACCTACGGCTTTAAGCCGTACTTGGCCAGATAGATAGATAGATAGATAGATAGATAGATAGATAGATAGATAGATAGATAGATAGATAGATAGATAGATAGATAGATAGATAGATAGATAGATAGATAGATAGATAGATAGATAGATAGATAGATAGATAGATAGATAGATAGATAGATAGATAGATAGATAGATAGATAGATAGATAGATAGATAGATAGATAGATAGATAGATAGATAGATAGATAGATAGATAGATAGATAGATAGATAGATAGATAGATAGATAGATAGATAGATAGATAGATAGATTCAAAGTCACCGAATTTCGCTGAGAAATGCTTCACCTTTAAAAAGAAGAAGCAGCGCAATTTATGTATTCAATATACAAAGCCGTCAGGTTACCTAAATATATACCCGCCGCATGAGTCCGCGTAATATTTTAGTAACTTCAAAACATGTCTGCACCTTCCTCTTTCGAGCAAGACTAGCAGGAAGACGCATGCATGCAGACGTACCTTCTCCATCTCAATTGCAGCTGCAGTTCCTACACGGCAGGCCATAGGAATACCAAAATTGAGCAGGCAAAAAGCATGCAGCCGATAAATATACCTCTCACAGCACCTCGCCCTCGCTACATTTCTCACGAACCTAAGGTCCTCCCACAAAAAAACACCATTGAATGTATATATATTAATGTGTCGCTTCACCAATTGCGTGATAAATAAACTGTAGTGGTTGTCGCTCTGTTCAGGAGTAAATTGAGTAATGCTGATTCCACTCAGAAGTAATGAACAAATTTGTAAAGCATGAAGTAGTAATGAGAAGCGATGCTGAAGAGTTTCGTTGATCATGGGACCTATACATCTAAACTTTTCTCAATTCAAGCACACTATTACGTTTACGACTCTCAACAAAACTGAATGTGAAGTAACTATTCGCCTAACCATGTTAAAGGGTAGCTTTGTGGTGTAAATGTAACATGCTGTAGTTATCATGGGAACTGACAAAATGATTGTAGGCTGCATCTTGAGCACAGGAAACAGACGTTTTGCCTAAACATGGAAAAGTCTTACCGATTTAACGGCTGCCTCCTTGTCAGTTTTATGTGGCCTCTTGAGCGCTTCATAATCTGGCCAAAAATATTCGGAAGAAATTGAAAAAGTTATTTGTTATCTTCTGTCTTAACAAGTATCTTTTGCTTTAACAAAGTCAAACATTCAGGTAAATTTTCACTGTTACAAGTTAAATGTACTCAACTTTACAAAAACACCAACAAAAACTTCCGCAAAGCGGAGGAGCACATTGTAGCGGTTCTGTATGCTTTATTTGAAATAACCAATTATGCCGCTAGTAACGATGCCCTCGAATGTTTAAAATATAGTTATTTCGCACTTTTGCTACTCTTTACGAATATTCAGTTGAAAATCAGCAAGATTCACTTTTAATTCTGTATGCCTTCCATAAAGGTAGCACAATTTGCACCTAGATAAATATACTACCGTTAAAAGTTGCCATACAAACGCTGTATTTTGTGATGAGGCGATGCCTATTCAATTAAAAAGTGCAGGTTTTCCTTTATGTTGGAATCACGTCAGTTTTGCTGGAGTATTTATTAACCATCTAGTTTAGCCCTGCGGCATATGATACACTCCTAATGTTTCCGCATGTGGGATGGACAATTCAACGACATTAATTCTCAGAACAAGCTAGATTTCGAACATGGCAAAATGTGGACTTCTATTGCACATTAAGCAAATAGACATCTAGGTTTCAAGCACAGGAAGATAGACAGGCATGCCAACGTGGATGGAATGTTTTCAAACGATGCTACAGCTGCCAAACACCAATAAATACTGTACAAACCTTCTTGTCTCAATGCACAATAAAGAGTCACTCAACTCTGCAAAGATGTATTGCTCTTTCTGTTAAAGCGATAACAATAACTGAGGCAACAGCAATTTCTTTTTGATAACAGGAATCTTATAACACGCCATCTTATTGCTCTACTATTTATGACATTTGAAGTTGAGGCCTACACACTTAGTAATTGTTACTCTGCGTGATAAAATAGTCAAGACCAGTCCATGCTCTAGAGCTGCGCAGAAAATAAAGAGAGATTACCATTGTGACTATTACTTAGAAACAGCACATGCAATAGTCATGCAGTACCATTTTATAAAAATTATCTACCAATACTGCCTTGCTCATATGTGCGTAAAGACAAAAACCACATTATGTGGTCATCATTCTCTAATCGATTATTACTAACTCATGCGTTTTAACAGCAGAGCTGTTTAAGTGTGCCGATTCGCCGCTTCACGTTAGCAAAAACTATCATCGTTATCAAGGGCCTGCGCCATTGAGCGCGCGCTACAGTAACTCGGCTGACACGCACTGTCTTCGTCCTCCTCTATATTTGAGGGCAATTTTCGGGTGAAAAACTACTAACATCACAAGACAGCAGGCAAACACAGACGCAACTTTTTTGTAGATTGAAGTAGTTAAAGCAGAGCCCGTATTGTGTTCTCATCTTGTCATTGTGTAGCTTTTCACGCTCAAAAACTTCCGTCAATATGCATATTATCTCCGTATTCTAAATGTTCTTGAACCATCCACGCTACAATTTTTTCTTTATTCTCCAAGTTCTCGCACTGCACCAATTTCTCCACCGAGGCCTGAAGAGAAACTGAGAGCGGAGATTCGAACAGAAATGAATAGAAACGAAGAGCGAAGGAGAAGTAGAGATAATTAAAGATAACCAAAACGGAAGATGGCAGAAAGACAAAGAAATAAACTGAGACAGAAATTGATAGCAGGAAACGAACTGAATAAACCTGAAAAAAATGAAAAAAGACAGAATAAGCAAGAGAGAGAGAAATAAAAGTGATGTGATAAACAGATCGACAATCGACAAAAAAATAAAGCGAGCATTAGGTAGAGAAGTGGGTGAACTTGATGAGAAGAGAAGGAAAAAGATTAAGCAGTATAGACAGTATTATATCGAAAAACTTGGAGAAAGAAAGGATGAAAGAATAAATGCAAAAGGAAACAAAGAATTTCATTCTAATTCACTTCTTCTTCACGCTTCTTCAGAGCTAATGAGAATCTGCTTTAACAGGTTATACTATGGCACTGGTACCTCACGAAATTATTTGTCGCCTCTAGTCAACAATGATTCACCGTAGCTCAATCGCTAAGAAATTTTAAAGATGTGAAGAGTAGCATACATTATCTATTAGTTAAAGATGACTTTATTAAGGAAAGTAAATTTTAGTAAAAATAAGCTCTAATTCACTGCTCAAACAATTCCAAAAAATTAACCATATGAGTCTGAACTACATTAGCGATTTCAAATTTTCGTAACAGTTATAAGAAATTTTATTTACTTTAAACGTGCCTGCAAGGTTTGCTCGAAAAGTCGACCGTATTTTACTAATGATTTGTCACCTTGAAAAGCAAACGAAGCTCTCCTAGCACTGTGCGCATATACTGAAGGTACTGAAATAAAGAATGAACAGTTAAGGTAGTCTAAAAAGTATAACAAAAGTTCACCAAACGCACGGGGCGGACGTCATTGAGGAAAAAAGTAGCCGTACGAACGGCTACTTTTTTAGCAACCAAAAACTAAATATCATAAAAATATTCAATGCAGCCGAGACTCTTACGGCGTAATGAATGCACGTTAAACAAGAGAGAGAGAGAGTAAGAGTATGAATATAAGAAAAGTAGGGTGGTTCCCTAGACAACGTCCAGCTTGCCCACCTACACGTGGGCAAAGAGAATGAGCAAGTAAAAGAGAGACATGGGAGGAGCTGCACATAGCACACCACACACACAGTGCCGGGTTTCACAGGTGGTCGCTCAGTTATGTTGCATTTAGGAACTGCAGGACAGTGCATTTGGCTTTGTGGGCTGATGTGTACTTGGAGGCCATACACCCAAGACATTTTCTTGAGTTAAGGAAAGTCCATCCAGCCTCCCCAAGGCACATGGCAGTTCGGCGATCTTGTTTAAAATTGGGACATTGGCACAAGACGCCATTGCAGTTGTCACACTGTGACGATTCAGCCGTACCACATTAAACAAATTGATTTGTAAACCACCCTCTGAACTTATCTGTTTACTATCTTAAAGCAAAACAAAAGATTAACTTACTTAACCCATCGCAAAACAATGTCCAGGTGCACATAGCACAGAGAAAGCTGTAATAAACTTCCATTGCTTTTCTTTTTGAAGGCTTCTACTTCATCCTGCAGAGAAATCCGTATTTATTGCGCAAGAACGCATAAAGGCCTTAGTATTTGCAATGATCATACACTGTAGCACCGCCAAAAAGTATTAAGGAGCGTTTTCTCAATGATGGCCAGTTGGCCCAGCCCCCTTTGTTCGATTGTACTAGCCTCAGTATTCACTCTTTAGCAAGAAATGAACCCTACATCTTTGCATGTTTCCTGCATTAGTGAAAAAAGTCCAGCCCACCGTGACATGATTGTTCGAATTCTTTCTTGCGATAACCAAAGATTTCATGAAAATGCGTGGCAATTTGCACTTGGAGTGATAGCCCACAGCGTACTAACATCTATTTCACGAGGTTTTCTGTAGCCACGTAGGTTCGTTAAATGTCATTATCAGACGTTTTCAGTTGAAACTCGCAGTGTTTTACTTGCACACAGAATTTTTCAGGGCGTTTACAGTGCGTGAATTCCATAACAGTGTACGCGGAAAGTAGCGCGTTGTCGTGCTTTGCCCTTTGGAATATGTCGAGTTGGCCAGGGCTAAGGTGCTTTTTTTGTACAATTCTTAATACAATGCGAGCAAGAACTATCCGAGATTGGTGTTCTTGCAGCTCATGATCTCTAAAGTACGTGGATGACGCTGTTTTAGTTTTTACAAGACACTCCTTCGCAGCGCTCTGAAAATACTTGATGACCAATTTGTCGAACATTTCAGATTAGTCTGGCAGGAATCAACTCAATGTTAACTACTGTACCAAAACAAAATACGTTGTCTTTCACTCACGCAAAAAACACAGCGATCATAATCTTTTTAACTGGACGAAAAACAACGGTCCAATTCAAGAAATTTGTCTTTTTAAATATTTGGGCGTCATTTTTGATTAGGATTTACACTGGCACGAGCAAGTACAGAGTGTGTGCGCAAAGGTAGCCTATGGCTGCTATACTCTAATATAAGCTCACCAATATTTTTCACAAGCCATACTTCCTACACTCAACTGTGCCACTGTCATATGTTTTACTGCTTGGAATCGTGGGGTGTTACGTACAAAAAGTATATAAAGCTGTTGAACTAATTCAAAAGTGTAAATTGAAAGTCATTAGCTACAGTAGATTAGTAAGTAACATTTTACGATCATAACTCATTCTCTCGGCTGCTATGTCGCGCGACTACAAAATTGCTGTTTCAATAAATACCATAATAAATAGAAATTCACCTTTGCCTGGTCATATTTTCTCAATTCCTACACACACTACGTGACATGCTTCTACTGGTAATTTCAATATGCCCAAATCTCTTGATATTTAAGGAGAATGACTGATCAAATTTAATGAAACTATAACATAAACGTGATTCCCGTAGAGAGTAAAACTGCTCGTTTTTCGGCCTATCACCCAAATCTTTTTTACAGAGACAAGATATGTGTGCCTGTGTGTATGTCTTTTTGGTTTGATTTTCATTTTGTTGTTTTCATTAATGAGTGCTGGTGCAGTACGCTAGTCGAAACCTAATGAGTTCGGATGTTCACACGAGAACATGTATACGTGTATTGCATGTATTTATACAATTCATTTCTATTTTGTATGCGAAGCATTTCTTAGCAAACTTCTGTGACTCTAAGGGTATCTATCTATCTATCTATCTATCTATCTATCTATCTATCTATCTATCTATCTATCTATCTATCTATCTATCTATCTATCTATCCATCTATCTATCTATCTATCTATCTATCTATCTATCTAGCCGCTAACATTTCGGTGCTCTCGTGGTCACCCCTAAACTTGGTGTGAACGAAAATTAGCATGGGAGGATAAGATGGTTTGAAAAATATGGCGCGCTGGTAAAGACGCGAATATTGTCACAATCCCGTCACGTACGTCGTCAAATACTTCTCGCCAGACATTGGCATATACCCATGGACGGGTGCGTGGCACTGGTATATGGGTATGTGGCACAGGTGATTGACACTTAGTGTCTACCCAGAAACGACGAGAACACACATGGACAATTTTAACACGCGAGCCTTAAGAAATACCCGACATCGGTTGCGTCAACCCGACGGATGCAAAAATAAATGTCATCGTCCCAGCTGCATTCAAACCTAAGCATTCTTCGTGGCAATGAAGAGTTTTACCATAGAGCTACGCCAGGTCTCGGAACTACTTTTCAAATGAACGCTAATCTCTGTGAAATGTCAATAGTGGTCCAGTGCTGACAACCCAATTTAATAAACATTATATATATACTCCGTTGATACAGCCGTCACATCGGGTTAACCCCAATTGTGGTTAGGTGCGATGCGCTGAAGTTGATTTTTTTAGCAGTGTCCAGTGCCAGCATCCTCGCGAGCATCAGCACTTCATATCAGCTTCTGGTTCTGCTAATACGCATGTTCTTGTTGGCGTCGTTACGCAAATGCAAAACAGTGTTTATATGAACATATGTAACTCTCAGCCCCGCCGCGGCGGTCTAGTGGCTAACGTACTCGGCTCCTAACCCGCAGGTCATGGGATGTAATCCCGGCTGCGGCGGCTGCATTTTCGATGGAGGCGGAAATGTTGTAGGCCCGTGTGCTCAGATTTGGAGGCACGTTACAGAACCCCAGGTGGTCAAATTTTCCGGAGCCCTCCACTACGGCGTCTCTCATAATCATATGGTGGTTTTGGGACGTTAAACCGTACGTAGCAATCAATCAATCAACCAACATTTGTAACTCTTCAACATATGTCTGTGTATGCTTTGTTTGTCCATACATTTAGCGTCAATTCGTGACGTGTCGCTCAATAAAAATTGGCAGATTGCACGTGCAGTGGGAATATATGATATGCGAAGCGTGAATGAGAAGTGTTGATATGTCACTTTAAATTCAGCACAACGTTACGAGTTGGAGGTAAGTGACGCCACACGTGACTTCCGTCATAGCATCATGTCATGATTCTGTGACATGATTATCATGTTTGGATGTGTCGTTTACCTTCGACATCTATTCACGTCACGTGATACCAAATTTAGTATATGTAGAGCTAGCGAAACAGCTGCGAGCACACTATGAGCGTGGTATGTTCTCATGTTCTTACATGACACGCATGTCAGGATTATCATGTTTGCACCAGTCATATATTTCATAAACCATTGACGTCACGTAACACCAAATTTGGTACATGTGGAGCTAGCAAAACGGCCACGAGCGCATCATGAAGGGCCCAATATACTTTTATGTAGCGTTGCCGCACGCACACGCAGGGCTCAGCGACGCTATGTTAGCGAAATGCAAGCGAAATGCAAGTCTGATGCCAGGCGCGACCAGCGTCTGTCGGCACAGCCCGATGGCAACCGGTGCGAAATGCTACATGTTGCATTTCGCGCCGATGCAATAGGCGAACATTACTCTATGCCGATGCATTACCCAGACAACACTGCGTCTCCCTTTTTTCGTGACGGAGGAACGCCGTACGGGCTGAAAGGCACATGCGTCAAGGCAACGCAGCGCGACACGCTCCTGCGAGTATATGACAGGACCGGCGCCTGACGTGGCAACGCCGGCAAAGCGACAAAATGATCGCCGGCGAGCAGCACACTGCGCCATGTCTAAAAATATTGGCGCCTTGACTGAGGCATGTAGTCATATTCTCGCATGACACGCAGCTCATAACAATCATGTTTGCACCAGTCACATACATTCCTCATCTATTGGCGTCACGTAATGCCAAATTTGGCATACGTTAAATTAGTGAAACGACCGTGAGTGCATTATCATTGTGACATGTAGTCATGTTGTTACATGACACGCATGCCGTGATTATTATGTTTGGATGTATCATTTACCTATGTCGTCTGTTCGCGTCACGGAATACCGAGTATGGTACATGTGAAGCAGGCGAAACGGCCGCGAGCGCATCATGAGAGTAACATGTAGTCATGTTGTTACATGATACGCATCTCATGATTATCATGCTTGCACCAATCACGTACTTTCGTCATGTATTCACGTACCATAATACCAAATTTGGTATATGTGACGTTAGTGAAACAGCCGCGAATGCATCATGAGCATGGCATGTAATCAAGTTGTTACATGACACGCATGCCAAGATTTTTATGTTTGCACCAGTATCATATCTTCGTCATCCATTCACGTCCCGTATTACCGAATTCGGTATAAGTGAAGCTCGCGAAACAGCCGCCAGTGGATCATGAGCGTGCCGTGCGGTCATGCAGTTACATGACACGCATCTCATGATCATCATGTTTGCACCAGTCACATACCTTCGTCATCCATTCAGGTACCGTAATACCCAATTTTGGTATATGTGACGCTAGCGAAACGGCCGTGACTGCATCATGAGCGTGGCATGTAATCATGTTGTCACATGACACGCATGTCATGATTTTCATGTAATGGTCCGTCGCTTGTGCTCGGTATGCAATCATGTTATACCATACCAGTTTTGCAACATTGCATGTGAACGAAACCAGCGCAAGAGCTGCAGGACCATGAAATGTAAATCATGACATTCATGACATACATGTCATAATTTTCATGTTATCACCAGTCAAATATGTTCTCCATACAGTCATGTTATGCCACACCAAGTTTGGTATTGATACCATCAAGAAAACGGCCAAATTCGGCCAAAGATACGCTCAAAGTCGCCGAAGTTCAGTAAGAAACGCTTCGAATTTTGAAAAAATGCCACACGCTCACTATCCCTCCGCATGCTACGCATAACGTGGATTCTAAAGGCACGTGGGATCTGCCGAATTTTTTTCCGTCAAAGCTTCGTTGTACAATTTATATACATGTTGTATTTGACCGGTCACTATACTCTGTTTCACACATCAGGTGCTAGGCTGTGGAAGCTATGGGAGAGGTTTGGTCAGCAAGGTGTGTGACTACGCAAGTCTCGTGCTTGGGTTTCAACATTGTAAACGCTCGTGCGAGACGAGCATGAACGCACTCTCTCAAGATAGCGACAGGCCACAAATAAACATCAAAAGGTGAGAACCGAGAGATGCTAAATGATCCAGAACAACTTATGCACGGCCGTATAGCGGGGTGTCTTTGTTACGACTGCCAAAGCATGTTTATTTATTAGTAAGTCCAAAGGTAAGATAAAAGCATGCCTCAGATAAAAGAAAAGCATCGCACTATTTTTCAGTGACAACGAATTCTTTGCAAAAAGACTCGCGACTCCACAGTGTTGCATCCGATGTATGAAATGGAATGTATTCATTTAAAAAGGTCCTATAACGCTAGAAAACCTCGGTGCTGACTACATAACTTGTAGTGGCACTTCCGAAAATTATTGATAGCGGAAATGACGCTGAAAGGTTGTCTCTATATTAGTAGATAAGTGTAACGGTAAATGTAATCGCAGAATTACACCAAAATAGAGAATACTATTGTATTTTTTTCTTCGTCATAATTTTTCACTCTAAGCTGAAGAAACTAAAGCACTCTCAATTTTCCAGCTTAAAAACTGCAAATCTAGTCAAAGAATGCACCGAGGGCCACGGTGCTGGAGAAAACGTGCCGGTGATGTTCCGGGTGCCGTCGTTCGAAGAAACTAAAAAAAAAATGGCCCCGTATCTGCATGTGATTTGCAAATGTCGTCTAAAGACAATATTCTTGAGTGTGGAGAGAGTCAACAAAACATTTATTTGATGTTCAGCACAAGAAAATCAGTGAATGGTATTCCGGAGGTGCTCATTGGAGTGCCTCGAGCATGCAGCGAAGGCGAACGAGCGCATCACGTAACGTCACACTTGAGACATAGGCGCCATCTGGCAATTTTTTTATTTTTTGGGAAACAAAGTGCATGGTGCTGAGACGGGTGTGCGCGCCCGTATCCGAGGTGATGAGGTGTAGAACAAAAGGCGACGGGTAGGTGCCACCACCGTGTCGTCTTAGCAAAGCGTTGGAAACACTCGCTTCCTCGCGCAAGCGTTGGATGGTCAGCTCAGCGTGATAAACACTACGATCCTTAGAATTACTTATGTAGGCCTTCTCTAGTAAAAAATGCACATGCATAATATATACGTGTTGTTATGGTGCCGGACATTTGCGCAATTATTGCTCTTTAATTGACAATCGCACAAGTATGAACGCTGAACTTAGAGCAACATTAGTGGGCGCTGGGGATGGGGTCGGGCGTTCGGGGTATCGGCTGTAGCTGTTCAGAGTACTCGGTTCTCTGTGGGGGTTGATAAATACGCAAATAAATAGACAGACGCACCCAGTTTTCTGCGTCGAAGGTCCCCAAGAAAGACTGTCGTCTTTAAAAAGTGTAATTAGGGCGCGTTCCAACGCAGCATTCCCGCCGCCTTTAGTGCCCCTCATCCGATTCGGCAGCGGTGAAATCCGCCGAAGGGGCCCTCTCCGCGCCGATCTCTCTCGGACCAAATTTTGCGATGTCTGCCACCGAATCGGTGGCCGCGGACCAATAGGAGCGCTAGTCAATAAATTTTGAATAATGGCAGCGAAGACCTCAGTTGTAATGCCGTAGGGCACGTACCTGAATACTGTAAGCAACGGGGGTTTAAATCACTTTGTGCCTACCTCACGGCCCTACTTCGCGGAAGAGGTGACCAAGCTTGTCGCGGTCTACAAGACCGCGACAAGACAAACTTAACGACGCTGCTGGAGTCAGCGATTTTTCTGCTGCTCATGCATTACAAGAGAGCGACTCTCAAGCATATAAGCACTACTACGTCGTCTTCCTTCCTGCGTATGAGAACCATCCAAGCCTAGAACACCGGATAGCGCAGTGGTATTTGCGAGCCGCGACAACCCCGCTTGACAGCGCATCTGTCTGGCGTTCACCCCATACTAGTTGGCATATTCAGCAGCACAGGGCGCGTCCAGTGCGAACGACGCTGCGTTTCGGTGGCACGAGAATTCCGGCTGCTGTAAAAAGCGTATGCTTAAGTGTGGACTAGGGGTAAAAGCGTTGGTATTTACATTCGATCGCAAAAAGAAAAAAGCAGTAAAGGTACAAAACAATATAAAAGCGCTCGCGAGCTGGCTCGTTTCGCACGTCTCGTTCCCTTTTCAAGTACCGCATAGTTTGTTACCATCACAACGGCATCCTCAATACGTTTGGCGTAACGGGCAATATGTCAAGCAAGCTTGCTGTATGGTAGGTCTGTCAGTTACTTTAATTGGACCGCCTTCCGACGTCACAGGGTGAGGAAAAAACGATCAGGTCAGCCCGAAAAATTTGAGTTGAGGGTAAGCATTTGTTTCATTGTATTTAGATATATTTACGCTCAATTACTTTGCGCTATGTGTCTCTATCGCTGCCGTTCTTGCGGCACTTATCTCTTGAGCTTTCAGTGTACGCCACCAGCTAGAAAAACATGTAAAACTCTGAAGTAGTGAAAAGTGTTAAAAGGCCCCTTTAAGGCTATCGGTGCAAATATTTTTTTGTATTTTTAAATTAAGCAATTTGCTTCCGTTGCTTGATTGAGTGATTGATTGACTGATTGAAAATTATCTCGTGATTAAAATTACTACCTCTTGCTGTAATAAAAGGCAGTACTTGACATAATTTTACCACCACCACTAATGAGGTACGTAGTCATAACAACTAAATTCAGTTATACTTCGGCAGGTGTTTTCTATCACGTGATTCTTAACCACCGTTTCTTGAACCACCGTTCAATTGTTTATTGCCACATGACTGCAAGCTTCAGCTGCTTTAGCAGCTTGTTATCGAATTTCATTATTACTCCTAAACTTTTGATAGAATTTCATCATTACCCATGAACCACCAAGACGCTCATTATCTCGCAATTAGTTCTCAAAATAGTGCACCAGCTTATCGCCCTGGTGAGGCCATACGTTAAAACTGTCGCCAACTAGGCCAACTTATATATTAAAGCTGTCGCCAACTGGCCCTCGTTCCAGAACCAGTGCCCCGCTGCTCAGCCAGCAAACACGTTTCCCTGCTTTGGCGTGCCTTCAACCTTCATAACAACTCAAAGGATCCTTGTGGAGCGTTCTCTGATTCAAAGAGACATTACACTTATTGGTGCTGTGGACGCCTTTCCGGACAGTGGCTCAAAACACACCATACTTTGCTGAATCTCAATCTATCTGCCAACCTGCTACCATAGACTAAACCTCCCATATCTGTTGTAGGTGGTGGCGCCGTCATGCCACTGCGCACGTTGTGTATTCCTATTTCTGTATGGCCAGTTTCTGAAATGGTTGAGGTTGTAGTTCTGTCTAGAAATTCATTGCCTTTGATTCTAGGAGACGACTTGTGAGAAGTCACTCGCGGTAAGCTCCTTTTTCGGCCGCCTCATTCTACAGAAATTCACCATCCCAGTATGGGTACTATCATGTGATGCTTGAAATATCGTGCAATGCCAGCCATGACTGTTGTACCATGCAATGGCGCTACCTCTTTTCTTACACAAGCAACGTCTTCTAGAGCCCGTACGCCGTTTTCGGCATTGCCGCACAACAACCAGCCCTCATGTTTCACCATGCCACGTAACCCTAACGCAGTGCATTGTTATCCGAGTGATGTCACTCGACAAATTCCCTCGGCAAGCATGTACTCCACTTTACAAGAACAGGTGCGTTCTCCGGATGAGCTCCAACATCACTTCACCAGCAATATTGAGGCTCTAAAAGATAATTTACCAGCAGGAGATGAGCGTAAGGCAAACAAACAAGCTGTGAAGCCAGCTGATAAGCCAAGCAAGAACAAGCGACGCAAGCCAATGCAACCTAGAGAAACAATTCAAGCCTGCTCACTACTTCAAGCATGACCTCTTACCTCACTCAGTTTTGACACTCGTGCCCTGCCAAGTAGGCGTGTGCATGCGCACTCCAGAGCAGAGTTGCTAAGCATGACGATGGCTGTCGGGGATGACTAGTGCTTCTTTTCGCGACTGCATGAAGATCAGGTTGTTTTTTTGCGTCTGTAAAGTGCTACGGGATGATGGCAAGTGCTTTGTTCACGGAATGTTCGCGTAGGGTACACCTGCAAGTTCTCGCAATAGGGCAGTGCCGCGGGCCCATCCGTCAGCAATATTGAAAATGTGCCGAAAGCCCCAGTGTTTACATTCCGAAAGGACCACCGAAAAGCGAAATGACAGCGTGCCATTAATCGGAATGATACTCATATGCATTCTCCCCGAGATTCAAAGGTATGTGTGCGTCTATACTACTCGTTGGTGAGTTATTTCAAAGGCACCACCTCTAGGACGTTTAGTTTTCTATGTAAAATGATGTCGTGTATGCTTCTGACCTGCTAGTGCAAGCCTTGAACTTGCACACTTTTAGCTGAGTGGCACTGGCACTCACCCCCGAGATAACGGATTGTTCCAGACAGTGCTAGGAGCTGCATAGATTTCGCGTTTTTGATTAGCGCATTTGCCGAGACGTAGTCTGCTTGACTGAAAATGATGGCAAAATTAGGTAGACGCAGCTTCACGCTCCGCTCAACCGGCCGCGTTTTGCACTTAGTGGCACGCACCGTAAACAGATCGAAATAAAGCAACAATTGCGCGCGGCAATGTGTTCTCAGAACAGGCGTTATTTCTTAAGGGTCGGTAAACATTTCCACAATTGTACATAGCACCTCGAGCTTATTTTAATACCTCCGAACCCTTTATTTAGATAAGGGAAGGAGGGCTAGTTCATTGTGTCGTATGTATACTACGTGGTATTTCTTACCACTGCTACCATCAGTTTTTCGCTTCTATATAAGTATGCACCAGTGTCACTAGTACCCTAATTCACATACTTCGCTGTCTTTTCAGTGTGCGCAGTGGCCCTTCAACTGATTTCAGATGCTTGTACATACGTTAACGATTTTCCTGTTTTGTAGATTTTCAGTAAGCGCATGTGGAGCAGAAAGCCTGTGATCAAACGCTTCCTAAATTTTTTTATGTAGGAGCTTTATTTCGAGCCGCAATACTTGAGGACGACTACAAAAACAACCAATCCACGAATAGGCACAACAAAATAAACGCACTCACTCTGGAGAGAAAACTGCAGAAGCCCATTATTATAATAGGAACACTTTGTGGGCATCTCCTGAACTGTGTATCAGTGTAAATCAAAATAATAGGGTCTAGCTTACTTAACTTGCTTCTTTGTTGGATCACCAAACTTTACTCTTATAAATTGGTCGCGTAATCGATAGTTCACAATCTTTTCTTACATACAGATGGAATAATAAATGCTTACAAATAAATCATCAAAGAAATTCAATCACAATACATTTCTTAAACCAGCGCCAATCCAGACACAAAGGGTTGAATTAAGCTGTTGTATACATGTAAAACATGCCGAGAATATCTTTTCACGGAAGACGATGGCGGCAGTGGCATCACAGCCTCTCATGCGCGCGCCATCAGTGAAGGGGCGTGACGTCACAGTTGCAGTAAGCAGTTTTGAAATCTAGGTAGCATTGCGCAAGCCCAGTCACGACAGCCATGCCATTGCGAAAAACATGAACGTGGGAAACGCACACCAGGATATAACCAATGGAACTGCCTTCTGCCGTGACAGCCACATTGTTTACAATAATTTAGAAGTGTTCTAAAGAAGGAGGAAAGAAGAAAGAAGTGGTCCACCAACTAGACGTGAAAGCGGAAAAAAAAGAAGAACCTAAAAAATTGTGAAACGAACCGTGCAAAAGGGACTGAGGAGAAGCAAAAAAAGTCACTGGGCTCTGACCAGGGCAGCAGAGATGAAGCTTGAAGATGATCGTGTTTTGATGAAGGCTTCGCTGAAGCAGTACTAGATGCAGCAGTAACGGAGGCGCAAGAAGTGTGATTCATGTACCGAGACAGTCGAACATCAAGACACGCAGAAAGGCTAAGCTTAAGACAAATATGAATTGTGTTGGCAAAAACCACATCATTTCAAGATTCTGGGAAGATATCAATGATTTGTCATTGAAAACAACATTGGGTGGGGTGTGATATCAAAAGTCCGCCTAGAATTTTGAAAGAAGAGGGGTCAGATGTGAGACTACCAGTGATATGGTGGCCTTGTGCTACACGTTAAGCTAGTCGGGATGCCTGGTTCCGTAGTGCTGTTTCTAGGCACGCGCTTGTACCACGAGAACTAATTGATGCCGTATCACGTGTGTATTAAAGTCGTTTTCACTCTACATCGCCTTGCCTACGTCTGCAAGTCCTCACGAAACAAACTTGACGAGTCTGCACCTGCATATGAACCTGTTGAGATCTTTGAAGAGCACTGTAGGGAATGCGTACAGACCTTTAAGGGGTGCCAGGCGGGTGGCCCCGTTAAACCTAATTCAATATTTAACGTGAATAGAGTCTATATACTGCCTAAGAGTATGTGCCTTTGAAAGCGGATCCCTGGGGGCAGCGTTCCGTCATTCTCATTTGCGTCGAGAGTTGTGAAACATGCGTGGCGCCAAAATGCGTAGCGAAAGAAAAACCAGAAACAAGCGGCGCGCTCCAGCTATTCAGGGGAGGGCGAATTGTACACGTCCACAAATTAGACATCACGAGAATAGGTGCACTGGTGTCATCATCCGTGGTTGCTTCCTGGAGAGCTACCGGTTACAACTTCGAAGCGATAGGCAAAAGGCTTCGCACGTCATCGGCACCGATGAGGCCAGCAGCCGAAGTGCGTCGCTGGTCAGATGAAAGAAGCATAGCGTAGATTTTGTTTCACAGAAGCCACTGTTTTGCTGGAACAAAGCGCAGTCTGAATTGCCCGCTCTATGTGCCACCCATTGCCAAACATCTAGCGCGAAGACGAGAACCGATACGGGACAGACAGAACAATAAGCGGCCGCTGGTGAACACTGTAAAAACTGATTGATTGATTTGTGGGGTTTAACGTCCCAAAACCACCATTTGATTATGACAGACGCTGTAGTGGAGGGCTCCGGGAATTTTGACCTCCTGGGGTTCTTTAACGTGCACCCAAATCTGAGTACACGGGCCTACAACATTTCCGCCTCCATCGGACACTGTAAAAACTAGGACGGTGATTCTTCTCGTTCCTTGGAAGTATGTGTGTACACTGTCGTACTTCATGAAAAGAAACATGCGAACACGCGGTCTGCGAGCACCATCAACCGACAGCATTCGGAAACACGTTCGGTTTCAGTGCCATCTGTTTCTGAGAAAAAAAATAATACGAAGTTATGGGGGTAGTCAAGCGCTGCTAGAATGCACTCTCTCTCTGATCACGCCTTCAGTGCGTAGTCCACTGGCAACATATCAAACGTTGTTCGCGACCACGGTACAAGCTGCAGTAATCGTCCGATATTGCTCGCCGCGTGAGCAATCAGGGAACGTAATCCAGCAGCTCTTGTCTACCGGTCATAACTCGTTATCTTGCTTGGCCATAGATGACGTGAAAAGCAAACGTACTTTCTTCCCTTGTCGGTTGATCGTGCTGTAGGCAGCCGCAGCAGAGCGCAGGCCATGCGTTCGCGTGTTACCTTTCTTAAAGACCGACAGTGTTCATACACCACTTCGTGGGATGCAGCAGATAGCTGACATGTAATTTAAATTTGTGTTTAAAATGACAATGAATATTGCACAGGAGATGCATTCTGTGACGGCCAGCTTTCTTTTATCGCGTAGCCATGCTTGAAGGCCTGTGACATCGTGGGTAACAAGGCTGTACAGGCGTGGCACCGCTCTTCCTCGCCCAAATTTCTGAATTCGTGCTGATGCTGTTCGTGCACCGCCACTCAATGATAATTATTGAACTGCTACAGTTTGCGTGCGCAAAAGTATATTTTGTAAACTTGAGCATCAACAGTGCTTACGCGGGTAGGGCCAACACCTGAAAGTGCCATCTAGTTATTTAATAATCAATAAAAATAGATCGGATCGGGTGAGTTTATACTATAAAGCCGGTATGACTCACGCTGACTTACAGCCCACTTTACTTAGACGTGTGCTTCACCTTCGTTGTTCAGCGCAAAAAAAAACATAGCTCTCCGAACTGCACATAATGGCAGGTTATAATGTTGTGTCTATATACACACGAATTGTTTAGGTGCGGTTGGGTAACGCGAGTAGTCCATTCAGGTCGCGTTGGGATGGTGTCTAATTTTGGAATACTTGAGTCAGCCTACATCTGCTCATGTCAATATGAGCCTGTTGAGATGTTTGAAGAGAAATGCAGGGGTGTGAGGTGGGCTGCTCCGTTGAACCTAATTCAAGGGCCAATGTGAACGGACACTTGAATGTGCACATCAATTCTGCTTCATTAGATGCTGAATAAATTTGTGAACTCAATGCGGTGATTGCACTGGTCACCTTCTATATATTTATCACCTGAAAGAACTCTCAGAAATAATTCCTACAACCTAGTAAAGGTAGCAAGATATCACTCTCTCTATACCCGCTCAGAGACCTCAGTGGGATAAATAATTACTACCCATAGAACGGTTCAAAAAGTCGTTTATCATGAGAGAAAATTTAACTTCCACTTTTAGGTTGTAAAAAAACTCAGAAAAGGGAATGCGCTGAAGACAGATGGTTTAACCGCTTTTTTCCTGTTATTTCAGATAATTTTTCTAGGTGGCGGCACGCCGTAAGCCATTCGCTGGCGACCCGGAGTGGGAGTAAAATGCTCTTTACGCGCCCACAAAAATATTGATTGATTTGTGGGGTTTAACGTCCCAAAACCACCATATGATTATGAGAGACGCCGTAGTGGAGGGCTCCGGAAATTTCGACCACCTGGGGTTCTTTAACGTGCGCCCAAATCTGAGCACACGGGCCTACAACATTTCCGCCTCCATCGGAAATGCAGCCGCCGCAGCCGGGAATCGAACCCGCGACCTGCGGGTCAGCAGCCGAGTACCTTAGCCACTAGACCACCGCGGCGGGGCGCGCCAACAAAAATATGTGTTGACTGAGTAGTCGAAGTTGTTTTCAGCAGTGGTGTGGAGCAGTAAGTCTCTGCTTTCAGCTGTGTTACTGAAAAAAAAATCATAGCTACGACGATCATTTCCTCGGCGTCGCAGGCTGTGAAAGCACCCAGAGCGACAGCGGCGATAGACGCTCAGCTGACCTCAGGAGGAGGAAGTTGCACTCGTGCATCCCATGCTGTAATAGGGACGATAGTTATAGCATGAGAGCAGAACAACGACATAGTGACAAGGACATAAAGTACGTGACTGTCATACCAACTAGCCCAAGCTACCACACTTCTAACGTTATAGGGAGTTTTGGAATACCATATGCGAAGATGACGGGCATTGCTGGGGTGGAATTAGCGTTCGCCACTTCAAAGGCTACTGTCACCTTTTATCGGAAACGAGCTTACTCGGCCATACAAATCTCCTGTACAGAGAGACGGCTCTGAGCAAGTGTTGCACTGAGCGAACGCTGGTAATATATTTTATTTGGAAAGTAAGGTCACTTTTCTTTCGGTGCACCTACCGACATTGACTATAACTTGATGTCGAGCTACAACCCTAATTCTGGTGATTTTACACAGCAGTCTGGGTAGTTTTGATGACGTCAAGAGCAAGAACACTTAAAAATGGCCGCTTGCGCGTCACCTTCTCGATCGTCTGCTCCTGCTGAGTGGTCATGGCGTCGCCGTCATGCATCCTAAACTTGTGAAGCGGGCTAGCAGATTCTGGAGTAGGGAACGTGCACGCTAATACAACATATACGCCTATCAGAGGGCAAATGCATTACATGATTTCAAATTTCTTGTCATGGCGCCAATACATTGTCAAGTAAAGTCTTGTGCGGCAGTGAAACGAAGTAAATTATGTGCATGTTTTAACGATTCCCGTCCGCTTGGGCGCTGAGACAAGCGTGGGTCCACTTCCTGCGCCGCTGCCGAGGCGGAGACTGGACGTCAACCAAGCGGATTTTCAGTGCACTTCACTCTGCATGCATACACGCGCAACATGCACTTGCTAGTGCTGACCGACTTCGGATTGCTGACGAGAAACCTTTAATTGTAATGCCCCTTGCCATGACCGCTCCCATACGTGTGGCGCGTAGTAGAGACAGCAGACGAAGCAAAAGATACACGGACGAGGATACCTCACGAGAGCTTGTAGGTGCACGTACTACCACCGGGTGGCGCTGCTCATACCATTACCGCTGCTCATACCAGTAATCACTGAAAAGGCAAAAACGAAATGAGGGGAGAGATGTTTTATGATAAGTCAAGGGGAAGCGCTTTACTGTTTGGAGCGAGGTAGGGTTACCTTCAAACGCGTGTCATAAAGCAATATTCAGTAAAAAACAAGAATAACGTTGATGCTGACAGGTAGTCAAGGAAGTGATGAAGTATGTTCTCATTTAGTGCGGCAATATCCCCCCAGGTATACGTGGGGGTACAAAGCTACATAAGGCTTTGAGATTCAGGGACAAATATAGAAAGTTGACCACGTCAGTGATAAATCGAGTAAGAGACACTTAGAATATTGGTGTTGGAAAAGTAGAGATTGTGAAAAAAAATAGGTCAATATGCCTGAAGGGGCAGGAGATGAAACACAAATTTATGTTTTTTGTTACAATAAGATCGATTTTATAGAAGTACATAAAGCATTAGGCCAACATAAAAGCTAAGATGCCTTAGTCTTTTTCTTGCGAGCCTGGTGGCACACATGTCACCAACCCGTTACAAAGAGGATGCTCTAAGCATCCATCCATTCAGCCATTCTTCCGAGATGTCAAGGTACAGTACGAACAAATACTAGCTTTTAAAGGCATGCTGTAATTATTTTTCAGGGCACCCTCAAGCTTACCGGTACATTTCCTGCGCTCTCGGGTGCTTGGCCTATCATTTGATGCAAAAAAAAAAACCGATATGTAAGAAACTTTGTGTCACTATCCCTTTAACGGAAGTCCGCAAGGGATGAGCGTACTACGCACGTGCAACGCTAACTCAAAGCTGGCGTACGTACGTTGCGAAAGCATAAGTGGGCGTTTTTTCCCATATTAATGTTTCGATCATGCTGATCAAACTGGCAACATACGAGTGCAGTTAATTTCGCATGGCTGTCTGAGCATGGCTATGATTCAAGCGTCACTGGATGGGTCGTTTAATGATTGTGTTCCGCCTAATAAGCAACTCTCCGTTTCTGGCAGCGCAAGCAAGGATGAAGGCGTATTATGTTTGCAAACCATCACCACGTTAAACTTTCAGTGCAGTATAGCAGCGATGGCGCTACTTGCTAGCGGCCAAGTACTGCAGCAAATCCGTCTGGCAGGCTCGGTAAATACTGTCTCGGAGTTCTGTTCAATTGCTACATCAATTCTTGTTCATGCAGCTTTTTGTAGCATGCACAAGATTTCACGAAATATTGTTAACGCACGGTAATGGAGCTGAAATATCACCTTTCACCGCGCGAAAAACAATTAGGTGCGTAGCTTCATAGGTTTGTGAAAGTACCTTGGTCTTACATACATTTCAGTGAAGCTTATGACTCCAACTGGTGAAAGTGGCACGGGTCGGGAGTCCACGCGTCCTATTTGTTTCTCTGCTAAGAAATGGGTTGACCGGCCCCAGTGTGCGGTCTTAAATCGTGCAGCGGGCTACCTATTATTTGTGGGCATTTCGAACTAACTCTGAATAGTTAATATAATATATTTCAAGTTTCACTGGGACCACACAGTGGTAAACAAAGTGTACTTAGCGGGAAGAGTCTTTTTTTCCTAATAAAATATGCCAACTTACAATCAGTGCGTGAAAACACGAATATGTATTCTTTTAGACCATATATAATTCCATAGGTTAAAGGCAAAGAGATGAGCGCCCATTATGATTACTTGTCATCAGCATGGGGAGTATCACGAGCAAAGAGTATCACAACACTATCTTAAAGTTTATTGATAATTTTCTATTTCTTATTGAGTTTAATCGGCAAAATGTATTCCTATCTCAGTTGTAAAATACTCTCACGAGTACCATGTACCGATGGCATCGCGATGCACTGCAGGACATGGGTCTCTCGTTATTGTTTTCCTGAAATGAGCTAGCCTGTTTTCTTGGGGGAACACAGACATTTTTGTCTAAGCCCAACAAAAGGCGGGCCATTGTCCGGTGACACGGTGAGATGCAAAGACTTGATCGCATGCACATGTAGTAGGAAAATCACCTGATGCCCCTAACACCACAAATGAGAATTACACTGTTACCCAGTACTTACAAAAGTAACTGTCTCTGGAAGGAAGTATCACACTCCTAATTTTTTTTCGGGTGGAGCGCCATTTCTCTACTTCGCGAGTCTTTTGTTGATGCCAAATTTTGCTGTCTATATAATAGCCTATTTGTGAAGCAATCGTTTCCTAAGAGCAATTACCGCAGACACCTTGCGCCTAAATTTGCTTGCACCTGAAATAAATGTACGCTTTTCGTTATACACTGGTGGTCGCTGAATTTAGCAATTTTGCTCGAACAGATGTTTCAGTGCGTTAAAACGTAATCACAGTGGCATCCTGCAGTGTTTTAGTGGAGCATCATCATCTTCAAAATTAGAAAAAGTATTCTGATATGTGTATTCCTGTATCTCTATGTCTAACTGTATATTGCAATACTCTTTTCGTCCCTTCCAATTGTGTGTCTAAAATATCCCGCCACATCGAATACAAATGTATCTTGGTATGTGTAGTTAAAGCTCCAAGCCCAAGTTTTTTAACATCTATATTCTAGAGTACTTTTAGAAGATATCTTCCCGGACCACCTTATCGTGCATTCAGAACCCAAGAGCTTGCGAAATCTGTTGCTCAGTAACTTAACTTATCTGCCATTTAGCTATTACAGGTCATAAACATGAACATAAGACTTGCGGTGAAACCCGGATAAAATATTTTAGCACCAACACCTAGTTTACGAGTTTGTGAACGTGAACGACTCTATAGCCTCGTCTCAGCTTCTCGAATCACTGAACCAAAGAGCGATGTATAAGCAATTTAGCAGAGCCCATAATACTCTCAGACCTTCATTGTCATTGTGTATAGTATGGTTACACGCATGTTCACATATGTTACAAGTAGAAAAGAAAAGGTCACCTGTGTGTTTCGGTGTTACTGTGTGGTTGTTACAGCATTATGTTGTGAAATGAACTAACCCAATGCCCTGGTTGATACTTAGACTGAATGTTCAGAGAATTAGTATATATCTGCAAAGATACCTATCTAAACTGAGAAAAACTTGAATAACATCAGGAAGCTGACGGCGTTGGAACGTGCGTAATAAAGCTGTTAAAACAGAGCATTCATTCGGGCTTCTAACAAGCATACCGACTGACATTCTGACGCTACGAATTATTCTATATGAATTTTTGGCGCATTGCGTTACATTGATTCTTTACAATAATGGTCAAGTGACGAAAACAGTAGTGTCTTGAGCCCCCAAGCTTAGATAGTTGCTTAAAAAAGTTCATTCGTCGTACAGGTGCATGCGTTGCTACAGTGTAGCTTTTTGTTGCGATACCTAATGCGGACAAGTTTACAGCTTCCTTTAGCGCGCGCCAAAAACGCGCATCCTGAGTAGCACTGTGTGTGTGCTCAGTACAATATCTAGCACACCGTTGAATCAATGTGCCGATGTTGCCACAACATGTCTGCTATTTCAGATGCTATTTCAGATATGAGGTAGTTGAAATGAAAGTGTCTTAACCTTATGAAAAGTATGTGTATTGTTATACTATAAACTGGTAAAGTAAGATGAAATAAGTAATATGAAAAGGAGCATAAACATTTCTCGTGTGAAGCACAATTGTGTGCCGAATTTTTTTTCTACTTGAAGAAGCAAGCTTCGAAACCACAGAGTGTCAGCAGCCACTGAAACAGCATCAAGTGTAGTTCGGACAGTTCTAGAGAAGTAATCCTCACTCACCTTTCTCAACTGAAGTTTTTTTTAAGCAACGGCAACTATTTGTCTTGAAATATCAGCGACTCAGGGCTATCTTCGGTATTAGAACTACAACCAACTCTTAGGATACATTATCGTTCCCATATTGTGATTTAGAGCATAAAAATGGACAGGGTAGTGCATATATTCTTCATGCGCCCGGAACAATTCCCATTGTTCTTCTCGTCCAGACAAACATCTTGTACGTTTCAGTGCACTTTATGTACTTATGAACTAGCAAATGAAAATTCTCGCAGAAACAATGTGTATTTGCTAAGGAGCTATTCGTGCTATTGAATAATATTAATCCTTTGAAAAATATTCTCTCAGTGATTGTAGCCCCGGTAAAGGCACGAATTTTTTTTCTTTCCAATTTTTCGCCCATTCACAAGTTAATACATCATCGGTCTGAAGTTTTTGAGCAGTAACTGACAATTTCGAATAGTAACTGACGGGTGTTTTTTTTATCATGCGCCTATTTCAAAAAACAAACCAAATTCGAAACCTAATTTTAAGAGTTATACCTAAGATTTTTAGGTCTCAGAGAAATGGAATATATTTAGATAGCCTACTGCAAAATGTACATTTTTTATTGAAAGCTTTTCAAAAAGAGGTAGGACGCATTTCCCCTATGACAATACTCCAGTGCTCTGACGATACTCAAGTTGCATGCCTACCGAAAGAACTCAAATAATGAAAACAGGTGACTATATGGAATGGTACATATCTTATTGCGTTATTAGTGCGACGATTCTAGGGAGAGCAGATCAATCGTTTTGTGTATGCGATCTACTTCTCTTGCAGACTGCCTTTTCCTTTTAGTACTGGAAAATCGAAGTGTTGTACTAGTAATTACAGTAAGCCACCCAAATACAAGTTATTATGGAGTGGCTCGCATGAATGCCTAGATGTCATCCGAAGGTGGTGGGCTCTTGAAATGTACGATTGCCGAAATCAAATTGAACAATAAACGCAGTAATAGCATTGGAAATGATCAATATTAATAATTAGCTTCTTGGAGACAACACTTAAAACTGAAATTAATTTTGATTCTTGCGATGGATGTCAGATTCTTGGTTTTGATTTCTCTCTAGCTCAGGGGGGTGTCCGTATTACGTGGTAGTAGAGGAAGTCTGTGATCAAATGAAAAAATTGGCCCTTGTCTGCATTTAATCTGCAAATGTCGTCGAAAGACGATAGTCTTGTGTGTGGAGAGAGTGAACAAAACATTTATTTGATGTTCTGCTCAAGAAAAATGGTGAATTGTGTTCTGGAGGTGCTACGTTAGAGTGCCTCGAGCGTGCAGCGGAGGCGAACGAGCGCATCAAGTCACGTCACACATGAGACTTGACCGCCATCTGGCAGTTTTTTTTTTTCAGAAACAAAGCGCGTGCCTCTGAGACGGGTGTGCGCGCCCGTATCAGAGGTGATAAGGTGTAGAACGCAAGGCGACAGGTAGGTGCCACCACCATATCGTTTTAGCAAAGCATTGGAAACACTCTTCGTTTCGTGCAAGCGTTGCATAGTCAGCGCAGCGTGATAAGCGCTACTGTACTTAATATTACTTATGTATGCCATTTCTAGTAAAAAGCGCACATGCAGAATATATACGTGTTGTTATGGTGTCCCAGATACGCGCAATAATTGCCTTTTACTCGACAATTGCACAAGTATGAACGCTGAATGTTGAGCAACATCGGTGAGCGCTGCGGAGGGGGTCGGCCGTTGCAAATACCCGATGCAGTTGAGAGTGTACAGACAGACAGACAGACAGACAGACAGATAGACAGACAGACAGACAGACAGACAGACAGACAGACAGACGGACGGACGGACGGACGGACGGGCGGACGGACGGACGGACGGACAGACAGACAGACAGACAGACAGACAGACGGACGGGCGGACGGACGGGCGGACGGACAGACAGACAGACAGACAGACAGACAGACAGACAGACAGACAGACAGACAGACGGACGGACGGACGGACGGACGGACAGACAGACGGACAGACAGACAGACAGACAGACAGGCAGGCAGGCGGACGGACGGACGGACAGACAGACAGACCAAACTTTTTGCGTCGACCGTCCCTATGAAAGACTATCATCTTTAAAAAATAACACCATATCCATGGCGTGAATGATAGAGAGTGATGCGAAGCTGGGTCCAAACGCTGCTGCCACGCCGCTTGGGCCTCCCGTTCATGTACGCCGGGATCTTGTCGGCGCCGCCGCGCACCTTCACGGCACGCTTCTGCCTCACGCGCTCGCACATCAGGCTTTCGTCTTCAAGCCCGAGCCACCGCCGCATTGCGCGTATCATACTTTTTATAGGCAAACCGAGAATCATCTGTTCGCCGCGTCCGTGCGTCGTCTGTCTGTCTGCCTGCTTGACGCATGGACGGAAAGATGGATTGATGCATAGACTTTGCAGGGACGGATGCACGTAAGGACGGGTGGACGCATAAGGAAACGCAGGAACGGACACACGGACGAACGGACGCAGGGATGGACGCACGACAGAAGAATACACAGAACAATATGAAGAAACAGTGCAAAGAAAAACTAAGTATTTTTATCAAGTTGCAGCGGTTGGAAAAGCTCATGCATTGTGGTATTGTTCTCGCCAAGAAACCAAAACCATCGATCTGGAAAAGTTTAGGTTTGTGGGCGTGACCTAGGTAAGAAGTGTTTTTCGTGGCGCTTTTTGTAACCAAAATGCAGTCGCCGTATTATTCTTACAGTAAAGAATTTTGTGCAGTAAGGATTAATGTTCTATCTTTCTGCATGTCTGAAATATTCTTCTATGTTTATTGGCTATCAATTTGTATCTTCGTTCCACCTGTATTTTCTGGATATGAAGTAAACACTTGTCTTTGAAAACTTTGAGTGTAGTCGATATCTCTAATTGCGAGTGGTGCGATATGTGAAACACATTATGTACCCTTGGTGCAATGACTGTGCATTAAGCTGGAATTATTATAATAAACGGTGCAATATTACTCTTGCGTTTCAGCAATGAGTTTTAGGAATGAGGAGGAAGTATTTCATTTTTGTACAAGAGAGATTTCGACTTATTGACAGCAAAGACATGTAGCTTGCATGAAACCCGCTAAAGCACTGTTCTTACGACGCTCACTTTTATATGAGATTATTGGCGTTACTGTTTTAACATACAAAGTGCTTTTCGAAAAATTTTGTTTTTCCACTGAAATAACTTGTGTGAGAACAATCCAGTCATTGGCAAGCACTGTAATGAATAATGATTCTGGCATTATTACTCTCATATAAGAAGACGAAACTGCGGCGAAAAAGGCGGTCTAACTGGCGAAACATAAGATAATGCAGCCTTCATAATGGTTACAATGTCTGTCCTCAATCTGCAAAGTGTGAACAAATGCGCAGGTAAGCAGTGTTCTAGAAGGTACCGAAGGAATCTAATGCTACGTGGTGTGCAAAGAAATGCATCACGTGAAATTTTGTTAAATATTTTAACAAGTGTAAAAAAAACGCATCTACTTGTTCTGACCTTTCAAGCACAGCTGCCAATTCATGCTTTCCAGTTGATAGTTCTGTAGGTGTTCACATTTCCTCTATATTGTTGTTTTGATGTTCGGAATCATCAGCTATTGCACCAAACTTCATTAGAGCATAACTCGGTAACAGATTGGGAACACAGAACTTGAAGAATGCTTAAAAAAGACTGTCTTGGCCAACACGTCTTGTCGTGTTTAATTTCCGCTTTATTTGAAAAAAGGCTTTCAGCCGTACCATGAGCCCGTCTGCATTAAATTGGTTGGGAAATGGTATCGTTGTAGGGACGTTATCTTCTTTGAACGCGCTCTAAATACTATTTGAAACGTGTGGCAATTCTGCATTTTTAGTCATTCATTCTCCGTACAGTTGATTTTAAATTGCGAAGCCCTTGAAATTCCAGTGACAGTACCAGAACCTCAGCCGTTTGTGTTTGTGTTTTTCTGTTGTACATTTCCTGCAAAGTGTTTTATTGACACATGGAGGACAATATCTTTTCTTACTAGAATTTTAGGCCGAGTTTTTAATATAGGTTTTTCAATTAGGCATCAGAAAAATGATTTTAAACCTAACCCTTTTAGTATAACTACCACTCAGAATGGAGAACTATTTTACCAACACGCAGACTGACAGAGTACGATTACTAAATTCCAAGGCGGCTTTACTGTCAGCAAGATGAATAAAAATATTTCCATGAGTTTATTGAAAAAAACGGAGCCGCACTTTTTTGAGCCCCTGGTGCTGTTAGTGCCAACCACGAGAGAGAGAGAGAGAGAGAGAGAGAGAAACAACTTTATTCCAAAGGGCAAGCTTAAGAGGAATTATATTTTTCTCATAGAAGGCAGCTAGGGGTCCTTGGGCCGTAGCGGCATGTTCTGCATGCAGATCACTTGTGGCTGGTCTTGAATTTTTGAGCGAAGTAGCGCAGGTTCCCACTGCAGTGCCCCCTACACGAGGTTGGGACAAGCCCAGATATTAACCCATATATGGCTAGCATCTTATATGTAGGACGCTGAAACTTTTCATTGTAGGTCGAACTTTTTTTCTGTAAAAAAGCTACCGCTACCTCACATGCGTTTACGGTGCCCTGCCCTTCTCACATGCAAGTCTCGGTGGTTGCCAGGCCACAAATCGCCACGTGATCGTAGTCGCGAAATCGTTGTTTTGCGTGAGTGAAGCCGAGCGCCATGCCGCAAAAAAAAATTGTAAGTAATATAGATTCAAATTGTTCTCGATTCTGCCGATATTGTTGTTAAGTGAAGGTCAGTTATTGGGCGTGCAGTAATCTTCGTATGACTGTGATACGCGCAAATTTTTTTGTTTGCGGTCTGTCAAACATTGCTGTCCTACATATAGCACGCTAGGCAGATCGGGTGTCGTCATCGTGTCAATCTGGAACGCGCGCTGCGTCGTGCCCATGAGGCTAGTAGTAACGTAATGGCATAAATATGAAGGTCCAGTACTTTCATGTCTTTATTTTATTTGCAGTCGGGAGATTCCATGCAGTTCATTTTACTCAAGAAAAGACCCGCAAACTCTAAACGACATTTTGAACAGTGTGCACGCTGGCGAAGATGTGCTTTCGGTTGTGGCCATTCTTCCGACCGACAATTACGCTGCGGCAGTGACAGATGAAGAAAGCGGCGATAAAGAAGGCACCAGCATGAACCATCTACCGAGGAGCACTCTTCGGGCTGAAGTCGTGGACTCGTGTTCAGAGCCAAGTGGCGACGAGGATGAGGAGGAGCCACCAGGTTAACTGAAGAAACGTCATGTCGAGTGGGATAAACGTGACTTCATCTACAGCTTCCCAGTTGGCGATTCGTGTGAGCCGAATTCCGCCGAAGAAACACCACTAACTCCAGTAGAGGTATTTAAAAAACTTTTCAATGATGAGGTAATCAACCTGCTAGTTGAAAACACCAACACCTATGCACAATAGAAGAATAGGTTGTTGAACGTACATGCTTGTGAGATGAAATGTTTTCTCGCATTTTGCTTCTCAGAGGCCCTGTACCTGTTCCAAGGCGTCGACTTTTGTGGAAAAACTGACGTGATTCTCACAATGAACTCGTCGCGAACTCCATAAGGCGTGACTGATTGGAAGCCATCCTAACAAACCTACATGTGGCTGACAACAACAGCTTAGTGCAAGAAGATAAATTCACAAAACTGCGACCACTGTTCAAGCTATTAAATGAGCGGTTCCTGTTGTGTGCTCCATTACTAGACTCCTTCAGCGTTGATGAAAGCATGTGTGAGAATTTCGGAAAGCATGGATGCAAGCAGTTTCTGAAAGGGAAGCCTATCCGTATTGGCAATAAACTGTAGTGCGTTTGCACCTCCCTGGGATACTTACTATCCCTTGAGCCCTACCAAAGGAAGCATGCCGCCAACATTGACGATAAAAACCAGCTCGGCCTAGGAGGATCTGTTGTTACAGAAATGGTCTCCAGAATTAAAGAAAGTTTCATAACTGTTTCTATGTATTTTTGACAACTTCTTTTCAAGTCCGAAGCTTGTTAGAATGCTTTCGACAATAGGTGTCAAGTGCACAGGCACCGTTCGAGATAACCGTATCAAAAACTGCCCCAACCTCACGCAGAAACAAATGAGAAACAAGGCTCGGGGATTCAATGGCTACATAGTTAATGCCGAATCGGAAATTTTGCTATGCCGTTGGAAGGACAATAGCATCGTTACAGTTGTCTCGAATGCTCATGAGCTTCAACCAAAACAAATGGTGAAAAGGTGCTCAAAAGAAAACAGATTCAAGGTCACGGTGGAGCAGCCTTTTTCAATCTCCAGATACAATGCCACCATGGGAGAGGTTGATCGACTGGATCAAAATATTGCGAAGTACCGCACTGCCATTAGAGGAAAGAAGTGGTACTCATCACTCCTGGCGCATCTTGTTGATGCATGTGTCAACAACGCATTCCAGTTATAAAGAAGGGGAACAGAGAAAGCGCAGCCTCTGACGTTGCGAAGGACAGTAGCAATGTCATATATAACGAGCTATGGCTCGAAGGCATTGCGTGAAAGAAGCCACCAATCTCCGCTGAAAGCGCAAAGCCAATTTGACCGCACTGACCACACAGTGATCCCTCAAGAGAAGCAGACAAGGTGCGCTCATTGCCATGAGAAAACCACCACACGTTGTGAAAAATGCGACGTCGGAGTGCACGTGAAATGCTTTAAAATGTATCATTCAATTAAGTAGCGCGTCTGCCTAGTGTCCAACGTGTAGGACGGTGCCGAAACCGTTGTTTGAAAAAGTCTTTTTGTGAATAAAAGCCTTATTCTATTTTCTGAAGTCGTAGAACGAATAATTCGGCAAAATAAATTAGTTTTCTTAATTTCCCAATGTTCAGGCTTATATGGGTTAAGACTATCTGTAAAGACTGATTGACACAGGTACATTCTCCACGTGGACGTTCTCAGTTGTACGTCTATCGACACTTACACGTACAACTGATTGGCACACCCACATTCTCAAAATGCTAACAATAAAGCTGATTGTCCATGCAGCTTACTTTTACATCTCAGCAGAACCAATCAAATTCGGTTGTATTTCTTTGTTTTGAAGTTTTGATATAGGAGTACGCTGATAAAGCCGACATAAATAAAATAGCAGCAAAGTTGCGACTGCATAAGAATGCACAAATGACTGGCTTGTAGCTCTAACATAAAGCCGGCGAGATTTACGTTCGTAAACAATTTTTTATAAGGCTTCATGTTATTATTTCCTTGCCTCTGCGTAGTTCTCTAGAGTGCGCTCTCAATTTATGACACAATAGTGCGTTATTACGCTGTTTATTGGAACAATTTATACTTACTGTAGCGCATTTGCATTACTAAAGAAAGAAATTTGTGCGCCTGGTTCGGATGCGTGTTGCTCTGTATAGCTGCGAAGTTAGGCGTAATATTTCCACTCGCAAAAGTAGACGTGCGAATTAAATGGTGACACTGTTTATTCTGCAAAAGAGATGTTTTTCAGTGGCATGGATCACGGCTCAAGTATTCAGAATCGGCCATGCTGCAACTAAATATCTTGTCGGCTGGTTGTAGAAACACTTATTTTCGAGACGTTCGATTGTCATGCATTTCTTGCCTCTGCAACTGCTGCTGTCAGATTTGCTCTCGTAGAAAGTTGAAGTCACGTCTAGAAAGCGAAGACGGGTGAAGGCAGGCAAACAGGCGTTCTCGCACTTGTAGTGCATTGTAGCTCTTACGAGCGTGAGGTAATATTCGACTAGGTGGGCATTCTTCATTGCTCAGTAAGCTCCCTATTTAAGCACAGTGTTTGCACTCAAAAAAATAACAATAGAGCAGTGGCCGAGGGGTTGTTGACAAAATTAGAAATGTTTTCGTACCAGCACACTCATCACAAATCTTTCTTTAAAGTCCGGAACAGCATATCGAACCACAGCCGACATAAATGTCGCGAGGCCAGTTAATTTTCTCTCGCTCTTTTAAATATGGGTTCCGGGTGGTCTTTCAAAAAATGTAATTCAGCGTGTTGCCTAGTAAAGAGTACATGGTATGTAATATTACATAACTCCTACGCATGATACCGTGTGTTGCCAAAAGCATGAGATTTACAACAGTATGCAGTTTTTTCCCAAGAAATATAATATAATGCCTAAATTTCGTGGCATTTATAGCATTTTCGTAATTTATATTCATTTAACAATGACCAGCAGGGTCCCGTTATTGCAGAAGAAATTATGTAATAATCACTCCGGACGTTTTGTATTGTGAAATATGTATTAATCACTCCGGCCTTCGTATAACATTTTCTGGTAGCACATAGTTCTTTGGTGTAAAAAACCTTATGTCCGGTGTAACTGCTACAGTAAATGTTGAATGCCGCCCTGCATGAATATCTCTCGTCCTGCCTTGCGCGTGCTAGTCTCCAAAGTAAGCAGGCTTCACTTCCTGAAATAGAACAGACGCCAGCATTTAAATATCAAAAAGAAATTATTCAATTCAAAACTTTCACAATTCAAAGAGATATTGGTGGCATCTCTAGCTGCAAAAGTCTTTTTATCAGCGGACATATACTGGTAAAGTACTGACAAAAATATGTTAGAAAGCGCCAAGCAGTACGCGTTCAGTAACGTTCGCTGGAACGCACTCATACCCAGCAATAAGGAACATTGCTTTTAGTTCACCGTTTTTCACATGACGTGACGTACAGACCTTAATATTTATCATAATGTGCATCACATCTGCAGACGTTCGCTGATGTTTCACCATAATCAACGACCACTTTCTTATCCATATACCGACAGGTGGTTCTTTTACCCCTGTATAGCTGATTTCCTAGACTATTGATTTGTGAAAGCTTTTCAAAAAAAAATCAACCTAGCATTATCCCACGCTATTGCAAGCACAAAGACAGGTTGTCTTACCGTACATGCCCCTAGAGTGCTATTAGCGAAGAACTTATTGTTACGCTACAAGTACCTTTTCAAAAATCACCCCATACATTTTCAATGAATATGCAAAAGTGTCTCGGGAAAAGATCAGCTGGGTAATTGAAGATAATTGCGTTGTTGCCAAGATTGTTGTCAGTACTAAGTGCCTGAAGTGCAATTAGCGAAACATCAAGCATTGCTCAGTAGCTGTTTTTTTAAAGAACGCCTTCATATCGTTACAACCAGCGCTTCCCCTTGGGGTCGCACTAGTAAATGTTCCATATTGGTGGACATGATTCAGTCATCTGCTTTTGATCCGGTGTTTCATCAGGGGCTTTGCCTCCACTTCAGATCTCGCGTTCGTCTACTTAAACATTGCCGTTCAACAGATTGTGCCGTGCAGCATGTCGTGTAGCTACGTCTGCTCAGTTGCCTCCTTCAGAACGTCACTTGTACTAAAGCACATGCCCAAACGACCCAGCCAGCGTGCTAGCCAAGGCTAGACTGGGTGACAAAGAAACAGTGCCTAGCCACGTGCGCCGCCGCGGCGGTCACGGAAAACCGAAAGCGAACGAACAGCTTCTTACTATGGATGTTGTATGACAAAAACTATGGTGCAACTAAGTCACGTTCTTGCATGGTCTACTGAATTCCTGGAAAAAGGCCATTCGTATAGTACTGTGTGCAGCACCATCCGTATACCCACATTATAAACCAAGCCGACAGTACTTGTGTATGCGCATTCTTACGGACTCACTGCACCTAAAAGAAGGCGCAAAGCTTTTGAGACCAACAATGAGCGTCGATATTTATGGTTGAAAGTTTAGTTCATCAGCATGCCTTCCTAAGGCGGTTCCCAAACGTGCGATAGTTTCTCTGAATAATATCAGGACCACCGCTTGGCTGTTCTGCTTTGCTATCGATATTTTAGCGTTCCTTAGCAGGGCGATGAATTGGCCTTGGCCGTTGTTGTTTCTAGCTCCTGTTTGCACTTGAAATAACGAGACGTAGACTTGAAAATGCCCAGTCTACATATCCCTCAGGGCCAGAGGGCTACAATTATAAGATGAGAACGGTAGTGTCGACACTTCTCACTGCGAGGGATGATGATGAACCGTTACTGTGCATTAACAATAGGAAGACATTTGCCTTGTGTGCTTACAGCTTCATAAATTGAAGACGTAGCTGACCCCATTGCGTTAGGCACAGTCACGCAATTGGCTAAGCAGTTTGAATTGTTCCGGTATTGCTCACGTTGTATCATGATAGTATTATGACTAAGGTGCTCCTGTATCAGACTGTGGTGCACCATCCGCAATTTTTTTATCTTGATGACGCACATCATAAAGCATGATTCTAAAGTACGTCATATGCATGTCTAGGCAAAATAGTTCAATTACTGCTGGATTATGCTGCTTGCCTCGAACTTACCAGTGCCGCTGAAAGCAATGGGGGCACCTATGTTCCCTAGTGAGGCGAAGACTGAGGAAGCTACTGTGCCCGTGGCATTCTCCTTCTTGTTTTAATTCTCCCAACCGCTACTTCCACCTCCCGCCTCTTGATGTTCTATACTTTCAGTCTTGCCTCTTCACCTCGCCCTTTTCCTCAGCTTCAATATTCTTTCTCTCCCCTCGCTCTTTCCTACTACAGATGTTTTTAATATACTTCACACCCTTCTTAACTCCCCCTAAATCTCAGATTCAATTCCCTCTCAAAACAACATTGTTTTATGCTGGGCTCCAGCAAGTTCAGGTGACGTACTTCCGTCACGGCTGTGACATTGATAAAATGAACGATATTGAATTATAAAGGGAAAAAAGCATAAGAAATAAGTTCTGCCAACTGGAATGAAACCTAGGATATCAGGGACTGCGACGAACGGTGCCCGTGGCACTACTGACCATGCTACCCAGGCAGACGCACAATACATCACAAATGCGTCCTACATCTGTGGCACATTCTCTCTTATGCAATATTTTCTGGTGGAGGAGTTAGGCCATGTGGTGCGGTGCCTATGTTTTAGCAGCAAAGCGAAGCAACGTGATATTGAAATTATTAGCGCTGGTAGAGAAAGATTCAGCGGTGAATCAGTTGAAGCATAGCTTACAAAATTTGTATTCTTGGAGGCCAGGGTTAAAGCAGTGTGACACCAACAAAATACACTGGGTGCTCCATCATCGATCATCGTGGAGTCACCCTAAATTCAGTTACGTTCTTCGTCTTTCATTTCGTGTTAGCGTGTATTGACCTGTTATCTGAGTACTGCCGTTTCAGACCCGTTTCAGAGCAGCGCCATATACCACTGATGCAATAAGTGCTTATGCACCACATGTTATCTCCAACATACCACCCTGGACGATTCCTAAGCCGATCGTGTGGACTTTTTATCTCAGGAATAACAAAAAGTCAAAAATGCCAACTGCTGGTCTTAAGCATTTCACTTTGTCATATATTCACTATATGTACGGATATAGAGTACGCATTTTTGCAGATGGATCTGTCACGCAAACCTCCTCAGCAGCAGCTTTTACTGTTCCTCAAATGGGAATCACTCAACGCTTCAAAATAGCACACCAGACATCATCTACTGCCACCGAGCTGACCGGCATCCGACAAGCTGCGTGCTACATTTTACAGCAGAGTCCGGCGAAATGGACATTATTTTGCGACTCCAAGCCGGCCCTTCAGCTAAATAGAAACTACACGAAACAAGACACTGCATACAGTCCTCTGGTGTGTGACATATTGAATATGTTGAATGAGGCATTTCAATCCGAACATACCGTTGCGTTGCAATGGATTTTCAGTCATTGTGGCATTGCTGGGAATGAACAAGCTGATGCAGAAGCGAAAATGGACGCACACTATTGGCGAAATGATATCGATTCACTTTTCCCTATAAGACATCAATGCCTTGCTGTCTAAAGGTATGAAGACATCTATGCAGGGACTATGGAATAGTGCGGATTATCGCCACAAGCTCATTGACAGGATTGACTCTTGTCGTGTTTTCCGCCTTCCGTTCCGACCAAGGCGAGACCAAGAAACGCAACTACATAGACGGCGGCTGGGTGTTGCACACACGTGACGATACTTATGCATGATATGACAAGAGAAAAGTCCTAACTGCAACTTGTGTAACACACCAGAAACTATTAATGACATCCTGTGTGTGTGCCCTTTATATGCAGTTGAAAGACAATCTTTTAAGTGCCTCACAAAGGACCTAGACTACCTACCCTTTTCGGAAGAGAAACTTTTGGGTGCTTAGGAACGTGTGGATCACGCTCAACGCAGTTTAATGGGCCTGCGCGCATTTCTAAGTAAGACAGGTTTAGATTCCAGTCTTTAGAAAATCTGATAATGTAGAGACTTTTGTGCGTGTACTACACAGAACGAGATATTGTGTGCAGTGACCTAATTGTGCTATACCACAATCACCCCTCATCATACCCTCCTGTTTCTTTCCCTTTTTCCTTACCCCCGTGTGGAGTAGCAGGCCAGAAACCCGCTTTCAAGCTGAACTCTTCTCCTTTTTCTCCGTAAACACCTTCTTCTTCTCCTTCAAGTGCTTCAATAAGGCAGCTACGTCAGCGGGAAAGTGTAGTGCCTTGGTGGAGCGAGACAAAGGCCATGGTGACCTGGACTATCGGCTCGCGTTCGTGATTGATCCTACCAACCTCTGCCTCCCGTGTTGCCGAAATATATCTTGGTAGTGTACGCATGAGCACGGGCGTAGGTTAGCGAATTACTCCGCAGAGCACACTCAGTCACTTGTCTCCTTAACTTACAGCCCTTTGAAGAAGTGCATGTCGAGTACTAGTGTTCGTTATTAGCTTTTTTTATGCCATCTACGTGGGATTCACTCGTGTAAACTATACATTAAAAACTTCGGCTACCACAGTCGTTGAAGCTTTATCATGAGTGTTAGTCTAAGAAGGTAACTGCGCCATTTGTCGTCAACGGGGGCACTTCCTTAAAGTGTTACTACTGCCACCAAACACCAATTGCAACTTACTGAGCACTACTTCTGTACAGACACGTTTCATTTCCGTACTATCCCGACGGTTATGACGGAGAGATCAGCAATATTTTCCAAGTCTTCGCTACGCAATGATCTTCGTGGCTACACGCGATGCTCTCTTTTTAGATTTGTGTTTTATTATCACTTCGTTTTTATATATTTCTTTCTCTTCTTTTTGTCATTTCATGCTCAAACTTTCAAAAACCTGTGACATATATTTATTTTTATTCATATTCCAATTCAATGCAATCATGACTTTCTTTCTCATGTGCATTCTATTTGTTGTGGAGAAGCAGAATACCGTGAAGCCCCTACAGGTTGCACTGCGCCACATTGTGCTGTGCCAACTTTCCACTGTGCGAGCGTATAAGCTGCATCTCGTCTACCACTTATGTTTCCACCCGCATACTAGGTGGTGGAGTGGGCAGTGGAATGGACAGTGAGCCAATGATATGTGTGATCTTACCTGATCGTGGGTTCGTCGCAGCGACAAAGCATATTGAGTTAGCATAAAGTACATTGTAGCTTCCGGATACCCGGGGATCCACGTGATGTCTCTCTGCAAGATAAATAGGCAAGTGCACGCTTGTGATATCTTCATATAAAATCTTCCAGAGTTATAAGATGTCGCTTTAAATATACTGTACAGAAGAGGACGGTCTATTGTCAATGGTTTGATGAAATAAAGCGACATATTGAACACGTGAAGCTTTCCCGACATAACAGTCTTGGCACACAGTGTTTGCAAACTGCCTAAACGCTATAAAAATTGCGATAGCTGTTCTTTATATGTACTGTATAGAATGACAGGGGCGTACTTGTTTGTTCTTAAAGTTAAGGCTGAAAATAATCTCTCTTCCTGTATATGATTTTAGCCGGTGCATGTTGTGTTATATGTGTTCGGCATAATCATTGAGCTCTTTCGGCATTCCTATGTAACTGAACAAAATCACAGCATACCCACGGAGTGAATGATGATGAGTGGGGTGAACCGTTTTTCTGTCAATATGGCCAACCGTCAATTCGCCCGTCTTTCCATCCGTCTGTGTTTTTATCCAATTGTTCATTCATACGTCCGTGCTTCTGTCCGTTTGTACGTGAGTCTATCTCTGCCTGCGTACGTCTGTCTGTCCGTGTATGCTTCCGACCGTCCATCTATCCCTACTTCTGTTCATCCATCAGTCTGTTCACCTGCCCGTCTTTCTATCTGTCTGTCAGTCCGTGCTTCTGACTATCGGTGTGGACGTTCGTCCGTGCTTCATCTGCACTCCTGTGCGTCCGTTCGTCCGTGCGTCCGTTCATGTGTCTGCCTGTACGTCCGTCCCCCCGTATGTCACTCACACTAGCACCACCTGCTGAGTGAGTCATACAACTAGGTGGTTACGAACCGGTCAGAAAAAAACATGCATAGACAGACCCCCTGCTTCCGAAGCTTCGTCCCTAATATTGAATACTGCACTGTTCTTCACCAAATATAACTTAAATAGCAAGGTCACCAACAAGTGCAAACCAAATGTAGTTAATGGGCCCTGACATCTTGCTGTAAGAACGTAACCCTCTTTTGTTCTATTTGTACACGGGGTATCTCATTGGGCATCATTGTTTCTGGAGTATTTACGTAATAGCGCACATATCCCGCGAAGGTAGGGCATAAATTTGCCCTAACTATTGAAGTATATGTCAATAACCATGGCTGCGCCTTAGATAAGAGTGAAATAAAAAATGACCGCTGTTATGACAGCTTTCCTGGAGGTAGGTCAAAATGCGGAGTGTTGAAATTATGGACCGTCTCCCAGAAGGGAGCTCTCACGAGACGTAAAGCAGCAGTGATTTGTATGGCATTGACCCGGTTGAAATGCAAAAACATAAAACGTGGGTTAGGCTTCGTGAAAGTTTCACACTAGATAAACGAACCAAACGGTGTTTCCACGCGATGTGCTGTCGACCGTTTCGGGTGGTGAAGAGGGTGAAGTGAGAGAGAAGTTTGTATCGAGCGGGTGGAGGAGCCGGCAGCTGTGGGCGCTGTAGCAAGCGTGCTGCGGGTGAGAGAGAGAGAGTCACGTCAGCGTCCACCTGCGAGAGAAGCATGCGAGGGAAGCGTAATGCCAACGCGCATTTGCGGCGTGACCTATTGGAACCGCTCCAGCACCTGCGGCGCGTTCATATGGACGTACATACGTACGGCGTTTTGCATGTGAGTCAATGAGCTGCTTCACATCTAAAGCTCTGACGACGTATTTACATATCTAAAAGACGTGTTCTTGGGTTATTTTTGTCTCAACAACGCGCGGGTGTTTGCGCAATAAACTAATCAAGGAGTTATAATGGGTGTACACAATGCGTTATCAGTGAAGCGCAAAATCTTCGGCGTGCGTCCTGTCATCGTCACAGTTAACTTCCAAGCCAGAGGCCAGCCAAAGTATGTGGCGTCTGGTGGGACATTTTCGCACGCTATGAATTGAAATTAATGCGTAAACTTATCGCGGACATCTGAAAACCACGCGTTCCTACATCGCATGGTAATTATCATCATCGTGGAAGGCTTAAGCAACAACCTTAACAGAATCATCGATACGGCCACTTTATATATGAGATCCGCGGCTGAAACATCAGCTATGGCTAAATCAGGCTGAGAAAAATGTATATGTTTGAGTGCACGTTCACAGCATAACCACTGACCTATTCGCTGATTATTCCCTATACGTGGCTGGTATACGATAGGCCAGTGTAAAGTTCCGCACTAACAAAATGAGTGTAGCAAATTTAAGTAATTGAACTGCGTAAAACGTGTGTAAATGACTAGACGTTACGTAGTTTTAGGAGCTAGCTTGCCATGTTTTTAAGTAGGGGTGAAGTCCATGGCCGTAACCTTCCTTGCAGAAGCGACTGATAGAGGCGCAGCTGTTTCTCTGATTCAAGAATGATTACCGGATGTTGCACCTATGTAAATCACTAACTTTCGGCGCACTTGTTTCCTCTTGGTCGGGAGACCGATGTCAAAATGTTACCAAGTGATACTACGATCTACCATATTACTGTTATGTATATAGTGCATCAAAACGTGCATAATAAATATTGTGTACAAAATGTGCATATTCATAACATCGTGGTGACGTCTTGATATGAAGCCATAAAAAATAGTTAGGGTGGATTTTTGGTCATATTTCAAGTTGATTACGACGAGTTTTTGCCATTGCCGTTTCTGTTATCGTCGCGAGCCATATGAAGCTGAAAAAAGCCGCAGCTTTCTCGCAAAGGCGATGCAATGAACACGATAGCAACAAACTGGAAGGTTACGTGCAAAATGGCAAGCAGAACGAAACGTGCCCCACGTTTCTCACGCACAAATCACGCACGAAACGTGCACACAAGTACAGAAGTACGCAAATAATCGTCTCAATTGTTACTTCGCTCTGTTTAAAAAGCACCCTTTTCGCCAACGAAGGATGTGCAACGAGTGCAGTGACCTTTGTGTGCCCTGTATTTACAACAGAATCATTCTAGTGAAGCTCACCGCCAGCAAAGACGTATGACCCTCTCCACCAGAAGAACGGGGTGGGTGCTCGAGAGATTGTTCACTCCCCTCCTCTCCGCTGGCCAATGTACGCGTAAGAGATGAGAGCCACCGCGTTCTCTTTGTGCCATCTTACTGATAATACTGAAAATATGATAGCCCCCTCCCCGAGATGTCCGCCAACAGCAGTAACTGGTAGGTATAAATAGCTTGCCAATTAAAAGCTGAAGAGGTACCTCTCGATGGCTCAGTGGCTAACGTCTCGCATTCGCGACGTGGAGGCCCCACGTTCGATTTAGCGCACCGGATTCCTTTTTCTGATTTTATTCTGTTGTGTTTTCCTATAAATAGATACGTATACAAATACGGTGCATGACATAGACGCCGAGGTCCACATATGACGCTGACGCCCACGCCGGGTCCGCGCTTCAATCCCGCCGAGAGTGTCGATATAATCGCTATCGCAATAATAGAATAACAACTCCCTTCCCTGCCCATTACACGTTCTACCAGCGGCGAAGAGCGCGGGAGCCGGAGTGACTATCGTGACTTAAACAAAAATCAAACAAGCCGGTCCTTCTGCGTCGCTCAGTAAGCCCTTTCAATACTATCACGCCTCTCGGGAATCTTGCTATCGAAGCTTTTATCGAGAATGAAAACATGCGAGGGGGTGGCTCGAGCAGCAACTCTGCGCGGCCGTCATCACTGGCACGCGCGCTCTTCTTATCTCTGGAACCATTATTACACGGCTGCGCTCTCGACGCGAGAACATTGTGCGAAAAGTGTCCAAAGAGCGGCCATACTCTCCGACACCAGTGTTTTGTAGAGTTGCTCAAGATTATATCCCAAATGGTTAGCAGCCGGCCTCAATTCTCGCAAGAATGCAATATCTGCTATCGAATTCCTTGACTCGCCCTTCAAAGCAAAGTGTGACTTTGGAAGCGGTCACCCAGTAACTCATGGTCGCATCTATCCGCCATTTCTCCTATCACTTCCCCCTCGTAATATTGCAGTAATCGCGTGTTGGCGCAGTCTTGTTGCAGCGTTCGAGTTATTCGGATGGCTTCCACGCGCACACGTCTTCTCTGACTCTTGCACTCTCTCAACAATGACGCGCCCGCCGGGCCACGGCAATGAATGCCCCTCGCGTCTTCCGTTGGGCTATACAACGCTCTTGCTCTGATATCGTAGCGTAGCTTAGCCAGCATGCCCAATCATGCGAGAAGTGAGGCGCACGCACCACGTTCCATTCTTACCAACACCATTTTAATGAACACAGGCTTTTGCCAAGCGCCCTTAGAAATTTATAAAGTGATACTCGATTATTCCTTCAAATCTTTTTTGTACACATGTTGAGGTACGCAATGAGTAAGGTATATCACCCAGAATGTCCATCACTTTATGTCGTCTTCTGCTGCGAATCCTCGCGCAATATTGGATATTTTATTTGCAGTGTGATTTTGGTAGATTTCCCGTTTTTATTGACCATTCCAAACTGAACGTTGTCTGGGATACTTCAAGGCTGAAAAAACTTTGTCACTTTTATTCACGCGTGTATGGAGTTGCATCAGTGAATCGGTACGGCTTCTAAACATATTGCCGCTCAGCAGTGAATGTAATATTTGAGTCGTGCCAGATGGTTTGGGATCTCGCATTGGAATACTTTCAGCTATCATATGTGTTCAAGGCCGTCACGTTTAGACGTATTAGGTCCCCTGTAGGACAACGCCCTCTTCCAGCAATCTGTAGTTCTCTCTAGTTTCCAGAGATCATTTGAACTCGTCTCATTACTTCGTTACCCAGTCCAACTACTGCCTTCATCGATTGCTGTATAACTTATGATTTATACATAATGGATGTAATTTATGTAATATGAATTGACACTGAAAATCTGCATAAAACTTTATGGGGAAAGCATCTATACTACACTGTCAAAATTTCAGAATTTATGTCTGAAAAAGTTCAGAATTTATGTCTTGGATACCTGGAAATTCTTGTGCCAGGACACAGCGCAAGGACGGACACTCCACATAAATGACGGCTGACTATGAACGATGTTGAATTGCTCTAAATTCGTCCAATATTTTTAATCTGCCTACTGTAAAAATGTTTCAAGGGGGAACTGAAGTAATCAATGATCGTCTTAGAGTTAGGTAGCATATGTGACATAAAGCACTAGATAAATGAAATATATTTTACTCACCTGTGAAAGCACTCGCAACAAATAGTAACACCTGCCCCACGTGTTGCACATAATAGAACGCATTGCTGAAAAAAGTTCAAGTTCAGGGTAAATTTTAGAGTGTAGAGGTATCCACAAAGTAATATGGACTGCCGCAGCAGTTGCCGCTCGTAAGCTGAGCGTGCTGGTGAAAAGGTGGCCCCACAGTCCCTGCATGTGCGACATTCCTCGCAAGCTCTTCTCACTATGAACGTAGTGCAGCTATAAAGATATATCAGTGCACCAAAAGCAAAAAATAGACAGGAAGAGCGATAAAAAAAGAAGAAATAGAGGAGGAAAATGACCAAGAAATCAAAGGTAGCGAAAAAATGGCTAGCCTTTTAAGGTTTGATAAGGGGCCGCGCAAAAGTGGCCTGTGAAAAACTGTACACATGGCGGAGCATATCAACATGCATATATATTCATCAGTCCATTCGAAAGCGAAATAGTTACTTCAAGCAATAGTCGCGGAATGCTGCGGTCTAGTAGGCAGTCATCAAAAAGTTTTCGCAGTAAAAAAAAAAAAAAGCTGAGAGCGGCGAACCACAGCTCTGCTTTCAATGAAGCATGTGAACATCTACAAGCAAAAAGTAACTATTAGTAACTCAAAAGTCTTAAGACTGCTTTAAACAAAAGAAAACGATTGACATATCTTGCATAGACTCACCTGGAACCTTTAATAAAGCGCTTTGACGTGTGTGGCTAGATAACTAAATGCAAATACTTATTAAAAGTAATTAAGTGTCGCAAACAGTAGTGTAATGTACCGACTATCAACGCATAGTAAGAACGATGGTCACATCTAAATTGGAACATTAAGATAATGGTTTTTGTTAATGAATATAAGCATACAAAAACATTTATAGCTGATAATAAATTGAGGTAGCCCCAAGTGTTGTCATAGGTGGCCCCTCTGGGTCTCATCAAAATGATCCTACCGCCGTAGCAATACATTTTTTTTTCAAGGCAACGGAAGCGATAACGCGGCCTCCACCGCCAGCCTCAGCGCGTGGTGGCGGGCCGTGCTGCTCAGTTCAGCCCAGGGCGATCTGCTATGGGCAATCTAGCGGTCCAAGGAAGCCGCTAGAAGGCAATACCTTCTAGCCGACCCCTAGGCGGTAGCCCAGCCCACTAACACGCTACATACAAAATGAAGATTTTCCCATCCGAGCAAGCTAGCTGCAAGTCTTACACTAACGTAGGCTCCGTGTATAGAGCTAGAAACGCTTTTTATTATCCACCAAGTGCATAATAAAAACTGATGAAACTGATGAAACTGATGAAACGTTGCACTTGGTGTCGTGCACGAAGTGCAACGACAAGCACAAGCTTGGCGTTGAGTGCTTGTCGTTGAGTGTTTCTTTACTCTGTGTGTGTATTATTTGCGGCCAAATCATGTCAGCATATGCTTCCTGTCTCATCAGCCTTCTCAGTCTATTCTAAACTTTCATCTTGTCCGTGTACGAACTTACACCAGGCTAAAATTTTTTCACATTTTTCCTCCTGCCTTAAAACTAGGTAGGGCTTCCTGTGATTCATTCTGTTTTATTTGAATGACATTTTCATCATATACATGATTGTGGAGTAAGTTACAAGCATTATAATGCTGCTGTTACGCTTTTCTCTCTCTCCCATGGCATCATCTGCGGGCGCAGGCGCTTATCCTCACCCCTAGCAACCAGAGCATGTGGTGCAAGAGAGTACAAGAGAGGGTAAGTGCAGTGCTTTGCCGCTCGTTTTTTCACTGTTAACTTTTTATACTCCATGCGTCCCACTTTCCCGTCCTCTCGTGCCTCACTTTCGACCATTGGCTGGCTGGGCTCCTTTCAAGAACATCTGGGAACGTGTGCTCAAAACACCGCTGTGAAATGCCAAGACCGAGTCAAATACGCTGTTCGTTTTGTTCACTTGATAGTATTTTTAACCGTGCATGCCAGATACTTGAGCTGGAAATGTATACCATGTTTCTCGTGACAAAAAGGCCACGTTAGGCAAACGGCACTATTGGCTGCACAGTGTCAGAAAATAAATAAAACATTATTCTTTTACGCTCGGTTCTCACGTGTGAAACGCCGTTATGGACGCTAGTCAACGCATTCGCATTACCTAACGATTCCCTTAGGGAAGGTTAGGACACTCTTCGTCTGAATAGCAATTTGTTTTGAGGAAGAACTTTTGTGCAGACTCAGCCCCGTATCTGCATGTATCACTGCAAATTTCGTCGAAAGACGATAGTCTTGCGTCTGAAGAGAGTGAACAAAACGTTTATTACACGTTCTGCGCAAGAAAATCGGTGAGTAATATTCTGGAGGCGCTGAGTTAGAATGCCTCAATGTGTGCAGTTATACGTGTAGTGGATGCGAACAAGCGCATCAAGGCGCGTGAGACATGGGCGTTATGTGGCAGTTATCTTGGAAAACGAAGGGTTACCATTGATATAGCAAGCGCACGGCGTGCGCGCCTGCCTCGGAGCCAATACGGCGTAGAACGCAAAACGAAGAGTACCGTGTAATCTTAGCAAAGTGTTGGAAACACTTGCGTTTGCATTGTCGACGCAACGTAATAAACGCTGCGGTCCTTATGTTATTCTAAAAGAGAACAGAAGAGAAAAGTCAGCCCCATAACTGTCTGCATCAGAGTGCGACAACTCAAGAGTAGCTCACGAGGGATGGGGGTAAGGAGGGATACAAAAGATAGGAATAAAAGTAGACAGATACACAGGGGGAAGGAAAGAGCGAGGCGCCGAAACATCGAACGAAAGAAAACGATGGAAGTAAAGAGGAGATAGGAAATATGGACATGGTCGCAGAAGTTCGAAGACGGGGCACCACTCCATGAGAGCTCTTGTCGGTGGCAGGAGATGGCCTAGGGCGAGCCAGTTGGCCAGAGCTTAGTTGTCGTCGGAGATCGTGGGGTGTTGTGACCTACGCCAGAGTTGACGAGGAAGCTGCGCTCTTTTAAACCTCAAACAAGTAGCCGGCAGGCCGGCTGCCTATGCCCGCCAGGTATTTTACCTCCTAGCCTGAGAGTGAGACGACGTATCACCACGACGCCGTAAGCTGTTCGAGAGAGGATAACAAATACAGCATCTTCTTTGGAAGAGACCACGGCATCCGCCACAAATATCCCACTAATTAAGCGAGTAGTTCGGTGGACCTTTTGTTGTATGCTGTCATGAGCTTGGGACCCCTCGACCAGCAGCAAACACACGACGGGGAAGAGCCCCACTAGTGCCCCCTTGAAGTGCAGAGTCACGCATCAATATTAGACGTTCACGTGGGCCGTGCTTGCTCTTCACGCTCTACGATTTTATGTGATCTATGATTGGACAGTACCATCTGCACGTGTTCCCTGATCTAGGAATCCGGGGAAAACTTACCTTTCCTACTGAGCCACCAGACTCATGTGGAGGAGCGTCATGTGGAGGAGCTCGGGATTAAAAAGGTCGCCATGTGAAAAAGAGCTCGTAAACTACGAGAGCTCACCATGTATTTATTGTAATTAAACCCTCTTCAAGTCTCTCTTCCTCCTCCTTCAACATCTTCATCCCGGACCTCCGGTGCCTGCAAACCGCTGTCGTAACAACTGTTTGGCACCATTGGGATACGACTCAGCGATGGAGAATCACATGGACCGGAGGTCAGCCGAAAGCCTTAGAATTCGGCGGGATTAAAGCTACAAGTGACACCAACAGTCGGCCCACATGAAGCAGCTGGCTGGAGAGATGGATCATGTATAGGTGAGTGCTTGCTTTTCTTTTGAGTAAACCCGGTTTTAAAAGAGGATAAATTTTAGAACTGGCAGTTAACTTTGTCGAAAGAATCAGTATCGCCGTTTCGGGAAGTTATTTTGGAAGTAGCGAGCACTCAGTACAATCATGGGCTTACGGGAGCTGCAGAAGTCAGACTTGTTGCTGTTGTGTGAGGAATCGGGGATCGATATCGATGGTTTGGACCTAAAACCCCTAATATTTCAAGTGTATATAGATTTTGGGGCTGATAATGCGGAGCCCTGTGAAGCATAGGACCTCATCAGTCAAAGAAAGAGACAGCAAAAAGAAGGGGCAAATAGGCGTGAGTGCGAAAGACAGGCGCGTCGCTTAGAATGTGAGCGTGAAACACAAAGACAGCAGTCTGAGAGAGAGAAACACTGCTTACTAGCGAACGTGAAATAGAAAGACTGGCGCACGAGATTGCTATGTGCAAACGAGAACTTGAGTTGAGGAATAGGCCAAGCAGTAGTCCCCAGCAAGTATTACCTTAGCGCAACCTAAAGGCAGAGTTCTGGATGTCTAAGTACATGCAGCCATATACGGATTTAGGGGATATTGGCTTGTACCTAATGGTATTTCAACGGAAGTGCGAGGAACTGTCATTTGAGCGAGGCACATGGTGTCAAAGGCTACTCAAGGTTCTGCCTTGCGAGGCAGATGTTGCTTTTGCATGACTCAGTGAACAGGACGCGAACTACGAGGTAGTGAAGGCACAAAGGTTCCGGATATTCGGAACTTCTGTCTGGAAAAAAGAAGAGCAGCTCAGACAAGATACTGAAAGAAAAGCGAAGCAGAAAGAGAAGAGTCTGAAAGTGAGGTGCGTCGGAAAGCGCTGGACGTTGAAGCGCATCATGTAGCGCCAGAACCAGAGATCATGCTAGAAAAGGACCCGCATATGCTAGAATGCATCAATGTAGAGCATATAGAGAACGAGGCCTTGGCCGGTCTGGAGGTAGAGACGGTAATAAAAATGGTCCTTGCAAGGATGACGTGGGTGCCAGCCACCCTAATGGGCTCCGTAAGGAGCTAGAAACCATCCTCATGCCTCGAGAGCACGTCTCGAGATCGTCACATGTAAATATGATTAGCGCAGTGGCTAATCAGGGCCAGAATGTGATGCTTCAGGAATGCAGCGATGCCATCGGAGAGGGCCCAGTTAATAATTTCATCAGTGTTGAGAAAGATAATTTGGCCCGACAGTCCGTCGTCATGCAGAGTTCGAAAAGCATTAACGGGAGGAAAAATGTAGCACAAGCTCCAACGAGCTTCGCAATTCCCCAGTTCCCGACGCCACATGATGATGGCATCGAGAGAAAGGAGGCAAGAAAACATCGCCGAAAAAGCCGAAGTGGTCGGCACTGCGTGAGCCTAGGACAGGTCGCACCCCGTCGTGAAAAACACGAAAGGGTAGGCCTTCAGTCCGTTTCAGGAAACGTCAATGGGGAAGTTCATTGAGGTGAAAGCAGTAAGACTGGTGTAGGAGGCAAAAACGAGGTACGTCACCTTAACGAAGCGCGTGGTTTAGTTCGACGACTTCGGGAAGGCGGCCTTACCCGAAGGGTCAAAGTCGAAAGGGCAGAAGCTAAATACCGCGTAGGGGAGAACACAAGGAGAAAATGGCACAGGCTTCCCCCCTGCTTTTGGTGTCCCTTTCACAGTCTTGGGGAAAGCCGGCCGATGTGCAGAATGAAGCGTGACAGCAGGACACAGCCTAACATTTGTGGCTTTTGTAGCCTCTGGCATGCTCGAAAACACCCGGGACCACAACCCCGTCGTGTGTGATTCAAGTGAATCTAGTAAAGAAAAGGGGGCGGTCAGCTTGAGTAATTGTTGCACATGTATCTTCAGTATGCTTACTTAGTTTTGCTTTGTAGGTCATTTAATTAGGCACGCCATGTGATGTGGTGTCAATTTTTCAGAAGGAAAACCGCCGAACCAAATGCTGAAAGTTAGCATTGAAGTGATTTAATCATTAGTGCAAAATTGTGGATACGGTAAAAACCTAGAAAAGTGTGCTATTTTTCTAGTGTTTCATAGGTTTAGTGTTATGTCGTATGCCTTCACTGTCATGTGAATATGGCGTGAAGAGCATTGGAAGGAAAGAGATGTTGGCATAAGCCGAAGGATTTCGTAAAATGATTAAGCTTGGCGCGACACCGTGGAGTTGTCGTTACGCGCTATGAGAATTGGAAACCTTTAGTGGACGGTTTTATCATAAAACTTGTGCAGTTGTTGTTAGGTGCTTTTGAGGTGTTTTCACCTAGGATTATTTTTCTGTTGTACACGGTGGGTTACAACGTAACGTATGATTGAGAAATAAGACAAACTGTGAGGGATTAAGCGTTTTGGTTATTAGTGTCGTGTATGTTGCAATGCTGTAGGAATTAGATTAATTAAAGAGCCCAGGAGAACCCAGTGAATTTTTTTTCACTCAGAAGTGTTCACATAGGCGAGAAACTTTAACCAAATGAACCTTCTAGAAAGCGATCTTTGTCTCTTATGTTTTGTTGGCTATACTTTGAAGAGCGAATGATCAAGTGATCATATGAGCAGAACAGTAAGCTTTTTATAATTTTGAACAAGCGAAGAGTATTTTGGCCACAGTGTAGGCTAAAGTTTCAGAAAAGCTAGATAGCTTAATGTCTCAGTAGTAGACAATTATTCGTGGCCATAAACAAAGACTGACGTTAGGACAATCTTAGCGCTCACTGAATCCGAGTTCCAGACTGATGCTTTCAGCTGGACAAAACCGATAAAAGTGGTCAAAGATGAAAAGAAGGAGGCAACCGTTCTATGTCAAGACGACTGTGGTAACGAGGAAAGATGCGCTCTACTTAAGCCAGACATTGTGGCATCGAAAGATGACGTATTGCACTTCAGGAAATGAGCGTGCTTGCCTTGTGTAGGACATTCATCAGTGGCAGTGTTATCTCAGGAGGGCTAAATTTAAAGTAGACAAAGACCATTGTCCCCTTTCATGGCTGCAAACCGTGACATCGAAGAACGGTCGCCTTTTGAGGTGGAGCTTGATTCTTCAAAAATATCATTTTGACATTAGGTATATGAGCAAACTGAATGGAAGCGCTGACACGCTCACCCACTCTTTCTAAGCTATAGGGGTGCTGTTGATGTATCAAAATTGATATCTCAGTTTGTTTGTTTTTCGTGCAACTTATGATGTGCAATATGTAAGGTAGCACGTATGGTTTCTCAGCGCAAGTGAGTCCTGATAGTTATGAGTTCAAACTTTTTGTTCAAGCTAGTATTGAAAATTGGTTTGCCATCTCTCTTTTGGCTTGGTTTGTTCGAGGCGGGCGAGTGCTTGCTTGTGCATGTGACCGAGTTTCAAGGATGCTGTCAAAGTTTTCGGCAGTTACTCAGACAACGCGACAAGTGAAGGCGAATTCCTGGCATTCAACCACGGACCCTTTCGTTGTCCCTTCGAGCAGCAGTGGTGACAGCTGCCCTCAGTGACCCATCTGGCGAGGGGAAAGCCATTGTGACTGACGCCAGGGCTGACGAGGGAGCTGCGCTCTTTTAATCCTCAAACAAGTAGCCGACAAGCCGGCTGCCTATGCCCGCCAGGTATTTTACCTCCTAGCCTGAGAGTGAGACGACGTATCGCCACGACGCCGTAAGCTGTTCGAGAGAGGACAACAAATACAGCATCCTATTTGGAAGAGATCGCAGCGGCCGCCGGAAATTGCCCCGCTAATTAAGCGAGCAGTTCGGCGGACCCTTAGATATAAGCTGACATGAGCTTGAGACCCCTCAACCAGCGGCAAACACACGACGGGGAAGAGCGCCACTGGCGCCACCTTGGAGTGCAGGGTCACGCCTCAACATTGGACGTTCTTGTGGGCCATGCTTGCTCTTCACTCTGGGTAGTTGTGTGTGATTACACAGTAAGATCTGCACTTTTTCCCTGATCTAGGGATCTGGGGAGAATTTACCCTTTATAATAAGCCACCCGGCTCATTCGTAGTAGCGTCATGTAGAGGAGCACGAGATTAAAAATCTCGCCATGTAAGAAACAGCTCGTCGTGTACGAGAGCTCACTTTGTATATAATGTGAATAAACCCTCTTCAAGTCTCTCTTCCTCCTTTCTCGACATCTTCATCCCGGACCTCCGGTGCCTGCGAACCCCGGTCATAACAGGGGGCACAACCGGTCGGCACGAACTCCAGAGAGCGAGTCTCTAAGCTCCTCAAACATACTTATGTGTGCGATCTCTAGTACAAAAAGACACCACAGAATATTGACGTGCTGTTATTGTACATCAGCTATGCGCAATAGTTACTTTTAATTGACAATTGTACAAGTATCAACACTGAAAGCTTGTATCGTTTCGGTGAACAAATAGACAAACGAATAGACAGACAGACCAAAATTTTTGTGCTGAGGTATCCTAAGAAAGGCTATCTTCTTTAAAACAGTAAAAATGGCCCCGCCTCCCCGAAGAGAATCGCGAGGAAATGCGATGGCATTTCTTGCACTGAGAAAACGTACGGTTGCCGTAAGATAATCACCTGCACTGACTTCTGCCATCGCTTTCAGAGGTGCTACCCAGTGAATGGTCGAGATTGACGCGCGCGTGTATAGGAGATTGGGACACCAGAGTTCTGGGCTTGGCGGTGGCGTTTCACAACAGCGTCTAGTGGCTGAGGTAGTCGGCTGCTTACCCGCAGGTCACGGGATTGAATCCCGGCTGTGGCGGCTGTATTTCCGATGAAGGCGGAAGTGTTGTAGGCCCATGTTCTCAGATTTGGGTGTGCTTTAAAGAACCTTAGGTGGTCGAAATTTCTGCAGTTTCCTGCTATGGCGTCTCTCATAATAATATGGTGATTTTGGGACGTTGTACCCCATATATCAATCAATCCTTGCATTTACCACAGTGTTCAATTCACATGCCGCTTAATGCACCCAGCATGATCACTGTAACGAAGTTTTGTAATGAGCAGATCAGTGCGTTTTGCAATGCGTTATTCACAGTAGTTGTTCTCAAACCACAGGTGATCGCAGACGTGGCAGCCGAAGTCAAAGGGCCAATAGAGAAACTCCTGCCGAAAGCAAACGTCCACCCCCCCCCCCCCCCGGCCCGCGGAAGCAGCTTCCGCATGATTGTCAATGCCGCAGCACCACTTGTTCGGCATAGCAATGCGCAGTGTCGCCTATAAGCAGAAAAGAATAAGGTACATTTTTTTTCTTTCTTCCAAGACCACGGATTTATTGTCCGGCGTGGCGTTGTTGCAAGCGTTTGACATCGCAAGCTAACTCGGCGGCGTGGCTTGCAGGACCCGCTTGCCACCGGCGCTTGCATTCCCGTTCGTGATTTACCATGGCTTAGAAGGTTGCCGGATCCTTGGTACACAGTTGTTGGAGGCACTGGTTCTCCCAGACCTGTTTTTGTGCCAGAACTGCACAATCAACCCCGCCAATGCGAGCTCTTTCACGTTTCCACTGCCAGCGCTCTTCAGAGTTGCACGTGGCACACACATGGGAAGGCTTCAGAAGAGACTAATGTGCGAGCGTTTGGCGATGCGGCTGCGACGGGGTGGACAACTTTACTAACAACGCGGCTAAACGCATGCGTGCTTGGGTACACTGTGAATGACGTAACTGATAACACAGATAAAGGAGACCACTCGTGACAACGCTGCCCGACGTATTTTCGGTTGTCCTGGTCATACACAGTTTTCAATGAAATAAGTGACTGCGTTCTCTTAACCTAAATTCTTTGTGAAATGAAAAAGTTTACACTAGGCGTGTTATGCAAAGCTAGTTGACAATAACCCCTTAACCACTCATTTAGTCTGGTCAAAAAGTTCCTATTTTTATTGCAGAATTCGATTCTTATTGTAGTAAAAGGTATCTAGTCGACGGTAAAAATATTTTTTCGACATACTTAGTCGAATCAACGGAAAATAGTTTATTTCTGAACAATGCATAGGAAACCCGCTGCCTGCTGTTATAAAACAAAGACAACACAAACAACACAGCTGCAGACATTTCTTCACTTGTGTAGGCTGAGTAGCTTCGGTTTATTCTACTCGAGATGCTTCGGGGCTTTGTGGAACAATTCATAATGCGAAATAACGCAAAGCGGCTTCACTGGCAAGCACTCACTTTGTTCGCGTCTAAGCTATCTTCATCATCCCCGGAGAAGCTACTCAATCACCGTAATTGCTGGCTTCTCCCCCGAACACAGGATAAATGTACTCCAATCAATATAATTTGAAGAAAACGAAGAAAAAGAATGGCTTCTTCAACATTTTCACGGGCCAACTATGTATGGGTCGCCGCCACGGCACGCCGTCTTTCAATACAAAAACCGTGCTCTGGTTGCAAAAGAAAATAAATTCTCGAGTGACTGCTGCTATCTTGTGGATGACGCGCAATCAACCCTTAAATGCGCGCGTCTCCGCTTGAACGCTACAGGGGAGTTATCCATTAGCATGATTTTCACTCGTCCAAAGCAGTTTCGTGACAGTTTGGGCCAAAACAAGGTCTGCTTTCAAAGCAGTTGAGAGAATAAGGGCTTAAAGTGACCTTCTTGGCTGATGCTAGGTGTTTCGTTCGCATAAATCGAGTGGAGTCGAACTACAACCGATCCCAGACTATTGCGGAAATCTCCAAACTCTGGTGCCATTTCTCACGCGTGAGCATGGCTGTGGCACCCTGGTACAAACACAGTAGCTCGTACTAAGCTCACGGCATGCCGGACCACTGCCTCACTATATACCGCTCGTGCGAGAAGCGAGTGAGGGCGTACCTCAAGCTGCACGTTTTGTCTTCATTAGTAGTCGTGCCTTGGCGCTGGCTGCTGCTCAGCGCATGCATGGTGAGGTGACGTTAGGGCCATGGGATGCGCAGCTGTGGCTTGCTTATTGACAAGCAACAGACTTGAGGAATTTTCGTGAACACTCTACGTTATACCGCGCTGTTTATGAGGCACACGTTCGGTGTTTCATCAGTATTCAGGGTGTCAAGTCACTTAATCCGTAGAAAGTTCATTTTCCTAATGAATATGCCTTACTGTAACACACAATGGGGCCAAATCAGCGTAAAAATACTAAACTTGCATTTACAATTTAAAGTTTGCTTAGCGACATACAACGAACAGCGCACTACATGTGGTTCAAGGCGTATTAGCTGTTCTTTGGGAATTGCATAGTTTACCTTTGCCTACCTCGAAAACGAAAGTCTAAATTTCAAAGAAGTTTATTGTTGCCACTAAGTTAGCATTTCTTCCATTCAGATTTTCTTGCGATTGGTCCCACTATTTTGTCGTAACTTCATACCTCTACCTGAGACATAGCTGCCAGTGCTCACCATTCAATTCATTTATGCGCTCCTAAATTAACAAGCTATATTTACGTTCACTTTCTTTCTGCATCAGGTATCCTACCCAATCGAAAACTATCAGCATGGCTGTAATCACGAGTGTAATTTCAGCGATACGTGGTGGTGGCTTTATGACCCACTGGTAAGCAATTATCGTGTACAGGGCACATCCACGGTAAAAATACTAGTTCAATGAACGCAGTATTTATGATAATTGATGGTTTATATCTTCACTCCTAATAACTCTGTAGTATGACAGCAAAACAAAATGTAGCAAGGATGACAGCTGGGCCCGTAGGTATGATTGTACATTATTGAAAGTAGCGCAAACTACAGGAGAAGAAGTGGGCGATCTTCTCTTTTCATATTTTTAACACACTTGTTAACTGTGAGTAATCGTTGTGTTTACTTGTTGTCCTCTAGTTTGCGTTATTTTAATTAATATGAAAAAATTGCGATGAAAATTGTGAAGAAGATCTGATTTACCAATCCTATTGCATTAGGTTACGCCAACTGCAAAAACAAAAACTTACAATCATAACTATTTTTACATGAACCATTCATGTACTCACCGGTAGTATCGCTTCCGACGTGTTCCGTTCTGCAATGAAAAAAAAAAACACCGATGATTACGACACCCCCTATTGCGAATTGGGGGGTAGCTGTTGAGGTGTTTTAGTTTTCTGTAGGATGATACAACAACTTGAGAAAAAGTGAATGTCGATGGTCAGTCACATACCACATTTTCTGCGGCTCTTTTTCAGAAAACACCCGGCTGCCAGTCTTTAATGTAATAAAGTAAATTTCCTAGTCGCAACATAGTGAGGGGAAATATATTAGCCTTGCGTCAGCAAGGCCGTGTTCTCAAAAACGAGGTCTATACAAGTGTTGCTTGAGAGAATTCAATCAGTAGGAAGAGGTACAATGAATAGGAACAGGATATTACTTGCGCATAAGTGGTAAAAGTGTGTTTGTATTTATGTAAATAATAAAATCACTCAGAAGTAACATTTGTGTCAATAAATGTGCAGTTAATTTTAGGTGCAAGAACTGCGTGAGGTGTTTCTTAAGCGTAGTCGCAGAAAAGTGCGCACTCACTACTAACAAGCCATCGTCCAACTTTGTGGTTCACAGCTCTTCAACTTCATCTGGGGTACAACGATTTTCTATAAGTTCGCAGACATACTCGTGCGCAAGCAGACAGCCACCTCAGTCACTCAGTTGTGATCCTCGTGCTTGCAACAACAGCACTGGTAGTACACTCTTCGAGCTGTTGTTTGGGACGCATCTATGTTTCAGTAAGGCACAGTACCGAGACGCGCCGCGCAATGGGATCTTCATGTGGCTCCTTGAGCTCGGTGACTCATAAGAAGTGTGGCTGCTTTGTCATGATGTAGCACTTAGCAGTGACGAATTCCAGTGTGTAAGGGTGCAAATAACGAAACTCAGCGGATGGCATACTGACCGCATCGGACTTGTCATGGCAGACCGTGAAGTCCTTATCTACACTGGTGAGACACATTATGTTGATGTCTAACGCGAGTCAGTGCCTACGTATATAAGTGCTTTTTGTTTGCCCAACTCATGCGGCAACATCCTTCGTTTTCTTTTGAAACTCACATTTGCTGTACACGGTAGTCGGGCTTGCCCAATTTCTTTGGCAAGCACTCGTTCACGCAGTGGAGACACAAATGGTAAAAGTGATGGCCAAAGCGACACCGCATAACAAAGTAACAGGTGCCCAAGAGCGGTGCTTTAGCACATATATACCTGCGAGAACTTTGTCCTGATTTTCACTACTATTATAATATGGTTTCTCACTTATAAATTTATAGGATACGCATATTAAAATTTCCGGTTCCGGGACCTTTTTTTCTCAACCTCGACATTGTTGTTCTAGCGGGAATGTGCATGTTTGTTTTATTGTAGCGTCGTGCTACAAGCAGACTGATGATAGGTATTTATTTTGGGAGCCCTCTTCCGCGCCATACGTTTACGACGAGCGTTTTCATCCATACATCGATTAGTGTTCTGACTCTCATATACATGGGTGAAATAGGGACACAATAATGAACATTTCAGTATTCCTAGCCGTCTTGGGAAAACCTGCGTACTTGTTTTTGCCACACAGCGTAATGCTTCCTTTTAACTTTTTCGTTACACCGGGGCGAGAAATTCAATAATCGTCTTCGTACTTAGCCGCATGAAATACCGCTCGCTAGGGGAAACTACGACTGCCATGAGTACATATCAAGGTAACGATGAAGAGTGGTGACGTGAACTCTCGCATACCCTCGATAAGTGATGAAATTACGATATCAGAAACTTCTTCGAAAACAAACTCTAGCAACATATTATGTGGAGTCAGGAGTGAAGTCAAAGGATGTAATAATGCGAAAAAGGGTAACGCCCTAAATCAAAGTAATTAAAATGAAAATATATTTATTTATTCCAATACTGTGATGTTTTTTCGTTATTTTACCTCTTTCTCTAAACGTGAACCTACACGAGTGTGTAAATAAATGTTGTCCCTTCATTGTACACATGCGCATGTTTTTTTCGCTTCACCATAGATTAGGAGCACTATATGGCTTGATTGATTGATTGATATGTGGGGTTTAACGTCCCAAAACCACTATATGGATATGAGAGACGCCTTAGTGGAGGGCTCCGGAAATTCAGACCACCTGGGGTTCTTTAACGTGCACCCAAGTCTGAGCACACGGGCCTACAGCATTTCCGCCACCATCGGAAATGCAGCCGCCGCAGCCGGGATTCGAACCCACGCCCTGCGGGTCAGCAGCCGAGTACCTTAGCCACTAGACCACCGTGGCGGGGCGCACTATATGAGTTATCTCCTTCAAAAGTGTGAGACGCGCATTTATGACCAGACGTCAGTTCTTTCTCTTTTGTTTCGGTACAAAACAACGGTTTGTTATCTAAAGAGTGTTACCTCATTTAAGAGCTCAGAAGTTGAAGGCAGTGCAAAAACTGAGTGGCAGTTCGCCGATAAGGGCATTTGTATTTAGCATTCGTTCTTGAGAATTGTCTTTATATTCATGAAATATTTCTTGTGATATGTACAAATGAAACTAGGGCAGCGTTGCATTGCAGCGGCCAACCGTATTAGAGCATGGCTTAGTGGTCTTCCTTGCTCTATATTTATTTTTCATTCCATATCTAGTTATATTTATTTTTGTATCTTCCTATATATCGCTGTGTTTATTTAAAGTGTCATTTCTTTATTAACTTTATTTAGGTCTACGTAATATTTACTACTATTCTTTTGTACTTTTTCCCTATTTCATTTTTGTTCTGTTTTTTTACTCGTTCTCTTGGCGATCCGGGTGATTGCGTCCCGCCCCGGTCGAATTGGCGTACCGATTGTAAGAGCCTATCAGAAGAGAACGCACATAGTGCGTACTGGTCAAGTTACCACGCCAATGATTTTTTTTTTTGCACGACCAAAGGAGTTTTTCCTCGCGACCAAATTTGACTAAGTTTTTAATTGTTAGAGAAGCTGACGATTTCCTGTGGCGCGTACTTGACCAAATTTTTTTTCTTGTTTGTTTGTAGGCAGTGGAGGAGGGGGGGGGCGTTTGTCAGAGAAGGAACGATCTGCTAAACCCCCAGGAAAACGTTGACCTTGTCGTACATTCTTCACTGCTATGGTGCTCCACAAAGGCTACGCTATACCACGTCACATGAGAATCTCAGCCGATAAGATCCTTAGCACCAATCAAGAATCCCCCAGTCGAGTGATTAAAAGAGCTCCTAGCCCCTTAGAACGTGTAATATAAGCAAAAATCTTATTAGCCGGACCCGCAGGACGGGTGCTGCAAGCAAACCCGTAAACAGAGCCCCCCCCCCCCCCCCTTTCTACTTTACCCCTCAGTTCAAGAACCTCCGAGGGCCGGGAGCTTCTCCGCAAAAAGTCCTGCAGATCTAAATGTTTCTACCTCTCGTACTGATTCTCATCTGAGAGCTCTCGGAGGGCGAAATTCATTTATTGCATTTTGTTCAGATGTAACAACCGTTGACTGCAATTATAGATGAAGTTGTCATGGAGCACTATAAAGTATATGATGCGTGGTTCAAACGAAATATTCGCGATCGTATGCAAAGCGCACGATGAAATACGGTTACTGTATGGGGAACTCAGGCAACCAATGTGTACGGAGAGCAAACAATAAAAATAAAACGAAGCTCGCTTGTTGTGTCTTAAAGACCTACTTCTTCTTACCTGATGGCCTCTGTCAATATAGCTTACATTGTGGTTATAACCGACTTCCACAAATTTCTTAAGCCGGGATCGAACGCAGAGTGGATAATCATGATTCGTATATATTGCCCGGCTGATAACGAGGTGGTGTGGGCTAATCAGCAACTGCATAAACAGAAGGAATTCTGACATCATTGGTAATGAGATGAGGACCAGCAGTAATGGTAGAAATAACAAGGAAAATACCGGTAACAAAAAAGAAGTTCCATGTATTTCAATCGCAGCAGTTTTCCACGGGGAAAAGGAGGAGGACGAGGGCGAGGAGGAACGGAGAGAGGAATTACGGAGGTTAGCCACACGAAAAAAAAAAATATCTAATTATGGTAACACGACGGCTAAGTATATAGCAATTGATGTACGGACAATTTCATACCATAACAGCGTATTCATATTATCCATGAAAATCGCAATGTCTGCTAAATGCCCAGTTTCAAGCGCGTAGGAGGAAAATTTGAAAAAAAAAAACCGACGTGTTAAGAACGGTGATTTAGGCGTTAGCAGCTCATCGACAAGGTGTAAATGGTGTATATCTCCACATAGAGACTCAATGACTGTTTTAGTGGTCTTATCTAACCTTAAACAAAGGGAAAGCAATACTGATGTTTCCTAATGGCATTGTGGCATCCTCAATTTAAAAAGCGAGGGCATGAAAACAGGGCCACAAGAAGAACGTCAGGACAATAGAAATGCCTGATAACAACTGAAGGTGGTGTCCTGACGTATGGGGTGTCCTGACCTCCTTATTGTGCCCGTGTTTGCATGCCCTGTCTTTTTAGATCACTACGTACCAACTAGCTCAGCTAACCGTGATTCTAAGTATCATCACGATATCTTGGCGCCATAAGCAGACGAAACACTTGAATATAACTTTAGCTTCCCTTTCAAGAACCCAACGTGACAGTGTTAAAATGTCCCTATTGTAACGCCTTATCAATCACGAGTCAATAATTTCTTTTAGGCGTGCACCTCAACCAGGCCACAAGGAAAGCAAGCAAATGAACGAGGGTTCGCCAAATCTTGACCTGGAAGGTGATAAAACACCTACGGCAACTTTAGCTATCGTGTGGCTACGGTGACATACTGCTTGCTTTAGTGAAATGGCGATGTAGCTAACAATCAATAAAAAAGTAGAGCGAACATATGAACACGCAGTACATACAAACACAGGACAGAAAGAGAGCAGGGCAAGCGCTCGCTATCAACTGTTTTAAATGCAGAATTAGAGCGTTTATGAGCACCCATTGAAGCTGCAATGAAACGAACGAAAGAAACGAAAAAAACAGAACGAAAAGAACACGTTTTTATGCTAAAAGTTCATGTTCTTTAATAGATAAAAATAGGATGAACAGAATACTAACACATCTGTTACTTACCCTCACTATTTCAGCCACCTCTACGACTTCTCTAGTTGTTTTATTTTTTGCAGTGTCCATGGATTGAAACTGTCTAATTAAGCAATGCAACAAACTGTGGCCTCGCGTCACACTTCCTACAATGACCAGCACTCATTTTTGTGAAGAACGATGAATAACAGTCAAGCCCAGGCCTTCTTCCTTTAGAGGTAACCACCATGCTTCCGTGAGTAAACACAATCATCTACACTGCTCTGCAGTTTGCTGATGTTGTTTATGGTTATTGTGATTATGTAAGCACTAATTCTGTTCCTTCTTTACTTTCATCTATCTCATTTTTTTCGCCCACAGAAGACGCTAATTTTTTGCTCACAACAAACGACATCAGTACGTCACTATACATCTGCCAAACCAGCTGTCTAACGCTAGCACGTTAGCATATACTGTGAGAAGCAATTATCATGAGTTATGAGCTGCAAAGTCTTACTAAACATATACTTGCTACAGATCATTCCACCTAAGGATTTTTAGAGATATTTGTTATTTAGGTATTCATTGTGTTCAACGCACTATGTGGTACTCGTGACAATTTGTGAAATAAAAAGCTGGACTGGAAATGATCACAAAAATTTACGTTTTCAAAGAATGCAAACGCCCGTATCACGTACCGCAGCGAAGTACAGCTGTACTGAAAGTATATTGCAGACCTTAGTCACATAGTGATTGGCGTTTCAAAGAAGCTGTAAAACAGGATGTTCAGTACCAAGCAACTCTGTATAAGCATTTCTGATTGCTTGGACACTACATTGTGTTCTAGAAAGACAGAAAAAATTCTACCTTGACCTCGAATTCGCAATTCGACAAAAAGGTTGCAGCAATAGCAGCACTCGGTTAATTAGAGGTTCAAATTTAAGTGTGTATTTTAGCTGCAAACATGAAATTACAATGTGCGCCGTGAGTTTAATGTTCGCAAAGCCACCATAGTGGAGTAATTGCGATAGTGCTCGGCTGTTCAGACGATGGTGACAATTTGAATGAAGGCAAAATTGCTTGAAAATTGTTTACTGCAGGTGCACCTTAAGGTAATCCTGGTGCTCGAAGCTTCCGAAGCCTGCCGCATGCAGCATTATGATATCCTAATTTTGAGGAGATTAAAACATGAATATTTTTATTAGTTTCTGCTCAAACGCTTATCTAAATTAAATGGTTTAAATTTTTGTGTCAAAAATGATCACCTGTAGCATTCTGTTTTTGAAAAAAATTTTGGTCGCGTTTTTTTGTAGTATATACTCAATCGGCGAAAATAACATATATCGGCTAATTGCATGTGCTCTTGACGAATGGTACTCCATTGAAATAATTTGAATGGAAAGCCCAAGATTTTCTGTTTACTGTGCATTATTCATGGGTCTCTATTTGCTTTGTGAAAAAATCCTTGAAGCGTCAGCATGTTAGTAGTTTAATACGATAAAAATACAATGTCAAATAAAGAGGTGTGGTTGCGCTGGTCCCTTCTTTCACAGCCTAATTTGCGCTTTATTTGTTTCATAATTGCCAAATAAGTGAGCTGTTTACTTTTTGTGCTCTTTTTTGTGTTTCTCCTATTATTTAGTTTATTTGAATGACGCCCTAGTTAGGCTCCCTTCAAGTTCATTTACAGCTTCGGAACTGTTTGCAACTAATGCTATAGCATCGGGTAAGTAATTGTGCAGCACACGATGCTATGACCCCTGTTGGTCACAAACTTCGTCTTCTAATTTCGAACATGAGACTCGAGAAGGAGTTTAGCGCAAGGACTTGTGGTGACAACTTCACTTGACATGCAACCACCCGGAGCACAAGAATGCACTGCAGAAAAAACTCCCAAGCATTTCCCCGAGGGTGAACATGGTTAAGTGCTAATGCACGGGGTGATGCTATGAGGGGTATTTATTAATTCGCACTATTATATTTATTAAACACACTATGGTGCCTTTATGGTGTAATGGTTCCTGGGAATCGCAATTTGATCACACGGGGGAGTTTACGTTAACTCACTGGCGAATGCCAACGGATTTTAACTTTACTCCCCCTCATAAGCATGTGAGCCCCGGACGAGCAAAGTTCAGGGCTTTCACCCTCTCCCGCGCGGCACGTTCATTGGCTCGAACGGCTTCAGGAACGTCCACTCGCCGTTGACGATTGCGAGCGGCGTCTTGATGCGGGCCTTCATCGCCCTTCTCCGCCTGACGCTTGCGTTGTCGTTCCGCTTCTTGGGCCGCATTCGCGGCTCGATGCTGACGCCTCATCTCGGCCTCGTGAGCGCGCAGTTCACCATCCACTGCACGCTTCGCCCGCTTGTTCTCGGCCTCGCGAGCGCGAACTTTGGCATCCGCTGCACGCTTCGCCCGCTTGCACTCGGCCTCGCGAGCACGCAGTTCGGCATCCGCTGCACGCTTCGCCCGCTTACGTTCGGTCTCACGAGCCCTTCGCAGCGCCGCCTTGTCTTCCAACGTCGGCGAAACCACCGCGGTACCGTCACCTACAACGACGGGTGCAGTGCTGGCATTCGGTTATACTGCATTCGTTGTTGATGGTAGCGTTGCCTCCGAGACATCCATCGCACGACCCGCTCTCGACGGGAGACTGAGAAAGAAGGCGGGCGCGCGAGAGAGAGGGGTGCGCGCGCAGCTGCAGCGAGCGAGGAGAGCGGAGGAGCGAGCGAAGGGGGAGGGGGTATAAGGCGCGTTACTGACACCGATATCAGCGTCGCGTCCGTGGCTTATTCGGTAGAGCGTCGCGCTGCGGCCCGCCAAGTCCTCTTTCTTTTAAAGATAGAGAGAAGACTGCGGACGCTGCCGACGGCGGTGGATGGTTTGGGGCCGCTTATAAAGTGTATTCACACTTAAAAAAAAAGATAACTGTTTCATCGGATGGGCAAATAATTGCTGCCGTAGGATAAACTTTGCGTAAACCATCAAAACTATCGCCTTAGAAAACACAGTCAATTATGCGAATAAAGCGACCTATGAGTTTTACAAAATTGTGTATAATCGGATAAGCCACACGCAGCTTCTTTCATGTAATATGCCCTCTCCATCACTTCAACGCAAGTTCAATTTACGTTATCTCTGCATCTACAAAGTCATGCGGTGTCGGTTTATTCCTGTGTTGAAAGGGCATGGGCAACCCAGCTACTACGGAAAGTACACGGCGCCACCTGAACTCCATTTTTCCTCCTTTCACTCAATTCGGTATTCTCTGTTGGCACTTAGCTTGATGGAATTCGGCCTTTTCGTCTTCTCTGTGCTTAAGCTGCCGTCTTCGGGTACCGTAGCAAATATTGTCTGGTAGAAAGAACATGGACTGAGTGTGACATTTTATCTCTCTTGGATATTATGGGGAACCTCGCAGCGAGAACACAATTGCGCCATTATTGGCCCCATAATCAATGTTGAAATAAAAACAGGTGAATTTTGTCGTAAATGCAAAAATAGAACTTTATTTTTGTCTGGAATACCGCCAGACAAAATCGTTAAAATACCACCGCCTCCCTGCAGTGCGCTACATTTTTGCGCATTTTTTTGGTTAATATGTTGGGTTTCACGGAAACTTCTCGCTCATTGTTGTAGCGCAGTGCTTCGGAATTTTTTATATCTTTAAATAACCGCTACTTTCTGTTCCGGCGCAAATCTCGTCTCTTACAAAATTATCATTAAAACCCCGAGTGGTACACGGGCTTAGATTTTGGTAGGGCTTATAATGTGCGTTATAAAGAAAACAGTCGGGTATCCAAAGCCATATAATGTGCTGTGAAGAACGATTACTGAACAAAGTTTAACAAGTGCCTACGGTGAACTTTGAGCTTAAAAAGATGAGTTAGGTCAGAAATATATGAAAAAATTGTAAATCACCTAAACATGATTACGCCCCAAAACGCAAACGTCGGCTGCGGAGAGGCAACAGGTAAGCATTTTAGAATTTTTCAGCGCAGAAACGAATACACGAGCAAAAATACAACAAACTGATTCTTAAATGCCCGCATGCCTACTATTCTGCAAGCTCATGGTGTATTAAAGTAATAATTCGAATGCTTATCACTTGCACTAAAGTTTTCTCACTGTATATTTATAATTTCTTGGTATCCCCCTTGCAATACATACTGCGCTTCGCTTCCCATGTTGGAACATTGTTGTAAATTTATCATACCTTTTTAACGTAGCTCTTTAGCTTCGAATGAAATTGAATAAATTATACCAGTAACGACATTATTTATCGATGTTGCTCCATATCTTTCATCATACCTATCTTTATCGGCGTAGTATAAAGAAAATTATCATCTGTCAAATAACGTCTCAAAACCAGGATATGACTTTGAGCGACGCCCCATTAGGGGGCTCTGAAAATTTTGGCCAGCGAGGATTCCTTTAATGTGCCTTGTCATCACACAGTACACTTGCCTATAGCGTTTGGCTTCTATCAGAATACTTGAAGAATGGCCGCCATCGAATGAGTGACTTTCATGCCAGCGCCCGAGCACCTTAAGCACTCCACCTTTCGCTACGTAGTGAGCATGTTTACGGTAAGCAATATATGTACGGGCACAGAATTCTTATAGTTTTGAGAGTGGTGCAGCTGAAACCAAGAAAACAGGACAGCCCTGGCCCGTTTACTTACCATTTTTACATCCTTCTCTTTCTTTGTCTCATTTCGTTTCACAAGATTCTCATTTCCTAAACAAAAGGAAAAAAAATCACTTATGCGAGAAAAGCACAAGCTTTCAGCAAAAATGTTACTCTTCAAAAACGATCTAACATAACATGCCGTGGGCAGGTTATGTCGATCGATACGATAACGTGCTGTGGGCAGGTTCCTGCCCACAGCACGTTATCGTTTCACCCACTTTTTTTGTGTTTAGACATACATTACAATTGGCCTAATAACTTCCCTTATACTTTTCTTGGCATCAATGTCTGTAGATATCATTATTATTGTGTTAAAACATGAAAATTCAAGCCCTTACGTATACACTTCTTTCCCTATATATATATATATATATATATATATATATATATATATATATATATATATATATATATATATATTCGTCCTACATAGCACTATAGGTTTATAGCGGCGCTGGTGTCTTCTTCTCACTCTAGTGGTTGTCAGAATTTGCGCTCGAAATTTATTTCTAATGATATATATTTACCGACCAGTCTGTGTTCTCGTTTGACGCCAATATAGAATTTATATCGACCATTATACAAACACTGCATGAAAGGATATAGAATGCACGTTTCCTTCACTTTTGTGCTCTTTATAAGTATAAAATAAGACCGCATCATATGGCATGCCTTCTAAACGACTTCAGCTATGTACTTAACTTCAAAAGTTACACAAAAAATCACTTACTTTTCGCGTGGCAGCCGACATTTGTCAGAGTCCATAGGCATAATATATACAGGTGAGTATATTGAAGGTTCATTTGTTCGTCTTACACACGTCACCTTCAAGAAAAAAAACATGTCACCACTACACCTAGTATAGTATGAATGGCTTTGAAGCACACTACAAAGACTGCGCTTAAAGAGTAACCTTCAGTTTTACTTCAATGCTCTAAGTTACGCGTGACGTAACTAACGTGTACATTATATATGTAGGAGATAGGTTGACGACCTTGCTGTAACATTGGTGAACATCTATTTCCAGTTACTGCAGAATTCATACAAATTAGTCAATTGATTAGACGAGACATTCATTTTATTTCTTGCGAATAAATTGCGTTTAGAAAAGGATTGGCTTCAGGTACATTATAAATATCTCTGTGTTGCATATCTTGACCAACAGCTGTGTTTTTAATTGTTTCGTAATAGAAGTTGAACCTCCTCTATAGCGTGTGCATATTAGATCACACAATTCGAACTAATGAATGATGAAAGTGCGCTTGTGTGATGGTTGCTTTGCAAACATCACTTTGATTTTAATCATTATTTCGTGAAGTTAAGAAAGAAGTAATTTCATTTCTCATCAATACATTGGAAGAAGCACAGCTGCAAGTAAAAGCGGCTTTCGGAATGCGGCAGCTTGACAAGGGCCCGCGGCAAACTTTGGACAAGATAGCAGTAGAAAAATGAGCAGTACAAACTCAAAAACATGCAACAAAATAAACAATTCTCAAGTTCAAAGAAAGACAATTAGCAGCACTAATAACAATGCAGCCACTGTAGAGAATGATCATAAACAGAACATGTATATTTCGCGCAATTAGGTCTGTGTACAGTGTAGGAAATATATGCCAGCTTTCACATAATTAGTAAGTAAAGTAGGAACTCTGTACGATAAGTTGTCTTTGTAGTATTTTGCTTTCACGGTTTTTATTTTGCAATTTTTCTTATTTCATGTATCGAAGTATTAGCTGTAGTTTACAAAGCTGATGCAAAAGCTGTCGGCCTTCTTTCGCTTCACGCTTGATCGCGAATGCTAGCTTGAACTTGTAGAGGTGATGGACGAGTACTGAGTATGCCTGTTGAAACCATTTGTTTGTGTGAGCATCATACGGTAAGTTAAAAATTATTCTAATATACTTCTGCAAGTTTTTGTTAGTTGTAGTCCCCCATACCGAAATCTACTAGGTAAGGTGCAAATAGGAAGTTGTTTATAAGGTAAGAGTTTTACTCTGTATGGTAGCATCGTTTTGAAACTGTACACCATACCCACCACACGCGATAACTGACCCAGCATACCATCATTGTGTTCGTTCCAAAGCCACTGCGGGAAACAGTAACTCTTAGAATTTAATGGGTTGACTAACTCAATATGAGTACCCCCATACTTACGATGCAGGTTTTCGTTGACAGATTGATTTTGTTGCTTAAATAATGCCACCTTTGTTTCATGTTTTTATGTTTAAGTTATTACAGCATGACCACAGCTTTAGTTACATAAGAGATAAAGTTCATTTTTTTGTCCTCAAGCGTGATACTGTTTTCAGCTGAAACAAACACGCTGACTTCATCGGCATAATAGAAGTCTTTAGCACCTGGATAAATGGAAATTAAATCAATTATGAAGGCTATAACAAGCAGGGTGCCAAGGATGCTTCCATGTGGCACAATTTATGCAGTAGGTTTCTGGTCTGAGAACTTCATATCTAAATAATTAACCTATTTACGGAGTTTAAGGTAGCTTTTATCATGTCTAGCGTAGGACCACGAATTGCATGGCCTTGTAACTTTTCAAACAAAATATATAGCTCTTGAGTACGAAAAACTTGGCGTGGATAACTACAAGACCAAGAATAACTAAAATTCTAAAGCTTGATTGAACAATGAGCCTTCAGTGCTGAGGATATTCTGATAAAACTTCCCTTATTTCGATACAAATACGATATAAATGCAGTTGACTAGAAACTGCCCTCTGGAAAGCGGCAACTTTGGGTTTAGTTTGGAATGAATACCGACAGCTCGTCACTGCACCTTTGCCAATTTATTGCCATAGCAACTACCACCACCTTATTTATCCTAAAGCTCATCTGAATTACCTTCATCAAAAAACCACTGTTCAATCCGTCGACAGACACACAGACACACACACACACACACATATATATGTATTATTATATATATTATTATATATATTACATATATATATATATATATATATATATATATATATATCAAGCACTTAAAATATTATTTACTTCAGGCCCCAGTCGCACAGCTCACTCGCCTCATCCATTGGGGGGCCAACCACCTCAGTGTCTTTAAGGAACATGACACCTTACAAATGGTATGAGCGCTTTGACACAGTCGCATAACATACGGAACTCCTTATGGAATGGAATGAAAAAAGTTTATTTCAGTCCTGCAAGACGCGCTTAGCGCGTAGCGGGCGTCTCCCACCTAGGAACCGACAGGGAGTACCTGGCGGCCGCTTCGTGGGCCTGCTGGACAGCCCATTGCTGGTCGGCGAGAAGTGAGCTTCTGAGGGACCTCTCCCACTTGCTTGAGGAAGAGTCGGGAGAAGTTGTTTTACACTCCCAGAACATGTGTGCGAGTGTCGCTGTGTGTCCACATGATGGGCATGTGTCGCTGATGTATGCATGAGGATAATAAACGTGAAGCGTGGCAAGGTTTGGGTACGTGTGTGTCTGTAATAGGCAAAGGGTTAATGCCTGCGGTCTGGTAACTCCTTATCAGAATTAAAATACAGCGGAAACACAACAACCTGAGTTTACTTATACGAAAAGCCACGAAGGTTCCCCTAGGACTGCCACCAAATGCTTCAACGAACCGATTGATTCGCATGCGTGTTCCCAACACATGGGAACAACTCACCGAAGCGAACTTCAACAGCCAGGCCAAGAGACTCATCCTCTCAGCCACTGACCGAGCAATCTTCTGACGCACAGGATACGCAATTATTCTGGAATCCAACGATTATTAAAAGTGCAAGATATACAACGGCGCAGACATTGAGCACGTCCCTTTAACATCATCGAGGCAGGTGACTTGTCAGAATAAACAACGTTCGGAACAACTACCGCGATGCGCCGCAGGCATGAAATCTGACGCTGCAAAATATTCACGACGTAGCGCTTTCTCGATTTGCGTGAGAAATCACAACGGGGTGGTCTTATCAACGACAAATATTCTGGCTGAATGCGTGGGGACAGCTGAAGAGGCCGCTATAGCTCTGGCCACCCAAAAGAGCAAGGATTCTATAGTGGTCTTTACCGACTCCCAAACAGCGGCACGCCACTATCTGAAAGAAATAAACTCTATGAGAGCAATAATAATTCTTAAACGCATCGATGCTCCTCCCACGTCCATCTGCATTATTTGGGTCCCGGATCACGAGGGCTGCGAGGGGAAGGAAGCCACACACGCCACAGCCCACAAATGCATCAACGGGACTTCCCCACACGAAATTTGAGACACCTTCAACACAAGAACATCAACAAAATAAACCAAACCGGTCCCTTTATACTACCACGAACTGTTGCAGCACTGTCCGCTACAAGGCAGGTTATAACATTCCCCGCATCCCAAACTTTCAAGAGACGATGGCACGAACTACAGGCGCCTTCAAAGCATTACATTCACGCATGAGATTTGAATGCCTCAACTCAAAGCAACATCATACGGCTACATCTGCCCACACTGCAATGTACAAGACACCCTAGCCCACCTGCTACTGCAGTGCAAAGGCAGCAGCCCAGCCACACAAACAGGAGAATTCAATGCAGACCCAAACCTCTTCAGTGAATCGTGGGAGGCTGCGATCTCCAAGCCAGACCTGGTCAACCAACGCGAACTCTCCTTGCGGGCGCGGCAGGTGGTCCAGGCCGGAGCATTCCAGGAATAAGGGACTTTCCCATATTCACCCACTGGTCATCTATTCAACGCTTTTTCTCTCCCTCCATGAAAAAATATAGATAGTGGTTGTCCTTCGTATGTTCACTTATTCTTTTTTAATCGACCAGTGGTTATTGTGAGACTTGTTCATTTTCTGCGACAGAAAAGTTTTTTTACCCCTGCACATATTTGATTTTGAGCGGAGCAGTGATGAGTAGCAGTGATTGCCCAGTTTCAGTGGCACCTACGCGCAAGTACTTCTCATGCTCATGATACGTAATAATGTTGGTTTTGCCTGTTCGTATATGAATTTATTGTAAAACAACTCCTAAACTCTGAAGCTGCTGTGAATGAAATTGCTAGTTTATGGCTTATGAATGCTGTAATGCTGTTCTGAGTTCTCGGAAGTGCATGGCACGACAACAAGGTAGTTCTCTGACTCCACTGAAGTACCGTATTGATATGCTCAATCAGGAAGTTTTTGTATAAAGTATTAGGTATGAGTTCCCAGAAATGCTCACTTAAAGATTCTCTGGAACATCTAAGAGATCAGAGTACTTATCCACAGTGTTTCCATGGCATTTGGCAAAGTGGGAATAACACTGCACAGTGTAAAAAATACTTTTATTACGTAAAAAGGCGCACGTAACATGCTGCCAACTACTTTTGTAAAAAGAAAACAATAGACCAAAAATCACGTAGAACACATTAAACGTACAATCCGCTCAAGTCTCACGGAGAGCTCCTTTAAAAGTACATAAAGTAATGGCTGCTACAGAATGACAGCTGGTCCGTAGGACCATTTATCACACATTATTCATAACACTACTGCTACATGTTCGTACATAACAAACGTGTTTTTATTATATTGCAACTGGAGGCACACGTAATAAGCAGATTTATCTTCTGCAAGTACGAAGTGATTCTGAATTTCCCAGCCCACTATTCTAACTAATAATGTGGCAGCGTCACCTGGGAACATTTGACTGCACCTGCACATGCTAAAAAAACTTGCGAAGTGAGTTACAATGTTTGAAAAACTATCAAGAACAAGTTTCTCCTTCACTGAAATAGAATTTTGTTTTCCTATCATCATCAAACAAAATGCAAGACAGACATTCTACAAATTGTGTAAACAAAAATTGTCAAAAATTGATTTTTATCTAGAATGTATGATACAAAGAAGGATTATCATAACTTCCAGATACCCATAGCACCTCTGTTGTTTTCCCATTGTAACAGCTTTGTGCAGAATTCTTTTCTGGAAAAGAGGAAAAACGTTTTTCAAGCACTACCACAACAGATGAGTAGCGAGCAAAATTTAGTGCGAGCACTATTATTTTCATATTTCAAGACTCAATGATTATTCAACAATTATTTGACTATTATTTCAAGACACCTAACAGGCCTTGCTTGAAGCACCGGGTTGCAGCACAAATATAAATGATCGCGCATAATAAATATAATTTTATGTCATACAGAATGGAAAGGCCGAAAGCCCACACAACTTCATAAATGAACCAAAATATTGGCTAACAGTATTAGTACAGGCAAAAAAACACAGAATTCAACGTATTACACAATACAACGATTCGGGTCATGCCATGCCGAATCACCCAGCATTTTTTCGACAATCACGGATATGGCAATAAATATATTCACATATTTATCTAAGTGCAAAACTCGTCCTGATCATTTAATTCTGCTGCCAAAAATTTTTCTCCCTAATAATGAGAGGCTGTAGTAAGACATCATGTAAGGTAAAACTCGTGAAACAACAATTTTTCAAAAGACCGTCTGCAATGCACGCAATAAATGGCATTCTGGGCAAGGTAATAAAGCGATCTAACTAAAGATATTTACTTATTATGCATATAAGTTTTTTGAGAGCTGTTTCCACGAGCAATATCGAATGATGTTGCCCAGTTTGGAATTTTTTCTGGGAACAAGGCAAACTCGGACAAAAATAAAATATGTACTGGCGACCAGTTTGACTTGCTACAAATTTTAAAAAATTATGCACTGAAGTTTAGCAAATAGTCTGCAAAAATTTTGAATTTCACTTAAAAAAAACATCTGTATTCAGCAGCAAAAAGCTTGTCTTGGTAGTTGGACAAAAAGTACGCAGAACTTTTCCTTTGGAAAGCTCTCTGTAATAGCTATTTAGAGGTGCATTTGCTAAAGATGTTATTTTTTTAACCTCAAGACGTACTTTTTTTTGAAATTGCGTATCTTCGCCAGCTTTACACCTAATTAACTGCAGCGGCATGAAGCACCCGCAAGGTCAATATTCAGCAGAATTCCAAAGACCAGAGGTACAAACAGCAAGCTTGATGTGGAGCAATAATTTGAATGAGGCTATCATCTGCGTTCGATTGCCAACAAAGGTGCGCTACAATGACATTGAATGTGGCCTGAGTGTGGAGGCCAGTTGCGCAGCACAAAAAAAAATATTTTTCGCGTGGGGGTGGTGTGTGAGGGGAAGGCGACTTCGGTCATACTCAATGCACATTCGTGGGTGGTTGTGTGTGTGCACGTAGGTATGCACATAAAAAACTAAGAAAATCACAGCATACCCACAAAGTGAATGATGATGTGTAGGGCGAAGCTTCAGAGGTTTTTATCGGTGAACCGGGAATCCGTCTGTCTGTCACTCACACAAGCCCCTTCTGCTGAGTCATCCATAAAATAGGCGTCACAGTAAGGGACACGTCCGTTGCTTTAAGAAAAAGAAAACAACTGGACGGCGCTGGGCGGGGGGGGGGGGGAGTCAAGCAGCTTCTCCTGCATTCCTGGCTAAGGCACTGTTGATGACTCCAAGATGAGCCATCAAACCGTTAAACAATATACAGTACACAATAATCCCTTGCGCAGAACATTAACGAGACTATCGGTTTGGCTACAAGTTCTTATCTTAAAGTTTTTACCTTCTGTATTCATATGATAGGCTTTGGGCCTCAGGAAACAGGATGCTCTCCTGAAAGCTGGAAAAATAAGAAACGTTTCTTTTACGATAGCATTTATCAGTGTATTGCATCAATGTTACTAGCATGCTATAAGACATACGTACTGCATATGACTAAATATTTTCAATGAGCATATGAAGCACACCTACTGCTTATGCAAAAGTCTCCAGGAATGTAGGATTTCTGACTTTATGTCTGTAAAGCTGCACGGCTCACCTGGAAGTCTCCACGCTAATCGCAATCCTCATAGCACCCCTCTGTTGGCAATAGAATGCAGATGATAATCCCTTTCCCATTTCAACTGCTCTGTATGGAGCACCAAATTTGATCTCTCTATCCCAGGTCAGTGGGATTCTGCTAAAGATTGCACTTGCAAGTGTGTCATGTCGCTTGACTTACGTAGGCGAAAGGCTGGTGCAGATACATTATTAAAAAATATTTTCCCAATTTAGCAAATAATACCTTCCAGTAACATCACCTATAAATTGTTTGTACATAGAGCTTTAAATAGGAAGGCAAGCTTTTGATGCTGAATGCAGATCTTTTCCCAAGCAAAATGACATTCACAATTTTTTTCAGACTATCTGCTTTAACTTCATTCCCTAAATTATTTTTAATTTGTACCATGTTGAGAAGATACCAGCACATATTCTAATTATGTCCTTGGAACTCGCCATGCTCCCGGAAAAAAAATCCAAAATTTGGCAAATTTATTCAATAATTCTTGTCAGCAAAACCCTCTAAGATTTGATAGACATAAGTAACTCATTATATGAAAGTTAGATAACATCATTACCTTGCCAAAAATGTCTTTTATCGAGTGCATTCAAAAAACTGCTTTTGAAAAAGATTGTTCTTTGATGCCTTTTGCTTCACTTGGCGCCAAACTACAGACTCTCATAAATAGGGAGGGAAAGTTCCCGCAACGAAAATAAATGACTAGGATGAGTTTTGCACTTGGAACAACACGTGGAAGTTTTATCAGGCATATTCGTGATGGTCGGAAAAACACTGGATGATTTAGCACAAAATGACTCATTAGAGATAACACAACCGGATAATTAGGGTGTTGTAAGGAATGTGCCAAATACGTTTTTTTAATTAGAGAACAGAGGTATTTCATGCTACTTGCCCTGTTGCCTTCTTGTGGCAAAAGACATTTTCAGATAGGCACAGACGTTAATTACGGCTGTAAATATAGATATTAACACAGGTAATTATTTACCTTTTAATTATTTAAATATTTAAGCCGGTAAGGTCGAATGGGCAAATTGAACCCCTTTCTACAAATAGTTGATAGCTAGTTTAAAGTTTGCCAAAAGCGAGCCTCTGGTAATCACCGCAGAGTAATGCATTTTGCCCAATTTAGCCAGCAAAACCTGATTTGACAAACCAAACAGTGCATCTACCATTCACTTCAACAATGCCCTCAACGATGACACTGATTTCTTGCGTCAGGGGAGAATAATAAGCGGGCGTCGATAAAGGGGCACGAAGGGAAGTGTGTCTGCTGATAACGGTGAGAAAAACAATTACCTTAATGGGGGCGTTGTCGAAATGAATGGTAGATGTGTGGTCTGGTGCATCTGTTTTCGTTTCGCCAGCTAAATTAGCCGCTATGCATCGCTCCACGGTGATTACCAGTGGCTGCTTGGCCAAAATTTAAAAGTGGCTAAGGACTTTTCGTGGAAGGACTTGAATTCCCATTTGATACGACCAGCTTCTGCCAATGGTAAAAAAGGTGATTGTCTTAACTGCTATATTTACTGCCATAATTACTGTTTGTACGCATCTGAAGATTCTTTCTGTCACAGGAAAAACCACGCCGCAACTAGCCCGCAAGTACCTCCCTTCTCTAATTCCTAAAGAATATTGGACACGTTTCTTGAACCATCCTGTTTTTAGTACACATGCAGACCATGCGAGATAAAAACGAAGTGTATCAGGACAAGCAAAAAGGAATAATGAACTCATAAACAAAAAGAGACAACCCCATAGCCAGGAATTTTTTCGGGGGGGGGGGGGGGGGCTTGTTAATGGCTATGAAAAGTGACTTTTTTCGTTAATTATGCTCAGTAGGACAGCCCACAACATGCGCATTCCGATGGGGGACAGACCACTGGGGCACCCCTCTGGCTACAGGTCTCCACAAATGCCACACTTCTTTGAATACTTCAGATGTCACATAAGCAGAAGAAAATTTGTCAAATTCAACAGATGTAAATGGAGTTCTTCACACAAAAAAGTCTTTAATTCAAGGGAGCATATGAAGAGGAATGTTTTGCTGTATTGATAAAATATGTAGTGAGAAACCCTATCAAACACTTTGGAAAAATATGGAAACAATGCGTCAACCTGAGAGCCCATGTCAAGTAACAAATGTATACAGTCAAAATACCAGCAAGTTGTCAATACCAGCAAGCATGTTTAGAATGTTTAGAATAGAATTAACCATTCATTTCGACAACGCCCCCAATATGGACATTGTTTCTCTCGCCGTTATCAAGAGACACACTTCCCTTCGTGCCCGTTTATCGACGCCTGCTTATTCTTCTCCCCTAACGCAAGAAATCAGTGTCGTCGTTGGGGGCATTGTTGAAGTGAATGGTAGATGCACTGTTTGGTGTGTCAAATCAAGTTGTGCCAGCTAAATTGGGCAAAATGCATTGCTCTGCGGTGATTACCAGAGGCTCGCTTTTGCCAAACTTTAAACTAGCTATCAACTATTTGTAGAAAGGGGTTCAATTTGCCCATTCGACCTTACCGGCTTAAATATTTAAATCATTAGCTGTGTTAATTTCTATATTTACTGCCGTAATTAACGTCTGTGTCTATCTGAAAATGTCTTTTGCCACAAGAAGGCAACGCGGCAAGTAGCATGCAAATACCTCTTTTTCTAATTAAATAAAACATATTTGACACATTTCTTACAACACCCTAATTATCCGTTGATGTTATCTCTAATGAGTAATTTTATGCTAAATCATCCAGTGTTATTCCGACCTAACGTGGAAGAACATTAACAATGAGTATGAAATCCGTGCCTTCTGCTGCACTGTGAATAATAATTATATCGCAGGTATAACACCACTTGGGAGTGTACAAAAAAGGCAGCCCTTTTGTGAATGTAAAAGCTTCTGCTGAAATGAATTGCGACATTTGTTTCTAATTGAAAAAAATATTCATTCTATTTTATGGACAATATCAAGGTACCAACTTGGTTTCATATCAATATCAAGGTACCAACTTGGGAAACCTCCAGAAATTGAAGGTACAGTTGCTGACCACATGATAAAACTTACAAAAGCCGCTCTGATAATTGTAAATTATGTTACGAACTTCCAGCTAGAGGTATTGCCCTGCAACAGGAAAGTTAGTACTCAATAGAGATTAAACTTTGTAATTGTTATACAAGGTGGCATTATTAGGCCTGATCACACTAGTTGAAAAGTAACCTAAACATGCGCTCTCAAAATTGAAGGTACAGTTGCTGACCTATTATACAAACACCACCACTTGTCCCACTGAAGTAACTTAAAACTACGAAAGAAAACTTGGATGCCTTGGTGGGCGCTCTTTCGAATTTTCGTGCTCCAGATGACTAACTTATTACGCTGTCATACACAGTAACAAGATGAGCGATGTTTACAATACTGTTGCCAGGTTGCCAGCACTTAATGTTTGCACTCACTAAGGCTTAAGGGTACCAGCGTCAAATTTAACACAGAAATTACAACTGCGGGTCTCGAAGGTCACATATTGAAGGCTACGTTTTCTATGTGCGATGTCCAAAGCAAATTTCAAACTGGATAACGACAACAAACTTCACTGCATCTACATGGTACAGGTTTGTTTCAAACTGCCTAACGTGGAAGAACATTAACAATGAGTATGAAATCTTCACTGTAGTACTGTAGCCTCATGCAACAAAGATATTAGTGTGCTTATGAGCTGCTTGATCACCTGTTACTGTTCCATGCCTACTGGACTGAGAAGGCTGAACTTTCTAGACTTGGCAGTGGGGGATGCAGAAAAAATGCAGCACTTGGATACTTTGCTGGTGATGCAGTGACACAAATTCCTGCAACATCAGGACACCAAGATGCTTGTGGCATAAAAAGTCATAGTGGCGCTGACATGAGAGGGGACGACTGCCCAAGAACAATAGAAGCAGCGCCTGGAAGAGAATGAATAGTGACTCTGACATTGTAACTGCTGGGCTATGGCCTCATGACATAATGTGACATGTTGCCCAATACGATCTCAAACCTTTTCATCAGTGACCTGTGCGCATCCCTGCACACTACTGCCTGTCAGATGTGGATATGACCCACATGTGATTCACTGCCTATGTTAACTCAGAAATAGCAAAACTCCACGTTCGAAATCTCTGAGTAAGCATTAAAGAGATAGTACAACAAACCATCTCTTGCCAATAGCAGCAGCTTCACAAAAAGTGAAAATATTAAATGAAAAAATACTGTAGATATCATAGTTATGGCTGCATTTGAACCTTGGAATTCCAGATGGTGTACATAGCCAATCTATTGGTTTGTAGATCCTCCATAAAAGACTAATCAGGCTTCGTATAGGAGCAATGTCGAGTGTTTCCAATGTTTGCTACCCTCGTTTAAAACAATAATAAACAATAAATATGTACTTACATGTGACTCAACAAGCTACAAAGAAGCGCTGGTTTACCTGGCGGAAATTACGATATGCACATAATCACACAGTGGCATGCACCTGATTTTGATAAACCTGAAGTCTGTACTCTTAAAAGCACAAGTGTGACTGCAGGCATAGTATTGCACCATCAGCTACTTCTTAGGCATCAGTGTGATCGACATGCGTGGTAATCCTTTGATATGCTGACAGCTACTAATATTACACAAATCTATCTTTCAACTTAGGAACAATTGACTGAATGAGTAAAAAATGCAGCCAAGAAAGGTTGTCATTGACTCTTTCACATGAAGTTGATCTCGACAAATCCCGAGATTCACTGTATTGTATTTTAATTTAGTTCATGAGAATGTATAGGAACCACAGTTTTTGAAGTTATTTCCGTGCCTTCTGCTGCACTGCGAATAATAATTATATCGCAGGTATAACACCAGCAGAACTAAGATGAAAACAGCATGTTTAAAATAGGTGTGCCGAATCAAATATATGCAACAATGTATGGAAGTAAGCATATATGGGCTTCAAAAACATCTCGACACTAATTAACCTGAGCCAATTACTTGCCCTGCCGTGCATGAGTTCTCTCTGAAAAGAATAAGAGCTTTTCAATTTAATATACAAAAGTTGGCTCTTTGCAACCCATCGTGTAAATCATTTTTCATTTAGAAGCTAGTAACGACCAAAGCACATAGACTGGGGGGTGTACAAAAAAGGCAGCCCTTTTGTGAATGTAAAAGCTTCTGCTGAAATGAATTGTGACATTTGTTTCTAATTGAAAAAATATTCATTCTATTTTATTGACAATATCAAGGTGCCAACTTGGTTTGCAAGTGAAAAGTGAATTGATTCTATTTCATTACCCCCATTAAGTATCAACTCCGTCTCTTTTGAAGCGTAAGCGACATCACAGAAAATAAATAGCTCACATCCTGAAAACGTCGAACAAAAACTGAAGAAAAGAACACAACTTCTGAATCAAGCTTCACCTTAAAAGAATCAAAAACCTTTATGATAAAGGCACCATAATGGTGTAAATGTTTTTTTCACTTTTCCAATCTTTGATCAGCAGTTCTTAACTGCAGATAAAAGCATCCATATAATCTGCAGAGGCATTATGAATGCCAGTAGCTAGCAGTGTCTTCGCATTCCTTTTTTTTCATCCGTGCATTTAAATTTTGCTGGCATGCATTGTCAATTCAATACAGCTGTATTGGTTCATGATTAAACATTTCCTTTTTTCAATCTTCAATTGATCCTGTTTCCAATTTTTGTGCTCTTGCCACTTCCAAATCTTATCGTACAGGCAATGGGTTGCAGCGTGCATCGTTGTCAATTGCAAGCGCTGCATAAGCACACTATTAGAAGTATCAGAAGATAGCTGCATTGAGTAAATGCACCCTGGTATGGTTTGGATCTCTCGTTTACTCATGCAGGCTAATACAAGATAGTAAACTATTGAAGTAAGCACGGATGAAACCGATATGTTGTTTAAATGTTCCTCATTCCTGTGTGAGTGATTTGATGACTTTCTTTGAAACTAACCAATGAAAGGTACTGATAAATGTGCTATTCACCATATTTTCTTACTACGACGATTTCAATGCTAAATTTACAACTAAAAATTTGCAAAAACCAGAGTTTTTGCTACTTTTCACAAGCTGTAAATATTACTTAGCACTGTACACATATAAAATTATCTTTCCCTACAGAAGAAGTAGCCTGATAATCAGCTAATACAAACTATCACATTTCACTAAATGTTATATCTTTATGAAAAAATAATCCCCAATATGGACCATATTCTTTGTATTCTGAACACCTACCATTGTTTCACACAGAAAATTTCTTCCTATTTGAACTCGGGATAAACAGATGTTCAAGTGAAATTCCTGTGGTTTGACGTTTCAAAACCACAATATTATTATGAAAGACGCCGTAATGGAGGCCTCCGGAAATTTTCACCATTAGGTCATCTCTATCGTGCACTGAGAATGCACAATACACTGCCTTTACCATTTCCCCTTCATCAAAACGTGACTATATACCACGGCCGGAATTGATCGCGCAGTCAGCAGGCAACCACAATAACCACAATACCACTGCGGCGAACGACGTACAGATTCTTTTATTATTTTTAAATATAGTCTTTCTTGGGGACCTTCGACGGAAAAATTTTGGTCTGTCGTCTGTCTGTCTGTCTGCCTGCCTGCCTGTCCGTCTGTCTGTCTGTCTGTCTGTCTGTCTGTCTGTCTGTCTGTCTGTCTGTCTGTCTGTCTGTACATTTGTCTATTTGTCCGCTCTTAACGATACCTCAAACGGCCGACCCCATCCACAACGTCCACCAATAATGCTCAAGGTTCAGCGTTCATACTTGTGCGATTGTCAAAAAAAAGCAATCATTGCGCATATCTGAGGTACCATAAAGCACGTTGATGTTTTGTATGTGTGCCTTTATGCTAGAGAAGGCACACACAAGTGATTCTAAGAACCATAGCGTCAAACACGCTGCGCTGACAGTGCAACGCAATGCTCAAAAAGGAACATAGCGTCAAACACGCTGCCCTGACACTGCAACGCGATGCTCAAAAAGGCAAGAGTTACCAACGCTTTGATAAAACGACACGGTGGTGGCACCTGTCCGTCACTTTGCGATGTACACCTTATCGCATCCGAGAATGGCGTGCAGCTTTCTCCGCAGACGCGCACGCCTTCCTTCGTTTTCCAAGATAACTGCCAGATTGCGCTCGTGTCTAGCGTGCCTCAATGAGCTCGTTCGCCTCCGCTGCAGGCTGGAGACACTCCAACGCAGCACCTCTGCAATACCATTCACCGACTTTCTTGCGCAGAACATCAAATAAATGTTTTGGTAACTCTCTCCGGACCCAACACTATCGTTTTTCGACGACATTTGCAGTGTGGCATGCAGATCTGGGGCAAATTTTTAAAATGCGTTTTAAGAGGTAGTGGTTTCTAGCTTTCTGGAAGAATTCACATGCCGCTGTGCATTTCTGGAGAGACAGTTCTCTCTGGCTGCTCGCACCTCGGTGCTACCTGCCTTCAGCCACCTTTGATAAGACAACGCAGAGAAGATGAACTTCGGTCTGACGGGGAGAACACGCGTGTAGGCTGCAGCACGCCAAGATTTCACGGTGGATACCACCTCGTTTTTCGGCGCAGCGGCGTACCGGCAGCGTAAGCCGAACACCGCCAGCATGAAGAGAGAAGCGCACATTAAACAGCTGCACTACGGCCACTACGGCGTTGACAAGCCCGAACACTATTGGCATACAGTGATGCAACTGCTGTGGACAAGTAATGAGAGTGCAATGAAAATGTTACGCTCGGAATGTAAACACGACCAACACAATCAGCGATTTCCGTGAATGTTGTATTATCTGCTCTCAGTACGCACTCCATCTCAGAAATATCATGCATGATACAAGCAGCTCGATACCGACATCGACAAAGAAGCACTGCAATAATGGCCTCGACTTTACCCGAAGCGGCCAAATGTGAGATATTGCGGTGGTACTACACGACACAGATCATTAGTGGCACTAGTTGTAACGCAAACGGCCAATAAATGCGAAGTTAGGCACTCACCTATAAGATGCAGATCAGATAAAAAATGCAGCGCCAGCCGTGTCCCGTTCCTTGTGTGTGTCCTAGTCGTTGACGAGGGTAGTCGGGTTAGTGACAAGAGTAGTGACTGCCCCTCCATGCGTGCCTCCATGTGACTGCCGATAGATGAGTGACGATGGCGTTGCGCCCGCCACGGTCGAATGGTTTCTCTTTCCGCGTTGCCCGCCTAACGCACCGTTTGGGAACAAATACAGTTTCGCAGAACGAAAGCCGTGCAGAACACGTCGTGGCGATGGATGCGGTGATAGTATGTGACGGCCATATTAGTATAAATTTCTGGAGGTCATCCGCATTGCAATTGATTACTATTGCCTAGTTTTTTAAACGAAAGAGACACTTGGTTTTTGCACTATTCAGCAAAACATCATTGATAAACGAGACTGTACCTATTATATTCGAGAAGGGTTGAAGTCTGAGATTCTTAAACGTATGCTGTATCCTTGCTTTTCGCGAATTCGCGAAGGAGTGGAGTTTTTTTTTATGCCTGCTTTTCTGGCCGAAAATACGCGGCTTTTTGCAGTGAATTGCTTGTTTGCTTTGTTTCGTATATCCGTATTGTCTCAAAGGAAGTCAAACGTCTTACCAAGCTTTCCACGGCCGACTTTAGTGGATTACTTTGTTAGGATATTCTCAGTTCACGCAGATATTTGCTTTAACTTCCAGTTCCAGCTAAGCGATGAGTATCTATAGAATGAAAAAAAGTATGATAAAAGTATGAGACAGATGAGTGCTTCATATTATTTTTTATTTCTATCTGCTTGCACTATACACATCTCATTTATACACTGTTTTTATTGATCTGCAATGTTTAATATACCGTCTAGGAGAACGCTCTCCAGTTTATACAGAATATCAGAACGAATATACATACCTTCTCTGTCGCAATCTATCAAGCAGCTTTAAGTTAGTGCTCTCTGCATGCTCCAAACGAGCTGTTTTCGAAAAAAATTGTATCTTTTAACTTTCGGGCTACCACAAAAGACCCATTTATTACACAGAAACAGTTCTGCAATGCGTAAAAAGCTGTCCACCTGCGATCTTTTGACGCAGTCATTGTCGTTTTATCTTGAAGATGTGTGAGCCCGGTAGTTTGCGCTTCTACCGAAAAACAATTACGATTGTTTCTGATCACACAAGATTCAGGTCAGCTTGTTACGTAGATTTACTGCGCCGTGTATTGAAACCATTCGCAATGGGAAGATCAGTGCAGAACGAAATGAGGCACAATTTCAAATAAGTATACTGAAGAAGCATTAGGGCCTACGTTTAGCGCCAGCTGTTCCACATCTTTATCAAGGTATCTTCCATTTCATACTCGACCAATCACAACAATAAAAAACGAGCATTAGAACGGACTTTCGTTTACTCTACAGTGTGCAGCAACCTGAAAAAGGTGACGTAGATGAAATAATTATAAAACCAAACATGTTAAAAAACAGCAGATGTTTTTAGAGCAGGCTTCTTCGGTAAGAAGGAATATCCACAAATTAGAATAAATTTACCTTGTTACCATTGAAAAGGAAATCTCTTATATTCTTACTTTTAACTGTGTTTTAGGAGATAGGATTTGCTACATACATTATTTTTCTACAAGTTCAGGAATTTGTTAGTTATCTAGTTATTGCCGTAAGAAAAAAAAAATGTTCTTCATTATAGTGGTCATGTAGTCAAACAGCGTTGGCTTGCAATAGATGTCATAGCAAGGATGTCATATATTTTCTCATGTAAATTACCATATTTTTTTTGTTCTTCTGGCTTTAAGTAAGCTTTAGGCGCTGTCTAGTCTTCGAGACTATGCTTTAAGAGTTTATTATAGCTGTGCCTAGCGAAAACAAATGAATTCACCTTAAATCATTATTGGTTGACTTCAGAATTGAATACATACGTATTCAATTTTCAGCCGGAGGCGGTAGCTGTATAGGTCCGTGTGTTTCTTTCACCATATATCATCCCGCTGAAGTACGCTATACTCGTCATCTTGATGAATTTGGCACGCGACATCACTGTGCCACACTCTGTCGTAACAAATGTCCTCTAAGTGAACATGTCTGCCCATTATCAATTTTGGTTTCACGCAGCAAGTACTACCACACGAAATTTAAGGCGCCACGCTTCAACCCTTAATATTAGGATGCCCACGTCACCGCTTTTACGGCAGACGAATGCTCCAATCTTCCATGTCACCAGCAAAATGCCACATCCCTCGATGTGGCCAGGCACCACATGATCGACATAAAACTCAAACCTAAGCAACCCGACGCCCTATTTGGTCTTCTTGCTTCCTACTGCGACATATTTGACACCAACAGCAGTCCACTCGGTCAGACTTTTCTCGTGAAGCACCACATTATTACTGCTGATTCTCCTCCCATTTACCGCCGACCATACTCGGTGTCTGCCGCAGAGCGTAAAGTAATTTTAAAAAAAGTGAACAAGATGCTAGACAAAGGAATTATTCAACCCTCCTAGAGCCCTTGGGCATCTATTGTTATGGTCATTAAAAAGAAAGATGACACGTGGCGATTCCGCGTCAATTACCACCATCTCAATCCAATCACAAAAAGCACATTTATCTTTTGCCCCAGATTGATGACGCCTTCGATTGTTTTCATGGCGCGAGATATTTTTCTTCAATTAACCTACGTTATGGCTATTGGCAGATTGCGGTGGACGAGAAAGACCAAGAAAAGACTGCGTTTGTAACTGCCGACGGCCTATACATATTAAAGGTGATGCCGTTTGGGCTATGCAACGCCCCAGCCACGTTTGAGCGCATGAAAGACTCGCTATTACAGATACAAGTGGTCAACATGCCTGTGCTACCTGGATGATGTCCTCGTACATTCGCCTACATTTGGGACACACCTCCAGCATTTGTCAGCGATTCAAGACATCTTCCGCACTGCTGGCCTTCAACTACACTCGTCAAAATGTCACTTCAGCCGCCAGCAGATTACGGTGTTGGGCCACCTTGTCGACAAATCAGGTGTGCAGCCTGACCCGGAGAAAATTCGTGCCGTCACAAGCGTTCCTGTACTCCAGTCTGTCAAGGACGTCCAGAGCTTTGCGAAACTTTGTTCCCATTTTAGAAGGTTCGTGAAAGATTTTGCAACGATCGCTGGACCACTCACCAACCTTCTGAAGAAAGACGTGAGTTTTATTTGGGGTACCGCTCAAGCTGCCGCTTTTTCTCGCCTCATCACACTCCACCTACACTGGCCCACTTTGATCCATCCGCTCAGAAAGAAGTCTGAACCGATGCGAGTGGTCACGGGATTGAAGCCGTGCTAGCCCAACGCCATCGGGGACACGACCAAGTTATCGCCTCAGATACCTCAGATACAAACGAACAATCTTGTGCTCGTCAGAAAATGCCTTCTCCGTACAAACCAGGTGTAGATGGGACATTATCGCGTGTTGCAGATTGCAGTGCAACATGGCGTTCTCAAAAGGGTCGGTTACACCAACGATTACCGGCTGCTGGAACTTGCGACCCTTGGAGACGTCTTCATGTATCAACCCAGGATAGATGAGTCTTCAAAGAGGGGCATTGTACGTGGACATTTGGCAGGGTTGGAGGCAGATGAAGAGGAAGAAGGTGTTCAAAATAAATAAGATGCCTGACACCCTATCCTAGTGTAACTATATATGTATCATTATAAAAATCGTGTGTACCTAAAGCAAGAAGCGCTGGTAATCGTACACTTTTGATTTCGGCACGATAGGCCTATGGCTCTTTGAGGCGGCGAGCTAGTAAGAACGGTCTCAATACAGCTGAGTTGCGATGCTTGAAGCTTCTGCATTTGAGCTTCCGAGAACTTCTAAATGTTACCTAAACTGTACCTGAAGTAAGTAAAAGGACAAGCATTGCCAGACATACAATTCCGGGCTGGCGATATCGAACGACAGGTGTTTTTCTGGTCTCCGCTGGCAACACACCGGTCGTACCAGTGTACAGATTAGCCGTTATATCGATGCCCAGAACTAAAATACCACCCAAGAAAATTCCTATGTCATATGTTGAAAGAGTATGCCAGTGTGTTAGTTCACTAAGGCGTACAATATTACCGACTGAAAGTTGCGTTTTTTACATACGAGTCACCGAAGTGCCGGCTGCTGTGCCCGGCAGCCTTCGGTGACAGCCTGCGTTGCTGAAAGCCCGACGCATTCATCATCATCGCTTCTTGTTCGGGCACCACACGCGAGAAAAAACAGTGTATTTAGGTTGATGGATGTCTGAACTGTACGTTTCAGTCGTTTTTACACTTTAGAATTGTATGCAATCAAAGCAAGAAGAGCCGGTAACACGTACACTATGCCGCCAGCACGATATGTCTACACTCTAAGTAACATAGGCAGCAACGGGGTTTTCTCCTTTTAGGGAGCAATTGCATTGCCACACCTATTACTCCCCTAGAAGTAGTAACTGCAGGGGGACAAATCGTTGTTCTCCTTTCAGTTCATCTTTCGGAAAATGAACAGTTACTCCCTTCCCGTGATCCCTAGAACCAACCGTTTACTTCTAACCATTGCTCCCGGAAGACCAACGGTAAGCCTTGAATATTGCTCTCGTGTTTTCTTCGTGATTACTGTATAAAGAGCAACTACTCATGCTTCCAGTTGTGCTTAGTGGGAATGAATATTTCTTTTTGTCAGACGCTGAACACAACGCCAGAGCTCCTTGGCAGTAAACTTCCTGTGACCTTGTAAAAAAAGTGGACAAACTTGAAACAAAAATTATTGCTTTACTACTTTCGTTTCGGTCTTTATTCTAGAGGTGACGTGCGAGCACACGCAGTAGACTGCCACACCACTGCCAACACTAACTCAGTGCCAAAATACATCAAACAATTTTTGCGTCTTGCCTAGAAAAACAATGTAGAATTCCTAGCACACGGCCGTTCATGTTATCATTACAAAAACAAGGTCATCTTCTCCAGTTGTAAAGGACTCGACTTGCGCAGGACTGTTGTTTATATTCAGCGCTAGCCCAGTGGGATGCCGCTGCAAGTATGTGTGAGGTATCTCATTGCTGCAAGAAGAAATAAATGTGTGAGGTTTTATATTCGAGAATCAATACATAAAAATGAATCACCCACACACGCAAACACCGAAGCAGTGTTTACGTTTTACGAATTCTACTGTAAAATAAAATGCAAAACTAAATTGTGGGCTTTTTCATGCGTTATTTGGCAAGCCATATCAATGTAGACGTAATGGAGGCTCTTCTTTGATGTTTTCACATCCAGCCGTTAACGTACTTGAAGCCACTAAGGAACAAGTGCCAGTATCAGTGCTGGAACAAACCCGCCCAAGGCTATATTTGCGAAATAGGTATTATACTGGAAACGAGCATTTAACAACAAAAGTACAATGACACTGCAGTGGAGACAAAAGCAGCAAGAGGGGATGCAGGTGTTAAGAATAGCGGAGATTTAGTTTCGTACATTTGAAAAGAATACAGTATATAAGCAACAACATGCCACTTTTATAGCGCAAATAACAACCAACAATGCGTTTCGAGAATAAAACAATCAGCCAGCTGCTCTAGAACTGAACACATTGCGCACGCCGTGAACAATGACAAACTTGGGAGTTGAAAACGCCACCAGCAATGTTGGACAGTGTTTACCTACGCGTTGCATCAGCATTAAATGCAGTTAGAAATTTGACGCAGTTAGTCACCACTCATCTGCAAGCTGATGCATGCGCACTCTTTTTCCGACAAGGCAACTGGCTTGCAGACAGCAGAAGACGTGCTTACGGCGCGTTTGTTCCACCCAGCAGCAAAATCCGCAACAAGGTAGTGCTCTCGAAAGATCAGCAATCACTAAACTCCATGAGGAATAAGTAGGAACGCAATTTTGGGAAAAACACGCACGAGAAAAACATGCCACACTGCCTTGCCCGTCCATGTGCTTGCCGACCACGAACCATATGAATGACTAGAACGAAAGTCAACCTAGTTGCGATAAAGAAACCTAGGGGGTGGGGGTAGCATGAGCGTCAGCACAATGCTTTTAGTGTGTTCTCTTACTACACTCAAAAAACAAATTACTTATACTACAAGTAATATTTCTTCAAGATCAAATTTAGCTGCAAAAAATACAAGCCATATTTATTGTGAGCTTCTCAGGAGTGTTTCATATCACCTGGTCGTTTTCTTTTTTGCGGAGCACATATACCAATTGCCATCGTAATAATTAGCGATATCATGATACGAAACCACGTGGAACACACTAAGATTTGTGTGGTTCATTGGATTGTGCTGAAAGAAGACTAAGCTGCGTGAGAAGTGGACGCGAAAAGAAGGAATGCGTACGCCCACTTAGAAGCGCAGCCCGAGCACCATGTGTGTTTCTTCTATTCATCTTTATTACCTAAACCATTGTTTATCCTTATTTCAAAAGGGGATATCTTCAATCGCAATTCAAGGCACGCTTTTGTAAAAAAAAAAAGCTTCCTCTGTCTTCTTCAGCTTGACTGCTTCGGTAGCACACGTTTTGGTTGCCTGAGTGCAAGCACTGCCGAAGTTGACAGATGGGTCTTTCTTTGTTTACACTATAATGACGGCTTACTATAACATACCTATGCGTCAGCCTCATGCCGGTTATTAGATGCAAAGCAGCTTTTCGATTATAGTGTGTAACGCTGTTTCTCTGTTAGCACTACTCTTCCTCCCTCCCCCCCCCCCCCCCCCTGCGCGCTCACCGCGTGTCATCTGCTTCTCGCTTCACCCTCTTCACCACTCGCAATGCTCGAGCCCACTCCTTATGTGAGCATCATCTCACCTGCTCTACCAGTGACACGTCTCTCCATGTGTCGGCGAGGAGAAGCCGTGAGCCGGCGGGTGCGCGCGCTGCGTGCGCCTCGAGAATCTCGCGGCGCCGACTATGTGGATAGTGCACCAGTGCTTGCCGCGCGATCGCGCTGGCGGACGGGACGCCACCGCGGCATTTTTCCCGCTAGTGTGCGCGCACCTTTCCCGTCTCTCTTTGGCGTCAAGGGTTAGTGAAGCTGATCGCGTTCGCGAATGGCGACGTCAACGGCGACAAGAGACGAGCCAGGGAAGCTGAACAAAAAAAATTGCCCGCAGCTTCCCTCGGGGGAACACTGAGGAGGATGCGGACCATATAATTGGTTAACGGGGTGTTAAAGTGCGACTTACTTGGGTCGATGGCTAAATTGGTTAACGTGGTTGTGAAATGGGGTGTTAAATTGCGACTTACTTGGGTCGATGGCTAAATTGGTTAACGTGGTTGTAGGAGGGGGTGTTAAATGAGTGAACACGTACACACGTATGCGAAAGGGCGGCGCTGGTCGAAGGGACGTCGATCATTGTGTTTGTGGATTCGTTGGAATTCATTTCACCGCGACCTTGGACGTCGACGCGCCGTACAAACCAACCGACAAGCGGCAACTGAGCGAGCGAGCGCCGACCTTGAGTATATATACAGCACGACGGCGCATGCACTGTCAGCTGTTGAATGTTCTCGAAGCGCGACGCCACATGCGCGTCCACTGGAGAATCAGGAGAATTGTAGATGTCGAACGCGGTGTGTAGAGGAGGAAGGGTGCACAGATGGTGGAGGAGTGAAGCGCGCGCGGTGTGTAGAGGAGGAAGGGATGCACAGATGGTGGAAGAGTGGGCGACGGCGCGACGGCGCATGCGCGCGCGTCAGCTGTCGAATGTTCGAGAAGCGGTGCGGACGGCGCGGACGGCGCGGACGGCGCACTACAAGGCGCGAGTATAAGATGCTTCCGCATCTAAAAGCGTCGGCAGTGGAACACCAGCGACACCGACGAGGTGTGAGTAAGAACACCGATTGCGTTCGAGAATACCGTCGGCGCGCGGGTAACACCAATGAGACGCGAGTCACGGAAGCCGAGCGCAAGCATCCCGCCTTCCGTGTCTTTGCTGCATTTCAAGCAAACATTTACTCGAATAAACGCTACACTGAGTTTCGCTTCCAACCATTCTTGCAGCACCCGCGTCGACGCCCGTTGAAACCGGGTCAACTCCCTGCGCACCACCACTGCTTCCCACCTCGTAGGGTTTCTTCCGGGTAGATGGTCTATAGGCTTTTCCACTCAGATAATTAAACAATATTTCAAACAAAAACTGCTCTCTATGCGCCTTCACATTGCGTGTTGGATCGTAGCTGCTGATATCCTCGTAAGACTGCTATATGTGTCCATGCAATGAATCAGCTTCTTCCCTCTACACGATGCATGGTCTTGGGCGAGTAGAAGGTTTTTTCTACAGACTGCAGAACTGTGAGTTGATTTCAAGATTATGCATGTTATGGGACAAACAACCTCTTAGAAGCATGTATATTTTGAACATTGCAATAGATAATTCGTTTTTATCAGGGAAATCCTGCAGGAGGGCTGAAATTTTTCGATCAAAACAATGACGTCAGCCATATTTATGCCCTTGGAGGGCCGGGACTGACTAGAGGGCCCGGTTCAGTTGAACTGTTTGACCCCTGGACAATTCGTCGCTGGTTGCTCGTAGTAAACCATCACGTCGCTGTCGTTGCTCACTAGGGGCAAGTCCACCATTTTCTTTTTCAGGCCGGCCACGATCCGCCTACTCATACCGGGGAAGGAGGTGGAGATGCTTGCATTATCATCATCATCTATTTTCTCCGACTTTGTCTCGGTATTCCTTTATTTTGTCCGCTAGGCTATGCGTGATGGCGCTGCATTCACACCGGAAAGCGTTGCACGGTACCTATCTCATACTTTTCTGAAACAATATTCGCTCGCTTTTGTGTGCACTTTGCATTGAGAAGCCATTGAACTGACCGGCATTAGGTGTCCATGTTCACCGGTGCCACCATTTTATTTAATAGTAGGGGTTGGAAATAATGTGGGCTACCACCAGCAGTCCTGCCGTATCCCTACAGTTTAATACGAGCGAGAACGACGGCGTAGAATAAGTAAAACCTCCTTTGTTTTATGAAAATTTCGCCAAAAGTCTTGCAGAAAACTGCCACTGCCAAGGTTTTCGTGAATTCTCTTCCCTAAGGCCAGCTTCTCCTTCCCACCCAATCAAATTACAGGCTTGGTTTACGAATACTTGGGCAAGAGAGCAGGCCTCTTCTTCTCCCGCAAATTTGGCCACTTAAATACAAAAAAAACCATGGAAGGTTTATCGCTCAAATAAGCAAATAAGTAAGAGCACTTTCATGCTTGGTACAAAATGAAATAAAAGAATGCCAGCCACTTTACATGAAATGTTGCCTGGCTATGTGCGCCATGATTGATGTGCTCCCTAACGCTACAACGCGAGCAAAGCGTTTGGTGAGGGGCTCACCGGCTGGCCATTTCGGCAACAGCGCTGTATGAAGGCGCGCGTTCGGACCCCATAATACTAGGGCTTGTTTTGCAATATACATAGAGTCGGTGTAAGTGTCAGGTGCTGTAAAAGCGTCATTGGTTGTGAGCAAAAAATGGTGACTTTTTTCGTGAACAGAACATCGAGACAACTGCAAATAAAAAACAGCAAATTACTTCTGAAGATGTGTGAGGATCGAACCCAGACCGTCTGTGTAACGAACAGATGTTTCGCCACAATAATTCTTGAAACTTGTTCACAAAAAATCAGACATAAAATTTTTGGGCTAGAAGGAGTCTAGGCGCATGTTGGGCATGTTCAGTGTTTTCGTTGTCAATTTTAGTGCAGGAATATCTACCAAAAAAGGTCAGTTTTGGTTTTACAAATTTTTTGACCTTCCTATGAGATTGCGCGCGAAACGTAAACAGTTCATATTTGTCTGGAACTTACGCGGCCTCTAGCGATACTGTCGGAATTTCAGGCCACACTTGTATCAATGCCGATGCGCTTCACTGCTCCTTGATTTATGGATGGCCGATGCTCTGTTGAGCACATATCAGTGTACAGCGTGTATTGCTTGCTGTATTTCAACTTTCCGCTTCACGGCAAAAGTTCAGCCAAATAACGAGTTTCATCTTGAAGACGCTGACCGCTGTCTTTGTACCCCCCCCCCCCTCTATGACCCCGTAACATTAACGTTTGTAAGCAAAACGTTATTAATCACAGCAATTAGCTACGATCGCCGTGCCGACAGGCCCACAAAGATTCGTGTCAGGCATCTTCTTTTCTTGTACTTCGCTGCAATCTGCTTGAAGAAAAGAATCAGCAATGAATATTCAAGGAAAGTTTGAAGCTACATGGTTATACTTTGTGTAACCGCTGCATGACCCTATAGTCGAAGCGGAAGACGGGCGACGACTAGTTCCGTACATTTCGCAATGAAAGTATTTAGAAGTGTGATGGTTAGTTTAGAAATTACATGCCAAACAGGCATTGAGGGGCACTGTGATAGAGATATTATGAAATTGTTGTGTGCGTGGTAGCTCACCCAACAGAAGCCCTGAAATTGGAAATGCGTACATGGGACACATCTTCCTAAGGCCTGCAAATGGTGATGCTATGCAGAAGAATATCCTTGTGTGATTATTGCAATACATGCGAAAGAAAACTGTCAAACTATGTAATGTGAAACAAGGAATTATAGCGTTGCTTATACTCTGCAAATAAAAAATTATGCTGTATTCTTGATATTTGTATGGATTAGACATAGGATCAAAAAAGCGAAAGGAACACAGAAAGGACCTCAAATGTTTTGTTTTTTTAGCTTATCTATAAAAACAAAAAATATTCATGACGTGGGCTTTGCTACGATAATATTTTAGTTGTTATAACGTATTTACAATCAGAGCTGAATATTATTAGAAATGGGGGAGCAATGTAACAGTAAAAAAGTACTTTTGAACTAAAACATTTAGTGCGTCAAAATCGATAACTATACGATCTCAGGTAATCATTAGAAAAACCTTACTGCAGAACTCCCACTTGTATATCACAGACTATGTTGTTATGATTCCAATTACCAATGTCGCATGAAAATCTGTTGCGTGCTATTGATGTACAAGGCAATAATGAATTTAAGAAAGTACTTTTTTACAAGCGGCAATACGAACTGTCTGATGATGATAGATCCTGCGGGATGTGTACTGTGCATGAAGGAGTAATTGGTCATACATGAAGGAATGGGAATACGTCTTGGTAGACAGCATAAACAGGTAACATTTCTGCGAGATGTGAAAGAAGAGAAAGTAAAAGAGTAGTGAAGGAAAGTGTGAGAGTCTCAATGGTGAATACCTGTACATCTTCATAAAGAGACGTTCATAATTTCTTTATATTTAGACCATATAAAAATTATTCTGGACAAGCTTGCGACCACCTATTTTTAACGAGGGCACTAGATGACTTCGTAAAAAATGAAAAATACTCTTCATTTCTCCCAGAATAAACGAATGCAGCGACAGGGAAGCTGCAGTAAAAGCTCTCCTAGTTGACCAAGCCAAAGCACCATGTACAAGACGGCAGTGAAAACAGTTTAAAAAAAACTTGTACACATACAGCACCTCACGTAAAGAAATGAAATCAAAGCAAAAGAAGAAAGCTTGGGCAAAAACATCGCATTGCGGAACAGACAAGAAAGTGAACAAAAAGGTCTCTCTCTACACTTTATAAGCAGCGTGAATTGCTTAGTGAAATAGTAATCATGCAGTAAATTCCTAAGGCCATCGTACAACTAGTAATTAAGCGAATCAAATTTAAAAACAACATACAGAGTAAGGACACAGATCCTTTTTGAATATTTTCCATACATACGTAAGGTACACACTTATATATCAAGAAGGTTTTGTCACTGCATATCAAGCAACAAGCAAGAATTTGTTGCAAAACCTTGATGCCACGTTCCCTCAAAGTAGGCAGTTTGGCTGTTTTTTTAGGATTAGCTTTTATTACGTAGGCAATAGATGAGGAACACTAGTGATGACATATTGTGCGGGTGAGAGAAAGCATGGGAGGGCTAAAGCTGACTTTAGTATACGAAGGTATAGCACTGAACATATTGGCTGCTGCAGTTTTAGAGAACTGTGTGTGCGTGTGCATGTGTGTGTGTGTCTTTCTTCTTAAGCACTTCGTCTTTTGGTGCCGATAAGTTTACCTTATTCAGTATCGAACGCTATAATACCATGTGGCCTCCAAATTGATCAATAGAGTCTCATATACAGGAAACCTAACTGCTTAAGTACAGGGCCACACTTCGTGGTCTTTCGATATGATACTTGCACAACTCGAAGTAAGATCATAGAAAGTGGTTATGCGGGGTACTGTGTCTACAATTCGCCAGTGTGCGTGACCACTGCTTTCGTCATTAGCCGAGAATGTTGTCGGCTATTTCTGCTACCTGTGCAATTGATATATCAGACTAAAGTATTTCTCTCGTCTACAGAACCGGACATTAGGGGCAGTCATATTTTTGCAATGTATTTATTTATCAGTCTTCAAAATGAAATTGAGCACTCGATATTGACGGTGCACAAGCCAACTTGTGCTACAGTTTAACGTTATTTTGATGCGCTATATTCGCAATCAATAAAATCACTTTTTTGACTAAACCATACAGTTGGACACACTGCCTAGTTTTACTCAATTTCAGTAGCTCAGGCTAAATTACTATGAAACTTAGCAGCTAATAGGAGAGCATTTTGCAACTAAAAAGTTCTACAGTGCTTTTAGAAGTGTGGGATATACCAATTCCAAATTTTTCTGTTATACAAAGTTTTTACGAGTATTTGAAACATTTTAACAGCGACTCGAATGAAACATATTTCAAATACCAAATGGAATATGTTTATTATTCAGCTAAATAAAAAAAATACTCCGGGGAACGACGCACTGAAACATCCAATGCTGCAGTCTTTCTTGTTGAGGTGTCGTTCATAGTTGCCTTGTTAGGCGTCTTTAAACATACTTACTAATATTCAGTAATAGAGCCCTCTTCTCATTTCAAGTTAATTACCAAACATTGGCATCTGAAGTACCGCTTTCCGCAAGAACAGCTGTAAGGCAGAGACTAATCAATACAAGTGCGTACTTCTTTCTGGTAACTGGCATCGCACTGAACGTAAGAACGTATTCCATTTTATAACGCAAGTATTTAGTATAAAACATCATGAACAGAAACGTTTTGTCCTCTGAAGGGCAGAGATTGCTACTCTAACGTAGTGTAGCATCTTGTTTGCTAAAAGCACTTAGGATAAAACGTTTATTATAAACATGAATATTATATAATTACTTTTCCGATGTCGATATAGCAGCTGCTTCGGCAATATGACGCCATTTCGACTCGGTCAAGCCCTGCGTTTCTATGTTGTACCATATGGTCACTGCATTACAAAAGGGCAAAACCAAATTCAAAAGTCACTCAGGCTATACATTATTACTTTTCTGGTAGCTCTAAAAACTAACACAATAATTCATCAGATTTCATATGTTTACAATTGTTTACGAGAACACACGATAACAATAGCCGATACAGAAGGCTTCATGGCAGGCAATTAAAGCAAATGTCACTCATATATATCAGACTTCTAATCATTTTCTTGAACGTGATAAAAATATTGAAATGACTAACCTATAATTCTTTCTCCTAAGCCTTTGTCTGTCAAGTTAGGCAACATCTACTAAGCGTTGTGATGGGTAGCATTCACTGCACTTTTTGGCAAACTAGACGCTAGAACCAAATGAACCTGTAAATCATGAAAATATTTTGTAGTGGTGGTGTTCCAATGTACGCCCCTGCACTTACAAACACTCTCTTGCACACACTGGCATAAACGCTGCCATGTATTCCTTTTTCGTAGGAAGTAGTCAAGAAAGAGAAAGCTCTTGCGAGAATCGTAAACAAAGATGCTGAATCTCTTTTTCGAATGATGACGGCCTCGTGAACAAAGCTTCTGAGTATACGGAGTATTTCAATTGTGCGCTTTTTTCTCAGTTGGCGGCACTCATGCGACTGTAAGTGCTCCCTCGAACTCCCCTCACATTCTGCTACCGACTCGGCCGAGATCTTGGCAGTTGGCTGTACCAATAAACACACCTTGATTTACTCTGAGGAAACATACTACATACTGCACAGTCCTCAAGCTGCATGTTGGGCTTTTCAAACATGCCTCGGCATTCTCAGTTCCTCAAATTTTGTTATATTCACGATCACCGTCATCAGCATGACTACACCCACTGCAGGGCAAATGTCTCTTTCGTGTTCCGCCAATCAATCCAGTCCTGATCTTTCTGCTGCCACGTTATACGAGCAAACCTTTTCAACTCATCTGACCACCGATTTTAAATGCGAAGCATTTCTTAGCGAACTTCGGTGACATTGAGCGTATCTATCTATCTATCTATCTATCTATCTATCTATCTATCTATCTATCTATCTATCTATCTATCTATCTATCTATCTATCTATCTATCTATCTATCTATCTGTCTATCTATCTATCTATCTATCTATCTATCTATCTATCTATCTATTTATCTATCTATCTATCTATCTATCTATCTATCTATCTATCTATCTATCTATCTGTCTGTCTTTCTATCTATCCATCTATCTACCTAGCCGCCTACGACTTTCAGCCCTCCTTGCCGTTTCGATAATGATATCGATACCAAACTTGGTATGACATATCATGGCTGTATGAACAACATAGTCGGCTAGTGAGAACATAAAAATCATGACATGTATGTCATGAATGTCATGACTTACATTTTATGGTCCTGCAGCTCTTGCGGTGGTATCCTTCACATGGCATGTTGCAAAACTGGTATGTTATGACATGATTGCATGGCGAACACAAGCGACAGACCTTAACATGAAAATCATGACATGCGTGTCATGTATGATAAAGTATGCCACACTCATGATGTGCTCGCGTCCGTTTCGCTAGCGTCAAATATACCAAATTTGGTATTACAGTACGTGAATGGAAGAAGAAGTTATGTGACTGGTGCAAACATGATAATCATGAGATGCGTGTCATGTAACGACATCAATACATGCCACGCTCATGATGCGCTCGCGGCCGTTTCACTAGCTTCACATCTACCAAACTCGGTAATACATGACGCGAACTGACGACATAGGTAAATGACACAACCAAACATGATAATCACGACATTCCTGTCACGTATTAACATTAATACATGTCACACTGATGCCTAGTTCACACTGAAACATCCGCTTTCTACAGCAACCGAAATTCCCCTGCCGCCAAAACGCAGCGTCATTCGCACTGGACGCGCCCCGCGCCGCCGAATATGCCATCTACTACGGGGCGAATGCGGGATGGCTGCGCTGTCACCCGGTTGTTGTCGCGGCTTGCAAACGCCACTACGCTATCCGGTGGTGTATACTTCGACGATTCTCGTACGCAAGAAGCAAGAAAAGACAGTACTGCTTACTTTGCTGGCAAGTGGCTGTCTTGTAATGCACGAAGAGCAGAAACACCACCGACTCCAGCGGCGTTGGTGGGTTTGTTTTGCTCTGCAAGACCGCAACAAGCTGGGTCACGCCAACAGCAAGCTTGGTCACCTCTTTCCCGAAATATGGAGGTGAAGTAGGCACAGAGTAGGTTAAAATCCCGTTGGTTTCAACATTCAGTTACGTGCACTGCGGCATAACAAGTGAGTAGGGCTTGGCCGCCTTTTTTCAAAATTCCTTGACTGGCGCTCCTATTAGTCCGCGGTGACCGATTCGGCGGCAGACGCCGCAAAAATCGGTCCGAGAGCGATCGGCGCGGAGAGGGCCCTTTCGGCGGAACTCGCCGCCGCCGAACCGGATTCGGAGCACTTTCGACGGCCGGAATGCTCAGTGTGAACGCGGCCTAAGGATACGCTCACGTCCGTTCCGCTAGCTTTACATATACCAAATTTGGTATTACGGGGCGCAAATGGATGACGAAGGTATGATACTGGTGCAAACATGATAAACATTATGTGTGTCATGTAACAACATGACTACATGCCAGAGTCAAGGCGCTAATGCATTTCTACGTGACTCGCCGTGCGTGCTCGCCGGCGTTCATTTCGTTGCGTCACGCCAGCGTTGCCACGCCAGGCACCGGTCCTGCCACGTACTCGCAGGCGTGCGCCACGCTGCATTGCTTTGGCACATGCACGTTTCAGTGCGTCTAGCGTCCTTGCGTCACGACAAAAGGGAGAAGCAGTGTTGTCTGTGTAACGCATTGGTGTGAAATGCTGCGTCTCGCATTTCGCGCCGGTTGCCCTCGGGTCGCGCCGATGGACGCTGGTCACGCCTGGCGTCACACTATAGAGTGCTCGCGCTTTGTTAACGTAGTGTCGCTGTGCCTAGCGTACGCGCGCGTGAACGCTACATCAGAGTATATTGGGATCTTCATGGTGTGCTCGCGGCCATTTTGCTAGCCCCAAATAGACCAGTTGTAATCTTTCGTGACGTAAATGAATGACAAAATATATGACAGGTGCAAACATGATAATCCTGACACGCGTGTCATGTAAAAACATGAAAACGTACCATGCTCATAGCGTGCTCGCGGCCGTTTCGCTATAGCTCCACACCTACTACATTTGGTATCACGTGACGTGAATCAATGACGAACGTGAACGTCACATTCCAACATCATAATAGACAGTTATACTTTACCATTAGCGTGATACTGGAGATTAAGGGAACGGCGTAACCGTGCAGCAAACATCCGTTGTGGACAGTGTCTTAGAATTTAGCAAGATAACGTTTACGTGGTTTACGTGCCCCAGTCGGGGCGGTGGCGCCACCTATCGTATGGTTAATAGGTTAGAAAACAGTGAAAAGGAAAAGAAAACGAGAATGTTTGCTTATGTTACTGCGCGAAGCAGTGTTAAAACTTTATTTAACTAATAGTAAACGTAAATATTATGAACTATGAACTACGCACCAAAGGGGAAAACATTTATGTTGCCGATTTGTTTACATCGATCTTGTAGTTAAGCCTAGTCGCGTTCGAAATGGGAAATTATCTCAGAATCCACGCCACATTATCCGGAATACTCGGTCATCGAATCTAACTGAAGGCAAGCGAAGTTGTTTTAAACAGTCGTTTGCTGCGAACAAGGTGAATATTTCAAAAACTGCGCCAAAATCACTTCGAGGTGGGCGTCTGAGAGCTTCGCCATGTTACGTACCCTACGTACACTTACGCTTCTGTGGTAACCCTAAATATGAAAAATACCGCGCGTAAGGTAAGTGGTACAGATCGTACGTATCTGTCCATGCACACTTTGGTTCCGGTTTCACGGTTGTTGCGAACGACGGCCAATCCCGCCGATGGCACCACTGTTGCGAAGCGTGCCTCCGACGACGTTACGAAGGGCGCCTCGAAATCTCACCGCTGCAACCACTGTTGCGAAAGACGGCGACGCCAACACGGTCCCGAAGGCGCCACTGCTTCGAACTCCGCCGGAAAGGTCACCTGCCGTTTGGTAGCGTAGGTTTCTCAGCTCGCGACTGCTTCTGCGCAAAGCTGATAGACGAGCGGACGAGACGACGGTGAGTTTAAACAAGGTTTATGTACAGCATACATACAGAGGCGTTACAAATACGGCACTGGGGCCGACAGAGACTCGAAGAGCCGAGCTCTCCTCTCTAACACTTAGGTCTGCTCTCAAACGGGTCCACTCTGACACACATGTCAGCTTTCACCTAGGACCGCCGATCGCGACGCGCCGCAGGGCTTCTTTTATATGCACCGGTCCAACTCAAATGTCCAACCAGAAGCGCCGCTGGTTGTCAGGGCAGACTCCTCCAATGGGGTCGCCGCGCACTGCGTCAGACCTCCAGACATGAAGACGCCCGTTGTTTACTCGACGGGCTCGCTTGCACGTGCGCTGACTCACTGCACATGGGCGACAGAAAGGCGCCGACAGAAAGGCGCCGTGGCGTGCTGACGCCGTTGAGTTGTTGATCGCGTCAGGCGGGCTCGCGGCTGGCCTTGACACAGATTGCCTTTTTCAGGGGCCCGGCCGTTCGCTGTGGACTCGCAGGCATAACAGCACCCCCGCCGCCAGACAATGCGCCGAAAAGACGAGCTGCTTCCACGGGGCTCGGATGACAGGCGCGCTCGTTCGCCAGTCCCTCCAGGTTCGCCTCCAGGGCCATGGGGAGAATGCAGCTCCAGACTCTGTTCCGGGAACACATCCCATTCTTGACGACGGATCCCAGCTCCACTGGCTTGTCGCCACAACTTGTCGACCAGCTTCGCTCGTCTCTTCTGACAATCTTTGGTCTCAGCACTTGTTGATGGTTCTGCAACTTGTCAAGAACGGATCGACAACAGACAACACACGACACAAGCAAGCGCCCTCGGTCACCTGACAAAACACCAGACAAAGTATAGTACAACATATACCTATCTACGTGTCTATCGGAATTTCGTTCCCTCTACATCAAGAGGCACATGTGGGACACAAGACTCTTAAAATAAGAACTTGAATTTTCACACTTACAACAACGCAACGAATTAGAATACCACATAAAGTTGGCCCACTTGAGATCACTCTGAACGAGAGCGCTCAGCCCAGGTCGTGATGAGGTCAAAATTTATCCCCGTATTGCCAGCCAGAAACCGAAAGGTTGAGAAGGTACTAGGTAGAACGCACTGCTCAATGCACCTTCATTAGCGTTTAGCTTTCCTTTTTTTTTAGCGAACGTCAAAGTTGCGCTGTGGAGCAACATGCTCCATCTCAGTAACCGGCCACTTTTAGGCGACGATACTTATGCGGCACCAAGAGCGGCTCACACTTGCGACGTTGCACAGGGGAACAACGATACGGCTTGCTACGGATTGACTCCTCACCGCTTAGCTCGATATCGTGTTCGATCACCCTCGTGTTTCCGGGACGGTCTGAAAACACGTCTCCAAACTCGGAAACAATCTTTCTCAGGTCCTCCTTCTGGACTTCACTTAACGTAGGCTCTAGGTTTATCTGCTCCCAGATTACTTTCGATCCCCCTTCGAGAACCTCACAAGAACTAAAAATTTCTGCTTCCTCTTCCTCTGAAGCATTCAACAGCTGATTTACGACCGTTTGATGTTGAACTTTGGGTTTCATCAAGTTGTAAATTTCGTTCTGCCGCCTTCCTAATTTCACTTCATAATTGGGGTCAGAAAGCTTTGATGTTACTTTGGCGGGCCCTTCCCAATGAACCTCAAGCTTGTTCCTTTTGGACGGCTGCAGCAGCATTACCTGACTTCCTACTTCAAAAGCACGCTTCTTCACCGATTTCTCGTAGTGCTCCTTCGACAGACTTTGTGCCGCGTTTTTGTGGCTTTCCACTAGCGCTTTAATCGTGAGGTCCTCACGCTACTCTCGAATGAGCGTCTCTCGATCAACTCTCGGCAGCTCGCTCCAACTTTCCGCTACAGGCGAGAGCGTTGCAACCCTCTCGCTCTGACTCAATGGCGTCATGTCGTCTCCCCCTACGCATACCGCACTGATCGCTTCGGCGACGGGCCGCTCGCGTGGCTGCTCACATGACTCACGCGGAAAATTTTCTTTCTGGGGTTCCGTCGACCCGCCGACAAGGTCACCTGAGAGTTCACCGCATTGAACAAGGTCAAGCTTCCGCGAAAGCTTCCGCGCTTGCGATCGCGTGAGGGCCATGCACGCTAAGTTGGGGAAGAACGATTTGCCCTGCTCTTTGAGAAGCTGCTCTGAGTTGTTGGAGAAAAGATAAGGAAAACGATCATTTAGCGCGGCAGACACAGCTGCTTCGGTGCGAAGCTTACCGAACGGGCCTTCAATGACAACCGTGGTGATTGGTAAGCGAACACTCTGCTCCTCGGCGACTTGCCTGATCCACGCGCATTCTCCTGTAAATTCATCCGGAGACACCAATGAAGGATGGACAACGTCCATGGTTGCCGCTGAGCCTCTAAGTGCTCGGCACGTTTTCTCATTCACCAGAATTTCTTGGAGATACGGCTCCAACAACCGCATGTTTTTTTTTCTGATTCTCGGATCGTTGCGAAGGCAAACTTTTCCTGGCAGTTTCTCGCGATGTGTCCTTCCTTTTTGCAGTTGTAGCAGATTAGCGGCTTCCGTTTGTTTTCCGATTCAAATGCCTGTGTGGTAGAAACCTCACTCGATTTCTCCGCTTCTGTTTGCCCTTCCCCTACACTGTCCTTTGTAAGAGACGGGTCCTTCTTGAAATTACGGTGCGGAGCGGGTCTCCGTTGATCAGGTTTCTTTGAAAAGCCCTCTTTTCTCTCATCCTTTTCAACGCGTCCTGCCCTGCTGTGTAACTTTCGGCGAGTATAATACTCCTCAGCTAACTCTGCTGCCTTGTTTAGCTGTACTTCACCAAGTTTGTCCTGCAGCCAAAGTTGGACATCCTCCTCGATGCAGCGGTAGAATTGCTCCAATGCAACGCATTCCACCACTTTATCGCGGTCGTCATAAACACCTTCGCCCTTGAGCCATTCAATTAAATCGGCCTTAAGACGAAACGCGAAGTCAACGTGTGACTCATTCCCCTTTTTAGCATACTGGAACCTTTGCCTGAATCCTCGGGTGACAACTTATAACGTCTTAAGAGCACTTCCTTAACCTCGTCATAGCTCTCAAACGCTTCCCTCGACAAGCAAGTTATCGCGTCGGACACTTCGCCGGGAAGAAGAGCTAACAGGTTCCGCGCCCAAAGAGACCGCTCCAAAGCGTTTCGCTCACAGACGTGTTCAAACTTGACGAGATACTTCGCCATGTCCTCGCCTACTACGAACGGTGGCAGTTGGTCCCAAATTCTAAAACCGCTGACCTGAATCGTCGGAGAAGCTACGCTAGGCGCCTGCGAACACTGTAGGATTGCCAATTCTATTCGTTTCAACTCGAGGCGCTCCTGTCTTTCGGCCTCCTCGCGTTCGCGACGTTCGCGCCTTTCAGCTTCTTCACGTTCGCGAGCTTCGCACCTTTCAGCTTCTTCGCGAGCTTCGCGCCTTTCAGCTTCTTCACGAGCTTCGCACCTTTCAGCTTCTTCACGAGCTTCTCGCCTTTCAGCCTCCTCACGTTCGTGAGCTTCTCGCCTTTCAGCCTCCTCGCGGCTTGCTTTGATATCCACCAAGGCCTCATCGGCTTCCTCAGCCGACACTCCCTCATGCTTCATGATCTCAAGGATAGCTTGCTTTCGTTTCGCACGGCCCAAAGTAATGCCGAGTTCCTCACAAATTTCGATGAGTTCCTTCACTTTAAGGTTCTCCATCGTTCACACTAGCCTCTTGCTGTTTGCCCCTGTTAAGAATCTACTTGCCGTACCCACTATAAGCCTACTAGCAAGACGCGCAAGCAATTTTTCACACTCCCGTGTTTACCCCCTCTGCATTAACTTTGGTTTCAAAGCGCTTCGACTTGGCTTGAAACAATCAAAGCTCACTCTAATGCTTCACACAGCCCTTCTCTAAACTACTATAACCTGAGCTAAAGTAGTCTGGTGAACTGAGGGGAAAACATCAGGCACTCACCGCATCGATGTCGCTGATGCCGGCCGATCCCGCAGCTGCCAACCACTGTTGCGAACGGGCCAATCCCGCAGATGCCACCACTGTTGCGAAGCGGGCCGATCCCACCGCTGCCACCACTGTTGCGAACGACGGCCAATCCCGCCGATGGCACCACTGTTGCGAAGCGCGCCTCCGACGACGTTACGAAGGGGGCCTCGAAGTCTCACCGCTGCAACCACTGTTGCGAAAGACGGCGACGCCAACACGGTCACGAAGGCGCCACTGCTTCGAACTCCGCCGGAAAGGTCACCTGCCGTTTGGTAGCGTAGGTTTCTCAGCTCGCGACTGCTTCTGCGCAAAGCTGATAGACGAGCGGACGAGACGACGGTGAGTTTAAACAAGGTTTATGTACAGCATATATACAGAGGCGTTACAAATTCGGCACTGGGGCTGATAGAGACTGGAAGAGCCGAGCTCTCCTCTCTAACACATAGGTCTGCTCTCAAACGGGTCCACTCTGACACACATGTCAGCTTTCACCTAGGACCGCCGATCGCGACGCGCCGCAGGGCTTCTTTTATATGCACCGGGTCCAACTCAAATGTCCAACCAGAAGCGCCGCTGGTTGTCAGGGCAGACTCCTCCAATAGGGTCGCCGCGCACTGCGTCAGACCGCCAGACATGAAGACGCCCGTTGTTTACTCAACGGGCTCGCTTGCACGTGCGCTGACTCACTGCACATGGGCGACAGAAAGGCGCCGTGGCGTGCTGACGCCGTTGAGTTGTTGATCGCGTCAGGCGGGCTCGCGGCTGGCCTTGACACAGATTGCCTTTTTCAGAGGCACGGCCGTTCGCTGTGGACTCGCAGGCATAACACGGTACGCCCGGTATCCCGGTAAGCCCGGTATACTATAACTGTCTAATAATGACACGGAAGTTATGTACGACATCATTTACCTCGACCTCATAGTGTTGTGCTGATTCTGAAGAGACATATGAGCATTTCTCATTCGTGTTTCACATACCTTCAATTCCCACTGTACGCGGCATCTGCCAGTTTTCGTTCTTTTCGTTTCACGCGTATGGAATTCAGACAGTTACCTTTATTGACCAGCGCTTATCCAGCGTACGCGTACGTGCCCGACCCAAGTTAATTTTTTCTTCTTGATTTAAACTATAATATCCTGGGTCACTGTTTCTTCTCTAACACGATCTGTTCTCTTCCTGTTCCTTAAAGTGACACCAATCGCTTTCTCTTTCTTTGTTAACTGCGTCGTCCTAAATTTTAGTTTAACCCGATTCGTAAGCTTTGAGGTTTTGACTCCACAGGTAAGTACCGGTATAATGCAGCGGTTCAATACCTTTCTCTTGAGTGATAATAGCAGATTACCATTCATGATTTGAGAATGCTTGCCAAATGTTCTCCAACAGATTGCTAATCTTCTGTATACTAAACCGTTAGGGTTGGCTCCAAGCTTGCTATCATCGAAAATACACATAATTTCTCGCAACGTCGAATGTTTGGCCACTCATTGCAAAGGGTTTTTGCAGCCCAGATTGCTGCACATTAGTTCAGTTTTAGGCATATTAATACTCAGACTATTCCATCTGCTTTCCCTTTATACTGCAATCATATCTTCCCTGAAAAACTCATCAATGCAATGTCATCAAAAAATCACAGGTCACTAAGATATTCACTAATATCTCCTAGTTCTTGCTCTTTCCTATCATAGGCCTCGAAAACCTACTGCAAACACGTGGTGAATTGCATCGGAGAGATCGTGTCTTTCTGCGTCACACCCTTTTTTATTACAATTCCACGGCTTTCCTTATGAAGGACTATGGTGCCTACGGATCTGCTGTAGATTTCTCACAATATGCTTATACGTGTGCGTCATCAACACCCAGATACCCCAACATATGCAACATTGCTTATTTCGTGACCGAATAAAATGCCTTCCCGTAAGCTTTGACAGCTATTTATAGTGGTTGATTGTAAGGCGCATATTGTTGCATAACAATACAATATGCATGATTATGGTATATTGTTGACTAGCCTGTACAAAAGCGTTCTTCGTTCTTTCCTTGTTTTAACTGATATGTCGTCTTATTTTTATTAGCTATATTTTTCTAGATGTCATATAGATAATGTATTGAGAGCTAATCTAGCTGCTTCTACCTTTTCAAGTTTTTGACGTTCCTTTGCAGATGGGCTGAGATAATATTCGCATTTTTCCTAAGTTCTGGTACTCTCCTCGTCATTAGACATTTCTTGTACAGGGTGGCCAGTTTTTCAAATTCTTTCTCTCTACCATCTTTTAACAAGCCTGATGTTACTTTTTTCTCATCGGTGGCTTTGCCTCTCCATTGCCTCTGGGCCTTTTTTCTAAGTCATTACTTGTATGATGTCAAATTCCTCCACACTAATACACTCTAAGCCAAAAGGGTGTCATCATTTTAACCATATGGTGTAGTAGCGCAAATTTACGGGGACGAAGAGGACAAGAAAACACGACACTCGCTACTTTGCGCAGACTCAAGCGATAGTACATGGCAGTAACGCTTAGACACTTTAAAATGACATAACTAAAACAGCCCTGGGTAACATGAAATCAAAAAACAAAAAAACAAAAAAACAAAAAAAATTTGCGGGAATCCACACGTGTTTGACACGTGTTTTCTTGTCCTCTTCGTCCCCGTAAATTTGCGCTACTACACCTTATGGTTAAAATGATGTCTCACCAACTAGCCCAGCTCTCAACCCTACCAAAAGCGTGTGTGGCTCATCTTTTTGAGCACTAATGGGGCTGCCACAGCTATTATTCTCCTTCAGGACTAACGGCACCATGTCTAACAGTTAGTCCCCATAGACGAGCTCAAGGGACTAATACTTATTCCTCACATTTACACCTTAGTGAGTAACCATTAGTTCCACAATTCACCTCGAAGGACTAGCTATATTCCTGACATTTGCACCTTATAGGGCGACAGTTAATCCTCACATTTTCACCTTACCAGGCTACCGTTAGTCCTTAGAGTCGCACCTCGCTGGACGAACGGTTGGTCCACTCAAATACTCCAATCAAGAACTTTTTATCCCCAGTTGAAACATTTTTTAAATTTATTTTCCGCCAGGCCTAATACTTTTTTCGCCTGTTTTTCTGCGCAGTGAACAACAAGTAGCACAGAAAATTAGACACAAAAACAGTAGTTAGCCACCCAGGTGTAACTGCTTTCGCAGTCACGGCAACAACAAAAAACAAAAGTGAGACATCAAAATATTTTATTTTTCTACATACAGATGAAGCTTTTCGATTCTTTTAAGTGAATTCATGGTGAAGTGTACAAGTCCAGTCTCATTCTTTTTCACTCCTTGTGGAGCTCCTCCGAAGAAAGCGATTGATGACAGCCATTGCAGACGCCAGCGCACGCAGCCTTCTGCCTGTTGTTTTCCCACGGCTCTACGTACAATAAGATTGGAAAAATAGATATACACACGTGACAGAAGATGAAGATGCACGCATATGACAAGTACATGCAAGTTAATAAAACAACATGCGTGTAAAATATGACACACAAATAACTTTACCTTCAAATCTCGTACATTCCTTCTGAAGCTACTCTGACTGAAGAGATGGATGACAGGCACCGTAGACGTAAGCGCATCCAGCCTTCAGCACGGCGTGGGCCCACGGCTGCACAATAAGTATGTAAAATAGAGAGTCCCACGTTAGAGAGAATGAATACTAATGCACATGAGAAATACTAGTAAGGTGAAATAAAAACATTTGTAATATATGACATGCTAACAATTTTAACGTGATGTCGCACATCGTCAAAGACTCAATTCGATCCCCGTAGTGCACCAGCTTAGGAGCGGTGGCTGCAGCCACAACTCCGCGAACCACCGTGCCGCCAACAAGTCAGCGCGTTCTAAGCGAGCGACGTCATTCAGCTCAAGCAAGCGAACGCGAGACCAAACACGGCGCTGCACACGGAGTGTCTGCCAACAGCGAACTTCATACAGGAGAGCGAGCGTAGAGTTACTGTATATGCTATCTTTAGGTAGCATATACAGTAACTCTAAGCGAGCGCACGCTTGGCCACCGCCACGAACAGCGCCGAGCTGGTTTGGAGCTAGCGCCGAAAATCGATGGTAAGGCAGCCCTTTTCCACAAACTCGAGTGAGTGCAGCGCGCAAACGCGAGCCCACCTCCACGAACAACGGACGGCGCCGAGCTACTTGCGGCCGACTGACGGGGAAGCCAACTGTAATGGCAACCAATTTTCACATAGTCCCGACGCTAGATAAAGTCCCGCCAGCTTGTGCTGGTGCACTTAGCGCGCGCGACATACAACCAAGCTCGTTTTGAGAACCCGCAACATTTTTTTGACAATTCCCAACACAGATACGAGATATCAGCCCAATATCGCCAGCCCAGAGCTCATCGTGGTGGCGAAGACAGGGGAGCCCTGTTGAGCGAGCGTACTGGGAGGCCGACGGATATGGCGGCCTATTTCCAGGCGGTCGCAAAGCACAGGCGAACTGCAGGTGCCCAAGCTGACCTTCGTGGTGCATTTCGTGCGTGCGATACACAACACGACCTAGCCTGTTGCCGGCAAGCACAATCCGTATCGCACACGCGACAAGCATAGTAGAATAAAAAATGATCACCTGTTTGCGAAAGAATCCAGCGCTCATTTTTGCCCTGAGTTGTATCCGATAGGCCTGCAGTCTTCTCGGCTGCCATGTTGGCCTTCCCAACTGTTGCTGTCGTGTGTTGGTCGGGACTATATTCAAGCCAGAGATATACAGCCCCGCGTGGTGACGTGTCGAGACCTGCTCCAGACTTTATGGGTGTGATGACACGTAAAAGCAGCAGCGCACGCTCATCCAAGCGTACACAAGCACCACGTTGTAATTCCTAGATCGTCGAATCCAGGCGGCCGCGATCGAGCACTCTGAGCGTGACGAAACGCGAACCGTCGCCAGCAAAGTACGGGGAAAGACTGAGCCAAGAGAGGAGGAGAACGGCTATTGACTTTGGCAAAGCTCGTCACACTAGCTGCAATGCCCGGGTGGTTCATCCCTTTGGACCGTGTTTGGAGACTAAGTGGTTTGAACGCAGCACGTTTCTCTGTATTGTTGCTCCTCAACAATCTACCCGTTCATCGCGTGCGCTTATTGGGCTCCATTAATCTTTTTTCGGGTAATTTTGCCTTAAGATTGTTCTGCTTTTAATCATGTCATCCTGGCTGTGTCGGATGATGTGCAGATATTTATAAATCCCATGCACTACCTGAACTATCCTATGCAAATTGGTTGTGACCTTGCCTTTTTTGTGCCTTATTGCATACTTCTGGTTTTACCTGTGCACAGTATCGCTTTCACAGGTTTTGGCTTCTTGCGTTCTTTACAGCATGCTCAATTCTCTCCATGAAGTACTTTGTCATTTAGGCTACTTTACTCCTAAATTTTTAAAGCTCTACCGGCTGTTCCGTTACGCACATCCGAAGTTGCTTCATGACAGTGCTCGACCGTGAGCCTGATCTGGCCCACTGGTCAACTCATAGTCTCAGCAATGAACGCCCGAAAATGGCCACTGCAGAACTCATCCTCCAAGCAACCCCACGCAGTGCCGCAGCCAACAGAGCTTCGTTTCTATCTTCTCACATGTCATAAGTGGACTTTATATAACATACTTCAACTGCAGCAATACAGGATATTCAGAATAGCCTAGTTGAATATCTTAATAATTGCATTCGCATTGAGAATGCCAATTAGCTTTCTAATATTTGCGCATAACAATGTGTTATTACACCAGGGACGAGCCTACATGACAAGGCATTTTACGTACATCCATGCTGGACGCTACAAATATTCTCCAGTCATGCCTGCTAAGTGGCTAGAAAGTTCACATACTAACTTGTGGACAAATAAAACTCATTGACGTTCACACTAATATCTCGCCACAGGGCCATGAGAGCCTGTACTGGCTATGAATTCGGTTTTAATACTAGTTCACTGTCATGAAGTGCAACAAATATCTACTGAAGCTATAGACAACATTGGAAGAGTTAATTAGCGTTCCATTACTTTCGTTGTAATGGGTGTACGACCATTTTTGGAAAGGTGTTCTTCAGTGTCTCAATTTTGGCCACAAGAAAAAACCCTTTTATTTTGTCAACTGAGTGACAGCGATGACAACTACATTTATTGACCGAAGATCACAAATAACTGATTGTCATATGCTCTAATATCTTACTTTAATGTCATATCTGCCCATCTTTGTTATTTTTGGTTTCCCATTGCCATTTCGTTGGCATGAAGTGCGCTGTGTTTTTTCAGTATTTTTCCAGCGCCACTGCTACAGGTTACACCACATGCTCTGCGTAACTTCGGCATTTGCTTTTGTTCTTACTTTGTTTATTCACAATGCTGCATGCAGTATAAAACGAATACCAGAAACGTTGAAAAAAACACACGTTGCCTCGACAGCTGCTGCTCTTTTCTCGGTAGGATACAGGTATATTTTTCTCACTACGCCTATTATGTACCATTCTAACAACATCAGCATTAGACATGGTCTGCTTTACATTGCTCCCGCTCTGCGGTCTTATGCAGGCAAAACAAGTTCGCCGTGTGTTTCATAGCGGGTGCCCTTTCTAAAGAAATATTCTCACGACTGTGTGCCTTGGGGATTACTGACGTATATATTAGTCTGCACGTATACCTTCGTTAAGAGAATTGCAGCAGCACAGTTTTTACTTCCAGTTTTCCACGGTTCGAACTTACGAAGTCTTGCTTTGAATTTTACTATGAATATGCTTCTAGACTGTGAAAGTAAGATGGTTACATCATTACGTCTGTGTGCCTTAGAAGTCTCGCTCTTATCGGTGTATTTGCAATACTGCTGACAAGGCGCAATCATGTATCAATAAATGCCCATCAAAATCAAAATGCCTAGAAGATGATGATGATGATATGGTGCTTTTTGACGCAATGGCCATTTGATGGCCAAAGAGCGCCAGTTCATGCGACAAGTAATGTGGACAATGATTGTGGTTAGCGGCTATATAAGGGCCATAAAATTCCTCGCGGTAAGGCGGGTAAAAACATACAAGTAATAAAATCATGACCATGCCGTGAAAGGTGGGTGTGGTGCAAATAGATGACAGAAGTTGGTGATAATAAAAACGATGGTGGACATGTATGGCATTAGCACAAGTGCCTCACTCGTTCATACCCTTGCGTCCAAGGGCCGTGAGGCAAGAGCTTTGTCTTGTAGCCACCGCAGCGAAAACCTCTCTGGAGAGGTCGTGCTACGGAATGTCCGGGTATATGATATGAAAACTATAATTTTCTTTTAAAAACGCTAACAATGATTTATGACTAAAAAGCGGTTCCCTACCGACGAACATTGCAGGGTGTAAATGTATATGTTGTCGGTAGGGTAATGGAACGTGTTGTTTTCTTAGAGTGTCCAATTGTTAGCACTGAATTAAAATGTGAAGAACTGTTAGTGCTTCACCACATCTGTCATGCAATGGTGGATCACCACCGGACAAAATATATGAGTGTGTCGTGACTGTGTGTCCTATCCTGAGCCTCGTTAATGTTACCTCTGTATGACGTGATCTTGATACTGGTGGCCAATGGCCAAGGTGTGGTTTGATAACGTATAGTTTGTTTTGTATGTGTTTATCCCACTTGCTCTGCCAATAGTCCCTGAGCTTTCGTTTGAGAGACGGCTTAACATCAAGGGCCGGAATTGATATGGGTGTAGTGGTGGTGCTCTCGTGGACGGATGCAGCAAGCTGATCCGCCATCACGTTGCCTTGAATCTCACGGTGCCCTGGCACCCAGCACACTACAACATGTTGGTTGAGTGTGTAGAGTGTGCATAAAATGGAGTAAAGTGAGACGAGGACAGGGTTTTTTTGTTTTTAAGACTGTGCAGAGCCGTTACCACAGTGAGGGAGTGTGTATAAATTACTGCTTTTTGTATTTGTAATTGTTTGATGTGTTTAGCCGCCACAAGTATCGCGTAAGCTTCCGCTGTGAAGATACTTGTGCTTGGATGTACAGGGCCAGCATCCGAAAAGGAAGGGCCAACAGCAGCGTAAGACACAGAGGAGTTGTACTTACAGGCATCTGTAAAGAAACTCAGGACGTGTGTATTTGTGTTGAAGTTCTAGGAAGTATGTTCGGATATTGGTAATAGGCCCATGTTTAGTTACTTCTAGGAAAGACACATCGCAATCAACAGTCTGCCACTGCCACGGTGGCGGGTATGCTACAGGAGCCATTAAACTGTGTTCAAGTGACACTCCAGTGTCCTCAGCTAGACCCTTCAGGCGAACTGAGAAGGGCTGCCTCATCGAAGGCCTGTTTTGAAACAGAATGGAGCTCGACAAATCAATATTAGTAGAGTATGATGGGTGCTTCTTGTCTGCTTTCACTCTAAGAAACTAAACAAAGGATATGTAAGTTCTCTGCAGATGTTGCGACCACTCATTTGACTCAACGTAAAGGCTTTCTACGGGGCTGGTGCGAAAAGCACCCGTAAAAAGGCGGATGCCAAAATGGTGCATGGAGTCCAGCATCTTCAAAGCACTTTGACTCGCAGACTGATAAACAACGGCCCCATAATCTAAGCGGGTGCGAATGAGGCTTCTATACAGGTTCATGAGACATTGCCTGTCACTACCTCACGTAGTACGTGACAACACTTTTATAACATTCATGGCTTTTAAACATTTTGTTTTTAAATACTTGATGTGCGGTACGAAGGTCGACTTGTTGTCCAAGGTTAAGCCTAAGAATTTATGCTCCGCATTGACAGACAGACGTTGACCGTTCAGCTCAATGTCAGGTTCTGAGTGCACGACTCTCTTTCGGGATGTAGTGGAGCATACGCACTAACGTGTATGCGCCTTCAAAAGAGAAGGAAAAACCCCGTGCTCTGATTGCACGAGAACCTAGGCCGCCTTTGCGAGGCTTGTCGTACGGCCATTTTTCGTTGCGACATCGTTGCGACTTCTCCGGTTCAATAAACGTCATCACATTTGGTGGAGGCTGCTGAGATCCCCAAGCAGACCTGGAGCTCCGCTTTCGCAAGTTGCCCGAGAGACCACTGCAAAACCTGACTGACGCAGTCGCCAACCAGCCCATCCCAGCCCAGCCAGCACCACCGGCTGTCCCGTCTACCTGCCCCGGCGCTACTCGCCAACGGGACCCACCAATCTTCAGCGGCAGTGGTGAGCAAGACGTCGAAGACTGGCTCTCTTTGTACGAACGCGTAAGCGCCAGCAACAAGTGGGACAACGATTCTAAGCTCGCCTACGTTATCTTTTACTTGGCAGACGTAGCAAAACTTTGGTTTACAAACCGCGAAACCGCCATCACCAACTGGTCCTCCTTTAAGACACTCGTCACTGAAGCGTTCGGCCGACCAGAGGTCCGCAAGCTCCGCGCTGACCAGCGCCTGCGCCACCGAGCCCAGCAGCCTGGCGAGACATTTACCAGTTACATAGAGGACGTGCTCGACCTCTGCAAGCGTGTGAATCCATCTATGCCCGAAGAAGAGAAAATTCGGCAGATTCTCAAGGGCATCGAGGATGGCGCATTCCAGATGCTGCTAGCGAAAAGCCCGAACACGGTGGCCATCCTCGTAAGCCTCTGCCAGAGCTTTGATGAATTGCGCCGTCAGCGTTCCATCGCCCGACAGAGTGTCCCACCGCCGGATTCGATCTCGGCCGTCGCACTCACAAATGCCAACGGTTGCCAAGAAAGTTTGTCACACCAGATCAAAGACTTCATCAGGGAGGAAGTCGCCCGACAGCTCTCCCTGCTGCCGCATAGTGACGCGCCCACCGCAAGCCTGCCTTCGACACTGCAGCAGGCCATACGCACTGAAATTTGTGATGTCCTCCCTACAGTGCAGGCCCCTTACGCATGCACTTCAGCAGCACCTAATCTCTCAGCTGTCGGCTACGCACCACCTGCACCACCTTCACCTCTCAGCTACGCAGCTGTGGTCGCGCGGCCCCCACCACATCCAGTCGCCTTATCAGCTCCACCTCCTCCGGCCTCGCCTCCAGTTTACAGGCCCTCACCTCGCTTTTTCCGTCGATCTAATGAGTGGCGCACCCATGACAACCGTCCTATCTGCTTCGCCTGTGGCATCGCTGGCCACATTGCACGCTTCTGCCGCCGTCGCCCCACACCTGCAAACGCATACTTCGGAACTGCTACCTACGTGCCGCAGCAGGCCAGCGCATCTGCATATGAACAGAGGCACTCAGACTCGGATCGCCGCCCATCGACTGCTCGTTTCCCATCCCCTCGTCGCCGATCGCCATCGCCTATGCGTCGTCGACCACCTCCTGAGGAGGGAAACTAATCAGTGCAGTTCCGGAGGCAAGAACTGCACCTTGTGCGCAATTCCCAAGGCCTCCGTTTTCGCCACAAAATGTTGTTGATGTCGATGTTGAGCGAGTCGCCACATTAGCGTTAATTGATACCGGGGCCGCCGTTTCTGTGATGGATGCCAAATTTTGTCGGAAACTGAAGAAAGTGACCACATCTCTCTGTGGCATGGTGCTGTCCACGGCTAGCGCGCAACGCATTCATCCCTCGGCTCTGTGTACGGCGCGCGTCGTCATCCAAGACGTTTTGTACGTCGTACAGTTTTTTGTTCTGCCATCTTGCTCTCATGACCTTATCCTCGGTTGGGATTTCTTATCACGTCATGAAGCTATCATCGATTGTTCCCGTGCCGAAGTGTCCCTTGTGCCAACAACATATGAATTTCCACCACCCGACCAGTCGCCTCGGCTCTGCAAACTCATCGCTGACGACGACATCACCTTGCCCCCGGAAGCTTCGGTCCCTATAAGCCTTTCATGTGTGGCGCAACCTGACGCCACGGTGGTGTTTACGCCATCTCCTGTTTTTACTGAACGCAAGGGCATCGTTCTCCCATTTGCCGTTCTTACAATTGCGTCTGGTTTAACCGTAATGCTGGTTACCAACCACTGCAACTACCCCATTGGCTTACTTCGTGGTGAAACGTTGGGATATGTGCAACCTGTCGACCATATCGATGATTTTATTCTTCCCGACGAAACGCCATGTCAGATTGCCGCAATAACTGATGCGTCTGAGCCATCAAGTTTGTCACCCTTCGACAATGCTATTGACGCAGACCTTCCCCTCTCGCATCGCCGCCAACTTGTTGCTCTCCTTAACAAGTTTCGCTCTTCTTTCGACTTTCAAGAACCTGCTTTGGGCCGCACCACGACTATCACTCATACTATTGACACCGGCTCACATTCGCCTCTGCGACAGCGTCCTTACCGCGTTTCCGCCGAAGAGCGCCGCGTCATTACGGAGCAAGTAGACGACATGCTTAAACGTGGAGTGATACAGCCTTCTCAAAGCGCTTGGTCATCACCTGTGGTTCTCGTAAAGAAAAAAGATGGCACCGTTCGATTTTGCGTGGACTATCGCCGCTTAAACAAGATTACGAAGAAAGATGTCTACCCGCTACCACGAATAGACGATGCTCTTGACTGTTTACAAGGCGCCGAGTACTTTACATCCTTGGATCTGCGTTCTGGGTATTGGCAGGTGCCAATGGCTGAATGTGATCGCCCTAAAACAGCCTTTGTAACGCCAGATGGCCTATATGAGTTCAAAGTGATGCCATTTGGGCTCTGCAACGCACCTGCCACATTTGAGCGCATGATCGATACCATCTTGCGTGCCCATAAGTGGAAAACTTGCTTGTGTTACCTGGACGACATCGTAGTCTTTTCGTCTGATTTCCCGACACATCTTGTTCGCCTCGACGAGATTCTGACGTGTCTAACTTCCGCGGGCCTGCAACTTAACTCCAAGAAGTGCCATTTCGCAGCACGAAAACTAACCATCTTGGGACATGTCATCACAAGAGACGGTGTTCTTCCGGATCCCGAAAAGCTTCGGGCTGTCGCTGACTTCCCGTTGCCCACATCACTGAAAGCCCTAAGAAGTTTCATCGGTCTCTGCTCCTACTTTCGTCGCTTCGTGCGCAACTTCGCGTCCATCATCGCACCTCTCACGAGTCTGCTTTCCAACAGCAAAGGTATATCTGCATGGTCACCTGCATGTGACGACGCATTTCGCCAGCTGCGCTGCCTGCTGACCTCACCACCCATTCTTCGTCACTACGACCCCGCTGCTGCCACAGAAATTCACACCGATGCAAGTGTCATCGGTCTTGGTGCAGTTTTTGCACAACGGAAAGGCACCCAAGCCGAATACGTAGTCGCCTATGCAAGTCGCGCTCTCAAGAAGGCTGAATTGAATTACTCCGTGACAGAGAAGGAGTGTTTGGCCATAATATGGGCCTTGACGAAGTTTCGCCCGTACCTTTACGGCCGCCCTTTCGACGTGGTCACAGACCACCACGCTCTATGTTGGCTGTCTACATTGAAAGACCCGTCCGGACGCCTGGGACGTTGGGCACTTCGATTGCAAGAATACGACATCCGTGTAGTATATCGTTCCGGTCGCAAGCATGCGGATGCCGATGCACTTTCGCGATCGCCATTAACCCCAGATGTGGCTTCTCTGTCACCAGTTTTTACCACCTTGTCACCAATAGACACCACTGACATGCTTTCGGAGCAGCGTAAAGATGCATACCTTGCATTGTTACTCGACTACCTTACCGATCCGTCTGCTGTCCCTTCCACGAGAGCGCTACGCCGACAAGCAGCCCACTTTTCCGTGCGAGACAGCATTCTGTACCGCCGCAACTACATGCCTGGTGGTCGGAAGTGGCTCCTTGCTGTCCCAACTCATATGCGCTCTGACATCTGCATGAATTTCCATGCAGACCCTCAAAGTGCTCATGCAGGTGTCCTGAAGACCTATGAACGGCTGCGCCAACGATATTACTGGCGAGGAATGTATCGCTTTGTGCAGAAATACGTTCAGTCTTGCACCACTTGCCAACAGAACAAGACACCTCCGCGGCACCTTACTGGCACGTTACAGCTGCTCCCGTGCCCGGCTCGCCCATTCGACCGCGTGGGTATAGACCTCTATGGCCCCCTCCCATATAGTCGCTCTGGAAACCGGTGGATTATTGTCGGCGTCGATCATCTGACACGCTACGCTGAGACTGCAGCTCTACCGGCAGCGACCGCCCATGAAGTTGCACTCTTCATTCTGCGCAGCTTCATTCTCCGCCATGGGGCTCCACGGGAATTACTCAGTGATAGGGGTCGAGTGTTCCTGTCGGAGGTCATCCAAGCTATTCTCGCTGAATGCAACATCATCCACCGGAAATCTACCGCATACCATCCACAGACGAATGGTCTCACTGAACGGTTCAACCGCACACTTGGCGACATGCTGAGGATGTACACCTCCTCCGACCACACTAACTGGGACGCTGTCTTGCCTTTTGTTACCTTCGCTTACAACACCGCGACGCAAGCGACTACCGGTTTTTCCCCGTTCTTTCTGTTGTACGGCCGCGAACCATCCCACCCACTCGACACCATACTCCCGTACCGCCCTGATGAATCGGAGTGCTCCCCGCTTTCGGAAGTCGCCAGATACGCTGAAGACTGCCGTCAGTTGGCTCGGTCTATGACAAGTGAGGCTCAAGGTCTACAAAAAACCCGACATGATGACGCTCATCACATAGCGCCTACGTTTCGTACTGGCTCCCTCGTGTGGCTTTGGGTGCCCCCGCACGTTCCTGGCCTGTCTTCTAAACTTCTGGCCCGGTACCATGGTCCATACCGTGTCATTGATGCAACCTCGCCGGTGAATTACATCATCGAGCCCCTAACACAATCGCCAGATTTGCGCCGTCGAGGACGCGAGACTGTACACGTCGACCGTCTCAAGCCCTACTACGACCCCCTCATTGTGCCTACTCCCTGCGTCGCCAGGATGGCTACTCTTCAACCCGGGGGGGTATTGTAGTGGAGCATACGCACTAACGTGTATGCGCCTTCCAAAGAGAAGGAAAAACCCCGTGCTCTGATTGCACGAGAACCTAGGCCGCCTTTGCGAGGCTTGTCGTACGGCCATTTTTCGTTGCGACATCGTTGCGACTTCTCCGGTTCAATAAACGTCATCACAGGGAGAACAAGACACAGGTGATTTTTTCTGGGTTCAGCCGGAATCCGTTTTCCTCTGCCCATTTGGAGACCTTGTTTAAACCTAACTGAACCTGTCACTCACATATTGCTAGGTTGCATGACCTAAAGCCAAGCTGGACGTCATCGACATATGTGGAATAGAACATGTTGCGGGGGATGGACAGGAGCAAGGAATTCATTTTGATAATAAAAAGTGTACAACTAAGTACACAACCTTGCGGTACTCCGGTTTCTTGCACAAATGCTTGGGAAAGAATACTGCCCACACGGACACGGAATTTCCGAATGGACAAGTAACTCTCGATTATGGAAAGCATTCTACCGCGCACACCCAGGTGAGACAAGTCTTCTATTACGCCAAAACGCCATATTGTGTCGTAAGCCTTCTCGATATTGAGAAACACAGAGAGGAAGTATTGTTTGTGGACGAAAGCGTCTCGGATCTGTGCCTCGATACGCACCAGATGGTCGGTGGTAGATCTACCCTCTCGAAACCCACATTGGTATTGGTCGAGCAGATTGTGTGTTTCAAGGAAATATAAACGTCGGCGGTTTATCAATTTTTCGAAAAGTTTGCAAAGGCAGCTGGTTAGTGCAATGGGCCTGTAACTTGAAACTGAGGAAGGGTCTTTACCTTGTTTCAAAATAGGGATAACAATAGCCTCTTTCCAGGAAGCAGGGATGGTGCCTGTAAGCCAGATAGCATTGTATAGGGAGAGTACAGTTTTTCGCCTTTTGAGTAGCAGGTTTTTCAACATTTCATATGTGACATGGTCGTAGCCTGGGGCGGAATTACTGCAAGAGTTTAGTGATATTTGTAGCTCAGCTAAGTTGAAAGGTTGGTTGTATGCCTCGTAATTTGTGCACTTGAACTCTAGTTCTGCTTTTCTATCTTTGCTTTATATTTTTGGAAAGCTTCAGTGTAGTGTGACGAGCTAGACACCTGCTCGTAGTGTGCACCGAGGAAGTTCGCCTGATCTTGCAGGCTGTCACCCTGTGCGTTTACGAGTGGGAGTGAGTGTACTTGTCTTCCTGCTACTCTACGAACCATGTTCTAGACTGTAGCATCTTGTGTATATGAATTTATCTCTGATAAAAACTTGTGCCAGCTTTCTCTTCTGGCCTGCCGACGCGTTCTCCTGCCTCGAGATTTTATTTTCTTAAAGCTCTCAAGGTTTCCCGCTGTCGCCGAGTTCCGCAGCAACCTCAATGCCCTGTTCTGTTCCTTTCGCACATTCTGACACTCAGTGTTCCACCACGGGACGTGTCGTTTGCCGGGCAGTCCAGATGTTTGTGGAATGCACTTGACTGCTGTGTCACTAGGAAAAGCCGTGAAGTACTGCACAGCTTCATCTATGCCTAATCCGCATATGTCAGTCCAACTTAAGTGAGTAATCTTTTGAAATAGTTCTCAGTCGGCTTTGTTTACCAGCCATTTGGGAACATGTGGAGGACATTCGTATATTATTGGTGTACTCAAAACTACAGGAAAATGGTCACTTCCGTATGGAATATTTATGACTTCCCACTGAAGTAATGGTACAAGTGAAGGAGATGCGATACTGAGGTCTCTGGAAGAGTAAGTTTTGTTCGCAAGGTTACAGTATTTTGCCTCTTTCCTTTTCAACAGACAAGCACCTGATGAAATGAGGAATTGTTCAATGAGACGACCTCGTGCATCACAGCAAGAGTCACCCCACAGACCATTAATGCGTTCAGGTCCCCAAGGACCAGATAAGGTTCAGGTAGTTGGTCTATTAAAGACTGGAATTGAGGTTTTCAAGACGGTGGTGAGGAGGTGTGTACAAAGAGCAGACAGTGGCAAGTTTGTTTAGAATAACTGCTCGGACAGCCACCACCTCGAGGGAAGTTTGAAGGGGTAATTGTGTGCATGCTATACCTTGACTAACTATAACCACTACACCACTTGATGGTGACATGGCATCATCTCAATCCTTTCGAAAGATTACGCAGTTACGTAACAAGTTTGTGTTTGTTCGTTTTAAGTGTGTCTCTTGTACACAAAGCACTCTAGGACTGTGTTCATAGAGGAGTTCTTGTAAGTCATCGAGGTTTTAAAGAAGGCCTCGGATGTTCCACTGTAATATTTTTGTCGGCATATTAAAAGAAGAGATGCTGCTGTGTGTACAGAGAGTATCCTGTGTTAGAGTAAGCTTGTTAATTCAGGTGGCAGGACTGTCGTCCGGCCCCGTTATTGGTTTTTTATTTTTCTTGGCGCACTCCAAGGAGGTGCGCCGCTCTTTCGGTACCAAGGGTAACGTTATATTCATTGCCTCCTCGGAGGCACCAGCCCGCACATGCAAGCTGGTGGTTTGGATTTCAGGCCTCGCCTGGTGAGGTGAGGCCTTGAGACCAGAGGACCCTGGAGTCTCCGGCCTCAATTCGCTTGGAGGCGGAGTAGACTGAACTACTGCCGCCTTGGTGGCAGGCGCCACAGCCGATGGCTCGCTCTGCGCTGGCCGAAGGGGTGGCGAGGGCTGGTGCGGCGTTGCCCCCTGACGCGCCACATCAGCATATGTTGTACCGTAAAATGGCGACACTCTTCGTCTTGCTTCTTTGAATGTGATATTTTCTTTGACTTTAAGAGTGATTATTTCTTTTTCTTTTTTCCAGTTAGGACACGAACGTGAATATGCAGCGTGTTCCCCGTCAGAGTTCACGCAGTGAGGCGTAGTAACACAGTTATCAGATGGGTGGCCGTGGCTGCCACATCTTGCACAAGTTTCCTGACCCCGGCAGTTCTGCGAGCCATGACCGAATTGTTAACATTTATAACACCTTCTTGGATTGGGAATGTAGGGACGGAGAGAGAGTTTGATGTAGCCTGTGTCTATAGATGAAGGCAGTGTGCCAGATGCAAAAGTGAGCATTAAATGTTTGGTAGGTATTTCTTTGTTGTCGCGTCTGATGACGATTCATTTCACATACGTGACATTTTGCTCCTTCCACCCTTCAAGCAGTTCCTGTTCAGACAATTCAAGAAGGTGTGTTTCTGAAACAACTCCACGTGTGGTGTTCATTGATCTATGAGGGGAAACAGATACTGGGATATTACCGAAGGCTACGAGACTGCCAAGTTTTTCATAGTGATGCTTTTAGGTAGCTCAAGGAGAAGGTCTCCGCTAGCCATCTTTGTAACCTTGTATCCTGGGCCAAAGACCTCAGTCAGAGATTTCGCAACAAAATATGGAGATATGGCTCTGGCTTGTTTTGTTGGATTTTCGCTGTGCACAACATGGAATTTTGGAAAGCATTGTCTGGGTTGGTTAAAAATTGATATTTCATTGGTGCGTCCCCTCTTAAGGGGAAGACGATCTAGGAGACGGGGAATTGCAGGTGTTCCCACAGTAGTGTACTTTTTTTCGGCAGCAAGGGCGGCCACCCACCATGGAGTCCAACCAGGGCACGCTGAAGCACTTAATAGCATAAGGCTGCAGACGCCAGCCGTACATTGGCATTATAACCAAATATAACTACTCAAGGTTGAGTAATTACACAAGGTTAACCCTTGACACCAGGAAAATTGGAAGTAAACAGAAGAGAGAAGTAAACAGGACAGACTAAAAAAGAGAGGGATAAAGACGAAGTTGTAGGGAAGAGAGATAGGAAAAGGTGAGTGCCGATTTCCCCTGGGTGGGTCAGCCCAGAGGTGCCGTCTACGAGAAGCCGAGGCCAAAGGGGTGTGTTGCCTCTGCCGGGGGGCCTTAAAGGTCCAATCACCCAGCGTCGGCTCAACCCTCAGGATCCTCTTTTCCCCGCCCCCCGTTAGCTCAGGTCTGTGGTGTCGCTACACGCCAAACGCCTACTTGCGCAGGCGCCCCTGCGGGGAAAATGCCTTGAAGAAGCGGTATATATATATATATATATATATATATATATATATATATATATATATATATATATATATATATATATATATATATATATATATATATATATATATATATATATATGGGGGAGGGTGACGTATGAAGCCATGGCAGTGAAAGTGGATAAGGAAGAGGTGGCAATGGAATAAACAAGCGTATGGGCCAGGCCACGTCTCATATTGATCGTTGCGTCACACAAGTCGACAGGATGAAGACCTGGCAGCCACTTCATCAACCAGCCATCGCCATCGAATCCTCAGCAAGACGCAGTGACATAAGGTGTACCGCACAAGTGCATCCCAACTCTGCATTATGACCAGCATTATGACAGCACCATCTACTGACCTTCGATGCCCAAGTACACCGGAGCACCGGACGATGGACCCGTAGGAGACTGGTTCTATCTGTTCGAGCGCGACGCTACCGTTGCATCTTGGTCGGAACGAAAGATGGTCAAAAACCTCAATGACTACGTAACCGATGAGGCATTTAAATTTTACCTTACCCCCCTGTGCGAGAACTATGAATCACGGCGAAAAAACAAAAAGGAAATGATCATCCGACTTAAAGAATGCACTGACTACGATGAAGACTCTCTTACAACACACCATCTGAACGCAATTGATCTCAGTTGTCACAACCCCCAGCAGCCTTCGCGCTTTGTAACACCCACAGACTGAAACATGCACTGACTGAAAGACATCCAGATATATTTCCACGAAGGGTTAATCTTCCATCGCGCTTCGCTACGGCAGAAAAATTGACCTTCATGTCATAACTGCACCATAGGACTCACGTTACGGAACCACCCCGTGCACTGTGCTACCAATCTCGAACACTTGCTTCACCACATCATCTTCCGTCACTTGACACTCTGGTGTCTCACTTCGCCCACCTCATGCCTGAAACGCTCACTACGGCCGGAATAGAGCAGAGGAATTCGGAGGGTACTCGACCGAGCCCAGACTCTTCAATACAAATTCACGCATTAGATGAGCTCAGCTCTTTAGTTGCGCAAACGGACCGATACTTACTAATTATATCTGACCAAATAGCACCTGTTGCAGTGTCGCTGTCCAGTGTCCAGCCAATTGAGAGTTCAAACAACACAGGAGGCTCAGAAACATCACCTCTCACAAATTACCGTGAACCAAAAGCGTCCGTTAATAACGGCGTTGCAAGAGCCTCCGAATATCTTTCTGTTAATTCTAGCCCACAAACTTCATTGCCTGACTGGAATCATGACGCATCAATGAACACCGACTATTTACTAATCACATTAAGTTAGAAAGAAAAGCAGGCTCATGTTACTAAAGGAAAACTACCTCGTCAGATTCCGAAACTACAGCAGTTAGATTAACTAGCACGACGAATAAGTAAAATGACATGACAAGCACATTTAAGGCTTTAGGAACTTCGTCAGAGACGACACCAAATAAAGCAAGGACAAAGTCACCATCCGAGCTATTCTTCGCAGAAGGACACATCAAGAAAGTCTTCTACACCAGATATCCAAGCATCGCCCACTATCCGATCAACGGAGCCAATGCCACAGAAAACTACGAAGAAGACTGAACGTTATCATTTGTACAACGCATGAACATAGACATATTTCGTTGAACTTTAGTTATCGTACACACAGGCTGGAAGAAATCTTTCTGTTTCAGCCGCGACACAGAATACAGTGCGTACGACAGAGAATTCGGCCCCTACGACAATCGACCTTGAAATGTTACAAGGACTTTCAACCTTGTTAGTTTCTTGCCGCTACTCTAGTCGTGTTACGGTCAGTGCAGTTTTGCAATACTCGGTTACCTTCTTCAAAACGCCACAGCCAGCCTCGCCCAACTGAACTCCCCATTTACCGGACTGCTGCACTCTTTTATGAAGTTTTGCGAGTTTACGGAACACCATTGGGCCATGAAACCAATTGTGCATTCTGACGTTTGTGATTTTCAACCTCTTCTTGTTTACTGTTTCTTGTTCATAATTCATACTTCTTTCGTGGGGAAGGGGCAATCATATCACGTATGAAGCCATGGTAGTAGAAGTGCATAAGAAAAAGTGACGATAGAATAAACATGTTGTATGGGCCAGGCCACGTCTCCCAATAATCATAGCCTCAATATATATATATATATATATATATATATATATATATATATATATATATATATATATATATATATATATATATGTGTGTGTGTGTGTGTGTGTGTGTGTGTGTGTGTGTGTGTGTGTGTGTGTGTGTGTGTGTGTGTGTGTGAAAATTAGATGAAGATGAAGTTTAATTGAAACGAAGATTCCAGCACGATACATTGTCAAGAAAACAGTGCCTGCGGAGTCATCAATTTGGCAGGTGATTTAACTGGGTTATCTGGGTCAGCGCGTGAAGGTTGTTGCATAGTTTACAGTCAAAACAAGAAGCCCACCATGGTGCCCGGAAGAAGTGTGATTCAACCGTGATCACCTGTGATCTTTCTGTGTTTTACAGCCTTGCATTAGGGTGATTATTGTTAACTTTAACTGAGGTGATTTGTTATCAAATTCACATATTTTACTCCTAAAACTGAAGGCAAAGAGGGCCGTATTGAGTCTAGCAGCCTCCACTACCACCTAAAGAGTGTGCAATAAAATAGTCCTGCATTTCTCCAGGGTTGTTAAGCTGCAACATGGGAGACCATCAAGCCTTCAAGATCGCGGAAACAGAACTGCTGATCTACTAAACAATATAGTTCATCTTGACGGTGACCGGCCCTTTTCTAAAATCAAAGTTTGCCTAAGAATCTGCAAGAGGCCGCAAACATCTACAATGCACTAACTAGGTGCCCTCATTGACATATACTGTCACAGTTCCGACTTCTTTGCCGAAATTGTTACTAAAAATATCTGAAAATATAAGGACACAGTTTTTATTGTAAGCCGTGTTAGTAAACTTGAAACTGTTAAAACAGGAGCCATCTTCCAACTTCTGGTATTTTGTACGATGACAGCACCTTTAGACATTGGTACAGAGTAATTATCTTATATTGATCCTACGATATATAAATATATATATATATATATATATATATATATATATATATATATATAACACAACGAAAGCTTTATGAACAACAATACATATAGTAATTTCCAAATAGTTTGGGGGGGGGGCGAAACTAACGTGGACGTTCAAACTTGTTGCTGCTGCGTCTTTCTCGCCTAAAAAAATGTTTGCGAGAGTTGTGATGAGGATGTGTGCTGCTTAAAGACGCAAGGGCCAATCGATCACCAAAGAGCGCCATTTTAGCACACAGAAGATGTGAACAAAGATATGGTATGCAGCTGTATAGGGACCTTAAAAAGTCCTGGCAATAATGCGGGTAAAATTATACAGATAATAAAAAATTGAGGGTTACGGGAAACATGTTCAGTTAAATTGAAAGGCAACAAGCCTTGATAATAAAACAATGGTAAATATGAAGCCTTCACGCTCTCCGCTTCTGAGTCTTGCCGAACGCCCACCCATTCCCAATCTTTTTGAGTTCACAAACGCCCCATCTCATGCTTCGATATAACTTCAGTGCCCACCAAACATTTTCAAAGGGTCATTCACCATGTCCTTGAAACAAAGGAATACGAAGGGTTCGCAGCATACAGATCGACGAACACAATTACTGTACACTTGGCATCTCTCAATGATGTGCAGAAACTATGCTCTTTGACATCTATACCGCTGTCAGATGATCGAGAGCTGCCTGTGCAGTGCTACCTTGCAGAGGGCCCTAACAAACAAAAGCGTGTTGTGTATGGCATTGATCGTGAAGACTCTCTTGAGATATGTTGCGAATTGTACTCGCCGACGCACAAGGCTCTTGCTGCCAGATTCATGGGCAAAAGTCGTACTTGCTCAGTAACGGTACATGGCCCCAAATGTATTCCTGACCAATTTTACTGCTATGGGTGTTTGTTGCACTCCACACCCTACCTTCCTCGGGCAATTTTCTGCTACTGTCGTTTCAGCGGGGACACATGCAGGCATTTTGCCCACAGCATACTATTTACCCACAGAGGCTCACACCTGAGGGCCAACCACGACATCGATGGCCTATGTAAATCTGATGAACACGACATGACAAGCAAAAACTGTCCGACTAAACAGAGGGCCACAGCGAGATTACGAAAGGCTACACCAAAACACAATATAGTGAGAACTAACAATTACTTTAAAGTTCTTACTGAAGAACTGGAGGCAGTCACCGCAAAAGACGCACAGAGCTGCGAGACACAATTTCAGTGGTTAAACAAGGCGGACAGACCCAGACAATAAAACCAAAGTTAGCTGAACATCTGCTTGAATCCAATGATGGCCATGATGATATTGACGCTCGGATAGGAGCATCAGCCGAAGAAATTGAGAGGCTATGCAAACATAAGGAATTTGTTATTCTGAAGCACCAAAAAACAGCACCTACGCGCAATCGATGACTGAGTGCGCATTCTCCAGTTACGCCGGCAGCCCACCCGATCCCCCCGCAGGGGCGCCTGCGCAAGTAGGCGTTCATGTCTCCGAGGGTTCTGTTGAAACGTTCTGTTAGGCCGTTTGTCAGCGGTGCGCCAAGGATTTCCGGCGTGTTGCTGTGGAAACGGCGCGGTGGACGGTCGCACAGGTTGTGGCGTATACATTGGCAGACGAGATGCAGGAGGCATTGCCGCGACGGCCGCATAAGTCAGTGGCGCGGCAACAGGCGTTGGTTGAGAGGCAGGCGTAGGTAATGGCAACGCCTCGGAGACCTGCTCCTGAATAGCCTGTCTTATTGTCGGCGTTAGGCGGTTCGTTGGTGCTTCGGTGGTCGGCAGATACGAGAGACATGAAAGTTGTCGTGCGACCTCTTCGCGTACATATTCTTTATCTGCTCCAGCAGGGAGCTGTCACCACCGACGGCCAGGGCAGCGAGAGAGTCGTCTGCAGTCGTCGACCTCCGAACTGCTGCACGTTGTTTCCGAATCTCTTCCAAGCTCTGGCACAAGATCACAAGTTCGGATACGGTACTTGGGCTCTTTGCCAGCAACATTTGATAGGCATCATCGTCTATGCCTTTCAAGATATGCCTGATCTTGTCATGTTCGGTCATCTCAGGGTTGAAGCGCCGGCATAAATCAATTACATCTTCAATATAGCTTGTGAAGTTTTCGCCTTGCCTTTGTGCACGTCCGCGTAGGCGCTGCTCAGCACGCAGCTTGCGCACTGCGGGGCGATCGAACACAGCTGCGAGGGTGGTCTTGAAACCGGCCCAAGTGATAAATTCAGTGCGGTGGTTTGTGAACCACAGGCTGGCGACGTCTTTGAGATAAAATGGGACATACTCTAATTTCGAGGGGTCGTCCCACTTGTTGGCGGCGCTCACCTTCTCAAACAGCTGCAACCAGTCCTCCACATCTTGGTCCTCGGTGCCACTGAAGAAGGGTGGATCTCGTTGGCGCAGGGTGGTATGCACGATGACCAGTTGAGATTGGGCCGTGCTTTGCTGGGTGGTGCCTTGCTCGGTCGTCTGATCAGGCATTGCTGATGTAGTGGGCAGCTTCCGGCTTCGAAGTTCCAGGTTTGCGTACCCAGCACACTTCCACCACTTTGCAAGGGGGTTTATTAGCGACGCCAGGTAATAGGCAGACAGCCGGTACAGAAACAAATGCTCGGGCAGTCCAGTGTCTACAGCTCGTGCTCGCGCTTCGCACTCAGCGATGGTCCCACTATCATTGCCTTGCGAATTCCCCACTACAATATATATATAACACAACGAAAGCTTCATGAACAACAATACATATAGTAATTTCCAAATAGTTTGGGGCGAAACTAACGCGGACGTTCAAACTTGTTTGCTGCTGCGTCCTTCTCGCCTAGAAAAATTATTGCGAGAGTTGTGATGACGATGTGTGCTGCTTAAAGACGCAAGGGCCAATCGATCACCAAAGAGCGCCATTTTAGCATACAGAAGATGTGAACCAAGATATGGTATGCAGCTGTATAGGGACCTTAAAAAGTCCTGGCGATAATGCGGGTAAAATTATACAGATAATAAAAAATTGAGAGTTACGGGAAACATGTTCAGTTAAATTGAAAGGCGACAAGCCTTGATAATAACACAATGGTAAATATGAAGCCTTCACGCTCTCCGCTTCTGAGTCTTGCCCAACGCCCGCCCCTTCCCAATCTTTTTGAGTTCACAAACGCCCCATCTCATGCTTCGACATAACTTCAGTGCCCACCAAACATTTTCAAAGGGTCATTGACCATGTCCTTGAAACAAAGTAATACGAAAGGTTCGCAGCATACAGATCGACGAACACAATTACTGTGCACTTGGCATCTCTCAATGATGTGCAGAAACTATGCTCTTTGACATCTATACCGCTGTCAGATGATCGAGAGCTGCCTGTGCAGTGCTAACTTGCAGAGGGCCCTAACATACAAAAGCATGTTGTCTATGGCATTGATCGTGAAGATTCTCCTGGGATATGTCGCGAATTGTACTCGCCGACGCACAACGCTCTTGCTGCCAGATTCATGGGCAAAAGTCGTACTTGCTCAGTAACGGTACATGGCCCCAAATGTATTCCTGACCAATTTTACTACTATGGGTGTTTGTTGCGCTCCAAACCCTACCTTCCTCGGGCAATTTTCTGCTACTGTTGCTTTCAACGGGGACACATGCAGGCATTTTGCCCACAGCATACTATTTACCCACAAAGGCTCACATCTGAGGGCCAACCACGACATCGATGGCCTATGAAAATCCGATGAGCACGACATGACAAGCATAAACTGTCCGACTAAACAGAGGGCCACAGCGAGATTACGAAAGGCTACACCAAAACACAATATAGTAAGAACTAACAATAACTTTAAAGTTCTTACTGAAGAACCGGAGGCAGTCACCGCAAAAGACACACAGTGCTGCGAGACACAATATCAGTGGTTAAACAAGGCGGACAGACCCAGACAATAAAACCAAAGTTAGCTGAACCACTGCTTGAATCCAATGATGGCCATGATGATATTGACGCTCGGATAGAAGCATCAGCCAAAGAAATTGAGAGGCTACGCAAACATAAGGAATTTGTTATTCTGAAGCACCAAAAAACAGGACCTACGCGCAATCGATCACTGAGTGCGCATTCTCCTGTTACGCCGGCAGCCCACCTGACCCCACAGGACAACCAACCAGCTTAGACAGCAGTTTTGGATCAGCTTGCTCAACTGACGGTACTAATACAGAATTATTTGAATCGGGGCGAACTCTCTGCAGCAGCTGCTACGTGAAAGAATTCTTAAATGAAATTGTCGAGGCTTATGCTCCAAGTTAGGAGAAATTAAAAACAAGCTTGGATACAACAAGCTACATGTATGGGCACTACTTATTCAAGAGCATAATTAGCTGTACTCTTTGTATGATTTGAATGGGTATCATAACCCGTGCATTACTAATAGGCGCACTACGACTATGAGTTCAACTCCGGTAAAAGCCGCAGTGTACGTATCATAGCGTATTCCTCATACAACGATTACTATGACACCATAGTGCAGTGTAAATCAAGAAGTTGTCGCTGTTCTGACACGACCATTGAGGACCCCTGTCATACAAGTGTCTTTTTATGCCAGACTACAGCGTATAAGTCTTTACATGGGATGAATAGCACATCTGCGTTCTACGTATCCGGGGATTCCCATCCTCGTAAGTGGAGATTTCAATGCACCACATACAGATTGGGGATACAAGCACACTCCCAACGAGGATGCCAGGTTAAAAAATCATGAGTGATGCCACGTGTACTCTACTGAATCGTCACGCTATGTCTACCTGCTCCGTACGCACAACATCGGAAACGCACGCTCTAGATCTCACTTGGTAGTTGGATCCTGGGTTGCTGCGATGGCGAGTGGAGCCGGATACGTGGAGAAGTGATCATACGCCAATAAATATTGGTTTACAAAAAAGATGCATAAGGAAATTCGACGACGCGTAGCGATCACGCATTGGGATAACTTTCGGGATTCGTCGATTGATCAAATTCGCAGAGCCCCCAGAAATACTTCCCGCTTTTCAAAGCTGCTCCACACTAACACAGTCGTGACAAACGTTGACGAAGAACAACCGCAACCGGAACTCGCTCTTTTGAGACTCTGGGTGAAGTGACATCAGGCGGAGCTGTATGCGTCGAAAAATGCAGATGCACTACATAGCCATGCATATGCCAACCATATAGCAGCAAAGGCTCGTAGGCACGAAAAGCACTCATCTCGACAGCGGTGAAATGAGTGGTGTAAAAAACTTGAATATGGCATGAGAAACAGAGCCCTTTGGCGTACGTTCAAGTCGATGGAATGCGGTTACAAGCAACCTCACCCTCCTGCAGCGAGCGTTAGGCTATCGATGCAAAGTACGCCACAAAAATTTGCAGAGCAGGCTGCAAGATCGTTTTTCAAAGTATGATAGCACATCTTCTATAGCCTGCCCCAAAATCGACGAGCTTGAGCCAAGTGCCAAATCCCATATATCCAGTCCTTTTGGCATGGCCGAACTAATAGCGGCGATTAGGACTTCTCACCAAGGAACAGCACCTGGTCTAGACAATATTCCATACGAAGTTTTCAAGAACATGGAAGGTGAAGCTCTTGATGCGCGTCTGCAGGCTATTAATAAAGTATGGGAAACTCGGGACCTTTTATCTGACTGCAAACGCTCAGTTGTCGTCCCAATCCCAAAACTTAGAAAATCTCCAACTAGCCTGCTATCCTTACGCCCAATTTTATTGACTGCTACTGTCTGCAAGCTTGCTGAAAAGATGCTGTCTACACGTGTTTCCTGGTGACTTGAATGACAGAAGTACCATCCGGCTCAAATTGGGTTCCGTTCTCATTTGGGGACTGAAGACGGTCTTTCTATCTTGTCGGGTGACATTTTACAAGTTTCCCCACACAGCCACGCAGTACGCACTGTAATAGCTACGGACGTAACGAAAGCTTACGACAACATAAACCATCACGTCATTTTATTCAACCTCATCGAGCTCAGATTTCAACTACGTGTAGTAAAATTTATTTACTCTTTTCTTCACATCGGTACATTTGCGATAAGAGTAGATGGAAAACCTTAAGGATGCTTCATGTTCAACAGAGGTGTCCCGCAAGGATTCCTTTTGGCTCCTCTCCTGTTCAACATTGCTCTAATACCTCTAGCATGGCAACTACACCGAATTCCAGACATGATATTTCTGATATACGCTGATGATGCGACTTTAAGGTCTGTACATAAAGACGTCTCAAGACAAGCACAACCGCTTCAGAAAGCCCTTGATGTTCTTCAGAGCTACACTCGGAACGCAGGGTTAGACATATCCGCCAAAAATCATGCTATGTTGAGGTAGCTAACAAAACAGGACGCAGAAAAATCAGGCAGTGTCCCTTCATATTTACACTAGGTGCAGTGACTTCGGAGATCCGCATACAAGGACTTGATATTCACCAGTCCGGCAATGGACTGCACTGGTTTCGAAAAGTCAGAGTTCCAGAAAAACACTTCATATGATTCGCCACATTGCATCGAAAGCAGCTGAAGCTCGTACACATATAGCTCGACAGCTCGTCCGCAAAGTTTCGCAGCCAAGAATTTTATACCAGGCGCAATTACAAAGGTTAACTTTGGCCTAGTTGGCATAGTTGAAGACTATTTGTGATGTTATGCGCACAATAGCAGCGCTACCTCGCATCACTCCCACACCAACTTTACAGGAGCACGCCCAGCTCAACACAATTGCAGAGCTGGTTACGCAAAAAGAAAAAGCTCGTGAAATTAAAAGTAACTTGCACCGGTTGTTGCTGAGTTGCATGCTCACTTTCAACGTGTTTCTCGCATTGACAACCAGCCCGAGTCTATGCCTCCCGGGGAATTCACCACCATCACATCTAATAAAACAACAAAGTTACGGTGCTCTTATATATCATCTACAATTGGCGAACGCTCCATCATCGAGGCTCCATGCGCTAATACCTGCAAGCCGTATACAGATGCTGCTTTCCAACAAGATGGCGAAAAATCATCATTCCTGAGTACTGTGCATACTTTTGTCAAAGGGCAACAGCGTTATCTATCTACGGAAGCCACTCCTCTTGTGATGGAGCTTCACGCTATCCACGGCGAATTGAGAATGCTACCTCTAGGCTGCCCACAATTAAGCAGATTGACGTATAGACAGATTTTTTTGGAGCTATTAGGATGCACAGGAAAGTACACAAGGCGATGGAAATCTGCAAGGTGATTCATAAGCTGAACCATAATACGGCTATTTGCGTAAAAGTACATTGAATTCAAGTCAATACTGCGAACCCACACAACATTGCTGCTGCTGACTAGCACGCGCACTACCCTCTATACATAGACCTTCCAGCCATTCTCTTTCCACCTCAGCCCCTAAACTTACTCCATACCTGTTGAAATGTTCTCCGGCAGGATACACGCGCTCTCATTCCACCGTGTGTCTGCTCTCTCCCCCCTCACCTTGCTAGGGCGGAGGAAGTTGTGCTTAGTAAGCTTCGGGCAGGGGTGGCCCTTACACCGGCCGTTATATCGTCATAGAACTGGTCATAATTACGAGTTGGTGATACGTGTCCATATTGTCACACTCCTGCGATGCAAGCAGATACATAGCACCTTCAATGTACATGTAAAGGGTTGCAGCCGTAACGCTCCCGTCACCTCGCCCAAGCTGGCCTTTGCTACAGCGAAACAGCCAGTTGCAACCGCTGTATACATGAAAATAGATTCCACAAGACACAACTTGTTTAAGTTTAACAAAAGTATTATGCCTTGAAGGCAAGTCTTTGTCGCAATAAAAAATTGTATTACTGTACTTTGTAATTTTAGTTGTTTTATGTGTTTAACAGCTGCAAGTATAGCATATGCTTCCGCTGTGCAAATGCTGGTGTTTCGATGCAGAATACCGGCCTCTGAAAACGATGGACCAACTGCTGGGTAGGAGACATCAGTGCGAGGTTTTGAGGCATAGGTATACAACTCTGGCCATGAGTATTTTATTTTTTTGCAGTTCTAAGAAGCGCGTACGGATATGTGCACTAAGCGCTTGCTCGGTAACATCTTCAAAATATGTATCCCAGTCTACGGGCTGCTACTGCCAAGGTGAGACATACGAGCGAGAGCAGCCAAACGATTTTAAGAAGCGGTACGCCCGCCTCTAGGGCTAGACTCCGTACACAAAGTACGTAGAGTTGTCTGCTGGCGGGGTGGTTATTAAACAAAATTCAAAGTGAAAACAATTGCTCATTTCGAGTGGCAGAAAAGGACAAATGCTATATTATAATGCATGGTAATGCGGAACACCAATTTCTTGGCGAACAGCACAGAGCTGCCACCTAAGCAACAACGGAGGAAGCAGCACAACTTTGGTGTAAGGCAAAATGCACGGCTGAGCCAGTGAACGTTGTAGGGAACGGTTATAATTATTGAGACACGTGTAGAAAATAAAGTACTGCAGGTCATGATGCACCTCTCGGAGTACTTATTCATGCTAGTTTTAAGAAATACACCTCTAAGAATGAATTCCAACGATGTGAGCAGACGAGGGAAACTAACGAAAGATTCAAATATTGTATGTGGCCATACCTACCAAAAGCCATATAGTTATAGGGCATGCCGTAGCGAACAGCTCAAAATATTTAGGTCACGTGGTGTTCCCAACCTCCTCTCACATTGCACGTTACACAGGCCTTAAGCGTATTACCTCTATTAACACGCAACATTCGTTGCTGGGATAGAAATGAGGTCTAAAGCAGGACTAATACTCATAGGACCAAATTTATTATTCAAGCTTATATTCTCAGAAAAACTATTTTGCCCTCAGGGAGCTGTTAATGTTTTACGCAGCGAACACTACACATCTGGTATCTTCACTTTGGTGGGGTCGTACTTATGCGTTCATGACGGGGCGACTGCGGGTGCCAGTTGACATCGTGGTGAATGCCTTCTTGTTGAATTTAAGCCGTTATGAACACCAGAGTAACAGTAGCCAGCGATCGCCGAATCAAGGCGTTTAAATACTGCAGGACACAGAAAAGTTGCTCTCAGGGCGTTTATTTGGTCCCTCAGGTAGGGCTGGCTACCAGCAAGAGCTGTGATAATAACAGGCCCTAATAATGTATAGTCTTTTGAAAGTTCAGAGAATTCCGCGCACGGCTCTTTGAGACCCCCGGGAGTTAAAGGGTACCCCTTTTTTTCGAGTTCACGGGCTACCGCATCAGAGGCTTTGTTGTCTAGAGGGCCTTGGTGTCGAGGAACCCAAACTATAAAGCTGGTTTTGGGATCTACATTCACGCCGTAATTCTTCCAGCATTTCTGTGGCTTGTGGAGTGACCCCAGTGACCGGTAATTACTGCATTTACCACACACCTGATGAATCTAGAAACATCATAGTCCGTAAAATCTATGGTGGTTGTTACCAGGAGTGCTTGTGTTTTATTCCCCGATAAATGACTGCTTTCGTATGCCTTGTCCTAGAATTTCACTCAGTGACACCTATGCAGCACACTGAACGTTCGTTGACGTTTTGACGTTCGGAAGGTTTCGCCGTAACTTGGCAGCGCCCACAAAGGTCTAAATTAGCTCGCCTCTCTAAAACTCTAGTACAAAAACACTCTTGTGTATATAACCATCTTGTTGGATGTGTAGCCAAGCCAGTATCTCTTGGTTCGATCTTGTTTGTGCAAACCTTGCGTTTATTCCTTACATAATCTTTCTGAAAGTGTTGACCCCTACAAGAAAGAGAGAGACTGCTTCCCTTCAAAGTTGACACCTAGAATTTATGCATCACGTTCAACATTTTGTTCACGACAACCTTCACTCTGTTTTCATAATGCTTCCGCAACTATAGGTAGGTTGACGAACACACAATCTGAGTTGTTACAAAAGCGTGAGGAAAACGGACTACGTTCTTACTTCGTAACACTCTTCTTTTCTTCAAGACAAGATAACACTTTCATTCGTCCCGGTCGCCAATCTTCCGGAACTTGACATTGATTTCTTCGACTCATTGCCAATTATGTATGAAGAGTCCCAAGGTTATATTCTATTTAGCTACGTGAGTGGAGCCACATGCTAGGATGAAGTCGGTAGTTATGTTATTTTTAGAGCAGAAGTTGCGTTGAACAAACTTTGACTTTGTTAGTGCATGCTGGAATACGCAGTGATTTACGAAGTAATCTACTACTTTTTTACCCTCAATTGTATTCAGGGGCCAAAATGCTGATATCACAGGCATATAGCTCATGTTGTATGCCGTGAATACCCTGCAGCGGTGCCGGAATGTGCAGCATAACCAAATTAAAGAGCCGTGAGTAAAACACCTTGCCTACAGAAGTACCCTGAGTGTCCACTGAATCGACTCTGTGTTCCGTGTCTTTTTACGATTCTTGCGGCCTCACCACTCAAAAACAAGGCTTATGCTTCTGTCATAGAAATTGGTATAGAAATGAATGATGATATGAGTGGGCAAGTAGCAGAACTTTTCGGTGTTACAGTGAATCACCCGCGATATTGACCACACAGTCATGCAATCGGTGACAAAGCGGTGCGCACTTATATACCATGCTTACTGGCCGAAAAGGGTATGTTGTGTTTAGTCTGAGTTTCAGATTTGCCTTCGGTATTACTCGTTTGAGGTATTGTATCTACCCTGGAGATGAAAAAGACGAGGTCTGTGTACGTACATCTAGTGGTTGTTGTTTGTTTCCAGTCCCACAAAATGCATCGTAGGGCACTGGGACGCGATATACTGAACAAGCCAGTCGCTGTCCGGGATCATTGTCGTCATCAAGGCTACAGAGCGCTATGCCTTCGAGGCCAACAGACATGCCTCTACCGTAGGGAGCTTAGCCGCTAATAATAAGAGAACTTTGCTTTCGCCCAAGTTTACATCAATATAGAACAAACACATGGTTGCAGCGTAACGTGTATTCTGCGTTATGAAGTTCAAGAAGCACACGCTGAACTGGTACTCGGTACACGGGTCTTCAAAGTGTCGTCAATTAGGAGAAAGAAACGACACAGTGTACTTCTAACTAATAGGGTAGCCTACACCAGTGTTCTTGGAAAGGCCACAAGACTGCACTAAAGAAATTTGGTGAGCAGAAGTTTGTATACCTAAAACTTGCGATCTTGAAGTGGGAGGGAGGCAAAAAACAGTCATGAGTCATTACTTCCGTGTAGGACAATCATAAGCGCAGCTACACGTTACACAAAGTTCTTCAAGGCTTCACGGCTCTATGAAAGCTTAAAGCTCGACAAAAACTCCGAAGCTCCCTCAAGATCACTCTTGAAACATACGTATTTTGCACTACAATATTTCCATGAGGCCCAGTTACTCAGACTCACAAAGATTTTCTTCAACCGGACTCACTTGTGGTAGGAAATCAAGCGCAATGTTGTACTCTGAAAACTGATTTCTAAGAATGTAGCCGAAAATATTACGGCCTTCAATGTCACCCAAAAAAAGAACAGCTGAATAACAAATTTGACTACTTTATCGCTAATAAAGTATATTTTGTTAGCAGACCATATGCCTATGTTTGGACAGGTACATATAAGACTTCGCGCGTCAAACGTGACAGCTGGAGTGCATGGCAGCTGCCAAGTTCTATGCTAATGATGAGCGCAGCATTGTCACACAACGTCCGATTGTAGACACAGAAAACAGCATAGCCATGCTTAATAGCATATTTCGCTAGGCCATACAGACATCATTTCATACTTGCTTGTTCAACAGACAAGTGTATTTTCATCTAAGAGATCACCTGACGGTTCTGAATGTTTCACAGTATAGCCGGGTAGATACTGAAAATGTATGCGTTGTCGTGGAGAGCACTACTTCTGTGTATGACATCATCAGCACACACATATTTTTTCTCACTGTCGTGATACGTCATCATCGTCGTCATCAGCCTGCCTACCTCCCCGGGAGGGCGAATTCCTCTTCCATCTTCAACCAATGAACCTCGTCCCGTGATTCTCGCTTCCACAATACATCTGTGAACTTATTATTATTGTCTGGCGAACTCATTTTCTTTCTCCCTCTCACGCGTTTGCCTTCTCTTGAAATTAAGACAGTCACCCCTAAATCCCAGTGGTCTTATTCTGCTGCTTACGCAACAATTGCCCATCTGCAAGAAACAGCCGTTTTGATATTTGTCTGGACACTAGAACGAGTTTCGCGTAACAGTTGGTGTGTCGTTGCTGGAAGTATGCTCAATATTTTTGATCAAGCTGCGACGTCGAGGCCTACGTGGCCGATTGAACTGTCCAGAATAAGTCTTGTCGTTTTATATGGAGTAAATTATAAGATAACTTGAGCGTTATAGTGACAAAAAGTTTTCTTGCAGTTTTTGCTTTGACATCCCATAAGATAGCTGTTTGTTTAACACTATTTAAGAAGATACGTCATATCTTACTCCTTCGTGCAAAGCACACATCACAACGGATTGTTCATCATTACGTACTTTGTATTCGCGCTTGCACCAAAAATACTTTTTTGAAACTCATCTTTGTCTTGCAAGTAGATTGAATGGTATAGTCTTTCAAGTGGCAGTGTTACTATATTGATTGAGACATGTTCCACGATGCAACAGTTTTATTGTACTAAAGAGTTCTTGATGATAAGCTAGAAGTGCGTTATTAGGTTAGATTATTGACTCAATAACGTTGTGTTAACAGGTATAGTTTGCATCAAATAATTGCATTCGCTACTTCTTGTCCAATTTTTTTTTCAGGTAACAAGCCGTCCCCGCTAGTAATATTATTTTGCTATATAGTAAAACACGTAAAATTACTAAAACTGAGAATGTAGAGAACCCCACGCACTGAATATTTTTTTCAAAACTACTTCATAGGTGCAAAAAGCTATAGATATTCTTTTTTTGTACTTCTTAGGCTTTTCAGGTCACTGTCGAGTTTCAGCAAATATATTGAATGCAAAACGACAATTTTGAAGGAGCAGCATCTTGGTAGCAGTAGTAGTTGTTGTTTCATATAGGCTAATCACAAATTTTTTATCGCATTTTTGCAGGGATCGATCAGGCAACTTTCCTTCATAATGCCACCTTCGCGGGCCTCACAAATAGGTCTTCCGTGTACACATTTTCCATTTTTGTACTGCTGTTTGATGAGCAACAACTCATAAATCAATTCATCACTCGCTCAAATAAAGTGTACTTCGATGTCTGCCTGGTATGTAATTTGTAAATTAACTATCACATTTTCGAATACTCTCACTATGAATAAACTGGATCTACTGCATTGCTCCTGTTGTGTTTTGACTAAAATATGAGCACACAGGGATTGCGAAAAGCGGAGCTCGACTGCTTCGAGCTACCTTTCGCCGTGTAGTGATGCTTCTCTGCTTAGAACACATGCCCACCAATTCACCCGCCAAGCACTCCGTGCGGACAGTTGAGTAACAAGTCTGAAACATGCACCCGCAGGTGGCAGCAGACGCCGCAGCCATACCCAGACTACGGCTTGAGAAACTAACGCATAAAACGGGTTCCAGCCCCTAAAAACACGGTCGCAGCATTGCTACGCTGCTATGCACGCAACGGCGCTTCCACGATTCGCCACGTCGCTTGCATTCGGCTAGGTAGGCTGCTGCATCATTTAACCTCACTTGTTGCTTCCGCTTCAACGTCCGGGCCAGTTCATGCACTCGGACAGCTGCATCACCCCGGAGAGCTTGAGTTTTCTGACATATAAGCTGTAAGCACTGTTCTTTAAAAATCGGCTACGCCATGTTGGTTTAGTAAATAAGCTACTCGGTTGCTGACCCTCAGGTCACAGGATCAAATCCCGGCTGCAGCGGCTGCAATCTCAATGAAGGCGAAAATGCTGCAGGCCCGCGTGCTCAGGTACGGCTGCACGTTAAAGAACTTCAGCTGGCCGAAATTTCTGGAGCGCTCGACTACGGCGCCTCTCGTAATCATATGGTAGTTTTCGGACGTTAAACGTCACCCATCAATCATTCAATCGATCAATCAATAAATGCATCAATCGATCAATCAAGGTTCTTTGAAAGTCGTCTCATGTCCGAGCGTTCGTATGCTCAGTGAACTCCCCATGTGAAAGTTTTGTGTTGAACCTTCCTGTGGCGCCGAACTCTTCATGCGCTCCCCATCAGCAAAGGCTCTGATTCGCGCGCCTCCCTTGGGTGGCAGAAAACGTCGTCCTGTAATATTTTCTTATTTTGCCAACCCCCCCCCCCCCAACTCTAATCTTTCTTGACACGCCCATGAGCCTGTCAGGTTCTCTTTGTTTAAATCCCTCTTTTGTCTGTCGAACTGCTAGGGGGCTGTCCAAGAATTTCTTCTAAAAATTACAGGCTATCTGCTCTCCTCGCAGCCATCCGCAGTATTGCGGGGTCAATTCTGCGGTGGGTGGAGGTGACCTGTAGCGTCTTTACGATCAACGTTTATCACCATTGTCATCTTCAAGCCACCGTGCCGCGGCTCTCGCGAAGCTCATGCTAGAGGACGATGTGTGAGCTAGTTGCATCGAGCTCACACACCTGGTGCCCAGGACGCTGCAGCTGCCGCCGATCAGCTTCAGCCCTTGTGCGGCGGAACTATGTTATAGATATTCTCCTACAGCTCATCAAACGGTATACAAACATTCATAGATCCATGAGTAATGTACCGGCGATTCTTAGGTTTTGTATTGGGAGTATCAAACATGAAAAGTTAATTCCACTATTGCGTGTGTTCTACTTCAATAAAACAGACGTCTGTATTCTGGCACGACTGCTGATGGCACGTCAGACCATATTCCACCTTGCCTGCTAGGCCCATTTTGCGCGCACAAATACTGCATTTACAAAATCATGTCGAAAAGCTTCGTTACGTTTTGCTTAAAGCTTAAGTAATTGATCATTGAGAGCTACTGGCTAAACCACTAGCATATAAGCGATTCGCCTGGCGTGAGTGATCTGCCAAATTTATTCGCAAATAGCTTTCAATCAACACGATATTTCTTTTATACTGTTATGCAAGCGTTTCGTCTTTTAGCAACACCGCACGTTCATCAATCTAATATGCTCGTTGGATTTTTTTTATTTATTGCACTGTATTTACCGTGTCACTGGTTTGTACTTAAGTGACGCCTTCTGCACCGGTGAAAATTTTAACCTGAAATAGCATGGTAAATAAATGAATAAATCAATAAAAATTTCATAAATACATAGATAGAAGCATGCCATTGTACTTGTGATGAATTGGTACGCACTGATCAATGCTTTTGATATTGATACTTCATTAGAAAGTCCTTTATAAACAGACACTGCGAAATGAAGCAACATAGATAACGATAGTTTTGAAGGAGAGTTGTCTTGAAAAGTGTGAAAATCCGCTGAACTCTTTTATTAAGGAAAATGCACTTTATGCGGAGTGGCTGCAGAGCCGACCTTACTGGCGCTCCCAGGCGGCACTCATAGGTTTTGCTATGGCAACACGGCCAGAGCATTTTTGATGTTAGCTCTACATTACCTACGTGATGTAAAATAGCCAGCAGTGCTTAGAGAATTTCAATTTGTCATAAAATCGCCCTTTTCTAATGCTTAGGGGACAAAGTGTGTCTTTCAATAGAATCATTTTTATTGAATACTGCATTTGTTCGGTCATTGTGCAGCACTACCCGAAATTTGAGAAGTTCTTCTTTATGTACAAGCTGCCAAATGTGATAATCGTTCCTTCTTCTTACTGTTATTTTTTTCAGTGGCCATGTTCGCGGGTGAAAGAGAGGCCTGCGCTCTTCTTTAGGAACGTGTGAATCAAGCCTGTAATTTGATTGGCCGGGAAGAACAAGCTGTCTTTAAACAAGAAAACTGAGCAAAAGGTAAAGAGCACCACAGCCTGCTTGAGTTTCAGCGCACTGTCGCCTAAATAAAAGAGGTTATACTGCCTGTTAATGGACGCGCGAGTCTGTGGTTTATATTGCGGTGATACGACAGGGTACAGAGTGGTGTTTCGGGTTCCTTGAGATTGCCAAAGACATCAAAGAAAGAATAAGGAAGAGAAAATTTGGCAGATACCACCTACTTTGAGAATCGATGTTCTTATTCAGAGCGTGCGGATGGACTGTGGATTTGTTTTAAGTTTTTATGGAGTAAAAACTTTACAACGTGGCGCAAGAAATATGTATAAATACATGCAAACACATACGAATACAGCCGCATATTTCGCTATGTAACCAGTTTTTTTTTTTTACTATTACGAAACGGGGCCAACAGCGGCATGAGTATTTTCAACACCAGATGAGGTAAGCAGATTTCAAGCATTGGTGTTGGCGAGGCTCGTGGCCTGGACACTGCTATATCAGTTCATTTTAGAGGCTAGCGCCTAACTAGAAATGACGTTCAACCGACGTCACCGCTGTATCTGGGATGTTGAAGAGGTTGCAATGCAAGCACAAAGGACTAACGAAAAACCGTAATTCTACCAGGGAATAGATATTCAGTGTTTATATTATTGAATAGCAAGCCCTTCAATCAACATGCCATGGTGATCTAGTGGCTGAGGCACTGGGCTGCTGAATCACCGGTCGTGGGATCCACACATGATTGCGGTGGCCACATTTTTGATGGAGCTGAAATTTCTTTAACCATTGTGCTTAGATATAGGTGCATGTTATAGTAACCCGAGTTGTCGAAACTTTGCGGAGCCCTTCATTACTGGCGTTTGTCATAGTCATGTGATAATTTTGGGGCATTAAAGATGAAGAGTTATTAATAATAAAGACATGCAAGGAAAAATTTACTGCTTCAAAAAATTGAATTTCTTTAAAAGTAGTTCAGAGATTCGGTATGGGTCTGTGGTCGAATACTTGATTCGCCACACAGAATGCTGTTTTTGTTTATTTTCGCTGGGACACTGACGTTTATTCTTTGCATCCTTCGGGTGAACGCTGTTGGTGCCTCATTTTACACCATGGCAAATGTGTTAGCACACCTACTGCGAAAGTTCATGCAAACAATTGAATGTGTCACTAGTGACCATCATTTTGCGAAGCAGCTAATTACTCTTGCACCTATGTAAGGCAAATAAATTGCAGGACGCTCAAGCTTTGCATTCAAAACAAGAACAGTAATGCATTACCAGGTGCCGAGCACATTGCGTTATCAATTGGCTAGCCTGCCTTCATCTCTTCTTGCATGCTTTAACAATGCGGTAGGGAAGCAAATTACTATGCGTCTAACATCGGCAGTTTCGAAAAACTCCAGAATTTCTATGGCAAGTTCAGTTGCTAGGTGTCCATAATTATCATCATCATCATCACCATTATCATGATCATGATCATCACCATCATCAGCCTTACTATGCTTGCTGCATGGCGAAGGCTTCTCCCGTGATTCGTCAATCATCTGGCCTTATGCTTTCTGTCGCCACATTATACCTACGAAATTTTTATTCTCATCGGCCCGCCTAGCTTTCTTCTCCCCTTCGTGCGTTTGTCTTCTCTAGGAATCAAGTCAGTCACCCTTAATGACGAGTTGTTATACTACCTATGTGCTACGTGCCCGGCCCTTGTGCGATTCTTCTTCCTGATTTGAACTTTGATATCCTTAACACTGATTTATTCCCTGGCACAGTTTACTCTGTTCTTGCCTTCGAAGGTTACACCCATCATTTTCATTTCAATCGCTCGCTGCGACGTGTTCAATTTAAGCTCAACCGCACTTAGATGCCCACTACCACATCATTATTCATTTTGCAAATCATTGAAGGATCACTAGGAATCCGGAAGATAAAACGTGAACCTACGGCATTAGCTCATGTAGAACTTTCAAAGCAGACTGATCACTAAATATGTTCGAGAGGTTATTGAAAAATGAAAAGTAATTTTACAAAGTAATGCTGGGCGTCCGTGAAAAGAAAATCTGCTAAATCTAAGAAAGAACTCGTTCTGGCTGTAGTTTTGCCGAACTGTCCATCCGTAAAGCCGAATGTGCTGTTCACTCTAGGCAACTCTAGGCCTTATGAATGCGTTGTACCAAGCGTTGTACTGCAGTAGTACGCTTACAACTGAAAAAAGCGAAAGGAAGGCTGCTCTCGCAAGAACCCAAATGAAGAACATGGACTGAGACAGTCACCAGACAAATCAATAGCGATGAAAGCTCTCGAATTTGATATAATAGCGTGAACTTCGAATTCATTTGTATATTCTTAGCTGCCACCAACCACTACCTGAATGTCTTTATTCATTGGAAGCTCTAGCATGTTTTCAGTCATGAAGATTTTCTCGTAGTTACAAGCATAAATCTACACAAGATGAATACTAAGGCAGTAGAATACAAAACAAAGATATTTGCCTCATAAAAACTTGTTGGTAGAAGCTGTCAACTTTGAAGCAGTAACGACTTGCATGTTTTAGACGTTACTACGCTCTTTAGTGGACCCGCCTGTTTGCTGGAAGCATCCTCTCGTAGTCGCAGGTGCTTACAAGCATATCTCTTAAAGGGCCACTCACCAGGTGTCACAATTTTGGGATGACAAGCGCAATGCGTAGACGAGGCGTTCATTATCACGTCTGCCAAACTTTGCAATGCTACGCGCCGCGGAAATGGGTCAAATTTGAAGATGAAAGCTGCTCCCTCTTCCCTCTGCAGGCGCACGCGTAGAGAATGAGGGCATGACGTAGGCGTAGGAATGGTCCTACGTAGACGGCAATGCAGTGACGTTGGTCCTCTACGTAGACGAATCTGCTCTGACAGTTGTCAACCGTATACCACGTGACATGGCAAAAATTATTTAACACAACATGCGTAGTTTATGTATTTGTTGCTATAGGTTATTGATAAAACTTGAAATAAATATTGGGACGCAACGAAAAATTGTGCTTGTTATTCCTTCATTTTTTTCCCGTGAAATGCTACGAGATGCGGGGCTAATGAGCCAGCGTTGCACAAGCGTTCGTGTCCTCGTGGTCAGCGCATCGAGCAGGACGACAGCCGTGGAAGCGAATGGAACGCTTCTACGCGTTCGCGCACTCATTGTGCTCATCTACTCTACCACGCCTAAGCCAGCGTTTCCATACCATCCCGCAGAAACAGGCAGAAGCCCAGAAAATAACGCTGGTCAACAAAGCAACGCCACTCGCGTGCACGGGGGCTGCGCTTGTTCGGGCACGTCATGCACACGCAACCTCTTGGTCGGATGCCAGAGAGGGTGGGGAAGAGATTTGGCTTGCCGAGGGCTACACAGAGTAGCGGCAGGGCTTTAGAGCTCGCCTCCTCTCACCCTTCTTCCGCGCCGCTTTCAAAAACCTGTTTTCTCCGCTCCTAATGAACCGATTCGAAAACTTTTTGTGGCAAAACGTTCCTCATCGGACACCCAACAACTTCCACTGTCTAAATAAAATTCGGTATGGGGCCTGGTGAGTGGCTCTTTATATGAGTGGCCCTTTGTATTGTGCGGGTGAGTAGCCCTTCGTATTGTGCGCCCAGGGCTTGACTCTAGAGTAGGCATTCAAGCTATATGGCACACGAAGGGCACTTTGCTTATTGCAGCGATCGCAATTGCCAAAACGAGAGCTAAGCTATGGATGACCGGAAGAACGGCTTAACATTTGGCGCTCACCGTGTGAATAGTTGTACATTCTCTTCGTACGTGTTTCTTTCCGTATGAGCCACTCCTCTCAAGAAGTTTTTGGCTCCACTCCATTATGGAAGTGTCATTCCAACTTCTCGCTAACACATTCCTTGCTTTGCCCTATAAGACGAAACTGACTGTTTTTGCAGAGATGCAGCCACATGCTGCTGCGCACTAAGTCGGAGGCAATGGCTCCAGTATTGCCTCCTGTAATGCAAGGAAACTTCCAAGTTTGCAAGCGCTTCGTCATCATCCGTGGTGTCAACTATAAATCGACGACCTTAATATTTTACTCCACAATCCTAACATACACACTATTCTCAGTGTAATCTAGTGTGAGAAAACTTACTGGCTTTCTGTGGTAGTGCTTCTACGATGCTGAATGCCACAATAGGGCTAGCGATTTCCGTCTACAATTAAAGCTTGGAAAGAGATCGTGCTGAATGCGATGGCGGTCTAAGAGAACTGGTTGCTGCGTTGAATTTCGCTGTCAGGACTGAAGAATAAATAAGGATTCGGTGATGCGCTTAACATACACACAGCCCCAAAGAAAAACGTGCACAAGTATTGCGAGCAGCGTAACGTTGTTTATTCAACAAACATTGTGCCAAACGACGCCGCAGTCGGGTCAATGGTGAGCCATTTATCACTGGAGTCGTACACGAGGAAGTTTTTCTTCACGCCCGAACACACTACATGCTGCACTCATGGCTAACTTAGCAGCATCGCAGGCCTCTCCTTCTGCCATGAACATGGTCACTGAAATGAACGTTTATATGAAAGAATGACCTTCACGTTTGCCAGTTTGTTGCATGAAGAGTCGCAGATACTACTAGAAATGTCCGGCAAGAGGCAAACGTCTTGACAAGTATTTTAATAAGTGACTTATTGTATGATGTCTAAGACTTTCATAACTTTGTAAATGCAGAATTTGGCAAATTTTTCGAGTGGTAATCTATAAAAATACCTGATGATTTGCTTAGTTTGTAAATGCTGGCACAATAGATGTTCTACTTCTTGTTCTCTCACTGTATAAGAAAATACTAAGACGTATTAAACCACAAGAGTTATTCTGTTATTTCTTCATGCGCTCTATATTTACCGACTACCCGACATGGTCCCACACTCAACCGATGTGTTACATGAGTGATCTTCAGGCCATAGTCAAAATTATCTGTTGTACTTTTGAATAACAGGTGCGGCACCAGTTATTACCTGTATAATAAGCAAACACCAAAGAGAAAAGGATAGGAAGTGCAGTAAGAAGAAAAAAGAACTAAAAACTGGTCATATAACGCACGATACACAATCAGTGGGCCAGTGAAGTGCTTTGGAAGGAAATCCTAAATATTCAGATAAACTTTACGTGTGAACTGGCGTAGGGGAAATATATAGTATTCTCGCTCCCACATTTAGGAGAACGGAATTTATTTTCAGCATAGAAAAGCGTTCGGGCCTATTTGTACAGGTAGGCATTAGTAAACACATTCCTCCTCGTATCAAAACTCCACCTTGCGATCTCAGCCTCACCACGTTTTTATCTTAATGGCACAGAAACGCAAACTTGAAAAGTAAGGCTACGGTATTTGCCAGCTTGGAAGTTTTACTATTGGTGGGAATCAGCTCACAAGTTGCATTGTAGGCAAAGAATATTGCGCGTTCAACAGTAGAAGGTAAAAAACTCGTTGTGTATAATACGTTACCTATAAGGAGGACCAACATGAGGAATCCGTAGCCGACATGCATTTTTATAATGGAATGAGAAGTGGCAGTGTGATCCACGAAGTGTGTCTAGAACCATCAGGTCAAGAATGCAGAAAAGACTTGTATTGTTATCACATTACAAACCAAGGCTTACTCCTTCTAACACACAATTCACAGTGTGAAAGTTATTATCAAAGATTCACTATACTCGTTGACTAGAAGCGCCAGTGACAAAAAGGAAAGGCCTCCTCTACACCGGACATGCGAGAAAGTAAATTTTGCTACTCTAAAATTTGTTTATTGTATTTAATAGCATCATTCGCGAGTGTGGCGTTACAGTTTTAAGCACTCGCTTAAATACTGTTGGGTGTATCGTGTATTTCATTATCATCATGATCATCATCAATATCATCATCATCATCATTATTATCAGTAGCAGCAGCAGCAGCAGCCTGACTACGTCCACTGTAGTACAAAGCCTGTTCCGCCTGTCAACTCGGTCCTGTGCTTTCTGCTGCCACTTTATACCCGCAAACTGCTTAATCTCATCTGCCCAACCAACTTTCCGTCTCGCCTTAACCCACATTCCTTCACTGGGAATCCAGTCAGTTACCCATGATGAGCAATGATTATCCTGAATACGCGTTACATGCCCGGCCCATGCCCTTTTCCTTTTCTTGATTACAACAATGATATTCTTAACGCCGGTTTGTTTCCTGGTTCCTCTGCGTTATCATATATTTATTACGATACAGCGATATCATAAATTGTATATTTATGTTGGTTAAATAGAACCTAGCTCTCTGCTCACTTTTCCTGCTCCAGTTTACGCCTCAAATATATTCCGGCACAAAAAAAACTACACTCACTGAAATTGGGGTTTATTGCTTTCAGATAATTGCTTAGCGGCTTTATGTATGCCTGTGTCATAGGGAAAGATAATAGCTGCATGGTTACACTTGTCACACGAACTTTAGCAAGCACTGCCCACATTCTGTTTTTGTGTGTAGCCGCTTAAAGTGCAGTGTGCACAATTTTACATCAAGCTTTGGGGCATCTCACGCACCAACAAAGTGTGCACATCCATTCAGGCTTCCTAAATACACAAGTAATAGTTATTTGTCTTCGCTGTGCTGTGTATTGGTGCAGATGATCACTTTGACGGAGACGCTACCAAGTGCGAGGAGGGTTTACACGAGTCGCATTCTAGGAGGAACGTGAAATGCCCTTTTATTCCTTCACACAAAATGTGTACAAGAAACAAATCATGCATGGGTTTGGGACCTACTAAGCCCGTTTTCTAAAGCAGGTATTCAAGCTATTTAGATATGTATTTACACGCTTAGTGACACCAATTAGTGAAACTCAGCCAAAACAACACAGTCATTTGTTTTATTGTATAATAGCACTGCGTGTCCTAATATCATGCCATATGATTTAACGTATTTATAAAAAGTGCATCAGAAGTCGTGCCTCAAAGGGGTGTCATATCAAAAGTTTTCTCCCTGCAAAGACGAATTTCCCGCCATTTTCACAATATACTGAAATTGGTTGCATATAAATATTACAAAAGTTGAAGTATCTTGAAACCCATAAAACATTTTTTTTTTGAAATTGTTATTTTTGGTATATAAATGTTTACCACTTGTTACGGTGCGTAATTCGGCAATGACTGAGTCCAAGCTGCGTGATGTGAGAAGTAATGTAAATAGCAACACGACTGCGGGAGTTAGCCAGCACAGAAACCTCATTTACGAGTAATCTTACTTTGCGTAACTTCAAAAACATACGCACTGCACTTTTGGGCTAGACAATTGAGAAGCTCTAAATGAATGGTACAGGTACAGATTAATACGCTAGTATATGTGTTGGCAATGAAATGGAACTACGAGAATATTTCAATTGTCAATGCGCCCAGCATAAAGCGCATGGTGCGATAGTTGTGCCTACATAGGGGTGCATAACGGCTGCTGCGTTGTGCACACTATGTCGTGGTTTAGGTCAACAGAATAAAACAAATTAGGCACAGTATGAGAAATATACCTGGATCTTTCCGAGGGGACAACAGCAGCTGTCGGCGCAACGTGGAATTGTTCCAGCACTGTCGGCATCCGCTTTATATTGTATGACGCATGGTCAATGCCCTAGGCGACAAAAAAATAAATGCTGGAGTAATGCAAAGCATGCGTTCGACTTTGCTAGTTACGATGAAAACACACTGAAAAAAATCGGCGAACTTCATACTAGCAAATTAACGATGAGAAATTAGAAGATAACAAGGATGTAATGGCATAACATGATTGCAGCTTGCTTGTCAGAGCGAATGTCAACCATGTATATGTGGCCTGAGATCGTTTCACTACGTTTGTCATGGCCGTCATTGCGGGACATGATAAGAGGCACGCTCAAGAAGGCCAACGTTCATACATCAATTTTTCTTTGATACCGGGCACTTCACTCAGTAAAAAATATGAAATACGTACTACTAAATAACTATGCGAGTTAGTCTACAGCTTTATTGAAAAATAGGAGCGCTTCATGACAGCAAACAGTGTAATAAAAGAAATCTTAGCAAAGGCAGACTCACATGACCCGGTGGCAAGTAATTACAGCAAACGTCACTCGGTCATTTCTGTCATAAAGTTGTTTTGAAGGACATCTAATCACCTATGTGTCATAATGCGAGAATGTTTGAAGTGTGCAGCATACATATATCAAAAGTATTGCCCCGCCGCGGTGGTCTAGTGGCTAAGGTACTCGGCTGCTGACCCGCAGGTCGCGGGATCAAATCCCGGCTGCGGTGGCTGCATTTCCGATGGAGGCGGAAATGTTGTAGGCCCGTGTGCTCAGATTTGGGTGCCCGTTAAAGAACCCCAGGTGGTCGAAACTTCCGGAGCCCTTCACTACGGCGTTTTTCATAACTATATGGTGGTTTTGGAACGTTAAACACCACAAATCAATCATCAAAAGTTCTTCCTTGTGTACGTTGATCCTTGGATTAAAAGGACATAGCTGTACAAAAGTAGTAGGAGTCTAACTGAAGCTGTCAAAGCACAAACAAGTATGTAGGTATAAAACGAGGAGATCTGTCAGTCCGCAGATCACCTGACACGCACCATTGTAAGAAAATCAATGTGCCGAAATAAACATATTTAACGCATACAGTAAGCTTGGTTCAGGTGGCTCTCGAACCTACCTCTTCATGCTGCTGCTGAGATGCCCTTTGTGTGACCGTTTCGAATGAATTATCACATGTTTTTAAAGGCGATAGTCTTTCTTGAGATGCTTCGACGCAAAAATTTTCCTCTGTCTGTCTGTCTGTCTGTCTGTCTGTTTTTTCTTTCGGTCTATTTGTACATTTGTCTGTTTGTCCGTCGTAACGACAACCCAAAAGGCTCCGAACCATACTTCAAATGGCCAACCCTATCCACAGCACCCACCAATATTGCTCAAGTTTATGCGTTCATCCCTCAACGTTACTAGAATAAACTCAGTTTGAAAGCTCCGCCATTTAGGCGGGCCGCGCGGCGGTCACGAGAACTAGTGGCGCAGCAGTACGATCTTGCTTTAGCGGCGCGCAGCGCGCGTGTCTTGATTGGTGGCGGCAATTTGCAAATGGCTACCGCGAATGGTGTGCTGTATTCCCACTTGAATTGGCGGACTATTTTTGGCACTGCGTAGTTTTTTGCACGAAAACGCGTTTTTTCATGTATGAAGTGTAGCGAGGAGGAGCAGATTTATCTACATTGAGTTACGCGGACTAGCTTTGCGCCAGGACTCAAACTGCGGTGATCACAATGGCGACTACGCTTCACGTAACTTCTTCGTTTGTTTGCTTATTTATTCGTTAATTTATTGTCTTGTAAACACCGTTGCACGGTTCCGTGGGCCAACATAAAAGCTGCTATAAGCAGCTTTAGAAGCTCATATGTAGCCTCCGATCTCTTTCGCCCTGTGGTGACAGGCTGGCAGACGAAAGATCGTAAGCAAGTTCCGTCCAGCCTTGCACGTTACCTTAGAAAAATTCGTATTTCGGGCAAAAACATTATATTTCTAATAATAATAATAATAATAATACATTCGGTAGCAATTAGCGGATACAGCAGAGGTGCTGCCGTTGTGTATTATATATATTGTGAACACATTAACACAACAGTTAAAAGAGAACAATTACAAAAGCGCTTGAGCTTAGCCTTGAATAGTAGACACCAATAACCAGGCCCTGTGCGAATCACCTTTCCAATTACTTGTCTAGCTTCAACCTCGGTGTATGTCTCAACCGTGCCGTGAGGAAACGAACGACTGTGCGTGCAACACTGTCCAATTCAAACTATCATAGAATGTTTACTGCAAGTACAGGAGCGAAGTGCTCACTGCGCCGTTATTGTTCCTTTTGCGAATCAGCAAAAAGGCCTTTACGCACGCGTAAAACAACATAAGTTGGAGTGCCCTGTTGGCTGGGCATTTCTAACTACAGGTCGTCGCGCATTTCTCATTTTTAGACGCCTGACGTGATTCGACGCGTCTACCTCTCAATATTGCGTCGATTGAAGAAATTCCTTTTACTACATGAACAATAGAAGTGTAAACATAAGGCCTCGCTTTTTTTTGGCTGCACATGATAAAAATGAAAACTTCCACTACATGAACTTCGTATTGTTGTTCTTTCTCTTCCAAATAATCAGTTTTTGACTATAGGCGTGCCTCTGTGGTATAACACCTGACTGCTACGTGAAGACCCTGGGTTCAATTTCCACTCGTACTGAATTTTTCTTTGTTTGCAGGTTTCTGAATTTTTTTTCGTCGCGTGCAAGATGTTGTTTTGTCGCTCACAAAATGAGACGCTGACAGCGACGCCAGCACCGCAATTTTTCTGAAACAAGCTCTATAAAGCTATCACGTTTAAAATATGTACAACGCGTAAACTTTATAAACATAGGTGTAAGTCAAAGACAGTCACTTGTCCTACAACTTAATTTGAGAGAAATATGAAAGCACACACTGAAAGTTAATTCATACCTCGAATGAAAGTAACCTTGGAGAGTGGCGAGATGATCGAAACAATTTAAGACCATGTTACTATAAAAGAACTTTTAAATCAGGCGTATTAAAATGAATCAATTGCTTCTCATAATTCAATCTTGATTGGGGTATAAACGAAATATTGTTGACTGTGACAGACCTCCCAAGAAATCTGGCGCCGTTCAGGAAGTGGTTACAAGCTTTATGTCGGAAAGATAGAAAGCTGACTACCTAACTCAAAGTCTGTGACGTTCAATGTGAGAATGACGGTATTGTAACGCACCACTGTCTTGTATTGCAGATCAAGAAGTCTTGATCTCACTTGGAAAGTGGAAGCTCACACCCAGTACCTATCGGTGCTTGTTCCCAGCAATTCTGCCCCACATATTGACGCCTAAATGTTCGTAAAGAAGGACGGTGATGCCGATTTTACTGGAGCACCATACGCGTCCTTCGTCGGCTCAAAAGGCAGTCAAAGCCGTCTTGTGGTTTTTGAGGACTACAGGCCTATGTGAGGACCTTTAACTTTTGTGTTGTCTCACCGGTGCACACGCGTCAGCCCATTGACTGACAATCCTTTCAAAACTGATAGTCTTTCTGCGGACCTTCGACAGAAAAAATTTGGTCTGTCTGTCTGTCTGTCTGTCTGTCTGTCTGTCTGTCTGTCTGTCTGTCTGTCTGTCTGTCTGTCTGTCTGTCCGTCTGTCCGTCCGTCCGTCCGTCCGTCCGTCCGTCTGTCCGTCCGTCCGTCCGTCTGTCTGTCTGTTTGTCTGTCTGTACCTTCGTCTGTTTGTCCGCCCTAACGATAACTCAAACGACATCAAACGGCCAACCCCATCCGCAGCGCCCTACAATATTGCTCAAGGTTTATCGTTCATAGTTGTGCAATTGTCAACTAAAAAGCAAATATCGCACATATCTGAGGCGCCACAACAACGCTTCGATGTTTTCTATGTCTGCCTTTACACTAGAAGAGGCACACACAAGTAACTCCAAGGAATGTAGCGTTTAATTGCGTTGCGCTGACAGTGCAACGCAATGCTCATAAAGGTGTTCCAACGCTTTGCTACGACGTCATGGTGGTGGCACGTGCCCGTCTCTTTGCGTTCTACACCTTATCACCTCCGAGACTGGCGCGCATCTTTCTCCGTGGGCTGCGCGCCTTCGTTTTCGAAGATAACTGCCAGATGGCACTTGTGTCTAACATGCCGAGATGCGCTCGTTCGCCTCCGCTACACGCTCGAGGCACTTTGACGCAGTGTCTTCAGAATACCACACAGCGATTTTTTGCGCAGAACACCAAATAAACGTTTTGCTCACTCTCTTCAGACGCAAAACTATCGTCTTTCGACGACATTTGCAGTGTAACATATAGATTCGGGCCAATTTTTTTGTATCTTTCTCTTTTCTTCCCTCTCTCTGTCTCTCATCTTGTAATCCCTCTTCCCATTCTCCCAGCGTAGCGTAGCAAACCAGGCATGTGCCTGGTTAACATTCCTGCCTTCTCTCTTGTTGCTCCTGTCCTCCTTCATAACGAAGACGCCAATCACCCCCCTTCCCCCCCCCCCTTCCGACCTCTAAACGCATGGCGCCCCTCGAATGCTCCGTGCACAGTTTGGAGGAGCCGCCAGACGTAGAACTGCAAGACAAAACGCACCGATGAGTGACGCTGTAGATACTTACAATGGATGATTTGCCAACTATCTCGCTGCCTTATAAGCAGTGGATATTTTTATCATATATTTTTTTCTATTAATTGACGGAAACGTATGTAAGTGGTGGTTTTTTTGCCAGTGGCCAGGGTTTGTTTCAATTCCTTCATATTGCAGCAATAGATATCTTTTTCAATCGCAGCGTTCTCGTTCCTGAACCGTGAGGCTAGTAACGGTGGCACATGTCACTGTCACTTCTAGGTGTAGCACAGTGTCCCACGCAGTAGCCCACCGTGAGTGTGCTGCATCTGTGGGTAGTGTCGTGAAAATTGAATAAGTGAAAACATGCAAAGAGGGCCTCTACTACCCTTAAACATGCGCGCCCAAACCAAAGTGCACTCTTTCAGATGAGGTGTTTTCCAGATGGATGTTTAGATCATCCTGTACACCGTCTTCTTTCTACATTAAAAGCACGCGAGAAAACTGTCGAGAGGCTTTTCACAAAAACCCCCCTGATTGATGACCTCGTTTGGATTGTGCATGAAAAGTTAGAGTGGCTGCCACTGCGTATTTTGAGTTATATCACTCATCATGAGAGCGTGAGGTTTATGTTCTATATTGTTTGTGAATATTAGTTTTTTTTCTATTTTTAGCAAAGAAACCGATCAGGAGCTTTCTAAAAGGGTGGAAAATGCGAGAGAGGAGGTGAAGTTGATTTCAAATTTTCCGATCGGTAGCCATTGCGAAAATTTGTCTGTTGTACAGTGCGAAGCACGGGTACTGTTTCTTTAAGAAAGTATATTTTTTGTAATGAGTAGAAAACACGAGTACCTACTGTATTTGTATTTTATTAGATCAACTTTTTCGAGGCTTTTACAGACGTTTTGCACCGTTTTTCGTCTAAGCAAAACGCCAGTGGTTAAAATGCTGCATTCTTCATACAACTGGTACCCTGAAAATGCTCATTCACGTAGAATTTTCCGTACTTGGAGGTCCAACCGCATGGTGACAGCCTAAATATAAGCAGAACATTGATTTTTAGCCAACTTGCAATGAGCAACACATTCGGACAAATCTATACATGAGACCTTGTTCAGTTCACAAATGCGACTCGACTATGTCGACTGGAAGTGCATGATAAATGGTTAAGTTCTATAACAGTACAACAGGAAAGCCGGCGCGAGGAACAGCGCAGCGAACAGCCGCGGTACACTGCCGTAGCAGACGATGCGCCGAGAGTAAAGCACAAGATCAGACTGCAACGAAGCTAGTTTTCGCTACCGCCGTTCGGCCCATCTTCCTCCGCTTGCGCAGATACTGAGCCTTGAAACTGAGTTCACTCTAGTAACGTTGTTCATCACGGTCGTTGGCCTACGTAATGTTACCGGACCTCGTGATATGTGAGAAGCGGAGAACCTAGGTTTGTGTTGGCCGCCTCACAACACGTGGCTGCTTGAGCACCGCAGTTCCTGAGCACTGCATCTGCGCGTTCATAGTCGAGGCAGTTATGCAAGCAGTGGTCTATAGCAGGCTAAATGATGTAGCTGCTGCGTAAGACAACTTTGGATGTGTGCAATAAAACAAAATGTGAGAATTTCAGAATAGCCTGGCCTGGTACGAAAGCCTGAAGTGCTACTTGCGAATCTGTATATGTGTTATAAGTGTTCGTGGGGAGGCTTAATGTGTGTTGCATTTTCAAGGTTTTCGCCGGGATCCAACTTGAGTAGGCGGCAGAAGATGGCGGAGGCCGAAGCAGCACTTACTATCTCATGAATGCAACTACGCGAGAAGGACGTGCACAATTCAAACATTTCTGGGAACTATAAAGCTTTGTACATGGAACTATCAGCATTTGAATAAACAATTAATTAGCCTTGCGTGTATATGACGATTCTTGGAATATGTGCTTGACTGATGCTGATGCATTAAGAACAAATTCATTTGTTGATACCACTGGATTATAGATCATGTTTCGAGCACAATGTGCGCATCACTGAAAATTCGATAGTACCAAATTATTTTGAGCAATAAAGTACCTTTGGTTTTATAATATATTTGTACTATCAACACAGCAAACGCTGAACATCGCAGTTCTTCCAAAAATTGGAGTATTTTCCTCGCCAAAAAGACAAGCTTCTACATTATAGACGAAGGGTTAGAAAAATATAAGTAATAATATCTCATCGGACATTTACACTTCTTATCTGGAATATTGAAAATAACTAGAGGTCAAAAATATCTGAGTGACATTTGCTTTAATTGCCTGCCATCAGACAGTGTCAGTTCATCGACGTTATCTTATGCTCTCGTCAACAAATTTAATTATATTAAACCTATTGAAGTTCTACATTAGTGCTAGGCGACTAACGAGATGAATACATGTTTTGCTTTACACTTGCATTTTAGTTTGTTTTTGTGTGACGCAGTGGCCCTACAGTGTGACCCATAAAAGCGCACTTGAATGGTGCCCTAAGCACAATACCTGAGCAGCTGCTGTCCAGCGACCGGGAAAATTGAGGTAAAACTCATGCAACTCATTGATGTTCTAGCCAGAGCGCCTTTAGGAAAGATATACAGTGAAACAGTTCATCAGCTATTTTATGTGTTTTAGAATAGAAAGCATTTGCAACATGAGGCTTTCTACATGGTACTTTTATATAAAAATAGAATGCATGGTTTGATTCGGCACAGGGTGTATTTACAACAAAGTTTTCCGTATTCGTCTTACTCATTCTTATAATTACAGCTCTTCTCGCAATGATTCACATAAAAACAGCCCCAATAACGAGGGACAAGAAAAGAAGGAGACAGACAGCGGCACATTGCCGCTGTCTGTCTTCTTGTTTTGTTGTCCCTCGTTATTGGCGCTGTTTTTTATGTGAATCATGTCGTAGCAACTCGCCCAAGCAACCACGTTAGCTTTCCGCGCAAATAGCGATACTGTAGATCCCTGGGATTGAAAATTTCCTTGAAAAAAGAAAGTCGTCTACGGCACTGAATGGCACTTAGCATACCTAAACACACCAAGCAAGTCAATCAAGAAACATCCCTCAACAAAAAAGACTTCAGTGATATGGCTTAAACTCAATCAGCACTTTTCCAGCGATAATGCAGACGCCTGAAAATTTCATTATTGAAACATGTGCACCGGCTTTATGAAAACAATCACGACCTATTTTACATAAAAAAATACTGCTATTTTTATGAGGTGGCCTCATATGCCGCAGAGAGTAGAGCCTTCTAAATAATTCTAACTAGAGGGTTACATCTACCAGTAAGTACAGTGCTTAAGCTGCTACTTAGAAAACAGCGTTTTTTAAACTAATAACTAAACATCAAGGAGTCTTGATGACCTTCATTATCATGATTGTTATCCTAAAAGAATGGGATTAGCGTCCGCGTTGTTTCGCTGACTCTGTAGTTTTTCAAGAGCAACGCAGGTTTCGCTGGATGGTCGAACGTCTTGTTACTTCGATCATACTTTTTAACTTGGCGGATTATTGAAAAATGTTCGGTGTTTAAAATGCGTGATTTTTTACTCGTTTTCACAACGTTTCGAAGATTCGCAACATTTAAGCATAAACAACCTAATCAGAATCTCCGTATATGCACCTTCAGCAAACCGTTCTACAGCTTTTATTTGCAAAATGCTGTCCAGCCCGCGGCTACAGCAGTAAAAAAATCCACCTATAGGGACCAGGATACTTTACAAAATACACTTCCTTATTCTGAATAAAAATACAACAAACAATATTCTGATATTGCTCATTAAAATTATAGATGCAAAGGTTTGCCGTCAAATAATGCTAAGTAGGCATATTGACTCTCTCCCTATTTCTTTTACTCTATGAGTCAATCAAATTTATTAAAACGAGTGCCCGTTAAAAGGCACGTGGTCGGTACTTCTCTTTCTAAATTTGTTTGAGGCTTCACAGTTTAAGCGTTGAAAAGAGTGGATTGCTTGTGCTCCAGCAAGAACAGAATCATCCCTGCACAACACGAGAATTGTATGAAGTGCATAGTTTCGCTCTGATGTGTAATCAAATCTGGGTGTACTTTTCATAGTGCAATAGAACGCAAGAGCGCACGCGTACCTAATGTGCGGCGCCTCTAAGCTTGCACGACCAATTTTTCTTAAATTAAGGCCGTTTATTTTTGGTTATCTGATACCCACGAGGATTGGTCAGATACCGTAGTGAATATGAGAGAGCCCATTGAGGTTTCGTTGTCGCATCTGACCCTAGTATAGACACTTAGGAGGAGGAGAATGATGACGATGCGAAGGGTCACGCATGCCAACGATAAACAATACGAAACTAAAGAAACGTAGGGAGGACGGTTTCTGTTTTGATACTGGAGAGAGTTCAGTGTCATAAAGACGAAATGCAAAAACATAGATGTCTATGCTGCTTAGAGACCCCACATTCGCTTATATGTTCTGTAAGCGGGTCGCCATACACTGAAAACAACTGTAGTGCCATTGCCAACTCTCCTCAGCATCTGCAACAATGTCAAAGAAGGGGCTGAGCTCTACGATCATACTGCGAATAACAACACATATTTTATGACGGAGACAAGGTGGGAAAGGCCTACATTTACTGGCATGATAGAAATGGCCGCAGACAACGAACACAGGGTCTGCAATTTCACTCGGTGTTTCAGCACACCCCTTACTAGACACCAGTTACTCTTCACTCACATAATAACAAGGCACTCACTTGAGGTTGTTGTACCCATCCAGGATTTCAAGAGATCTCTTGCGTCCGCAGGGCTTTCTATTACACTGCAACCATATATACCGACGTTCTCACAAATCCTGAAAAAATGCAGGTATTCCACAATACACTTAAGGAGTGTTGCAGGAAACATGACGTTACACATTCCATAAAGGGTCGCTACTTCAATAAGATGTACGGCCACGATGACTTCTGTGTTCGTTTGGCAGGAACCTTGCGTAGTCTTCATTCTTACACCTCACCAGCGTTCGTATTGTTATCTCGAGGGACCAGCGTATTTACTAAAGTAGTGTCATAACATTTGAGAAAGCTCATAAACCTCTAATAAAAATTTGCCCACATTGTTGCCTATTGCATTTAAAATAAATGTGTAAAATCTCAAATATATCTTCCTCTGTGGTCGCTATAAGAACTTCAACTGACCTTAACTGGCAATTCAGCAGAACAATATTATGCCCGACTGTATGTAATAGAGAGACATGGGATTTTATTACTTGCTGTTACAGTGTGTCGGAATAATTTTGAAGTGGATCTTAAGTGTGCTGGAGTTTTTCTCTGAAGGGCACAGTTTTTCTGTGAAGATTAAAAACTAAAAATGTAGCCTGAAGTATGCCCCCATTGTCACCAAACGAACATCCGCCAAATGATGTAGCATGCCTCCTGTATCAATAATGGAGTATATTTCTTTGGCAGCGCGTGCGCATGTTTCGACAGGTACATGTAATACTGTGCGAATCATATGTGACATCTGGAGTGCATGACAGTAAAAGATCTCATAGCCACTTGACATGATGTTATGCTCCATAGAACAAATACTAGACCGAACAGACAACAATTCTGACTGGCTTGGTTGAACAGACAAGTGTATATTCATAAATAAGACCCCATAGATGGTTCGGGAAGCCTCATCGTATTGGCTGGATGGTACTGAAAATACTGCCGTTGTCGTAGGTAGCACTATTTTTTATTCATTGCAGCGCTATTTTATCGTAATATTTTATCTTAATATGACATCTTCAGCATTAGTATATTTTTTTCTCACTCTCACAACACGTCATCATCATCGTCATCCGCCTGCCTGCAACCACTGCAGGGGAAATTTCTCTCCTATTTTCAAGCAATGAATTTCGTACTGTCTTTCCTGCTGCCTTCTTCTTATTATTGCATGCCTGCCTAATATTCTGTCTCCCTCTCCCGTGTTTATCTTCTTTTAAAACCAAGACAGTTACCCCTAAATCTTCAGTTTTCTGATAACAGGGCTTTCGCAACAAATGTCATTATAACATAAAACAAAACAGCCGTAATTATCATTGTCTGGGCACGGAGCACCAGTTTAGCTCAATAAATGCTGCATTGTTGCTGAAACTTTGCTCTATTTTTTTTATCAAGTCGTCTAGCGGCGACGTCAAAGCGTGCGTGACCGATTAAACTATCCATTATAAATCTTGCATTTTATATGGTTTAAATATCAGATAACGTGAGGGATACAGTAAGAAAAATAATTTTCTTGCACTTTTTTTCTTTCTCATCTCATAAAAAAGGTGTCCGTTAAACGGAAGTTCACAATATGCGTCACTATTCTATAAAGCATTGGCACTTACTCCTTTGCGTACAGTGCATACCCGCCCGTATTGATCGTCATCACGTATTTTAAGCTCGCGCTTGCAACAAAGATATCTTCTGAAATTTATCTTTTTGCCGCGTACGCTGATGGAGTGAAGGTGTCTCTCATAATCATATGGTAGTTTTGGGACGTTAAACCCCACATATCAATCAATCTGGTGGAGTGGAACAGATGTTTTTGACAATATTACTATAATGATACCCACATGCTCCTTAATGAATTGGCTGGAATAGGACAAAGATTTTTGAATAATTTGTTAAAGTTGTATAATCAGGTTTCATTAATACTAAATACCATCATAATAACGAGTCTGATTTGCTTAAAGTAAATGTGTTCACATCTATAGACTTTGTTTATTTATTTCAATTGTATTGTGATTTGTATTCGTTGCTAAAATATATAAGGAAGACTAAAACTAATATAGCAGCAAAGCGCTCACACTGAACGAATTTGGTAATACTTTAAAAGTGCTCAAAGCCATTTTGAACCTTTCTTGTGCTCTATTGGCTTTTTGAGCATGTGTCGAATTTCAGCAAATCAAGAATATGACGCATGATAAATTTTACCTTGCAACCCCCTCTTACCGCTAGTAAGCCTTGATTCATAAAGTCTAATACATAATTTCTTTCGCATTCCTTGCAGTGATTAATTCCTCGCAAGCCTCAGTAAGATGTCTCCGGTGTACGCCTTTCCGATTTTCGGGCTTCTCTTAGGTGAGCTACCACGCACAAAACATTTTCAGTCTCTCGTATGAAGTGTAATTTGATGTCTGTTTGGTATGCACCTTGTATAGTAACCATCACGCTTTCGAATGTTTTCGTATGATTCATCACCTCCCCATGTGAAAGTGTTAAACGAAATCTTACTACGACGCCTAACTTTTCACTCGTTCCCTTCAACGAAGGCACATACCGCCCCACTAAGGAATGCAGAAAATAGCGCCCTGTACTGTTATTCTATTTGCGCAAACCACTACCTCACTCTCCTTACGCGCTCATAAGGCCGTCAACCGACCCTTGTTTGAGTGCCTTCTCTGCGCGTCGACCTGCTCGATGGCTTTCCAATACGTTCTCCTAAAAACTACAGGCTATATGCTTGCCTCGCGGCAGTTTGACAGCACAAAGCAGACACTGTGTCATTGCTTTTAGATCCCCCGGCAAAACCTTGGAAGGTTCTTGAGCTTACTTTCAAGAGTCAAACACGATAAGGTTACGGGGCCTCGTGTGCATCGCCTTCTTAACTAGTAGATTACCTTCGTTTCTCGGTGCATGCATCAAGCATGCTATAAAGAGAGAACTTGTAGCGTCATCGTCTTCACCATTTATCGTTGCGATTTTTCAGCCACCGCGCCGCAGCTCTCACTCATCTGATCCCAGAGTTGAAAGGGCGATCTCTTTAGAATGAGCTGATGCAGCTCGCGATCTGGACGCTGCAGCTGGCTCCCATCTTATTCGGTCTCTTCAATTAGGAGACTGCAGTGATTGCTATGACCTCTCCTTAGTTTAAGACGTCAGGGCTTCTCCTTAGTTTTCCTTCCTTCTTGAACGAGCTCAAACGGAGCATGTGGTGTAGGCTAGCGAATTCGTCGCAATGCCTTTGTGAGCTTTTAGTATAAATGCCTGATAAATTTTGTGCAATGAAGCCGCTGTGGGGTACGAGCTCATCTGATGTAGCCTGAGAATCGAAGACTGCGCTCTATTCAAGTTATTGTAAGAAAATAGAAAGTCTCACCTGGTGAGATAAAAGTGCTGCGTGATTTCGTTATGACAGGTCGGATGATGTTTGATGTTAACAACGGCAGGTAAACGGGGGAATACTGAATGGTTGATGAAAATGAGACCTCGCGCCTTGTAGTGAGCAAGCTCATTCAGGTTTATGGGAGCTCTCTTTTTGAATCTCTTGTGAGTGGAAGTCCCGAGAGAGTGCGGGTGGTGATGCTCTGATCGATACAAAGCTTTCGATATATATACCATATTAGAAAGTTATTTTACGAGCAGGCACTGCCAGATGAAGCAACAAAGATAGCAAAATTTTGAAGAAAAAACTATTAAAGGGTGTCGAGATTCATTGAACTCGTTCATCAAGAATACTGCACTTCACGTGGACGGGCGGCAGAGCTGGCCTTGTCAGCGTTTCAATGAAGCAAACATATTGCAATGGGTACGAGCTGAGAGAGGAGAAGAAGAGGAAGACATGAACTGGTGCATCACTGCGTCGAATAATTCTTGGAAGGTGGATTGCGATTTCCAGGAGGTATCCTTAGCTGAACTGGCGGATGTGATGAAGAGCTTACCGCCCGCTGCTCCCGGACCTGATGGGGTGACCTCTAAAATGATTAAAGTGCTATACGAAATATCGCCACATGAAATCCGTAATATAGTTAATTATTCACTGAAAAATTCTTGGATTCCGGCCGATTGGAAGCTTTCCAAAATAATTCCGATACTTAAGAAACAGGGAATGGAGTTTACTCTGGATAACATAAGGCCTATTTCATTGACATCTAACCTAGTCAAGCTTGTAGAGAGAGTCTTAAATGCCCGTATAATAAACTACATCAATGAACATACAATACTAAACCCCAGACAAATTGGCTTTAGATCGGGATTCTCCATTTGATGTGCACATGTGGATTTGGAAAGTCGCATACAGCTGGCTCGGCATCGCCGCGAATACTGTGCACTAGTCACTCTAGACTTAGATAAAGCGTGCGACAAAGTGAAATATCCTATCTTAATCCAGCAGATGCAAGACTATCACTTTCCAAAATATATAACAGCGTGGAATAAAGAGTTTGTGAAAGACAGAGAATTTTATTGCTTCTTGGATGGATGCTGTTCTGAAAAATATAAGCAGACACGAGGTGTACCTCAGAGCTCAGTATTATCCCCGGTGTTACATATTACTAAGTTCCATTCCAACTCATCAGGATATCCAAATTTACTATATGCAGATGATATTGCTTTCTTCGCAAACAACAGTGATCTGCACTCATTGTATCAGGCATTACAGAATTACATGAAGATGCTAGAAGGATGGCTTGACAATATTCATATGTCATTGAACGTCAAAAAAGTGCGCTTCTGCCATTCTCCTTTAATGATCGTGTCAACATTTCCCTGATGTATCATACCGAGCTCATTCCACAGGTCGATTTCTTGGAATACCTAGGCATCGTATATAATAGGACGCTGCATTGGAAAAGCCATATAGACGAGGTTGGCTGTAAAGCGTCACGTGCCATGGGGTGGTTACGCAAATTGGGAAACATAGGATTGCGTAGGAGTACATTGATAATGATTTACAAGATGTATGTGCGGCCTATTATGGAATTCGGATGTGTATTATTTTCAGGCAGCACGGCTTACAAGATGAGACAATTAATATTATTAGAAAGAGAAGCTTTGCGCTTGTGTCTTGGACTCCCCAAATTTGTGGCAAACAATGTTTTGTATGTGGAATTGCGCCTTCCACCTTTGTTAACTCGGTTTAGAATACTTACAGTTTAAACTTTTTTAAAAATATACAATTCACCTCTGCGAAAAGCTTCATACGTCTTTATTCAAGAACCAATCGCATTCTTTGGAACACAATGGTCTAGACTACACTCCCCTCAGATTAGGTTCGTCCAAGCGTTGCTAGAGCCTCTCAATGTAAATATTTATCAGATTTGCATAACGAAGACACCTAATTCAAAACTTGAAATAAAATTTGATGATATTTTCCCCACTAATGCGAAACAACTGCGCCTTCAATATTTAAATATTCGGTTAAAAGAATACTTGACTAATCTGTCCATAAACAACATTATTGCGACGGATGCATCCGTATTGAACGAAAAGGCTGGAATAGGCATCTTCTGTACTTCTCTCAACTGGTCTTTCTCAGTTCGATTACCAGATTACACGCCTATATTCATCGCTGAATTATTTGCTATAATTCTAGCGCTTCGTAAACTTCCTGCAAGCGAATCAGAAGCGGTCATACTTACCGATTCTCTTTCAGTATGCACTGCACTATCTGCAGCAAAAAATTTGACATTATTGCGTATGATTAGCAGTTTATTACCAGAAAACCTGAAAAAATTTCACTTGCTATAAATACCTGGCCCCTGCGGGATTTATCCAAATGAGATGGCAGACTCGTTAGCCAAAGCATCTTTAAGCGAACCACTCTTACCTATTTTACCTGATTTCAACTACGTAACAGCACTCAGATATAGAAAAGCTTGTTTGCACAAGGAAATAGAAAAATTATCATTGGATAAAGTCAGAGACTTCGTACATCTAAGATATTGCTGGAACAAACAGTGGTGTGTATCTCGGCAGATAGAAATTACAATCACCAGAATAAGATTCAGAATTCCGCATCTGAATTACTACCTACATAAAGCTGGACTAACAGCATCTCCGTTGTGTCTCTTTTGCAAGGAATCGGAATCGATAGATCATTTCTTTTTATCCTGTCAACGTTATGCTTATCAAAGGAAAAGACACCTGGTTGAACCACTTGAGAAGCTAGGTTTAAAAATAAACGTGGAACTAATTTTATCCTTCGGAGGGATTACATTAGGTTATAGCCACAGGGAGGTTTTCCCTGCTGTGTGCGAGTTTCTAAGGGCAACAAAGAGATTACCCTGTTAGCCTATTGTTATTATTTACGGCTACGAGACTACCTGAATGCCTGACTTAGCACTCTTGATGATCCTGCCACCCGGTTCTTGGCCGATCCCCCTTTGTGGGCAAGTGCCAACAAAGCTGAAGGTTCATCATCATCATCATCATTATAATTCTTGAAAGACCGATTGTTATGCTCGAATTGCCAGCTAATACATCCACCCTATTATCGTTTGGAGCCAGTCAGTTGCGTGCGGGCCGCAGTGCTATCCTGTCAGCGCTACATAAGTTCATTCAGGCAACCAGAAGGATACGCTGCTAGTGGTACTGCCAGATATATCCAATTCTTCGTTCCCCTTCTTCATTATTGTTTAATTGTTTAATATACTCTGGTTTATCAAATTATTCTGAACTTTTCCCCGTTTTTTCAAAGCAACATTATTGTTGTTCTTATCTCAGTTCTCTCTTTTTTAGCTAGCGTTGTACAAAAAATAACTACTATAAGATACAGTGTGGCCAATACCCTTTGTGGGTATGAGCCAAGAACTTCTAGGCGACGAGACAAGACAAGATACCGACGCCATTATTACCCGACCATCAACCTCGCCATGTTAATAAACATCCTTTGACTTTAACCGTAACAGTTTTGTGGTGAAAATGCTGGGTAATCGCTCAAGACAACGGAGCCACTGCCTCTATGTGCTCGCCGAAGCCGACGCCTCGCACGACTGCCTCCAACACTACCGGAACACGCGATGTCGAAACATGGTGACCTACAGTCATTTTCAGCTCCTCCGGCGCGGACACCTGGTGTATGGATGCGTCAGTTGGAGCCGCGCCCTTTCTCGGGAAAAGCCGGCGAGGACGTGGAAGAATGTCTCACACAGTACAAACGTGTGAGCAAGGGCAACGGCTGGGATGCTACGGCAGGCTAGTGAATGTTGCTCTCTTCCTGGTAGACACTGCTCTTGTGTGATTCGAGAACCACGAAGAGTCGCTAACAACCTGGGATTCCTTCACTATCCAACACACAGAGTACTTCGGAAATTGTCCTGCGAAAAGAAAGCGAGCCGAACAGACATTACTTCAGCGTGCTCAAGTGCCAAGTGAGACCCTTACCACGTACATTGAGACGATCCTGAAGTTGTGTAAGATGGTGAATCCTCGTATGTACGAAAAGGACAAAGTCGGGCATCTTCTGAAAATTATTGTCGAAGACGTGTATACCTACTTGATTGGCAAGGAGAGTCTCAATTCGGTAACTGACGTGATCATTCATTGCCGCACATATGAGTCCTTGAAGCTACACTGTATCACGCCAAAGGTCGGCAGGTTGGCGAATGATGCGATGGCTGCAGGCATTGAGGACAGCTACAGTATGCATTGGAACATTGTGACCACTGTGAGGCAAATTGTCTGAGAGGAACTCGAGCGACACAGCAAATCATTGACGCTGTGAAGACCGAACAGTTCCGTTGCATTTTTATTCATACTCTCAAAGCTACACCAATGGTTTCTTCGCTGTCCGCTATGCCAGGCGTTGCAGACAGTCGGACCGATCCTCTACAACCGCACCACCATATCTTTCCTGACGACGTGACGCATGACCAACGCGCTTATCAGGGTACGACCACGAATCGGCACTTAGAAAATTGTTTCTACTACTCGCAGCATCCGATGGCGGCTTATCCTGAAGTCTACAACGTCGGTTGCCCTTCAGCTGTTTGCTACAGCTGCGGTGCCATAGATCTCATTTCTAGTTTTTGTCACCGTCGCCGCCAGACGAGGTATGGCCCACCACCGACTTGGCCTAACTTTGAAGGCATCAACAATGATCATTGGCCAGCAGAACATCGTGCAACAAACGCTACAGGCTCGCCACCTGAGAATACCTTCCGCCACTCTAACAGAAGGAGTGGTGGAAGCATCAGACCACAGCCTGACACCACCAACCAGTCGCTTACATCGCTCACGATCACCACGGCGACGTTAGTTCTATGCCACCACTTCCGTCAGAAAACAAGCCGGCCGCGAGCGATGGATGTAAAGTCGTCAGCCGGTCTCCGTCTCTGCAATCTGCTCCTCTTCCTATTATCATGTCCAAATGAAAGTATGCATGTTATATGATAGTATGCCTGCAACTGCGTTAGTGAATACTGGTGTAACAGTTTCCGTCATGAGTGCCACATTTAAGGAAAGGCTTGGTCGGAAGGCTATTTTCCGAAACGTTGCACCACCATTCTACTCGTTACGTAGAATGGAGGTGCAACGTTTCGTGGAGTCAGCGGAGAGTGCCTCGTTTGTCTAGATATTTTTGTTGCAAGTGTTTTATTTTGTGCTGAATTGGTGCGTCACTAAATGTTTGCTATTAGAAGGTGCTTTCATGGTGTGATTCTCGGGATGGACTTTTTTCAGTATTGTGGGAATCTGTTAATTATGGCAGAAGCAAATTACGGTGAATAACGCGATTTTCTCTACGCTTGCTTAGACACGTTTACGGGGCAAAAACTGTTTAGTCATGTCGAATGGTTCTCTTTTAGCGCCGTGCTCTCTATTGCGTGTTCCTGTTAATGTTGCTGTTGCTGACCTTTCATTGTATGGCGCGCAAATTCAACCACTGGCGACGGGTTGCGTGAAAAAAACTGTACTTGTGTCTCGTTCTCTCGTGACAGTTGTGAATGGCGCCTCAAGCTTATGGGCTTTCAATTGTTTTTTGGTGCCTGCTATTCTTCCGCGTAATACGAAGCTTGCAGAGTTCGACGCAATCACGTACAGCACTATCACCGTTTTAGGCGAAGAGCAGCAGTCTAAAAAAAGCGCCCCCTGGAGAAGCAGTTTTGAAAAACAGATCTTAAGAATGATCAGCAAGTCGCTGCCCTCACATGAACGCCACGCTCTTGCAAGAGTCCTTGTGCCACATCTTTCGGTGTTCGATTTCACACAAGGTGACACGGAGTCTTCACTACCACGTTATCGTGCTCATCACAGGTTAGACACTGGATCTGCACATCTTGTTTGTCAAAAACGTTACCGCCTGTTGTCGACAGAAAGGGCAGTGATAGCTGAAGAGGTCACCGACATGTTACGGAAAGATGTTGTCAAAGAGTCGTAGGGTCCGTGGGCAGCGCGTGTGACCTTAGAAAAGAAGAAGGATGAATCACGGCCGTTTTGCATTAACTCTATAAAACTAAATATGGTCACCAAAAAGGATGTGTATCCACTTCCTAGAATTGATGACGTCATTGATTGCCTGCATTCCGCTGCCTACTTTTTGTCACTGTATTTCCGATCATGGTAGTGGCAAATACCCACGCAACCAAACGACAAAGAGAAAACGGCTTTTGGGACGCCTGATGGTCTTTATGAATTTATTGGTATGCGGTTTGGTCTTTCTGATGCACCGGCAACGGTCGAACAATTTATGGACACAATTCTTCGAGGACCTAATGAGAATTTGTTTGTGCTCCCTATATGGTGTGATGATATTCGGCAGCACACTGAACGAGCATAACAGTTGTCTCAGTCTTGTTTCGAATTGTATACGAAAGGCCGGGTTGGTTCTAAACTCTAAGAATTGTCGTTTTGGTGAAGTGGAGACATCAGTACTTGGACATCTTTTTGACTAAAACAGAGTCAGACCAGACCCACAAAAAATCGAGGCCATCAGCTCTTTCGAACCACCAAAATCGGTGCTGGAATTGAGGAGCTTCTTTGGCCTATGCTCATATTTTCTTCGTTTTGTTCCAAGGTTTGCACACGTAGTGCATTCCCTAACATGTCTTATTCAAAAGGATGTCCCTTTCAAACAGGACTTCAGCTTGCGACAATGCGTTCCGCCAGTTGAAATTTTACTAACGTCGGGGTGCACTTTGCGTCACTTCGAACCGCTTTTTCCTAGAGAAAACCATGCTGATGCTAGTGGCATCGGCATCGGTGCTGTACTTGTGCAGCGGCATCAAGGAGCTCAGCCCGTAGTGGCTACTTCCAGTCCCTGTTTCAACAAAGCTGAGCGAAACTCTACCATAACAGGACAACAATGCTTGGCAGTAGTTTTTGCGGTACACAAATTTTTATCTTATATTTATGGACGTACGTTCACAATCGTTACCGACCATCACGCTTTATGCTGGCTAAAGCATATTTATAACCCGACTGGTCGACAAGCGCGTTAGGCTCTTCAACTTCAAAAATACGACTTCGTCGTCTCGTTCAAGTCTTGACGCCACCACGCAGATGCCGACACTCTCTCCCGCTATCCCCTGAAGAGACTGAGTGTGAAGAAGATTGATTGATATGTGGGGTTTAACGTCCCAAACCCACCATTTGATTGTGAGAGACGCCGTAAGGAAGGGCTCCGGAAATTTTGACTACCTGGGTTTCTTTAACGTGCACCCAAATTTGAGCACACGGGCCTACAACATTCCCGCCTCCACCAGAAATACAGCCGCCGCAGCCTGGATTCAATCCCGTGACCTGCGGGTCAGCAGCCGAGTACCTTAGTCATTAGACCACCGCGGGGGGGGGGGGGTGAAGATTACAGTTTTGACGAATGCTTTGCCTCTATTTCTTTCTCATTCCCAGACTTAATTACTTAAAAAAGAACAAGAGGCTGATTTTAGCCTGGAGCCATTACTTGTCACGGCATCGCGTCCTCGAGCCATCGGCCGCTTTTGTGTCTCTCACGGCCTTCTATAGAAGACAAATTATTCGGCTAAAGGCGCACGCTTCCTTCTAGTCGTACCACAGAGTCTATAATTTGAGATACTGAAAGCCTCGCACGCCGATTCGACAGCTGGTCATCTGGGATTCATCAGAACTTTATATAGTACACAAGAGCGCTTTTACTGGCCCAGAATGCGGCACACAGTCAAGCACTCTTTCGCAAGTTGCGAACAATGTCAACGCTACAAGTGGCCTGCGACTCCTGCCCCAGGTCTTCTGCATCCATCGCCACCTCCTCATCTACTATTTGATCAAGTTGGTATCAATATTTTGGGCCTCTTTTTCACACTCCTCCAACAACAATCGATGGGTGATAGTATGCGTCGACCATCTGACTCGTTACGCAGAAACTGCGGTGATACCATTCTCGACAGCGGCATGCGTGGCCATGTTTTGGCTTAGATTCATCATTCTTGGGCATGGCCCTCCAAAAGTGATCATTAGTGATCGTGGTCATCAGTTCGTTGCAGACACCATCAAAGAACTGGTTCGTCTGTGCGATTCGCAGTTCCGCCATTTATCCCCTTATCACCCTCAGCTAGACGAATGGGCTCACGGAGGAAGGAAGGGTAGGAGAGGGCATGCCCTGCTGGTGCGCTACGTGAAAAGTATGGAGGAAATGACATCAAGGCGGCCATATTCACTAGGAACAATGGCAGCGTTGCTATTGTTACGTGTTGCGCAGTGAAGCTGGTCTAGCAGAGAGCTTCCGCGGCTGGCGGTGGCATGCGTGCCTCGCCAGGTTTCGCGCTGAGGCGTGGCGGACAATATCCGTGCTCTGCGCCGTTTTATTAGTGACGCAGTGTTCTCCTGGCAGCTGCCTTACCCTTAGCAATGTTTAAAAATTATTTTGTTCATCATAGGGTTTCAACAGTGCGTAGAACGAGTGTACATCCGTTTGCCGTGTGGCGGATGATGCGGATAGGTGAAGCAATTAGTGTTTGGCGACATTGTACTGAGCACCATGATAAAGCGGAACGACGACGAACGCCTTGCCGTTAAGTGGCAGTTGGGCAGTGCTCCTGCTTGTAACAACGGATGAAGTTGCTGAGCCCAGCAAGACGCAATGAGGACCATGTGCACATACGTAGTTTCATGTTCTTTGTGTACAGTAACAACTCGCATGTGCGTATTAGAACACCTTTTCTGTTTCGCTTCGTATACTCTCCCCAGCATTGCATGTACTCTTAACGAACCAGCAACCATGTTCAAGTGTCACTTGCACCGTGCTCAAAATCACTATGGTCACAGAATGCTGACGCCAGTAAGTTTCACGCGCAACACGGACACAGTGGCCGGGCGCTGCGTCGGCCGCGTGGCGGAATGCAATCGTAGAAGGCTAATGACATATCGTGTAGTCTGTTTTGTTGCTGAATCAATGAAGTGAAAACACTCGCCATTGTCAGTGCATCTAGCGCGCGTTCTTTTGTATTTGCTTCGTTGTCAGTGAGCTGTTACTCGCTCTTAATACTCGGACGAAATAACTTCACCGAAGGTGTAGTGCTGGCCCAGAATGTTGAGCCCCGTTTCATTGGTTTCGGATCGTCACGACACACGCGCGGCGAAGCTCACGTGCTTTCCGAGCCGGAGAGAGAGTCGTACCTTCTACTTTACATTCGGATGTATAAAAGAGAGGAGAATGTGCGCAGTAAATATGCCCTACTTTCGGCTTCATCGCGGCTTTACAGTGATTGACGTCAGGGCCTCTCCTCCCGTTTCATCCTCCGTGAATAGGCTGGTAAAACGTACGAACTAAACTCCGAATAACATGTTGGCCATGTACGTAATATCTGGCCTCAAAGACTGGGATGACGTTTTCCCCTTCATTACCTATGCGTATAGCATGGCCAATCATGAGACACCCAATTACAGTCCTTTTTACCGCCTTTACAGAAGCTCACCGTTAAGCTGCGTTGGTACTATTCTAACATTAGACTTCGATAATGACTATTTTGTCTCGAAGACACTCTGCCTAGCCGAATAAGCCCGGCGTATTGCTCGTCTTCATACTGTCGCTTCGCAACACCGATCTAAGGAAAGCTATGACAGCCTCCATCAGTCTGTCGCATACTCCAAAGGAGACGTTGTGGTTGTGGACGCCCCAACGTAAACGAGGCCTATGTGAGTTTCTACCCCAGTACAATAGCCCATTCATCATTGTTGATCGCTTCAGTGATTTGACGTCCATGGTAGCACAGCTGACAACAGCTGGCCGTCGGTCAAACCGGACCCAGCTGGTACTTGTCACTCACTATAAACGGTTTCACCCTAACCGTTCCGAGTGATTCATATTCGCCCAGCGTGCTTCGTCTGAGATCCGGAAAATGCGACGGGTATGAGCCGAGAGAGGAGAAAAGCAGGAAGATGAGAACTGGTGCAGATACCGACTTCATTATTACAAGACCATCAACCTTGCCCTGTGAACAAATGCCCTTCAACTCTAACCGTAACAATATGTTCTGCTATATCACCAGGGCCTGCGAGTATTGGTTTTAGCTCTACATTACCTACGTGATGTATAATGGTCAGCAGTGTTTAAAAAATTTCATTTCGTCATAAAGTCGTCTTACGAGATTAAATGGGGGACCATGTGAGGTTTTTTGTGTAATTATTTCTAATAAAAACTGAATTTCGTCGGTCATTACGCATTACTGCCCAAAATTTGTGAAGTTGTTTTTTGTGTACAGACTGCAAAATGTGACCTCCGTTCCTTCTTCTTATTGTTACTTTTTCAGTGGCCATGCTCATGGGAGAAGGAGAGGCCTGCGCTATTGCTCAAGAACTTGTGAACCAAGCGTGTAATTTGATCGGCCGGGAGGGACAAGCTGGCCTTAAAGAAGAAAACTGAGGAAAATCTAAAGAGTTCCCCTGCCTGCAAGACTTCTTGCTCAATGTCGATTAAATAAAACAGGTTGTACTGCATGTCAACAATCGAGCAAGTCTATGGTTTAAACTGTGTGATGCAACAGGGGACATAGAGCCGCTTCGGGTTGCTAAATACTGCCAGAGAACTCAAGAAAAAAATACAGCTGACGAAATTCGGTACATCTCACGTACCTCGCAAATAGATGTTATGTGAAACTCGCGAATGAAATGCTCTTGTGTAGTATTTTTTCATTGAGAAAAACGCAATACAGTGGTGCAAAAGATGTGCAGAAAGATGTGCACAGACATACGTTGGTAGCCACATATGTGTTATACGAATTGTCCCAATCATCACTTAGCGCAATTTTAAAAACTGAAGAACTGAGCTACGCAAGACAAACATAATGTACATAGTTCCAAGTACACTATTGTAGCCACCACGATTTTTGTTGTGGCAATAAATAAAGAATTTTACCACAATGCAACCTTAAATGTACTCCTTAATTTATCGAAAAGTCAATGATGCCGATGTGCACATTATGAAACTACATCCGTCTGTTACTTTCCAAAACGTACTAATCAAGTGCCCATTTCTTCCTGTTAACAAAGAAAGCCTGTGAAACGTGAAAAATAGCACGTGACGGCGTACCCGTCCTCAGAAGAAAGCTGTGACCTCAAATGGACTCACTGCTTGCAACTGCTTGGCCTTGTTTTCTGTTGCCAAATACAGCGTTGCCCCACTGCGGTGGTCTAGTGGCTTAGGTACTCGGCTGCTGGCTCACAGGTCGCGGTATTGAATCCCGGCTGTGTAGGCTGGAATTGCGATGGAGATGAAAATGTTTTAGGCCCGTGTGACCCATTTCGGGCGCACGTAAAAGAGCCCCAAGTGGTCAAAATTTCCAGAGCCCTCCACTACGGGCGTCCTCAGAATCATATTCATGGTTTGGGACGTTAAACTCCAAATACCAAAAATATCATTCAAAGACAGCATTCCGCCAATTGGAAACGGCACAGGTCGGTTGCCAACAACATGTTTTGCAATTTAGCAGTGATTCCTTTCACTTGGTTGTACGTCACAATTATTATCCATTTCTGACTTCCAGGTGTTCTTATTGATAAACGACCGGACAGCTGTTCTGATCACAGCCCGGCTGTGAAAGAATAAAGCGGTGGGTTTCCTCGAACCGAACCTGGCAGATCTTAAGCGTTTCTGTTCTGTACTTTTTCTTACACGTTTATTTCAGAGATACTGGCTTCCTCTAAGTCAAACTGTTTGAGGGCGCTGCTTTCTGATGCATGCTAATGCGCGCATCTGACTAACCACGTGTCAATTTTCAGGTTTTATGGGCTTTCATCATTCACAGCAAAAAATTAACATGTCATCGGCACCTTGGTAAATGTAATTGATTGATTAATACGTGGGGTTTAACGTCCCAAAACCACCATATGATTATGAGGGACGCCGTGTAAGCGTTCTCGAATATGAAGGTTGACTTTAAGATATTTAATTTTTTACCGTTGCTTTGCATATTCGCTATTTTTGCAACCTCTGCCGATTTGTGAAGAAACTTGACAACCTCGTAAGTTGACTTTTCGTGGCAGCGTTGTCGAAGGACTGACTACGTCACAGGAACAGGCCACAAGGTCCATTCTCGGTTCCTACCTTGTCATATTGGGATCAGTGGCAATGATACCGCAGACAACGTGGCTGGCACAACCCACCAAGAAGAGCCCACCCTTCCGATACCTCTGTCAAGGACAGACGCTGCAAGGTAACTTCGTCACCTGGCACGTAGTCCGATTCTGCTGGAGTGGAACACCCCAAGCATAAGACTCTACCAAATAAACCCTCGACTGGAACTTCGACCTCCATGTGGACTTCATCGACATGAAGCTTCACCTATTTGTCGCCTTTGGTTAGGGGTTGCATTCACGAAAAAACATATACAACCCTCACTTCATTGACGGACAGTGCGAAATGCGACGTCTGCGGCACCGAAGAAGACATCGACCATCTGCTATACCGTTCCCCTTGGTTTGCCTCTGAAAAACAGAAGCTTTCTGACGCATTGCGACAATTGGACGATCGGCCACACTCTATGCAGATAGTACTGGAGCACCTTCCTCGTCTTTCGGCGGCTCAAAAGGCAGTCAAAGCCGTCTTGCGCTTTTTGAGGACTACACGCCCGTTGAAACACCTCTAACGTTTCTGTAGTGCCACCACTGCATACGCGTCAGCCCATAGACTGACAATCCCTTTTTTGTCTCTTTCTCTCTTTTTTTCTCTCTCTCATCTTTATACTTCTCCTTCCTATTTCCCCAGCATTGGATAGCATACAGGGCATGTGCCTGGTTAACCTCACTGCATTCTCTCTTGTTGTTCTTGTTCTCCTCACCCTCCTCTGGCGATCTGTAATAGTGTCTTTAGACTCCCTCACTTGCCTTCTAGTTTCTAAGTTTAGCATAGGTAGAAAAAATGCGACTATTCTTCTCTTTGGGAATTGATATAGTATAACAAGAAAGGGAAACTTGTCTTTTAGAGAGGTAGTAGGGCATTCATTGTGAATAATTTCTCAAGAAGGGCGTAAGAGTGAATGCTACAGGAACTATTTGTGAGTTCGCACGAACATCGACTAAAAAGCTCGAAAGTTGCAGCGCTCATCTGAAGCAGAAACCACGCACAGAATGAAAATACGCGGGACGTGCATAGGCTAAGGACTGTCCCAGCTTGACACTTACTTCGCTCTCTTTAAACAGAAAGAACGTGGCCGACACGAACGAACAAGCATACACTGGACTTGCGCGAACAACTGTCACAGTTTGTGTTGGAGCAGCGTGCACCTTAAGTAAACGCGGCCATGCCTGCGAGTGAACTGACCTTCGAGCCTGTGTGAATCACGAGTCTGAGAAGCGCGCAGGAAGAGGCCAACCATTCTGGAGGCGGCGCCTAACAAGACGCCTGAGGTGACCACGTCAAATGCGAACCGATCGCGCCAGTATAGCACCATTTCGAAACTGATGACAAAACGAGCTACAGTTAGGTAGTTCTGAGGACCGCCAAAGAGTACATGGTTTCTATAAATGGCTTGCCTTTAGCAATTTTGTCATCATAAACTTCGTGGCCCAGTGATTAGCGCGGCGTGCTTCAGATTGAGAGGTCGCTGGTTCCATGCCCAATGACATAATTTTGCGTTCAGCCTTTTTAAAGACGATAGTCTTTCTTGGGAGCCTTCGACGGGAAACTTTGGTCTGCCTGTCTGTCTGTACATTTGTCTGTTTGTCCGCCCCAAACGATACCTCAAACGGCAACAAGCGGCCAACCCCGTCCGCAGCGCCCACCAATATTTCTCAAGCTTTAGCGTTCATAGTTGTGTGAGTTTTAATTAAAAAGCAAGAATGGCACACGTCTGTGCCACCATAACAACACATCGATGTTTCGTATGTCTGACTTCATACACACAAGTAACTTTAAGAACTGTATCGTTTATCGCGCTTCGCTGGCAGTGCAACGTGATGCTCAAAAAGTGTTTCCAATGCTTTGCTACGACGATGCATGGTGGTGCCCCTTGCCCATCGCTTTGCGTTCTACACCTTATCACCTCCGACACTGGCGCGCATCTTTCTCCACAGGTGCGCACGCCTTCCTTCTCGAAGATAACTGCCAGATGGCGCTCGTGTCTAACGTGCCTCGATGCGCTCGTTTGCCTCCGCTATACGCTCGAGGCACTCTAACGCAGCGCCTCCAGAATACCATTCACCGATTTTCTTGCGCAGATCATCAAATAAACGTTTTGTTCACTCTCCAGACGCAATACTATTGTCTTTCGACGACACTTGCAGTGTAACATGCAGAATTGGGCTAATTTTTATTCATTCATTAAATTATTTTGATTAGCCTCAGTGCATATAAAGTCGTTACAGAGGTGGTGGTGGGTAATATAACAAAAACTGCAGTAAAACTAGAACATAAAATACAAGTCAGTGAGAATAGATGATTTAAGAACAAAAAAGTTATTTAAGGCACAGAAAATAATCTGCCAGTGCAGTTTCAAATGACGATCCTTCTCAAATGAAGGAGATGGAGGAGGGAAGGCGGTTGCACTCGGTACTGGTTTTCGGCAGAAAGGAGTCCGAAAAAACATCAGTGCGACATAGAGGAGTGAACACTTTATACTCATGATGAAGACGTGACGATATGTATGACGGTTGTGATATGAGCTACTGTTTAATTGAATTGTTCAAGTGAAGAATTTTTCGAAAAAGGCATAGATGACAAATTTTTTTTCTAAGCTGCAAATAAAGTAGTCCGAGATCTCATTCGAATAATGAAACGATAGCTGTGCGGGAATAGTATGACATATTAAAACGTGCTGATCGATTTTGAACGGACTGAACAATGAATTTTATTGTTTTTAGACCAGTGTCCTGAACAGAAGACGCGTACTCGAGTTTAGGTCTAATGGATGTTTTGTAAAGTAGCAATTTTAAATGACATGGGGCATTAAAAAACTTTTCGCGTATGTACTCGACTGATTTATTGGAATAGTTAGTGTATTGAATGCGTGTATGCCAAGAAAGCTTATTGGTTATGTGCATTTTGAGAAACTTATACGAGATTACGTATTCAAGGTTGATGTTATTGATAGCTTAGTTAGGAAGAATGGGTGTATCAGAGGCACGTGAAACAGTTGTAATCTCGCATTTCGTGGGATTTATTATTATTAGACTTTGTGAGCCTTACTTAGAAATGTTATCTAGATCGGACTGAAGAATGACGATATCATGTAAATTAGCTATTTTGGGTCTACGACACAGTCGCTAGGGAAAAGTTTAATGGAAGTATTAATAACGACAGGGAAGTCATTATGCATATTAGAAATAGCAAGGGACTAAAAACAGAGCCTTGAGGAACGCAAGACTTTACGTCACAGTGAGATTGCTTATCTAGGATTGCTAAAAAAGGTGAGCTTTAAAGATTCTTAAATACGCACAAAACTAACAAGAGAAATTGCGTCAATGTAATGCAGCTAATCAGATAATTCAAGTGAGTTTTCTTGTTCTGGTTCGCATTACTTAAATTATTGGCAATATTTTCGGGTTGATTCGGTCACATTCGGCTCTAGCCCGCATAACTCCGGTGGTATTCGGAGCGAGCATAGCGTCAAGCTTTGCAAGCATCCCGCACAAAGTAGTGAAAATACTGGTTGCAGAGAATCTGAACACCAAAGGCATTTGAGTCAACTGACCTTGCTTACTTTGCAAAATACTCGTTGCTCTAGCTACAGTGCTCCACAGATTCTGCCCCGCAATTCCGATGGCCCTGACCTAATGTTCACCTGAGGAAGAAATATGTATTCACACAGTAAACAAAGTAGGCATTTGGGGTGTGTTCCATCGTCAACAAATCACCGGTGCTAATGTCGCGGCGCCTGTTTTACTAGTTTTTTTTTTGTGCCTCATTTTCCTCGAACCTGGCTTCAACATCAATATAGACTAACGCGACCACTACTCTACATTGTTTCAGTGTTGCCATCTGCTGTTTTGACAGTAAAACGTCTTTGTGGCTCATAACTGGCTTGAGAATATTAGAGGTGTTAAAACTAACACGCGATTTAAATAACAGCGAGAAATGTTACCTCATGATTTCCAGTGAATTTCAACTGAGAATGAGCAGTGAGAAATTAAACAATCTTTTTTTACCCCTATGATTCAGCCGCCATGTCGGGTTAACGTCCATTGCATTAGGCACGATGAGCTGGAGTTCATATGTATAGCAGTGTCCCAGGCGACCATCTTCGCGAGCACCAGCGTTTATCATCAGCTTATCACTTCAGGTGTTGCTAATATTCATGTTCCTATTGGCCTTGTTCTGCAAATGCAAAGAACTGGTTATAGAAACGTCTGATACTCTTCAAAATGTATCAACAAACACCAACATGTGTGCAACATTCGTACATATATTTACCTTCATATGCTAACGTGTCGCTCAATAAGAAATTATCTTACCTCCGCATGCTTCGCATAACGTCGATTACTAAGGTACCTAAGATGTCTGAAACTTTTTCTTGTCCGAACGCAAACACTCTTTTCGGCGGAGTGACACGAGCTATCAGCCGCATTCTTACGTAAGGCATGACCTAAAAAACTACGATCGAGTCGGTTTTTTGTGAAATTACCAATGCCTCTGACATTGGTTAAGGCATAGAAAGCGACATGACTGGTTATAAAGGCTCATATTCTAACAAATAAAACGGATAGTCTGCGAGTCAAGAAAATAATAAAATCATTTTGATTGAAGTGAAAGGCGATAATGCCGATTCGGTTCTGACAACGTATATATATAAAAGCGGGGAAGACTGCAGTTCAGGATGCAACTGTATTTGTGAAAGATGGCCCCATGCACGTGCCAAACGCTGGAATGCGGCGCTGGTTGGCGACGACACGACCGTGTATATACGCGTCACGCTCATATGTGGAATTGTTTGCATGAAAGTTTATTGCTCTCACGCCGAGCCGTGAAGGAACATTCCAAATAATGAGCTGCCATTGTGTTGTGGGGCTTCGACCTGCGAATTCCAATAAAACCAGCGTTGCTACAGTGACGGAGACAGTAGCCACCCGGTTCTGAAGCTTGTCGGCGTGAGGAACCCGGGCACTAGCCATTGACCTCGAACGACCTTAGTGAGGCGGCGCGGACTTGCCGAACCATTTCAAAGCAGCTGCAGGTGCATCTACACCTCTCACACTTCACGCCAGGATGGCAGCAGACCACACCAGTCAGTATTGTTGAGCCATCTCTCTCTCAATCCCAATCTAAGCAAGTAAACCGGAGATATTTGTGGCAATATTTTACTCTTTGATTGTTTTTTTCTATTCCCACTACTCTTTCTGCCAGCCGAAATAACGGGACTGTTCTCTGTCTTAGGTTTTTTCATGCCCTGATATCTCTTTGGCATGAAAACTTGAAATCAGGTCAGTCACTCTTCCCAAACTTCTTCTATTTCCATAATTTACATCATAAAAGAGATCTTCATTGCAATTGGCTGTACTCTGTACCACAAAATAGAAAATCTATAGCCTTATCTTGGCCTTTGGCAGCCATTTCTTGGATCCAACTACAAATACCATAGTTCCCATTTTACATTGAAATCTCCGTCATTCACGAGGCGCTTCCTGACTATGAAGGTATCCGGACCAAAGTCCCTCAACACCGACACTCGTTTGCCGTTTTCTATCCCTTCCGCAGTTTACCACTGAGATATTACCCCTCCTTGAAGACAAATTCGATACTATGCACAAAATTTCAGGCTTTGATCCACCCTGAGAGCACACGCAACGTTTTCACCTGCCATAAACCCACACTCATCAGCCTTGTGTACCCTCTTTTGGCATAGCTGGCAAATTCCAGATGTGTTCTGTCAGCTACCACTTGTTCGGCAATTCACAGCTAGATGTCATACGAAACATCAGTGCTGTTTCTTTGCCCTATTTATTTCTGCAAAACTCACTTATTCCTGGAATATACAGTATTTTCGCTTGTCTCTTTGTGAAGATTCTCTGACCATAGAGCCTCCAAAAAACTGGTGAGCATGCCTTGCCGTTTGTCATAGCGCCCACCTTTCTTATTCAAAAATTCCGCCAGCTTATTGCGTGCCGATTGAGAACTTGCTCGCCAACTATTCTATCACGGACGTCTTTGTTTGTCGATTCAGCGAGGAATATAGTTGTTCAGGCAGCACACAAACTCTTTACCCTTTTCAGAATTATTAGGCGTACACGATCGAAACTCCTCACAAAACTTTTCGGCTGTTGGCCAAAATGCTCTAATAAAGTTTTCTTTACAAGTTCATAGTTCATTAACTTCTGTGCTGGCGTGCGGCCAAACAAGCCCGATTTCTGTCCTACGAGACAGAAACTCACGGCAATCGCTCACTCACTCGTTCCCAAGGTTGCTCATTGACGATCTGCACAAAACTATGCAAACAAGCATCTATAGGTCATTCATTTGCTCGTTTGAGGGTACCACGAGTTTCCGAGGGCAAATTTGTTTAGGTCTGGGAGTAGGCGAGTTGGCCGACGCTGGCTGAGGGTATTGGAAGCACTAGCGTGATCGCACAGTACTGCAAAACTTTTGTTTGTTTTAGTTTGAGCAGCAGGATTTCTTTCTTGCGCTCGTGCTAATCGAGCACGCGTTGCATGCTTTTCACGTAGACGTGCTTGTTTCCACTTATGCTTGATCTGGCAGGCCTCACGTTCTAGCTCTTCTCTCGCTATCGGCCTTTTCGGTTCTTTCCAAGCATACTAAAAAAATTGGCAGATCTCACGTGCAGCGGGAATCAGTTATATGCGAAGCACGATTAAGAAACGTTCATATGTTGCTTTAAAATCAGCACTACGTTACGCGGTTTAGATAAATAATGTTGTACATGACTTCAGTGTCTTGATTATCATGTTTTCATGGGTCGTTTACCTTCGTCACACACGTCACACCAAATTTAGTATATGTGGAGCTAGCGAAACATGACACGCATGTCAGGATTATCATGTTTGGACAAGTAATCTATTTTGTGATCCATTGACGTCATGTAACCCCAAATCTGGTATATGTGGAACTAGCAAAACGGTCACCAGCGCATGATGAAGGGCCCACAATACTCCAACGTAGCGTTCATGCGCGCGCACGCTGGGCACACCGATGCTGCCTTAGCAAAACGCGAGCACTCTATATTGTTACGACGGGCGCGACCAGCGTCCGTCGGCGTGGCGCAACGGCAGCCGGTGCGAGGTGCGAGATGCTGCATTTCGCACCAATGCGTTACCTAGACAACACTGCGTCTCCCTATTTTCGTGGCGAAGGGACGCCGGACGCGCTGAAGCGCGCATGCGTCAAAGCTACGCAGCGTGGCGCGCGCCTGCGAGTATATAGCACGACCAGTGCCTGGCGTGGCAACGCTGGCGTGACGCGTTGAAATGAACGCCGGAAAGCTCGCGCACCACGTCACGTCAATGTATTGGCGCCTTGACAATGGCATGTAGTCATGTTCTCAGATGACACGCATGTCATGAGTATCATGTTTGCACCAGTCACATACCTTCGTCATCAATTAATTGGCGGCATGTAATACCGAATTTGGCATATGTGAAGCTAGCGAAACGCCCATGGGCGCATCATCAGGGTGGCATGTAGTCATGTTGTTACACGACACGCATGTCGTGATTACCATGTATGAATGTGTCATTTACCTATGTCGTCCGTGCGCGTCACATAACACCGGGTTTGGTACATGTGAAGCTACCGAAACGGCTGCGAGCGTATGATGAGCGTAGCATGTAGTCATGTTTTTACATGACACGCATCTAATGTTTATGATGTTGGCACCAGTATCATACCTTCGTCATCCATTCACATCCCGTAATGACAAATTAGGTATAAGTGACGCTTGCGAAACGGCCGCCAGCACATCATGAGTGGGGCACGTAGTCATGTTGTTACATGACACGCATGCTATGCTTTTCATGTTAGGGTCTGTCACTTGTGTTCGCCATGCAATCATGTCATACCATAACAGCTTTGCAACAAGTGAACATAACTGCTGCATGAGCTGCAGGACCAAGAAATGTAAATCATGACATTTATGACATACATATCAAGATTTTTTGTTATGACTAATCGAATATGTTTTTCATTCAGTCATCTTATGCTATACCAAGTTTGGTATTGATACCATTATCGAAACAGCCAGGAGAGCTAAATGTCGTAGGCGGATAGATAGATAGATAGATAGATAGATAGATAGATAGATAGATAGATAGATAGATAGATAGATAGATAGATAGATAGATAGATAGATAGATAGATAGATAGATAGATAGATAGATAGATAGATAGATAGATAGATAGATAGATAGATAGATAGATAGATAGATAGATAGATAGATAGATAGATAGATAGATAGATAGATAGATAGATAGATAGATAGATAGATAGATAGATAGATAGATAGATAGATAGATAGATAGATAGATTAGAAACTCTTTTGAGTTCGCTGATGTTCGCTTAGAAATGCTTCGCATTTAAAAAGTACTTTAACTGCTTTTCCTTGTTCAGTAGAGAGTCGTAGGCCACAGCCGCCAACTTCTCCCAGTCTTGCCTGCAGCCTCCGACAATTACGCGCCTGGACAAGAAGATGGAAAATAACCTGACATGAGCTCGCCAATTATTGTCACGGTGGCTTCCTCTGGAGTGCTAGCTGAGGATTATATTAACAGAGACGGGCCAACTCAACACACTGGTGTGGTCTGCTAGCGTTCTTGTGGGAGCCAGTAGAGCAGTAGGTCCGCCAGTAACTGCTGTGAAAGCGTGCGGTAAGTCCGCCAGCCACACTCAAGTCATGCGAGGTCGATGAACACGTCTCTGGCCCCTTACATGGACAGCCCTGAAAGCCAGGTGGCTGCGGCTTCTATTGCTGTGGTGACGCTGGCTTCACTGGTCTTCACAGCTCCAATCTCCACAGCACAGTGACAGCTCATCCTTTAGAATTTTAGGGGCGAAGATCCTTAAAGCGGAACCCGTTCGTCCTTCGTAGTAGTAGTATTAGTAGTAATCATAGCTTGTAACCAGTCTTAGATGTTGACCTTAAAGGTGGTACCAGTGGGAGATTTCTTCTGTGCGTTGTTGAACAATAAAAAAATTCGCAGCATGCGCTTCAACTAAAAGCCGAATTCTCCTCTCTCTCATTACCCCTTAGCAGCCATTGGCATGTACATTGAGCACTGTCTCACAAGAAAGTTGCTACGTTTTACTCGCTAGGTGTAACCTCCTTGGTTTTAGAAAGGTTTAGCCAGCGTTGGGCCGCAGTGCCATGAATGCAGTGAACTAGTATATACAATGAACTCGAGGTGGTTAAAGGTGGAAAAGAGACACGAAACACAAGCCGTAAGAAAGTGTGTGTGTGCCTCCTCTCGTTCAGTCCTTGGAATGTCCGCTGGATGACGGTGCTTCTATAGGAGGAATATATGATGAAAAGATGCGAGATGGTAGTACTTGGAGTGTTGAATAGGTATACAAACTGACACACAGACAGATGCATAGATGGACGCACGGATGGTTGCACAAACGGATGGACGCATGAACAGACGCAGGAGCGGATGCATGGGTGAACACAGGGACGGACGCACAGGTGGACGTGCGGACGCACGAGCTAACGCACGCACGGTCGGGCGGATGGAAGCACGGGCGGCCACACAGACGCACGCATTGATGGCCGGAAGCAAGAACGAATGGACGAATGGATGCTTCGTCCCACTCGCCATCATTCACTGCGTGGATATGCTGCCATTTTTTTCATCGTGACTTGGCTCTTGTGCATCGAGCTTTTCTTCCTATAATCCAGCACGTCAACGTGGAGTGTATGTACACCGTCTTGTGCTCGCGAACCATCGCCGCACATTATCGTTTGGCACTCGCCTCGCACCCTCCTACTGATAATCTTTTAGGACTTTTTCCGTAAAATGAAGCGACGGTGGTGTGCGTGGAAGACGCTCCTGTGCAAACCCTTCACGCTCTTGTTTGCGCAGGAGAGAACCCGCAACCGTAGCATTCTGGCAGTATTCTGAAGTTGGAAGAAGAACCGAGGAAGAAGATGAAGGTCTTGCCAATCTTGAAGAAGCAGAGTAGGTTGAAGAAATGGTGGATTGTATTACATGCACGGTTAGATATGACGAGGATGACCCCATTGCTCTCAAAGGCCAATCAATAGCGCAGGGAGCATACCAACCATCAGCAATGACCAATTCGATCAGTGGGTTAGTTGAGTGATCAGTCCTTCCGAGTTTCTTGTTGTGTCTTTGTCATTCGAAGCCCAACCTGTGCTGTTATAGTGTCAGTGTTTCGAAGTGTACCGCCACAACAGATAGCGGGCGCAAGCGGCGTTCGCCAAGCTGTATGTCACGTGATGTTTGTGAGCATATATTATTAGCCATCGGAAGAAATGTCGAGGGCTTTTCGTCCGAACACTTCAGCGCGACTGTGCGATTTCCTTGTTGCTTGCGCCAACTCTTCGCACATGCGGGCTTTGTCTCGACATGGTGCGAGAAGTGGGGTCTAGTGAACTATCTCTGTGAGGCCGGGTATAGCAGCATCCCAAGAAATGGAAAAAAAGCCTGCGATGGTGATCCCGGCTTTTCAGCACTGCCACCGCTGGAATTTGACGAAACGTCAGATTGGCCGGCGTGGATCGACCACTTCGATGACTACCGCTTCGCCACAGGCCTCAATGAACGATCCAGAGAAGCCCAGGTGCGCACTCTATTTAATGGTGTGCCAAGAACGCGAAGTCCTTTCTACGTTTGGGCTGATTGAAGACGAAGCAAGAAATTACGACGTACTCAAGCAGAAGTTCGACAGTCACTCCATCAAAAAGTGCAATGTTTTTTACGAAAGCGCGTGCTTTCACAGACGTCAGCAGCAGTTGACATTGGCATCGGCGCTGGCCAAGGCTCGTATCACGGAAACCGTTCGACAGCATCAGCAGTTTCTCCGGCTGGAAGGTGTTCACGCCGGTAGCCCGCCGGAACTTCAGGAACAGGGAACCAGTGTGGACGCCGTGATGCACCAGAAACGACCACAACAAAGCTTGGGACGGTGCTTCTACTACGACGGCAACACCCACCTGAGATCTGCGTGCCCGGCAAAGTCTTCAAAGTGCCACAACTGTGGCAACAAAAGATATTTTGCCAAAGCCTGCCTCAAGAAAAGGGTGTCCTCGCAAAGAAAGGTACGCGTCTGTACGGTCCAACCCGACACCAAGAAAACACTTGTTGGGGCAATTGACGTGGATGAGAAGCTTGCTATATTTGGGTGCACGTTAAAGAACCCCAGGTGGTCAAAAATTCCAGAGCCCTCCACTACGGCGTCTCTCATAATCATATCGTGGTTTTGGGACGATAAACCCTACAAATCAATCAATCGAGAAGCTTGCTATAGGCATGTTACGATAAACGCACTGCAAATTGTTGCTAAGGTGGATTCAGGTGCAGAAGTGTTGGTTTTATTGTCTACTTTTCAAGGGTTGCCCTTACACCCCGGTAAAATGGATAAGGTGTTGTTTGGTGTGACTGGCCATAAGCTGAATGTACCAGGAAAGCTTCTGGATAAAATTTCATAAAAAACGGAAACTGTCCGTCAAAGTTGCTATGTTTTCGGTTCACTACATGATGTCCTTTTGGGGCTGCCAACGTTGAAGGCCTTAGGTATTGTAAAATTTGCCGACTCACTGACAGCAGATCAGGAGCAATATGAAGTACTTTTTCCGCATGCCGATGGTAGCCTAGGGACAATTCAAGGAGAGTGCACTATAAGGCTACCACGTGGGGCTATCCAAAATGCCATAACAGTCTCACTAAGAGTGCCGATTCCCCTCATAGAGAAGCTAAGAAGAGAAATCGAGACTAGTGAGGATGGGGATAGTTAGAAATGTAGACGGTCCCACTGAGTGGTGCGCCGGAATCGTGCTGGTCACGAAGCAGTGGGAGAGCTAAGAGTGCGCGTAGACCTCACGAAACTAAATAAGTGCGTTATACGTGAGCGCTTTACAATGCCTACAGTAGAACAAGCTTTGATATCTATAGCAGGTGTTAAATGGTTGTTCGAGCTTGATGCCTTCTCGGGGTTTCACCAAATTCGTCTACGTAAGGACTTGGAACAGCTATCTACGTTCTTGACTTCTTTCAGGAGGTATTGTTTTACCAGACTTCCATTCGGAATAACGTCCGCTCCTAAATATTTTCAGAAAATGATGTCCGAAATTCCATTTGGCCTGCCAGGCGCTGTCGACGTCATGGATGATATTTTAGGGCTCGGCGAAACGAAAGCCCAACATTATGAACGTTTAGCCCAGGCCCTGTCGTGCTTAGCTGGTTCTAACGTGACCCGGAACAAAAAAAAATTCGTGTTTGGTGTTAATGAACTGCGATTTCTTGAAAATATTTTGAAAGGTAGCGGAATTGAGCCACATTCATCCAAGGTCAGTGCTATCAAGAATCTCAGCGCACCAAAATGTGTCACCGAGGTAAGAAGCTTACTCGGCATGACCAATCACTTGAGACGCTTCCTGCCTCATTTCGCTCACACTACAACCCCGATGCGTGCTCTTTTACGCAAAGATAGCGAATGGGTATGGGGGTGCGACCAAGAAATGATGTAAAAGAGCTAATGTGTTCTGCGAAGTTTATGGTCATGTACGACGCAACGCTTCCAACAGATCTGTCGGCGGACGCCTTCTCTTTCGGATTAGGAGCAGTTCTTTTTGAGACGCAGAAAAAGGGTGAACGTCCGCCAATATATTTCGCGTCTCGCTCCCTTACAAACGCCGAGCGACGAGACTCTCAGATAGAAAAAGAAGAGCTGGCACTGACATGGGCTGCCGAAAGATTTGACGAGTTCATCTGTGGCCTCAATGTCATCTTTGAAATGGACTAGCCTTTGGTATCTGTATTGGGCCAGATGGCCATTGACGACATGCCGCCCCTAACTCAACGATTCAGGTTGCGCCTTATGCGATATCTCTTCAGTGTCCAGTATGTGTCGGGTGAGTCGCTTATTACAGCAGATTTACTGTTACGGTCACCGGTAGCACTCGGCGATGGCGAAAAAACTTCGAGTGTATCAGACGTCACGGCGTATTCTAAGGCGTGTTCGCTGGGATATCAAACGGGGACAATTTTTGGTCAAAGTGAAAGAGTGTCAAATAAAAGACGACATTTGCAAATGGTTGCACAGGCTGTGCCAAACCGGTTGGCCCAGAAAACCCACTGTTCCTTCGTTCCTTTCTTTTCTTGCTGGCAAGGTAGGGCGTCTCTCTGCATTATTGATGGTCTCTTATTGAAAAGAACGAGGCTTGTCTTCCCACAACCTTTAAGGGTGGAAGTGCTGCACAAACTGCACGATGGGCATCAGGGCATCGGTCGATGTCGCAGGGTAGCTAAAAGTTCGGTTTGGTGTCCTGCATTGGCACCTAACTGGCCCAGTTTGTGAGCCAGTGTGATGTTTGCGCACAACATGCGGCGCAATGAACTGAGCCCATGATAGCGACCGTGACCCCTTTAGTCTCTTGGGAGAGGGTTGGCGTGGATTTATGCGTGATCAAAGGTCAGGTCTATCTTGTTGTGGCTGATTACCTTTCGGGCTACCCCCATATTGCTATTCATTCTTCGACACAATCTGGCGTGGTAGTTGAAAGACTGAAAAGCATTTTTTGCAAGACATAGAATCCCTGAGTGCGTGGTGAGCGATAACGGTCCTGAGTTTGTAGCGACTGATTTTGAACACTTCGCTAGGGCTTATGGGCTCCGCCACGACACCGTGAGTCCGAGGCGCCCGCAGGGCAACGAGGAAATTGAACGAATGGTTCAGACGATTAAGCACCTAATTGTAAAGTCCAAAGACTCTTACCTCGCACTGTCGGCTCACAAGGAAACTCCTGGAGTACTTGAAGTCAGTCCTGCGGAAGTACATAGGGTAGGAGACACAAGACATGAGTGCCAATGCTACCTCGTCTCCTAAACCCAGGACAAAGGAGCCTGACAGTAGCAGTGGCCACTGACCAAGAAGTTAGGAGGTGGCAGTGCCGTTATTACAACCAGCGCCACTGCGCCAGGCCACTTCCGAAGTTAGAAGTAGGGAACTTGGCGTGAATGGCCGACTTGAAACACAAGGCCACAGTCCTTGCACCAACGTCGCAGCCGCGTTCATACGTGGTGCGGACAGATGACGGGGTTGATCTCCGTAGGAACAGGAGAAGGCTTAACCGCCTACCAAGAGAACGTGCAAGCACGGACGCCTTTGAGTTTCCAGTGAATGAAGAGCAGCCAGGCGTTGCGCAATTAGTCAAAGGCACTGATTTTCACAGTAACCAGGTGTCGCTCAGCCCCGCCGCGGTGGTCTTATGGCTAATGTACTCGGCTACTGACCCGCAGGTCACGGGCTAAAATCCCGGCTGCGGCGGCGGCATTTTTGATGGAGGCGGAAATGTAGGCCCGTGTGTTTAGATTTGGGTGCAGGTTAAAGAACCACAGGTGGTCGGAATTTCGGTAGCCCTCCTCTACAGTGTTTCTCAAAATCATATGGTGGTTTTAGGACGTTAAACCCCACATATCAAACAATCAATTAATCGAGCAGGGGTCGCTCAACCGTAGTCCAAATTAAAGGGGAAACGCGGACAATTGCGCGCCGGCGAATACTACCCAATAGCGCAGTACTTGCCCAATTGGACAGGCGACTTGAATTCAACAGACGCGGTGCCTCAAACTGGTGACGTGGCCTATGGTAATTCTGCATGCACAGTAACGAGATTTGGTAGAGTGGTGAAGAAACCCATAAGGCTGTGTATTGATAAGTAGCTCTCTGCGCTATTGTTGTTTTTGTGGAATTGCTTTGTTTGTATAATGTATAATTTTTACCTCGATGGTGCACGTCGTTGTGTAGCTGTTGTCTTTGAAAGGGGGATGTGTTGTTATCACCCGCCGGTGTTCGAAGTGTAGCGCCACAACAGATAGCGGGCGCAAGTGGCGTCCACCAAGCTGTATGTCACGTGATGCTTGTGACTATAATATTAGCCCTCGGAATAAACCAGGTTTTTCGTCTGTACCCTTCAAGATGGCTGTGCAATTTTCTTCTTGCTTGCGCCGACACTTCGCGTATGCGGGCTGTGTCTCTTTAAGCGAGGAATCGGTTCTGATCAACTTCGAGGAACGCAACAAGGGTGGGACCAAGTTAATGAATCGTAGCCTAGGAAAACAAGCGAGAGCGTTTCCTCTGCCTCCAGAAACGAAGTGCAGTACGCTGTGGAAGGCGCCTAAGTAAAGGCGCCACTCCGAGAAACAACCGCACAAGCACATCACAAACACAACCCCAACAAGCAGAAGATGAGCGAGGCCCAAGGACTTGCAGGTGATGTGTTCTACTGATCGAAAGGTGCGTCCAAGGCGGCACCTGTCCCCAAGTAGACTTGGAGAACTTGTTGGTTGCGGCCAATGACTTGGTAATGAACAAAAATAGAGGTTAAATGTTTTTTTCTTAGAATTCTTGGACAGAACACGAAAGGCCGATAGCGGGCGAACAGCAGGAACGCCAGGCGGTACGCGATGAGTACCAGATATAGTACGAGAGGGACAAGGCACGTGCACGTGAAAAGCATGCACAAGGCGCTCGATTACCAGAAGCGCGAGAAAGGAATGCTGTAGCTCAAACTAAGATTGTCAAAAGTAAATGCGGTTCCGTGCAATGACGCTAGTACTTACAATACCCCTAGGTAAGTGTGGGCCAACTCGCCTACTCCCAGGCCAAAACAAAGTTGCCCTCGCAAGCTTGTGGTGCCCTTCAACGAGCAAAGGAATAACCTACAGATGCTTTTTTGCACGGTTTTTTGCGCATTGTCATCGGGAAAGCCTGGGAGAGGATAGAGGGAGTCAATGCCTTGAGTTTCTGTTTCGTGGGAGAGACATTGAGCGTGTTTGGTCGCACGCCAGTAGAAGAGGCAATGAACTATGAACTTGTAACGAAAACTTTATTAGAGCATTTTGACTGGCGGCCAAAGCATTTCGCGAGAAGTTTCGGTTTGTAGGCCTAAGTATTATGAAACGGGTGAAGAGGTAGTTTGCTGGCCGAACAACTACATTCCTCGCTCAATAAACACACGAAGGCGTCAGTGATAGAATAGTTGGCAAGCAATTTCTCAACCGGCACCGTAATCAGCTGGTGGTATTTTTGAAAGACAAAAAGGTGAGTACAGTGGTGGAAGTGGCAAGGCATGCTCACCAGTTTTTGGAGGTTCAATGGTTGAATCTTCAGGAACAGACAAGCGAAAGTTCTTGGGTTCGCAGAAATGAGTGTGGTTTCCAGAAATAGGGCAAAAAGACAGCAGCGCTGTTTCGTATGGCATATAGCCGTGTATAGCAGAACATGTAATAGTCGGCGAGAAACACCTGTGATTTGCCAGCTATGCAGATGAGGGGACATCCTAGTGATATCTTAGTGGTGGGCGGTGGAAGGGTACGTGAACGGCAAACGAGTGTCGGTGTTGGGGATTCTGCTCCGGATACTGTAATAGTCAGTAAGCGCTTCGTAAATGAGAGAGATTTCCCTGTAAAATGGTAACTGCGGTATTTGAAGACAGATCCAAGAAAAATACTGCAAAAGGGGAGAATAAGGCAAAACATTTCCTATTTTGCAGCACAGATCACTGCCTAGTGCATGGAAATACCTTCTATAATGCAATTTTGGAAACTAGATCAGGTGTGGGGTACGTGAATGACCTGATTCCAAGTATTCATGCGATACAAAGAGATCAGGGCATGAAAAAAAAGGAGACACAGAACAGTCCCGTTATCTCGGCTGGCAGACAGAGTAGTGGGACTAGATAAATACAAACAAAGAGTGTAATAATGTCAAGACTATCTCGGGAGTGCTTGCTAAAGATTGGCTAAGGAGAGACAGCTCAACACAACTGACTCGTGTGGTCTGCTACCGTCCTGGTGCGAAGTAGGAGAGGTGTAGGTGCACCAGGAACGGCTCTCAAAGGGTGTGCCAGGACCGAACAGCTTCACTAAGGTCTTTCGAGGTTGATGGCTACTCCCCGGACCCCTCTCGCCGACAGCCTTCATTAATGGGTGGCCACTGTCTACGTCACTATAGCAACGCTGGATTTACTGGTCTTCGCAGCTCGAAAACCCACAGCACAGTAACAGCTCATCCTCTGGAATCTTCCATCACGGCTCGGCTCACGTGCAATGAACTTTCATGCGAACAATCCCGCACATGAACGTGACACGTATTCAAACGGTCGTGTCCTCGCCCACCACCGCCGCATTCCATCGTTAGGCACGCGCATGGGGTCATCTTACACATAACAATTGCAATACGATGCAGTAGTCTTCCCCGCTTCTACACGCTGGCACGACCGATTTGGTGTGATTGCTTTTAACTTCAGTGGAATTGTTCTATCTTTTTCTGTACTCGCAGAATATAAATTATAATTGTTGAAATATGAGCCTTTATAACCAGCCATGTCTTTTTCTATGCCTTCGCCAATGTCAGAGGCGCATTAATTTCACAAAAACCAACTCGATTGTAGTTTTCTAGGTCATGCCTTACGTAAAAATGCGGCTGATAGCTCGTGTCACTCAGCCGAACAGAGTGTTTGCGTTCGTACAAGAAAAAGTTGCAGAGATTCTACGTACCTTGAGAATCGACGTTATGCGAAGCATGCTGAGGTAAGATCACCGTGATTTTAATTTCTTATTGAGGGACACGTTAGGATATGACGCTAAATATGTGTACAAATGATTGCACACATGTTGACGTATGTTTATATATGTTGAAGAGTATCAGACGTTTACATGATCAGGTCTTTGTACTTCCACACCAATGCCGACAGGAACATTTATATTACCAACACCTGAAGCGCTAAGCTAATGATAAGCGCTGGTGCTCGCGAAGAAGGTAGCCTTAGACACCGCTATACAAATGAACGCCAGCACATGGTGCCTATGCAATTAACATTGACCCTACGTAGCGGCTGAATCATAGCGGTAAAAAAAGATGGTTTAATCCATCACTGCTTATTCTCAATTAGTTTGCTGTCAAAACAGCAGATGGCACCACTGAAGCAACGTAGAGTAGTGGTCGCGTTAGTTTATTTTCATGTTGAATTCTAGCGCGAGGAAAACGAGGCTCAAGAAAGCACAGGCATAACAGGTGCCGCAACGTGTGCGCCGGTGATTCGTCGACGTTGGAAAACACCCAAATGCCTACTTTATTTTCTGTGTCAATTATTGTTTCTTCCACTGATGACCGATAGGTGAGAACCATCGAAATTGCGGGGACAGAATCTGTGGAGTGCGGTAGTTAAAAAAAACTAGTATTTTTCAGAAGAAGCAAGTTCAGTCGACTCAAATGCCTTTGGTGTTTAGGTTCTCTGCGAACAGCGTTTTCATTACATTGCGCAGTATGCTTGAAAAACTCTGTGCTACGCACGCTCTGAATACCTTCTGAATTATACGGGGTGCAGCCCAATGTGACTTAGTTAACCCGCACTAATTGCCAATATTTGAAGTAATGCGGACCAGCAGCAGAAATTTCATTTGTATTATCGAATTGCCTGCAATAACCATATTTCATTGACGCAATTTGTCTTGTTAGCTTTGTGCGTAATTAAGAATCTGTAAATCCCACCTTTCTAAGCAATCTTATAAAAAATTAGGCCCCGTATCTGCATGTTTCAGTGTGATTGCCGTCAAAAGATGATACTCTTACGTCTGGAGAGAGTGAACAAAGCGTATATTGGATGTACAGCAGGAGAAATTCGGTGAATTGTAATCTTGCAGCACTGCGATAGAGTAGCTTGATCTGTGCAGTGAAGGCTAACGAGCGCATCGAGGCATGTTATTCACAAGCGCTATCTGGTCATTATCTTCGAAAACGAAAGAAGGCGTGTGCGCCTGTCTCGGAGGCGATAAGGTTTAGTACGCAAAGTGACGGGAAGGTGCCACCACCATGTTGTCTTAGCAAAGCGTTGGAAACACTTGCCTTTTTGAGCATAACGTAACATCGTCAGCGCAGCGTTTGAAACGCTACGGTCCTTAGTAATACTTTTGCATGCTTTTTCCAGTATAAAGATAAACACAGAGAATATTGACGTGTTGCTACGGTGCCTCCGTTTTACACCTACTTACATACAAAGAACTTTATTTGAACACCAGAGGAACTAGTTGAAAAAGGTGCCGACCCCCCCCCCCCCAATTAGTCAGCGGCTCCACACAGGTCGCACTTAAAGGTGAAAACCCTCCGTGATGGCCAGGACCCTCCAAGTAGCCAGCAGTTGTAGACCCAAGTCCGGGCTGTGTACGCTCCGCCGCCATGAGTCTTCATCACATAAATCAGCGCCCACATTCGCAGGGCACTGCCAGATAATGTGGGTTAGCGAGAAACTATTGTGGCCACAAGGAGTACACCCTCCGTGTAAGTCCGGCTCCATCCTGTGATACGTTCGTGGGCGGAGATGTGTGGCCGTCTGCAGGAGTCTACAAGTAGTCCCCGGAGCTCTGTTGAGCCTAGCATCAGGAAGGGGAAATTGCTTTGACTGAGCTTGTAGCTGGGCGTATTCTCACGAAACGTTGCCAAAGGATTTTTTAATGAAATCAATGTTCACCGCCCCTCCCTGATGCTTCACCATCCCCCACACGGTTCACGCATTCACGTGCAATGCTGAGAGCGCAGCCATTATTATTAACCGCATCAATGCCCTCAACCTGTGCTAGAAACCGAGAGATATTGTGACCACCAACTGACCTAGCCGGCCTTCGACCAGTCCGAATGAGCCTGGCCGCCTGCTGCAAAATCATACCTCCTGAGAAGATCCGAGTGGCTGACCTTGAATTCGAGTAAATCACAGAAGGCACCTCTGCTGCCTGAAGAGCTATCGCAATGATAACTTCCACCGCAACTGTCACCTGATCTGTACAGACTGAAGCCAGGAACACCAGCTGCCCTTTACCATTTAAGACTGACACACCAAAAACCCGCCGCGTATTGTACTGTGCCTCGTCCACAAAAAGCACCGCTATAGTTTCAATACCTAGTTTTCGAAGGATAGCCCGAGGTCAAGCCACATGGCAGCCTGCATAGTTCAGCGGATGAACATTGCACGGAATGGGATCCACCGTGATATCCTCCCGCCCGTCACGTGTGAGCTGAACTCCTTCAGACAACGCTGCCCTAGTAGCCGCAATGCCAGCCTCATCCGAGATTCTAAACCAGCCTTAATGCTATACAGACGTGCCACATGTGTCGCAAAGTGCGCTTCAATCAGCTCATCAACCTTGTAGTGCAAACCAAGCTCTATGAGCCGCTCAGTGCTTGTAGTCTGTGGAATTCCCACAATCATCTTGAGTCCAACCCTTATTAGCGTATCAGTCTTCTTCTCTCTCACAGTCCAGTGAAAATATGAAACGGTATATTTTAGATGACTAATAAAAACGCGACAAACACCCGTAGGAGTAGATACTCTCTCAAACCACCACGCTTGCTCATGATCCGAGAGATCAGGCGCAAGACGTTGTTCGCCTGACCCCTCAGTCACTCAATTGCGCCTCCGTTACAGCTTCGCGCGTCAATCCATAAACCCAGGATCTTCATAGAGTCTACTCTCGGAACTACCGTCTACTCTCGAGACCACAGCTCTACCGGAGGAGCATTCAAAGGCTCGAGATTCCACATGCCCTGGCGTGCCTTCCGGAGAAGTAAAAGCTCCGACTTCTTTGGAGGGCGAGGCCCGTACCCCTATGAAACCCTGAGTGACGTCTATGACCTCCTGCATAGACTCTTCAAGCGTGGTCAGCGCGCTGCCCATGCACCACATGGTAATACCGTTCAATTAAATAGCATGCCCAACGCCAGGCACTCCAGCTATCAGTTCCGACACCATGTGCAGAAAAATATTGAAGAGCAAAGTTGACAAGACCAACCCTTGCGGTGTGCCCCTCTCTCCTACCTCATACTCGTCACTCAAGACTGAGCCGAACCTACGACGTGCTCTCCGCCCCACAAGAAAAGATTGCGTGAACCGATAAAATTTACGTTCTAAAATTATACACTAGATTTCGTTCAGGATGTGCCCATGAGCAGCCATATCAATCACCTTAGCAAGATTCAAGGCCAAAATCTCCTTGACATCACGTGTATGATTATCCAGAATAGCCCGCTGAATGAGGAGAAAAGCATCCTGCGTGGACGGCGCTCGGCCGAACCTGACCAGATTCTGTCTGAAAAATTCATTTTGCTCTACGCATTTCGTGACCCGATTATGAATCGCACTTTCGGCAACCTTGGCTAGACATTGTCAGCGCAGCGTGATAAATGTTACGGTCTTCAGAAATATTTACGTATGCTTTCTGTAGTATAAAGATACACACGGAGAATATTGACGTGTTGTTATGGTGGCTCAGATATACCCAGTATTGCTTTTTTTACGACAATCATGCAAGTAATAATGCCTGAATTGAGCAATATTGGTGGGAGCTGCAGATAGGGTTGGAAATTTAAAGTATCGCTTGGAGCCGTTTGAGGTGTTGTTATGGCGGACAAACACACAAAGTTACAGATAGACAGAAAGAAAGACAACAGACATATTACAAGCTTTGCGTCGAGGCATCTCAAGAAAGACTATCGTCTTTAAAAACGTTTGACTATTCAGACAAAATGGCAACACAAATAGCATCTCAGCATCAGGATGGGGAGTTCAGCATCAGATGCATCATGATCCCCATCCTGATGCATCTCAGCATCAGGATGGGAAATTCGAGAGCCACCAGAACTAAGCATAATTTATGCGTTAAACACATTTCAATTGGCTCATTGATTCCCTAACAACATTGCGTGCCAGGTGAGCCGTGGACAGACAGATCTCCTCGTTTCAAATTTACAAAATTGTCTGTGATTTGACAGCTTTAGTTACATTCATATTACTTGCGTGGAACTATATGTTTTTAAACCAAGGATCAACGTACACAGGGAGGAATGTTCGACATATCTAAGCTGCATACTTCAAACATTCTCGCATCATGACAGCAAAGTAAATCGAAATCGTTCAAAACAACTTTATGACAGAAATGACTGAGTGACGTTTGCTGTAGTTGCTTACCACTGGGTTATGCAAATCTGCCCTTGATATGGTTTATTTTATCACACTGTTTGCTGCCATCTAGTGCGACAAATTTTCAATAAAGCTGCAGAGTAACTCAAGTGGTTAGTTAGCGGTATTTCATCTTTTTCTACTCAGTGAAGTGCCATGTATCAGAAGAAACTTTTATGTATGAAAGCTGGCCTTCATGAGAATGCCTCTTATCTTGTCCACGGAATCTCAGCCATCACAAATGTAATAGAATGATCTCAGGCCACATATGAATGTTAGACATCTGCTCTGGTAAGCAAGCTGCACTCATGTCCTACCAGTTCATCCTTGTTATCTTCTAATCTCTCATCGTTATATTCGCTGGTACGAAGTACGTTGATATTTTACTGTGTATTTTCAGCATAACTAGCAAAGTTGACCGCACGGTTTGCATTACTCAAGCATTTACTTTTGTTATCACCTAGTGCATTGACCATCGTCATACAATATAAAGTGGGTGCCGCCAGTGCTGGAACAATTGCACATTTCGCCGACAGCTGCTGTTGTCCCCTCGGAAAGATCCAGGTATATTTCTCATACTGTGCCTAGTTTGTTTTATTCTGTGAACGTAAACCAGGACATAGTGTGCACAACGCAGCTGCCGTTCTGTATCCTTTTGTAGGCTAAACAATCGCACCATGTACTTCAGGCTGAGTGCATTGACAAATGCAATACTCTCGTGGTGGAATTCATTTCCATCACGATTGATTGATTGCTTTGTGGGGTTTAACGTCCCAAAACCACCATATGATTATGAGAGACGCCGTAGTGGAGGGCTCCGGAAATTTTGACCACCTGGGGTTCTTTAACGTGCACCCAAATTTGAGCACAGTGATTCATTCCCATCACATATACCAGCGTATTTGTCTCTACGTGTAGCTTCCATTTAGAGCATCTCGATAATCCAGTTCATAACTGCAGTGTGTATGTTCTTTCAAGGTAAGCAAGGTGTAGTGGGGAATTCGCAAGGCAATGACTAGTGGGACCATCGCTGAGTGCGAAGCGCGAGCGGGTGCACGAGCTGTAGGCGCTGGACTGCCTGAGCATTTGTTTCCGTACCGGCTGTCTGCCTATTAGCTGGCGTTGCTAATAAACCCCCTTGCAAAGTGGTGGAAGTGTGCTGGGTACGCAAACCTGGAACTTCAAAGCCAGAAGCTGCCCACTGCATCAGCAATGCCTGATCAGACGACCGAGCAAGGCACCACCCAGCAAAGCACGGCCCAATCTCAACTGGTTATCGTGCCTACCAGCCTGCGCCAACGAGATCCCCCCTTCTTCAGCGGCACCGAGGACCAAGATGTGGAGGACTGGTTGCAGCTGTTTGAAAAGGTGAGCGCCGCCAACAAGTGAGACGACCCCTTGAAATTGCAGTATGTCCCATTTTATCTCAAAGACGTCACCAGCCTGTGGTTAACAAACCACCGTACTGAATTTACCACTTGGGCCGCTTTCGAAACCACCCTCGCAGCTGTGTTCGACCGCCCCGCAGTGCGCAAGCTGCGTGCTGAGCAGCGCCTACGCGGACGTGCACAAAGGCAGGGCGAAAACTCCACTAGCTATATTGAAGATCTAATCGATTTATGCCGGCGCTTTAGCCCTAAGATGACCGAACATGTCAAGATTAGGCATATCTTGAAAGGCATAGACGATGATGCCTTTCAAATGTTGCTGCGAAGGGCCCAAGTACCCTATCCGAACTTGTGACCTTGTGCCAGAGCTTGGAAGAGATTCGGAAACAACGTGCAGCAATTCGGAGGTCGACAACAGCAGACGACTCTTTCGCTGCCCTGGCCGTCGGTGGTGACAGCTCCCTGCTGGAGCAGATAAATAAATATGTACGCGAAGAGGTCACACGACAGCTTTCGTGTCTCTCGTATCTGCCGACCACCGAAGCACCAATGAACCGCCTAACGCCGACGATCAGACAGGCTATTCAGGAGCAGGTCTCCGGGGCGTTGCCATTACCTACGCCTGCCTCTCCACCAACACCTGTTGCCGCGCCACTGACTTATGCGGCCGTCGCGGCAATGCCTCCACCTCGTCTGCCAATGTATACGCCACAACCTGTGCGACCGTCCACCGCGCCGTTTCCAGCTACACAGCAGCATGCCGGAAATCCTTGGCTCACTGCTGACAACCGGCCCATATCTTCCTTTTGCGGAATTCCAGGTCACGTTGCACGTCTATGTTGTCGGCGCTTCACAGTTAACACACCGAGATATCCTTGCTATTCGTTCCGGCCTCCATACCAAGCGCCTCACGTACCACCTGAAGTTCACGAACGCGATGCGCAAACTGCTTCCGGCGGCCGAACATTCGCTTTTCGAAAATCTACTTCCCGCTCGGCTTCACCTTGAACAAGTCGTCGTTCTGAATCGCCTATGCGTCGACGACCCACCTCCGTTGAGACGGAAAACTAACTGCTGCAGCTCCGGAGGCACGAGCTGCGTCATTGTCTAATCCTTTAAGCCCTCGCCTGTCTCCCGCCAATCTTATCAACGTAATCGTCGAAGGTGTACGAACACACGCACTCATCGATACCGGTGCCGCGATATCTGTGACTAGTCAAAGACTCTGCCGCTCTCTTCTTAAAGTGACGATGCTTTTTCCCGTGGTTTCTTTTAGTACTGCGAGCGCCCAACAAATTGAGCCCGTCGCGGCATGTACAGCAAAAGTGGTTATTCGAGATGTGATGTACACCATTGAATTGCACGTGTTGGCTTCATGTTCCCACAATGTCATCCTAGGATGGGATTCCTTATCTCGTCATCACGCCGTCGTGGACTGCACTCGGGCCGAAGTGGAGCTATTACCATTTCGTGATGCGCCTTCTGTTGATGCGGCCGTATCTAGTGTGGCTAACCTTGTCGTCGCGACGGACATAGACCTTCCTTCTTTCAGCGCCCAGTTTGTCCCTGCCTGCTGTGCTTCACTTTCTGACGCTACCGTCCTATTCACGCCACCTGACATCTTCGGTAGCCGCCACCACACATCGCTGCTATTCGCTATTCTTGAGCTTTGTCAAGACACTACCGGGATATTTATTCCCGATTCCAACTCGCGCCCTCTCAGTTTGCGCCACAACGAGACGCTCGGCCACATTTAGCTTATCGATGAAGGTACTATCGTGCCTGCCAATTACTTCGACACCAAGCCAAATATGGAGCTTAACGCGTTGGTTCCTCACTTTGCCTCGAACAGCGTGTCTACCGATGCATTTCACCGTTCCATTGACAGCCATCTCCCCCCGGCTCAACGAGAGCAGCTTGTTACCCTGTTGCACTCATTCAAGCGTTCGTTTGACTTTCCCCAAGTGGTGCTAGGAAGAACCAACACTGTTGTGCACACAATTGACACAGGAAAGAGTACTCCTTTGAGCCAGCGCCCTTATCGTGTGTCACCAGCGGAGCGTCGCGTAATTGCAGAACAAGTAGACGACATGCTACAGCGTGGAGTCATCAAGCCTTCTTGTAGTCCTTGGTCTTCCCCAGTTGTACTCGTCAAGAAAAAGGATGGTTCTATCCGGTTCTGCGTAGACTACAGGTGCCTAAACAACATTACGAGGAAAGATGTTTACCCTCTTCCCCGCATAGACGACGCTCTCGATTGTCTCCAAGGGGCAGAATTCTTTTCCTCGCTTGACCTTCGCTCGGGTTATTGGCAGGTCCCATTGGCTGTGTCTGATCGTCCAAAAACGGCGTTTGTCACACCGTATGGCCTCTATGAATTTACCGTAATGCCATTTGGACTCTGCAATGCGCCTGCCACATTCGAGCGAATGATGGACAGCATTTTACGCGGTTTCAAATTGAACATATGCTTGTGCTATCTTGATGACGTTGTGGTTTTTTCACCCGATTTCACTTCACATCTCACTCGTCTGCGTAAGATTCTACAGTGTCTTACAAACGCCAGGCTTCAGCTTAACCTGAAGAAATGTCACTTCGGGGGCTAAACAACTCACCATACTTGGTCATGTCGTCTCAAAAGCCGGCATCCTTCCCGACCCTGACAAGCTTTGTGCTGTTGCCGAATTTCCTAAGCCGACTACAGTTAAAGAACTACGGAGCTTTGTGGGCCTGTGCTCCTATTTTCGTCGGTTTGTCCGAAACTTTGCCTCCATCATCCCTCCACTCACCAAACTTCTTGCTGGCCCTGCAGATCTTTCGAATCAAACAGCAGCCTGTGACAAATCCTTCGCAACACTGCGCCAACTCGTTACCTCACCACCCGTACTGCGCCTTTACGACCCTACTGCGCCAACCAAAGTACACACAGATGCAAGTGACGTCAGCCTTGGCGCAGTACTCGCGCAACGCAAACCAGACTTTACGGAGTATGTTGTCGCCTATGCCAGCCGCGCCCTCACTAAGGCAGGAGCCAACTATTCTGTTACGGAAAAAGAGTGCCTCGCGATTGTGTGGGCGTTAAACAAGTTTCGCCCCTATTCGTATGGCCAAACTTTTGATGTGGTTACTGACCATCACGCACTCTGTTGGTTGGCTTCACTGAAAGATCCGTCAGCGTCACAGACATGCCATTCGAACAGCGGAAAGGCCCTTGGATTGCCTCGCTCTTGAATATGCTTTCTGACGAATCAACTCCCGGTTACCCGCGTGCTCTTCGCCGCCAAGCAACGCATTTCGCCATACGGGATGGCCTGTTATACCGTCGCAACTATCAAGTGGCGGGTCGTAAATGGCTGCTACTCATACCCAGCCATATGCGGTCTGATATCTGCAAATATTTTCATGCTGAACCGCAACACCCACATGCCGGTGCACTAAAGACGTATGAGCGGATCCGCCAATGTTACTACTGGCGGAGTATGTACACGTTACGCCAACACATTCGCTCATGTTCCCAGTGTCAGCAGCGCAAGACATTTCCTCATTCACCCGGTCAACTGCAGCCTTTGCCATGTCCTGCACCCCCATTTGACCGTGTTGGGATTGACCTATACGGCCCACTACCGTGCTCTGTTGATGGTAATCGATGGGTGATTGTGGCTGCCGACCATCTGACAAGGTACGCCGAAAGGGCAGCGCTACCTTCGGCTGGCGCTCGTGACGTTACAGCCTTCATCTTGCACCGGTTTGTTCTTCGTCATTGTGCACCACGGAACCTCCTGAGTGACAGAGGTGGCGTATTTTTGTCCGAAGTTTGGCAGCAGCTCCTACATTCATGCCATACGGTACACCGCACATCAACAGCCTACCACTCTCAGAAGAGCGGCCTAACGGAACGTTTCAACAGAACCCTCGGAGACATGCTCGCTATGTATATTGATTCCGACCACTCCAACTGGGACGTTGTTCTTCCTTTCGTGACGTACGCCTACAATACGGCGATTCAATCAACAACAGGCTTTTCTCCATTTTTTATTTTATATGGTCTGTGACCCATGCAACACACTCAACATAATTCTGCCATACAATCCTGATGCCTCCGAGTTCAGCGCAGTTTCTGAAATGGCCGAACATGCCGAAGAGTGTCGTCAGCTTGCACGGTCCTTCACAGCCAATAACCAAGCCCTCCTAAAGGTTGCCACGATCATGATCTTGTTCACAATACCTTCCCCGTCGGTTCTCTCGTGTGGCTCCGACTGCCTTTCCACTCTCCTGGACTGACTCCCAAGTTTGCACCGAAGTATACGGGCCCTTACCGCGTCATACAGCACCCTTCTTCTGTCACCTATGTGATTGAACCGCTCAAGCCATCCACGGACAAGCGCCGCCTTGGTCGTGAGACGGTCCACGTCAGTGGCCTCAACCCCTGTTACGACCCTCCTGTTCTCTCGTCACCTTGAGTCGCCAGGATGGCTCGTCTTCGTCGCCAGGGCATTGTAGTGGGGAATTCGCAAGGCAATGACTAGTGGGACCATCGCTGAGTGCGAAGCGCGAGCGGGTGCACGAGCTGTAGACGCTGGCCTGCCCGAGCATTTGTTTCCGTACCGGCTGTCTGCCTATTACCTGGCGTCGCTACTAAACCCCCTTGCAAAGGTAAAATTACTCGAAAATAAGGTTTCAGTTCTGGTTAACTCTCACACTCCTGTTGTTATTTACATTACTCCTCACATCACTCAGTTGAGAGTCAGTCATTGCCAAGCTGTACAACGAGAGATGTGGTAAACATTTATATAATAAAAATAGCAATTTCAAGAAAACAGTGTTTTATAAGATCCAAGATACTCTATAATGAAATATTTACATGCAGCAAATTTCAGCAGATTGTGAAAATAGTAGGCAGTTTGTCTTTGCAGGGCAGAAAGCTTTTGATATGATACCTCCTTCAGGCGGGAATTACGATGCAGTGTTTATAAATGCGTTAAAATCATATGGTATAATTTCAGTGCATTCACTGCTGTTATACGATAAAACGAATGACCGAGTTGTTTTGCTTTAGTTTCACTGATTGGGCTCACTCAGCGTGTAAACGAATACCCAATTATCCTGCAGTCATCATCTTCAATACTTGCTTTAGAATAATAGCTTATTAGGGCTCAAATGCATGCATCGTTTGTTTCTTGGTTGTACTCGTTTTGAGTGAAGGAACAAAATTTCAGGCCACGTTGCTCCTAGAAAGCGACTCGTGCAAACCCTCCTCGAACTTGTGGCATCTCCGTCAAAATCATCATCTGCACCAATGCGCGACAAAATGAAGACAAATGACTGCTTCTCGTCTACTTAGGAAGCCTGAATGAATTTGACACTGCGGCGCGTGACGTGGCCCGAGCCTTGATGTGCAATTGTGCACACTGCGCTTTAAGGCATTACACACAAAAAATAAAATATCGGCAGCGCTTGCTAAAGTTCGTGAGACAAGCATAACGATGTGGCTATGTTTTTCCTATGACACAGGCATACATAAAGCTGCTAAGCAAATATCTGAGACCAATAGGCCGGAATTTCACTAAGTGTAATTTTTTTGTGTACCGGACTATAGTTCAGGTGTAAACTGAAGCAGGAGAAATGAGCAGACAACTGAGGTCAATTGAGCCAACATAAATATACCATTTATTATATTGCTTTATTATATTAAATATATGAAAGAGCAAAGGAATCAGGGAACAAACTGGCGTTAAAGATATCATAGATGTAATCAAGAAGAAAAAATGAACATCGGGCAAGTATGTATCACGTAAGCACGATAACTGCTGGTCATCAAGAGTGACTGACTCTATTCCTAAAGATGGCAAGTGGGTTAGAGGGAAACAGAACGTTAGGTGGGTTGATGAGATTAATAAGTTTGCGGGTATAAAGTGGCAGCAGCAAGCACAGGACCGAGATGACTGGCGGAACATGGGAGAGACCTTTGTCCTGCAGTGGACGTAGTCGGGCTGATGATGATGATGATGATGATGATGATGATGATGATGATTACGACGATCATGATGAAATATGTCATGCCCCCAAGACGACTTAAGGGAGTTCCTAAAATTGTACCGCCGCACTCTTGAATGATGCCTATAATTGCAACACACAAATTTTAGAACAGAAAAATTGACCATCTTTACGTTCCTGGTGTAGAAGAGGCCCTTCCCTTTTGTCACTGACGCTTTCAGCCAAAGAGTATAGTTAATCTTGGATGAAAACTTTCACATTGTGAGTTATGTGCTATAAGCAGTAAATCTTGGTTTGTAACGTGATAACAATACAAGTATTTTCTGCATTCTTTACTTTATCGTTCAAGACACTCCTTGTGGATCGCACTGCCACTTTGCGTCCCATTATAAAAATGTCTGTCGGCTGCGGATTTCTCATGTTGGTCCTCCTTATAGGTAAACTATATACACAATGCGTTTTTTTACCTTCTCTTGTGCGCACAATTATCTTTGCCTAAAATTCAACTTGTAAGCTGATCTACGCCAATCGTAAAACTTCCAAACTGGCATATACAATAAACTCAGTTCTCAAGTTTGCATTTGAGTGACATAGAAGAAAACGTGGTGATGCTTAGACCGCAAAGTGGAGTTTTGATGCGAAGAGAATTGTGTTTACTATGGCTGACCTGTACAAATAGTCCGGAGCGCTTTTCTATGCTGAAAAATATTTCAGTTTTCCTAAGTGTTGGAGTGAGAATACCATTCACATCCGCTACGCTAGTTTACACCTGGTCTGCGAGGTAAAATTCATTTGAATTTTCAACATTTCCTTCCAGAGGGCTTCACTGGCCCCCTGATTTTTATGGTGCGCAGTATGCCCAGTTATTTTTTTTCTTCTTATTGTGCTTCTTGCCGTTTTCTGTTTGGTGTTTGCTTAAGATACAAATTGCAACTGGTATCACACCTTTTATTCAAAAGTACAATATATAATTTCGACAATGGCATGCAGGTCACTCTTGTAACACATAGGCTAAGTGTGGGACCATATCTGGTAGTCTGGTAAATATAGAGCGCATGTAGAAATAACAGAAGAACTCTTCTGCTTGAATACGTATCAGTATTTACTTACACAGGGAGAGAATAAGGCGTAAGACATATAGTGTGCCGGTATTAAAAAACTAAACAAATCATCTAGTATTTTGATAGCTTACCGCATGAAAGATTTGTCAAGTTTTGCAGTAAAAAAGTTGTGAAAGTATTAGACATCTTCACAATATGTCAGTTATTGAAATACATATTTATTGAAATACTTGTCAAGAAGGTTGCCTCTTGCCGGACATTTCTATTAGTATCTGCGATTCTTTATGTAACAAATTTGCAAACGTGATGGTCATTCTTTCATTTAAACGTTCATTTTAGTGACCATGTTCATGGCAGAGGGAGACGCCTGCGATGCTGCTAAGTTAGCCATAAGTGCAGCATGTAGTGTGCTCAGGCGTGAAGAAAAAGTTCCTCGTATACGACTCCAGTGATAAATGGCTCACCATTGAGACGACTTTGGCGTCGTGTAGCTGAATGTTTGCTGAATAAACAACGTTACGCTGCTCGCTATACTTTTGCGCGTTTTTCTTTGGAACTGCGAGTGTATGTGTATTCAGCGTGTCACACATCTTTATTTATGTTTGAGCCCTTACCGCGAAATATAACGCAGCTACCAGTTGCCTCAGACCGCCATCACATTCAGCGCAATCTCTTTCCGAGTTTTAATTGTAGACAAAAAGTGCTAGCCCTCTTGCGGCATTCAGCATCGTAAAAGCACTTCCATAGAAAGTCAGTAAGCCTTCTCACACTATATTACACTGAGAATACTAGTGCGCGCTCGGATTGTCGAGTAAAATTATGAGGTCACTCATTTGAAGCGCGGACGCATTGATAGGATTGTTCGATCACATACTTTGACACCACGGATGTTGGCGAAAAGCTTGCGAACTTGGAAATTTCATTGGATAACAGTATGCAATACTGGAGCCATAGCCTCCAACCTTGTGCGCAGCAGCATACAGCCGCATCTCTGCAAAAACAGTCAGTCTCACCTAAGGGACAAAGCAAGGAATGTGATAGCGAGAAGGTGGAATGACGCTGCTACAACGTAGAGGTGCCAAAAACATTTTGAGCGCGGCTTATACGGAAATCAGCCCGTACCAAGAGAATTCACAGTTATTCACAGGCCGAGAACCAACTTTTGAGCTCTTCCGTCAGTCTTCTATAGATTAGTTCTCCTTTTGGCAAACTTGACTGCTGCAATAAGTAAAGTGACCTTCGTGTGCTCTGTAGCTTGAATTCCTACGTTATAGCCGGAGTAAAATCCAAGGCGCAAAATACTCCACCTTAAAAGATATGCTTGTAAGCACAGGATACTACGCGGGTAAGGCTTCCAACAAATGCGCTGCCCAATAAAAATCATAGTAATATCTAAAATATGCAAGTCCTCAATGCTTCAATGTTGATAGTTCCACCTTAGAACCTTTTGTGAGCCATAATTTGTTTATTTTGTATTCTACTGCTTTACTGCTTTATTATACATCTAGTCTAGCTTTATGTTTATATGTACAAGAAAATATCTAAGTCGGCAAATATGATAGAACTTCCTTCTAATAACAATATTCAGATAGTCGTTGGTTGCAACTAAGAATATACAGCTAAATTCTAGGTACACGCGAATATGCCAAACTCAAAAGATTTCATGCATATTTTTTTTTGTCAGGCCACTCTTTCGGCCCATGTTCTTCATCGTGGTCTTCCCAGAGCAGCCTTTTTTTTTCTAGTTTCAAGCGTACTTAGGCAGTACTTCTGTTACAACGCATTTAGGAGGCATAGATGCAATCAGCTTCTGTAGGTACATGACCTACCGAACAGCACATTTGGCTTTTCACATGGAGAGTTTGGCGAAAGTACAGGCAGCACGAGTTTTCTCTTCCATTTAACATATTCTGTTTGAGTCACGTCTATATAACTCAGAAAAATGATTTTAATTTTACAATTAACCCTCAAACCAATTGAGTTATCATCAGCATCGAAACTTAAACATGAACTGATACGTAGGCCTACGATTTACCTTCAGGACGCCTAGTGGGCCCTTCCATGATTCGCAAAATGAATAATCATGACGTAGTGGGCACCTAAGTGTGATTCAGCTTCAATTGAAGAAGACGCAGTGAGCGATGGATGTATAATGTTTGTACAAAAGAATCTACAAGGTATAAATGTGAACATTATAAATGTAATTGATACTAATGACTCGAATTGTCGTGTTATAATTGAGTATGATGATATATTCCCCTAAAACGCCAATTTACAATCTCTCAACATTTTAAATAACATAATAATAGTTTACTTGGAGCAGGCAGAAACTAAAAATCTAATAGCCGCAGATGCTTCAGTAAATAATCAGAAGGCAGGTGTAGGCATTGCCTCTGATTTGCTTGACTGGTCCTTTTTAGTGAGACAGCTTGTTTTTACTCCAGTTTTTGAAGCGGAACTCGTGGCAATCATTTTAGCTCTTCGAAAACTTCTGTCAAATCACAACAACGCCGTCACAACGACGGATTCTCTTTCAGTTTGTGCAGCTCTGACAGCTACAGAGAACTCTCGAATTCTAAAGATATTCAAAACATTAGTACCCCCGCAGCTGATACTCCTGGGGTCACTATGGGTTCCGGGACACTGTGGATTGAGAATAAATTAATTGGCCGATTCCTTAGCACGAGCCGCACTTAATTGTCCAGTTTTATCCATACTGCCAGATGTTGAATATATTACAGCAATAAGATATCGAAAATCAGCAATCTTTACTGATACGATAAAAAAAGTAACTACATGGACAGAATATAACCACCTCAAGTTTTCATGGCTACCCCACTGGAGCCAGTCCAGAAAGCTCGAAGTTTCAATTACTAAATTTCGATGTCGTGCCCCCTAGGGCCCCCCTAAAGCTGTACATACACAGAGCTGGTCAAACAACATCACCACTCTGCGCATTCTGCGGAGAAATGGAATCACTAGAACATTATTTTTTTGTATTGTCGCCGATACGCTATACTTCGAAAAAGGTTACTAGTTATTCCATTTCTGAAAATAGGCGTTAGATTGACGGCGGAAACTGCACTAAGCTTTGTTGCCTCAGTTTTAGGACATTGCCACAGGGATGCTTTCAATACCGTTTACGATTAGATTCAGGCAGCCAAGCGTATACCTTTGTGATCCTCAATCAAATAATTATTATTTAGTACTCCCCCCCCCAAACAAAAATTTTTAATGGCAAGGTTAAGTAAAGGCAGCTCAGTGGTATTCACCATACCTGAAATCTAAAAATTTCTCAACTTGACTTTTCTATTTTTTTCTCGTTTGCTCTCTTTTTATGTGGTTTTCCTTACATTAGTCATATTAAAATACAAATTCATTACACGTAGTTAAAATGATCACAGAAAAACTACACTATGGTTTCTTGGCCAATCCCCCTGAGTTGGTATGAGCCATCAGTCCAGGGAAACAAACAAACAAACAAATGAATATGATAGTTGTAACCTTCATAAACAACACAGAGTAGGCTGCATCAGGAATAAATTAGGGTTAAGGATATCAAAGTTCAAGAGTAAAAAATAACATGGGTCGGGCACGTAGCACGTAGGCAAATTAACCACTGGTCATCAGGAGTAACTGACCGGATTCTCAGAGAAGGCAAACGCACAAAGGCGAGGCAGCAAGATAGGTGGACTAATGAGATCAGAAAGTTCTCAGGTATAACGTGCCGACAGAAAGCACAAGACCGGGTTGATTGGCGGATCACGGGAGATGCCTTTGCCTAACCGTGGGCGAGGTCAGGCTGCTGCTGCTGCTGCTGCAGATGATGATGATGATGGTGGTGGTGGTGGTGGTGGTGATGATGATGATGATGATGCTGATGATGATGATAATATGCTCTTAACAACTGAAATTTTAGTAAAATTCTAGAGTAGTTCGAAGTTGCCCATGTTACGGGCACAGTCGCTTATTTCCTTACAACAACTAACGCATGCATCAAGAGCCGAAGGCAGGCTACCAATCGATAAAGGAGTGTGCTCAGCACTCTGCAATGCATCACCGTTCTTCTTTCGAATGCCAAGCTAGAGCGTCCTTCAAATTTTCCCCTTACATAAGTGCATAGAGTAATTCGCTGCTTTGCGAAATGTAGACCACTTGTGATGCACTCAATTGTTCGCACATGCTTTTGCAGGAGGGGTGATAACACATTTGCGATGGGTTGAAATAGGGCGACTGCCATAGACTACGCTGTGACTGTGCTAGATTTTTTTCTAAAGTTACGACTACGCAACGTAGAAAAATTCGTGCGTTAAGTACAACCACCTCGATCCACATTTAATCACCTGCATAAGAGTAGTCTCGTTCCGAAAGGTGTGAATTCTACTATTGAGTAATAAGAAAAAATTTATGCTGGCATATTTTTATTCTTACGCCCCCACCAACATTTATAGCTCTTAAACTAACGGCACATGATACTTGGAAAGTGAGCAGTTAAACAATTGCAAGCCTTCTTTCGCAATGTTATATTAACAGTGCACTTGTACTTCCAGCAGCGTTCTCTATGAGCTACACGTAAGCTTTTTACCCGCTTTTCTTTATGCCTCTAAACAATTTTCGGACGCCAGACTGACATTTCCTTGAAAGAGAAAGCCTTTTTGTATATATACCACAAAGATTTTATATTGGCAGCCATTCCTTTGATGTTTATGTGAATTAAAAAGCTTATTTCAAGCACCGGTGCTGCTTGAGATGTCAGCTCATTCAGAGGTCTGCTTTGAAGTCGTAATGTTAACACTATTCACGCAGCATTTTAGTTTAAAGCAGCAAAATGAAAAGCGCAGCCTCGAAGAAAAGTGGGTGCTTTAGTGCATGGCTAAATTACAAAGCAGCGTGTATGGCAGTTGTTCTTCTTGCAGATCATAAATACTTTTGAAGAAAGTAAGAATAATTTAACTGTGTTGCAGGTGGCTTCAAGAACGCAGGTTTATATGTACGAATAATCATTGAAATGAACACGAAATAGCTTTATGTCGGGGTCTACCACAGCTTCGCTGACATATTTGTGTCCCGGTTATGACGTGGTAAAATATATACTAACAAAATGCAAAGAAAAACGGAGGAATGAAGAATTATGTCATGGGTCATGAAACCAGCGGCCTCTGAATCCAAAGCGCGTCGCGCTAATCATTAGATCACAGAGTGTACGATGATAAAATTGCTCAAAATAAGCTATTTATACACATCATATTATCTTTGGCGGTCCTCAGAGCTCCCTAATTTTAGCGCGTTTTGTCATCAGTGTTGAGATAGCGCTATATTGGCGCGTTGGTTTCGCATTTGATGTGTTCTCAAAGTCGTCGCCTCTGGTGTCTTGACAGGCGCCGGCTCCAGAATGCGTAATCTCTCCTGCGCGCTTCTCACACTCGTGATTCGCAAGAGCTCGAACGTCACTTCGCTCGTGGGCGTGGCCGCGCTTTCCTAAATAGCATGCTGCTGACACACAAAATAACTGTGACAGTTGTTTGCGCTACTCCAGCGTATACTTCTGCGTTCGTTTCAGCCACATTCTTTCTGTTTAAACAGTGCGATTGAAGTGTCCAGCTGAGACAGTCGTTAGCCCGCGCACGTTCTGTGTATGCTCATTCTGTGTGTGGTTTCTGCTTCAGTTGAGCGCTGCAACTTTCGAGCTTTTTGTCGATGTTTGTGCGAATCCACAATTTCTTCCTGCAGAATGTATTTTTTCGCCCTCTTTGAGAAATTATGCCCAATAAATTCTCTACTACCTCTCTAAATTCTCTACTACACGTTTCACTTTCGTGTTATACCGATTGCTAAAGCGAGGAATAGTCGCGTTTTCGTCTACCTATGCCGAACTGAGAAACTACAAGGCAAGTGAAGGAGTTTGAAGAAACCATTACAGATCGGCAGAGGAGGATGAGGAGAACAAGAACAACAAGAGAGAAGGCAGTGAGGTTAACCAGGCACATGCCCTGTTTGCTACCCTACGCTGGGGAAATAAGAATGGGGAATATAAAGTTGAGAGAGAGAGAGAGAAAAAAGAGACAAAGAGAGAAAAAAAGTATTGTCAGTCAATGGGCTGACGCGTATGCAGTGGTGGCACTACAGAAATGTTAAAGGTGTTCCCATGGGCCTGTAGTCCCCAAAAAGCGCAAAACGGCTTTGACTGCCTTTTGAACCACCGAAAGACGAGGAAGGTGCTCCAGTACCATCTGCATAGAGAGTGGTCGATCTTTCAATTGTCGCAATGTGTCAGAAAGCTTCTGTGTTTCAGAGGCAAACCAAGGGCAACGGCATAGCAGATGGTTAATGTCTTCTTCGGTGACGCAGACGTCGCATTTCGCACTGTCGGTGAATGCAATGAAGGTTGTATATGTTTTTATTAGGGCAACTCCCAACCAAAGGCTACAAATAAGCGAAGCTTCATGCCGACGAAGTCCGCATTGAGGTAGAAGTTCTAGCCCAGGGTATATTTGGTAGAGTCTCCTATGTCTTATGCTTGGGGTGTTGCACTCCCGCAGACACAGTCTACGTGCCAGGTGACGAAGTTGCCTTGTAGCGTCTGTCCTTGACAAATGAATCGAAAGGGTGCGCCCTTCTTGGTGGGTCCTGTGAGCCGTGTTGTCTGCGGAATCGTTGCCACTGATACCACAATGAACAGGTATCCACTGAAAATAGACCTCATGGCCTCTTTCTGTAACGTAGTCAGTCCTTCGACGACGTTGTAGCGAACAGTCAACGTACGAGGTTGCCAAGCTTCTTCACAGATCGACAGAGTTTGCAAAAATAGTGAATATGCAAAGCAGCGGTGCGATACTACATATTTCAAAGTCTACCTTCATTGCCGAGAAAGGGTCACTCGGTCTCATATGTAAGCATTCTGTACAGTATGTTATGGCGACTGTATTTCAGTTGTTTATTGTGGATATAAGATTCGATACAAGAAAAATAGTATTTTGGAAAATGCTTTCCCAAAATAACCTACGCACTTAGATTGAAATACACGGGAGCTCATTCTCGACCACACTTTATTTTATTGCCCCGTCTAGTGAAGAAAAAATTTCACTTTCTACTTTAATATGCACGTTACTCATAATGGAAAAATTAACAAATCTATAGTTCCTACAGACAACAATGATGGTCACGCATTAATATTCTGGCAACTGACATACGGCAAACTGAAATAAAAGTCTCCTCGATAAACGAAAGAAAAGCTTTGCCAATTCAGAAATGGCAGAGTGCTTTAAGACCTGCCATAAAAAAAGTGTGTTATAAATTCGCACATGCTCTGGCGTATCTTTGAGAAATGCTTTTATTAGCACTTGCTGGTTCGACCACTACAATGTACAGTACACAATTGGCTTAGTTGTAATGAATACACACCCAGCCAAAGAGAGAATCCCTGCTAACCCCGTGTTACGGTTAGACTTGTTCAGCTCAATGTTCGACCCCACATAATGTTGGCTCAGTGGAGAACGGCACACCACGTAGTGTGGTGGCATGTTACCTTCTTAGAAGGGCCGGAACCATATAAACAATTTTGGAAGCCACATTCGGTGAAACATACGTAAACTGACAATGTATCAGAAAAAATAGGCATCTGTATGCGTGTGTGTAAGTCATAACATGCTGCTTTGCTTAAGGACGATGAAGGGCAATAAATATCAGTTGTAGGGAATCGCGGAACATGAAACTATGAATAAATAAAGTTTTATTGTGTCCAATTGACGTTCAAAAAATGTCTTCTCCCGGAACGCGTGCTATTTAACGAAAAAGAGCTCCATTGTTTCTATGTCGGTGAAGAGTTCAGTCAGTGTAAATCGCAATTAGACCAATGTGATGCAGTGTGTATGCCTCGGGCAGTCTGCGACACTAGCATAACCTCTCCGAGCGTCGATGCCCTGTTAATGATGCTTTAAGTTGCACCTTGGTATCAGTACAACGCGTAACGGTGAAATGAAAGCAAATCACTGGCCAGAGTGTTATTACAAGTTGTCGTTCTCATGATAGACATAATCTTGGTATTGTTCGAGGCGCCAGTAGTAGTAAAGAATGTTGTCGTTAGATATAGTATTGGAACTCATATATGGCTGCTTTATCCCCCTTTTTCATGAAATACTAGCAAGACTAGATATCTACTGCAATGTGTCTTAAATGTGGGGTAAACGTAAGCGAAGCTTTCTGAACCGGCTGGATGTAATTTCTTTGTATAACTGCTTTAGTATCACTGACAGTTGGACGAGTTGGGGTGTGTTCATACCTATGAACGGCGCAGAAAAAACACGGAAGACAAGAAAATGGTAACAGCGTGTTCTCTTTGTCTTGTGTTCTGTGTCTTTAGTCATTGTAAATGGTGGTTTGTTACTCTTAAGTATTGCTTATGTTTGACAGTCGATGTCTAAATATAAAAGCAAGACATTCATGTGTGAAGATTAGATTGCATTTTTGCATTTAATTCTTGTGGCATTTATTATTCTATTGAGAAACATTTCCAAGAATATGGTTGTGGTCCACTGTAATGTTTATTTGTGCTGAAGAGTGGCTTCACAAGCAGTCCTGAAATATAGAAAAACATAAATTATTAGCTATGTATTAATACCTGATTATTCATAGTATTTATTATATTATTTTGGATATCAATATTCATACTTGTTTGTAACGTCACCTGTAAGCTTAATAAGACGCTTCATAACATTCTAGCGCACGCTGTTCGGAAGCTTTGCTTCAATACGCCGCAAATTGTCATCCTCCGCAAAAAGGAAAGTTGGGTTAATTTTTAGGTGCTTTGTGCATCTCGTTTTACCTCCATTGCTGATCTTTGAAATAGCATAGTCTCTTTTGCACATTGGTCAACGAGTAACTTCCAGAGCAATGAATGCTCAGCGTAAGTACAAGATGCAGCGTTTCGAGGATTTTCAGGCGTTTTTTCTCAAGAATTAGCACGTTTACGAACTGTTCCTTAAAAGCGAAAAAGGCATACCCACAGCTACTGACCGTAGTCAGAATACCTGCGGTGACCCATGCTGACGGGTGATGGTGACCCATGCTTCTCCAAGACAGAGAAAACTTGGGACTCATATGAACTAGTGACTGAAAGTGAAAGACTGAGGCAATAACTGAGCCGGTGACCTTCCCCTCCTCATTACTGTCACTCCCCACTTCCTACTCCGGACTATACCATATTTGAATGGCCACGTATATTCAACACGCTCTTCTCCTTTCTATACTAATGCCTCCATCACTTCTTTTTCCCAAGCCCTTGCTGTAATATGAAATTCTATGCTATGCTAGATTTTGTACCCTTTCCTTTGCCTAAGCATTGCTCGTCATTGCTCACACATTCCTTTCCTACTCTTTTCTATACCATAAACCTGTATATCGTATCCTTCACCTATTTCCCTTCTCTGTTTCTTCTTCCTCCTCTGCCCATCACTACTCCTCACCTTCGCAGTTTTGAATGAGGCATGCGTTAGATATTAAGCATTTTCCCCTCATTTTCCTTTTTCTCGTCCGCTACAAACTATCGCTAATATTTCCCCTCTACTTGCTAATCTACAGTGTGTTCCATTTTGGTTGCATTGGCATAATAGCCCAGCGTTTCGAAGCTAGATGCGCATGGTCCACATAGATGCAAGGCAACGCGGACGTGGCATCCTAGTTCGTCACAAGTTTCAGCAGTTCTATGCATACTAACTTCCAGCTTCAACCGCTTCGTGATCAATAGCAAAACCAATTCACGTGGTCTAGTTGCTCTTTCTCAAGCTCTGACTAGCGAAAGGGATTCCTAAATTCAAGTCATATTCTCGAGAATTCAGTAAACTTCGTCACCAATACTTCAGGATGACACATTCCGGAAACGAAGCGATGATGTTTTGATGTTTCTGGGCAAGCTAAATATATGTCAGTTGGAACGTCACTGCAGGGCATAAATGTCAGAGTACACAGCGTTTACTCGCATTTTAGATGTCGTAGGAGACTTCTTGGTAGCACGGTCCTCGTAGTCTTGAAACAGAGTTACGGTCATTCGGCACCTCATTCGCAGTCATCACTGCGTGCAACGCTTCGTCAGCTTTATATCAGCATCTTATTGCTAGTTTCGCTAGGGTCCAAAATGGCAAGGATAATTAAGGCCCTAAAACTGGCGAGTAACATTATGTTGGCGGGAGTGTACCTACCACTTGTGATTTTTAAGTGGGAGTGAAGCAAAAAAAGTCATTAGTCCTTACTTCCGTGATGGACAATGATAAGGGCAGCTTTACGTTACACGAAGTTTCTTTATTCTGCACGGCTCTATCAAAACCTAAAGCTCGGCGAAAACTCTGAAGCTCACTCAAGATCGCTCTTGAAATATACGTATTTTGCACTTCAAAATTTTCATGGATCAGAGTTACTCCGATTCACAATTATTTTCTTCAAGCGGACTCACTTGTACTCAAACCCACCAAACATGATACTCACCTGGAATCAATCGCACTCAGACGTACGGTTCAATTCGAGTGTAGGTGAGTCCAAATGAGTCTACTCTTGAGTCATTTAACCTAGAATCACCTCTTTATAACATCGTATCAACGCTTGTAGGACCATTGTCCTGTGTTATCGGGGAATTTCGGGCGCCTGTTGTTATAGTAGCTACGAATACGAGTTATAAGTAGTTGGAAACCAGCAAATTGTCATTTCCTAAAAGAAATGACATCGAATATACTAATAGAAAACTTTATTGAAAGAAATTGTTGGAGGGAAGGCTAAAGTACTTTTGTACAGGGTCTACAGTGCTGGTGAAGAAATATTTGAACAATGTATGGACGATACCACTTTAAAATAAATGTGAGGAGACGTGTGTGTTAATGTGCATCCCGGAAACGTGTATCATGACGCTGAAAACCCTGAGGTATAACCATGGCCGGCGGCAAAGGTGGAACACACTCAGACTGATCCAGAAAACGTATCTTCAGTTTTGGAATCACTCGCACCTACACTCGCGAAAACTCTCCTGAGCCGAACTCACTCAGACTCACACTCGCAAAGATTTCTTCTACCGGACTCACTAGGACACACATTCACCAAAATATTATTCACCCAGAGTCATACTCACAGCTGGATCAGTCTTACTGACTCCCAGTGAATTGGCTTATGAGTGACTTGGCCAACCTATCTATGCCCGGGCGCTGTTACATTAACTTGTGCCGGGGAAGACGCGGGAAATATTGAGCAGCAGCTGCTGCCACAATATCTCGAAGTGCTTTCGGGTATTGCATATCGAATATTTCTTATTAGATATCGCTTAGTAGCGAGAATACATTTGGTAATTCGGCACAAAAATACTTTGGCACGGAAATGCAATACACGAAAGTTCTTTCAGATATTGCTTAGTACAGAAAGTACTTCCGGTACTTTGGCACGAATGTACAATACCAGAAAGAACTTTTGAATATACTTATTGAATAGTGCTTAGTAGCGAAAGTACTTTTGGTGCTTCGGCATGAAAGTGCTTTGGCACGAACGTACAATAACCAAAAAGTACTTTCTGATATTAGTACAGAAAGTACTTTCGGTACTTCCGCACGAAAGTACAATACCTGAAAGTACGTTCGGATATTGCTTATTGTATACTGCTAAGTACTAAAGTACTTTCGGCATTTCGGCACAAAAGTACAATACTCGAAAGTACTGTCGAATATTGCTTAGTACCAAAACTACTTTCAGTACTTCGGCACGAAAGTTCATTGGCATGAAAGTACAGTACCCAAAAGTACTTTCGGGTATTACTTAGTACAGAAAGTACTTTTGGTACTTCCGCACGAAAGTACAATACCTGAAAGCACATTCGGATATTGCTTATCATATACTGCTTAGTACTGAAAGTACTTCCGGTATTTCAGCACGAAAGTACAATACTCGAAAGTACTTTCAAATATTGCTTAGTACCGAAAGTACTGTCGGCACTTAGGCACGAAAGTGAATTGGCATGAGAGTACAATACTCGAAAGTACTTTCGGATATTGCTTATCGAATATTGCATAGCACAGAAAATACTTTCGGAACTTTGGCATGAAAGTCCAACACCCGAAAGTGCTTTCGGCACTTCGGCACGAAAATAAATTACCCGAAAGTACTTTCGGATATTGCTTAGTACAGAAAGTAATTTCAGTGCTTTTTCGTGAATGTACAACACCAGGAAGTACTTTCGGATATTTCTTATCGGATATTGCTTAGTACAAAAAATACTTTTGGTACATCAGCACGAAAGTACTTTCTGGATACCGTATATTGCTTAGTACAGAAGTACTTTCGGTACTTTTGTGCCGAAAGCACGAAAGTACATTTGTGCTTCACCAGTCAACCGCCAGACTTGCGCGCAATGCGCAGCCCAGTCCCAGCAAGAGCTTGAAAAGCGGCCTCTGAGAGCATTTTCTTCGCTGCGTTTCGGCAACTGCAACTGCCCTATCTGGGTAACTACTATGCCATAAACAATTATACTTTTTTGTGCAGTAGGCCAGCATTTGCTATGGTATCCATCGTCCTTCTTCGAAGAATCGCATATTTGCTGCACGCTACCGAGGAATTTGTGCAATTTTTTTACGCCGTGGCTCACGACGACGACGAATTCTGTCTTAAGTGGGCATGTACCACAGTTAATAGGCGTTCATGAACAAGCTCCAGCAATGATTTGGGGCATTAGATGACCCACTCTTTACGCAATGCGCATTGTGTGATGCCTTGTTCTTCGTTTGCTGCTCTAAAACGCTCTAGTACTCATAATAACGTGATTCCTTTCCGGTCATCAGGCCTGCCTAAGGCAAGTTTACAATGAAGTTTCACACAGCGGCATGGCTAAGTGACCCAATACTGGGCTCGCACGCACGAGACTCGGGTCGGAATGCCACTGTGTTCTTAATGGTTTTTGTAGCATTGATATTTGGCACAGGCCGGAACGCCAGCTGAAGAAGAGAAGGAAGAGTGTTGTTGCTGCTCGCGCTCGCTCCGCTTGACAGCTGGTCGGTTCTACCGCTACGTTTTCCACAAAGTAAACGTCTCTTCTGCTCACCACTAAAGGTGTACTATCAAGTGGTGGAGAGTGCTGGGTACCTTTTTCCATCCTGGAACTCCGCAACCGAACTCTACCTTCGCCATCAACAATGTCCATCGACGCTGCACAGCAGACGGCTCCTACATCTCCACCTGTCCACTGTCCCGGCGTCCCGAGAGAGCGAGATCCAGACATCTTCAACGGCACCGATGAGCAGGACGTCGAGGACTGGCTCTCTTCGTTCGAACGAGTAAGCGTCAACAACAGGTGGGACGAAAACGACAAACTGGGCCGCGTCCACTTTTACCTCAGAGGAGTAGCAGAGCTCTGGCTCAACAACCACGAAGCCGAGCTTACCGACTGGGCCACTTTCAAGACCACCTTCGCGGACGTGTTTGGCCGACCGACAGTGCGCAAGCTCCGTGCAGAACAGCGCTTGCGGGATCGCGCCCAACTGTCGGGAGAGGGTTTCACGTCCTACATTGAGGACGTCGTAGGCCTCTGCCGTCGCTTTGATCCTGACATGTCGGAAACCGCCAAGGTAAAACACATTATGAAGGGCATCGAGGACGATGCCTTCCACATGCTGGTGGCTAAAGACCCGCAAACAGTTTCGGAAGTCATCCAACACTGCCAAAGTTTCGATGAGTTGCGAAAACAGCGCATTTCAACGCGACGGCCTACTTTCGACATGACCAGCACGCCAGCATTGACCGTTGGTGCAATATCTCCAGAACAGACTGTATTGACCCCGCAAATCCAGCAATTTATCCGAGAGGAAGTGGCACGCCAGTTGTCCCTTGCCCCCTTGCTTCCCAGCAATACGCATGGGCTGACCTCGTCACTGCGCCAAACCATCGAAGAGCAAGTCTGCGAGGCACTTCCCCCCACGTACCAGCCACCACCTGTGTCCGCTCCCCTGACTTACGCTGACGTCGCGCGAAGGCAGGTACATGCGCCGTCAAACGTCGTCGACCCTGCCCACCAAGCGAACGCCTTCTACGCAACACACGTACCGGCAGGCTCGCATGTTCCCATTTACCGCCGTCCTTCAACGCTTCCCAACAACCCTTGGCGTACATCGGATAACAGACCTATCTGTTATTACTGTCGTCAGCCTGGCCATGTTGAGCGGTTCTGTCGCCGGCGCGTCCCTCACTCAGGCATTATTGATGGCACCTACGGCTACGCCCCCACAGAACCACCACAGACGCTGCCGTTCCATGCAGCTTCGGACACTTCTCCGCCGAGCCGCCGCGCCTTCAACCCACGCCGATCGCCTTCCCCGCGCCGACGTTCGCCTTCACCAATGCTTCGGCGTGCACCACCTGCCCAAACGGAAAACTGACCATCGCAGTTCCGGAGGCAAGAACTGCGCCACCGTCGAACTCCACAAGGCCTCGTTCTCTACCGAATAATGAAATAACTGTCTTGATTGAAGGTATCCCCGTTCAAGCATTAATAGATACCGGAGCTGCCGTGTCTGTATTGAGTGAAGCATTGTGTCGCAAGTTAAGAAAAGTTACGATTCCGCTTTCTGGTCTCTCCCTTCGTACGGCAACAGCGCATCACGTGAACCCTTCTATGACGTGCACGGCTCGGTTAATCATCCAGGGCGTTCTGTACGTGGTTGAATTTATCGTGTTTCCGCACTGCTCACACGACGTCATATTAGGCTGGGACTTCCTTTCCACACATCATGCCGTTGTTGATTGTGCCCGGGCCGAACTAGAATTGTCATCGCTCTCCGACGACGATTATAATAAGCCTTCTATTTCTCGTGTTGTCGTCGCCGCGGAGACTGATATTCCACCTATGTCTTCTGTTATTGTGCCGATCTCGTGCGACCATGCCGCTTTTTCGCACGTCATGTTCACGCCGTCAGAAGACTTCACTTCTCGAAAAAACGTTCTTCTGCCTTTTGCTCTTCTGACGGTCGAAGCCACTTGCGCAAACATTTATGCCACGAATCTCCTTTCTGTACCAGTCACCCTATTCCGTGGCGAATGCATCGGCCGCCTTGAGGACATCGATTGTGTTTGCACCAGTCAACTGCCCTATCAAGCAAAAAGCCTTGAGATCGCCAGTGTTACTTCCGCTCTCACATCCGCCACCTCTTCCCTCGACGTCTTCCTTCCATCGATTGATCCTGACCTTCCTGTTGACCAACGAACTCAACTCTTGACACTTCTCGACCACTTCCGCTCATCGTTCGACTTCAAACAAACCAGTCTGGGCCGAACATCTGCAATTGTCCATCGTATTGACACTGGCACCCACGCACCATTGCGTCAGCGTCCATACCGGGTCTCCCACGCCGAACGCCAAGTTATAGACGATCAAGTGTCTGATATGCTCAATCGTGGCGTTATACAGCCGTCTAACAGTCCGTGGGCCTCCCCGGTGGTACTGGTCAAAAAGAAGGACGGGGGCATCCGATTCTGTGTGGATTACAGGCGCCTTAACAAGATCACGCGCAAAGATGTTTATCCGCTCCCCAGAATTGACGACGCTCTCGACTGTTTGCAAGGTGCAGAATTCTTTTCTTCGCTGGATCTTCGATCGGGATACTGGCAGGTACCCATGGATGAAGCTGACCGCGCCAAGACTGCGTTTGTAACTCCGGACGGCTTGTACGAGTTTAACGTGATGCCGTTCGGCCTTTGTAACGCCCCAGCCACCTTCGAGCGTCTGATGGACAACATACTTCGAGGCCTTAAATGGCAGACGTGTCTTTGCTATTTGGACGACGTCGTCGTTTTTTCAAAAGACTTCGATACCCATCTTCTGCGCCTCGCAAGTGTCCTGCATTGCCTTACACATGCTGGGCTCCAACTAAATTTGAAAAAGTGCCATTTTGCCGCCCGGAAGCTCACCATCTTAGGGCATGTTGTCAGCAAGGACGGCGTTCTACCTGATCCTGGAAAACTCCGTGCTGTCGCCCAGTTTCCGAAGCCATCGACACTTAAGGAACTCCGGAGCTTTATCGGCTTATGTTCATACTTTCGCCGATTTGTCCGTAATTTTGCATCTGTCATGGCCCCTTTAACACGGCTACTTTCTGACACCGAGGGCATTTCGGCGTGGTCTTCCAATTGCGATAAGGCATTCGCGAAACTACGTCAATTGCTGACATCTCCACCGATTCTCCGTCACTTTGATCCTGATGCCCCTACAGAAATACACACCGACGCAAGTGGAGTCGGACTTGGCGCTATTCTTGCTCAACGCAAGTCTGGATACGACGAGTACGTCGTTTCTTATGCCAGTCGCACTCTTACTAGGGCTGAACAGAATTATTCAGTCACAGAAAAAGAATGTCTAGCCATCGTCTGGGCAATCACAAAATTTCGACCCTACGTCTATGGCCGTCCATTTGACGTCGTGACTGATCACCACGCCCTCTGCTGGTTATCGTCACTAAAAGACCCATCTGGCCGTCTCGCTCGTTGGGCGTTACGCCTCCAAGACTATGATATCCGTGTCGTCTACAGGTCAGGCCGCAAACATTCAGATGCCGACGCTCTCTCCCGCTCTCCACTTCCCCATGAACACGGAAGTACTTCTGTATCCAGCCTCGATGCTGTGGCACTTTCGTACGCGGACATGCCCTATGAACAGCGCCAAGACGCTTGGATAGCCTCTATGATAGAGTTACTGTCTCAGCCGTCCCAAGTTACGCCCAATCGTTCACTGCAGCGCACAGCTCGACACTTTACCATCCGCGATGGACTCCTGTACCGTCGCAACTACCTTTCTGACGGCCGCAAGTGGTTGCTTGTGATTCCTCGCCACCTACGTGCCGACATTTGCGACTCTTTTCACGCGGATCCTCAATGCGGCCACGCCGGTGTGATAAAAACGTATGCACGTCTCCGGCTGCGGTACTATTGGCGCGGAATGTACCGCTTTGTCCGACAGTACGTGCGTTCGTGCTCCAAATGTCAACGCCGAAAAAGCCCACCACACATAGCCAATGGACAACTGCAGCCGTTGCCTTGCCCCTCCCGCCCTTTCGACCGCATCGGAATTGACTTGTACGGTCCCCTTCCCTATACGCCTAACGGGAACCGCTGGGTGATTGTCGCCATTGATCACTTGACACGCTATGCTGAAACTGCTGCGCTGCCAGAGGCCACATCACGTGAAGTTGGCTTATTTATCCTTCACAATCTCATTCTACGCCATGGCGCGCCTCGTGAGCTACTCAGTGACCGCGGCCGTACGTTCCTCTCCGAAGCGGTACAAGCCCTTCTTCGCGAATGCAACGTTGTGCATCGGACAACCAGCGCATACCATCCGCAAACGAATGGAATGACCGAACGGTTTAACCGCTCACTGGGCGACATGCTATCCATGTACGTGTCCGCTGATCACACCAACTGGGACCGCATATTGCCCTTTGTAACTTACGCTTACAACAGCGCCACTCAGTCTACGACAGGATTCTCTCCGTTCTTCCTCCTTTACGGGCGCGAACCTTCCTCATTCATGGACACCATTCTCTTGTATCATCCAGACGCTTCGGAATCCACAACTCTATCTGAAGTCGCCACCTATGCAGAAGAATGCAGGCAACTCGCGCGTTCCTTAACCGCCCAAGATCAAGCGTACCAGAAGAACCGTCACGACGAAAACCTGTCTTCGCAGTCATACTCGCCTGGCGCCTTGGTATGGCTTCGGGTTCCCTCATCTGTTCCTGGTCTTTCCACCAAGCTACTGCCGAAGTACGAAGGCCCCTACCGAGTCCTACGTCAGGCCTCACCGGTTAACTATATTGTTGAGCCGGTTCAACCATCAACAGACCGACGGCATCGAGGCCGCGAGACTGTTCACGTAGATCGATTGAAGCCGCACTACGACCCACCCGTCGTACCCGTTCCATAGGTCGCCAGGATGGCTTCTTTTCTGAGGGGGGAGTGATTTGTAGCATTGATATTTGGCACAGGCCGGAACGCCAGCTGAAGAAGAGAAGGAAGAGTGTTGTTGCTGCTCGCGCTCGCTCCGCTTGACAGCTGGTCGGTTCTACCGCTACGTTTTCCACAAAGTAAACGTCTCTTCTGCTCACCACTAAAGGTGTACTATCATTTTATTTACTAAAATTTTAATCAATCGTGCGAAATCGGTTATGGACACCGGCGGCGGCGGCGGACCACTGCGACACCACAAGCGTCCCTAGCGATTTTCTAACAGCTTTCGCGGTAAAGATTGGACATTCTCCTAGTTATGGAAACCATATTTAGATGTGCCGCAGCAGGCGCTAACGTTCCCACTGGCGGCGATGTTGACGCTAGCACCAATTGAGGCGTTGTGCAGGAAAGTGGTGTTTCCAACTGGAACATGACAATCGCTGTTAATAGGCAGTGAGAGATTGGAGACTCTGATTAGACGCAGAGACCCGTAGTCTGTTTTTAGTGAACGCGCAGGCTGCCATTTTTTAATGTTCAACAACACGCTGAAGAAATATTCCACTGGCACTACCTTGGAGATCGATATCCGGTGCCTACATAAAAAGTGGCGTGTAAATGGCGAGAAACTCGCTAGCAGACGCTACCTATGTCGGCGTCAACCTTTACAGATACTTTAACGTTGGTCGGCGTTGTGAGGTGAAAGAGAGGGGTACATTAGGAGAGGAGAGGGTAGGTGGTCATGTGAACTCTACCCCGTAAGCAAAGTCAGCCACTTTAATAGGGCATTTTTTACCAATGAGAAGGTACAGTGGATAGATTCAATTGAAAGACATTCTTTGGCGCATATTGCGCGAAATAAAAATTATTTTTAATGCAAGAATAGTGGGAGTTTCTCAGCACATGCGTCGCTGAGGTAATTTCTCTGGTAAACTATGTTTATTAGTCACAGTGGTTCATTTAGACTTGTTCTTGCTCAGATGACATTCCCGTCAAAGTGTGGTTGGCGCTGACCTTTTCGGCAATGATACACTAAAAACTCACCTAGGGGCACTTTCGCCACTTTATCAGATTTCCTTGAGCCGAGCACTTAAACAAAGGCCTTTTTACCGAATGCAAGACTTTTGAGAGGACAAATGAATGTGATAGATAGTGGCAGATTAATGATAGAAGGCAGTACTTTACATTGATAATCGAAGCTAAACAAATAGACAATTTCGCCAACGCACATGTGTCAGCAGATTCTCGCTTTTTTCGAGCTAAAAAAGAAGTGAATTTTCTGGACATGTTGCACTGAAGCTGGTCGTCCAGTTGTCGGAGGCCACTGAACTTTTATCTCCTTATTAGTAAACGTGAAAAAAAATGCTGTTTGAGTTTTGCGTGATGTGCCGTATAGCTACGCAAGGGGTGGGAAAGAGAAGTCATGGCAAGTAAAATCGATTTGACGTTTATAGAGGGCGAAAGGAGGCAAGATCGAGCAAACTAGAACCCGTATATAAGTAAATAGTGACGATCTAAATGATTGATATTCAATTAAAAAGTCAGAAGTAGGTCAGCATTGCGCAAAGGAGTAGCCTTTTCTCCTTTCTTCGCTTTTTTTTTTCGCCAGAACCTGCCATGTGTTATTCGGCGTTTTCATGGAATAGATAAAAGTATATGAAAGGAACCTAACTGAAGTTGATAAAAGAAGAAAGAGAGAAAGATCAGCAACGATGTGCTCACCGATAAAAAGGAAAGATGAAATAAAGATATTTGGGGAAGAAAGATGAAGAAGCAATCCAAACTGGGCTCGTCAGGTGGTGCAACTTCCTAGTCAGGTACGCCATTTTGGAACGTCTTACGTTGGACGCTCAAAAGAAGGTGCCATGACGTTGTTTAGTGGGGTGAAGGATAAACAATGTTTCATGAGATGGAAGTGCAGGAAAAAGAAAAGCGCAGGAAAAACTTTCCTTCAAAGATAGGCTAATAAATATGTAAAAGAGCAGATGAACAACGAAGCAGCTTAGGTATACTTATGGGAATAGCGTTGACTCAAAGCAGCGCGAAACGAACTGAAAGACTCATAATTAAGCAAGTACATGGCTATCTGTGTAAGTGATGTGGCAACAAGGGCGTTCAATGGAAGATAAGGAAGTAGGATAGGACTCATTGAGCAGGAGCGAGAAGGTATCAGGCCAACTTCAAAAGAATTTTTGTTGTTTTATTGGGGGGAGGGGAGAGAGGAAGGGTTTGGCCTTTAAAGGGAGCGCTGATAGTACCTTTACCGCTATCCTCTCTTTATTTCCACTTTCCTGACGTGAAACTGGTGCAAATTCCTTCGTATATGAAATATACTTCAAGGACAAGATTTTCATTGATACGCAAGTTCATACGAAATTTTCAAGTTTTGATAGCAAGAATATAATCGATCATTCATGATTTCGCTACCCATAATGCACTCCTATTGGTTCCGTGTAGTAGGAGTTATGAAATAAGTTTTGGAATTGCATCAACGAATATTATAGAAGGCTGGTACTTAATACGAGGGTTACAGCATTTCGCTCCATATAAAGAAAATTACAAATTATATCAGTAAAACGTGTTCGCATTCACTGTTAGAGTATCAGGTAAAGAGTTTTTTTATGTTTTTCTCTTGAGGAGGGCTACCTAGCAAACTACTCTGCTTTATGTTGACTACATTTAGCACTTTTTGGTGACTACCACAGGCCGTGAAAGTTTTACAACTCTGTAAACACTATCGACCTTTTTTTTTGTCGTACAACACTTAAAAGATGTAAAATTTATTGGCTTGTTGCTTTTCGAGCGACCTGATATAAAAATACTCACTTGAATGACAACCTTGATGCAGCAGCCGTCCGAACCAAGAGGCGACAAATAATCTCTGAGTCGATCTACTTTAAGATCCGGGTCTATTGGCAATCGTTGAGGAACGTTATTGAAGTCTGACGCGACTGTAAAGTGAGAAGGCAAGTTGCGGAAGAGTACCCTAAAGTGTTGTCCCGCTTCGATTTTTGCTACTTCGACACCATAGAACAGCGTTCCTCTTACGCCAACAAGCATCCTGCAAGAATAACCACATTATCAATATGGCTACATTATGATAGTAGAAATGGCATTATTATTGTAATGGCACAAATATTTTGTATTTTCACGTATCAATTAGCTCATTTCGATAGCGCCATCACCGGCTACATAGTGCATTCAACGTGTTAGGTAACTTTTTTATCGCAAATTGCATCGCTTCATGGATTATTTCGAATAGTTCATCGGATTGAAAATGTGTGTTCTTAGAGCTGCATCTAGGTTCTTTTCAGTGGAAAGGCTAACAACTTGATCAAGGTGTACGGTGTCGTGGTATTGACAACGAGAGCATTTTTTGTTATTTGGAGCCGCAGATTGAGGGAAAATAATGTGTATTTAAAGGCTCCAAGTGAACTCTGCGTCCTACTTCGTTACTATTAACAATGTTTTGTAACAAATATTGATGCGTGAACAAGTTCTTAAGATGTGATTCACAATTTTTCAATTAGGCTTTTGGTCATTGTACGCATACTTAGGTTTTAATATTTGGTGCGGTAGCATTTTTATAGCCTCATCGCGTTTCACGCGGAAAACTTTATTTTGTATTAGTGAAAACATCAAAACTTTGCAGTTGCACTAGATAACCTTCTGCGTTCAATGCGTAAGTTACCGTGTTTGATTTCCAGTGCAAGACGGAGACCGCCAGTTTTAAAAAAAGCAGAGGGATCGAGCACCTGGACCTATCACTCGGTTTTTTTTTATGTTCACATAGCCCACGCGCAATCTCGATTAAAATAGGTACGAGTGGGCTTTGTGATAGTGCGACGGCCATATAATGCCTAAATGGTACGGAGGCACCAACCCCCTAAAGGGATTTTGGCGGCATGGTTCCATGCCAATTCAAGTATGAAACTGTCCCTCTTCATGTAAAACAAACGGCCCTAGACAACAGAAGAATAACCAATTTGTTAACAGCGCAGGGATCAATACGCAGGTACATGCTCTAACTTTAAGCATCTTGATCACCCGGCTAAGCGACGATGGTTTTTGCAACGCTTCCCATTTCTGCAACCTCTTTTTTATTACACTAGACGACAGAGCCTACCGTGCACTTCATCATGTACACATTCGAGAGAGTCATCAACATACCGAATAACGGTGACATCGCGGATTGCTTTTTGGCCGTTCTTGTCATAGGAGCTGCAGCGGCGGGCCAACAGGCGACATTGTCCTGCGTGTCCGGCATCGTTAAATATCGGCGAGCACTCAGGCACGTCCGTTCGATAAGGCAGAACGATTTCAATGGTGTAGCAAAGACGACGGCCGTCAAGAAGGTAAAAAGGAGAAAGGCAGTGGTTGCTTACGTCACGGTATTGCTGGATGGCTTGGGGGAAAAGCAAAATAGTCGTTACATCATGGAAACATGGTGGTTAGTGGTGCGTGGTAGTAGTGCACGTGGCAGAATGTGAAATCACAGAATTTTCTCAAGCTTTCCTATTCAATATGCAGAGCATGTTTCCAGCAAGAATAAGCGAACGCAGATCATTTAGCCTTATAGCACGCGTTGTACTCATGCGGCGTCAGTAACCGTCTAGGATTTTTGGAAACACTGAAGCCGTGACTGTTTTCGTTGTGCGAACGAGTTTAAGTGAGTTGCCTGTGATTTGCTGCGGTAATCTCATGATTAGAATTCTCGTGGTACCAGTGTGAACAACGACAGTAAATAAGTTAGACCACCGCGCAATTTCCGAGAAGTAGATCAGCTTCTCAAATGCCACTTGCAACGGGAAGACCAGAAAACAGCCACCACTTAATTGTGCCACGCTGGCAACCCAACTCTGGCAATTCTGGCTCAATCAATTACTCCGCCGCATGTCAAGGAATGCAAGCAAAAATAAAATTCTTAAACTTTTACTATCGACCTGAGTCAAACTAAGCAGCACTAAGTATGACGTCTACAACCCTATTCTATCCCCGTGACTTCCACCAAAGGGTAGGCCTAGCATGCAAAACGTCTCCGTCTACGTGCCATTGACGTTTCTTTATTTCCTGATTCAGGATTCTGAGGAGTACGAAGGAATATACAAAATAACTGCGGCTTCAGGTAACCTAGGTTAAGCATTTTTTGTCATGTGCGGTCCGCACAACAAGCGTTGAGCATAAGTGCGACACGCTTCCAACAAACGCGTCCAGTCGCACACAGCCGGTCGTACTTATGGGCAGTTTTCTTATTTGTTTGCAAGAAAGCAGAGGTTTGTCTAGTCTTACGCCTTACCTAACCAACATGATGACATGTTTTCCCGCGAATCGCCTTTTTTCGTTACGCGAAAAAGCATTGAAATTCTAGTCATTTTTACGTGCGTATTTGTTGAATGAGCTTACAGTCAACATATAGCCTCTGCACAAATCGCCTTTTGCAAAAAGCTAGAAACGGTTGTTAAATATCGTAGTAACAGCCTGTGAACTGCACTGGCTCCTCGTTCCCGTAAACATGCCTTTAGTTACGTTACAAATGGTAAAAGAAACATTGTGGTGTTGTCATCTCTAATATGTCATTCATTGGCGACAACTTTGTTTTTACTTAAACATGTAAATTTTAGTAATATGTTAAGGTCATCACTCTCCGGAGTATAAAACCTGCAAAGCTGAAGCCAAACGGTGTATTTGTTGCCTAGTCCTTATACAAAATGAAAAAAAAACGTAGCAGCATGGCAGAGTGCTTAAGTAATCTGCGCATTATCCAAAAGTGGCAACGTTAGTCTCCTGGCTGCTGATTGTTTTTACTATGATTATTTTATCACCTTCTATGCTGTTATTCAGACACGCCAGATAGGCACGATCGTTCTGCCACACTTGGGCTGTCTTGAGCTCTAGTATCCACCAGCTTCTCTTAGACGCTAGGATCTTGCACCATACGCTACATGTCACAAAATTTTTGCAACGCAATCCACCATAACGGTGTATGGTGCAATCCAACACTCCATCAGATAAACATATTTTGAATAGGGATTGTAAATACTCCACCACCGTAGCAATTAAAATAGCCCCCTGTCGGCGTCGGCACAAGTAAACTGTGGAGGTTCTATTTGAAGTTACTCTATTGCGACGTTCGCGATGTCGCGAAATCCCTGAATGTTCCTAAGTTTCGTACTTGTGACCGCAACAGGAAGCAAACTTTATCCATGGTTTTTGGCTGTAGCCCGTGCCAACGGTAGCAGCTCCTCATTCTCGCGTCGTGTAGCTGATAGAGCAGGGTATAACCAGATGATGTGGTTCAGCTTGTCGGCGTCACCACATCTGCATCACACAAAAGATTAGCCGCATCCCGCCACATGCTTCCGCACCGCAAGCCAGGCACTGTCGACTCGCAGGCGGAGAATAGAACAGTGCTCTCGTGCCCCCAGGAAATACTCCGGTTGAAGGGCTGGAGGTCTGGCCACTCGCCCCCAGCTGGTCTCTTTCTGTCGACAGAAACACATGCCGCAGTATTTGTCGTATAGAGTCTAATGCATTCGCCGCTGTCGTGACCGCAATGTCTACTTTCCGGTTCCCAGCTGTAGGCATCTCTGAGAGAAGCGAGTGCAAAAGCAGAGCTATGGCGCCAGCCCTGATGGTGATGAATCTGACCAGTGGCAGGGACATTGTCGGACCGGATTCATCAGGATGCAGCGGCACTTGATGAAGAGGCCATTATTCGCACATGATCGCTATTGGAAGCCCACTGCGTTTGAAGGCAACTGCGGTCGCATGAGTTCGAATTGCATCAAGATTCCTTGCACCAAATGTTTTGTGGCGAAGCCCAATAGGACGATGATCACTTATGACCACGTCACATCCGCAACGTCCTTCCGTCGCGGATGTGACGTGGTCCTTCCGTCGTGTATAACTATCGCTACTAAATAAGAAAGAAAAAATAAGAAAAATGTTCTCGGTGGGAGACGAACTTCTGGCTCCTTGGCACGTTACGCAAAACCCTTTGTGCTTCATCAACTAACACATGGAGGCCAATACATGCCTCTTTACCAACGCGCCTCATACATCTCCCACATTTTCTCTCGCATGGTGCTTTCTGTTTGCGAAGCGGGGTCGGGCCATCGTCTGTTAGCGATGACTAAAGGTTACGCGGCATTACTAATATTATCACCGATACAAAACGAATCATTCGTTGACGATGCAGTTAAAGCATGGCACTCAAAATCACCGACGCGCGACATTGTCCTTTCCGTTCGGGTTGGTGGGTGAAAGCATGTCGTCGGAGCCATGATGTTTCCATATGTAGCAACGGTGTTTCGCGTCAAACTAATCCGTATGCGATAGCGCTGGCTAATGAAGCTGCTAAAGTAAACGCTCCAGCAAGGCAACGATTCAGACGGCCGAATGTCATGCTTTGGGGGTGCGATGCAGAGACCACTAGGACGCAGAACAACTGCGGGCATTCCCGTTTCGAGCTATAAACTTCTTCCTCCCGAATTTCCAGAGTGCAGTGTTGTGGGCTTTGCAAGAACGCTGCTGTACGCAACCCTATTAGAAAGACGCACACACAATGCCGTTACTCTCTCTTAACTGACAACGCTTTGAAGAACCACGTACCGAGTACCAGTGTTCAGTGTATGCTTGTTGATGTTGTTAGCGCTGGATACACGATACGCTCGATCCTTGTATTTGTTCTCAATTCAAGCTACCACAAGAGTAAAATGATGCATATAGTGGTTCATCGGCGTGATGAAGTGCGCGTAGGCGTCAAAGTGGGGGAATCTACCCTAAATGGGGCTGTAGCTATAGCACACACCTATAGACATTGTAAAATTTCTCGTATATCAGTACACAGTAACCTCTATTTGCGTCAAGACACATTCTCTTTCTATTAGTGGTGAAGCTCCTCATAATCACGGCATGTCTGTTGGCCGCGTTTGCATTGCGCTCTGTAGCCTTGATGACGATGACGATCATGGACAGCGACAGGATTGTTCAGTGTATTGCGTCCCGGTGCCCTACGGTGCATTTTGTGGGTTTATAAACAACCAACAACCACTAGGTGGACGTGCACAGACCTCGTCTTTTGCAACTCCAGGCTAGATCCCATACCTCAAAAGGGTAATAGGACAATCAAAACGAAACTCAGACTAAACACAACATACCCTTTGTGGCAAGTAAGCATGGTATATAGGTGTGCACCACTTTGTCACCCATTGTATGTGTGTGTGATCAATGTCACGGGTGATTCACGGTAACACCGAAAGGTTCCGATACTTCACCCACTCATATCATTATTCATTTTTAAATCAAATTTTTGATGGAATCATAAGCGTTGTTTTTTTAGTGGTGAGGCCGCAAGAATAGTAAAAAGACACAGAACATCCAGTCAATTCAGTGGGCGCACAGGGTACATATGTGGGCAGGGGTTTTTATCCACGGCTCTTCAATTTGGTTATGGCGCGCATTCCGGCACCGCTGCAGGGTATTCACGGCATGCAACTCGCCCGATATGCCGATGCTATCTGCATCTCGACCCCTGAAAAAAATTTAGGGAACACAAAGGAGGCTTTTCAAGCAGAGGCTAAAGTAGTGGATTACTTCACGAATCACTGCGTCATCCAGCGTGCACAAACAAAGTCTCAGTTTGTTCAACGCAATTCCTGCACTAAGGATAACATAACTACCACCTTCTTCCAAGCACGCGGCTCCGTCCACGTAGCTAGAATATTAGAACATTGGGACTCTTCATTTATGATTGGCAATGAGTCTAAGAAACTATTGTCAAGTTCCGGAAGATTGGCAACCGGGACGAATGAAAGTATTATCTTGTCTTGAAGAAAAGAAAAGGGTTACGAAGTAAGAACTTAGTCAGTCTTGCTCACGCTTTTGTAACTAGCCGGATTGTCGGTTCGCTACCCTACCTCTAGTTGCGTAAGTATTATGAAGACAGGGTGAAGGTTGTCTTCAACAAAAGTTCAACGCATCAAAGCCAGGTATCAAGTTTGAAAGGAAGAAGTCCCCAGAAATTTATTTAAGATATAGACGCAAAGTTTGCACAAACAAGATCGAACCAACAGCTACTGGCTTGGCTACACATAAAACAAGATGGCCTTATACACAAGAGGGTTGGCGTACTAGAATTATAGAGTCAAGCCAATTCAGACCTTTGTGGACGCTGCTAAGTTACGGTGGTACCTTCGGAACGTCACTACGGCAACAAACGGTCATTTTGCTGCATAAGTGTGACTGAGCGAAATCTTAGGACATGGCATACGAAACCAGTCATTTATCGGAGATTAAAATAGGAGCACTGCTGGTAAGAACCACCATATATTTTTCTGACTATGTCTGAATGTTTCTAGATTCACCTGATGTGTGGTGAATGCAATGATTAGCGGCCACTCGGGTCACTCCACAGGCCGAACAAACACTGCAAAACTACGGCGGGGATGTAGATCCCAAAACCAGCTTTATGTTTTTGGTTTCTCTACCCCGAGGCCCTCAAGACAACGAAGCCGCTGATGCGGCAGCCCAAGAACTCGACGAAGAGGGCTCCCCTTTAGCTCCTGGTTATCTGAAAGAGCCACGCGCGGAATTCTCTGAACTTTCAAAGAATATATATAATCAAGACCTGTTATTATCACAGCCCTCGCTGGTAGCCAGCCCTATCTGAGCGGCGAAAAAAAGCGCACCGAGAGCAACTTTGCTGTGCCCGGCAATAATAAAACACCTTGATTTGGCAATCGCTGGCTACTGTTACCATGATGTTCATAGCGACCTAACTCCATAAAGACGGCATTCACCACGATTACAACGGGCACCTGCGGTTGCCCTATGATAAATGCATAGGTACGAAACACCTAAAGTGAAATTCGCAGAGCTGCAGTGCTCGCTGCATAAAAGATTTGAGCTCCCTGGGGGGAAAAACAATTTTTCTGAAAATCTAAGCCGCAATAAAAAATTTGATCCTATGAGTCTTGGTTCTGGTTTAGACCTCATTTCGATCCTGGCAACGAATTTTGCGTATCAATAGAGGTGAAACACTTAAGAAGCCTGGTTAACGTGCGATGTGAGAGGAAGTAGGAAACACCACGTGGCCTAAATACTTGGAGCTTTTCGCGACGGCCTGCCGTATAATTATAAGGTTTTTGGGAGGCCACAGTTATTGTTTGGATCTCTCGTTAGTTTCCCTCGTATACTCACATATCGTTGGAATCCACTCTTAGAAGTGTCGCTCAATAAAGGTAGCATGAATAAGTACTCCGTGAGGTGCAGCGGGGCCTGCAGTACTTCATTTCCTACCCGTGTCTGAATTATTATAACCGTTCCCTACAACGTTCACTGGCTGAGTCATGCCTTTCGTCTTACACTGAAGTTGTGCTGCTTCCTCTGTAGTAGCCTAAGTGGCAGTTCTCCGCTGTTCGGCAAGAAATTCGTATTCCGAATTTGCTGTATCATGCATTATGATATAGCAAATATCCTTTACTGCCACTTGAAATGAGCACTTATTTTCACTTTGAATTCCATCAAGGTCGCGCTTCGGTTGAGCTTCCCTTTTATTGTTCACACTGAGCCCAAGGTTTCAGGGCAAGATAGTCCAGTTCAATTACTCACGTTCTGCTTGGATCGACACACATATAAAGGACCGCTGTGGTTGAGCCATTTCTAGCCGGAAATTGCCATAGATTGAGACCTTTTTCCTAAAATTAAGAAAGACAAAAATAAAAAGTGGCGAAGATATATGTTACTTGTTGAAAAACACATTGCGCGCTGTAACGAGTTCCTAGCTCTGATTGTCTTGAAATATACGTACTGTTCGAAGGTATTTTGAGAAGAATTAGTTCCGCGTCCAACCATTATATTCCTTTAACAACGTTGTTTATGGAAGCTGCAAAGCGCGCGCGGTTTGTCTCTTACTAGCTGGCACGTGGAACATTTATAAGGGGTGTGTTTGCGTCCTCGTTTTCAATTCTGATTGAGTAATAACTAGTGGAATGTTTCGGTCAGACAATCCAATGCACTGGCTTTGAAGTTTGGAATAATTTGATGGGGTGAATATATAAATCACGGTCAAAGTCAATGTGGTTACTTTGTTTGACTAGGTGGCTAACAACTGGGGCATTTTGTTAAAACAATCACTGATTTTTTTGTTAAATAGTGAGAGCATGTTCTTTTACACGACATTCCATAATTTCCACCACCTAAAAAAGGCATGACAAAACTGTCAAGCTCATCGCTACTTTACTCACTAAACGAACGCATGAATTTGTTGTATTGTTCGACGCCTTAAAACATACTGACTATGGCACGCGAAAGCCTGTAGATGATTGGCCACTCACGTAAAAATTCGTTCACGCTGTATTGTTGGCATTACCACACAGCACCAATCGTTCAGGCATTCTCATCACTCCAGCATACAATTGGAACGTTGTTGCCTTGAACGGCCTTAATGGCTCCTGACGATGAAGCACGGCATTTCGAATGCCAAATAATCTGTTAACACTATGACGTTACGCCTAGAGAGACTGAAGTGAGAACCCGCTGCAAAGGTCTATTGGTCAAGGCACTCGACTGCTGAACCGCAGCTCGCAAGTTTCAATCCCGGTCATGGCGGCCGTTTATTGCGTAGAGGCGAATAAGTTGGAGTCCTTGGGCTGAGATTTGAGCGCTTGTTAAACACCTCAAGGCGTTTGAAATTTTTGGAGTCATACATGACGGTGTCTGTCATATTCGTATCTTGATTTCAACACTTTAAACCCACCATTTATTATGACACTAAAACCGCGTCTTGTGGAACGGCTGGCGTATATTTCTGCTAGACAGTTTATAGTACATCAGTAGCAGCCAGCGACGGCGTTATGCGTTCAAATAAACGACCATAGTTTATGTAAGCATTACTTCTTTCGAAATTTCATCCAATACTTTGTATTCAATATATATTCTTTATTCGATATTGTTGGCCACTGATATGCGCGGCCAGATTAGAATTCGGTCCGGTAGAAAACTTCACATCTGGAACACCCATTGTGTTCACGAACTACAACAATTTTGCTGAATAATATTTATCAGTCCAGTAGTTGTGACTGCGCACACCATCATCATCATTCGCGCTTGAAGTCTCGCTATTCACTGACATCTTTCTCGTGACGCTTCTTATGACAGCTACTATACGCGTGGCATTGTCATCACAAAGTTTCTCGTGATTTACCCTCAATTTATCTGATGCGTGGCATGAAACCTTTCCTTTTCAAAGGAATAAAGTACCCTACGAATACACGGCGTATCTGTGTGTCGTTCAAGCTACCTTCACACGCGAGAGCTAAATCCCGCTGCTTCACGGACCGGATAGTCACGTCATTAGTTTCGTCCGGCGCAGCAGTGAACACGTCACATGCACACAGCCGGAGCTACGCTGCCGGAATCCTCGTGCATACACTCGACTCCTATGCTTAAGCAGCGCGCTTAGGCGGTCATGCAGGCCACGCGCTCTGAATGAAAACCACACGAAACACATTCGGTCGTTGCCGCAAAACTAAAACATGTGTATCTTAAGCCAGCAGCCTGTTTTCTAGCCACGCCAATCCAACGAATGTTCACAAATCGGACGTTGAGTTCTTTCATTCGAGAGCAGACGATCGTCAGACGGCGGGACCGCCATAGCGGTGACAAATTTCCATCCGTGCCACGAGCGGAGGAGAGTCGATGAAGCGAGAACGGCACGTTTTGATGACGTGCACGTCACGTGATGCCCCGTCCGCTGCGAAAATTCCTTCTCCGTTTCCTCGTGTGAACCCATCTTTATAGTGTTTTCCTAACTAAGAGCCTCTTCGCATAAGCACTGACTGTTTTAGTAGAGAACTTAAAAACTTTACTTGGGCCCACTTCGGGCGAAAGTAAAGTCAAAAAGCATCATCCATGCGAGTACATAACAATGCCTGACAGACATGACCATAGCACCAGATGCAGTTCTTCTGTCAACGTTTTACACCGTGCAGCGCGAAGTGCAATTTACGGTCAGCTAAACTAATAAATATGATGCTCCATGTGGTTTTGAAACGTGGCTACACACCCTTCCCTGTACGGACTAGATACCATTATGAAGCTTCTTAGAAAATCACATCGAATGAAATAGATATTGAGTGATGCTACCGTCAAGTTGAGCCATCTCAGGCAAAACAAGATGAATAACCACACAGCTCGGGGTGGGAGACACACTGAAGTCCCCGTAGATTGGCTGCGTTGATTATTTCTGCCACTGTCGTTCAGCTTTCGCTAGTCAGTTTTGTCCTAACTGCGTAACAGCGACTCAGGCCACCCATACGTCTCTCGCTACATGGGCTGACTCGCACAGGCCTTGCAAACCGGCTTAATCAACAATACCATTGCCGGTGATGTCAGGAAGATCATTCAGGCCGGTAGACAAGAAGAACACGTAAAAGAAACGACGCGGCAGTAACTTGTAAGGTAGAATACCGTTTCCGCCGTACGATACTATCATTTGGCGCTCCGTCGTCGCCGAGCTATGATCTCAGATTTCTTAGTGTTGTCGTCACGCATATTCCTCTCATATGTGCGCCTGGCCTCCAAACCGAAGAGGTCACTGTAGTTGTTTTGCACATAACAAATTGGCCGGAACAGAAAACTAGAAATGCTTGATATTGCATCGATTCACACTGGGTAGGCAGCCACTCCATAAACAGGCTAGTCTACTCTTACATTCTTTCTATATTTTAATCCTTTCTTCAACTAAACCTTTGACTTTGTACCAGTTTGAATACAAAACTTACGACTAAAGCTGTTCCTTGGTGAGCCTTGTGATAATTGCTTTCCAAGTCGGCTCTCTGAATACTTGAAAAGTACATGCCACAATTTTTTGAAAGCAAATTCTACACTCATTACGAACATTTGCGCAGATAAGTACAATTGAGCTGAGTTTTGTTCGTTTCTTTAGTAATGGTGGTAAACTTATTCTAATTTTATCGTGTATACTTACAAATCCAGTCGGAGGAAACTGGCCAAGCCTTGCTTCATCGCTGATATGTATTGATAGGATAATATGGTCGCCTCGATAGATGTTCATTTTATATGAAGTTCTCCATTCTGCGAAGGAAACCAAAAACAAAATTGCATGATTCGTCTTACCAACAACACTTCGCTCTGCCCATGAATGCGCGCTCTTGCATTCGAGATCGCATCCAGAGGAGAGTCCTATCGTTTGCCAGTATCAAAACAGAAGGAACGCGAGGACGGACGCTTCGTGTCAATTTCACTTGATGGAGTCATGAGCTGCACTGAAATTCGTATGAGAACAAAATAATTTCGACACCATGCGGAGTGCTAAGTGCTCAACACCTAATTATTTGTGCGATGTGCAAGGTAATACCAGATTAGTTACCATAGGTAAAAGCTTATGGCACAGGATTTCGATCCTTATTGAAATCCTGTTCGGGGATACGTAAAACTGCATGAACTACAATTCTACAATGAACTAAACGGCACTTCGTGGTAGTATGTACCGAGTCTGAACGGTGGCAGTGGTGGGTCAAATCGGGGCTGCCAGGCTTGCGCTGACTGGAACATGGCTGCGGTGCTCGTTGGCCGTCGGGCAGCGCCGGTAGCTTGTCCTTGTGTCCGTGGTCCCCCATTTGTAGCGAGCTGACGGCGTCCGACGTCGACGTGCTGTCGTCGCAGGTTAAATGAAATGACGAGACGTACAGGAGGAGGCAAGCTGCCGAAGTAGTGCAGTGGCCGTGGCGTTCAGCTAGCTGGACGCCTATAATAACATTCTGGGCACCTCGCACCATGAGCCACCCGCGCTTGTCATCGTTTTCTCCAGCCGGCCGGCCGACACTAGCGCTACGCTACACGCTATAGTGCAGCGGCGGTGTTAGAGTGTACTGATTTGCACATGCAAACCGATAGCTGGAACTGCATAGGCGATAGCTAAAAACCAAATTGCATGTGCGCAAAAGAGTCTCGTCGTGCTACTTATAATTATAAACTCACACCAAACGACAAGCCTGTGTTTCCACGTATGAGTCAGCGAAGTGCCGACGAGTGCGCCCGGCTCACTACGCCACAGGCTGAAAGCGCGTCGCATCGATGCTCATCGCTTCTTGTGCGCACACCGCACGCAAAAACAATGGTTCATTCAAGTTAACCGATGGCAGGGGTACTGTTCAGTCATTCTTAGTCCTCGGCATAGCACATTAATAAACCCAAGAGCACCGATGGCAAGTATGACGGACTTGGCCAGTAAGCTACGCCCCCATTCGCTGGGAGTTGTACAGGTCCCATTTACGGGTCACATTTACGTCAACTGATCTCGGCGCAGGTGCTCGAGAAGGGTGACATTTGAGTGATCCAGAAGCCTCTCATTGTTGTATTAAAGTGTAGACGAGGTAGGCAACGCTATAAGGATTGCCAGAGATGCGTTTGAGTTGTAGTTTTGCCAACCATTGTTGTTTTTTCCGGCGTACTAGTAGACACCGTGCCTTCGCAAGTCGGATTGGACGCCGGATCGCAACGTTCCTACACTCTAAAAAAAAGGAGGGAGCGGGAATGGAGAAACGGGCTCCGTTCCTACTTCGTCGAAGCGACTTCCTTCCTCTCGGGCGCTTTACCCGTCGCGCCCTTTCGCGGCGAGGACCAAACGAGCAACGTTCCTCCTTCAGTGTTCAAGTTTCTCCTCAATCACGGGGGTATTGCGCGCCTAGCCGGCCGCGGCCAGTCGCGAGCGATTGCTTTTACCTAGGATTTATGCAAGCAATGTGAGAGTAACTTTTTTTATTGGTGTAGAATAGACGCCTCTCTTTTTTTATCGCCAGGCAATCGCACGATGTTCCGCACACTTCCGTGTGTGTCTCGTGTTGTTCCATACTACCAAATCGTCACAAATACAAGGAGCTCTGCTTCCCAAGCAGTCTTGCTTTATGATTACCTTAGACTGTACACAAATAATTAATTTTTTCAGTGTCGACATACTTGGTAAGCCTGCGCATTTTTAGTTTCGCATGGCACCAACAGCACTCATGAATTCAATGAGGCGCATAAAAAAGCATCACGCTTAATTTTTGCAACATTCTAGGAAACGTGATACCACTGTACAGTCCATGCGTGAAAGCACGATCATATAAATATGATAGAGTTATACGTTCCGCTACTGCCATATGGATGTTCTTTGCAGTTTACTCCCATTCGAATACGGCCGCCGTGGCCGGAAGTCGAACCTCCGTCCTCCAGCATAGCCACGCGACACCCAATAAGGCTATGCTACCAGGGCAGATGAAAGCACAAAGGGAAACGGGCTGCGAAGTTTCACCGAGCATTTATTCGCCAGAATGGGTTACAACCATTAAAAACAGTTTAAACATCATCACAACTACACTTTTGTGAAAAGTAAAGCTATGAATTCTGTCAGTTAAACCAAATTCTCAATCACATGCGTTTTGAACTGCCCATGCCAGCACTGAGAGGTAAGACGGAATTATGCACGCGTGCAGTATGCCTTTCTCGTCCATGATTATCCTTTGTCGTGAGACACTCAACACAAAATGCACTTCTAGTAACAGCTGTGCACAGCAGGTAAGTACTAACACTCACTCACCTTTGTGAAAAGAGTATTCGAAATCCAGAGTAACAGTAACCACCACAGCCACAGTGCTAACAACAAAATTGTGGCACGCACTATGACTGCAAGTTGACACGCGAGGCAAATCGCGAGAGGGATCTACAGTAGAAAAGTATCTAGGCACAGCATGCTACAACGTTATAGTAAATTTGCGCACTGCGGCGCTAGTTCCTCCACTCAAGTAATAGAGCTGGCGCGACGCCAACAGCCACTGCCATCGCTCATGAAAAAATACCGTCGGACGCGAGGTCATCGCTTATTTCTCTCGCAAGACCCGCGTTGTAACGTACGTATACGCTGCTAGAACGGTCGTTACCACATCAAAAACATTGTCATTGAAGGGCTAGTGGTGTACTGTATTCATGGCTAACGGTCACACTTGTGGTGAGCACGTAAAAATAATATAAGCAAACGTTAACACAAAACAACTAAATGAGGTCGACGCGACCACAGAACACCTATCACGACAGAGACTAAGTCTGGTCTGCATTCTGCGCTCTCTCCGAGTAACAAGTGGAAGAATAAAAACAGTCGTGACCTCCGAAATGGCTATAGTGCGCGGCAAGCGTTTGCGTTCTCAGAGGTTTCAAGAAGAAAAAAAAAGCTGTGGCAGTGGTCGACAAATGGCGCAGCGTTCGGAATGCCATGGACATTCCATGAATGGCTTGGGGCAATCGTGTTCACAAAAACCAGATAAGCTCTACTAATTATTCCGTTCATTTTTATGCAACCGTTACTAAAGTTTCATGTGTCTAAGCATCAGATACAACATATTAACGTGTGCACATGTTGTGGTATTACCAGAAAACGTTAAAAAAAGTGTACAAAAGCTTACTTGTAACTTGTGCCACTGAGGTCAGTCGATATTTATTGCTATATAAGCTTGTGCGTTTCGTAGTAAGGTGTGAGTAAACACGTCGATCATTCTTTCGTCGGCACTCACACGCGCCGGACGCAAGAATCATGTGCTCCGTAGGAGCGGCGTTTGCGGCACATACTAGCCGTGGTAACAGGATGAGCGAAGAGCAAGACGCAGGATACGAAGTAATTTTGCCACCACTGCCCAAGGGACGCGTCGCGCAAAACACTGTTTTTACACGGTGATGTGCGTATGGCAGACCGTATCGAGTAGAAGATTTTCGAGACGCGCTCGGACCTACAGGACTGCTGCCGGAGGTGTTGGCAATGGGGGCCTACCAGATAAATCATGTCTGGGCAGTCACCATGATCAACGCGGACGCTACGAGACGCTTGCTGGACGTGAAGAAACTGAAAGTCAAGAGTCGACGCTGCATCATCGTAGACCCCCAGGATCAGCAGGTGCGGCTGCGTCTTCATTGGCTGCTGTATGGCGTCAACGATGAAGACGTGCGAACGGCATCGGCGGCTTATGGGAAGGTCGTACAAGTCACCAGGGAGAATTGGAGTGTTCAAGGAGTCAGCGACAAGGGGTCAACCACACGCACTGTGCTACTTAAGCTCAAGAGTGGCGTGAAGGTTGAAGATCTCCCACATCAAATCAGGGTGGCTGGTGAACTGGCACTTGTGGTTGCACCTGGTCGGCCAATGCAGTGTCAGCGCTGCCAAGGTACCGGCCATGTTAGAAGGGAGTGTAAGGTACCCCGATGCTCGCGTTGTCGGCGGTTTGGCCACAGCGAAGACGCGTGCATGCGCACGTACGCATCGGCTGTAGGATCAGCTGAGGGTGAAGACACAGCAGAGTTGGTGATGGACGTGACCGAGGCTGAAGACGCGGCGAAAGGTGCAGGCGACGTAGTGAACCCAGAAGCTTGAACAGGTACTGCCACACCGACTGGTGTTGATGAACCAACAGTCCAAGCAGACATAGAATCTGGGGAGGTTACTCAAGAGCCAGCCGGCCAAACCGCAGAAGGATTCACAAGTACCCCATCGAAGGAGACGGAGCCGGTGGAATTAACCGAACTTCCAGTGTCGTGCGAGAGTATCAGTGGTGGGGCGTCAAGCAAAAGACCCCGCGAGCAGTCTGCAGGACGGCGTGAGGCGTCCAGTGAAAAGCATGAAGAGGGGCCACCTGCGAAGGCGACTTCGTTCAGACGGAGCAGCACAAGGCTGCGTCCCAACCCGACATTAGACAAACACTGGCCTCCTTTGCCCTCCAGTGTCACGGGTCCACCTGGAGGCTCCGAAGATGTCTAGCTCTATGCTAGACGCTGAAGGTAAGCATCATGCCCAGGGCTAACTTCTTCATGGTGTAGACATGGTTTTTGCAGCGAAACTTAGAGTGGCAACGTTAAATGTTCGAAGTCTTGCCGCCAAACGAAAACAGAGCCAAGTCTACAGGCTGCTCGTGGATCATGATCCGGATATACTAGCTGTACAAGAAACAAAAGTAGACGGTGAGGAGGAGACCCGGGGCATGGTGCTGAGGTTTACGGCGCGTTACTACGCAATTGTAAGTCAAGCAATAGGCACGTCTGCAGGCTGTGTTTTGTTCATTAAGAAGTTACCGGGTCTGGTAGTGCAAGATACCATATCTTGCCCGTCTGGTAGATTGGCTTTCTGTGATTTTGTATTCAATGAATGTCAGTGGCGTATAGTGTGTATTTATGCACCAACCATTTGCGAGGAGCGATCACTTTTTTTTTCAAGCCCAAAGCAGCATTTCACTTTGGAAAGGAAATATGTATTACTTGGTGATTTTAACTGCGTCCTCAACGGGCGAGATCGAGCAAACGGACGCGCCATTTACGATAAAAGTAGTAGGACGCTAGCGCACGTAATTACTGAATTCGAGTAAGAAGACGTAAGCAGCTGTATGGAGGGAACGCGAGATGTGCGTTTCGCACATTTTCAGGGGAATAGCCATGCGCGCCGAGATCGCATTTACGTGTCGCTTGAATTATTAGCCCACTGTAAGACATATGCTGTCTACCCTTACACTTCAGTGATCATTGTTTAGTTAAGTGTGATATGGGAGAGAAAACAAAAGGTGGAACTTTCTCATGGGAGCTGTGGAAAATGAATTCCACTTTTGTATCATTGAAATAAAAATGGACGATGAAGTTAAACTTGCAGAACAATGAGAAGAGTTCAAGCAGCGAATAAAAATAAAAGCTTTTGATCGTTCTTACGCATTAAGTTACGAAAGAAAAAAGACAGAAAAAGAACTCCGAAAGACTTTGGAAAGACTAATAGACTTGAAGTGCAAACAACCGGGAGAGTATAAAATTGACATACGCAATATTAAGCAGAAACTTGCACTGCATGACGAGGAACGCTACCGCGGTGCACTCGTCCGTGCTAGGGCTGAAGCATTAGCGGCTGGAGAGACGCCAACCCAAAGAGCGTTAGGGGTGGAGAAAACGAACGCTCGACGGAATCATATCGATAAAATAGAGAAAAATGGTCATGAAGTAACTGATACGGACAGCATTTTATCCGTATTTTCAAGTCATTTTGAAAACCTTTTTGCGTGTAGACAGGTAAACCTAGAAAGATTTAAAGAAGAATATTTAGGACGCATGCCGAAAGTGAGTGAGGAAGTGAAAAACGCTTTGGAATTATCTATATCTGCATCTGAAGTGGAACGGGCGATTGATAAGTTAAATCCCGGAAAATCTCCAGGACTAGATGGTCTTTGTGCCAAGTAGTACAAATGTTTTAAAAGTGAACTGTCTCCTATACTTGCAGGCGTTTTTAATGAGGCATATCAGGAAAAGAAATTACCACCATCTTTCGGTGAATCGCGTACCGTTCTCATTCCGAAAACAGACGAGGCTGAAAAGCTCAGGCACGTCACAGCGTACAGGCCAATCGCACTGACAAACGTTGACTACAAAATATTAATGAAACTTTTGGCAGCTAGATTTCAGTCAGTAATAAAAGATATCGTCTGTCCACACCAAACGTGTGGAATCAAGGGTCGGTCCATAGTTACAAACGTTCATAAAATGCGATCCGTCATCGAATGTGTTGACACCAGTCAAGCTCGTGTGGCCATACTCCAGCTGAATCTGGAGAAAGCGTTTGGTTGCGTTGCCCACGCTCTTTTGTTTGCAGTATTGAAGCACATTAATGTTGGTAAGATAATTATTGACGGAGTAGCCATGGCATATCGGAATGGTAGTACGAGACTAATTATCAACAAGACAGTGGGCCCCCCATTAGAATTGAGCGCTCAGTGCGTTAAGGTTGCCCTGTTAGTCCACTGTTGTTTTGCATCTATATTGAAACTTTATGTCGGTCGATATTGCAGAATGACATCATTAATGGGTTTAGAGTACAATCTTCAGAGGTCAAACTACTCGCATACGCAGATGATGTTGCGATTTGTAGCACTACCTATGTCGGTAATGAGCAATCAATCAGAGTTTCTAAATCTTTCGCCGCAGTTACAGGAAGCCACATAAACTGGGGTAAATGCCTCGGCTTCTGGATTGGATATTGGCCTTCAACACCAGAATTTTTTGCAGCCATTAAATGGACAAGAATGCCAGTTAAATATCTCGGAGTACCGTTCGCGTCATACAAAAGTACTGACGAATATTGGACACAGCAAACGAAAGAAATTAAAGAAAAAGCGAATAGGTGGAATGCAGCTTATCTGTCCATGTTTTCTAGGGCTACTGCATGCAACTGGTTTTTTGTGTCTAAGCTGTGGTATGTGATGCAAGTGCTGTACTGTTCCCGGGTCAATGTGCAAAAATTACATCGGGTGTTTGCAATATTTGTGTGGGGGTCTAACTGGTAAAGGTGCAGTCGCACGAATTTGTTTAGACGGGTGAAGTGTGGATGCCTTGGGCTAGGACATTTGTTTATGAAGCAGTTAGTAAATAGGTTTTTCTTTTTTCGTGAGACAAGAGATCCTTTCCTACTAACAGTATGTCAAACAAGACTAAGTAGACTGTTGCCCGAGTTTGTTGTGAGCACCCATGTTACCCCAGGGGCTGTGCAAGGATACATGAAAGAAGTAGTGGCCAGCGTGCGGTTTTTGTGTTTTTGTTTTTCAACTGACTACCTGTGGTCTGTTGGAAAGAAAAAACTGTACAAAGATTTATGTGACACGATGCTCCCCGTCCCACTGTACAGAGCGCTATATATAGCACGCAAGGGTCAGAACGTACTTGAACGAGTTAAAAAAATGCCAGCAGCTCCAAGTGCGAAAACGTTCTTTTTCAAATTACATACTGGAACACTTCCTGTAAGAACCTTCCTAGAGGAGCGTGGGTTTTATATGCCTTGGGGATCTCACTGTCTAATCTGTAAGAAACCGGAAACTATCGACCATGTTTTCCTGCACTGTTGGGAAGGAGTTTATTTTTCGGACGTATTACAAAGGACAATCAAAAAAGAATTTCCGTTAGACCCTCATGGGATCAGATATTTGGCAATAGAGAATGAGGATGAATTACCTTTCGATTTTATCATGATGACTGCCTTGCACAGTATATGGCGCTCTAGAATGGCTGGATTTCATTGTGACCGAGACAGAAGACCAGCAAGTTAGTATTTTAAGGAAAGCATCTCAAGATTACTTTAGGTAGTAAGAACAGACGAATGTGTACCTTTATGGGTAGAAAGGGTAGAAGCCCTACTGACCATGAAGGAATTCTAGGACGTGATGTGTTATAGCTATGCTTGACGGGCTTAGTCATTTTTAAGTTTTTTGTATTGTTCGTAGTGAATTGTAATATATCTTAGTAACCCTTTTGTGAAGGTTACCGGAAATAAAGAAAAAAAATAAACACGTCGATGTGTGTGCCGCTGTGTATGATAATTCATTGTGCTCTTGTTCAATGAGTTCACTACATTTACTACGTGTCCTTGTGTGCATGTGTAGTTACCTGCATTGCATTAGCATACATTAGTCGTCCGGTGTCAGTGAGTAATCCTGAATGGGTTGAGTCATATATTATCCGCAAGGGAGCCGTGATGGTGGGCATAACAACGTACGTCGCCGCATGCAACCTTTTTTTTAGTATCGTTGAGTCCCTCTAGATGGCGCCAGCTGCCACCTACTTCACGACTATGACGCTCTGACACTTCCAGCTACTGCTATAACGTTGAACATCTATCTATCAAAGCTGCACTACTGAGTCTGAATGGTTTCGCTGAGATCGAGTGCACATCTCGTGACCTGCGGCCCCGTAAATGCATGAATGACGTCGCTACACTATGTGAATCTGCGAGAAATAAATACAGCAAGCTTAGCATGCACTCTTCGGGTGAAGACTCTACAGCATCCGTGTCTTTCAGAGTGAACATCACCTCACTGGCCCAACGAAACCTACTTGCTTCGTCGTTCTCTTTCGCGATGTTTTCATCGCTACAGGATCGTCTGCAAGTTTTTATAATCATTTCGTTTGATATCAAGCTCAGTGGGACCGTTGTTTGTAACTTTCGGTGCCGCGTACTCCTTATCAGTCGAGAATCGATGCATTTGCTAAGCGTACTCGCTTCGCTAACCTGAGGTCAGCCATGTTGATTTTCATAGGGAGGAACACGTTTCTCCGTGGATGAGGGAGCAACGTTTCTCTATTTAAAGACGAACATTGGGGACAACGCCGTTCATCCCTAAATTGCTCTATGTGCTGCGCTGAAAGCTTAAAGCGAAGTAAGTCAGAGGGTAATGCTATTTAACCAAGTAGGTGATTACATGCCCACTCCTTAAAATATAGAGCCCTGCTGCTGCTTATAGGTTGATGTCAATGGTGAACACCCTGCCTCTGCCGACATGCTCACGACTTAAACAAATAAAATATTAAGGGAATGCCTAGCGAATTGTGGTTAAAAAAGATTTCACGCAGCAGCATTGGTTGTTGTGCTAGAGAAAGGCCGGTCATCAGATAGTCCACTTGACTGGTAGAACCTTTTGAAAGCTGTGTTTTCGTCATGTCATCCTTTACTTTTTTCTGAAAAAAAAACAGTGGCCTTCATACCCATCTTTCTTAGTTTTTTTAGTAGTCGAGAGTAATTTAAGGTGAAGCTTCGTTTGTTTCGTAGATTTTTTATCTTTTTCTTCTACTGAGCTCACCGATTCTTCCTTGTGTTCTTGCATTGTGGAAATAATTCTTTCTGGGACAGCCCGTAAGTGCTCCTCCACACGTCTCGGATATTGAGGGCTGATATTGCAATAGAAATAGCAAAGAATAAGCTGGTATGACAGCCCGGGATATCTTCAGGCGATGATCACAACTGAGAAACTTGATACCATCTGTAACCTCGTCAGTTTCAGCTCGCTTCCCAAAGCATGTTTGCTCTATGCACACGAGGGAACAAGCTTCCCTCTAGAATCGAGGACAAAGGGGAAGTCTTTTGTTACCACCACTGCATTGTAGATTTCAACAACACCTTTGTTTTGAAACTTTGAAACAAACAGAACTTCTACCTGGATGAGCTCCAAATTCCTGGATTGGAACTTCCCTTGGGCGTGTGATGTAGGCAACAAAGCTGATACCTCTGGACATAACTCTAAATCGGAGTGGACGCCAGTAGCTTCGTCAACATCGCTGAACTCCATGTTGTCGTGAAACACATCGCCACCAGTTACCTACGCACGACCCTGAAAATTCGTGGTTTCTTGTAGCTTAGGAAGTTTCCTCTCGCACTTTAGCGCGAGAGGAAACCCCCATTTAGACAAGTGTGCGGGAATATTGGAACAAATTCCAGAAACAGCACCAAGCTTAAGTTCCAACCTACCACGGGGAATTTCGGCAGTGTTTTCGCCTACTATGTGCTCGCAACAAGAAATTTTATCCTCGGATACGACCCGCAGGTCGCGGGTTCGATTCCCGGCTGCGGCGGCTGCATTTCCGATGGAGGCGGAAATGTCGAGGCCCGTGTGCTCAGATTTGGGTGCACGTTAAAGAACCCCAGGTGGTCGAAATTTCCGGAGCCCTCCACTACGGCGTCTCTCATAATCATATGGTGGTTTTGGGACGTTAAACCCCACAAATCAATCAATCAATATCCTCGGATACGAATTATAATTTTCACTGTCACCTGGAAGGCTTCTAGTGGATTTTTAGCAGCCCAGGCTTTGAGCACTGCACGGTTATTTGAGTTTGAATAAGTGCTGCCGATCGCAAGTGTTTTCTTCGGAGGCAAAGCTACTTCAACAGCCGGGTGCGCTGGTCGGCATTTTTACTATTTTAAACTGCTAATTCACTCAAGGATGCTTTATCGTCGTGTGACGTGTGAAATAAAAACTGCGAATATGTTTTCCAAGTAAAAGTTATTTTGATACTGATTGTAGGTCATCTATTCCACTGCATTCTATTTGTTTCTGAAATTATTTTTTCATCACTTCGAAAGACCTTCTCCTAACTCCTCCGACAATTTCAACTACAGCCCAAGGAGTTTGTGTATGAAATGCATCTTCACATAAACGTTATATCATTTATGTCAGATGTGCCAGATGTGAGGCTTGCAAGCTCACCCATTAAAGCACAGCTGGATTGTGACGCTAATTCGCATAAGACTGTGCATGTGGCCTCTCTATCTTTCGTTAGCTGTTCAAAACGAACCACAACCGTGGCAACGCAGAATTTTTTGTCAGGGGAAGGGGCATCACCTTGATCTGAAGAGGGTGCCAGACAGACAAGTGTGGTCAAATGTCAATTTTCGCTCTCTAAACAATAGCAGAAAATTGCGGGGGGGGGGAGAGAACGGTGCAGGCCCAGCGTGCCACGCGCTGGCCACACCACTCAGTCATTGCAGGCAACGAAATAGTCAAACATTTCTTAGGTACAGGTCCGGCACTTATTTATCACTAAGTAGTAGTCATTCGGCTCTCATCTATCTACTTTAGTTAAAATCCACGCATTTGGTAACGCATTTCCCGCTGTTTCCCATACAGAGGTAGCAGATGACGCTCCTTCACTATTCCCAAAATGACAGCAGTGCCGCCACTCCGCGGGATACGGGAGGGGGCCGCTCCTCAACGCTGTGACTGCGCACGCCTACCCAACTGACAGTATCTAAAAACGTTGGCTTGAAGCAATCTACGCAGTTCACTCCTTTAACAAAATGCTCGACATGATTTTTTCAGACGTTAGTCCTAGCGGAGCAGGTGTGATTCTACTCTTCGAGGGAATTGAGGCACTTTGGCCCTACCAGATTTTAAAACTCTGTGAGAGAGTAGCACTACTCTCGCAAAGGGTGTATGAACTCTATTTTAGAAGCGTGACTGCACTCTAGCGAGGGAGCTTGTGTCACAGGTCCCGTTAATTTGGGAGGTGATCGCCGGGCTAATTTCAAGGGCCGAGGTATCGGCCCCCTGAACCGCACCACGAAAGCGTGGACAATTTAGAAGTGGTCCTATTTGGCGCGCCAGCGGACGCTGGCTGTGGCCCAAAGAACAAGTCAGAGCCGAGAGTTGATAAACAAAACAAAATTATATTCTCAATAATGGCAGATCAACACTTTACACAAGTATGCACACTTGACAATAGATGAATACAATGTGTCACCAATCAAACAATGTACTACCCCGTACAATCAGCCACACTCGAAACAACGGACACAGACAACAATACGCACTACAATGCAGTCGCTTGCATCGAACAACCAAGGCACTTAAAGACTAAAGATTTGGGAAACTTATTCAGTCAAAAGTTCTTGGAACAAAAGTCTGGATGATACTCTCCCGAGAACCACTCGCTCAAAGTCCAGCGTTGTTGTCGTTCCGCTGCTCCCGAAGTTTCTCTTCCAGGAAACCTCGCGTCTTCAATTGACCGCTTTCCAAGCTTCAAACTTCTTCGCCGGAAACACGTCGGCTTCACACACGCAGCTGTTGTCACGCGTCTTCGCATGATAGCGGTAGACACACACTCTTGCCTGTAGCTCGAGACTTCACCCCTCAGGTGGAAATCCTCTTGTTCTCCTCCTTTGTCACGGTAGACAAAAGACTTCACCCACAAGGCGGTACACCCTACGCACTCTGGCGCATACTTTCTTCTTCTCCTGCTTCGTCACTAAGGACAAAACCTTCACCGACAGACGCGGCGGGATACCCTACGCACACTGGCGTTAACTTCCTTCTTCTCCTGATCTCCCATCTCTGCTGCGCGGTTAAATACCTTCCGCGCGAGATTCCAGAATGTTCTCATCATTTCATGGGCGCGATACGCAGCGAAAGCTGGGGGAAAGGGCGAGACGATACGGGGGCTGTCCGCGACGGATAACGCAAACCGGCATCACCATGCCCCTTTCCATCGAGAAATTTCCAAGGCTTGCTCAGCCGCCAACGCGAGGAGGTTCGTTGGCGAACCTACGCTTCCGAGAGGAGGGGGATGCGCGCCCGGGGAGTCTTTGGATGCTTGTTCTCTTTTTTTATCGTTGACCTCTCGGCGCTTCATCGCGAGAATTTGGCGGCGTGCCCTCTTTTTGAGCACTCGTTTTGTGACAGCTTGATTCATGGATATGTGGCGTTGAACGCCCCAAAACCACTATATGATTATGCGAGATGCCGCAGTGGAGGTATCCGGAAATTTCGATCACCTGGGGTTCCTTAACGTGCACCCACCGCGGCGGGGCGGCTAGACACCGCGGCGGGGTGGCTAGGGAGCTTGTTCACAAATATAGAACAAGCTTCTACTCCCGCAAAGAGAGTCACCAGTACTCTCTTGGGGCTGCGAGTGAACGCGATTGTTTAGGCCGCATTCTTTCTTTTTGTTTTGTCTAGCTTTTAACGGCACGACAGGACTTGCGTACTCATGTCATGGGCACCAACAGAGTCAGCCTTGACTTGGTACCATGATCTCTAAAGGCTTGCGTGCCTGTGTTTTTGTTTGGCGTTTTGCACTGCGAAATTCATATTATTGCTAGCGAACAATCGCTCAAATATTCTGAAATGATTGCGGATGCTCGATTTTCCTATAAAGTTTGAGAAATCTCCCGGAAGCAGGTAGAAGACCTCCGGGTTATTTATTGTCACAAGACGTATATAAAGTGGTGTATGGCAAAAAAGTGGTGAACGTGGTTTATTAAGTGGTGAACAATGCGGCAAAAAGAGGCGGCAACTGCTAAATTTGTCATGTGCGCTTGTGCTTTGCGGCGCCAACTCTGTGTAAACCCGCAACCAATTGCTTCTTCCGGCAATGAGAGGGTGTCGTCATTGCTATTACTCTCAGGTGATTGTGCGCATGTGCATCTGCCGGGCTTGTCGCAAACTATTTCGCAATTGATAAGTTATGAGTGGAGGCTAAAATGATTTCCTACTAAACTCATGCTGCTTCGGTGGCTATAGTTCCTAAAAATGCGCCATTATGTTTGCGCACACACATCCAACTTCAGCCCCTTTGCAGCTCCCTTCGAACCTCTTTTCTTATCGTGACAAGTCGTGACAAGCCGGTACATTGGCTCATGTTTGTTTACAAACTTGCCATAGCACTCAATGCACGCACTAATTATAAACAGTTACATAATATATTAGCGCCAGAATGAAGGGTGTATCGTATACGTTCTTTAAAGCCTGCTCAGGTTCACCAGTCGACTTCACGTTGTTTTTCTAATTCCGTTATCATGGATTTTGAGCCATCGTACACCGTCCTTATTTTTGGTATGGGCAGTGTGAAAAGAAAAGAAAGTGTGGGGTTTATTTTTTTGTGTGTGTAAAGGTAAATGTTTTATGTGGGGCATCGTCCACTCACCCTGGGCACCAGGAACATAATTTAGCAGAGGCTACGTGCATAATTAAAGAGCTATATAGAACGTTTAGCAAAAATTATCCACTGCTTTTGCTTTACCTTAAGTGTGCCTGAGAAAGCTCAGTCAGGGGTCCTAAAGTCTCCTCTGAAGCCGTCATCACTTAAGAAGTGCGTATTGTGTTTTTAATTTACTTTTGCACGTAACCTTTCATTATATTCTCCATTAGAGCGAAAGGTTTCATCTCATCGTACCCCATCTCCGTGGCCGAGGGAGGACACAGCACGATTAACAATGGACGTATACATGAACACCAAGCGTTTAAGTGCCTCTCAAATTATAGCGCAGTTGGCCCTTGTTTTTCTTGTACGTCAGAACTGAACTGTTCTTGGAATGCAACGTTACAATCGTCTGACCTGCATTCTTTTCAAACACTCTTATAGCCAATACTTGCCAAATGCATGGCGTAAACATTGCCCCCCCCCCCCTTCGACTAGGGGATTCAAGACAGCCGCAGCCCTGCTCCCTTCAATGTCCTCGTCAATGTTTTTAAGTAAATATGTTTAGGTGCTACTAGTTCGCTGTCTAGTCAAACTTCGGCACAAAGATTTCGCATTTTTCAGCTTTAAACACTCCTTTCTTTACAATTGGCAGAGAGAGTGCTTGAAAAAGTCTAGTTCAGTTCTTTGAGACAGCCCTGAACTTTTACTCTACAGAATGGCGGTACAACTAGAAGGCCCCACAAGTTCAGAAGTGGTACTGCTGCCTCTCGTGGGTATGAGGCGCCTGCTCCACGTCGCAAGCGTGGCAGTAATACAACATATGACGTCTCAGCTGAAATTGTTCATATAAGTATGTGTATATGCTGCTTAGTGCCTCAACAAACCATGAACGTTGACGCCATTTTCATAAGCTATTATTTTTTATGTGCCAGATGGGCAGCCAGTAAACGAACCTGATCTTTTTTCTATGTAAACGTATTGTTATACCTATGCAGAAAACATAGATACAAGACATTCTGTACCAGAATAGAGTTACTTACTGTTTATGCTATCACCCATGCTGTGTTCGTCACCTATTTTGTCATTAAATATTGCCTGAAACAAATGAAAGATTTCATGAGGTGTTTTTTTTTTTAATTTTTTGAAATGCAACTGAATGTACCAGGTCTTGTACAACTGCTGTTTTTGTCAATCAGACCCTCGCTACGAGAAATATACATTAGTAGCTACTTCCAAATTTCAAGGCACTAAACATTCCAAAACCTACACATATTGATACTTCAGTTAGATGCATTTCGTGATGTGTTTCTTCTGTAACATTGACCGTCCTGCACATTAGCAAATTCAAAGCCATCAAATCAATCTCTCCACGTGTAACGATAGTAATAAAACAAGGTGACGAGGTGCTTTTTCTATCAATATTACAGTTCAGTAAATATATGAGCACAATTTAAGCGTCGGCTACTTTTTATCCTTTGAGTGATTATAGAGCAAACTTGTTAAGGAAGGAGGTACTTTTGTATTCATGACATATGAACGATTCGTTCGGCAACGCCGCGCTTGAACATAACGGATCAGACACTCTTCGCCTTTCGAGGCATAAGAGAAAGCTGTCTGGCATGCACGGGAATGGCAAACTTATTTTTCTAGGGGCGAAGCTCCTTAAGGCGTGGGTCTGTGCGTCTTTGGCGTATGTACGTAGCCACCTCTAGTTTGTAATAGAATTCATTCGCTGTTGGCGCGCGCTCGGAGTTGCCCGATGGATAACGCCGCAGGGCGGCGAGCGCGCAAGGCGGTGGCAGTGCGTGCTCGCAGACAGAATCCCGATGTGCGAGCCCGCGAGGCATAAGCGCTCCGTGAAGCTGCGCGACCCCGCCGCCAAGATCCCGCCGTACGAGAGCGGGAGGCGGAAGCGTGTCGTGTGGCTGCGCGACGCCGCCGCCAAGATCCCAGCGTTCGAGAACGAGAGGCCCAAGCGTCACGGCAACGGCGTGAGGACCCTGCCGTACGCGAAGCGGCACGGCTGCGGCGCGAAGAGGATCTCCAAAACGTCAGAGGACGGGAAGCGGCGAGAGAGCGTGCGTATAGGCAGGCAGACCCCGATGCAGTGAGAGCTCGTGAGGCGTCTGCAAAACACATCAAGCGAGCTCAGCCCCAAGGTGCCGACACACGGTTTAAGCGAGACTTTCTAGACGTTACGTTCGGACAGATTGTGGTTCTCAAACAGTCTAGTCACAATATCTTCCATCAAGAACAACCAAGCTCGTGCCAATGCCATCTCCATGCTGCAGCGCGAGTATATATACACACACAGTGTTTCTCACGCCTTTATTAATGATGTAGTGGGCAAACTTTCACTGAAGAGTCACGGTTTTACCGATCATTTCCCCTCAGGAGCTTCGCCCACTTATCATCATTCACCCCGTGGATATGCTGTGATTCTTTATTATTAATATTGTGTTGCAAAATGCTCCCCAAATAACATTTGCCTACCATCATGGCAAGAATTGAACTTTCATCCACGTGTTCAGCAGCGCAACACTTCTGAAGAGACGGGCAAAAGCGAAGGAGCTTGCGTGCAGCATCGAAAGTCAATGAAATTCAACAACGTGAATTGACCACTGACCTGAAAACAGTCAATCGAGAAACACACAATCATCATCATCATCATCATCATCATCTTAATCCTGACTATGTCCACTGAGAGACAAAAGCCTCTCCCATGTTCCGCCAGTCAACTCGGTCCTGTGCTAGCTGCCGCCAATTTATACCCGCAAACTTCTTAATCTCATTTTCCCTTCTAACCTTCTGTCTCCCCCTCACCCACTTGCCTCCTCTGGGAATCACGTTGGTTACCCTTATTGACCAGCGGCTGTCCTGTCTACGCGTTACATACCCGGCCCATGTCCGTTTCCTATTCTTGATTTCAACTATGATATCCTTAACCCCCGTTTGTTCCCTAATCCACTCTGCTCTCTTCTTGTCTCTTAAAGTTACACCTACCATTTTTCTTCCATGGCTCGCTGCGTCGTCCTCAATTTAAGCTGAACCCTCTTTGTAAGGCTCCAGGTTTCTGCTCCGTAGCTAAGTACCGGCAATGATTGATTTATATGTGAGGTTTAACGTCCCAAAACCACCATATGATTATGAGAGACGCCGTAGTGGAGGACTCCGGAACTTTCGACCACCTGGGGTTCTTTAACGTGCACCCAAACCTGAGCACATGGGCCTACAACATTTCCGCCTCCATCATAAATGCAGCCGCCGCAGCCGGTATTCGAGCCCGCGACCTTCGGGTCAGCAGCCAAGTACCTTAGCCACTTGACCTCCGCGGTGGGGCTAAGTACCGGCAAGATGCAGCCGTTATGACCCTACCTCTTGAGGGATAGTGGCAATTTACCTGTCATGATTTGAATGTGCTTGCCCACTCTTATTCTTCTAGTTACTTCAATCTCACAGTTTGGCTCCGCCGTTATTACCTTTCCTAAGCAAACATAGCCTTTTAAAACTTCAAGTGCACTATTACCTATCTCGAAGCGCTGCTCTCTTGCAAGGATGTGGTACATTACTTTCGTTTTCTACAGATTAATGTTAAGACCTACCTTTCTGCTTTTCTGGTCTAAATTCATAATGATGAGTTGCGATTCATACCCTGTGCTACTCAGCAATGCAATGTCATTGGCGAAGCGCAGGTTACTAAGGTACTCTCCATTACCTCAGCTATGCCGCCAGGATTGTCACACAGTTCTGTAACTCATGGAAGTTTCACTCGGAACTCGAGGCTATTCGAGTCGGTTAAAAATGGTGACAAGCGGAGCTGACTGGTGCGAAGTCTCTATGTTGTCTAAGGCATGCGTATGTGCCAAACCTATTCAAACTGCAGCTTTCTCTAGAACGTTCTCCTTTCCGGTGCTATCAGAAGTACGCTTTTTGGTCAGCGTTCTTCAACATGTTTATTGTGATTATCATATGCTGCACCAAATTGATGAAAAAGCAAAAGGAGCTCTGGGAGAGGGACATCGCCAGTGGTTCTTCTATATAATCACCCGCGTCTTGAATGATATCCCAACAAGACAGTGAGCAAAAACGCGTGTATATTATCAAAGCTTTGTAAACAAGAACTTTTTTCGATTCGTGCGGTTCTCCATGTAGGCTTTACACGTTGTTGATTGACGGGCTCTTATTTTAACCACCGAACGACAAGGGGCGGCCGCAACAAGCGTTACACCACTACAAAGGTCAATAATGAAGAGGCGACTATTGTTTTTTTTGTTCTTGTTGTTCAGGACTTCACTCGAAGCACGGATTTCTATTGTTATTCGCTGTAAATTATCGTATGACTCTACTGGACAAATATTCAAACTCAGCTAAGTCGAAAAGCAACATTGACACCATCGTAAATGTTTGTGATGATAAATGGAGCGAAGCACAAAACAAGGTGTACATGAGGTTCACTAAAAAGAGGACGAAGCTGCAGGAGAGAACTGCCATTTTCCTTCAATGTAGGGAACAATCCGTTTTCTGAAAGTCTGTTTCGAGTACTTCTGCAAATCTATTCCTCGTTTTTTTCTTCTCAAGCTCATTTCTTAACCCTGTTGCAACGTTCTGTGCTCGACGTTCCGTATGCAGCTGATTGAATTACGCCGACGCTGGTCAAGCGGCTAGTGTAACTAATTCTTGTAGTTTCGAACTTCATCAGTTGCTTTTAAATTGTCATTTAAATAGATGCACGGTGGCCAGATCCTTCATGCACGTAACTCTGTCCTCGGACTAGCATATATTTTATTCATTGCTTGCAGTATACCCATTGTTCACAGAGAAAAGGTGGACATGTTTCCTAACAGCACCGCTTCACGAATTCGCCACACAGCACCTTGAAGCTCTCGGTTACCCGCCACTTTGCGTATGGGTAGCAACAGTGCTATTCTTGGCTTGTTTCTGTTCTCAGCCGTACAAAGTAGTAAAGAGCCAGTGGGGGTCACCAGCGCTCAGCGCTCAACGCAGGAAGTAGAAACACTGAAGAAGCAGTTGCATTAAACCTCTCTCAAGGTCACTTCGCAAGACCATTATTCCGGACACAAAAACATCAAAATCGAGGGAATGCTGCACAAGAGAACTGAAAAGCTAGTCGACGTACTGGCCAAAGTTGGCGATGCACTAGGGGAACCGATTAAAGAGCAAGACATTGAGGTATGTCATCGCGTCGCCACACAAAAAGCAGAACAGAGCATCGTTGTAGTTTTCAACCAACGTGCAAAACGCGAGCACGTGCTTGAAAAAGCACGCAAGGCGAGAATAATTTCCAATGTTCTGGGCTCTGACAATTGTCAAGCATAAACATCAATGCAAATCTCTGCGCGCAGCTGAATATACTTCTAGGCTTACCCATTGCTAAGAAGAGGCAACTGAAATGGCGCTTCGTCTGGGTGAAGAGCGGTAAAATATTTCCACAAAAAACTGAAACGTCAAACGCAATTAGTATCGGCTGTGAGGCAGATATTGAAAAAATGCGGGACTATAGCGTGTGTCTTTGATTGGAGCTTTAGTTTCTTTCAATCATAATAATGATTTTACCAAGCAATGTCTTGAGGCCACATTCATACGATTATCTTTCCTACTTTCGCTGCAACGCACAGTATGTTAGGCACAAACACGACGAGTTGTTTGCGCAACTCGGCGAATTTCCCTTTCAATTTGACAGCGTGATGATAACGGAAACGTGGTATAGAACAGACGACGAAGTATTGCGTATGCCTGGTTTTCAAACTTCATTGTTGAATCGATCTGATAGGAGTGGCGGAGGTGTACTACAGTTCGTATCTGGGCGTGTAGCATGCAACACGCTTCCAGACTACTCTTCAATGACATCACATTATGTAGTGTCAAGCTTAGAAGCTCACATGTGCGTTTTCACAGTTGTATATCGTCCACCTAGTGGTGACGTTGCAAGTTTTATAGCATTTCTGGAAACATTGTTTTCGTTCGTCTGCACAACTATCTTGAAACTTGTTATCACTTGTTATTGGCGGTGATTTAAATATTGACCTTTCTATAAATACCCAGAAGTCATGTAAGCTGCACATTCTTCTCGACTCATTCGGCTGCATAAATGTGATTTCGTCAACTACGCTAAGTAGTGCTACCTCGGAAAGTTTTCTTGACCTGTTTGTCACTAATGGCTCTGATGTTTTACAATCCGGTGTCATTGCAGCGACAATAGGAGATCATCGCCCGTATACTTATTATGTAAAGTGAATCATACATCCTGGAAATCTCGTCATTTTGAGGCATTTTTTTATTCAAGCTATTGATCAAAAAGCTCCAGATAAATTTCGCACTGAACTCGGAAAAAGAAATTTCAGCCCAGTACTTGATTGCACAGACGCATGCGAAGCATACCATGCGTTCATTCATGTATTTCTATCCGTCTATTCATGTGTCCACTCGTCCATCCGTGCGTCTGTCCGCGCGTGCGTCCATGCGTACGCACGTCCATGTCACTGTCTGTGCTTACATCCGTCTGTCTGTCTATCCGTCTGCCCGTCCATCTAGTGAACACTCCAACTACAGCTAAGTACCGCCATCTCATCATATTGCTACGTGTAGGCTGCCGCAATGCATGTTGTCAATGTGCGTGTGTACCCGACGAAGATAATGAAGGTCACTTGCTGCTCGAGCTCGGAGCCAGACTGGCCAGCGCTGCAAACGCTTTTGCAAATATATTTTCTGAATATATTTGCAATATATTGACTTGTTACTCACGTAACAATATATTCATTATATACAAGTACCGCCATTCAGCGGACTTTCTAATGACTAAACAAGAGATGGCGTCTACTGATTGATATGTGGAGTTTAACGTCCCAAAACCACATTTGATTATGAGAGACGCCGTAGTGGAGGGCTCCGGAAATTTCGACCACTTGGGGTTCTTTAACGTGCACCCAAATCTGAGTACACGGGCCTACAACGTTTCCGCCTCCATTGGAAATGCAGCCGCCGCAGCCGGAATTTGAACCCGCGACCTCCGGGTCAGCAGCCGAGTACCTGAGGTGGCGTCTTCTACAACACGGTTTGTGCGAACCACAACGTAAGGGGATTCGCCCCTAAAAAAGCTAAAACACGTTTAAAGTCATCACAGGCAACAAAAGACACAGGACCGAGTCAACAGGTGGAACATGGGAGGAGCCTTTTCCCGGCAGTGTGTGTAGTCATACGATTATGGTGATGATGACACGACTTGCAGTCTTGCTATTCAAGCCACGTCTAGAAATTCATATTTGTATTACACTGGTATCATGCCTTCAAAATTGTAGCGTATGCCATTCTAACAAAGAACAACGAGCACAACGAGACGTGTTCGGCGTTTGGTTTATGCTGCAGTGCGTTATATGATAAGAAAATAGGAAGTCAGTCACTTATCACCGGACGACAAGAAAAGCATGCAGAAATAATATAGCAAGGCGTACTCACTTGTAACTTATCGTTATTTGTGACCCTTATTCCTACAGAGTAGTAACCCCCAGGTTTTACTACTTCGTTGAAAGACACAGTTTGATGTTTATGCTTATCATCAGAATAATACGTACGAGCTTCGCCTTTCGTGACAGCAACCTTAACGTACCACCTATCGCTGTAGTGTATTTGGATCCCTGCTTCATCCCTGAAATCATATTGACGGACGATTGTTAGTAAGTCAGCACCGTTTGCGGCCGTTATTCCTCAATAAGTAGGCTTCTTAACACATTTTCGTCAGTTTAGGCCTGAGTGAATAATAGCAAAACAAAATCTATGACAAATATGAGAAGAGGTAAAACCATGCGGGAGCCAACAATTACTGTGGCTTTAAGTGCTGGTGCAGATAATATCTACCAACGCATCGCCCACGGCCAATTCGTGAGGCTGTTGTTGATTAGTCGCTATGTCTGTGGTGAAATGACGGAGTACTTCTTTGTTCTTATATCGAAAGATCGGACAACTAAAAATCAAGCTATCTCTGCAGAGAGCACTGCTTCCTAACTGCTGCTGCTTACTGGGTCTGTATAGAGATTCGTCCTTTTGCTGACATATTATTTAGTAATATATTTCTATCATACACTTCTTTCGGTTCCCATTGAAGTCCTGAGCAAAATATGGCACTTCCTATCTATATGTATAAAGATGCCTTAAAACTGAAATTTTCCTAAGCAATTTATCGATCTTACTTTCCCGATTGATTACTGTGAAAGTGTAACTCTGTTTTCTTTTTTAACGGCAGGAATATGCTGTTTTCTTCAAAATTTTCAGTAAACCTCGAAAAAATTATACCTGGTTTCCCGGATCCCAATGCTGCGGCACAAACCAGTGCTCGTCGTAGCAACCTTAACGGCATTCGAACTATGAGAGCTGGGCATAAGTGCACACTGTTCGTATTACGCATTGCACGTATGTGTGAACGAGACGGCTGATTATTATGGTCACTTCTTTATTACTCCAACAAATATATGTCCCTACCGCCTATTACTTAAATTAGCCTTCTTGTCTGGAACACGTAGCAGGGGAGAGAGTGACCCGCTTAGGTTTTTTCTTTTGAAAAGTGCCGTGGCCCCGAAATAAGTGAAGCGTCTCGAAACTTTGGGACATCAACTGGCTTCGGCTCGTTCACTGCTTGTGCTTCGGAAGGCGTGCGATGCACCATCTATCAGAGCGTAAACAATGGAGGAACTGTGCCGCAGTCAGATGGCAACGCGATTAAAGGGGTATTGCAACCTGTTTTGAGCATAGCAAAAAAAAATACAAACTGCTGGTCTTTAGGTCCCGAGAACAGGCAAGTGAAATATTGTAGCGCTACGTCGCGTCCAATGATAAATAAATTCTAAAATTCAGCTGTAATCAAATTTTTTTTTCTCTCGACAAACGTAGCGGCATACTAAAAAATCACTGGTTTGTAGCCCACGAATCAGATATAGGTTGATTTGACCATGTCGCACTCGGTTGTTTTTGGGGCTGCCAGGGGAGGCCTTGTCTTGTCCATGCATGCGCGCGTGTTCACTACAACGAGCCGAGCAAGAAAAAAAATAACATTAGGAAAAAGTGCTGAAGGACACCTGGCGCGCATGACATACTTTTTCTTCATGTGCCATCCGTCCCTGCTTCACTGTCCATGATTTCGTTGGTAAGAGAATAGGGAGAGAATGGGGAGGAAGAAAAAACAGAGTGCGACAAACATGAGTAACTCTGGACTGATGGCGCGAATTCTTGCGGTAGTGTATTCTTGAGGCAATAAGCTCTTTGAGCAAACTTTCTCTATGGCTTTTTTTTTTTAGTGTTGCGGAGACTGTTTGAGGATAAAGTGCGAGACTATTTACGGGCATCCTGGTGATAACACAATACAACGTTAAAACGTTCTGGTTAGAACGCTCTAAATGAAAGCATTACCGTGAAAACCATATTTGCTGATTTGCACGTGATCATGACAGAAAAACAACACTCGTTGTGAGGGAAGCAGAGCCAATGGTTTCCACGAAGTGACAAGGCAAGCTTCTCGTTCAATGGTATTTTACACCGTTCACTTTCAACAAAAAGAAATTAAAATACATCGTGTTCTCTCAAGGCAGGTTTCAGGCAGGCAAGCTCCGCATCGTTTTCTTCATTCGAACATTCTAACTATACTATACCTTGCGACAATCTTGTGAGTGTACCGGGAACGGCAGCAGCGCCAATGCAAAGAAAGCTAAGCCCTAACAACGTCAATCCACTCGTGGCGCTGTGGCCGGTAGTCTCAAATGTGCCACCATTTCAATAGTTGCGTACGTTTCCCCCGAATCGGTTCAGCGGTAGAATCTCCTTCCCATTAAAAAGGCCTGAGCACGAATCGCAAGTGTAGAGGGTTCATTTTCATTCTTGGTATGACTTGTGACAGTTCTACTGGTTTAGATTGGTGTCTTATACTAGCCTCAGTTGCTACGTATTAATGCAAAACGTGATGCTAAGTGTGAAGTACTGAAGGATAAATTTCAGGGCAAGCATATCTATGGCAAGCGCAAACACTCGTTTCCATCAATTATTTTTACTTAGGTACGTTCTCCACAAATACAGCCTAAATTTTGGTCAATACTTGATATTTAATGTATATATTCGCCACTTGTACCCCTTGCAAAAACAGCAGCAACACTAGGTGGCGGCGTCCATGGTAAAGCAAGAAATGACAACAAAAAGCTTGCGTTTACGGGGCTATGCTCTTGTTTATTGAGTGTTCGTTAAAACAGCGGTGTCCCACGTGATTCTACGCTGAAGTTGTAGCTGTCGTCAACTTGCTTCTTTAAAACACAACTAGCCTGTCTTCAATTATAGGCGGAAGGCAAGATCAGTTTTTCACCTGGTCGTGCGGAAAATGATCACGTGGGATGCCACTGCCATAACGAAGACGGAACAGACAAGAACGGTGCCCGGTGAACGCACCCTTTTTGTTGTCGTTTCTTCCTTTACAGAGGATGCCACCGCCCAGTGCTGCCGCCGTTTTCGCAAAGAGAATAGCACATTTGTATACACAATGTCAACAAGTTCACCTTTGAGCTTAAGCTTTGTGATCTCTACATGTTGTTATCAGTCAAGCACCTTTTTCTTTATTGTCAGGAGGAACACTAAAAGAAAAGTCCCAACCACGCAGACCTTCGTAGTTTCCCGCCGACCAAAGGCGAGTTTCCCGCCGTAGTTTCCCGCCGACTTTTTCTTAGAAGCGAGCCAGCGGCCGGTGATAGGGAGCAGCCTATCCAGGACACACAGGACGACTCTCGTATTCGCTAAAGTCTTGGAGCCCACTGTTTACGTTTTTACTGAATCTCGTGCGGTGTCGCTAAAAATAAATGCGCTTGCCGTAGAGTTTCCTCTACTTTACTTTTTGCGTAACTTCTTGTAGCTATACTTGGCAACTGAAGCTAGATTTTAAAAAACCAAAGGCAAACCAGTACTGCTTCACAAGCGACACCAGAAATAAAAATACCTCATCTAGACCAGCGATTCAAAATCTGGTCTTTTGAGAGCCAAGCAGGCATTCTGCTTCTACATCACTTTGGCCGAGCCACGCGCAACTCTAAATATGACGACACATTGCAGAATATTGCCAGCAGCACCACCAGTGGATTGACTGTGTTTGCGCTTCAATTATCGAAGCTCGTTGTGGCTACTGCCCTTTTCTAGCACACTCTACTTCTCTGTGCGCAGAGACCAGGCTACAACGCCGAAGCAAACGCTTTTTGCGGCGCTTCTGCTTCTGGGAGCGCTAACACCTATATGCTAGGTAGCATGAAGCAAAACTTAACAACAACATATATAGTTACTATGCGCAAGATCATTCGCATTGTTAGCAAGAAAGCTTATTTCGTGTGGTATTTTCGTCTTTTGCTGTTGCTTCTTTTCGCTGTTTCTTGTGTAATATTGCTTGTTCTGGTATTTTCTGGTCTCATTTCACCTCTTTCCTTCCACCGTAAACAACGATAACCTCGCTCGGTTGCAGCAAGTTCACGTCGAAGCTTGTAAGCGAGCATTAGTGCGTGACCGTTAGGTAATGCGTATTCGTGGAGCTGATGAGAACGGTGACAGCGGTGCGTTGTCAAATATTTCGGTTCCCGCATGTGCAATCACCGAGAAGAAGATGTGTGTCAATGATGCCATCAGCGCAAGCGGGTTTTCCCAACGCGATAGTCGTCTTTAATGTGGTAGTGGTGACCCGTCCGCTTTCAGCAAGACCAGCTTTGGAGACGGAACGTAAAAGCAAAGACTCTTCTGTCAGTTTGCGTGCCGTATACGTCGTCATTATTTCGGTTGCCTGCTATTGCTGATACAATCATGCTAGAGACTATGTACTGTAACACCGTACCCGTCGGCGTCTGCGGCGGTAGTTCTTCTTCGCACTTTGCGATGAGTGCGGCTTTCGAGAATGAAAGCACCAGTGCCAAGCTCCAGCTAAGCAACCGGCGCTTTCATGCATCTTATGCGGCTGACTGTGCAAAGATAGCATTCTTGACTGCGTAAAGAGTGTGCGTCGCCCGCTTACATTTGCGAACTTAGCCAACTGCTGGTGACCAGTCGAAGTCAAGATATTCGCGACTCGTCATTGACTTCGCGTCCACAAAAAAAAAAGGTAATAATAATGTGAGCGTCTCCAAAAAGTTCCTGCGTCTCCAAAAGAAGAGAAACGCCGATGCAGGCCCTGTATTCAGCAAACTTTACTATATTTGTTCTTGCCACTGCGCTACAGAACTAACAAATGCTCCCGTTGAGCCCATATTCTCATCCGGAAAGTCTAAGGCTATTATGTAAACAGTTATCACTGATTAGGGCACATATTGCGAAACACAACAGTTACATTTCAATCAGGGTTGTCATGAAGGTAGAAAGAAAGGGGCTTACCCTCCATTTTCTTCTGTTGTATCAAACCCTCCTCGCCCTTTCCCTTGCGAAAGCTCTCTGCAGAACACTTAGTGCTGCACTGCTTCAATAGTCACTTCACCTTCGCCCTAGCGACCACGTGAGATAAAGACGTGATATGACGTCACTGTGACGCCGTTATGAAGTCAGCGATTTTGGCTCATCTATGACGTCGTGGTTGATTCCCAATACAGAGTTGTCTTATGAGAATGTATGCGCCTCTGTAGTGTGGGCGTCACGAAGCCGATAGTCAGCTGGCGCGTTTGACGACACGTCTAAGCTTTTTGTTTGATAAGCTGCGAACACGCAATGTCATGCAGCATGCCGGTAAATCTCAACTGGCTCTTTCATTCCAGGGGTCCAGAGCCATGCTTTCAAAAAAAATTGCCCCTTGTTTCCTTGGGTGACACGGTTTATCCGAATTTCGGAATAATAGACGACACTAGCACTATCTCTGATAGGTTTTCATGCATCCACGTTGCATTAGGCAAAAGCTCAAATGGTTGATTCAGGTCCAGAATGGGCAGCAAATATTTTAACTAACTCCGAAGCTGACATTTTACCGATACGGTAGTTTACAAAAGCTGTGAAACAGGTATGTTACTAAAATGGTCGGTGTTTTCTTTTTTTTTCTTGAAAAGCAGTCGTGTGGTAATATCAATCAAAATTGTGGGCTGTACGTTTTGTTGATATTTGCGCCACCAGATCGCTTCCACACTGGGGTCCCCTACGTGTACCTCTTCTCTAACTTGACCATTAGCTGAGACTGAGAGCGCCAATGTGCAAACTGAACATCTGTTAAAGAGACCGTGCAACAATTTCGAGCATGGTCAGAAAAAGCCGCTGAGCGGTATATAGTCTAAACTCCCAAGAGCACGTGAGGTAAATATTATCGCAGAACACGTGGCGAAAAAGTCACAATAAGTTCTCAAGATCAGCTAAAGACTGCTTGTTCTTTTATCGAGAAATGAGAAAAAAATCTAAAAAATCGCTTGTCCAGCTGTTGTACTAGACAATGGCTAATCTGAGCAGCACACGCTATGTCGTTAGCGGGGTCACCTCTGGAGTCTCCGACTGGTACACGCGTCCACGCGCGAACACTCTGAAAGCCGTGCATTTGAAAAAGAAAAAAAAAAGAATTGCTCTGGGCATGCGGCACACGTGCCGTATTTCCTTTGCCCGTGCTAGCTATCCCTGTTTAGCTTCCAGCTATATTGTTCGTAAGAGAGAGAAAAAAGTGCAACGTGAGCGTGCGATTAAATCTTTTGAGCCCTGCTCGTACTTGGCGGGCTCTAAAGATGTTTGTGTCAGGTAAATTCCGAAAGCAATTCACTCTCTTAATCAATAATTTCCATGGCGACTTAAAAAGTGTTGCATGGCCCCATTAGTGGATAGTGCAAATTGATAACACATCGACGTTTCTGCGTGAATGCACTTACGTGTCTTTCGACGCGTAAAAGAATACACGAAATGTGTAGCCGTTGTATACTGGTGGCATTAATTCAGCGTTGAACTCTCCGAGCGTGCTGTTTCCAAACTGTGAATAATAAATTGACGAATAATCAGCAAAATCTCTAGCAGACGTATTTCCGGTAATCGATCGGACCGCACACAACCTAGAGACATACTCAGGAATTATTTTTAGATTTTAATAAGTACAATAACAGAAAACTGAGAGGGCTGTAGAACGAAGATCTCTTTTTCTTTGTCGGTACGCAGGCAAAAAGAAGTCTAGCTTGTGCAATGCCACAGAATGTCGCCCACATCTGCCATATAGCCTTAAATTCTACCGATGCAAAATTTGTGCCGTCAATCGTCCCCAGTAACACGTCATTAAATGCGAAGCGTTTCTCAGCAAACTTTGGCGAGTTTAGCTGCACCTATCTATCTATCTATCTATATATCGATCGATCTATCTATCTATCTATCTATCTATCTATCTATTGATCGATCGATCTATCTATCTATCTAGGCACCTATGACTTCTAGCTTTCTTGGCCATTTCAATAAAGGTATCTTTACTAAAATTGCTGAGCCATAACGTGACTGTATGAAAAGCAAAACTGACTAGTCATAACATAAAACTCATGACATGCATGTCATGAAAGCCATGATTTACATTTCATGGCCTTTCTGCAAGCTCTTGCGGTGGTTTCGTTCACATGACATATCGAAAAACTGGTGTGGTATGGCGTGACTGCATGACAAACATAAGTGACAGACCCTATCGTGGAAATCATGACATGCATGTAAGTCCTAACTACACGCCACCCTCATGATGCACTCACAGTCTTTTCGCTAGATTGACAAATACCAAATTCAGTATTACGGGACGTGAAGGGATGATGAAGGTATATGACTGGTGCAAACATGATAATCATCAGATGCATGTTATGTAAAAACATGACTACGCGCCACGCTCAAGGTGCGCTCACGGTCAACTCCCCAGCTTCACATATACCAACTAGGTGACAAGTAAAAAGAGAGTGATTGTGGGAATCACCTACTGTGGGATGCACTGGCTTCCGGTTTGAGGAGACTAGACGACGGCGAACCGCTCCGCCGTAAGCCTCAGATTGTTCGGGATTCGCGTGCTCGTTCACCCGTTTATCTTCGTAGTGCTGAACCATGGTCGGTTGTTCAGCTGTTAGCTGCTCCAACTCGAGACCGGCCTCAATGGTCTAGTGGATAAGGTACTCAGCTGCTGACCCGCAGGTCACGGGATCGAATCCCGGCTACGGCGGCTGGGTTTTCAATGGATGCGAAAATACTGTTGTCCCGTGTGCGCAGATTTGAGTGCACTTTAAGATACCCTCGGTGATCGAAAGTTGCGGAGCCGTCCACTACGCATCTTTCATATTATGGTGGTTTCGGGACGTTAAACCCCACATATCGTCATCATGCTCCACCTCGAGCGTGAAATGCAAACGCTTACATCGATTTCCATGGAACGAAGAAAGAAAATTTGGGTCTGCACATGTTTGATGATACCTCCTATTTGCTGGAGATACTTTCCATTTGTTGCATATCTGTGAATACCTCAAGTCTAAAATAAAAAAAATTCAACCGAAAAGGAATAAAAGGTCAGGACTACGGCTTCCAAAACAGAAAAAAGCACAATTACTAGAGGCCAAAGAGAAAAAAAAAAACGAATAGTAACTTCGCCTTTACGGAGCTGACATAATCATATTTGTAGTCTACCAAGGTTAGTCTTGATTTTGCATCGTGCGACCAGAACTTGTGTTAATACTTACCTTCAGATAGTATGGGAGCACGTGGGCGAAATCTACCTGCCATAAAAGATGAGCGCCGGACATTGCACCCATACATATGACAAGAACGTGAAAGCCTCACTCAAGAGTAAACTTACACGAACCGCTATAAAAGTCCACTTGCGTTTATTTTGGTCAAAAACTGTGCGCCATGACGGCGCTCAAAAGAAGTACGTTAAACAAGCACAGGGTTTCGATTCTTCGGTGCCATCTATGTCTGAGTGTATTGTTTAAGTGCCGCCGTGCTGCGCAGCTTGACCAAGATCACTGTTCAAATAAGCATCTGGCTGCGACTAAGAAATACATCTTATAGCGCGCTGAAGTCTGGAAAACAAAAGATATCTCAACGCGCTGAATAAGTGATGCGCTCCATGCCGGCCAACCGACAATATCGGCTAAAGAAGCGATCCGGAAATAAACATTTAGCACACTGCTACAGTCCTCCCCAACCCCTGAGATATTTAAAATGGTGATTTTTATCTGAAATAATGTATCATACAATGAAAATGTCTTCTGTATTAATTGACCTGCTAGCCAAACTGACAGTACCCCCGAGCAGCATAAACGCATTGCAGGTTATTTTGATTGATATGTGGGGTTTAACTTCCCTAAACCACCATATGATTATGAGAGACGCCGTAGTGGAGGGCTCCGGGAATTCCGACCAACTAGGGTTTTTTTAACGTGCATATAAATCAGGGCACATGGGCTTACAGCATTTTTACCTCCATCAAAAATGAAGCCGCCACAGCCAGGATCTGATCCCGCTACCTGGAGTCAGCAGCCGAGTACCTTTAGTTACTAGACCACAGCGATGGGGCTGCCGATTATATTGGTGCGATAAATAAAAGAGTTTCCTTACCGTTCATGTCTTTCATAGCTTGCCATCGTCGCAGTCACGGTTAGCAGAAACAAAAAAACAACTTCTAAAGCCCATGACATTGCACGGAGAGGTGTTTTTTTTTTCAACGGAACGGTACAAGAACGCGCGTGTCTCTGCTAACCCGCGTGGTGCGTCAAACCGGAAGCCATCCTATCCCACAATTCCCTGCGATCGCCTATATTACCAGTCACACATTTAGTATGACGTGACAATAATACACAACGAAGGTATATGACTGGTGCAAACATGATAATCTTGACATGTGGTTCATGTAACAACATGACAAAATGACACACTCATAGCGTGCTCACGGCTGTTTCGCTAGCGTCACATATGCCAAATATGGTATTACCAGACATGAATGGGCGACGAAAGTAAATGACATGTTGAAATCTATTAATCATGATATGCATGTTATATAAAACATGAATTCCTGCTACGCTCATAGCGTCCTGGCGGCCGTTTCGCTATACCGAAATTGGTATTACCTCACGTGAATGGACGACGAACACAAATGCCAGATACGAACATTACTATCATGATATGGAAGTGATGTACGCCATAATTGGCGTTTGCCTCGTGCCGTTGTAAATGTTGTGCTAATTTTAAAGCAACATTATAAACCTTCCTCATTCGTGCTTCGAATTTTATCCGTTACGTCTCTACGTTAGGCCATTAGGCAGATATAAAATGAACTAGCACCCAACTCTGTCGCTGAGATGACACACGAGATAACTGGTCTGACCTGTAGAAAGGCTGTAACCGCGTGGACACAAAATTGATCTCTATGAGCAATCTTTACCGTGGTGACGCAGTACTTCACGTCACCGCTCACAGGCAGCAGCACAGTGCGATACGAAATATGTGAGAGATGTGCGGCTAATCTGTGGAAACTCGTGCGTCTATTTCCATGGCTTGGCCGACAGCAGAGTGCCAGGGGCAAATCGTCATGGACCGAAAGCTCGCTGATTCGACATACATAGCGGGAACTTTCCCTTCTCTTTTTTTCTACTCTCATTTTAGTCCACATTTTAGCAGGGTCTTGCCCGAGAAGTAAATATGACAGTGAAGTCTTGGTGCAACCAAACAGCTTTAGAGACCTTTAGGAAGTAATACTGTGATTTCCGGAAGGTTTCTTTCAGTGAGAGGGCCCTCAGTGAATTGTCACAATGGTAAACCGAATTACTGATCTTCAATGTTGCGGTAAAGTGGCGCACTTGCCGTTGTTTCTATAAACTGTAATCTACGTATATTGTAGGAATATTAGTGCATTGTATAAATAAAATATTCAACATGCCTAACACAGACAGTGGAAGTTTGCTATTAGTAAATAAAATAACGAAGGCCTTCCCTAGTGGTTATGTTTCACAGGAATGAAGATATTTTTATAAATACTTGTCCAGAACTTTGGGCTGAGTACTGCGACGAGTACCGTATAAGTTTAGGTGTTCTGAAAGGTACAGTCCCCGTCATTTTCAGTAACGGACATTGAATGCGCTCCTGGGTGGCATGCGCCAACACACCTTCGCAAATAAGCTATCAGAATTTTATTTATTAGTTTGTTTATTATATTTCTCATGTCTTATTGGTGATCGAATCACATATATACAAGGTTTCGAACAAAGTACACGTGGCTCCTTAAGTTGTGCTTTGCCAAATGACCGCTTGCGGGCATTGCGGAAAAGCACAACTCTAGCTGCCTAGGTCTGAAAGACCCTGCGTAAAAAATTTGGCACATCTCGCGTATTACGTGAATCGATGTTATGCGGAACATGTGGACGGAAGGGGACTGCGGAGTAAATTTTCATTGAGCGATACACTACGAAGTTACGCTAAAGATATCAACAAATGTTGTACGCACAGACATACGTTGAACAATGACATATGTTTCATATGTTTCACATAACCAGTTGACGACACTTGTGTAACGATACCAGCAGGAACATGGGCATTACCAGCACCATAAGTGGCAAGCAAAAATGAAGCGCTTACGTTTGCGAGGATACTAGTGCTAGTAGAGCTACGTAGACCAAATTCACTGCATGGTCCTTAACTATAATTGACGATAACCCACCGTTACGCTTGTATCATTGGAGTACATAAGGAACAGTTATAAACTTAGATTGTCAGGCCATCACCGCAAACAAAATCGACGTTTTACCAACATTTGCCTTAAGTAGGAATTCTTTTCAAGGCATCTTCGACACCTGACGTCACTCTGCAATAGTCTAAGTGTGTCTCAGTCAGACTGGTTTCGTAAACTAATGTCTGGGAAGCGCTGTAATAATCACCACTGGCATTGCTTTTGCTTTGAAGGGAATGTTTCACTAGTGTGTCCAATGGCCTGTGCTTATGAGCAGCTATTTTTGAGACATTATACACTCAAGCACTACCTATAACATGGAGGTGATGTACCGGAAAGTTCCAGTGAGCTCCCCAGCACTCGCGGACTGTTACGAGATCGTGGAGGACTTGAGCTGGCATCGGCTGAGAAGGGTTGTACAGAGTCATTTTGAGAGTATTCAAGTGTGGATCCCCGCAAGCTTTCCTGCAACGAAGTGAAGAAAGATACCACTTAGAACTCTAATTGAGTGCTCTTATGAGAGAAGTCCACCTCTCAATAATAGCAATATTTGTAATATTTGCAATCATTTCTTACGTCGTAAAAACCACAAAGACCAGAATTATCATTAAAAAGAACATAATCGTGTGGATATAGAGCCTCTCTTGCCTATGAAAAGATTGAAATATTGCTCTTTTTTTGTAAAAATGAAAAGGCTGTCGGCCCACTGCTTAGCTTCGTGTGCACGTTAAAGAACCACACGTGGTCGAAATTTTCGCAACCCTGCACAACGGTGCCCATATTAATCATATGATGGTTTTGGGACATTAAACCTCACATATCAATCGATTTTTATAAAAATGTCACGTGTATACTCACAGATGTTCTGAAACTCAAAGCACCATAGGAACAACTAGCCATTGTTCTGCGACGCTTTTAGGGTATAACTACAACAAGTAACTGCTCGAAATACAATTTTTCTTTAAACTTCGTCGCATACGGGAGTCAAAAGAACAAAACAAGTGCGTCGATTTACATCTATAGATAAAGTGAAATTGTTGCCCTTAAAGTTCTTTAAAAGCCCCATATTTACACAAGATATTGAGCCGAAGCGTTGATCCACGTTCTATGCAGATCCCAAGTAACAAATTCAGAAACTGACTTTCTGCTCCAACCAAGGGCTACGACGAAACCGCTTCGGCTTCAGGCGCTCTGATTGTGTATTCTCCACTGTTTGATTTGCAATGGTTGGTGTTTCTATGAATCACCACGTTCTAACTGAGGGCCAGAGCTGCAATTGGAAGGCAGGATAATTTCTTAAGACTCTAGCTTATCGTGCGGCATTGTGGTACGTAATAGAGGCATCAATCATGGAGCTTAGAGACCACAGGAAGCAGTAAATCCGTAACCAATCAATAGTATAGCGAAAGATGGCGGCACTGAACCATCATTCTTCTATTGCTCGTTCAGGACATTACTCGCGTAGCGCAGGAAAACCTGAGATCAATGCAACAGGTTATTAACGATTTCTCGCCATAACAATACAATTGTTGGGTTTTCACATATAAAACCACAATACCTTTAATCACTGCAAAGCATCCCACAGTTTTCACGATCTAATGCTGTCGAACGTGCACATGCAAACAAATAAATTGACCTCAAGGATCTTGTGGTAAAAGGAATGCATTCACTGTGATTGAAAATCAATTCAGCCACCTTTATGTCAATAGTCGAGCCTTCTAACTGCCAAACAACCATTGCGAAATTATTACTAAGCATGATGATTATGTAATGATTATGACACACCTATTGCGAAAAACGGCATCTCCGGCGTGATGCCAGTTCCTTTTTGGCACTGGTACATGCTGGAGACACTCGTACATGTTGGTAATCACTGGTACTTCACTGGCCGCACTGGGAAATAGCTGTGTCGCAGTGGTAGGGGCACTTGCTTAACTGCTGTGATGCTGGTGCTCACTGGGAAGCGCTGGAAGCGCTGGAACTTTCACTGGCAAGCACTGGTGAATACTGGAGCACGCACTGTTTCTAACAGCGCAACGTGCCCATGTAGCGTGCGCTATGGTATGCTTTGGTGTATTTGAATATAAAACGCTTGATTCGACGGCACAGATAGATGCTACCCTAACAGATCCCAATCATACCTAGATTTCGGGGTGTCGTTGTATCGCAACAATTCATGCACGTTTTTCGCATGCCCCCACGTATACCGGCCATATTTGCATCAGTCATATTTTACTGTAACGATTATATTATTACGGTGCATCATCGACAGGAGCAAGCGTAGCACTTTGCGAAGATGAAGAAGACGCCTGTGAGTTACGCGCTTGCACGAGAGGCAACTCAGCCTTCTTGTTCGGCTGCCGATTCTCGGTGGACGCTATCCTATAAGCCTAGGTCTCGCCCCGTCACATTTGGTGGACGTGCTGGGTAACTGCCTCGCAACAGAACTTCGCATCGGCCGTCGTTTAAAGGGTCATTCCACAACAATGACGGAAAGCACAGCGTCTGCATTTGCTTCTGGTGTTCCTGCGGCCGGAGATGATGCGGTAGCTACATCTTCTGCGACCACAACCTTCGTGCTCGAACCTTGCAGCATCCTGGCACATTTAGCGGTTCCGGAGATCCAGATGAAGTTGACGTTGAAGATTGGCTGGCAGTGAACGAACGTGTGAGTACTCAATACCGAAGGGGCCCAACTCTTATGCTGGCGAACCTGTTATTCTATGTTCGGGTAACCGCAAAATCGTGGTATGAGAACCATGAAACAGAACTTGGGAGCTGGGCAGTGTGGAGGAAGAAAATGTTGGACCTGTTGGGAAAGCCGATAGGAAGAAAAATGGCCGCGAACAAAATGCTCGCGTATCGGGCACATACCTTGACTGAGTCTTACGTCCCCTATATAGATGTGTTATCATTGTGTCGCAAAGCCTATGCCGAGATGCAGGAGGCTGAGAAGGTCGGACATATTCTTAAGGGGATTGCGGATGACGCATTCAACCTCCTCATCTGCAAAAAATATTCTACAGTGGATGCCATTATAAAAGAATGTCGGCGCTTTTAGCAAGCGAAGAGCCGGCCCATTAACAGCGTGTTAACCCGCCTTCCGAATACGGCTGCAACGTCGTCTTGCGAAGACCGTGCAAGAACACAGCAGCCACCTCTAGATTCATCGGATCAGGTGACCCGAATTGTACGGTGTGAACTTGAAGCCATTGCCTCTGCTCCGGCTCAAACCGCTACAAGTGACACGACCACACTCACTGTTAACATTGTTCAAGCCATCGTCCGCCAAGAACTCGCCTGCATAGGTATTCCCTCGGTGTGCGCTTTGCCCAGCCCGCAGCGAGCTCTATGGCGTCCACCCTCGTCCTATCACGAGCAGCAGTTTACGGCCCGATCTCGCGACCCTGCTGCTTGGAGAACCGTCGACAATCGACCAATTTGTTTTCATTGCCACCATATCGGTCATGTCGTCCGTTACTGCAATTAATGCTGGTCCTTGCCACCTCGGACTTCATCTGAACCTCACTACCGACAGGACAGCCTCCGCTTCGCATCTGCCGCGCAGCCTTCTCCGCCAAACAACTACAGAAGGTTCAACAGCCGATCTCCGTCACCGCATGGTCGCAAGTCGCGTTCGTCTCCAGGACGTCGCCAGTCGTCTCGCTCACCGCAGACTCGCAGGCTGTCGTCCCGATTCAACCCCGCTCCTGCCTACCCGGAAAACTAAACGGTGCAAAGCCCGGAGGTGACGCTGCATTTTCGACTCCCTCCACAAATCCTCTCTTGACGCTTCCGAAGTTTGTTAGACGTTGACGTTGACGGTGTGGCTATTTATGCCCTTATAGATACTGGAGTGCACTTTTCTGTAATGAGCGCGAACATTCGCCGACGCCTACATAAAGTGCTCACGCCTGCCGCTTGCTACACACTTCGTGTCGCTGATGGGAGGATCCCTGACGTTCAAGGAATGTGCACGGCCCGTGTGTGTATTGCCGGTCATCCTACATTAGTTCAGTTTGCCGTCATTGAAATGTGTCCTCATGACCTAATACTTGGTTTGGACTTCCTGTCACGTCATTCTGAGCTCATTGATTGTGCCACTGGTGCTCTTCAGCTTGAACTGCCGCAGCTTGTCGATTTCCAGCTGACTATTCTCCCGTTTATGCTCTCGTCACTACGTTCGCTTGCCTCCGCAAGCTGCTACATATGTCACTTTGTCGTGCTCACGTCACGTGCCCGATGGTGACGACCTCGTCACTCCTATAGTCGACGTACTGATGGCCCGAGACGTCACCTTTGCTCACACTGTTGTCGCCGTCGCTAATAATACAGTGGTTATACCACTACTCAACGTGAGTCTTTTGACTCAAGTTATTCGGCAAGACATGTCTTCGGCCACCCTATCTCCGCTTGACAGCGGCAACGTTGCTGGTTTGGACACTGATACTACATCCCCCTGTCTTGGCCGCAATTACACTCTGCCTGCCGATGACACTAACAAGATGATTGCTCCCGACCTCACTCCGTTGCAAGCTGCCGGCCTCCGTCGTCTGCTAACATCATATAGAGACATTTTAGACTTTCACCACCGCCCTCTCAGCCAAACAACTGCAGTGACTCACCAGATCAACACTGGTGATGCCAGTCCTATACGGCGGCGTCCACATCGCGTATCTCACAAGGAACGCCAAGTAATTCAGAATGAAGTGGACAAAATGATTACTAAAGACGTAATAGAACCATCATCCAGCCCCTGGGCCTCCCTAGTCGTGCTCGTTGAGAAGAAGGATGGCATCTGGCGTGGACTATCGCCATTTACACAAAGTGACCCAGAAAGATGTCCACCCTTTGCCTCGGATTGATGACGCCCTCGATTGCCTCCATGGTGCCCAATACTTTTCGTCTATTGACCTTCGGTCCGGCTATTAGCAAATTTCCGTCGACCCCGTGGATCGTGAAAAAACCGCTTTCGTTACGCCCGATGGCCTCTACCAGTTCAAAGTCATGCCGTTTGGACTATGTACTGTGCCGGCAACTTTTGAGCACCTGATGGACTTCCTTCTCCGAGGATATAAGTGGCCCATCTGCTTATGCTACTTGGATGATGTCATCGTCTTTTCACCTACCTTCGACAGCCATATAACACGTCTGTCAGCCGTTCTGGATGTTTTTTCGAAGAGCCGCTCTCCAGCTCAATTCTGCAAAATGCCATTTCGGATGTCGCCAAATCATCATACTCAGCCACCTTGTCAGTGCCGCTGGTGTTCAACCAGATCCCGACAAGGTGCGAGCAGTACAACAATTTCCTGAACCACGCTCAACCAAAAACATCTGAAGTGTTGTAGGGCTATGTTCCTATTTTCGTCGATTTGTCCACAAATTCGCCAACATCGCTCGACCGCTTACCGATCTCTTAAAAAAGGACGTTCCCTTCGCATGGGGCGCAGAGCAAGCGGTCGCCTTTTCGCCTCTTATCCATCTGCTGACTACGCCACCAATACCGGCCCACTTCGACCCTGCATCACCTACAGAGCTTCGGACCGATGCCAGTAGCCATGGAATTAGAGCGGTCCTTGGCCAACGACAGCACGGGAAGGACTGCGCGATTGCTTATGCCAGTCGTCTTCTTTCACCTGCCGAACGGAAGTTCTCCATCACTGAGCATGAATGCCCAGCTTTAGTGTGGGCCGTGGCAAAACTCAGGCCTTACCTGTATGGCCAAACTTTTTCCGTTGTTACGAACCATCACGCTCTTTGCTAGCTCTCATCGCTAAAGGACCCATCTGGACGTCTTGGTCACTGGGCACTCCGTCTGCAAGAATACTCGTTCGTGGTCAACTACAAGTCAGGACGCCTGCACACAGACGTAGACTGTTTGTCACGTTATCCGGTTGAAACGCCCGACTTGATACACCTTGATTCAGACCCCTGCATTCGCTCCATCCACGCTTTGAGTGATATCTCCACCGAACAACGACGGGACCCGTCGTTACTCTCCATCATCGAGCGTCTGACCTCTGCTCCAACAGACCCTTCCGTTCGCCTGTTCGAACTGCACGGCAACATTCTGTACCGTCGCAGCTTCAATGCTGATGGCCCGGAAATACTACTCGTGCTTCCTCATCACCTGCATACCAGCGTTCTCGAACAACTACATGACGTACCTACAGCCGGTCACCTAGGCGTTTCTCGTACCTACGATCGTGTGCGACGTCGCTTTTTTTGGCCCGGACTGCATCGTTCTGTGGTTCGCTACGTCACTGCTTGCGACCGCTGCCAAAGCCGCAAGCACCCCTTTGTGCTACCGTCTCGCCTCCTATAGCCCATTGACATACCGACGGAACCATTCTTTCGTGTTGGCTTTGACCTGTTGGGCCCGTTTCCCTCGTCTACCTTAGGAAATAAATGAGTTGCAGTCGCCACAGACTACGCCACAAGCTTTGCCATCACTAAAGCACTGCCGACAAGCTGTTCCACTGACGTCGCTGACTCTCTCTTGTATGAAGTCATTCTTCATCACGGTGCTCCGCGGCAGCTGCTTACTGATCGAGTAAGGTACTTCCTTTCACGTGTTGTGAAAGACATTCTCCGCACCTGCTCCACTGAGCACAAGCTTACCACCGCTTTTCATCTACAGACAAATGGATTGACGGAGCGTCTGAACCGAACGTTGACGCAAATGCGGTTAATGTACGTTTCGCCAAATCACCGTGACTTGGACAAAGCACTCCCCTTTGTCACGTTCGCGTACAATTCTTCACGGCACAACACAGCTAGTTATTCGCCATTTTATTTGCTATTTTGCCGAAATGCAGCATTACCATTTGACACGCTCCTTTCTTTGGCTGCCCTCTTGTCTATTGAGTACGCCAGCGATGTCATTTATCGAGCCCATGCAGCCCGTCAGCTTGCCCGTGATCGGCTGCACTTGTCACAAGCGCACCAAAAGGACGCCTATGACAGTCGCCGCCAAAGCGTTCGCTTCTCGCCGGGGTCTCTGGTACTTCTCTGGACACCAAACCGCCAAGTCGACTTATCAGACAAGCTACTACCACACTACCATGGCCCCTACAAAGTGTTACGAATACTCAGTGACGTGAGCTACGAGATTGCACCCCTAAGCAATGCCTCTTCGACCCCCTCACTCCAGACGGACGTTGTACACGTTTCCAGACTCAAACCGTATCACCTTGCTCGTTCGTCACCGCCGTACTAAGCGCCGTGACTGCGCTTCCGCCGCAGGGAAGTGATGTTACGGTGCATCATTTCCAGGAGCAAACGTGGCACTTTGCGAAGATGAAGAAGACGCCTGTGCGCTAGGCGCTTGCGCGAGAGGCAACTCAGGTTAATTCCATTAAATATCTGGGTGTACTGTGCGATCAAAAACTGAGCTGGCATGACCACATTGAATATATTAAAATTAAGGCTACACGCGCTGTTGGAATGATAGGTAGGCTTGGCCGCCTCCGTTCCGGTCTTCGCAGAGATACGCTGATCATGATTTATCGCATGTACGTTCGTCCGATTTTTGAATTCGGATGTGTACTATTCTCTGTTGGACCAGCATACAAAATAAACCCCCTCATTCTTTTAGAGCGGGAAGCCCTACGTAGTTGTTTAGGTGTGCCAAAATTCACAGCTAACAATGTTTTGTATCAAGAAGCTCGGATACCCACCCTTGCTTGCAGATTTCGTATTTTAACCGTAAACACCTATTTAAAATTTTCTGAATCCACTTTAAGAAGGCGAGAATTTGTATTCTTTGCCGAGCCTGGTGTCTTTGTCAATGAGCATTGGTCCCGGTATATAAACCCCAAGTGCTATTTGTTCAAACACTTCTAGATGCTTTAAATGTTAATATATTCGAGATCACACCATCTGTCAAACCAATCGGCCAAGTGCAAATAAAATTTGACGATATCTTCCCCATGAGCGCTAAACACTTGCCCTCTAAATATTTGATTGGTTTATTAGAACAACACCTGTCTCAATTAGGTACTAATATAGTAATTGCAACGGATGAATCTAAGAGTGGCGAGTAGGCAGGTGTGGGTATTTTTTCTCTCTCATTATTCTGGTCATTTTCATTACGCCTCCCAGATAATACACCAATATTTGAAGCGGAATTAATGGCCGTTATACTAGCTATTCGTAAACTTTCTGCGACTCATTCGACAGCTGTGATAGTGTCTGACTCGTATTCCGTGTGTTCATTCTTATCATCGTCATCGACGTCAGCAGTACTAGAGACTTTTAAATCATTAATCCCAGCAAACATTCGTCTAGTGCGAATGGTATGGGTGCCAGGCCATCGTAGTATATTTATAAACGAGATGGCTGACACGCTTGCGCGAACATCGTTTGATCTTCCGATTGTGCCAATCATGCCTCCTACAGCTTATGTAACAGCAGCGAGGTTTAGAAAACTTTCCCTTCTTGAAGACTCATCAAAAATCATGATACCGGATCCAGATTTCTCGCACCTGCACTTCACATGGAATAATAAATGGTGTCCCACGCGTAAATTGGAAGTCTTCATAACAGAATTACGTTGCCGTGTACCACCTCTTAATTTCTACTTAAACAAGTCTGGTCCGGTGCCATCCCCTCTGTGCTCAAGCTGTAACGAACCTGAACATATCAACCATTTTCTTATCACATGTCGCCGATTCAAAAATCAAAGAAAAAACTGCTTCGAAATTTGATTCAGAAGAGAGATAGAGAGAGAGAAATAGTTAAAAGGAAAAGACAGGGAGGTTAACCTAGACGAACTGGTTTGCTACCCTGTACGGGGGTGGGGAAAAGGGTCAGAAAGAGGATAGCTATAGAGAGATATAAAATAAATTAAAAAAACACATGCGCACACATTCAGGGAGTTCTGATCACAGTCGTTTGGACAGGCCGGTTGAACGCAAGAAGCGCATGAGCGCCTTCACAGCCTTCTTCTGCGACATAAAGTCCTGTCGGCAGCGCAGTAGTTCTTCCGAAAGAGGCTGATTGTCCAGTTCATCTAGTGTATTGCAGAGTGACTGTCTCTGCGAGCAGTATTGTGGGCATTCACACAGAATGTGCCAAGTTGTTTCATCACTGCCACAATGGTTGCATGCAGCAGTGTCAGCCATTCCTATGCGGAACGCGTACGCATTGGTAAATGCGACGCCCAACCATAATCTGCACAGCATAGTAGCGTCTCGTCGGCGTAATTGCGGAGGAATTCGAAGACTGAGAGTTGGGTCTAAAGTACCTAACCGTGCATGGAAAAAATGTGACTCGTTCATTTAAATTAGGAATATCACTTATTACTCCCAATATTTTGTCTTTTGGGGCCACTTCATCGGTACACAGCGACAGGAAGATCTGCGGGGCTCTCTGCGAATTCATATATAACACAAGAAGATTACCTTGCTGAGTCAGCGATCAGCTCTCGAATTTTACTAGCCACACTACCACTTATTATATAGCTGATACACTGCAATGATTCAACTTTCAGGAGAATCTCATATAACGATTTCACGTCAGATATTCAAAGAATTGTATTATTCCCCCCCCCCCCTTTTTTTTCTTTTTTTTGACATTGCGCCAAAATAATTTCACAGTCAAAACACAGTAATCATATTCCCCTAGTCTAGAAAATCTATACGTATTGACTTGCATTAACCACCGGCTTCTTGGCCAATCCCCCTTAGTGGGTGAGAGCCACAAAAGAAAGGAACAAGCAAGCAAGCAAGCAACTCAGCCATCTTGTTCGGCTGCCTATTCTCGATGGACGCTATCCTATAAGCCTAGATCTAGCCCCGTCACAATGTCTTTCAGTGTTTATAAGCCGAGAAACGGACGCCACTCCTAACAAAAACAGGAAATTGCTTATGCTGCCGAAATGACGAAATGTAAATGAGCTGCCTCGTTCGCTTCACAAGGTTTTCCAGTAGAGGTGAGAGAAACAGCTGTCGTTTGATTCGGCGACAGCGTAAGTAAATGTCTGGCCATGCTTATCCTTCTACTTAATTCAGGTCACAGTTGTAAATGCTCCGAAGCTCAAATGTAGAAAGTTCAACCATCCCAACTCACCGCGTCGAAAGCAGTTTTACCCAGTGCCCGGCCCAGCGAGCATTAGGCCTACCATGCCGGCCGCATCGATTTATGTGTTTATGGCGCTTCTTGCTTTGGGTACACACAATTTTAAGGTGTAAGAATAAATGTAAAGTATAGTTTAGACATACAAGAACCCGAATTATCTATTTCGCCTTGTGTCGATGCCCGCGCAAGGAGCGCTGACGATCGATGCGTCGCTCTTTCAGCTACGCAAGCTGTGACCGAAAGCTGGCGGCCGCACTTAGCCGGTACTTTCTGCCTGATATGGAAGAACACGCAATTTTTAGGGGGTAATTTCTTACGCCTTCGTGAACTGACTCCCTGTCATACGTTTTCAGCACATTGTATGAGCATTTCTGTGACTGGTTTTTCAGTTGTTGGTATTGATCTAAATGCAAATCTTTACAGCCGCGGCCACGTCTGTGTGTAGCGCGTGAAAAGTCGGCTTTTCTCTGTAGCGCGACACCTTGCGGCCTTTGCGGGTTGTGACATCGCGTGCACAGGAACATGCTCGGCCTTACAGCGTTCAGGCCTGCTCTGCATGAGTGGCAACATTGGAAGGCGCGATTGTTAAAACAAAAATCCGCACTCGCTCAGGGCGCCTTCGTCATATCTATTTCATAAGGTCAAGTGCCTACCGACTGATAACGCACGCTGCGAAACGACGCTATCATTGTGGCTTTTTTCGCAGCTGTTCGTATTATGATATCTTCATATAATAGCATGCCTCAAAACAGCCACAAAGCTTGCATAGTTGATGCAAGTGCGTTTTATAAGTCGAAACGCGCTTCGTATTACAAAATATATGTTACGAAAGCGCCCTCAAGTATCTCCAATTTTCCGCTAAACAAATCACACCTTTCACCGTTCTCGCCCGTGCAGAGCAGGCCGTGCAGAGCGTGCCTGTAAGGCCGCGCATGCTCCTTTGCGCGCGACGTCACAACCCGCAATCACCGCAAGGTGTCGCGCCGCAGAGCAAGACGGATGGGAGGCTTGGATGGGAGGCTAGGTCATGAGGTGGTTTGGTGACTTGCAGGGCGCGCAGTAGCTTTGGTGGGGGGGGGGGGGGGGACACATGGGTCTTTCGGGGTCCAGGATAGCTAATAATGAGGAAAACAACCGGAAGGACTCTTTGACAGGTGGTGCAGACTTATGTGTAGACTTATACGATTCCAAAGAGCACGAATATTCAAGACAAGTAGAGTCCGGGGCAGAAATCGACGTAAGCACGAGGGCCGAGCAAATTCAGACGTAGGGTATATTACCACTCAGGGTGGCAAGAATAGGCTGAAGTGGGACGAGATGGGAGAACAGCTAAAAGAGGAGAGGATGATGGTATATAGATTTGTAGAAACACATCTTAGGGACATGGAACAACCACCTAACAATCTGGATTACGCATGGGAATATTGTAATCGAACAGAAGGCAGGAGAAAGGGGGGTATTTTGGGGGCATTCATTCATAAAAGTATAGACTGGCAAAGGGTCAAGCAGAAGTGCAAGGAACATTTCTGGCTAGAAGATGAGTTTGAATACCTTGGGGTGACTTTTACACACAATTTGAAATTACAGAAACATTTGGACCACATTCCTTCAAAGACCATCATTGACGTTTCATGAAGATTACGGTCACACGAAAAGCACTTCTGAGAACTTATGTGGCTCTGTAGTAGATGTCTTTTAGGGGCGAAGCTCCTTAAGGCGTCGCCCGAGCGTCCCTATCGTAACCGCTGGTGGCACTTATCCGCCCAACGTTCACTCAGCGTATAGTACAAGTACGGCCTAGAAGGCCGTACTTGTACTATACGCTGAAAAATGCAAATGATATGACACGAGAGGGTATTACTTGTAGAAAAGATGGTTTGACGTCACACGTATGGATGGAGAAAGAGAGACGATCGCGCGACTTTGATCGTGTGTTCTTCGGCGGTGCCGTACGCTGTGCCGTACGCCCCTTGGCGCGAAGCTGCACGGCGACGCAGCAAGGACCATGCAGTTCGACAACGGGAGGCCGAAGCGGCGTGGCAGTGGCGTGCGACCCAGCTTCGCTCCCCTTTCCATCAGTCACCCCACGGATATGCTGTCATTTTTTTTTTGCATTTGACTCGCCATTGCTGCCGACGTCAGTTTTTTTCTAAATGCTCCCTCTTCAGAGTAGCCCATGTGTGTTCCGACCTGCATACTAGTGGTACATACGTGCCCGCAGGTATGTGCCACTGTCTGGCGACAACTATCTGACGAATAATGCGGCAGGACTTTGATATTTTTCCTGTCTTGATCCGCGCGTCATATTCATCAAACAATCCCATTCTAATTTAGTTTACACCTAGTTAAGCGGGAGATCACGAAAGCGCCCCAACGTGAGCGCGTAGATAGATAGATAGATAGATAGATAGATAGATAGATAGATAGATAGATAGATAGATAGATAGATAGATAGATAGATAGATAGATAGATAGATAGATAGATAGATAGATAGATAGATAGATAGATAGATAGATAGATAGATAGATAGATAGATAGATAGATAGATAGATAGATAGATAGATAGATAGATAGATAGATAGATAGATAGATAGATAGATAGACAGACAGACAGGCAGACAGGCAGGCAGGCAGGCAGGCAGACAGACAGACAGACAGACAGACAGACAGACAGACAGATAGATAGATAGATAGATAGATAGATAGATAGATAGATAGATAGATAGATAGATAGATAGATAGATAGATAGATAGATAGATAGATAGATAGATAGATAGATAGATAGATAGATAGATAGATAGATAGATAGATAGATAGATAGATAGATAGATAGATAGATAGACAGACAGACAGATAGATAGATAGATAGATAGATAGATAGATAGATAGATAGATAGATAGATAGATAGATAGATAGATAGATAGATAGATAGATAGATAGATAGATAGATAGATAGATAGATAGATAGATAGATAGATAGATAGATAGATAGATAGATAGATAGATAGATAGATAGATAGATAGATAGATAGATAGATAGATAGATAGATAGATAGATAGATAGATAGATAGATAGATAGATAGATAGATAGATAGATAGATAGATAGATAGATAGATAGATAGATAGATAGATAGATAGATAGATAGATAGATAGATAGATAGGGTCAATGCACAGTTGGGTATCCGCTATTGAGAAAATGCAGACGCCTGGAGATACAATATTTGTCGTCCAGTTGTGACGTGCAAATGAGGTGACAGAGTATGGGAGTGGACATCAACTCGCCAGTGTGTCTGTTGAGAAAACTTTTGTGTCCCTAATTTGGCCCTTATTAGATATATTACCAACTCCGTGAAGTTACATACAGCTGGTCCCGTAGCGCAAAATATATGACACATGACTGTGGAAGAGACGAAAATGGCGCTTACTTCTAACAAGATTTATTTCGAAGAGCGTATGCATGTATACTTTTTAAATACTAAAAACAAACAAAGAAGTCTGAATGTCCACAACTGCCATGCGTGAAAATGTTAGATTCTCAGAAAAAAATTTTTTTTTCATAAAGCCCGAGAGTGGAAACACTGACGCAGTTCAGCCCTAATCTACAAATCCTCTTTGCCTCGATAATTTCTCTTGTCTTTTTATTTCTGTTTTTTTTCATCAACCACGATGTCAAGAAAAGCCGGTTTGCAGTCACGCGTTCTGCAATGCAATGCTGCAAATTCATCGCGGTCTATATGTATTACCAACACGCCCAACTTACACACTTCTTACATGCGACGCACTTCCTGAGATCTAAGGTGAGACCAGCTGCCGTTCCCGCCCTCCGCGACATTTCACCGTTGTTCACGTCTCACAGTTAAATCCATACTACTGCCGTTGACAGCGAAGCTGTACATGCCACTCAACTCCTACCTTTCTCTTTGTGCCTCTTCTTGTCGCAATCTTCGCGGTATAATGCTTCTATGGAAGGGGATAAATATTACAACGCTGACAAAACCAAAAGCCGCTCGGGTGGATCGGCTAAGAAGACTGCGATGAGATCTATAAAAATATGAGTGGTGCCTGCCAAAAGTTTTTGTGTTTCTTTGTTTGTAACAGTATATCGAACTGCCCAAAGAGGCACAATTTTACCATTTTGTTAAGTTAACTTGTCTTGTGTAACTGCAAAGTTCTTTGAATTTTTACTGACGTCAGGCTACGTTGCGCTTCATTCAGATAATGCAAGGTGCCTGCTTTGGGCCCCCAATGGTACAACGTTGAGCATGGTTATGTACTGCCACTGCGCATTCTGGTTAAATTGTAGCAGTTTTGGAAGCTACACATACCGTTACAATGAAACCAAATGCAATATCACCAAGAAGTCTTAAGAAATGTTGTTCAATAAACACGGCCGGTGTGTGTCATTTCCAGGCAATAACCTTAAGGACCTTGTCAATCTCAAGCCCTATCGCAAAATGTCTTCTGTCTCTAGCTATATTATACAATACATATTTTTAAGGCCAACGAGACCTTCTTTAGGCTGATATTTTTTTATTACAAGGCTGGGCTCAGTTTCAGATCTTCTACTGAAAAATAAATGTATGTTGAATAAATTTTAGGGCACATAATGTCCTGTCCAGGTTATTTCTTATAGTTTAGAAGTCTCACATTGAAGTCCACGTGTAATAAACTCAGTCAAACAAAATATTATTCCTCAAAGACATTGTTCGTCACGGCAATTTTAGAGCCCCAGGACGTGAAAGGCGTCGACAAGTACACCACCAGTGCAGTAAAAATGGATTGAACGGAACACGCCTGTGTCTTTCTGGCAACGTGACACCACCGTAACAACACTGTCGCCACGTCAGGTGGCTCCTGGTGAGTAGTAGAAGGCTGCTGACATTTGCCTATCCCAATGTGAACCGCTGGCTTAAAGCGAAATAATCAGAACACAGGCAGAAGCCACTATGTGCGTGTATGGTGTAGAGGGACGAAGGCAATCAATGTCCAAGTCAGATGGTACCATAGGGAAAATAGCCACCACAAAATACCGAATGAGACATCGCAGAATTCCCACCTGGCACTGTACTCCAATATGATTCCAACATTCACTTCAGAAGTACAGCACAAGGAACTCTTGACTTTGAACACAGACTAGAAATTATCAGATTTCGTGTAGAGTTCTTAGGCATCCTGGAATGCTCATTGTGGTGTTTTTGGCGTTAGTTGACTATCGTTAGCCTATCTGAGAACGTGCTCAATTGAAGCAGTCAAGTGTGTACGTGTAATAAATGTTCCTTGCTACCTAAATTTAGATACGGCGTTTTACTGTCGTTTGTCAAATTTCCACTCTTGCTAGGTTCTTGAAACACAACCAGCATGTTGTCACAGCATTGCACCTCATGTTATTCCTTTTGAGCTTTTGCTGTGCATTCAAGCTACCGATACGCTTGAAAATAATGAATTATATTCGGCTTCGGATATAATCTCTTGTAACGGTCATTCACTCAGAAGCGCAATAAAAAAAACGTTTCACATCCGGCAGCTGCAGTTTGCGAATCACCCGTTTACGCAGCTGGTGCGTTCTTCTCGCGCACGAATGAGCAGCCGCTACACACACGCTGACTGTGCTTGAACTTAGCCTAAGAAATGCGCTCGCTCTGGCTTCTCTTGGGAAATATTTGGGTGATAGCGCTACTCCTTTTCGTCGCCGTGGTTCTTCCAGCTCTTATCTTGTCCATAAGGTGTCGAGCAATGTAGTTTGCGTCTACCTTTCCAATGCAAGATTTTTATAGGAATACCTAAAGGATCCGCCAAGGTGGGTTGAGCTTAAACCTCTGGAGCTTCTAAAGTCGCATGATCCCGTGCTTCGCAAAGAAGGCTGTCTCCGGGTCTAAGAACTGGAGCCGGCTCAAGAGCAAGACTTTCGGTTCATCTTGAGGAAGATAACAGTACACCAACCTGAACACCAGTGAATAAAGAATTCGCCGAGGTTTTACTGAGCGAGCGCAGCAACTACCCAAAGGTATGGACACAGTTTGTATTATTGAGAAAACGTATTTATGCAAATGACGCGAACAACTATCCGCAGTTGCATCTTGGCTTATGGATTCAAATATACTACAAGTTGTGACGTGATTTATTGACGCTGGACGTCAGGGAAGCACGACAAACGTGCAACGTGAAGCATCGAGGAGCAGCGAGCGTAAAGCAGCCAAAATGTCGGCAAGCGCGAGCTGGAGTCTGACGCTGCTAGTGACGCTGGTGCTTGCTTGCTCATGTCTTTCATCGTCGTCTTTCTTTTCCTACATTTGCCCCCGGGGAATAGAGGAGTGATCCTGGCGACTTAGGGCGTTGGTAATATAGCCGGGTCATAATAGGGCCTGATGCGAGAGAGGTGGACGATTTCTCGACCACGGCGACGCAAGCTGTCAGATGGTGTCAAGGGCTCCACCTCATAATTGACGGAAGAAGGCCCAGTACGAATAAGATAGGGACCGTGATAGCGGGCCAATAATTTGGAGGACAGGCCAGGAGTATTCAGTAGTACCCAGAGCCAAACTAGGGCACCCGCTTTGTAAGTAGTATGAGGTCGGTCTTCATCATGCTTAAGCGTCTGGCGACCTTGGTCCTCGTTCGTAAAGGAACGAGCGAACTGCCGACAATGTTCTGCGTACCAGGCAATGCCAGATATCGGACTGTACTCGCAAGCGTCAGGTGTGTGAGAAAGCATGGCGTTTAGCGTACATGATGGCTTACGTCCGTACAAAAGAAAGAACGGTGAGAATCCCGTGGTCACTTGCGTTGCAGTGTTGTACGCAAATGGGACGAAAGGAAGGATGACGTCCCAGTTTGCTTGGTCGGATGCGGTGTACATCATCAGCATATCACCGAGAGTGTAGTTAAATTGTTTGGCTAGGCCATTTGTTTGCAGATGATATGCGGTCGTCTTGCGGTGAACAATGTTACACTGAACGAGCAATGATTCGATGACTTCAGATATAAAAACGCGTCCTCTGTCACTCAGAAGTTCACGGGGTGCGGCGTGGCATACGACGAAGTTGCGTAGAATGAAAAACGCAGCTTCTCTGGCTGTTGCTGTGGGCAATGCTGCCGTGTCTGCGTAACACGTAAGGTTTTCCAAGTCGACAATAATCCATCTATTCCCAGAAGTGGTCGAGGGAAGCAGTCCGTACAAATCAGTGCCGATGCGATCAAATAGACACACCAGACACGGCAGAGGTTGAAGTGTACCAGCCGCTTGTTGAGCGAAGCCTTTCGTCGCTGAGCGGCAGTACAAGCGCGGATATACTTGCACACAAATGAATACATTCCGCGCCAATAGTACCTCTGACGCAAGCGGGTGTAGGTCTTCTGAACGCCAGCGTGGGCGCTTTGCGGATCAGCGGGAAAAGCAGCACACATTTGCATGCGCATGTGGCGAGGCATCACCAGCAGCCACCTCCGGCCATCAGATGCGCAATTGGGAGGAGAGCATCTTGAGTGTTGAAATGGGGTGCTTGACGACGTAAAGCTCTGAAAGCGGGGCAGGTGATGTATGCGCCGGAAAGTCGAGCAGGTGGCAAATTCACGTATCCTTGCGTTGCTCCACTGGCATGTCGGTGGCGTCCACTGGTGAGAAGAAAACGGATGGTAAAGCCATGGCAGATGTAAAGGTGAACGGGAAAGACCGTCCACATCAGAGTGCTTGCGGCCTGATCGTATACAACACGAACGTCGTACTCTTGCAGCCCGAGCGCCCAGTGACCCGACAGATCTTTCAGCAGTGAGAGCAAACACAGAGCCTAATGATCCGTGACGACGTTGAAAGGGCGATCATAAAGGTACGGACGGAACTTAGCCAAAGCCCAAATTATGGCGGGGCATTCTTTTTCCGTGACAAAGTAATTCCACTCGGCTTTCTTCAGAGTTCGACTTTTGTAAGCGACGACTCTTCCTGGTACTCCGACTTTTTTTTAGGGGCGAAGATTTTTAAAGCGGCACCCGTTCGTCCCTCATCCTAGTCACAGTGCGTAACCAGTCTTACGTTATGACCTGCAAGGTGGTGCCGGTGGGAGATTTCTCCTGTGCGTTGTTGAACAATAGAAAATTGGCAGCGTGTGCGTTAACTAAAAGCCGAATTCTCATGTCTCCCATTCCCCATTAGCATCCATTGGCATGTGCATTAAGCACTATCTGACGAGAAAGGCTTGGTACGTTATACTCGCTGGGCGTAACCTTTTTGGTTTTAGAAAGGTTTAGCGAGCGTAGGGCCGCAGTGCCATGAATACAGTGAACTAGTATATGCCATGAACTCGAGGTGGTTAAAGGTGGGAAGTAGACACGAAGCAAAAGCCAAATTCTCCTGTCTCTCATTAACCCATTCGCAGCCATTGGCATGTACATTGACCACTATCTCACAAGAAAGGGTTGCTACGTTATACTCGCTTGGCGTAACCTCCTTGATTTTAGAAAGGTTTAGGGAGCGTCGGGCCCCAGTGGCATGAATACAGTGAAATAGTATATGCCCTGAACTCGATGTGGTTAAAGGTGGGAAGTAGATTTGAAGCGCAAGCCCTAAGAAAGTAAAAGCCGAATTCTCCTGTCTCTCAATTCCCATTAGCAGCCATTCGCATGTACATTGACCACTATCTGACAGATAAAGGTGTCTACGTTATATTCGCTAAGAGTAACCTTCTTGGTTATAGAAAGGTTTAGCGAGCGTTGGGCCGCAGTGCCATGAATAATGTGAACTAGTATATACCATGAACTCGAGGTGGTTAAATGTGGGAAGTAGACGCGAACCGCAAGCCGTAAGCAAGTGTGTGTGTGCCTCCTCTCGTTTAGTCCTTGGAATGTCTGCTGGATTTTGGTGCTTCTATATGCGGAATATATGATGAAAAGATGCGACTTGGTGGTACTTGGAGTGTAGACTAGATCGATGAATGAACATACAGACAGATGCATGGACGGACGCACGGATGGCTGCACACATGGATGAACGCATGGACGGACGCAGGGGCGGATACATGGATGAACGCATGGACGGACGGACGGATGAATGTGCGGACGCACAAACAGACGCACGCACGAATTGGTGGATGGACGCATGGACGGTCACATAGACGGACGCATGGACGGATCGAAGCAAGAACGAATGAACGAATGAATGCTTCACCCTACTCTCCATCATTCGCCCCGTAGATATGCAGCCATTTTTTAGCCAACACGCCACCAAGGCCGACACTGCTGGCGGCAGTATGAATTTCCGTGGGCGCATCCGGGCTAAAGTGACGTAGTATCGGAGGTGATGTTTGTAAGCGCCGAAGCGTCTCGAAAGATGTGTTGCACTCTCGTGACAAAGCAGACAGGTTGTTGGAGGCTGTGAGAAGGTTGGCAAAAGGAGCGGTGATGGAAGCGACATCACGCACGAATCAGGCGAAAGTAGGAACACAGCCCAATAAAAATTCGAGATGTCTTCATGCAAGTGGGCTTGGGGAATTCGGCCATGGCGCGGAGTTTTCCTGGGTCCGGCAGAATGCCTTCTTTGCCAACGGCGTGAGCCAGTATCGTCAACTGGCGTGCCGCAAAATGACACTTCTTTATGTTGAGTTGGAGACCAGATGAGCTTAGGCATGTCAGAATCTGTCGAAGGCAGACAAGGTGAGTTGAAAAGTCCCCAGAAACGACTACAATGAGACCAGATGAGCTTAGGCATGTCAGAATCTGTCGAAGGCGGACAAGGTGAGTTGAAAAGTCCCCAGAAACGCCTACAATGTCGTCCAGGTAGCAAAGGCAGGTGTTTCACTTGTAGCCGCAAAGGACGTTGTCCATCATCCTTTTGAGTGTAGCTGGGGCATTGCACAATCCAAACGGCCTGACGATAAACTCGTAGAGTTCATCAGGTGTGAAGAAAGTGGTCTTCGAACGATCCGTGTCAGCTATCGATACTTACCAATACCCCGAGGGTAAATCTAGGGACGAGAAATATTCTGCTCCTTGTAAGCAGTCGACAGCATCATCGATTCGCGGAAGCGGCTACACATCTTTCCGGGTTATCTCATTGAGGCGGCGATAGTCGACACAGAATCTTATGGTTCCATCTTTTTTACGCACAAGAATGACAGGAGAGGACCATGGGCTTTGGGACGGCTGGATCACTTCACCTTGAAGTATGTCGTCTACTTGTTCGTTAATAATCTAGCGCTCCACCACGCAAACTCGATTGGGTCGTTGGCGTAACGGAGCATGGGAATCGGTGTCGACGTGGTGAGGGGCGCTCTTCGTGCGGCCCAAGGTTGGCTGGGCGCAATCGAAAGATGAGCGGAAGTCGTGCAGAAGAGTGAGAGGTTCGCTGCATTAAAATTATGGTATACGTCGTCGGCAATCAAAGGACAAACTTATCTAGGGCTGAAGACGGCCCTGCCACGACGGTCTAGAGGCTAAGGTACTTGGCTGCCAACCCGAAGGTCGCGGGATCGACTCCCGGCGGCGGCGTCTTCATTGCCGATGCAGGCGGAAATGTTGTAGGCCTGTGTGCTGATTTGGGTGCACGTTGAAGAACCCCAGGTGGTCGAAATTTCTGGAGCCTTCCACTACAGTGACTTTAATAATCTTATGTTGGTTTTGGGACGTTAAAACCCACATATCAATCAATCATAGGGCTGAAGACGTCGGAACAGGAGGCGTCATGGCGTTTAGCTGAAGGTATGGCTCGTCTTAGGCGATGTCCAGGGAACCCAAGGGGTCGGGCCTTGTACACGCCCCACAGATTCCTTCGAAGCAACGTCACGACAGACGTGAGTGTGTTGGCAACGACCATCGTCGCACCAGATGTAATTGAGAGTACTGCAAAGGGCAGTCGTAAGCCGTGGTGACGGAGGAAGACTTCCGACGGAGCGAAGAGTGCTGCCCCGTCCGGCGCAGTCAAACACGTTAGGTAAGAAGGGTCCACGTCGGAGGGGGGGGGATATCTGCGCCCTCCACGACGACACGTTTGTGAGAACGGGGATTCTCTGAAAGAGACGTCTGTAGGGGTGTAAGAGCGACTTCTGCACGACAGCAGTCTATGATGGCACTATGGCTTGAGAGAAAGTCTCACCCGAGAATAATGTCGTGGGAGTAGGACGGTATTTTATTTATTTATTTATTTATTTATTTATTTATTTATCTATTTATTTATTTATTTATCTATTTATTTATTGCAAGTACCTACATCGCCCATTGGGCATTGTTGTAGGGGGGTTACAGTAGAAAATAGAATACAAAACAGCAAAATTAAAGGCAAATAAATCGTGCCTTGCAGTATACAGGAGAAATCAACACTTGTAGTACAGCATTAGAACAAAAGTACAAAACACAGGATTATACAACGAAAGCAGTAATTATACTTATAAAAATCAACAACCAAGAGAAGTACAAAGCCAACGTTAAATATATGGGCTATTTCAGCAGCTCAAAATGCTGTTTCAATGGCTGTTAGGAAATTAGAATCAGAGAATATTGGCATTTTTAGCGCATTCCAGTCACTAATAGAATTTGGAAAGAAAGAGTATTTAAGGACATTCAATCGACAGGTATATTCTCTAATTTTATATAAGTGATCTTTCTGTTCGGACATATAACTAGGCGTCTTTAAATACCGCTCTTTATTTAGCCCAGTCTTACCGTGATATATATTATAGAGAAATTTATGTCTTTGAACTTTTCGTCGTCCACAAAGGGGTTCCCATCCCAAGGCCTGAAGAATTCCAGAAGACCTTATTCTAAAATCGTAGTTTCCTGTAACAAACCTAGCAGCCCTTTTTTGCACCCTCTCCAACTTTTCTTTTAGTACATTCGTGAAAGGGTCCCAAGAAACACAAGCATACTCTAAAATTGGGTGCACATTTGTAATATACAGGGTTTCTTTGAGTGTTTGCGGCGCGTCGCTGAAATTTCTTTGAAAAAAATGAATTAGGTGCGAAGCCTTGGCTGTGATGAGATCTACGTGACTGGTCCAATCTAGTGTTGCCGTGAATGTTACGCCGAGATACTTAACTTGATCTACCTTTTGTACTGCGCAGGAATTTAAGTAATAAGACCTGGATACAACCTTTTTTTGTTATTAAATTGCACATGAAAGCATTTAGTTAGGTTTAAACTCATTTGCCACTGAGCACACCAAGACACAATCTTATCGAGGTCAGACTGAAGTGCTGTGGTGTCATCAAAATACTTGACTGGGCAATACAAAACACAATCATCAGCATAAAGCCTCACTGTTGATTTCAAACCCAGTGGAAAATCATTGATAAAAATCAAAAACAGAAGCGGCCCTAGGACCGACCCCTGTGACGAAAAACTCGATCACGTACAGTGCGTCTTGAATTGTATGCCGCGCTGCGCACACAGCTGATGGCGCAATGCACTGTGAGCTGGCAGTACGGAGCATTAGTCCTAATAGCGACGTTGTCAGATTCTTTAGCTTGTGGCATATTTTCTCAGAGATGACGGAAACGGTGGCTCCTGTGTCAAAAAGCGCTACGGTGGCGGTTCCTTCGACGTCGACGTTAATAACCTTTTGCAGCGAAACACATGAGGCCTTGGGCAGTCCGACTTGCCTGCAGCTCTTGCATTTGGAGCTGCAGCAATCAGTTTCCCCCCTAAGTAGTGGAGTGGCTACACATGGGGGACAGAGAGTGTCGTCCAGGAGACGGTGATCGGGCATTGGAGAAGAAGAGGCGGTTATTCGAAATGGCAGTGGTTGACGCGCTCGGTGACGAGAGATCGGGGATGGTCATCGTGTTAAGCAAAAGAATGTACATAGCGGCGGCAGTGGCGAGTGACGTGGCGAGCGACATCACAGGTGAAGCAGATGGGCCTGTTGCCCGGCGTTCACCACACATCTGGGCGGTGGAATGACGGAGGTGAAGGCGCTGCGTAGGGAAGCGGTAGTGCAGAATTCGTGGTCGATGGTGAGGCGGGGCTCGGCATCGCAGGGCGGGCATAGGGTGACGGCTGCTGAGGTGGCCGAGAGGCGACGGCAGCGAAAGTAGGCGGCGATGAAACGGCTCAGAGATGGGGGCTTAGAGTAGAGGCTGCGGAGGGGGCCGAGAGGCGATAACAGCGTAGGTAAGTGGCGCAGATATGGGTGATTGCTGAGACATAGGAGGCAGCACATCCGCGATTTGGTTGCGAAGGACATGCATGTCAGGGGCGAACGTTTGCGCTGGTGCGTTCGTGAGAAGGAGCAATAAAAGCTCACGTGCTATCTCCTCACTTATGATGTCCTTGATGGTGCATAGCAGTGGCAGCTGGTCGGCATGGCGAGCAGTAAGCTGCAAATTAGATATTGTGTCGAGCGTTCTCGGGGCTTGGCGTGCGATTGAGCGCTGCCGACGCAACTCATCGAAGCTCTGACACCATTACAGCACAGTGGGAGGGTGCGGGGGTTCTATGTTAGCAGCATCCGAAAAGTGTCATCTTCGAAGTTCTTGAGGATGTGCTCTATTTTCTCCTCTTTGTTCATGGTATAGTTGACACTCTAGCAGAGGTTAAGCCCGTCTTCAATGTAGCTTATGAGGTTCTCACCGGAGAGCTGCGCCCGCTGACGCCAGCGCTTCTCTGCCCGAATTTCGCAAGCCGATGGCCGACTGAAGACCTCCGTAATGGAAGTCTTGAAGACAGACTAAGTAGGAAGGTCGCTCTCGTGGTTGTTGTACTACAATCGAGTGATGTCCGTAAGATAAAACCCAAGCTTCATTTGGTGTTCTAACTTGTTACTGGCACTGGTACACTCGTACTTTGATAGCCAATCATCCACATCTGAGTTGACGGAGCCCGTGAAGATGGGTGGCTCTCGCTGGCGATACATAGCGCCGCAGGTGACGTGGAGAGCTGAGGGTCCAGGCTGGAGAGGGGTCTCGTTGGCCTTGGTAGTCATGATGTCACGAAGCAAGGGGAGCTTACGGAAGCGAAAGGACAGGTTGGTACAGGGAATCCATGTACCTCCAGCAAATGTGACGTGATTTATTGACACTGAACATCAGGAAAGCTCGACAAATGTACAACGTGAAGCGTCGAGGAACCGTGGGCATAAAGCCGCCAAAATGCGGGCAAGTGCGAGCTCGAGTCTGGTGCTGCTAGTCACGCTGGTGCTTGCTTGCTCGTGTCTTTCATCGTCGTCTTTCTTTCACTACAATGTAAACATTACAAATTAACATTTCAAATTATGAACACTTCCTTTTAAATAGCCAGACACCTATAGTTTCATGGCGCATCTCCCGTGGTGGGTTGCACCAGGATAAAAAGGGACAAACAAACAAACAATAGTAGTTGGGTGCAACAGTTGTCGTTTCCGGTGGTCCGTTTATTTCCTGAGTGTTAGAATAACCCTATAGGTATTATTTCCCTGTTATGACCTAAAGTTGGGGCTATATAGTGTGAAATACTTTCTTGAAGTCATTTTGAAGTAGCGTGTTCTCTGTGTGTTGGCACATGAGCAATACAAGTGAAATACGCCATGATATGCCAAAACGTATACATTTTAGGGTGATATTTGCAATGAATCCTATAACTATTGAACTTATACTCTAATTCCAAGGTATAAAAACTCAGAAGACCACATCGCTGCATGATCAGATCTGTTCAATATCACCAGAACTACTTTTGCTTCGAAGGAAATGATTTTAAAAATTACAAAAACTCTCAGCATGATTAACTTCGCATCCACTAGATCGCGTGAACCCGGGCAAGATAACGGGAGCCAGAAATGAGATATCAAGCAATAGTTGTCTAAATTTTATTAATTTGGTGGAGACCAAAAATAAGGCGTTTTATGGAGGCTGTAACAAAACAAAACCTCAATTTGCATGTCATTTTGATACCACCGTGTTCTTAAAAGGGGCGTGTGATGAGCTTAATTACATATATTGTATTAAGGATATTGAACATGTAGGTGAAAGAGGTTCCAAGAACACTCAACTTGTGGTACGATTCTAAGAGTGCAACTATGAAGATCTTTTTTTTCTTTTTTGCGATAGTGTGCGTGCATATAGTTTTTGGCTTCACATCATCAAATGCATAATGTTCATCACCGAACCCAGTCACGTTCCACAGGACTAAAATGAAGTTATTTTTCTTCCTTCCTTCCTCCCTTTCTTCCTTTACATCATCAAACATTCAATCTCGGTGGAGGCAATATGGTGAAGGCCCGTATACTGTGCGATGTCAGTAGACATTAAAGAACACCAGATGGTTCAAATTGCCGAAGCCCTCCACTACAGCGTCTTTCATAGTTATATCATAATTTTGGGATGCAGAAGTGCACTTATTATATTATTATTATTATTATTATTATTATTATTATTATTATTATTATTATTATTATTATTATTATTATTATTATTATTATTATTATTATTATTATTATTATTATTATTATTATTATTATTATTATTATTATTATTATTATTATTATTATTACAAAACCTCTTGAGAAACTAATTGATTGTAGGCTCTCAAATTTCTGTTCGAGAACTCCAATATATTTACATCCCAACAGTTTGGGTTCCAGAAAAACAGGTCAACAAAATTAGCGTTGCTTCACCGGAAAGAATATATTTGCAGGAATTTAAAAGCAACAAAGTAGGAATTGGTTTATTTGTTGATTTTTTCAAGGCTTCTGACTTTGTGAGTCATGAGGTCTTGTTAAGAAAACTAGATATTTATAGTGTTCGTGTTTGCGGAGGAAATTTACCGCGGTAATACCTGTTCTATCAGCAAATAGTTTTCGAAAGAATTGACTCGAAATCCCGAATTCCGCCACTGCTCTGTGGCGTTCCACAGAGCAGCATTCTTGGACCTTTGTTGTTCAACCTTTAAATTAATGACATCGTTAACATTATTTATAATGCCTTGTTTATCATATATGCAGATGATACAACTAAATTTTTATCCCGAAATTATCTCATATCAAATTGTAATGACAGCTCAATCAAACTACAACAGTGGTGCTTATTCAATTCCATGAAAATAATGAAAATAAAACAAAAGCGGTTATATTTCGAGCCAAGAGTATGCCAATCCCTCCTCATGCGAGTATAATTTTCAATTCCTGCCCAGTTGATATTGTCAACCATGATAATTGCCTTGGTGTTGTATTTACTGCGCACATGTCATGGGAAGCGCCCGGGAACTAAGTGCTGACAAAATTACTCGAACAACTGGAATAGTCGGTCGGATCAAATACATTTTCTCTCCAAAACTTAAAATCTTAGTTTACAATTATTCTCTTTCTATTCTCATCTCAACTACTGTCAACATGTCTGGGGTATGACTTCATTCTCTAATTTACAGAAAGCTTACATAATGCAGAAACGATATGTACGAAATGTTTATAATGCTGAATATAATGCAACAACTATAAGCTTCTTTCATAAAGCTGCTACTACAACAGCTAACAAATTATACTATTATCGGCTGAGTTCTAGATATAAATATGAAGTAAGACATAACATACATAATTTAGGCACCCTAGCATATTTGGACACAAGTGACCACAGTATAAAAAGAGACACACAGAGTATTGGAAAGTGTCGCACCCCGTTTGAATATTGGTATAGAGCATTTATGTTATTCTTTACCATTACTGTTAAACCATCTTCAGTCAATCGATTTTGATTAGTTTTGTTGCTCCTCTGCTGCACTTTTATTTATCTTTGTATGAGAAAGCTAATTTTATTGATCTTGGCGTTGTATTTTTGTGTGCTTTTTGCAAGCTATTGTATATTGCTTTCATTCTGCACTAATCATATGTTTTCATGCTTTCGTTTTGTAAACTGTATTTTTTTCTGCTGTTGCCCACACGCCAAAGATTATTTTGGGCTACAGACTAGTCAAGCCGCCTTTCGGCAGCTTATTTTTCGTTGTCCTACATCAGTGAGATTGTACAAGATGGAAATAAAATTTGAATTAGAATTTGAAATATTAATATTATTGTTAATATTATTATTGCTGTTACTGCTTCCATTGCTGTTGTTGTTGTTGTTGTTGTTGTTGTCGTCGTCGTCATCGTCATCTTCTTCGTCGTCGTAGTCGTCGTCGTCGTAGTCGTTGTTGTTGTTGTTGTTGTTGTTGTTGTTGTTGTTCTTGTTGTTGTTGTTGTTGTTGTTGTTGTTGTGTTGTTGTTGTTGTTGTTGTTGTTGTTGTTGTTGTTGTTGTTGTTGTTGTTGTTGTTGTTGTTGTTGTTGTTGTTGTTGTTGTTGTTGTTGTTGTTGTTGTTGTTGTTGTTGTTGTTGTTGTTGTTGTTGTTGTTGTCGTCGTCGTCGTCGTCGTCGTCGTCGTCGTTAAACATTAAAGCAAAAGTCAGCTGTCATCCTGTTTTATGCATTTGTAGTCATCTTCAGTTCAAACTGATGAAATTCGAGCTTCCCGATGCTTAGAAAAAGGACTTATTTATAATGAACCACACTCCGCTTCAATTGGATGCTGCTTCATTGCGTGAATCGAAGTCACAACAATTCGTAGTCTTTTTATCCAATCCTTTTTTTTTCAACCAACTGCTCCTTGCGCGGATGTTTACGAAGAAGTTTGATTCCAGTAGGTACCTATGTTGAATGGCTCACATGACGACAGTTTCACCGGGCACAATCAAAAAATACACGATCCTGCCTCCTCCGGCCTTTTTTTTCTTATCAACGTTTAAGGCTGACTAGTACCCCACCTCGCCTTCGGAACATTTCGTCGTAACCATTACGTAGCGCTGTAGGTATCGTTGGTCGAGGTACGTGGTGCTGTCCACTCACTCTCTTCACAAGTAATCCATCCGGGTCCTGTCCAGCAGTCTAAGTTCAACGTTGATTCTCGTGCGGACTCATATTTTATTGGAAAGACGGCAAGGTTCTGTTTTCCGGGGTTCTACTTTCTTCTAACTGTGGAAGACTAACCTGCCGCGTGGGTAACGTAAACGAGATGTCGTCTACAGGATGAAGCGTTTCTTATCGGGTATTTTGCTGAATTGATTCCTCGGTGTTTTTTTTTTGTGCTAGATGACAATACGTGCGTGTCAAGACATCCTACCAGTTCCTGGGCTTTTACACCGAAAGCTGGTATGGGATCAGAACACGGGTCGCGGGTGCGCCGTAGTTGTCCGCCGCCGTCACCACCGGTGTCCGTAATTACTATTGCATGACATAACAAAAAACTCAGTAAATAAAAACACCAATGGCACAATGAAATTCAAACCTGGGTCCCCTGCGTGCCAGCCCAGTTCTCTACCACTGAGCGAAGCCGGCACTTGGGACTTCTTTGCAAACTGGCCTCAGGAAGGCTTGATGTCGGGAAACAATAATGATCATTCGTTCGTTCGTTCATTCATTCATTCTTTCATTCTTTCATTATGGTCCTGCCCCTATGGTGATCTCGTCAATTTTACAAAATATTTACTGAACCGTCAACGCGTACTTGTGGTTAGGATGCTATCGTTTCACCCTTGTCCTTGATGCTAAGCGTTGTCGGTAGTCAATAAGTGAAATACTCTCTATCTGGCTCCTCACTTGGTAAATTCACAACTGAATACGTTGTCGTACTGGGCAAGGCGGTGAATACTTGAAAACTCAACAGGTCTCTAATGTAACTAACTTTGCAGATCCGCATTTGCCTGATGTACGGTGATGACGATGAAAACTCCATTTTCGCTACCTGTATTGTAATCCTTGTAAGCGTGATGCCGCAAACGTTGTCGAGAATATAACCATGACCAATAACTGTTGGTCTTGAACTGCTTGCATTTTCAACTAAGCTAATCATTAGTAGAAAAACTAACGTCAGCGTATGTATCATTATGTTTACTTCATTCCAGACAATTGAGCAGGCTTACTGGGGCCCTAAGTCAACTGACGAAAAACCTCGGGCGCACTGTGAAACTTCACTCAGTTCAGTGTGTGGCACATAATTACTACTCGTATTGTTACAAAAAACTATATTTGACATCAGCACCAAAAAAAGAATGTCGGAGCCTGGACCCAAATCACCTACATAGCGGGTGTCTTGTTACTCAATTTAAACTAATAATAAGAATTCTTCACATATTGCTTTACGACCAACACTCCGTAACTGTGGCACCAACTGGCTATCCTAATCCACCCTGCTTCTGCCTTCTCTTTTGCTAATAAACTGGGTTTCGATAAGGAAAACAAAACACTTCCATTAGCTTAAATGATGTGTCATTACCCTAAGGTAGCCTAAATAAAAACGAAATTAGATTCGCTTGTAGGGCTACGTTATCGGAGAGTCACGCATAGCAATGTAAATTTGAATGCTTACACGTTCGCTATAGCGGTAACAAAATATCATCTAACCAGCTGATGAAAATGTCGACGCCATATGCACCCAATGAGAATTCAATATCATTCACTTTTCCTATTGGCATTTCTGATAAGCTTGCTACTTCTGAAACGAGTGCTTCACTGCTTTCATTATTTTATAAACTCCTCTAAATTTCTATTGGCATATTTAAAATACAATAAACGTAAGCCCTATTTTACAATGACTGATTGTTTATATGTGAAACTACACCTCTTTTCTTCTAAATAGCTTAATGCTTGATTCAATCGCCTACCTGCCATAATCCTTTTTCTTGTTTTAAAGCACAAGCTGAGTCGTTCAAACAGAAACTGTGGTGCAGAACTTTTCAATGTGCACCAACTTTTCAGAATGGGTATCTCGAGTAGGGGTTGATACATCAGAAATATCAGCATGCTGAAATTAACTGCTGTCGACTTCCGAGAAGAAGTTACCAACTCAGAAGACCATGAGCGTTTGTCAGGACAGCTACAGGCTCAATTCTCAGCCATATTTAGGTTTTCTGTAAATTTTATTGTGTCTCATTAATCTTATCCTAGTTGTCATAGTTACTCATCTACACGGGCTTTTATATTTGGAAATGCAACTTGAGCCCCGCTCGACTCTTCAAGCATATGAGGAGTGGGAATGTTCAAGTGGCTTCCATCTTTATCAATCCAATAAAGATATCTATAAATTCAGTGCAATTCTATTCATTGCAATTCTGTAATATCCCGCGTTGACTTTGCGCTTGTGTAAAGCTGGTTCAAATATCACTTCCTTCTTTTCATCCTTGGATGCAATCGTCAGGTGTCAATAGATGGTTCATTTGCTCAAAAGCATACACTCATTGGTAGGTGACTTTAACATAGTGTGAATAAAGAAATGTGGTCTATATTTTTGTTGACAACATGTCGCACTCACCTGCTCACTGGCGTCCACACTGAGACATATTGATAAGCGAATACCCTGTCCTGCGAAGAGTGTTTCATTCTGGGCGTCATATGTGCACTATTATGTGCTTCAGTTGAAGTAGGTGATTTAAAAAGGTTAGCACACGAATTATATTACTTTTTATTCTAATCTATCAGCAAAGCCGAACATCAATCTTCGCTGGGCACGTCTTGATAGCTTAGATGAAGCATCTCGTCAGCAAATAACAATTTTCTAGGAAATTATACCCAAAGGTGTGCAGAGTTAAATAGCATTGTTATTTTAGCTGCAATTGTCTCCCTCTTTGGCCATTTTACTAACATGGCTGGTTTCCCTACGGGCGTCTCGCGCATCAAGTTGCGAGCCCAAAGGATGCTTAAAAGAGCGTGATGTACATGTAACTGACTGCGTGTGTGTGCGTGACCTGTGTTTTGTGTTATCTTTCTCTCCTTCCACGCTTTTCGCTCTCACTCTTTCAATCTCTTCCTTCCTGTTTCCACGTGTAGGGAAGCGAACCAGCTTTCTTCAAATGGTCCACGTCTAAGCCTTTCCTTCTGTACCATTTCATCTTTTGTGTTTTGCAGCTTTAACGACTAAGCAAACAGTGTAGCAGTAGGCGCACACGCACAAAAACGGTTGGGTTTTTGCATACAATGTTTCAAAGGCTGAAATCATTCACGTCTCAACATACAGGAACAAAAAAATGATTGGCTCACTAGCCCCAGATAATGATTCCCAAACGCCACTAAGGTTTCAAGAACCTTATAACAGTGCACGTAGCTAGGTTTTTTGTGTTGTCGGAGGTCGTTAATGAGGCATGCCTAGAAGAGGGCAATAGTGCAGCGACCAACGCCTTTAGATTCCGTCATTTGACATTGGGTAGATATATGCTTGAAGACAAGTCCATCAGACATATAGATTCTGCTCAAATATTTCTGTAATTAAATAGGAATGGTCAAATTTCAGAAAGGCTGCATTGAGAGCTCACTTGCCTCTTTAACGATAATAGTGTTCTTTATGTTGTTTACGCAAAGTGGGGTATCAACAACACTTGCCTGCACGCATCTTTTTTGTGACTATTTTAGCTTCTCTATGCAAGCTTTCGAACAAACCACTTGAGCGATAACGTTGGTAACCTGTTAAGTATTTCTGAAGCAGGAAGCCCGATACCCATTTTCGAAGCTGCTTTTTCTGAAAAGCAAGACTCCATAGTTATATACTGATTGCGCTGACGTTTTGCCTGTATTTCGCTCATACACGCTTAGTGTACTCCTATACTAGCCCTTCTAAGTACTGCCTGGCTACCCTGACAAGCAGAGTGGTCAAGTGGTGAAGAACGTGGAGAAGTACAAAACAAGATTTACACACACTAGTCCCGATACATGACTCGTATTTCGCTTTCACAGACTATTACACCAAAAATACTTGTTTAGATATTCTAAAATCCACTTAAAGCCATCAGCCTTGAATCACAGCATGTTAGAGTAATTAGAGTGCTCCTAAGGTGTCTCGAAAAGCGTCGATTAGCCTATAGTGTCCCATTTTTGGGGCATTATCGTCCAGGATGCAAAAGTAACCAGCATGATAGATTATCTAGTCAGTTCCTTTTCTCAACAGCAGACATTTATTGCTCTTCCAACAGCACGATTCACTAGTGGCTGTCACTTCCTTGCAGCTGGCAAGAACTCTGCCACGGCGTTTCCCAGTGCCTTCTGCATAGCCTTTGATGCGTCATCGACGGGATCACTGCGTTCAGCCTCAGCGTCAGAAGAATTCTGAGGGGCCGCTGCGAAGTTGGAAGTGACAGTGCTTGGATGAGCTTAAAGGATGTTACAGTACGTTTTATGTACGAGTGCCTATGTGTGTTTTAAATTACTTGTCTCATAAAGCATCTTACAGATTTCTGCCTATCAATCTATTGAATATATATTCGCTTCCAGTCAGCACAGTTGCCACTGTCGTTGCATGTTAAAAAAGATCATCCTATACAAACCTTCTCAAGGCGTGTTGCTTCAGGTCACATCAGAAAATTCGTCAGCATGAAACTGAATGAACATAATTGCACTAACTGAACTGGCTTTGATACCCTACAATTTTGTTCGTGTCAAACATTTAGCTCAAGGTTTGATGATGGAAAACCAAGTACGTGTAAATATTCTGACAATAAAAACGGTATATCATAGTTTAACAATAAAGTAAACGACCAGACACGAAGGCATGAAGGAACCAACGAGCTCTAACTTCAAGGCCTGGCCTGGCCTTCGTGTTCCTTCTTGTGTCCTTGTCTTTTGTGGTACTTGCTCGACCACGAATTCCTAAAAAAAACTAGCCTAAATATCAGTGCATATAAGAAAAGTATCTTTTAAGACATACGTACGCTTTTTTTTACTGAACATCCCATTCTTTTGTTGTCTGTTTATTCTATATTTTCATTCGTTGAATAAACAGACAGAATTAGCCAACACAGGCTACCAAGCTGCCCTTTCAACCCGGTAATTTCGCCGCATGCTTTGTGTTTGCTTTAAACAGTGCCCATATCTGAAAGACACTTTGGATGCAAATTGTCTTGAAGTTTAGACAAGATCATTTTCCACTACTTACTTGGTACTTTTTTGAAGTCTTTGTCCATATTATAACCCTCGCCGTCTAAAAGAGAAATGACACATATTTAAAGAAAGCCTTTCTCTGACTTCAGTGTCAAAATTCACTTACCGTATAATTCCTGATATTTCTCGAACTTATCGTTCACACATACCTGTGTGTGTAACGCCAACTCAAATTTGCATTTACTAATAATATGGTAATCCCATCAATCTTATTGTATAACCCATTACGAACTAGCATTCTCAGTTCAGTGGTAATGTGAACTTGGCTTCTAATGTACTCAAGCCTGTAACGCAAGTAGGTGTGGCAGGATATATTCATGAAAGAAAAACATAGTGTACTCGAGCTAAATTTGCAGCTTACAAAAACTTACGCAGTAGATTAACTATATAATGGTTTACACTAAGACAGAGTGCTTTCAGAACCTCATTTCTAGTGCATATTTAGGTGGCATATTTAGGAGTGCATATTTAGGTGGTAAGACATCTCAAAGTTGCAGTAATGAAGCGAAGTGTTATCGTTAGAACTACGAGCCTGAATATCATTCGATCAGTGCCAGTACATTTGTGTGATGGGCTGGGATTGTTGGAACGCACAAACCTCCTACGTCTCATTTCTTCAGCACTTGTTTTGTCTTAGCGTCCTATATAAACAAGTAGCCAAAATAAGTCAACCAGACGTTAATGTGTAAGGGCGGTGACTCTTACAAATTTGCTCAGAATTATGTGAACTGCATTTATGATTGCCGCAAATTGCCAGCAAAAATTACGTCTTTGGAAGTCTTGTGCATCAAGTCTCCGTTTTTCAGGCTGTTGACAATGCTGTTTTTTTTTTTGTGCCACCTTTTGGCATTAAGGCAATGTCGTGATAAATGAAGTTTGACATATTTAAAATCACTGTTTCCTCTAGCACTCGAGGTAAGTAGAAATTACAAGTCCAATAAAGCATTTTACGAGTAACAAAATAATCTTCGAAGCCATTTATAAGGAAATGAAATGACGCTTTCTATTCTTGAACAGTTTAAAACTAAATTCTTGTAGCAAAATATACCAATGTTAAACGATAAGTTGAACTTGTTTAGGCTTCTTTTTACTACATGCCCAAAAATTAAATGTTACCATCGATTGGTTTTACTTCGAACATGACGACAGACTGTTTTTCTGTCTCTGTTGTTTTTCCCCCTTGGACTCCATTGTGGGGATCTGCAAACAATAATCCAGATATAGGAACACATTCGCAAACTGAAAAGAGCAAAAGCCATACTCATTATTGGAAAACCACACCACAAACTCAAGGCCTGCCTGATGCTACCTTTATTTAGAACTTTGCTTAGAAAATGGTGCAAAAAGAAGTGTGCCTTATACAAGCGTTCTTGCAAGTGTTTTTTTTTCTTTTCTATTGCGGAAACAATGTAAAAACAATAGACGCGTCTCAGGCGAAAAAAGAACACAATATCAGACAAAACAAGAGATGGCGCAATGAATATGTCTTCTTTTGAGGGGAAAGGTGGAGGAACCAAGCATATTTTATACTACAGAAGTCAACATGCATGTCAAGCATGGTGAAAAAACGGCGTTATTTTTCGAGAGCTAACCATTCGGGCAACGTCGTCCACAAGATGTCGCATTTCTAATCACACCATTTGCTACGAGAAATTGAGAATTGCAATGAATATTAGCTGTAGCCAAAATGACGCGGCTCTGTCGATGTCATGAAATGTTAAATAAGGGATAAAACAGGAGTTTTGAAGGGCAGGCTAGTCGTTTCAAAAGGTGTCGTGCTGTATCAAAAGAGCTAGGAGAAAAAGTACTCATGTGTGAAATCCCTTTTTGTTAAATAAATTGATCATAATTTACAAAAAACGAGTAAATAAAGGTTCCGTAAATAAGAATAGTAGAAGGACCCATCACTCATTCTATTAAAGGGAAAATTGCCCGGCAACTCACGTTCGTCTTTTGTTTCATTAACGCAGCGAGTTTGTGTCAGAAATTAAAAAAAAACCTTACAAATTCGCAAGATTTGAGGTTCAGTTCAATACATATTTGTCATTCAGCTGTAATATAATCACTTGTATTTCATGAAAATTATGCCACTAGCTGGTTCTATGATGGACAATGTGGCCTTATAGCAGATAACCTAGTTTGCCTTTTAATTCTAACGCCTAATGAACCGTTGGAAGCTCAGAGGCAGATAGGCCAATTTATAAACTGATTAACTAATCGAATCGCGAAGTGCGGAGGTTACCCGCGGGCTGCAGGCGGTGCGCGGGTAATTACTCAGTGGCCGTCGGCATAAAGCCAAACCCGTCACTCCTTCCTTTATGACGACCTATCCAAAAGTTTACATGACAATCTTTACTTAAACGACTATTTTCACTTGTAATTTTTAATTGCAGCATTGCAGCATTCCTACTAGTAAGCGTGATCTCGAATCGTCCGGCCCCCAGCTGTGCCAGCTTGATGCAATTCGGCCCTCCGTCCCTAAAGCTTGCCCACTACTGCTAAAGCGTAGCGGTCTGAAACGCAAGGCCCGCATACCTCTTGGCAGCCGCCCTGAGCACATATTACTTTATAGCACATATAATTAATTTTCCTAGTAAATATGCCCGTGGTGAAACCCCCCCCCCCCCCGGTGAGGACACTTTCCTAATCGCCCCACAGGGCTATAATAAAGTTCATTGATTCGCTGTATGTGTTGAGTACATGCGCAAGGCAACTGATCGACAGCAACCAAAGTGACAAACATTTATAGACGTCAGCAGATATTCAACCCTTGGTTGTCGTTCATCAATGGCCTTCGCCATTTTTTCAGGCCGACAATACGAGATTTCATCGAACCCCTGGTGTAAGGTCCGGCCTGATGAGGTCCGATCACGAGCATGTTTTGAAGACCAATGTTTTTCCAGGGTTGCCACTAGTGCCTACTTTTCCGAAAGTTGGTGAATTTGAGTGACCCGTGGCGACCTAGAATTATGAATGGCGAGATGGCAAATTTTGGGCGATTTCCAGCTTAGGTCTCGAAAGAATTATGCGTTCTATACTCATTGTTTTCAAAACAGATGGGGGACATACTTTTCCTCCAGCTATTGTAGTTTGAGACACACCAGTAGACGGCACACTTCTCGTGCAGTTGAATGCTTGTGTCCCGTTTCTCTTGTGTGTCTCCACAATTCACCCAGATCTTGGAGGCACCAGCACTCTGGTGCGTATGCTAACAGCTTCCTAACAAGTTTTCGGAGGGTGAACTGCTACGCGTGCCACGAGGTGGTGGCTCTATAGTGAGTTTCTCAGGTGCTTTTAAAGCTTTAACTTTTTTTAACTAGACTTTTGGAGTGGAATTGCTTGATGACAGTTATGCTGTGTGTTCCGACCACAACATCAACTGTCCTGAATAGCTTGTCGACTTCTTCACTGCTGTAGTACCTCCTAACTTGGTATGTAGAATTTAAATTTGCGATTAAAGCACTTTTCTGGCTGGTCGAGAAATTGGGTTGTTTAGCAGCCTTCAGAAACTTCACAAACAGCGCTGAGACAAACGTGTAGCGTAGTAATCGCCGCAGATAAGGTGCGGGGCGGTATTTCGAGTTTCAACTGTTGTTTTGTAATTACCTTTTTCCGATTACCAGACACAAGATTTCCCCGCATTGAACTTCTCTAATCCTGCAGGAAGGCTACGCACGCCATCCTGTTCTTGTTGAAACGACTGCTTCGCCATGTATTTGCCACAACTAAAACCATCAGAAACATTTATTACGAGACGCTAGCTTTCAGAAACGCTGCTGGTGCATGCATGTACTTTCTATCTGCTCCGATGAAGCGGCTGATTTGACTAGCATTTAGAAACGTCCGATAATGGAGGGTGATATGAATGGTACTGTACTCCAGGGGCTATACATAATTCGCAATTTTTATACGTAGGCACACCAGAACTATGTCAAGTGATAACCTTTTGGGCGAAATTTAAAAAAAACAAATGGCAAGTTTTGAGGAGATTTTGTCAGTCGCTAACATAATTTTCTTCCAATATTAGTGGAAACCCTGCTCTTACGATACTTCGACGTGAAAACTTTGATATGTGTCTCTGTTTGTCCGTGTGTCTATCTTCGTGCTTCTGTCACTCGATTCAGACACCATAGTGAAAGTTTAACCCTTTGCTGAACGACCAGCCTTTTTTATCTGTAGCGGCCTTGATACTAGTTAACATATTCAATCACAAAGCAAATAATATGCGTATTTTTGCACAACATCCACTGGTGAGTATTATTTAGTCTGTTACTTCATTTTTAAAAGGCATACATATTTCATTTTAAAGCCCGCAGTGCTTATAGCGCTCACTGACAGTGCAACGCTATGAACGAAAAAAGCGGCTGTTTCCGACGCTTCTCTAAAGCTACATGGCACTGCACCCAATAGTAAAAACTCTGTTTCTTAAAATTACTTCTAGATGGCGTCTGTATTTCACCCATATATCACGCAGCGTCTACTCGCAGATCTTCATGCGCAGAATGTCAAATAAACGTTTTATTCGCTCCCTCTCTGACAAGAAGGCCAACGTCTTTTGAAGACCTTTGCCAGCGAAGCGCGAAGAATCACCGGCAATTTTTTTCCGCGGGCATTCCATGCGCTCACCTTGCGTTGACTGGTAATCATGGAATTAAAACTGTACACCTCTCAATTGGCATCCGCGTTTCAGTTGTTCGGAAATTGGTACCACTGTGAAGTATAATCTGCTTCAGAAAGCACCTAATTTCCTCCAGCCTCATCCGCATCCGGGACTGAGTTTCATGAAAGTGCCCCACTGACCGAAGTGCGCTCGACACCTCTGGTCTAGTGACTAAAAATTTTCATTATTTCAAATTTGTGTTCTAACAACATATGCGATTTATATTCAATCAAGCGCCCATTTGCGGCAATAGACAGTAGTGGTTTGACAGTTGCCGGCGAGGCACTCTGGGAAGCAACTAGCAGCTGCATTAACACTAATCATTCATGTCACTAGAAAAACGATTTTGAGGCAGGAACATCATCAGTCCAGATATCAAGAGCACATCAGGCAGCAGCCGCATCATAAGTACGTGCCGTGTTCAAGTCGAATCAGCTACCGACGACAATTTTTCACCTTTTTCAAGCCTCTCTCTTCATATACTCGTATTCGAAGGCAAAGAGACCTTTCACATTGAAAAAAATAACAGCTGTTGTGACCCTAGTGATGTCGGGAATTCAAAAGCACTTTGTATAGTTCCCGTAAGATCAACTCACCTGCTTTAGGAGAAATCTCGAATTTCTCTTTCTCCATCGTCTCCGATCCACGGATTGCATGGCCCACTATTTTTAATGAGCTGACGGCTGTGCAAGAAGAAAAAAAGAGCAGTAATGTCAATTTAGTTACACAGGGTACCGATTTCTTTTTACTATATCTATTCCTATAAGTACACATTCATAATAAACGTCGTGTACTTCATTCCATGTTGTTCAATTAGTTCTCTAAGGTTCACCCTTTGCTTCTGTAAACGGAGCTTTACCATTAAGGCAGACGTTTTGTCCTATGGGCATAGAATGCCCTTTTATGCCGCAGTACCGACGAATATCCAACTTTAATATTGACAAATAGCTCTCACCTTCGGGTATCTATCGACAGACGCAATAAACCCCTTGCGCATTTATATGCCTTATGCTACGTCTCCGAGAGTGGAATACACCACAACATGAAAACAGCGAAACGTCTAACGCATGAGTAAAGGTAAACACGGCTGTCTTGCTTTTAGGTGGCGGTATCTTGGTTAATGTATTAACTATAGTAGAGCTACTTCACCTTGCCGAAATGGAGCTCTATAAGTGAAGCCACGGTCAAGTCCTGCGCAACGCTACTCCAGTCCAATAAAAAAGAACAACTTTTGTTCGAGAACAATTCACTCCAAGAAGTTTTGTGTACACTGCTATACTACTTGGTCGCAGCCGCACGTTTCCCACAATTCCGATGTGACGCCTGGAAAACAAGCGTCTATATCGCTTTGTTTTAGAAACCCATGTCACCCGCATCGTCACTTTTTTTAAGCTTAAAGGAGAATAATGATGATTGATATGTGGGGTTTAACGTCCCACAACCAAGTAGCTCTACCATGGTAATGATTATGAGATACGCCGTAGTAGAGGGCTCCGGAAATTTTGACCACCTGGAGTTCATTAACGTGCACCAAAATCTGAGCTCACGGGCCTACCACATTTCTGCCTCAATCGGAAATGCAGCCGCTGCAGCCGGGATTCGATCCCACGACCTGCGGGTCAGCAGGCGAGTACCTTAGCCACTAGACTACCGCAGCGGCACTTAAAGCTGAATATTTTCACAAAATGCGAATAGAAATTATTGATGGCAATCGATTTTGAAATGCTCTTGCCCTGAGGCATAGAGGAACGAATTTTTTCCCCTGACAAACCTACTTACCATGCAGCGCCGAGATGCAGAATACTCCTACCAGAAGGCCTGTAGACACCATCTTCACCGAGAATTTCGAAGCTACGCTCCAGCAGCTTGTCCACGTCACTTAAATACGCTCGCCCGACCAGTTCTGGCTGGCCCACCTGAAGCTGCAAGTGGTTTCGCATGCTGTGCCCGCATATCTTTGGGCTAGTTTTTTCTACGGATGCGTCTGTTTCCACTGTCAGTCATATATGCGCGTCCCAAGGGTCGCGCAGACATTCGTGAAAGGCAGCAGGCTGTTTCGCCGATCAATGAACCCAAGGGCCCGCAGTATTACGCTGCGAGCGCAAATCGCAAGCTGTTACGAAAATTCGCGTAACAAAAAGAGTTGTGTAGTTATGTCTATGTATCACTTCAAAAACACTCGTGACTACTTATAAAGGTGAAACTAATATAAAATTACTATCAAACGTACCTCTATTTATTTCATAAAAGATATGGCACGTTTTTTTCAAAAACATGCACGAGTGTGTTATTTCAGTCGCAGTTGTATGCCTTAATCACCGACAGAAAATGTACTGGTGCACACATGGCTACGCATCTTAGAGGCTGTTTAAAGTTTTATTCGAAGTAGCGAAATACGGTATACTTTTCACGGCATTTTTATGCTGCAATGCAGTCAACCTTTGAGGCACCTGTGCCATGGCCATCACGGTCAGCATCTCGTTAGCCACTGCCATAGTTTTCTAGCAAAATGAATGACAGTAGTCTTGCAACAACTGTTTTTACATTGTTATGTGAACTTCACCCCCTGACTTGAGATTGCTTGAAGTCAGTCTTTGCACAACTCTTCACTGTTCATTCACCAAAATGTCATTAAAAAGAGTGATGCAAAATAAGAAACGTGAACAGTGCGGTGAGTTGTTTTCGTCACGCTCGAGTTCTGACTCTAGTGGCACTGAAAAAATGACAAAAGGGTCCCCAATTGTATCAAGGCTGATTGTAGTGGCTTTGTTATTACCGTCCATAATATAACTCTGTGAAAAGAAACGCCAAACGCATAAAATTCAATTTACGTTACTTTCAATCAATGCAATGAGCAATACAAGGGCGACTGCTACAATCTAACTTGCGCACTGCTATGTTAGGCTTGTCAGACCGGCAGAACATTATAAGAAAAAGCTTTAGACGATGATGAGAAATTATACCTGGAGTGGGTATGCGCCATACTTCATAGGGGAACAAGAACAAGCTTTTGTAATAGGTTGGAGCAATGGACGGCCCACTCGTTACACTATTCGCATAGTGTGACAACTGGTTGTTCTTTCGCTGTTTTAAAACGCTTTATAAGCTGTGTTAACGTAATTGCCTTTCCAACATCAAGCCTGCCTGAGGCAAGTTTGCCAACACATCACACGCACCAGCGTAGCTCGGTGGTAGAATACTGGACTGGTACCAGCAGACGTGGGTCGAGCCCCACTGTGTCTTTCCTGCTAGGTTTTTTTTTTTTTTTTCAAATTTCGCGCGATGTGGTTATGGACACCGGCGATGGTGGCAGCGGCGGTGGCGGACAACTGCGCGTGACCCGAGTTGTGATCTCACAACAGCTTTCGCTGTAATCGCCATCCCCATCCGTATTTAAACAGACAACAAGCGCGAGATCGACGTCGAGTACAAACCAACACGTACTATTCCTCATAAAAAAGACACCGCATAAATCCCACAATACACATAAGCCCTTAGTGTGAACCACGGCCAACTTTCGCCCACATTACGGGAAAGAGTGGATCGCGCCCCCTGAACATCGATTCTAGCCTATTGAGGGGAACATTTCGAAGGAGGCAGTGAGACCTGGCTTGCTAGCAAGAATCCGAAAAACCAGCTGGCTTTGGTCGATCAAGCCCAGCGATCTACAAGAAACAGTGGAGCCCTGGACTCAGGATCAGATCTAGCAAAGAAACCTTTTGAGAAGTATGAAGAAAGTTGTTTTATCAACGTCGAATTCGCAGCGCTTGGGTTTCAGTGCATGCGGGAAGCTTTAAGTAGAGTACACGCAGTAAGATGTTTGTCAAGGATTCTCGCAGCCAATCAGAAAGTAAGGAATTGCGCCATGTGGCATTACAAAACCACACACACCTTATTTCGTTCAATATTGACGCGACAGCGTTAAAGATATCTTTTCGTCGAAATTACAGCGTCGGCGTCAATGTCGGTGTCGCCGTCGCCATCGGCATCGCTGGTTGTGAGCGAAAAATCATGGTATATGCGTGACCGAGTAATCGGGTACGACGCAAATAAAACAAACGATAAAAAAACCATAAGCCAGAGTGGTGACCGAACAAGGGTTCTTTGCGTCCGAGTGGGGATCGAACTCAGGTCATTTGCCTGAAAAGCGGGTGTTCTATCTCACAGCCACGCGTTTTTTTTTCTCTTTATGGCTGGTCTTGCACCAACATAAAAAAACATATTTACAGGAAAACACAAAGCATAATAAAGAAATTTGGTAAAAATACCACTCATTGCGACGATTATGGCTATGTTAAAATGTTTTACAGACAATGATAATTCCACAAGTGGCAACCATTGTTGCATGCATTCTCGCAAATTCTGTATCGCTAAGAAATAATCTCTTATTGTTTCTTTAAAATACTGGCTAGGCGACCTTGCTTCCTCCTCCAAGTGTCTTACAGCCATTCTCGATTTTCGAATGCTCTGTGGAGCTAAAAGCATTATCATGTCATAAGGCGTACCGTCATCACTTTGTATTGTCTATAAGCGGATCCCATGGTCATCTAGCTGAAAATCTGTTTTGATCGTGCACTGAAGCACATCAAGTAGAAAGACCGCATGCCCACATTGCAGGAATACATGCTGAACGGTCTCGCCCTTTTTGTTTGTTATACAGAGTGTTCCCAAGGAAAAAAAAACAGTTTCAGCCATTGAAGACTTGACTGTCAGCATACAAGCGTGCACCTTAAAAAACAAATTCCTGATACCTGGTGGTAATGGCTTGGCGTTAACGCCTTTCAATGCGTTGTCACTATGACCTACTCGGTAAAGATACCGATGCAAAGGCATCGGTAGAGACACATCGATGAGATGCTCACACTGTTTTTATTGCGATAGTAAATATATGGACACTCTCAGCTGGATTTTGCCGCCAAGTCACCATCGCCGTCATTCACCGAATGTGTATATGTGTATATATATATATATATATATATATATATATATATATATATATATATATATATATATATATATATATATATATATATATATATATATATATATATATATATATATATATATATATATATATATATATATATATATATATATATATATATAATGAAACGCAAATGATAAAAAAAATATTCAGAAGAAGACTCCGGCACGCGAAATCGGACGTGGGACCTCTGAATCGCGAGTGGGAGGCGTTAAAAACTGAGCCACGAAGGAGCACCTGCTTGAAGGTTCAAAGGGCAAGCTATTTGCATCTACCACTTACTGCTGGTGACGGGCCTCTCAGGGAAACTATCCCGTTTTCAGCATTACCAGCAAGATGGCGCATTGAGAGCACGACGTCACATCGTCCCGAGGCGGCGGCGGGTGCTTTCTTTTCTCATGCGTACTTTGCCCCGCTAAGAGGGAGCAAGGTGGACGCTAACGCGCGCGCTTTTCTCGCGGCGGGGACAATTGTACGTCTAAGCTGGCCTTGGCAGTTCACCAGAAAGATTCTGTTGTAACCGGGTGCTAAAAGGTCACTTGAATGATTGCAGTCTTCGTTTGCAAAAAGGGCGCGCTTTTCAGACAAAGTGAAGTAACAACTGAGACACTTATTCGCATTCATCTGTATGTGTGAGCACATTTCGTGCGTAATTTGTGCACGAGAAACATGGGGCACGTTTCGACCTGCTTCCCATTCTGCGTGACCTTCCAATTTGTTTCTATCAAGTTGATTGCTTCGCCTTTGCGGCAAATCTGTGATTGTTTTTTGCGGTTCACTTAACTGAACTATCCGAGAGAAAACCGCGCGTGCAGAGCCCTACAAGAGAGCACAACTTCAAGAAGAGAGCCATAAACGCCTCCGGGCAAGTTGCTGGTTGAGGCAACCATGTTGGAAAAGTGTGTCCCCATGCTAAGTTGACATAACGTGAAATGTAACAGGTTTCTTACGTCCCTGAGAAAAAGAAACCGATTGACTACTTGTTTCAACACAAACGAGTCAAGCCCAGTCCTTCATTACGCTCTCTAACAGATAAATTTCTGCGACTTGATCGCTTCTCTGATAATGTTTGCACAAACACTGCAAACACACGGTGAAATTTTTGAATGTTAGCCCTTGAACGATGTAAGACTTGAGGGATTTACCAAATATTGCTTACTAAAAATATATTGCATAATACGGCATTTGAAAACATCAACCAATTCCAGCCGGTCACTCATTTACTCTCTTCCCATGGTATCCACTTCGCTCCTCCAGAACTAATCAATGTCTATACAGAATTCAAGGGGAGCACCCAAGTATTTCACCGGTGTGGTACCAAAACGTATGTTCACAAAAGTGTTAGGTGTTTCAGGCCAATCACCATGCCAAAAGCGAAGGTATCCGCTCCGGAGTACCGTGCTTGTTTGTTTTAACCTTCTCTTCCGGAATCGGTTCCTCTAATATTTGTTTCGCATTGTTGTCTAACTTTGGCATCAGCGTAAACCACTTTTTTTGAACCGTTCGACACCAACTGAGCAGGCGGCAAATATACCTCGGAAGTACTCGAAAAAAAAATGAGGGAGAAAGAAGAAGTGAATGGAAGAGGCCCGTAGCTTCATTTCGCTTTCTTAATTCAGTTATTATATTGTGTTCAGGATATTTTTACGGTGTTTGTGGTGGGTGGACTGTTTCCTGAGTGGCAGCTAAACATCGTTGAGTCAGAGTTTCACTACGCATCGCGATCACAATTGCCTCTTAGCGGGCCCGTGCCACATACCTGGCAAAGCCCGGGTATGGGGGACAACGAGATGCCACTAGCGCTAAGCGGAGCACCACTTATCCATTCCGCTCGACTTAAGTTGCTACAGGCTCAGCAACGATATCGACGTCCCATACAGAGAACAGCGAGGCCTCGCAGTGTAAGAAGAGGCGTACAGAGGAGGGAGAAGAGGTTGACAACGATGATGCCACATCGACGTACTCCCTTAATAACATGACACAGATTGATACAGAAGCACCCAAAGACGAGGGAGCTTACACGGTGGTCACCCATCACAAGAACCGAGGAACGCGCATACCGGTGGTGTTCAGACCAATCGCTGCCGAAGACTCCATCTGGGGGGTGAATCCAAATCGCATGGCATCTGATATAATCCCTGCTATCAATGAAAAAGTGACATTATCAAGAATCAACAGAGGTGGAAGTTTTTGTGTTGGAGTACGGTCGTTGTACTCGGCAAATAAGTTGCTGTGGATCAAGAGTCTGGCTGAATTGCCTGTACGTGTGATGATACCTCAGTCTTACATGAAGACCCAAGCAAAGATAAGAGATATTCGACTTGAAGATAGTGATTATGGCCTACTGAAATATCTTAAAGATGTTAGAGTGATCTCAGTCACACTACATAAGAGATGGGCAAGAAATGAAGATGGAAGTGCCACAATACAGCACATACGGAATGTAATACCCCAGTTTAGACATAGCATGCCAGTGCCAAAAAGAGCTGGTCTCGGCTTTACGGTTCACACTGTCGAGGTATATCTTGAGTCGGCTCTAAGGTGCTACAACTTCCTGAAATATGGGCATATGGCTAAGACTTGCAGGGGAACCAAGATATGCAAGGTATGTGCGGGCGCACATGATTACAAAGAATGCACCTCGAAGCGTACACCTAAGTGTGCCAACTATGCTGGATCCCATCTGTGTCGTTTTAAGGCTGCTCTCGAAATCGTTTGGCATCGTCTGTACAAAAAGAGAGCATTGTAAAAGGGTACCATGTGATACAAAGAGGTTCAGCACTCAAAGCGGATATAGTCGAGGATCTTCCTGCGGCACAAAGAAATGCAAAACAGTGGCGCCACGACTATTACTCGGAAGTATTGAAGTGCTCAGCACCAAAACATCGTGTTGACAAAGAAGTCCGGGCCCAAGAATATGCTGAAGTGGAACCTTCTGCCGGGCCAGACACGGTTAAGGAGCCACTGGCTACCAAAGGGAAGGGTCACAGCAGCTTGCTGAGGAAAAATTCTTCAAGAGATGCGATCTCGGCGGAGACAGCCGAAAACGAGCAAGTCATTTTGCCAATAATTTTTGCGGCTCTTGAAGCATTTCTACGATCCCTGCCACAAGCAGGCTCTTTACCAAAAGTGAAATTGCTGCTAAATGTTGAGCATCTTATCTTGTAGTAATCATGGCTACTGGACTATCTAATTGGTACAAAAGAAGTTCAATATTCTAGTGGAACTGCAGCGATTTGCAGAATAAGACTGGAGATTTTTGGAAATTCGTCACTCAGCGTCACGGGTTTTCGATTTTGTGTATTTCTTAAACAAGAGTATCCACTAACTTTCGCTTGTCCAGTTATGTGATGTACCAAGCAGAACGTCCTGCTGCAAAAATCAGAGTGATGTTGTGTGTGAGACGCGATATTTCATCGACCCTTGTGGCTACTTCAAAAACAGATGCGCTGGACTTTGTTAGATGCAAGGTGAATTTTGGTAACGTTACTGTAACTGTAGATAGTGTATACGTGCACCCTCAAGTAAACGTTTTATATGCAGAGTTGGCTGCAGTGTGTAGATCTGATCGTGATCCCATAATTTTATGTGGTTATTTTAACGCGCACCATGAATTGTGGGGTAGTGAGGGTTGTAATGTGAGGGAATCTGCTATAGTAAAAATATGCGAAGACCATGGTTACGCTACACTAAATGATGGTTCTCCAACGTTTCTATGGGGGCATAACTACTGCAGCGTACTAGACATCACTGTGTGCTCCTCTGAATTAGCGGCTGGAGCAGACTGGACTACAGACGCTGATACAAGAGCAAGTGACCACTTGCCAGTATTATTTTATCACCCAAGGTTGAAAAAAACGAGAAAGAACTGCACAACGAGAATTACAAATGGGGCAATCTTTCGAGAACTACAGAGACAAAATCTTGAAGCTTGTTCTGACGCAGAAACGTATGCATCGAAAATAAAACATTTTCTAACAAAAAAAACTCGTGCAGTACCCATTCCAGATGGGTATTCGGGTGTTTAAGCGGAGTATGAGAGGCTTCGGACAATACGACGGTGATCTGAAAGAAGATATCACAGGTCGGGTAATTTAGAAGATTTCAAGGTTGCACGGAAAGTACATTCTGCAATGCATAACCAACTGCAGAAGCTTTCAGCCAAAAGGTGGCAATATTTATGTGCCTCACTTTCCCCACTTACCTCGGCGCCTCAATTATGGAGCATTGTACGCGCCCTCCGACAGCCAGTAGTCCACTCGAGACCACTACAGGCTCTAGCGCTGTCTCGAGGAGTTGGCGAGCGAGTGATTGCCGAAGAATTTTGCGATTTTCGACTGAGAAATTAAGAGACCGTCCAAACTAGCGAATATAATCAGCAGAATCAGCTTCAGCGGTTGTAACAAAGTTCTCTGTGGTCAGTTCATCAGATCTGGATGACAGCTTCACACCAGAGGAGCTCCAATATGTGCTGTCTTCAATAAAACGAACAATTTCACCAGGAACAGTTAGAGTTACATACGCAGCACTTGCTATTTTGTGCGAGGAAAGAAAATTACACCTGTTGGACATCTATAATAAAAGTTGGAAAGAAGAAAAAGTTCTGGAAAGTTGGAAGATATCAAAAGTAGTACCGTTGCTAAAGCCAGGGAAGAGCCCTATGCAGTTGGACTCGTTTATTCTGGTTAGTTTGACAAGTTGTTTTTCAAAAGTGATGAAAAAAATGATCATTGAACAAATTTTGTAGTGACAAGACATGAAAAAACTACTACCAGAAAGCATAGCCGGCTTTAGAAGAGGTAGATGCACAATTGACTGCATTATGCATTTGGTCAGAGATGTGGAAAACCAACTAACGCAAGGAAACATGACTGTTGCTGTATTCATTGATGTCCACCGATTATACGACACACTGAGTCACGTTCACGTTTTGGAAGGCCTGGCTTACAGGGATTCAAGGGCAGGATACTGCGTTGGATCGCTGACTTCCTGAAGCACCAGAAAACTTTTGTAGTTACGCAGGAGGGCCCAACGTCAGATCATGTCGTCAACCAAGGATTGCCACAGAGCAGCGTGCTAAGCCCTACTCTCTTTAATGCAGTCATGGCGCAGCTCCCGTATAATCTTCCACCTAACATCATATGTTCACTATATGCTGATGATATAAGTATATGGACGTTTGGTTCATCGTTTTTGGATGTACAACAAACTTTACAAGAAGGATTGGATTATGTAGACCGTTTTCTAAAGAAAAGAGTTATGGCACTTAGTCTGGCTAAAACAGCCATACTACCATTTACATTCAAAAGACCTGGAGATTTCCAGATTATTCTGCAAAACCAGCCTATTCAAATGGTTAAAACTGATAAATTCTTGGGAGTAATTTTAGACCGGAGACTAACATGGTTGCCTCATGTCCAGTACCTTGAACAAAAAGTGAACCAGGCCATTTGAATCCTCCGGCATATCTGCGGGGCCAAATGGGGTGATACTACAGTCATTATTAGCCCTACATGTTGCCAGGATACGTTCCATCGTAAGTTAGTCACTGCCTCTGCTGCATGAACTTCCAGCCTCTGCCGAAAGGAGACTTCACTTGTTATTGGCAAGGAGCTTGAGGGTATGTGTGGGGTTGCCACGGTCAACTTCCGGTGCTTTAGTGTATGCAGAGGCTTGACAGCTACCTTTAGCAGTACTCCGAACTAGAGAAACATCTCGAAATTAATTTAGAATTTTCACGCAACATGAAAGTCATTATTTATCTGGTGCACTAACACAAAAAACGGCAACGAGACTACAGGATAGTGTATCATCGTTTCAAGCAGTAGTACCAGTATTTAAATGATGGAGACCTTCAAAACCACCTTGGACACTGCCACTTCTCAACGTTATATCTGAAATAGACAGCATAGAGAAGAAAGCAGACATGACACCTCTAGTAGCGGCGCAGATGCTACATCATCAGCTACATGTTATGCATAATGAAAAAACGAAGATATATACAGACGAATCATGCATTAAAGAAGCGTCAGCCTGTGCTGTCTTTATAGCCGAAATTCAGAAAAAGAGAATGAACAAATTATTGCACAAATCTACATCGACGACAGCAGAATTGGTGGCTATCTTTGAAGCAGTTAAGCTCACTCGCGCGAATCCTGAGCCAAGAAAATGGGTGATATGCACTGATAGCAAACCTGCTCTTCAGCTAATCAGAAATGTGAGGTCACTTTATAAAAATGGTGACATAGCACAATATATCGCAGAAACTGTTGAATATGCCTCTTCGCAAGGTCACAAAATTGTATTCCAATGGATACCCAGCCACATTGGAATAAAGTGAAATGAAGAGGCTGACAGCCTCGCGAAGAAAGCATTGAAAGAAGGATGGGATTGCGCAATCTCTTTGTCTGGGACGGATATTCGACATTTTATAACGCAAGGAGCTAACCATTGTTCGATGGAGAAGTGGTTTGAGAGCCGTAAATCAAAGGAAACAGTACTTTATGAACTTGATCTACACAGAAAACTTTCCATAGCGACAGACCTCCCACGTCACCTAGAGACATTAATCCACCGACTTCGATTGGAAGTAGCATACACAAACAGCTTCCTGCACAAGATACATCGATCCAACTCACCGGAATGCCATTGTGGTCATGCAGAAGAAAATGTTCACCATATTCTTTTGGAGTGCGTTAAATACGCGAATGAAAGAGAAAAATTAAAGAACAAATTTGCAAGTTTGGACAGACGGCCCCTCACAATCAACTACTTGGACCATGGTCTGAGATGCATCTCCAGAAAAAGGCAATAATCTTCCCGACAGACTTTTTAGTGGAGGCCGGACTGGACAAGAGCCTATGATAGACAGCCAGAGATTGATATATATAAAATGTGTTTATGCATATACTGAGAGTAGATAAGGAAGGTGTGCGTGTAATCAGTTTATCACTGTGTGAACTGCTCCAAGAAAACTGTGTATTGGCATGACAATTGAACTGGTTTCAGTGTGCTATTATGTTTTTTTTTTCTTTTCCGTATTGTTAATGTTTGAATGCCGTTCTGTATTATTCTTTTTTTTTCGCAGAACAATGTGATATGGAGTATATTTTCGTACTTAAGTCTGGGTCTGCACCTAGTCTGCTTTAGTTGGAAGTGCCGCCTGTGCTTGTCGTTTGAGTGTTCCTTTTCTTGTGTGTGTCTCTTTTGCGGCCAAATCATGCCATTAAGATATGGAGTAGCCGAGGCAATATGCACCTCAACCTCTCCACAGCAAAACAGTTAAAACAGACCAGAACAGAACAGAACCCGAAAAAAAAACGCACCCGTTATCTTCTGCTGCGCCAAGGACCTTACCACCGAGTTCCGTTCCTGTTATCTGATTACGACAAACATTCCACCTAACTGAGCGCAATGCTCTTTTTGACGTTGTGCCTCCTGTTGTCAGTCTTTCAGCCGTTGCCCGCACAATAGCACCACGATATCTTTGATATCATACTGTTCTATTTTACGCTTCAATGTGCGAATATCATTCATGAACATGCCGGACATCCTGCATTCTTCGCAAGTCAGTTTTTTTTTTTGCAAAGTTCTGCGCATCTGCTTTCATTTTGCACCTTTTCGACTGCCTACAGCACTTGAGCGCTTTAATACTTTCATTTTAACCATGTGATGGATTTCTTACGTTTCAGCTTAAACTTCTCCCATTTCCTACTTCTGTCATAAACTTTTCATCCATCAGCAGGTTCGAATCCAACTTTCACAACTGCCACTCCAAGCCCTACACTTTTTTTCATTCTTGCTACTAGCAAGCCCACCAAGCAGTGATCGCTAAAATGAACCACGTCAACGCGGTGTTCGTCTCAAAATGGCAACATGTCAAGACTGACGTCCACCCTACAAAGTCGGGAGTAGCTTGCTGTCTCAAAGTGGGTGTATTTGTGCAGTCCGACTACCAGCGAGGCATTCATCTACGTCTTCCAAGCATTGATATCTTATAATGTGGCTTGAGGACTATGGTATTTGCATCCTTGTACTGTATAGTGCTAATTTTATCCTTGGCTGAAAAAAATGCAGTTTTACTCTCCAACAATAACAAGTCACCTGTTACACTGTGTTGTATTTGTTTTGTTTGTAACGCCAGCAAAACCAGCTGCGCGCGCACCATTTCGTTTGGGCCCTGTGTGCCTTCATTCTCCGTTTCCCCCCCTCCCATCACCCTCTCCTAATGCCAATGTATATAACCACGCTGCTGACAATAAACGCTGTTCGTTGACTGCCCGACCATCGTCCTTGCTGCTTAGCTACGTGCGCTTGAGTTACAACAGTGGCGACGAGCTCGGAAACCACCCATGCTGCCGTGAAAGTTGAAGCAGACGGCCTGCCGCAACAAGTACCGGCGACCATGACCAGCCTCCAGCTCCCAGTGTTCGACGACACAAGAGATAAGTGGAAACCATACCTTGTTCGGGCTGAAGCGTATTTTGAAGCAAATGCCATTACTGATTCCAAAAGGCAGAGAGCACTTCTGGTGGCAGCACTCAGCACGCAGACTGTGCAAGTGCTAGCGGGGCTAATTGCACCTCGGACGCCGAATTCCCTTACTTACGCCGAAGTGGTCGCAGCATTAAATGACTACTACGATCCCAAGCGTCACGAGATTGCAGAAAGCTACAAGTTTTTCACGCGTTGCCAACAAGAAGGGGAGTCGTGAGTAGCGAGTGTTGTGTTTTCTTGTTCTCTTCGTCCCCGTCAAATTTGCGCTACTACACCATATGGTTAAATGAGTCGTTGCACGCATTCCTAGTCGAAATACGGCGCATAGCAGACAATTGCAACTTCGGAAGTGCGCTGAACTGGATGTTGAGGGACAGGATTGTTTGCGGCGTACGCTCAACTAACTTGCGCAAGCAGTTACTGGCACATAAAGATTTAACCCTCGAAGAGGCTGAATCAATGTCTAGTGCAGCCGAGGCAACCGACAGCGATGTAAAAGATATGAGTGCAGAGCCGCCGACTGTGCTAAACATGCAAGCCCATCATCGCTCGCCCTCTCGAGGTAATCGCACACTAGGCGCGTCGCATGACTGCGGCCGATGTGGAAGCACGAAGCACGATGATTACGCCTGCCACTGGGTTAACGCACGCTGCTATCACTGTGGGCGGCGCGGTCATTTGGCAAAGAATTGCTACAGTGCTCCAACTGATGCAAAAGTGGGAAAGCGGGCAGCGAGTGTAAAGGCACTGACGGTTGAAAGCGCGTCTAGCAACGACCACCTGGATAGCGCACACGTTTGGACGTTGATTTCGGGAAGAAACAACGGTTTGGAACCACCCATACGCCGCACGTTTCGATGGGGCAACGTAGACCTTGCCATGGAAGTGGATTCGGGTTCCCCGGTGTGCGTCGTATCGCGCCACGTGTACGATCGGCACCACGCACAGTGGCCGCGCTTACAACCACCACGAATCAAGCTGTCGTGTTACACGGGACAGCTTCCGGTGTTGGGGGAACTCGAACTCCCAGTGAAGTATAAAAGTGTATCTGTGCCTTGCCCGCTCATCGTGCTTGACAGTGCAGGACCCAGCCTATGTGGCCGCGACCTCATTGCTTTGCTTAGCAAGACGGGCGTTCCTATTGGAGACCTGACTGCGCCGGACGCTACAGCAAGCGCCGATCCAAGCGACCCTATGCTGAACCGACTGCTCGGCGAGTTCGAGGATGTTTTCTCAACAGACCTTGGACTAATCAAGGGTCCACCAGCCAGCCTAAAACTCAAGGAGACAGCGACACTGAAATACTGTAAGCGCAGATCTCTTCCTTAGCCCTCCGCGATAAGTTCTCTCGTGAAATTGATCGGCTGGTGTCACTTGGTGTTCTATCACCCGTGCAACATGCAGAATGGGCTACACCTATTGTGGTCGTTTTGAAAAAGGATGGGAGCGTGAGGATATGCGGTGACTTTAAGGCTACCCGTAATCCGTCATGTGAGGTGGAGCATTACCCTCTTCCGGTGATAGAGGACATGTTCGCGAGCTCAAACCAAGGCGAATATTTCAGCATCTTGGATTTAAAAGATGCATACAATCAAGTGCCCCTTGACGAAGCGTCCAGCGGGCTGTGCGTCATTAACACGCACCGAGGGCTTTTCCGGTATAACAAACTTCCGTTTGGAATAGCTTCCGCACCGGCCATTTTTCAAAGAAAGATGGATGCAGTACTCGGCGGGCTGTCGGGTGTTCAAGCCTACCTTGACGGCGTGCTAATGTCAGAAGGCAAGAGTGATAACGGAGAGCAGCTCAAGAGAGTGTTGGAGCGGTTCCGAGAGCACGGCGTTAAACTTAGGATTGACAAATGCAAGCTTCGGCAACCTTCTGTGACTTACCTTGGCCATCGTATAGATCGGCAAGGCCTCCACCCCATTGAAAAGAACGTAGACGCCGTCATGCAAGGCCCGCGTAACGTTGGTGAATTGCGCTCGTTCCTTGGCATGCTCACGTTCTACGCACGTTTCCTGCCCAACATGTCGACTGTGCTCAGCCCCTTGTATCAGCTCATGGAAAAACGAGCCCGTTGGGAATTGCGGGAACCGCATCAGTCAGCGTTCGAGAAAGCGAAAGAAATGTTGAAGAATGCGCAGCTTCTCGTTCATTTTGATACCAACAGGGAACTGAAGCTAGAATGTGATGCTTCTCCGTATGGCGTGGGTGCTGTTCTGTCTCACTCGGCGGGAAATGAGCACAGACCAATCAGTTTTCGCTCCAGAACGTTAACAAAAGCGGAGCGAAACTACTCTCAACTGGAGCGAGAAGCCTTGGCACTGATTTTTGGCGTTTCTCGTTTTCGTGACTACCTCCTAGGTCGGCAATTCACCCTGGTAACCGACCATCAGCCACTGCTGGGACTTCTCAAGCCTGACCACCGAACGCCGCCGATGGCCGCCGCGCGCATTCAACGGTGGGCACTGTTCCTAGGAGGCTACCAGTACAAGCTACAGTACGTTCCGGGGAAACAACTACTGACAGCAGATGCCTTCAGCAGACTACCAGCCCCGGCGGCAGCGGAACCAGTAGCCGAAGGGGAGCCTCCCGAGTACGTCCTGTCGTTGGAGGCCCTGGACGAAGGTATAGTGACGACGCACGAGTTGCAGGAGCTCACTGCCAAGGACTCGTTGTTAGCCCGTGTGGTGGAATACATCTTGCATGGCTGGCCTCGAACAACAAGTGGAATGGTGCCCGACTTGCTGCCCTTTTTTGATCGCAAAATGGAGCTGTCGATGCCTCACCGGCTAATCTATTGGGGCAACAAAGTCGTAATACCACGGAAGGCGCAGGAAAGGATGTTGCAGCTGCTACATGAAACACACCAAGGCTCCTCGTCAATGAAAGCGGTGGCACGGTCACTGTTTTGGTGACCAGGGATGGACAGGGAGATTCAGAAATTGTCGGCGCAGTGTGTAAGCTGTGTAGAAAACCTGCCCATGCCTGCGGCAGCACCACCGGTGAGTTGGCCTAAAACGGCCGAGAGGTGGTCCCGAATTCACATCGATTTTGCGGGCCCAATAGCCGGCAAAATGATACTTGTGGTGGTAGATGCTCACACGAAGTGGATTGAAGCAATACCTATGATGCATGCGAACACAGCGGGTACTATTCGCTGCTTACGAAGTCTGTTTTGTCGGTTCGGAGTGCCACGCACAATCGTGTCCGATAATGGCACGCAATTTACCAGCCAGGAGTTCGCCACGTTTATAGCAAGAAACAATATTGTGCACTTGCGTACAGCGCCTTTCCATCCTCAGTCGAATGGAGCAGCGGAAAGAGCAGTGCGAACCCTTAAGGATGGCTTGCGGAAAATGCAAGATGGCCCACTAGAAGATAGCATCATGCGCCTGCTATTCCATTACAGGAGGACCCTGCAAAAGGAAGGAAAGTCACCCTCGGAGATGCTTCTCGGTTACCAGCTGCGGTCCCGTCTTGACACCTGCCTGCCGCTCAGGGATGAGAACTGGTCGCCGGGTGCTCACGATTGCACCATCTCGCCAGGAAGCAGCGTCTACGTGCGCAACTACGGTGCCGATAAAAGATGGACGCCTGGACGCGTAAAAACTGCGTCGGGGGCGAGAATGATAGCAGTGGACACACCAAGAGGGTTAGTGCAGCGTCATATCGACCAAGTCCGCCGCCGCCGCGAATCGACGCCGGAGTCTGCAACTGCGGGGACGACTGAAGGCGCGGACGCTGAAGCTGAACCTGCCAGCGTGACTACTCCTGTCCCGTCTCCTACGTTGCAACGCACGTCCAGGCGGAATGAGCAAGAGCGAAGCCCAGAGCTACCGGCCGCGGATGGTCGGAGTGAGTTTTCCCCACCAGCTGCTACGGAAACTCCAGTCGCTACGGACGATCCCTCGCCTGAGGTGGTCCCGCATCAGCCAACGCTAAGGCGATCGACAAGAGTTAGGAACCCGGTACAACGGTTCCACTTTTAAGAGGAAAGAAATGTTGTATTTGTTTCGTTTGTAATGCCAGCAAAACCAGCTGCGCGCGCACCATTTTGTTTGGGCCCTGTGCGCCTTCATTCTCCCTTTCCCCCTCCCTTCACCCTCTCCTAATGCCGATGTATATAACCACGCTGCGGACAATAAACGCTGTTTGTTGACTGCCCTACCATCGTCCTTGCTGCGCGCGCTTGAGTTACAACACACTGGGTATGCATACTTCAGCTTTCAATCACGTCTTTCATCACCAACAGTTGGTGCGTGCAAAGATATTTTGTGCCATTCAAAGCATGAAAAGGAAAGACTACACACAATGAGCTGGTGGCTAGAAGGACTTGATGTTACGCGTTCTATTTTTGCACCGAAACTATGTCGGATGAACAACACACAGCCAAAAGAAGTTCCGAGATCCGAGAATCATGACGAGTTTGGGCTATAGCTGATAGCACCGTCTCCGCGGAAGTGTGGATAGGCAGTCGGCGGCGCGTATACGGATGCACACAGCGGCGCTTTGCTGCGTGTGGTTTGAGCTGATTGTCGGCGAGTGAAATGCGTTGACGGCAGATTACTGGTAATATTGACGCGCCTCTCTGCCGAAACAACACACGAACACCATACAACGTTGCAATTACTAGCGAGCCGAGGTCGTCCTGGCTGGCTGAAACTTTCCCACTAAATAACGCTTGTGCTGTGTTGTTTGTGCGCATTTCGCTTATATTCTACTAGCAACGCATCTTGCACGACTGAACTACTCATTAACATCAGAAAAAGAAGAAAAGATATCTCTCAGTAAAAGTAAAACAAGGAAATATATAACTCATGTCGGTGCAACGCATTCGGTGTCCCTGTCCGCACCGAATACGCACGCACATTTTTTTTTCCTCATTCTGCTCCCCAGTGAAATGTGAGACAGTTGATAATCTAGCCAGGAGAACTTCGTGCCTGGTAGCGCTGTGTTCTCTATTGGCGTTTACCATGGACGCACATGTTCGTGCACCAGTAAAACTATGAAAATCTCATAAGGGTTCTGCAGAAAGCTTTATCTAAGGATTACGTGCATATGACAGTGATAAAACAAAGGTCTGCTTTTTCATGAGTAGAACGTGTTGATTGATTTGTGGGGTTAACGTGCCAAAGCCACCATGTGATAATAGTTGCCGTAGTGGAGGGTCCGGAAATTTCGACCACCTGGGGTTCTTTAACGTGCACCCAAATGTGAGCACACGGGCATACAGGATTTTCGCCTTTATCAAAAATGAAGCCGCGATTTCATCGCGCGAGAAGAACATTAAAAATGGTCGCTGCATTTTCTCAGTCAATAACGAAGCCACGCAAACGCTCAAGACAATGTAAACAAATACATTTTTCGTGAAATTATACAACAGTAATGTAGGCATGCAATTTAAAGTAATTTTGAACTCTGGTTTCCTTAACGCATATTTAAATGAAAGCACATGGGTGTTTTGAAGTAAATTTTGCTGCGTAAACTTTGCCCCAAGTTAAAAATGGCACTCGGCAACGTTTAAATGCCGAAGTTTCACATCTTTACGTGATAGAATTACGTCTCAGTAGTAGTACCATGGACAGATAAACATAACTAAAGCTCATTGAGTTATCAATACAGTGCCGTAGTTATACTCTTAACGACAAGATGCAAGTGCCTAGAGCCTTGTTTTTGTTTACAATCAAGTCACTCAAACGCTGTAGTCACTCACCATTCATTAATGTCTGAGACAATGCCAAGTGCATTTTATGGTGTGCTTTGGCACCCAGACTGAAATGATTCTGGTAAATAGAGGGTACGACGACAATACATAGCACTCTGTAAGATTGCCCATCACTCATCCTATTGCAGTTTATTACCAGCCGAGCAAGATTAAATGCGTTCCTACATCGTTTCAGGCATACATACAAGCAGTTAAGCTCGTGCTAACATATGCGAACAAACCACCAGTTATGTTTGGGGCAAGCGAAGGATGACCAGCCAATAGACGGCGCCTGAAAAAAAAACACAATGAAAGGTGGCTGCGCCGACGAGCTACTAAGCCGTTCGCCTCTGCACGCGCCTTCGTTGTCAAACCCCGTAAGCTTTTGTTCCCCGCACCTCGCACTGGTGAGTCACTCGCCCGGCAGAATCGTTATTACGGTGAGCCAGTGAGCCAGAAAGCCAGCAGTGAGCCAGAAACAAGTGGTCTCTGTCGTGACACCGCTCCCGACAGGATAGTGTGGCGACGTGCTATCACAGTACGTATAAACAGACGGCAGTGTCCTGTGTACTAACTCGAGACAGCCGACCTGGCCGTCTAGCCAGGCTTGCTGTTGAGCGAAAGTATTTTAAACTGTACGTTGACGAAATGACGGAGTTCTTCTTTATCTCATTTCTTGGAGTATGAAAATAGCAAAATGTTGGAACGCAGAGGCGGAGACGCGTCTCTGAGGAAACAAGAGTGCTTTGGTGCAATGATGGAGCATGAAGAAGGGGTTCGTCTCACGATGCGGTCTCAGATGAGACGGGAGGTATTCAATGGAGAGAGATGGTGAGGAGGGGAGATTCGTGCTCGAGGATGAGATGGGGAAGCGTGGACAAAGGTCATGCTCGGCGCCGACTCTCATCCATGGTTTGATACTACATCGAGGAGTTGGTATCGATGTCTGCAGTATACAAACGGCTCGGCGAATAACGCCGACGTCAATACAGCCCAGTGCTCACTGTGCGGTCTATTTAGTGGCCACCCCAGCCATTGATTGTAAATAAGTGTCGGTGTGTAAATAAACAAGTTTGCCAGCACCTGAGTAACCGGGCCTGTCCAGTGCTTCAACGTGTCCTCGTGGTCATCCGAGCAATCAGGATCACCTTCATCATCCTGAACTTAACTGCACCCTTTGCGAATGAGCACGACGAATTGCTCCCCCTTGCAAACACGACGTGGCTAGCAGATAACGAAGGGAGCAATCCACACTTCACTGTTTTGGCCAGTGGCCGCCAGGCAGCGACTTTGCCCGATCTCGCGGCCAATAGCATAGTAACGGTTTCCTCGTCACCATCAACCTTAGTCACTTGGACTGCCAAAATGTCAAGCTCCTGGTCGCTTATTAGTCGGTGACACTGCTTTCTCCTTGAGAGGATAGGCGACGCACAGTTATAGTGGCCACACGGATTGAATTGTCTATTGTTATCATTACAAGGGTGTAAAAACCTAGGGGCAAAGCCTCCACCTCAAAACTGCCCCTTCTTTCTGAATGCAATGCCCCAGTAAAGACCTGATGGCGGCAAAGGCGGCGTTCCCACTGTCTTGCGTCCCGCTGAGATGTTCAGCTATGGCCGAATAAAAGGCTGCCTCGGGGGAGTCGTCTTGGTGGGTGGTTTGTCCGTCGCGGGCACGTTGGGCTCCGCCTTGTTTTCTGCGTCTTGAGGACGCCTTCCCGCCGCACTGGTACCGTCGCTCTCAATCCCAGTCATCGGTCATGGCTCGGAGGTGGTATTGATGGCTCCACCAAAATTAGTGTCGCTGCCATCGCTTGCATCGACCTTTTCACTTCTATGATTTACGCCTTCGTGTGTAAGTCCGGCTTTGGGTTTACTTGGTGCTGCACACCTGCCATTCTGATGAGAGCCTCACAACCTGTCTTGGGCAGCATAGCTGAAGCTGCTTCCTGCTGTTGCCTCTCAGTAATTCTTCGTCCTTAAGAAGCTCCAGCAAGTCGTTTGCCTGCACTGGTCCGGTTAAGGTTGCGTATGTTTTCGCTTACCTCCACGTCTTCGTGGCCGAAGTGGCAAGAGCGGGGCACTCTGCTTTATGGTGACGCATGACCCAGAACAACAACGAGAGTCAGCTCTCCTGCAACTTCAGCTGATGCGAACTGTCGTCAACTTTGACGTCGGAATGTAACTTTAAGCCCACCTGCAGGACCGCGGTAAGAATTGGTAGCGCGGCAATTTTTGTTTGCTTTTATTTGCTTTGCGGCGCAAGCTTGGGAGGGCATGTCGGCCGCGGGCAGCCAGCGTTGCTTGAATGACAAGCGGTCGAAGCGCGACCGACTAGTTTTGCCGCGAGCGCAGACACACGGCGCCAGCATATTACCCTGCTTTGTTCAACGCCAGAGACGGTCGAGCGTTTCGAGCTACTATTAACTCAAGGAAAAGGGAATCAACCGGGGCAACAAAAGGGGTGAGATTATAAACGTCGTTGTGACGGCCCTCTAATTGCCTCTCGGCACTGGCAGTCGGCGCATCAACAGGCCTCTTCCGAGACCCCGCGCACTGCGGCGACTCCTCGCATCGGTTCGGCTTATGGCCCGGCCACGTACTGTTTGCGCGCCTGCGGAATCGGCGACGCGCGTTGCGAAAACTCTGAAGTCACCGACGACCTTTTCTGCCGGTCCGGCTCTAGTCCAGTAGCTCTCAGAAGCGGGCTCGCGACACGGGAAATGGTAACGGCCGCCCGTTCGGCGCCTGGGTTGCCTATTGTTGAATCGGGTATGGCTTCGAGCGCGTCCCCGTTTATCCGGGCAAATGAGCTCGTAAGTAGAAACATGCGCGGTCAGCGAGTGGTTCCTCTTACGGCACACAGAGGCTAGAGGATTATAGCCTCGTCGTCAAGAAATTGACGAGGTAGAGGGAAGTCGCCTTATGGCCGCAATACCGAGTACGGCTAGCTCTGTCTAGATAATTGTGCGCCACGAAGCTGGCCCTGGCCTCTATGCTTTTTCTAGTTTTGTTTTATTTACGTTTTGGTTGTTGTGTTCTTTGGGGAGAGTGCATGAGTCCCACGTGCACGAAGGTGGCATCCTCGTGTGTCACAGAACGAGCGCTAAAAAAGGGCGTGACGCCAAATTCTTGCGATAACGGGCGGGAGAAACGCCGCGAAGTCAAAAAGAAAAAAAGGAAAGAAAAAGAAAACAAACGGCCAAGGCTCCCCGGGCGCGCGCTCTCCCCGCAGAAGCGTGGCTTCATCGACGAACCTCCTCACCCCACAACGGCGGCCGAGCAAGCCCGCGATTTTCCTAGAACGAAGGAGGCGTGGCCACGCCGAGATGAGTCATCCGACGCGGAGAGCAGTCGAACCGTCTCTCGCCTCTCCCCAGCCTTCGTTGCGCATCGCGCCGACGAAATGAGGAGAACTTTCTGGAAGGTGGCGCGGAAGGTATTTAATCGAGCAGCCGAGACGAGAAAGCAGGAGGAGACGGAAGTGAACGCCAGAGCGCGTAGGGATTCCGCCGTGTAGTCGGCGAAGTTTTTGGTCCGAAGGGACGAAGCCGGAGGTGAAGAGGATTTCCACCTGAGGGGTGACGACTCGAGCTACCGGCAAGAGTGTGTGTTTACCGCTATCGAGCGAAGATGCGGGGCAACAGCTGCGTGTGTGAAGCCGACGTGTTCCGGCGAAGAAGTTGAAGTTGGAAGAGTGGCCAATTGAAGACGGGAGGTTTCCTGGAAAAGAAACTTCGAGAGCTGAGGAACGACAACAACGCTGGACTTTGAGTGAGTGATTCTCGGAAGAGTATCATCTCGACTTTGGTTCCAAGAACTTTGGACTGAATAGGTTTTCTATCTCTTTAGTCTTTAAGTGTCTTGGTTGTTCAATGCATGCGACTGCATTGTAGTGCGTATTGCTGTCCGTGTCCGTTGTTTCAAGTGTGGCTGATTGTATTGTGTAGTACGTTGATTGATTGGTTTGATTGGTGACATATTGTATGCAACTATCGTGGAGTGTGCATTTTCGTGTATTGTTTTCGATCTGCCAATTTTGAGAATATAATTTGTTTGTTTATCAACTCTCGGCTCTGACTTGTTCTTTGGGCCACAGCCGGCATCCGCTGGCGCGCCAAAAAGGACCACTTCTAAATTGTCCACGCTTTGGTGGTGCGGTTCGGGGGGCCGATACTTCGGCCCTTGGAATTAGCCCGGCGATTGCCTCCCTAATTAACGGGACCTGTGTGACAATTAATCTGGCGTCCGCGAAACAGGACCTTTTGGTGCACAGTGTGTCCAAAGTAGTGAGAAAGAGCCTCGAGTTGTTGATAGTGCTATCGGAACGATTTTGTGTGTTGTTTAGTGTTCTCGTTAACGAGTGCAGGAGAGTGTTCCGATAGACTGATTTAGGCAGATACTTTTTGCACGCGGCAAGGTTTTAGTTGCGAGTTGCGAGACACAATGGATCTCGAAAAGTTAGTTGCTCTTGGTGAAAAGATGGGTCTTTCTGGCGCCGAACTACGGAAGTGGGTCACCCAGAAGGAAAAAGAAGAAAAAGAGAGAGCCAAAGAAGAAAAAGCAGCCGAGTTGGAGAGAGAGAGGTTGGCGGCAGAGAGGGCCAAGGAAGAAAAGGCAGCTGAGTTGGAGAGAGAAAGGCTGGCCGCTGAAAGGGCGAGAGAAGAAAGAGAAGCAAAGGAGCGACAGCTGAAAGAAGAAAGAGAGGCAAAAGAGCGACAGCTGAAGGAAGAAAGAGAGCAGCAATTGAAGTTGGAGCTGGAGAGAGAGAAGTTGGCAGCCGAAAGGGCGAGAGAAGAAAGAGAAGCGAGGGAGCGCCAGCTGAAAGAAGAAAGAGAAGCGGAGATGGCTGAAAGGGAACGGCAGCGGCAGCACGAAATTGAACTCGAGCGGCTCCGTTTGCAACAGCGAAACGAAACTCCCGTCCAAGCTAGAGTTGAAAGCAGCGAACGGGAAGACCATGGCTTCCGCTTGAACCCGAGCAAGCTGCTCGTAGCGTTTGATGAAAGGAAGGACGACCTTGACGCGTACCTTCACCGATTTGAGACTATTGCGAAGAGCCAGAATTGGCCGGAACATCAATGGGCAACTGCTTTGAGTACTTGCTTGAGTGGTGAAGCGCTCAGTGTGTACGGTAGGCTGACGCCGACCGATGCAGCCAACTATACAAAGGTGAAAGCTGCTTTGCTGAAGCGATTTAGATTTACCGTGGAAGGATTCCGGGACAGATTTCGGACAGGAAAGCCAGCTGATGGTGAGACGGCTACGCAGTATGCCGCCCGACTTTGCCATTATTTCGACAGATGGATTGAGCTTTCAGGGACAGCGCAGGAGTACGATGAGCTTAGAGAGCTCCTAATTAGAGAACAATTTCTTACTAGTTGCCACCCAAGCCTGTCGCTGTATTTGAAAGAGAGGAAGGCTGACTCACTTGAAGACATGCTTGAATTGGCTGATCAATTCTTGGAAGCGCTAGGTGGAACTAATTTGGCCAAGGTCAAGAATTATTGTCCCGATGATTCGAAGAAATTGGCTCCCGAAGAAACGAAGCGTGCACCAGAGCGTATTCCGCGATGTTTTCTGTGCAACCGAGTGGGTCATCGCGCGAAAAACTGTCGAACGATCTTTACGAGCCCTACGACAGTAAAATGTTTCAAGTGTGGTCAGACTGGGCACAAAGCAGATGCATGTCGGAACGGAGTGAGTCAAACTCACCAGGTATCTTGTGTGCAAGCGGCACCGAAATCTGATAATAATGCCGTCACCGATGGATTCGTAGAGTTGAAGAATGGGGAGAAAATTTCTATTGTGGGTGCTGTAATGTCAAAACAGCTAACCGGTGTTGCGAAAGGAATGCCAACGCTGCCTGGAAAAGTTGCGGGCAAAAAGATTACGGTGTTAAGAGATACCGGCAGTTCCACTGTTATCGTGCGGAGAAATTTGGTACGGGAAAGTGATTTGACAGGCAGAACGAAACCGGTTTGCCTAATTGACCGTACGGTTCGGATGCTTCCCGAAGCAGAAATTGAGGTTGAAACCCCGTACTTCAGCGGGAAGGTTACTGCTTTATGCATGACGACTCCCCTGTATGACCTTGTCATCGGAAACATCGACGGGGCGCGAGGGCCAAGTGATCCAGAATGTTTGGGAGAAGACCCGAAGATAGAGCCCTCGCCAACACAGCGGCCGCGAGATACAGTGGAGGAACATCCCGTGACGGATCTCGCTAGAGCCCAAGGTGAAGCTGCGGCGCAAGAGACAGCGAAGGAGAAGACGATCGTGTCGAATAAGTTCACGGGCCGAGCAACCGGACTTACGTCGGCACGACCTCAACCAACCGACAGTGTAAAGGAGACGGAGTTGGCCAGCCGGGCAAAATGTAGAGGCATGATCAAGCGGGTAAATAAACAGACAGGATCCGTCGAATGTAATGACGCGTTAACGGTGTCGGAAGAGACAACGATGGCTGAGACGACGCCTCAGATATCGTCGTTCGAAAGGGCTCGCCGAAGAAGAACGTGGAAACACAAGAAGAGATCGAGCGAGCACCGCAAAAAGGGGTGCAAGCGCTGCTCGAAGTACACAGGATAGGTGCGGAGGTGGAATCGGAATCTGTCTGGCAGGGCTGAGTGACATATGTTGTGTTCTTGTTATCCTGTGTCTCAAGTGTATGTCGAGCGAGTCAAAGTGTTCTGTGCGATGATGTGATGTATAGTGTTGTATAATCGTTGTAAAGACAGAACTTTGTACGTTTGTATTGTTTGGAATGTGTGATGAAGTGTTGTAGTCATGTACCTGAGGTTATATTTCATGTGTATGAGATTGAATGTAATATTGTGAATGTGAAGTGTCATGAGCGACGGATTGTGCTACAGTCGGTGAGAGTGTGTGGTGACTTTTCGCGCTCGTTCGTTTGTGTGGTCTTGAATATTATGAGATAATATTCTTAAAGTGGGGGGCAGTGTCACAGAACGAGCGCTAAAAAAGGGCGTGACGCCAAATTCTTGCGATAACGGGCGGGAGAAACGCCGCGAAGTCAAAAAGAAAAAAAAGGAAAGAAAAAGAAAACAAACGGCCAAGGCTCCCCGGGCGCGCGCTCTCCCCGCAGAAGCGTGGCTTCATCGACGAACCTCCTCACCCCACAACGGCGGCCGAGCAAGCCCATGATTTTTCTAGAACGAAGGAGGCGTGGCCACGCCGAGATGAGTCATCCGACGCGGAGGGCAGTCGAACCGTCTCTCGCCTCTCCCCAGCCTTCGTTGCGCATCGCGCGGACGAAATGAGGAGAACTTTCTGGAAGGTGGCGCGGAAGGTATTTAATCGAGCAGCCGAGACGAGAAAGCAGGAGGAGACGGAAGTGAACGCCAGAGCGCGTAGGGATTCCGCCGTGTAGTCGGCGAAGTTTTTGGTCCGAAGGGACGAGGCCGGAGGTGAAGAGGATTTCCACCTGAGGGGTGACGACTCGAGCTACCGGCAAGAGTGTGTGTTTACCGCTATCGAGCGAAGACGCGGGGCAACAGCTGCGTGTGTGAAGCCGACGTGTTCCGGCGAAGAAGTTGAAGTTGGAAGAGTGGCCAATTGAAGACGGGAGGTTTCCTGGAAGAGAAACTTCGAGAGCTGCGGAACGACAACAACGCTGGACTTTGAGTGAGTGATTCTCGGAAGAGTATCATCTCGACTTTGGTTCCAAGAACTTTGGACTGAATAGGTTTTCTATCTCTTTAGTCTTTAAGTGTCTTGGTTGTTCAATGCATGCGACTGCATTGTAGTGCGTATTGCTGTCCGTGTCCGTTGTTTCAAGTGTGGCTGATTGTATTGTGTAGTACGTTGATTGATTGGTTTGATTGGTGACATATTGTATGCAACTATCGTGGAGTGTGCATTTTCGTGTATTGTTTTCGATCTGCCAATTTTGAGAATATAATTTGTTTGTTTATCAACTCTCGGCTCTGACTTGTTCTTTGGGCCACAGCCGGCGTCCTCTGGCGCGCCCAAAAGGACCACTTCTAAATTGTCCACGCTTTCGTGGTGCGGTTCGGGGGGCCGATACTTCGGCCCTTGGAATTAGCCCGGCGATTGCCTCCCTAATTAACGGGACCGGTATGACATCGTGGCGGTTTTTTTTTCATCTACCTAATGTACTGTCCAATCAAAGGACAAGCAGGTGATTATTTGCTGAGAGTGTTGTAAGGGCGGAGCGCCAGGAGGGGATAAGAAGAGGCCCCGAGGCTCCGCCAGGTGTCCTAAACCGAGCTTGCGGTGTTAGGCACCATCGGCTCCGCCGAACCCCGTGGGGTCGCCCTACAGAAGTCGGTTCATTTCCAAGTTGTTTTTCTTTTCTTTCTTTTTTTATAACATTGATGTCCATTGTTTTGTAAAAATCTGTAAATACAAGTTTTTCTCAGCCATCTAGAACTTCTTCAGCGTTGCTTTTGCTTCATCGTCAAGCGACCAGCAGACCAATAGCCGCTATTGGGATAGCGGCGTACGTTTCTTCTCCCACTTTGCCACACCACCGCAGGTGGTGCGCCTCGGGCACCGAGTGGGGACAAGTGGTTTCTTCTACATCGAGAAGAGAACCTGATTTTACTTCACCTAACACGTCTCCGCACCCATTTTGGTGACTCCTTGCGCTCTGCACTTCTCCCAAGTCACCCCTAAAGCTTTCCCGTATGAAGTCAAGGCCACGTGCACGTGTTTATCACTCACTTCATGCAGCAATCAATGTAGCTTCAAGCAAACCTCGGGGTTTTTTGGGTCGATGAGCAAACATGGGCGATCCTTTACATTTATGTCAACAGCAGAGAGCAGTGTCTGAGCATCACACCGCCACGGTGGTCTAGTGGCTAAGGTACTAGGCTGCTGACCCGCAGGTCATGGGATCCAATTCCGGCTGCAGCGGCAGTATTTCCGATGGAGGCGGAAATGCTGTAGGCCCGAGTGCTAAGTTTTGGGTGCACGTGAAAGAACCCCAGGTGGTCGAAATTTACGGAGCTCTTCACTACAGCGTCTCTCATAATAATACGGTGGTTTTGGGACACTAAACACTACATAATTTGATATGTGTGGTTTAACACCACATAATTTGATATGTGGGGTTTAATGTCCCAAAACCACCATACGAATATGAGAGACACCGTAGTGGAGGGTTCAAGAAATTTCGACCACCTGGGGTTCTTTAACATGTGCCGAAATCTGAGCACACGGGCCTACACCATTTCCGCTTCCATCGGAAATGCAGCCGCCAAAGCCGGGATTCGATCCCACGACCTGCGGCTCAGCAGCCGAGTACCTTAGCCACTAGACCGCCGCGGTGAGGCGTAAACCCCACATATCGACCAATCAATGTCTGAGCGTCGATATCACTTGTCGTCACAGCCCACACATGGTTCATGTGATACGCCCCCAACGCCCAAACATCGTGCGCACACCAAGTGCCGGGTAAGGCCAAGGTTTTCGATTACCATGCATAAAAACCACGTTAGCAACGATGTGTCCGGTAGACAGATTGAGCAAAATAACCTGATATTCGTCAGAACAAGGCCCGAAAACCCTGTTTCCGCGGCCCGCACGGGCCTCTGAAGCCGCTTGGTCGAGCCAAAAACCCGCGGCCGTATCCCTCGAAAGCCGTAGGTGGAATCGACATGGCCGCACGTGGGCTTTTGAATACAGTGGAACGAACTTGATCTGCTTGGAAATGCAGTGAAAGTAGATTTATAGCTTTACAAACAGGCGCGTCATGTACATATGCTATGCTTCACAATGCAACCTGAAATATTGCAGTAAGGATGCGTGTACAAGCAACCATTATCATGCAGTAAGCGGTAGAACACGCTATTATCATAACCGTGTTGTGGTCTAAAGCCGTTAGTCCCCGAAAAAATTCACACGTGCTATACGACGCCTATTTTTTTAAGCCCACGTGGTGTGTGTATAGCAAGTTTGGAAAAGTTTCGTGGTGTCTGAAGTACGCGCTAGGCACACGATATCGATATCACGTTCAACTCCTGAAGGCGACGCTTTAAGAACCCCTAATTTGTGTTAGTATCCACGCTGATGTACCTTTGCGGGTTCTTCGTTACGTGGTTTCCTCAATACGAGGCTACTGCGCCGTGTCAGCCGTGCATAAATGCTGTGTGCAATAATGCATATTTAGTTATGTGCGGAATGGCTGGCCTATAAGATTGAGTGCAACGGCTGGAGTATCGACGAGACTTTCGAGCCCCTCAAGTGCTATGGACTATCTTTGGACAATAAATACTCGATCGGCGAGCATCTCCAGACCAGCTAAATCAAAATATCTTCACAGTGCGTGAGATCTGTGAACAAAAGTTACAAAATGCGGCGACAGTGTTGTGGTGATCTGTGATCTGCCGTCTGCGACATCGAACTCGAAATTGTTACAACAATGTCAGCGGCATCAAGAGTGGGCTTGCTGTTCCGCTTTGAGATCCCACTTACGATGTCTCTTTATGAGTGGGCTATCGCCTATAGGGCTAAGTTTTTTATATCAAATGCCTTTCAGCTAACCTTTGACCTTAACTTCTCTCGTCATACTCTTTCTATACTCGTCTCGTTTTTAATGTTCTACGCTCTTGACTGAAAGCTTCTGTAAATTCAAGAACTTTTATTGACGTGTAAATGTGTGCAAAATATGTAAGACAGACAAAATTGAACTAATGTATTGTAGAATTTATTTCACAACAATGACAGTTTTAGTTTCAGACAATTCAGCACACAAGTCGTGCTTCTAGCAAGTGCCATAAAATTATGACCACACTTAGTCCCTCGTTGGACTGTGCGGCTTAAGCTAGCTAACATCTTTATGTTCTTTCCTTTATTTTCTTGTGGCTGCTAGAGCAAAATTTATATCACTAGAATCAACCATACACAATGGTATGCAGTGATGCAGCAAGAAATACTTTGTTATCAATTCTGTAGAGTTTATAAGGCACGTATGTTCTTGCTCTTTCATGATGGATAGCTGTTTCGAACATGAACATCTGTCATACGTGTGGATGGTAGTCTATACACTAGTTGAAGAGTATGGTACTTGCGTTTCGAGCAATCCGTTCGTGGACTGATTCCTTTAGTTTTTCTACAGGCAAAAATACAAACGCAAGATGATATGACAAAGGAGAAAAATAATTACTTCATGCGATCTTAGCTCTATAGCAAGTCACGAGTACATCTTCCACAAAAAAAACACAATTCTACCATGAGAAATTGCTACCATGATAAACAGTGATTCTGCATCACAAATTACAAGGCACGTCTTAAAAAGAAAAACAGTTCACAGAATGCAAAACACATAGTCTGTCTTTTCAGGCATTAATGCAACATCGGGTACCGTAGCTTCACCAAAGCGTAGTCAACTGTAGTGAAAGCATAGAGGTTTTAAGTTTTTCAGTGAAAATTGTGTTGGTGGTCTGCCGAGGACGCGCTTCACCGGCGTTCCTTCAAAGCTAGAAATCTTACAATAAAATCTCAGGACCCCATCGATTGAGCTCCACTCTGTCGCCTTTGTAACCAGAAGCACATTTCCCTTTGTACAGTGGTTCATCTCGACTTGGCACGTGTTGCACTGCTCCGCAGTTTCTTGGCGTTTGCGAGGCTCTTCGCACTGACTAGCCGTGTTGACAAGTGTGCGAGAAACACTCATGCAGACTCGTTAGGCGACGGCTCCTCATCACCCGGCATTGAGCAGTCCACGCTCCCCTCGAAATCGCAGTTGCCCGTCTTAGCGTTGAACAGCAGGCCTCCCTTGCAGTAGTGCGAGAACGTCTGGCCACCGTGGCAGCGATAGAAGACGTGGCAGCGACGGGCCACGTCCGGGTAAAAACCGTCCGGCAGTTGATCGCACTGAAAGTGAAATCCAGGAGGCACGCCATGGGCATGATGCCTGCGGGAAAACGGCGTCTTTGACGTCGACGTTCTCGACGGCTTGCAGTTCACACAGCCTCGGTGACGAGGGGGCGCACAGGTCACCTTATCCGGCACATCACACATCTGTTTGATGGGGCTGAATAGGAGACCTTGCGGGCACTCGTAAGTCTTGCTTTTACTTTTCGTACATACATGGTACCTACGACAGCCAGATTTGAAGTCAGCGAAAACACCTGTCTTCACGCACTTAATGCGACGCTTTCGCGTCGCACTAAGATGTTGTTGTGGGAAAGGAAGCAAGGTGACGTCTCCGAGCGCAGTTGCTGGAAGTGGCGCCCCAACACCTGAATATCCTGGGGAAGGTTTAGAGCTCACGGAACCACTTTGTCCAGTAGGTGTCTCAACAACCTTCGTTGACGCTTCTAATTCTGGAGCAGGAGTTGGCTTGCCATCATAACTTTGTTCCTGTGAAGGAACTGAAAGTGACTTGCTGCCGAAACCTTGCTCTTGTGAAGAGACTGGATCTGGCTTGTTGTCATAACTGTGTTCTTCTGAAGGAACTGGATGTGCCTTGCCATCATACTTTTGTTCTTGCGAAGTGACTGTACGTGGCCTGCTGTCATCAGTTTGTCTTTGTGAAGAGACTGGAGGTGGCATGTTGTCATGGTTTTGCTCTTTTGAAGGCACTGGAACTGTCTTGCTGTCATAACTTTGCTCTTGTAAAGGCACTGGACGTGTCCTACTGTCATTGGTTTCTTCTTGTAAAGCCACTGGAGGTGGATTGTTGTCGTGACTATATTCTTGTGAAGGCACTAGAAGAGACTTGCTGTCATAACTCTGTTCTTGTGGAGGGACTGGGCGTGGCCTTTTGTCATAAGTTTCTTCTTGTAAAGGCACTGGAACTGGCTTGCTGTCATGACTTTGTTCTTGTAGAGGGACTGGACGTGGCCTGATGTTATAAATTTCTCCTTGTAGAGGCACTTTAGGTGTATCGCTATGATAACTTTGTTGCTGTAAAGACACTGAATGACTCGGTGCTTCAGTTGTGGCTCTTGTCGGTTCCCTCACTGGTTGTTCGGTCTGTGACTGTATCGGTGGCAGTATCGGTTCTTGATACGCAACCTGGGATGGTGTTTGTGCTGCCCATGACTTCTTCAGTGGTGCTACTGTCACTGGGACGTTAGCCACCACTGCTTGCATAACTCGTGCGTGCCCCACCCTCGTGTGTGATGTTCGTGCTTGGGTGACCCGTGCTTGCGTAACTGGTGCTTTTGTGACTGTTGGTGTACCTCGTGCCCGGGAAGCCTGAGACCGTGTCGCGTCCCAAGTTGGTGCTCGCGTAGCTGCCCATTTAGGTGCTCGTGTCGCAGCCCACGCCCCGTCCCACGAGTCTGACCACGTAGTTCTGCGTGTATCCGCTCGGGCCGTTCCTCTAGTTGTCGCTCTTGTTGTCGCAGATACCGGAGCCGGTGTGGTTAACTGTGAAGCTCCAAGCAGGGTTTGGCGTGTTGTGATTCTTTCAGTGGTCACAGCAGTAGTAGGTTGCGTCGTTTCTGTGGTAAATTTCGCAGTCGTTTCTGGCGCAAACTCCGAGTAATAGTCTGTTTCGTATTCGACGACATAATCTGGTGTGCTTCCCTGTGTAGTTACCGTAGTGCTGGCCTGCGTTGTCGACGGTGTAGTTTCTGGTGCAAGCTCTTTTATATTCTGCGCTGTAGTAACCGGAGGCACTGTACCTGTTTCTGGTAAACTCTTTGGTATCGCTTCTGTTTCATAGTCCTTGATGAAAGGAGGTACAGTTACTGGCGTATCGTCCAGACGAGGCAGGGGCACACCCTCTGGAATTTTTCTTGCAACTAGTCCAACGGCCGGTTCTGGAACACTTTCTGGCGTAGTCACTGGCGTAGTTTGTCTCGCGACGCCGGCTGGGACTTCAGGGGCATGTTCTGGCGAAATGTCTGTGTAGTAATCGTCGTAATCTGGCTGCGATGCCGGCGGATATTGTAGGTGCTGGGGCTGGTGTCGTCGTTGTCGATGTCGTCGTGGTCGTGGCCATCGTTGTTGTCGTGGTCGTAGCCACAGTAGTTGTCGATGTGGTAGGTCGCGCCGTCGTAGAAACTGGCCTTGTAGATTCCACAGGTGCTAACGTAGTCGAGCGCGCAGGTGCTCGCGTAGCAGGCCCAACTGCCTTGCCATGATGCGGCCCATGTAGTTCCTCTCGTTGCCGTACGACCGCTTCCCCTCGACGACGCTCGTGCAGTTACAACAGCCGGCGCAGATGTCGTTAGCTTAGTCGTGTACTCCGTTGTCGTTCGTCGGGTGGGTTCCACCGTGGATGGAGGTGCACTCGTTGTTGTACTAGTCTCTGTTGTGGTAACAGGGGCGTTCAAGAGGGCAGGCGGCTGCGTCCCCGAGAAGTGCCGATCTACGTGACACAGAACCGAGCTCGAGCAAAGGAGAAGCACGGGGTTAAACCTTGTACCTGTAGGGCAGAGCATGATCCTTTTGCGGCCTCCTTCGCATGAGTAATACCTCGCGCAGTCGTGGCCCTGATTCTCGTCAGGGTGCAAGCCATCGCGTCTACCGTCACAGGTGAAGTCATCGTCAGCATTCTCTGGAAGTGCCAGGTCGGTCACGTCGGTGCCACGGTCTATGTCACAGGCGTTCCTCTCAGTGTCGAAGACCGTGCCAGAGGGACAACGGAAATTGAACGCTCCAGCGGGAGTACACACGTGGAAGTCCTGACGGTCGATGGACGGCAGAACCTCAGCAACTTCTCCACAGTCGACATCGAAGTCTGTGTCGTTGATCCTTACGACAAGTCCGGTGACAGATATAGAGGCCCGCGGCCTCAGCGCAGTCTCGGTACAGCCGACTGTAGGGCGGCAAATCATCCTCTCGGGGTCGAATGAGTGACCCTTCGGGCATGCGTACGAGACACCCTCGGAGCCAACGCACTCGTGCCAGAATCTGCAGCCGCTGCTCTCGTCCACGAAGAGTCCAGGTGAGCCCTCGGGGCACCTGCGAGGATGACACAGAGTCATGAAAGGTGTCTGAAAACACGTTTCTAGATTTGCTTCAATTTTCAACATCTATTAATGTTTTATACGTCCTAACAGCGCGAAAAACACGAACAACAAGAAGATCATAGGCACACCGCCGAAACGTCTATAGTTGACCCGTAAATGTTTTTCTTGTCCTAGTTTAGTCTACAACAGTGCTGTGCTGTTTATTAGACTAAAATCAGAGTTTTTGCTAGCCCTGAAAACAAGACTTAGTATTATCTTCGTGCCGTCACAATTTACTGCCCCTATCGGCGGTTCTTCGTTGAGGTTTCTGTAGAGTTTTTATCTTTATTATATACAGGCATACAGCTTGTTCACATTCTAGAATTCTGTCAAATAATTAAAGAGGTCAATATAGCGTAGAGAAATTTTCATGCCCACAACAGAACTCTTACATGATAAGACATATGCTCGGGCTAGTTGCTGATTGGGAATCAAAATCAGGAGGCTCTACATTTCCACCTAAAAACTTGCCTTCACGCCTCTCTTATAAAATAATTGATTGTTATGTACGGTTTAGCGTCCTAACAGCACTATATGATTGAGAGACGCCGTTGAGGAAGGCTTCGGAAATTTTGAGCGCGTGGGGTTCTTTAGCATGCATGAAAATCTGAGCACACGGGCCTACAGCATTTTTGCCTTCATTGAAAGTGCAGCTGCTGTGCCGGGATTCCATACCACGACCTGCGGTTCACCAGCCGAGTGCCATAGACATTATATCCCCTGTACATTACATCAGCGCTACGTGGCAAGCATCGGCGCATTGTACACTTCTCTACATATTGTTATTGATGTCGCTTCTCTTTCTTCCGCATTTTTTTTTCAACTTTTTAGATAAGAACATATTTTGTACACGCACAATTACCGCAAACAAATGGCTGCTTTTCGAAAATCTCCCTTTTTTTTCTCTCTCTCTCTCCCTTTTAGCCGCTGTTTCTAAGCATAATATGCTACCAACCATCATATTTATTTACTGTGTTTCCAGATTCGCTGCTCATACATGAAAACACACCTGTAAATATTTATTTGCGTATGAAGCTTCCGATGTGATTCTACAACAAAATGGTTGTTTGGGTTGGTTGGCAGAAGATTCTTGATGAAGAAAGCCGCCCCCTCCACACATCACGAAGCAACCACACATGCTTCACAGGCAGTGGGAGGCATGGCTTGCGGACGAGGACAAGCAGAGCCAAATAGCTTTGCTTGACCAGGTCCAGCGAGCCGCTCGTGCCAGCGGAGCCCTGGACTGAGGGCCCGACCAAACTGCCTGCATTTCAATTTTTTTTTTTCTGAATAAAGTTTCTTCCTCCTCCTCCTCCTATTTTTTGACTGAGCAGAATGATTGATGAAAATCGAGGAAAAACCACTTTGTGTTATCTTGAATTGCCCTATTTTCAAGCGTTCTCTGCATTAAAGAATGTCTTCCTTTTCACTTGTGTGTTTCTGTCTAACGGCACACACCACAGGTCGATAGAGAGAGCGAAAGAAAGAAAGAAAGCCAGCGAGGTTAACAAGCGCTGAGCCTGGTTCGCTACCCTGCACTGGGGAAAGAGGAAGGAGAAGGAATGTTTAAAAGGAGAAGATGAACGCACAAGTGTATTCTCTGTGTCTACGTGCATGTATCATATGGGTTTAGGTCTTTCCATATGGGTTTAGGTCTTTGTGCCTGATTCCACGTACTTGAAGGTACCGACGACGCGCGGAGGACGGCATGGCGTTGAGGCATCTTCGACGCAGCGACCGAACTCAGTGTCGTAGCTTAGGCCACCGCCGCAGTCTTGGACGACTTCCAGGCCATCGGCGCAGATGCGGTAGCTGTAGCACGATGTTCTATAATCAGGGAAGACACCTATGCGCCCCTCGCACTCGTACTGGCCGTAAGAGACGCCATCGTTAGCCGATACAGGTCCCTTTGTCTGACAACCGTGAACGGTGGGGTCAAAGACGGATCCCTCAGGGCAGGACGATGTTGCCACCTGCGCGAAAAAAAAACATGAGCCATGTATTGACAAAATATACATCTTGCACTTATAATGTGCAGCCATTTGGTGCTTTTGATTTTAGTTCAGTGGACAGGGCATCTTTTCTAGTCGACGTCGGAACAACCAACGCCGATCTGCCACGTTTACACAAGAAACAGTTCGATACCAAGCAAGAAGGATAAAAAGCAGAATAAGAAAGCAAAACTTCACACATTTAAAGATAACAAGCCTGAAATTATTAAGGCATGTGGTAAAATCCACAAGGTTTTTCTTCGTTCATGTTTTTATTTCATTTTATTCGCTTATGATGTATTTCCTAATGATTATCATATTATGTTTGCTATATACCCCGTAGCGATAGAAGGTCTGCGCCAACGACGTGGTCGACTTGTGTCTATGACTCTGTGTTTTAAGTCGAACCTCACTGCGTCGAAAATCAATTTAGAACCAACCTAGCATCTCCTAGCCAAAGTCTAGCAACAGGAGCAACCAACTTAGTTTTCAGAGTCCTTCATTTTTGCTGTTTCAAGCCTTGCGTCGCTTTGTGAAAGCTGCGCCGGCTTTCACAAAGAGAGGAAACTAGTCGCTTTCTTGTCTACTTCTTCGTTTCCTGTGTTTGTTATTTTACTGTTTGGATTTTTTGCTGAGGCTTTCTTGCAACTTAAGGCATTTTTGTGAACGCGGGCCACTGTTAGTAAACGTAAGTGCACGCAGTTTGTTTCGCTGGCAGGTCATTTACATAAAATAGCCAGAACAATCCAGTGCTTTTCCTTTTTCCTCGTTTTAAAGCTTCTGATCTTTGTCTATGATACGAGGGCAAACAATGCACGTCAGAACTGCAAGCAAGAGCAATGTTCAGAAATACTTCGGAGACGCGACAGCTAAAAATATCTCGTAGATAATTTCGTCTAAAGGGAGGTACATTACTTGACGCTACGTGGACCATGAAAACCAAGTGAAATGCCCAACCGATTGGCTACACCTCATGTCAGAAAGGAGGCGAGGGTCTTCTAGTGGTTCAAGAGAAGGACACAAAAAACAAGGCCACAGATAATGCAACCACGTACACGGTCAAGGAGCAGCGAACACAATGTGCTATCGTATTACGATGGGACATCGCTTGGATACGATAGGGCCTACCGGATCATCGCCTGCCACGAGCGCATCAGCTTAACTCCAGCGCCTTTTTATGTCACATTTTTTTACCGGTGCCCTCCTTCACTCCAGCTTATCGTCTAATACGCTCACTCCCGTATTCTAGAACGTCCCTCCACTCCGTGCTTCACCTTTAATTGAGAAGGCCGATGGGAGCGCCGTCTCTAGGCAGGGAAAGTCACTGCATATCAGCGATAATCTGCCGCGATTCTTGAGTGGCGCAGCGTCACTTTCAGCGAAGCATTGGCACAGTGCTCAACTGTCAAGTGAAGGGTGAAAGTCGACTCGAGGAGCGTTTGTGAATATGGGGGTCATGCACATTCCAATTCATCGGATTTGGTGTTTCTGACATTTTCTCCTGCAGCGACAGTGCACAGTGATTACAGCAGTAATTACAGCGATTGCAGCAATGTCGCTGCACGTTACAGTGCTTTGTAAAATACAGAACATTGCAGCGTTGTAGTTAATGTTCCGCAAGTGCAACACAGCCTTGAAAAGTCAAGAGCCATTCATTGTCCCAAATGCGTCAGGCGTGCCTCTCATGGCTTCTTTTTGTTGTTTTCTCGCGCTTTCCCCTCGTAGCTGTTATAAGCTTCATGCTGCTCTCTCTGCTTCTTAGTCTATGCATTTTACATGAGCCGATTGTTTATGTTTGCTTCGCTCATGGCGTTTGTACCACTTCGTCGTATGACATATGCGTCGAACACCATGTCCTTGAAAATGTCAGGGCACCAGCCAGGAAAGAAAGCACTGCACTCGTAGCATGCACTGATGATAATTAGACGCAAGTACCATGGTGTATTTCACTGCCCGCAAGCTGCCCAGTTTTTAAATATGCTGCTTTTCGATCTCCTGAAACCACAGTACTGTTTAACGTGTCACGTCAAGCAAAACCCACCTGGAAGCACTACTCCCTATGAAAATGCGCCTTCAGGTATTTTCCAGACATAAGACCTGGCCGATATGACTTTTACTTAACGACGAATAGAGCTCGTGTTGGGCCGCTAAAGGCTACCTCGGTATGGCTAAAGTAATAAATAGCGACTAGCGTAGGTACTTGATAAATGAGTTGCCGCTATGTAAAAAGAAAGAATCAGAATTCTTTATAAAGACTGCTATCTTTGGTACACGCAACCAAATGAGCACAACGAATACTTAAGCCAAGAAAAACATTTGGGTCAATATTCTTCGTTTCCTTAACTCAAGCGTAATTTTTGAGAGATACATTTCAAGAAAAAACCTGTAAAAAGCTACCCCAATTTTAAAAAGATCAGTGCCATGTGACACCCTCTTGCTAAAACGGTGTTCCTCTCTCGCCGATTTAGCTACAAGCGCCACTGCCTAGGATTATACGAAAAGACATACGAACCAGCAGTGGGTTGGAAAACGGCTTGCATCAGGTCACAGTGGGTAAATTAGCAGACGCGTAATTTTCACGTTGTGAGTTCAGATGTCACCGAAGGAAATGGTACTTATCCGCCCTCTTTCCCTACTTGCAACCTCTATCGTAAATATTACACTTAAAAACGACGAAACGATGAAAAAAAATCGATTACTGGCGAGTAATGGAGATGTTGGTAGACGCAATGTTCATTCGCTTCCTCTTTTTTATTATCGATAATTTCCAGAATAATCCCTGAATAGCTGGTGCAACGTAAACACCGCTGCAAAGAGGATCCTGAATAGCATCCCCATGAACGCTGGGCGAATGTGTTCGGTTTCAGCTTGCGTTATGTGGCATGCTTTCCTGCACTATTTGCACCATGCACCTTTGACGAACGCAGATGCAACAAACCTTGACGTGTCCTAGGCATGCGTAGAAGGAGTCTGCTGTTGCGCCTGGGTAGACACCATCGGCGCGACCTACACACTCCTGCGTCGGCGTACTCTTCGGCGAACGTGCACTTGACGTCCCCAATGGGGCGGCAGGACAGCCTGTTGGCGTCAAAGGCCATGGCTTTGGGGCAGCTACCCACTTTGAGAAGGACGCCGTCCCGGCACACGGCGAACTCTCGGCAACCGGTCAGCGGGAACAGACCGTTCGATCCAGGGGGGCATGTGGCGTCGGGCACTTCGCAGGTGGCCCTGTTGTGGAGTGTACGAGGGTAGAAGCTTATCAACTTTCTTTTTACAAGTGTAAAGCTTATCAACTTTTTTTTTTTACTTTACAAACAGCAACACGCGATCCATCTGCGTCAGGCACAATTTGACATTAAGCCCACTACAGTTCACTCTATTTTTCAGAACCACACCACCTATACATCAAAAGAAAAGAAATCCTCTTACGCCATGCACTTCAAAACTTACATTATCACAATTATAACATCAATAACAAGGCATTTTAGCATTTAGTGCCGCAAAAACGTTGTCCTTTTTTTGAGTTCAATGTTGCATATGCCACGCTAGAAATATATATGTGTGTGAAACACAATAATTGCGCACCAGTTACAATGCATGCGTTCTGTGTTGATCTTCATGTGTAACTACAAGTTTTCCCGCTCACTTTAGTCCAAGAGCCAGCTCAAATAATCTGCACGCCATTAAAAAAATCTGAGTGCCAAACTATTTAATCCATGTCCCAAACATTTAATCCATGCGACAACATATTTAATCCAGGCGCCAACCCAATGAGGCCACGTGGCAGTGAGTTTAATCCAAGTGCGACCGTGTTTAATCCAATTGCCAATGACTTTGATTCAGGTGCCAGTCAGTTTAATTCATGCACAAAAATCAGAATACGGGGCGTAAAAACAGCAGTGCAGCTGAAATGCAGTTCCTACCGTATAAAAGACAATAGTCGGAAGGTAGAATAAATCATTATTATTGCTATTCGCCGATGGTATTCGTGAAAAAAAATTACTGCCGTGGTTCGCTTGAGCCGTGTTCGGAGTGCTTATACTTTTCTATGTGGAAGTTTGCATAATGAGTGCTTGCCACAAGTGGAATAATTTTAATGAAAGTGAAATAAAACGCAGGAACATACACCGAATATATTACAGCGTCATAAAATTCCGTGTCCGTCACTAAAGCTCATAATTGGCTTCGGCACACACTACAACATTACATGACCGGGACAGGTCGTATAATGCGAAGGACAAGCTTTGTTTATAGGAGGGCTGGAATACATATCAAGCTATTGAAAACCTGGCCGTGGGCAGTGATGGGTCAAAGGCAGCTACATAATCAAGAAATTAGGAGGCCGTCGTGGGGCAGAGTGAATAAGAGATAATTCCAATATGTCTTTGTCCTGAAGTGCACATAAAACGCAAACTGATCATCCTGATGTGGCAATGAAAGTTATATCCAACATTATTGTTTGCTCTTATCTTGTTATTCAAACAAAATAATGTCTCCAATAATACGAACGGTACTGATTGTTCATTTAGCTTGGTAGTATTGTGACATACTGGACCAACGTGATGAAACGAACACTGAGGAAACAAAATGATAATAACGCGCATCTGTCTTTGGGCCTAGCTTTTTTTTTTCTGTACGTGTTTCTTTTTTTTACGCGCCATTATGACTCTCATCGCACATTGGAAGATTGCGCAAACCCTGACGAAGACCGGTCCACCGATCGATACCATTGGTAATAAAATTAAGGCAACCGCCAAGAGCATCGAACGCGTTATTTGAAGGTCGTAGGTTCGATTCCTGCTCACGGCTGGTTATTTTTTCACCCACTTTTCTTTCTTCCTATTTACATTCCATTGGTTCTAATAGCTTCCCCTACACATTCCTTGGCATTACTGTCTGTTAGATCTCATTAATATTGTGTCAAAACGCGGAAAAACGAGCCCTTAGGTATACACTTCTTTCCCTTATATATATATATATATATATATATATATATATATATATATATATATATATATATACATATATACATATATATATATATATATAAGAATATATATATATATATATATATATATATATATATATATATATATATATATATATATATATATATATATATATATATATTTATACATATATATATATATATATACATGCATGGTGGCGAAAATGGCCGTAGCGTTGCAATAAGTCAAGTAGATCCTCCAAGAGAACGGTAACAACGGAAGTGTTTAATTCGACAGTTTCGGCCAGAGTCTGGCCTTCATCAGGACTCCTGATGAAGGCCAGACTCTGGCCGAAACTGTCGAATTAAACACTTCCGTTGTTACCGTTCTCTTGGAGGATCTACTTGACTTATATATATACATATATATATATATATATATATAAGAATATATATATATATACATATATATATATATATATATATATATATATATATATATATATATATATATATATATATAGGGAAAGCAAAAGTGCCTACTACTAATTATAATTATTCAAGAAATGCAACATAGCCACCCGTGAGTGTATTTATTAATACAGAACTGTCTTATAGGACTCGGAGACGAACGTTCAGAAGTCATCTACACGCGAAGCAGCAGCCACGAAAGATAAATTGTGCTGATCGAAGGCCGCACTGTCCACGTGCTGTGTTTTTGCATGGAGTGGCGAGCCGCATCCAGCAGCAAAGAACGCCTGCAGGCTGTGCTTGATATTGTCACGTTTGCGATCTGTAGGCCTCTGCGTCACTAGCTTCGAGTAGCAGCGGGCATCCAGCAACCGATCGACTGTGCTTGCACTGATTTTTACTCCTGGCATATTTCTTCCTCCAGGGCCTCCTTTATTTGCTTTATTGTTAATGTGCAGTTTTTTTTTTTTGACAATTCATCTCAAAGTACTCACGACGTCATGTCCAAACTTCCTTTTTGAACTCCCACCATGCTTTGATGTTTCTCTGTCGGTAGCAGTAATCGATCTTGCTGTTCTAATGTTGATGCCTAGAGCGTCGGCCAGTTGCTTTAGGTCACCGCCACGCCTGTAGACGTCCACAATCCTATAGCCCTGTCGACCAGCGATACTCGGCTGTTTTTTTTTTCTTTTTGACGAGGTTTGTCGATGCTTCAAAGTGTGGTCCTCGTTTGCGTCCAGCCATGACTTCAAGCAAAGCTCTCTTCTCGTCTGCAAATGTGGCCGTATGAAAACACACGTGTTTCAAGCAAACGAGCTTCGGCAACACTAAGTGTCGTCTGTTACATGAAAACCGGAATATCTCCTTTGATGCTTTTATAAAAACTTAATTCCACATAAATCCAAATAAATGCAAGTTTAGTATTTTCAAGTGGTTATTTCTGATTTTGAGAACGAATGAATGTCATCTGTCGGTCACTGTTCTCACTGGGCTGAGCACATGACTGCGAAAGCCTCAGCGAATGAGCAGCCAAATGCCGTCTGCTGAGCATACGAGGCGAATCTATGCATATGCAATGGTGTACATGGTTAACCGGAATAATGCAGTAGCGATGAAATATAGACTAACATAGACCCTATGAGCAAATACATTTAGTACCCAAAATTGCAATTAATACTCACTGTTTTTTTTTTATTTTGAAGCTATGACACCAAAACGTTAAGGAGAAGTAGCACTGCGCACTTCATTTCATAAGCGCTAGCATGTATAGGTGAAGGAAAAGTTCTTCCTGTGACGTCATGTTTACGTTATTTTGACATTTATACTATATAAAGTGGCAAACTATGTGTTTCTAGTGCATGGATTAAACTGACTGGCACCTGAATCAAAGTCATTGGCAATTGGATTAAACACGGTGGCACTTGAAATAAACTCACTGGCACGCGGCCTCATTGAGTTGGCGCTTCAATTAAATATGTTGGCGCTTGGATTAAATGTTTGGCAAATGGATTAAATAATTTAGCTCGGCGTTCAGATTCTTTCAATGGCATGCAGATCATTTAGGCTGGCACTTGGATTTAAATGAGCGGGAAAACCTGTAGTTGTTTAATACAACGAACAACTACAGTTTGATGGCATTGCATTCAAGAAAAATTACCGTCCTCCTCGAAGCTTCACATGACGGCATTATGGCGATATAAAGAGAGTCCCGTGAGATCACACCAAAAATATGAAAACCGACAGTTCCAGCAAAAACACACTATTGCTTGATATTAGCTGCAACTGCGCTTATTTGGAGTCAGCGTTGTTCAAATTTAACTACTATTTATTAATCCTAATTGGTAACTTTTAATCAATGCTTTAATCACTAACATGGCAATTTAAACTTGTAGGCCGCCTAAGTTAACATTGAAACGAAGCAGTTATCCCACGCTGCAATCTGCCTGGTTATCGTCTACAAGAAAAACACTATAAAAAATGAAATGGACAAGTGCTGGAGTAGCGCTGCTCAAGCAGTTCCAGGCCTTTGTCATGTAGGACGGTTCGATAGGCGTCGTCACTTTACTGGTAGCGAGATAACCGTCGGCATCTTCTTACGTAACAGTTATGCTCATCTGCTACTCGGTACAAATTTAATATTCGACTCTCTCCTCCATACAATACGAAAGACGAGGCGCCAACAGAGTAGCAAGTGCGCCACGCTGATTCCCTTGCTTATAAACGCCATCTGATAAGCGGCAATACCTAATTACTTTTAACAACGGAATCGCATCTAGAACATGTAGCAATGTGAAGCAATGTGAGATGTCAGTAAAGTAAACAAATAAAGAGCAGTCAAACGTGTCTAGGATACATTACGTTAAATCTAAAGGCTCACCATGCATTGCACAGCTGACATAATTTATAACAGTAGAGGGAAATGGGACAAAAACTTGAAAAGTGAGCAATCTGTCTTCCGTTTGGCCAATTTTATATTTTGAATATTACACTCATGTTTTCCTAATGACAACGTACGCTTCGTTTTCAAACAGTTTTATGATGTCCCCAGTTTTGCGCTATAGCTTTAGTCATAAACAACCAAGTAGTGCAAACCACTACCCTTCCAAGTAGAAGATTGAAAGTCAGTGCTGTCCACGTCTCCTTTTTTTTTGTGTGCTGGGCCTTCTTTCGCGCAGTTTTCTTAGCATCTTCTAAGCAGTTTTTACGTTTGTTGGGCATTATTCAGCGAGAGTTTCACAATGAACGCGGTCACTCATACGGAGTGTCTTGCCGTAATAAAGCAGCCATATTCATCTTCGTTAGCTGTCGCGCCTGATCCACTGAGAGTGCGCCGTGAAGCGATCTGAGGGGGTCACCTACTTGCGCGGGTAGTCGCAGGCGAGCTGCTTGCGGCTGAAGATGAGGTCGGATGGGCACGAGAATTCCCGCGCGTTGCCGGCCACGCACAGCACGAACTGGGCGCAGCCCGGAGCCGGATAGAAGGCGTCCGGCAGACTGGCGCACCCGTTGTCACCCTCGCACTCGACGCTCGTCGTGTTCTGGCAGCGACCCGCATCGAAAGAGCTGGCCCTGCGGTTGATAGACAGGTGAGAGGTTATCGATGTAACAGACTGAACCACCGGGCCACCCGATCCTTTCTGCCATCAATGAATGCTTGTGCTGTTTTTCAAACAACTGGTCCTGTGGTTGATGGACAGGGGGAGAGGTTATAGGCAAAATGCTCGACAACCTCCTCGTGCCATCCATGTTTTTTTTTCTCTCTCTCTTTTGTTTCTGTATCAGTGTACATCATTGTACGCACGAAGAAGACTAATCATCGTTGGTCTGAGAACCCGTTCATCCTCGTCGAGATTTTGCTGAATCACTTTAAAAAATGGATCACGCTGTGAAAAAACCTGATACTCAGGGTGGCAATTCTTTCATCCTTTGTGATTCTTATTAAAGATTAGCAACACCGAAAAAGCGTCTATACAATTTTATAGGTAAACAGCTTGCTCACCCGAGTTAGCATATAGGTTGACAATGAACACTATGCTCAAGTTGGTAATAACTATAACTGCGTACTATTCATGGTTCCAATGCTAGTGCTGTTCAGTTCATTGTGCCAAATAAAAAAGTTATTTTAACGCAACCAGAAAAATAAGGGACTCTATAACAAGTATATTCGCGTCCATAAAAGCACCTTACTTTCAGATATTATCAGAAAGCCTATTTAGAATTCACGTCACTCTATAGGTGCCTGTAAAAATAATCTCTAACCAGTCGTGGTGCCCGATGTATCAGTCAAATGAATTTTGGCCTCACATGCCGGCGAATGACTTTACAAAAAAAAAGCTTTGGGAATTTAGTCCCAAATTCACGTGCTTTCAAAAAAAAAGATGTATCAGAACGTAGGATAGTGTGTGTTTATATTTATTAGATTAGAGGGAAAGAAATAGTTGGCCATGTGAGAGTAATTTGACGGAATTGCTCGCCTACTTGTGTCTGAGTCAATTTTTGCGAAGACTCATAGCGATGGGGCATCAGTCATGTCGCTTTCTAATGCAGTACTACGCTCAGATGGCGTTCGCTTTGATTAGGTATAGCCTGATGGGCACGCCCCTGATCATACCTCTTATAGCTAATGTAAGCTAACGTGCGTTATATAATTAACAAGCGGCCTACGTTACAAAAACGCATTGTGATAAAGATGAATCCGTAGTCATCTAAGCTTATCATGTCGTCCATTACATCTTACTCAAGCTTTATTGGCACTTTCACGAATAGCTCTTTAAAAAGGCGGGCTGTACCTGTGGGCAAAGAGCTTCCTCTCTTTCGCCGTCCTGGCACCGGTAGTAACGCCTGCATCCGCCCACGCGGTCAGCAAACACGCCGTCCGCGTCGCATCGCAGCTTCGGGCAGGCCACCTTCGCCGCCTGGCGGCATCGTCCCAGGCGCCAGTCGAAGAGAAGCGAGTCCGGACAGGTTAGCGATGTCTTGCGGCCACCTGTCAGATACGGTTGAGACTTTATCACGGTGCACTCAACATCGTAGTGTGTTGAGGTCTGAACTATTGTAGTAAGCTGTCAAGCAAGCTAAAGCAGCGTTCTTGAAACATTAGAAACAGGGCATTAGAAATATTCCGCGCAGCCCCTTGCGAGCCACTACACCCGTTGCGGTAGAAATGAAAAAATCATGGTAAGGCTGAGAGGCTGGCATGAATGTTTGTGCTATACACTCCGCACGAGAAAAACGCTAAGAGGTAAGGCGACTGTGGATCAACAGAGATGCGGTAGCGCCAACGGTGATAAAAAAAAGTGAAATGAGGTGTTGAACCTAGTCATCTTTCGGATAGAAGTTCTGATTTTTCTTGTTACAACAGTAACTATTTGGCTACGCAAGAGAGCCATATTGAGGTATGCTGAAAATTGCCTATTGTTGGTGTTCGCCAGAAAACAGCCAAAAGACAGATGCACTTGCGTGCTTGCAGTAGATGCAAATCAGATGCGTTGCTACCGTCTGAATCGGTGCTGCTTGCTTGATAATGAGGCGTGCATCATTATAAATTGTTCCCGCATCATCTTTAATAATTTTTTCCTTCCTTCGAGATAAGAAATTTGCCGAGACGAGATATTGTGACGACGCGGTACGCGTGAATGGCAATAAAACGGAGGACCACAAACGAATAGGCTCTATCATACTCTGCTAAAAGGCAGCCACGTCTTCTTTGTTTCTGTCCTGGCCAAGTGTTTGTTTGTTTGTTTCCCAGGACTGATGGCTCATACCCATTCAGGGGGATTGGCCAAGAAAGCGTAGTGTAGTTTTTCTCTGATCATTTCAACTATGTTTAATGAATATTTATTATAATATGACTAATTTAAGGAAAACCACATAAAAAGAGAGCAAACGAGCAAAAGAATAGAAAAGTCAAGTTTAGAAATTTTGAGATTTCAGGTGTTATGAATACCACTCAGCTGCGTTTACTTCACTTTGCCATTTAGAATTTTTGGGGGGAGTACTAAATAATAGTTATTTAGCACTGCATTATTCACCATTCAAAAAAATGGCAGATCCCACGTACAGTGGGAATCAATAATATGCAAAGTACGAATGAGAAATGTTGATATGTCGCTTCAAAATTAGCACAACGTTACGAGGTGAAGGTCAATGATGCCGTACATTAGTTCCGTGTCAAAAATATCATGTTTGAATGTGTCATTTACCTTCGTCATGTATTCACGTCACATGATAACAATTTTATTATTTGTGGAGCTAGCGAAACGACCACGAGCACGCTATGAGCGTCGTACGTTGTCATGTTCTTTCATGACACGCGGGTCAGGATTGTCATGTTTGCACCAGTCATATATTTCGTCATCCATTGACGTCACGTAACACTATATTTTGTATATGTGGAGCTAGAAAAATGGTCGTGAGCACATCATGAAGGACCCAATATACTCCATTGTAGCGTTGACGCGCGCGCACGCTGGGCACAGCGACGCTACGTTAGCAAAACGCGAGTACTCTATAATCTGACACAAAGCACGACCGGCGCTACCAGCGTCCGTGGGCGAGGTCCGACGGCGACCGGCGTGAAATGCGACATGCTGCATTTCACACCGATGCATTAACCAGACAGCACTGCGTCTGCCTCTTTTCGTGACGGAGGGACGCTGGAGGCGCAGAAACGTGCATGCGTCGAAGCAACGCAGCGCGATGCGCGCCTACGAGTAAATGGCACGATCAGCGCATGGCATGGCAATGCTGGCGTGACGCGACGAAATGAAGGCCGGTGAGCACGCGCACCGCGTCACGTCGAAATGTATTGGCGCCTTGACGGGGGCATGTTGTCATGTTATCACATGACACGCATTTCATGATTATCATGTTTGCACCAGCCACATATCTTCGTCACTTATTGGCGTCACGTAATGCCAAATTTGGCATATGCGAAGCTAGCGAAACGGCCGCGAGCACATCATCAGTGTGGCATGAAGTCATGTTGTTACATGACACGCATGTTGGGATTATCATGTTTGGATGTGTCATTTACCTATGTCGTCAATTCGCGTTGCGTAATACCGAACTTGGTACGTGTGAAGCTAGCGAAACAGCCGCGAGCGCATCATGAGCGTAGCATGTAGTCATGTTGTTACATGACACGCATCTCATGTTTATCGTGTTTACACCAGTATCATACCTTCGTTATCCATTCACGCCCCATAATACTAAGTTCGGTATAAGTGAGCGAAACGGCCGTCAGCGCATCATGAGCGTGGCATGTAGTCATGTTGTTACATGACACACATCTCATGATTATCATGTTTGCACCAGTCACATACGTTCGTCCTCCATTCACGTTCTTTTATACCAAATTTGCTATATGTGACGCTAGCGAAACGGCCGCTAGTGCATCATGAGCGTGGCATGTAGTCCTTTTGTTACATGACACCCATGTCATGATCTTCATGTTAGGGCCTGTCGCTCGTGTTCGCCATGCAATCATGCCATATCATACTAGTTTTGCAACATGTTATGTGAACGAAACCACCGCAGGAGCTGCAGGCTGATGAAATGTAAATCATGACATTCATGACACACATATGATATTTATGTTATGACTAGTGGAATATATTCTTCATACAGTCATGTTATGCCATGCCAAGTTTGGTATCGATACCATTATTGAAACGGCCGGGCGAGCTAAACGTCGTTGACGGTTAGATAGAAAGATTCGCTCAAAGTTGCCGAAGTTCGCTAAGAAACGCTTCACATTTAAAGAAAGCGTCGTCCCGATAACACAGGCTCGTAAATCGGGAAAAACTACAGTCACTGAATATATGGCTTCATCCGTAGCACGCGACCAATGTCTAGCAAATGTCTTCGGCGCTTTGAACGCTTAGGGTCGTCGCGAAAAACGTCGTAATCAACCTCACTGATGGGTCAGAGAACTTTGTAAGGTCCGAAGTATCTCCGCGATAGTTTTTAGGAGAGCCCACGACGACGAATGGGTGTCCAGATCCGCACTTTGTCGACCATATTGTATAAGACGGGTCTGTGCCAGATATTGTAGTGCTGCAGGCCACAGTCTTGTTCGTCGATTGTTCGCAACCAAGCAAGTTACCGAGCTTTTCTACTCGCCGTGTAAAAACTTCAGCTCTCGTCTCATGGGCCTCGTTTTGATGGGGAGCACTGCGTCTGGCGTTGTTTAACGTCATGGCCGTAAACTTGACTGAATGACGTCTTTTGAGTTATCTCCTGACGAGCCGTGTGGTACGCGAATGTGACGTAGGGTTGGCTTTCATCCCAGCTCTTATGATCTACATCTACGCACACGCTCATCGTGTCAGCCAGGGTCCTGTTGATACGTTCAGTCAGCCTGTTTGTCTGGCGATGATATGTCATTGTCTTCCTGTGCGTGGTACCACTTTGTCGCAAACCGATGTTCAAGGAATCGTCCCTGAACGCAGTAACATTCAATTGCGGTCTTGACGTACGTATAGAGATAGACCAGATACTTAAATTGTCACCCGCTTAAAAGCTGCGATTTTACATCCTAGCTTGTGCCAGTAATGCATATATAACGGTAACATACCTCCATGCAGTGTTTCTGTTGTTACCAGTATGTTCGTCACATTCCAAATAGATATGCCACAATTGTCCCTGAACCACATGAGTAGTTCTTAATGTATACATGTATATCGTCGTCACGTGACTGTACAAAGCTTTCCACAACAAAAGTAACAAAATCACTGTCAAATGCTCAAAAATAAACACTGCACTTTGATAACATATACAAAGTTCCGGTGATGGCGTTTTTCCTTGCTTCGTCACATCGTTTCGATATGGCGAAAACACTGTTCCACCATTCAGCAGCTGCCAATAAAAAAACACATCAGCCTTTGTCGAAACACTGGCGCAGGCAGCCAGAATAACAGATTTAGTGCAAGCATATAAAAATGTTGATGATTGCGACAGGTGCATCATTCGAACGTTTACCAGCTGTCATAGAAATTAAACATCCCGCAAGCTGAATTCAGTTCTGTTATCAATCTTGACGCTGTCACTTCAATATTACGTGTTACAAGCACTATTCATCACTTTATATCCACTTGCAATGTACTCGCGTGTGCGGAACGTGCATTCGTGTGTGCGTGCACGTACGGACACGCTGTTTCAGTCTCGCTGTGTTGTCGAGTACCCGGAGTTGATTGATAGGTTAATTATTTCTGAATGCGTGGGACAGAAACAAAATGAAAGCTCACTTTCTTTGCTCAAACCGTACAAAGTTTTATTATGTTGCTCCTTTTAATTGATTGATATGTGGGGTTCAACGTCCCAAAACCACCATATGATAATGGGAGACGCCGTAGTGGAGGGCTCCGGAACTTTCGACCACCTGGGGTTCTTTAACGTGCACCCAAATCTGAGTACACGGGCCTACAACATTTCCGCCTCCATCGGAAATGCAGCCACCGCAGCCGGGATTCGATCCCGCAACCTGCGGGTCAGCAGCCGAGTACCTTAGCCACTAGACCACCACGGCGGGCATGTTGCTCCTTATATGCTGCTTAAGTATATCAGTTGTAATGCGTACCATAATACTTTACCCCATGGCACGATCATTAGTTTTACTTTCCGTCGGCCATCTGCCTCAGATGACCGTTTGCGCAAAACGTTGAAACCCTTAGCACTCAACTACCCTAATCCACAAAGCATACTTAATGTCCTATGTGCTTTCTTTTTTTTTTGCCAATGGCTGTAAGTGACTGTGCGAATGACTATAACGCACCTGTGTCCTTCACAGATGAATTCTGTGTTGAGGCAAAGTATTTTGCCTCTGGTAAAGCAACGCCAAAAATATTATTATAACGAGATATCAAATATTTTCATTCAATCTTACTCTGAGTGTGTTTGTTTACATAACAAGTTGCGACAATTTACACCTTACGAGAGTCTTTCTTTAGAAACCTCGAAACAAAAAAAAAGATTCCATCATTGCAGCTCATAAATCCAGAGAGCTATATGACCCATCAAGCTTCTATGAACGACTAACATGAATGTGACCAACTAGGTACCTGACCACTGCAAAATCCAGAGCAAGCAATCTCCTCCCCCCCCCTTTTTTTTTTGTTAACGGTTGGCGGGGAAAGTGAGGGACTTGCTCGGTCATAGACTGAAATCTACGATGTTGGCAGAAAAGCCGCTAGGAATAAAGAACGCACGGTAAACTGCAGCACGCTTGTGATGCATAGCATCAAAACTAATTCACAGACAGGAAAGCCAAGGGACGTACGTTAGGAGATATTACTTCTATTATATTGGTGTAAATATGAATAAAATGCACAGGACGAAAGGATATTTTGCCGCTGGCAGGGAGCGAACGAGCAACCTTCAAATAACGCGTCTACCAATGGTGTAATAGTGGGTCCTCCCGTCATCATCTGTATAGGGTATATGTGGGACATCAGCGAGCTGTCATGGTATAAGCACACATTTACAAAAAAGTGAATAGCTGTTAAGAAGCAGTTTATTTCATCATACGACGCAAACATATCAATGCAGTGTATAAGACCAGGGCGCATAGTTTACAGCTTTGCATTGAGCCCATGCGGGCTTAGTTCGATGGTCTATTCTAATCAGCCATTCTCCGAAAGAGTACAGGCTGCTCGAGATCTTCACGTTGTGTGCACTCGTTAAAATCATAATAACCTAAACTTTACTGGCAAGAACATGGCGACACATCGTCGTAGGCGCAACCAAACCATTGATAAGAAAAGGCAAGGCCTGCGCGGAAGGCGCAGCACAGTCACCGCGAAAGCTAGAAGAGCGGACTTTCAGAACCTTTTCAGAACACTTATTGGGTAACTACTGCAAGCACACTTGGTTGACACCCACTAGGCCCTTAATAATCAATTTTGGGTGGTAGTGGACCGGCATGCTCTATGCTATTTTTCGTCATTCTTCTGAGAAACCTGGTATCCACTAAACAAATGCAAGGAATTTTGTTGCAATTGTTCATGCGGTGGCTGACGATGATGAAGAATTATGTCTGAGGGGGTATGCGCCACAGTTAATGAGGGAACAAGAACAAATTTGTAATTGAAACGTCTTGTTTTGTTTGACATTGGTCAGTGACCTGTTTTATTCAACAATTTGTAATGGGTTGGAGCATTCGATGACCCACTCGTTACGCTATTCGCATAGTGTGATGACTGGCTGTTCTTTAGCTGTTTTAAAATGCTTTATAAGTCGTATTAACGTGATTGCTTTCCAGACATTGAGCCTGCGTAAGGCAAGTTTGCCAAATACACTATCCGTTATCTTTGAGCCACACCGCTTGATGAAGTGCCTTTTGATACGTTTTTTCTCATGCGTATGCACAGTCTATAGAGCACGCGTGCGCAAGATCGCAGCGCAGAACCTACCATTTCTTCGAGCTCAGATTTAATTAGAATTGCTGTCCACCTAAAAGACATTTATGAAAGGATGGTCTTCAAACCAGACTGGTATCTTGGTAAGGTGCTTGGCCTTGTCCCCTGTTGTGTATAACGCAATTTGAAGACCTCTTGGTCCTCTACTGAACTTCATCAATTGCCGACTGTTTCTTTAATTACGCTAAAGCGCTTATTGTCACTGTGATTGTACCTATATTCCATACTATAAGTGTCAATTTGTGTTCATTTTAACACACAATGACATAAATATCATGAACGAAACAAAAAACCGACATAGCTCAGTGGTAGAATATTGGGCTGGCACCAAGGGGACCCAAGTTAGAGCTCCACTGTGTCATTTTTGCTGTATTTCTTGAAATTTTGCGTCTTCACAACTGCGCGTGACACGAGTTGTGATCTTATTACAGCTTACTCCGTAAAAACGAAATTGGGAGTGTTACACGACGACCCTTGTGCATGTCGGTGGTTTGATTCTACTGCTTAAGCCCGGCGACATATTCAACTTGGCAAATTATGACATGGCAGTGTTAGTCAGCGCCACAAATAACTAGGACGGCGAGTGTGAAACACGTTTTGCATCCGATGCAGCTAACTATGGTCAAGCTCAATCCAGTGGCGTGGCCACCCGTACTGCACATGCGCTACAGCTGGCCGAAGCATTGCCAGAACGCGCTCCGGCCTGTGAAAGTCATTGTGTAAGACGCTGTAGTCTCTCCCCTTCACACTCTCTCAGCAATAACGTGATGGCGTCGAGGAACGAGATTCTGCACAAGCGCGGTGAGTGAGTGAAATGAACTTTATTTGCTCCTGGAGAAGTGGTCAGGCACCCCCCTAAGAGGTGTCCGCCGCAGTTGCTGGCCGCGTCCACGCCGGGACTGGAAGACCGTGGCTCTACGCCCGTTTTCAGGCCTCCTGGACTACCGAGTATTGGACTGAAAGTTCAGGGCTTTTGAGAGTCCGGTGAGCGCACGTGCTAGCGCGTGGTATGAATCAACAAGAGTTCAGGACGAGTTACAGCAAGAGGAACTACTGTGATTTCACGGTGTGCTCCGCTTGCAAGCACGCGTTGATATCAGGCATGGTGCCTGTGATGAACGGAACTCCAAGTCAACCCATGCTTATTTGCATGCTACTTATGTTTCCACTTCGTAAGAGATGGTGTAATTTTTTTTTTGTCTGCGGGTGTTGTGAAACACGTGGGTCATGTCACATCTTCGCTTTCTGTGTATTTCTTCCTCTGTCTCCCTTTAATGCCAGCCCCGCGAGTGGGCTAAGGCACTGGACAAGCTCTAGTCAAAGGGACACTAAAGAGGGAAACGATTTTTTCTGTTATTAGTCAATTCCCATTCCACAATTACTAAATCGGCGCTCTCGCAAAAAAAAATGCGCTCCGTGAGCGAAACAACGCGCACAAAAAGGCCGCTAGTGACGCCACCTTGAAAGCTCGGAGCAAAACTCTGTGACGACATAAATATTGACTGTGTTTACAAAGGCCTACGCCGCTCCTAATCAGTGAAAATCAATCACATTGTCTGCTGATGGAGCCAAAGAGTATACATATTAGGCTTCGGAAAATTTCGTCGAGCCAATGTCGGAAAAACACGACAAGTATACATTTCTATATTCGTGACGTCACGCGCACGAATTTCGGCGCGTTCGACGCGAGATTTAAAAGTGCTACTCTGACCTTCATTTTCTCCTGTGATAATAAGCCTCTGGTGATGAAATGAAGCACAGCACAGTTCTCAGACAACACTCTATCAGCTGGTAGAGCAATTCATTGTTTCACTGTACTGTCCCTTGAAACTTCACTGCGTTTCCCTATTTCCCTACACCTCTTCACTAAATGGAGGCAAGTTTGTGGATGACGAGGCCGAATACCTCGGCAGAAGAAGAAGCGGCGGCATCCGGAGCCGTAGTCCGGATAGACGCCGTCCGGCTCGGAGCACCTCTGCGCCTCCACGTCCGCCCTGGGCCGGCGGCAGTAGCCAGCGTGGAACTGCTGTCGCGGCGGACAACGCAGCTGGTGTGCAGCGCCTCCTCGGCAAGCCACGAAGCCGTGGCCGTCGCTGTCGGCAAACACCGAGTCCGGCCGGCCTTCACACAGGCCTCCTGACTGCGACGCAGCAAAAAAAACAAGTTTTTATAGTTTAACAAAAGCTGAATCATTCATGCGCTAGAGATACGAACATATCAGTCATCGCTTTATATATGAACGACAATTGGTTCTTTGGTTCATATATGAGAGGTGTTTGCTCAGATACTCTTGTGTCATAATTGCTACAGTCCTATTAGAGATGACAACTAACGTACCTTGTTCTGCTTGCCCTCATTGTTTGTTAGCTTCGTTAGGTTGAGCCCAACAAAGAAACAAACTCGTCGAATTGTTCGTTTGGCTGTATACCTCACGTTGCAGTGATACCGTCTTCCCACTCTGAGTAAATAAGAGTTGTCCCCACATTTTAATTGCGCAGAGGAGTCTTCCTGTTGCTGAGGAATATTACGAAAAAAATTTCTTTGTTCATGAGTAAAGTTCTTGAAATACAATATACTTACTGAACTCCTCATTGGGAACACTTACCGGCAAACGAAAAAGTGGAAGAGTTTTAAGTTTACATGTTGACCTGCCGATTATATGCATCAAAATTTTTTTCATGGTGAATGTGTGGCAGCGAGCCACAGAAAGTGGAATATTTTGTACTTTTAATGGAAACCCTCGAGCAATGCCCGAAGGTAGTTTTCAAAGTTTCCAGCTACGATTAGCAGCTCATGATGAAAACCCGACAATAACCTGCATTATGCATACTATCCTTCTCCAATATTTGGTTATACGAAGACCAATCAGCATTATAAGTATTGTTCATATTTATACTATGTACAGTTATGTGGTAATCAGTGCGGAATTACGGAGTTAGCCGCACGTAATCGGCTAATGCTTTCATAAAAACCAAATCAATTAGAGTTTACGTGCACATTAAGGACTTTGAACTTGAGCGCAACATCGTTGCAAATAATTCTTGTGCCTAAATAAGCTCACAAGTTAAAAAATTTAATGCAATAATGCCTCATTATTAAGCGAATAAAAGCTTACACGAGATGTCAAATTAGTCAACTCATTTGTTACGTCGTAGCTGAGTCAACTCAGTCACGATGTACCAATTTCACTCCATTCTATCTTTCCCACGTTCAGAGGTAATCAGGATAGAAACATTATTTCCACGGAGCTATATTTGTAGTGTCTTCTACAACTTGAAACTTCATTGAAGTAATTGATGCCATATAATCAGCCGCAAATTAACAAGTGAATGGTGCAAATTAGTTAGGCAGGATGCCACAGGTTGTTATTTAGAAAAATAATGGGTTCAGCCAGTTTGTAACAAGCATGCACAATAAAACGCATGCAGATTTTTGAGAAAGCAATGCTTGGAATAGTCGATAAAATAGTCATATATATACTGATGTAAAATTGCTTCACTTATATATACTGCACTAAAATCCCACAATGGCTTTTAGGTGGGCTGGTTGTTTCATGAACATAGTAACAGAACATTGTAGACAACAGGGCAATCAGGGCACAGGACACAGTTGACAGAACACAAGAAACAGTTCACAGCACACAGTTCACAGGATGCACTCTGCAGGACCCAGGTCACGGGATAAAGTTGACAGAACACACTGCAGGACAAAGTTCGCAGGACACAGTTAAGCAACAGTTGACAGAACACAGGACAGACAAAGCTGATAGTCACCTCTATGTCCTGTGCACACATCGTTCCGCCTTCCGAGCTGTTCTGCGACAGTGTTAAAAACTGGGATAGCAGTGTTCGTTTCTTAGTTTCCGACGCTTTTTCGGCACTGTTCATCACTGAAATATGACCTTTGCCTGAGCGCTTAAAAATATCGCTCCAGATACACAAACGAACACGCATAGTTTAAAGTGTGCATGCTTCGACTGGTATATCACCCTGCTTTAAGTACTCGTTCTACTGCTTCGGCTTAAATTCGTCGCGGTAAATGTACCACTATAAGCTGGGAGTAACTGAAACACAAGAACCACACGCCGGGGCTTACCTTACGTCCGAAGTAGAGGAAGGATGAATGAATAATTCACAGTGCGCGCATGACAAGGGCGGCCTACTACGCTGCTGGAGGGCCAGCTAGCGGTAATGTAGACACGATGTAACGTGGCCACGCGCACAGCCTGTCTCGAAGGAATGGGGCCCATTCTTTTGGCCGCGTACTACATTCCGTGACCCGGCATTCAATTCGCGCCGCAGCATCGGTTGGAAGATTGCGACGTTGCGTAGGGGCCACACCTGTAGGAGTCGCACAAGCTGGTGCATTACCGGTTGCCTCGGGCAGAACAGCAATCTTTTTGGTCGCGTCGGATGTCTCACTGCCAGGCCTGTTGAGGCAAACCCGGTTTCACATACCGCACCTTCGCGGCACAGGCGTAACCATTCGATGTAGTATACAAGCTGTTTAGCCCGTCTTCGTTTTACACGGGTCAGGGTGTTTTCACGTCAGTCAGGGCCGTGTCAAACAGGCTTTTTTTCTTCTATGCAGCCAGCCTCGCCATAACATATTACTCGAAAGCTAGGTGCAGTATTTTACCGGCAATTACGAATGTCGCCCGAATGTACAGTGGATGAACTTTGCATTGAATGGCGTAGTGAAAGTGACTTCGCCTATGTGTGTTTGAGCCTATTAACGCTTCCCATCTATTTTCGGTACGTTATTTGGAAAGAATAAAGTATGTTTGAATTCCAGCTCATGATATATCCCCACCAGCCTGATTTGATTTTCGCTATATTGGTCTTCGTTACAAAGTGCGTTAAGGTTAAGGAAACGAAGATTCGAATGGAGAGCAAGGACACAGTTACTGATATTCAGCTCGCATTCTTTCCGCAGCTGCACTGATCAATCGTCATAATAATAATAATAATAATAATAATAATAATAATAATAATAATAATAATAATAATAATATACTTCAGAAAGCTCACAGAAATAGCTACTTGGATATTTGCCTATGAAATGGAAGAAGCGACAGAAGGGTATGGCACACATGGCAGCAGGAGAAGAGGATTGGAAGGGAACAGAGAAGCAGAGGGCGCGGAGGTCAACCAGAAGAAAATTCGTTTGGTGACCCTGCAGCGCGGATTGGAGAAAATGGAAAAGTGAGACATAAAAGACAGAGTGAGGGGGGAATAGAAGAAGAGAGAGAGGAGCATTGCATTTTGCAGTACCGTAGAAAATCTGAGGCATCCGTAAGTGGTGTAGGAAAAGACGATTGGCCAATTTCCCTGGGTGGGTCAGCCCAGGCACGTTGTCTACGGGAAGGCGAAAAGTTGGAGTTATATTCGTCATTCTTTGTTGCATTCGCCTTGAGGAAGATGGAAGTCTTGTTAAGGAAAATAATTATCGGCGTTGACAAAGCAAGCTGGAGGCAACGAAATTTTTAACTTATACTGTAACGACTTAGTTACAGCTTGCCAAGGCACACTGACAACAACATAGACGTAATCAGCGTTTTCCTCTTCTACTTTACTGTCTGAAGTAAAAGCCTAGATTACTGTCACTACATACGAAGAATCGAGTCTCACTTATAGACCCCCAGTGGTTACGGCCGAAACCAAAGTTGCATCGGACTGAGTATTGCTGATATATCAGTTAAGGTATTGCAGCCTAGACTAAAAGAAAGTGAATTCAGTGCAGTCTTTATTACGTTGCGGTAAACAAAGAAAAGAGGAGGTGACCACTCCTGGTCCAGCTCAAGATAGTCTTCGCCCATCTGTTCACCGTTAACATAAGACACTCCTTTTAGGGTTTACCTAATCTCGATACCAGTGTTTTTATTGCTTCGACAGGCCTTGCCACTCTTTCCCATCATGGCTCTTTTCCTCCTCCTCACAAGCTCTGAGCGACCTCCTGCCTGTGTGCATTTATTGCAAAGTTGCTAAGACAATTTGGCACAACATGTGCGCAGGCGCCCTCTAACTCAACACTAGAAGTGAGAGCTAGTTCGCATACCACGCCTGAGATACGTCGGTGTTGCAGCCCTGGCGGCTTTACTCTGCCTTGCCGCCCTGAGCGAGCTGGAACCGTGGTGCCGGTCATTAAAATAACAGGAAACAAGCTGGCACTGTCATTCCGAGTGGTTAGGCTAAGCTATAGGAGTTTTGCGTACATCGCTATCCTCGCATTGGACCACGAGTCGCCGCGCAGCAGCCCTGAGCCAGAGCTTTCCTCTAAGAAGCAGTGGCAAGGTCACGCGACCGGAGTTACGGGAAGCTGCGGCTCGCCGCGCCCGAAACGAGCCGTTCGAGGGAAGATGTTTGCGCTCAAGAAGTAAGCGCACAGTCCGTGCAGAAAGAGCGCCCGAAAATTAGTTGCATAACGCGTAGTGCCACCTGTCTGTTCTGCGCGATTGACATCCGAGCCGCAGAACCTAACAGGTGGGCTACATCCATAATGATGCCATTAATGTCCAATCACAAGGCTCCCGTTGAAACGCCAGGATCGAATTTTCCCCTATACAAGGATACAAATACCTTTACGTACTCAAAGTATTCTACGTACCAACAAGCGTGCCTAGCCGCTCACTCCCTACCAAATTAACGGAGACAAGGTCGCCCATTTTTATGGCGGAGGAAGCACCAGCACCATTTGAGGAAGCACCAGCACCATTTCCATCGTAAGCGAGTCTGTTTATCACATCGTGTACATTGTAGTACTTTATGCATCAACGAATGAGGGATTACTCTCGTTGTTCCAGTTACTTACCAGACCAGGCTCCAGACACATCACCAAGCCGGCGGAGGAGACCAGCAGCCAGCCTGCGCGTGAAGCATTGTATAGTTTAGATCCCTTTTGACATCTGCTTGTTTACTTTACTCGCACGTATTGCACGTTCAAGCAACTCGGATAGAAATCTCAAAGTGCCACATTTTTTTTTCAACCAGGGCATGCGAAGTCATCAAAACTTCGAAAACTTCTATCGAAAGGGCAGTAACGTGCTTGTCCAAAGCATGTCGTTTGCGAATAACGACTTTTTACACTGTAGCTACTCATGAATACCTTGAAGCGCAAGCTATGCTGTGTTCCCGCGCCTGTCTCGAGTCAAACATACATACAGAAAAGGCACGTGTCTCTTCGATATGCATGTGCCTTGAACACGTGCACTGAAAAGTAGTGATCCTACTTGCGAGGAAACATAATTCAGACATAGCTTTACGAAAAGTTGACAATACTGATTTTTTGTGTGTGTGAAAGCGCAATGAAATCGTTCCAACTACGCTTTCTAGCACGTTAAAGTGCAACACATTTTTTTCTTTTTACAATCATCAACATAGGTTTTCGGTTTTGATTTCTAGACCAGTATGCCAGCTGACGCATTATGTTCACATGTAGCCCTATCTTCAATACCTTTCAAGGAGTCAAGAATTTGCTCACAATGAAAAGCATAAATGCTCAATACGTGAGAAACAATCAAGCACTGGTACATTCAAACACCGCAAGCTCATGCGACGTCCACTCCCATGCAACAGTGACTGCCTCACACACCGTGTCACACTAACATATTACTTTATCGTGGCTCGAAACATATTGCCTAAACATACAGAACTATGCATTCATGCGAAACCATTAAGGCATACAAAGCAATCACTGTCCTATTAGGCTTTTTCACTAGTGTCGAATAAACAATATGTGCAATGCTGAATTACTAAGTCCGCTTGCCGGAACGCCACCGTTATTGACACCCCACGTTCACGAATTTTTCAACCTTTTTAAGCTTACATTCCCCTGAATTTCGGCTGCTTCTTTTTTTGCTTGCCTTGCCCGATGATTCCTATTCCAGGACAACTAACGGGGCTAAACATGATTATTTCGCTTTATGGATACGCTGATGCCCACCAAAGTGATTCACATTGCATCTCATAATAAAAGAGCCCGCTTTAACCAATTCGCCAACCTGCAGGCTACCTGTGCGATTCGTTGGCAAGACAAAATGCATTTTTCAAAAAGTTGCTTTCTAATGGTTTCGCAAGTGCAAAGAAAAAGCATTGCTACAAAAATTCGACCTTGAAAGAGCACAAGTGCGTATTCGCTAGCGACGACGACCACAACGAACATCATAGTAACACCTCTAATGAAAGCGCATTCTCACTTTCGGGTACATATGTTTTTAGATGATCTCCAAAGATCAAGAGCATAACTTTTGTTCACCCTACCTTGTATAAAAAACAAATACTCTTTGTGAAACTAAGCAGTTAGGGGTGAAACAACCTCGAGCTGCACGGCCTGTTCACCACCTTCTTGCTTTTGTAAGCGCACTAGCCGCTGAGTGTGAATTATGTAGCCACCTCTTGGCATATACCTGAAGGACACTTTAGGCAACAAATGCGCGCGTTTTCAACTACACTGAGCAATTCGGTGTCACACAGATTACTTAAGAATGACGCCAACGCACGCAGATGCAGGTAGCGTATAGGTCTAGCAACACCAAAAATGAAGGCTCCGTTGGTGCGCCTAAAGCATTCAATCGAGATCTTTAACATAGCTGTTGATACCAGACGGCAGATGTCAGCCTTGTTACTACGCTCGCATTCTGAATAATTTCACTGTCGTTTGCGTTATGAATTTTGCACCTGGGTTGTTGCGTACTGCGAATATTGTGGTCGCATTGAAGATGATGACGACGATAACGATGACACGGGTTTTCTTGTGGCGTGAAGCCCAGGTATGGTCAAGAGGATGATGTGACAGAGCTGTAGGCATTTTACACTGGAACACTCTAAACCACAGCATCGAGTGGTGCAAGCTCTGGCAGAAAATTCTAGCCTGCTGTGTCCTCAGCCTTAAATTGAATGGCGTATTATACAGCTGCTCGGAACAACACAGAGTACAACTTACAAAGCATGATTTGTGAAACACGTAAACATGCGTTGGATACCTTGAAATCACTCTTCTATCGCTGAGCATCCAGCAATGCGCATTAAACCATGAATTTCTTTTTTATATATTACCTGCAACGACAGCTGACCCGGCAACTTGAGGCGATGAGCCAGACAGCTCTTACTCGAGCATGCGTAATATTATAGAAACGGCTGCTAAATATTGTCCTGGCTCTGCAATCAATAACTTGAAATTTCACGTGTATATGTTATGAAGTAATATGCTCTGTTAACCCATACAGGGCGTATTTCCAGAATAACTATACATCAGTTCTTCATCTAAGGCGAGTGATCACTCAATACAGATCTGTAACATTTCTAGTCCATTTTCTCGAAACTTCTCGCGATTATTTATGTATGTCTCCTTTCCAGTTTACTAATGTCCATGTCTGTCTGTTATTTTAAACGATGAGTAAAAAAACCGAAACATACATCCATCCTAATATGTATGTAGTGCACAACTGGGTGACTGGTGTGGGCGTGGTTGAACACTGTAAGACGTGCCATCCTTCTTTGCCCCCTGCATTATTTTTACAACTTTTTTTCCCAAACTAGTTCAAATGCACATCCTGTAGTACGTTTTGTCTTTTTATTTGTTTCCTGTACAGCCTAGGCGTTGTATCAGTGGAAAGCAAACTAAAAAAAAATGACCCCATATTCTTACTTTGCGGGCGCCTATGAGGCAAAGCAGCCTTGGCACAAGGGCAAGTGACCGCACGATCTTCTTTTTTATGCATTCTGCGACCCCCCGTTACACGGTGAGTCGTCAGAGCAGCATGCATCACGGAAAACCGTGTTCGAACACATCGTATTTCTTGTTCGTTTGCTCAGCCGCATAGTAGATGGAGGCGGTCTCAAAACTGGAAAGGTTTTTCTTCAAGGTTGTTTTCTCTGGGAGAAACCGGAACGGCGTAGCTCGCAAAAAGGCACTGCGCTTTAGTCAGACGCGAAGCGCGAAATATTTTGATTTATTGCATCCTCTTTCTTTGACCTAGAAGAAGTCCGCACCATCTATCGAAAGCTGTATAAGTGGGTATATGGTGAATGACGCGTGGCGTTACTATAGGTTGCGAAAATGAACGCTGATCCTAAAGTGTAAGGTGCGAAAATTGCAATGTAAGCCTATTCGAGGAAAGCTGGAGCTATTGTTACTTTCACAAAGACGAAATGTACACCATGTGTACGAGATCACGCAGTGAAGCACATAAAATAAAGGTCTCCGATAATTTGAGAAGGACGACGCCAAAAGGATTACGTCGTGACTAGCTGCTTACAAGCTCCCTAGATGTGACCTCATTGGCGTACACAGAGTTGCAATTGAAACTGTATTGACTCTAACGTTCCATCATTTGAAATTCTGAGTTGCCACGGTCCAAGAACCTCTTCACAGCTTCACTAGGACCACGGCCCCGTACAAAATTACAGGGACAAGTTAGTTTAGATGGCAATAAAACAATGTGCAGAGCGGAAGTCAAAATACCGAGTCCAAATTTAACCGGACGTAAACCGTAAAATATGGCAATATTCTTAATGCGCAAACGGAAAAGAAACACCTCCATACGATCGTTAGTACAGATATATAAGAAATAAGGCATAGCACATTTTAGCAAATTACACACCAGATGTTATATGCATATATAACTATATCCATATACCCATATTCACATATATAAAAACCAATGCAAGCGGAATATAGAGAGATCAGCCGGTAGGCGATGTGCGACGTTTAAGTTCATAATAACATCGATATCATGGAAACGACAAGGCAATATATTACACATGATTTAAACTAAAGCTGTCTAACTATCGAACATTTTTATTTTGTTAGTTGATTCAGATAAAACTGTTCTTCAATAAACGGTGGCAGAGAAGAGGTTTAGAAGAGGTTTACGAGCAAGAGATATATTCTTCCATCACGGTAGAGTCGGGGAAGGAAACGAGCTCCGCAGTGGATCCAAATGTGACAATGACTCGATGACGTGCTTTTCGCCAAAGCCTCCCTTTGGGCCACAGCTTTCCAGGGCAAAAGTGGAAAGAAAACAGGCCTTCTAATGCATCATGGGGGGTTCTTCGTCGCCACTGTTGTCAGAAAATGACGCGTAGCGACAGCCCCACGGTTCGAAAAAATGGCGTGAGACGTCTGACTGAGTAAATGTATGGGGCATAATCGAAGTCCCCCTTTTGAAACGGCTAAAGGGAGCAGCAGTGAGCTGCACCCATTGCACATGCCTGCGTGCGTTCTGGAGAGCTGAATACCAGCAAGTGAAGGGAACAAAGATAAAAGCAAGAGTATGAAGAGTGCGAGAAGTGAGGACATGAGGCCATATAAAACACCGTACAGCTTTGTGGGTACTTGGTGACTTGGTGTTCAAGTGCATCCGCTCAGAAAGCCACACGAGCCCTCTTACAATTCTTGAGGACATCACTGAGCCGCCACCTGTGAAACCCTTCACTGTGTTGTAGTGAGTAAGTGATTAGTAAGTAAACTGTTTGCCATGTAAGCGATACGGCTAAGCTCTTTGTAGGGGATTGGGCAAGGAGATAAAAAATTGGCCCTGTATCTGCATTTTTCACTGCAAATGTCATCGAAAGACAACAGTCTTGCATGTGGAGAGAGTGAGCAAAACGTTTATTTAATGTTCTGTGCGAGCAAATCAGTGAATTGTATTCCGGAAGCGCTGCGTTAGAGACTCTCGATCCGTGCAGCGAAGGCGAACGAGCGCATCGAGGCACGTTTGACACTAGCGCCATCTGGCAGGTATCTTCGAAAACAAAGGAAGGCGTGAGAGCCCGCGGCAAAACCTGTGGTGTGCTGCCTTGCGCACGATCACCTTTCCCTGCCCTGCAGTAACAAGCTGACCAGTTTGAGGTCACCCGAGTTTGTTTTTGTTTTGTTTTTTTCATGGTGCTCAAGCTAACAAGAGCACATTGTAAATAGTCCAATAAAGTTTTCAATCAATCAATCAAGCCCACAGAGAAAGATGCGCGCCTGTCTCGAAAGCGATAAGGAGTAGAACGCAAAGCCACGGGCAGGTGCCACCACCATGTCGTCTTAGCTAGAGTAACTGTATATGGTCCTTACGGGACCAGAGTAGCGCAACTGTTTTCCAACGCCGCCGGCGCCGCCAGTAACCATGTATTGCGGAAAAGCTGACGCTCAAGACAATTTTGTGTTTTCCGACACCACTGCTGCATACGCGCGAATCATCACCAGTCAAGTTCAAAGCGAATCCAGCTGGTTTTCGCGCCTTTTCTGGATGCGATTCATGGATGCGTGCGGGTGACTGTGGGTCAGCTTTATGTGCGCATCAGGTGTGCAGTTCTACCATCACAGCCATAGGAATGTCACAATGACTGGATAAACTGGTAAAAGATGTTTTTCCAGCTGCTGAGTGCTGCTTTGTTTGTGATGAACCTGCTAAAAGAGAACTGCACTGTTTTGCGTTGCGCATTCATATTTATTAAAAACGAGCCATATTACCTATCTTCATGCTAGGAATATATGTTTATTCGCCACTGACACAGCCAAAAGGGCGGGGGTGTTGAAGTGGCTGAATTTTACAGCGAAAGCTTTTATGAGATCACAAGGGCCGACTGCGGTGCCGCAGATGTTCCCCACCGCCGGTGTCCGTAATCACTATTGCATGAAATTTAAAACAAAAGGGAGAGTGTATATGTGTATGCTCTTTTAAAGAAATTTCGTTGGAAGTAAGCACTCTCCCTTCGTACCTTCCCTTGTCCTGTGTCAAATATCTTTTGCGCTACGTGCTCAGTTATGGATTACCAACAAGCCCAACTTCACACTCTTGGAAAGAGAAAAGTTGATCTCCTTTTTTTCTCACTGGGGGTGTGAGCATTAATGTAATAAGCCGCACCTGGATGTAAAGAAGCAAACTGAAAATGTCAATGCCCCATTGCTATTTTATTTTTGTGGCCGAGAATGCTGCACCAAAGCAAAACTTAAGATAGCCGGTGGCAGGTAGTAAAATCCGTTGGAAATGTATATTTATATGGAAATATGAATGCGCTAAAAAGGACATAGAACAAAATTAGGCTTTTGAAAACACTGTTTTAAATGCGATGCATTATTTAGCCAACTTCGGCGACTTTGAGCGTATCTATCTATGTAGCCGCTTACGTTTGGGTGCTCTCGTGGTCCCCCCCTAACATGGCGTGAACCAAATTAACAAGGGAGATTGTTTTATATGTGGGGTTTAACGTCCCTAAACTATATGGTCATGAGATACACCGTAGTAGAGGACTCCGAAAATTCTGACCATCTGGGGTTCTTTAACGTGCACCCAACTCTGAGCACACGGGCCTGCAGCATTTCCGCCTGCATCGAAAATGCAGCCACTGCAGCCGGGATTTGATCCCGCAACCTGCGGGTTAACAGCTGAGGACTTTAGCCACTAGACCACCGCAGTGGAGCCGCAAGGGAGGGTAAGATGGTTCGACGCATATGACGCACTGGTCAAGACATCAATAATGTCGCAATACCGTCGCGTAGCTCATGAAATACTTTTCGCTAGACAGTGGCACATACACACGGGCGGGTATGTGCCGATGGTATGCGGGTATGTGCCACAGGTGATTGGCTCTTAGTATCTACCCAGAAATGACGAGAACATACAAGGGCAATTTTAACGCGTGAGCGTTAAGAAATACTCAACATCGGTAGCGTCGACCCAACACATGCGAAGAAGAAATGTCAGGGTGACAGCCGGAATTGAACCCAAGCATTCTGCGTGGCAATGAAGCATTTCACCACGGAGCTACGCCTGGTCTCAATACTACTTTTCAAATATATGTTAATCATCATGAAACATCAATAGTGGTCGCAGAGCTGTCTACCCAATTTTATAAACATTACATATGTACTTCTTTGATACAGCCGTCACGTTGGGTTAACGTCAATTGTGCTTAGTTTCCATGCGCTGAAGTAGATTTATGTAGCAATGTCCAGGGCCAGCACCTTCCCGAACATCAGCGCTTCAATGAGCTGGTGTTGCAAATACGCATGTTCAAGTTGGCATCATTCAGCAAGTGCAAACAACTGGTTATATAAACATCTGCACTCCCCAACATATGTCTGTGCCTGCAGCATTTGTACATATATATATACAGCCGCATTTCATGACGTTTTCTTCAATAAAAAAATGGCAACACGATCACCTTCCCACCAGATGCTTCGCATAACATCCATCACCAAGTACGTGGTATCTGCGGAATTTTTTTAAGCTTCAGAAACAATTTAAACGCAGAAGCTGATTGAAAATCTTGAAAACACAATCATTGATTTTGGTACTTGTTACTCCAGGTGCCTGTCCTATATCGCTCTACTAAAACAAAGAAATCGCTCTTAAAAGCAGTATTCGAGTAATTAGCATAGCTTTTTTTTTGTATTCCTCTCTTAGCCTCGCTCACAGTAACAAATTTTTTAACGTACTGAAGATCTAGCCCTCTTCTTCATACTCTACTTTCGTCCTAGCAGCACAGGAAGCAGTGCCATCACCTTTAGGTAGGAATTCTGCTCGATGTCGCTCAAAGCCGTCGTGCCACATCACGCCTTAGGCACATATCTTCGAAGTTTGTGATATTCAGAAGTAGTTTCGCAATCGAGGCACTGTGTAATTCTTGAGCAAATATTACAACCGCACCTCTGAACGGCACGCCCGTATGATGGAATATCTGTCACTGCATGGTCCTTGTGCATCAAGTATTTTGAGTGTAGCTGGCCGGACGCTTGCGCAGCGCACTGTCGCATGCGCACGACAAGTGCCGGCTTAAAAGAAACATGTCGCGCGTGACGACATATTAATCCTCAGTTGCTTACTTTTAAATGCGAAGCATTTCTTAGCGAACTTCGGCGACTATATCTATCTATCTATCTATCTATCTATCTATCTATCTATCTATCTATCTATCTATCTATCTATCTATCTATCTATCTATCTATCTATCTATCTATCTAGCCGCCTACGACGTTTAGCTCTCCTGGCCGTTTCAATAAAGGTATCGATACCGAACTTGGTATGGCATATCATGGATGTATGAAGAACATATGTGAGTAGTCACAACATGAAAATCATGACATGTATGTCATGAATGTCATGATTTACATTTCATGGTGCTGCATCTCTTGCGGTGGTTTCGTTCACATGACATGTTGCAAAACTGGTGTGGTGTGGTATTGTTGCATAGCGAACACAAGTGACAAACCCTGAGAAATTATGACATGCGTGTCATTTAACAGCCTGACTACATTCCCCGCTCATGACGCGCTCGCTGCCGCTTCGCTAGCGTTACATATACCAAATTTGGTATTACAGTACGTGATTGGATAACGAAGGTATGTGAATGGTGCAAACATGATAATCATGAGACGCGTGTCATGTTACAACATGACTACACGCTACGCTTATGATGCGCTCGCGGCCGTTTCACTAGCTTCACATTACCAAGCTCGGTATTACGCGACGCGAACGGACAACATATGTAAATCACACATCCAAACATGATAATCACAACATGCTTGTCATGTAACAACATGACTACACGCCACATAATATGCTCACGGCCGTTTCGCTAGCTTCACATATGCCAAATATGGCGTTGCGTGAGGCCAATGGATGACCAAGGTATATGACTGGTTCAAACATGATAATCGCGAGATGCGTGTCATGTGAGAACATGACTACATGCCACAGTAAAGGCACCAATACATTTCGACGTGACGCGGTGTGCATGCTCGCCGGCGTTCATTTCGTCGTGTCATGCCGGCGTTGCCACGCCAAGCACTGGTCCTGCCATACACTCGCAAACGCGCGCCGCGCTGCGTTGCTTTGACGCATTCGCGTTACAGCGCGTCCGGCGTCCCTCCGTAACGAAAAGAGGGAGACGCAGTGTTGTCTGGGTAACGCAGCGGCGCGAAATGCAGCGTGTCGCATTTCGCGCTGATTGCCGTCGGGCCGCGCCGACGGACACTGGCGCCTGGCATCAGACAATAGAGTGCTCGCGTTTTTCGAACGTAGCGTCGCTGTGCCCAGCATGCGCGCGTATCAACGCTACGTTGAAGTATATTGGGTCTTTCATGATGCGCTCGCGGCCGTTTTGCTAGCTCCACATGTACCACAATTCGTGCTACGTGACGTCAATGGATGACGAAGTATATGGCTGGTGCAAACACGATAATCCTGACACGCGTGTCATGTATGCACATGAAAACATACCACGCTCATAGCATGCTCGTGGCCGTTTCGCTAGCTCCCCATATACTAATTTTGGTATCACGTGACGTGAATAAATTACGAAGGTAAACGGCACATCCAAACATAATAATCATGACACGCAAATCATGTACGGCATCATTTACCTCCACCTCGCAACGTTGTGCTGATTTTAAAGTGACATATCAACACTTCTCATTCGTGCCTCGAATAACAATGATTCCCAACGTACGTGGGATCTGCCAATTTTTCGAACGCCGTTTCTCCCTGTCCGTTTTGTGCTCGCTTTTCAATGACTGCCCACACACAGAAAACAGGTATTCCTCTCACGTATACCCGTATAAAACAGATTATTCGTATGCTCTCTCACCTACGTTTGGACCAAGTGTACAAAGTATTCTCCCTCTTCAGAGACGCCGAATAATGACACACGCTGGACTCGTAGCTGCAACATGACGTGCTTTATTAACACCCACCTCTCAACTATACACCTGATGCCATATCCCCCACGCATGGTGTAAGAGCCATCTTTCAGCTGATAATAAAAGCGCACATAGCATCCACTACACACCCAAGTACTATCAGTCTCGCGCTAGGGGCTGTGTGCTCAGTTACATCATAATTTATGGCTCGCCAACACTCAAGGCCAGCAAAGCCAGCATGCGATAAGGACAAGGCGCGCATTATACTGGTCATCCGTTCAATGTGTTGAGCAGCCCCCCCCCCCCCCCCCCACCACATACACCACCAAAGATTACTGCCCCCTGCAAGCGATAAAAATTCCGGCCTATGCTGTTCCCTTTTCTCTCGTGGCCATGGGTGCAGAGCGAATGGTCAGTTTAGAATATCAGAGGCGAGACCAGATTCCAGGAACAATAGGCACCTAAACTTTTTTGTTGAAGGCCCCAGAAAAACGGGCTATTGATCCCCACTCCTTTCTCGGGCCTGCGCGTGTCCCAGACGCATCAGCAGTGTCCCGAAGGCGATAATAGAGGTGCAGCCAGCCGCAGCCGGTGCCTCTACTGCCTCTGCTATTGCCATCATGCTACGCTTTATCTTTCCGTGGGTTTAACGATCCACTCAGCTCACATGTTTTTCTCTAGCGAAGAATGTCGGCTGTCAACTCGCAAACGAATTCGGCGATGAAATCATGCATTTGAAGAATGAGGCAACGGCAAATGGAATAGTGATGTAAGCAGCTCGAATGGGGCGCTATTTTTTTTTTTCCTGTAACACGACCACGTGCTAACGTAACGGTCAATGCATATGGAAGATCCGTTATAGCTCATGCGTCACCACTGGGCTGGCCATGCTCGCGCTTAGTGCCGGACGGCGTTAATGTGGCTCTCTCACTGCAACGTGCCATGACCATCACGCGTACGTTCTTTAAACATAGGGGTCAGCCGGGGGTTCCGGGATCGTGGGGCTACACAAGACGCACAAAGCAGCTTCGTGCTCAAACAAGCCGGCATTCTCTTTCCACGGGATGGTCTTCCTTTGGCTTCGTACTCTTTATTTTTATTTTATTTTATTTTTTTGCTGACTCCGCCAAAAGACAGCGAGTTTTGCTGAGTAAGTTTTCAGGTCTCTCCACTTCTCGGCTACTTCATTCCATCCGTCTTGTACTTCACCCGCAACGACGCGTTTGGAATGAAAATGGAGATTCTGAGTCACCACTATGTACTGTGTGCCTTCTGCGCTCCTCTTTTCTCTCTCTTACAGCTGTTACGTAGGCACTTAGTTGCCATTTTTAAACGTTCCGGTTTACATCGATCCTCTATCTGTAGAGGTTTCTACCAGTAATTGTGAACTTTGGACCTTACAGTTACGTGTAGAATTTTTCTGGTTCTGCGTGCTATCTCTGCAAGTGAACGCTGTGTTCATTTCTTAAATTTGGGTTGTGGCTGAGCTTATGCACCCTTAGATAATACACCTTGTGATGTGCCTGAAACTTGACCACTCGATCTTACTGAGTGAAGAAGAGCAATTCTCTTTTTCCTATCTAATTTGTCAATCAATCAGTGAATTGCGTCCGCAAACTGCACGTGTCTCACCTCTTTCACTTAATGCTTAGCCTTTTGTCCACCGAGACAAATGTGGCGGGTGTATTCCAAAAGGGTAAACTAGTAGGTCAAGTTGATATCGTCACTTTTTCTGGTCCCAGGTCGTAAATGTCCAAGGATGTGATGATGATGTGGTGAAGCAGACTTCGGTTGGCTATTAGCTGCGTATGAGGGCGTGGGTATGTCTGAACCTATTTGAGACGAAACGGCTTAATGGTTCACGCATGACAACGCCACAATACCGCTATTCTGGCATTGAAAGGCTTCTCAAGAAGCCCTTGGATTTATGTCAAGGACTTTCTTGCTCATGAAGCTTGATTACGTGACTCCATGAAAAGATAGCTTCTTCGTTGCCTAATACACTTCTCCAATTAAAAGAGGTAAGCGCTCCTAAGGATTGTGCGTAACATCAAGCGAACCTACATGCTAATGCATCCCCCTGCTCGAATCAGCGCCTATCGATAAGACAGCCATTTTTAGCAAATAAAATGGCCCTTCTTCATTAGTTGTACTGTGAAATATTTCTGTGTGTTTCTATTTTACTTATCTTTGTAATTTCATTAAATTAGTTTCAAACTATAAATTCTTGATACTATTGTCTAAACTTGGTTCTTTTGGACAGGAATTATAGTATGCATTGAACTTTGGCGTAACTAAAATGTTACTTTTACTACAAAATCCATTGTCAGATGCCACCTATGTTTGATATTTATTTTAAGTTATTTTAAATAGGATTATAGGTCTTCGTACCAGCATCCTGGTTCATAACACAAAAGCCTTGCTTACTGAACGAAACGACAAAGCTACCACCTTCCAACTGTGTGTTTAGAAAAAATGTTTAACGATTTCGAGTACTTCGTACTCAACTATGGGAGAGCACTGAGCCGTCCCGCTAAAAGAATAAAACTCCACCTGTGTAAGAAGACCAATATAGGTAATCTGTTTAAAAATACGTTCATTTTACAGTCAGCTTATCGCCTAACAAAATTGAAAGTAGTGTGTAACACCAGTTATGTGTGGCTTTTACGTACAAAGCTGCCGTTTTCCTTGGTGCGCACAATACTGTGTGCGCAGTGAAGCGTAATATTTTCGCAGGAGCAAGAAAACTTTACAATCAATACAGCTTTTTCGTTATTTCCTAAAGAAGCACGCAGCCTTCGTGAAGTGCAGAAGCTCTCCTGGGGCGGGCGATGGTCCCAATTATATGCAGCCACAGCTGCAGCTGTCGTCGTCCACTGATGAACACATAAGTGGAGTGCTCTTGTGACCTGTTATAGTGATAGGAGAGCGCTAAGTATTGCATTTAAAAAAAAAGGGAAGGGGCAAAATTTATTGCGGATTTCCCCCTCTCTAAGTTGATTGAGTCTAGAAGACAAATCAAAGGGCTGAAAATATAATCAGACGATAGCCTGGTTCTCACAATACCCTGTCTCTGGTTAATTGCTCTCCGGGAGTGAATGTGGAAAATAAGCAGTTCTTGAAATTACATTAGTGGCTTCAGCCGCCATAAACTGTGGATACCCTGCATGGCTATAACCGCGTTTTACAAACAGAGACGAAACAGGTCTGAGCGAGTAAACGTATGTGGGGACTAGGTGAATAAATGGAGGCTGTTCCAAAGGTGTTTGAAGAAACGGCGCCGCACCGATATTTTTGGCACCCCTATAATCACTACCCCCCTCCCCTTCATGGCCACAGCCACTCTGATCACCACCGGCCTCCCTCTTGCACATCATTAAAAATCTGCCGCCAGTGTGGACAACACAGAGCGATGGCAATAGATGGTGCACCCTCTCTTTCGTCTAATCCTGAAATCAACAAGGCGGTGCGAATGAATCCTGCATGTATATAAAAAGGACGTCGGAGGGGACGGCCGAGGAGTGGCATCCTGCTGTGTTCAGTCACGCGCTATAAATTGCCCGTAAGTGCACAGTTGCCTTATGAACCGGTGAATCGCCCCCCGTCGCGGCCGCCAGTGTCGCGCATGCCGATCACGTCGGACACGCCGCTGACCTACACCGTTAAGCTACAAGCCGGCTTTCGCCCAACCGGAAGCCCGATAGTCCTCCACGCCCCCCCCCCCCTTTCATATACGGAGGCACTTGTGCTCGCGTATAGGTGCCAACAGGTCGGTATGACCCACTATAGGATAAAACAAGAGAAGAAAACTGTTGGAAAAATGGGTTCCCGCATGTCTGCTTTAGATTGAGATGAGGCTGTGTTCGCACTGTTGAGGGCAGCGGCTACGACCACTTACGTAGGTTTCAATTGACTAGCTTTTATGTTACGCACTTTGCAGTACTACCCAACGTACTAAACCATTAGCCATAAAGGAAAGCAATTCCATGAGTACTCCGTGGTAAGAAATACTGGAGATAAATATTTTGTTTACTTTCGATCATTCTATTTCAACCATCAGTTAAGACAGTAAAATAAGAGTGCTCGAAGCAAAGTCTATGATATAAACACTAGTCGACCTGCACGTGATGTACACATGCTGCTCTTGGTGTTGTGAAGAGACTTGCTGATATATGTTGTTTAATGGCGCAAGGCCAGTTGCGGCCAATGAGTGTTAAGGCATCCAACATGAACTGTAGGTCGCGTATGATTGCTATTTGGATGTTAAATGTTCATAGGCCTGAATACATGCATACTAAATTACATCACAAAAGGTAGACATTGTAATATCAAAGCAATGGCCTGAATGGTGTGCAAGGAATGTAAAAACTCACACGAAAGAACAGTGTACTAGAAAAATGTAACTAAAACAAAGGGGCTATTGCGTGAGACAGACACTTGCGATTGCATTACAGCTGTCGTGTTCTTGTAGCAGCATTTCCTTAGTCAGCACCTTGTATGAGTCTCTTGTGAGAACAGCTAAAAATGTCAAGAGCGAAGGCTGTGTACTTATCCGAGTATTCCGGTTCAATCGACATTGTCTTATTGCCTGTGGGTTCGACGTCGACAGAGGCCCCCCTCGTGATGTGGGCGAGGTCGAGCTAGCATTGTCAGTTTGAGAGAACATTTGCGGGGTGCGTTGAATACCCCGATTGGCATCGAACGAGCACTACTATTGTTGGTCACCCCTCTTGCTTTTAAAGCGATAGTCTTTCTTGGGGTAGTTCGACGCAAACATTTTGGTCTGTCTGTCTGTCTGTCTGTCTGTCTGTCTGTCTGTCTGTCTGTCTGTCTGTCTGTCTGTCTGTCTGTACATTTGTCTGTTTGTCCACCGTAACTATACCTTAAATGGCATCAAACGACACTCCAAACGGACGACCCCATACACAGGGCCCACCAATATTGCTCAAGAATTAGCGTTCAAACTTGTCATAACAACATGTCAATATTTTTATGCGTGTCTTTATACCATAGAAGGCATACATAAGTGATTCTAAGGACCGTAGCGTGTGTGCTGATGATGCAACGTGATGCCAAAAAGGCAAGTGTTTCCAACGCTTCGCTAAGACGACATGGCGGTGGCACCTGCCCTCCACTTTGCGTTCTACACCTTATTGCCTCCGTGATAGGTGCGCGCGCCTTCCTTCGTTTTCTGAGATAACTGCCAGATGGCGCTCGTGTCTAACATCCTTCGATGCACTCGTTCGCCTTCGCTGGACGGATCGAGACTCTCTAACGCAGCGCTTGCAGAGTACAATTCACCAATTTTCTCACGCAGAACATCAAATAAACATTTTGTTTAATCTCTTTAGACGCAAAACTTCCGTCTTCTGACAACATTTGCAGTGAAACACGCAGATGCGTGGCCAATTTTTTCTTAGCCGGACACGCTCAAAGCACCCACATTTTTATTCTTCACCACCCGCAGGCACCCTCTTTGAAAACAGCGTGTTCAGCTTATAAAAAGCTTGACCACACGCAGCCACACGCGCTGCCCCGCAGGGGGGCACTAGTTTTCTATGGTATTTACGCGGGATTTTGAACTGACGATAAATCGTTGTCAATGAACTATGCTTGCATTAATTACACAAAGCACTAAAACAGCTACGATTAAATTTAAGCATTACAAAGCGCAAAGCTACCAATTACTGTGAAAAGATCGCAAACCAAACTTTCACTGTCAATTGTGTTTCAAAACAGTTTCCTCGCTGTTCTAGCTCGAGAAGAAACTTTTTTTTCCTCTGACCAGAAACAAATTGGTACGAAACATTGAACGTCATCATCCTATACAGAGTGATTCAATTCATCGTGAAAATAAATGTAGGCGGTAGGACATGTGCGTGAAGTTTGTGCCCACGTCAACGTCCATGGAGTTAGGATAATCGATTTACTCGCCACAGAGTCAAGTGTGTTTGGAGAAGTGCGTGTATGTACAGTACCGCCCACTGTTAAAGGGAACACGCGAATGCGCATCATCAATATTGCTGGCCCTCTAAAAGCACGTGGCTATGAAAACAGTCTGCACGCACGCGCCTAGTCTGCCAAGATAAGTCGTAACTTTCAACCACCAGTAGTGTTACGCATATCTAAGCTACTGTGCTTCCGTAAGACAGCAAAATATAAACGTGCTGTGCGCACAGGTGTTACCTTTACCAGTGCACAAGTCTGTACATCGACAGCCTTGCACTGAAAACATAAGCGGACGCAGGTTTCCTCTTCAAGGGGGGGGGGGGCGAGGAGGGGTGAAAGGTTTCAGTTTCAGTTTCTTTTCAACATCAAGGTAAAACGCATACTCAAGTGGTGGACGGTGGACAAAAAGTGTCTAAAATGTGCTTGAAAGCGTCCCCTGGTCATCGTAGCACCACCCTCCTCCTGATAAAGCGACACTAAAGAGAAATTTACTTGGTTTAGATGGAAAACCTCTGCTCCAAGAACTCTAATGTCATATGTTGGCTACCATACGATCATTTTTAGTAGTGAAAATCAAGGTTGAAGTTTAATTTTTAATGTTCACACCAAAATCTGCACCCGTGACGTCTAAAATTTTGAAATGTATTTTACGTGTTCTCGCGACATAGGCTCCATACTTTTTTTCTAAATCTTCGTATGTAATGTATACGCCACCTACAGATGATTATGTATGTCTATTTTATTGATTGCAAGCTACGTAGCACCAATAGGTACCTTTAAAATTCATGACGTCGTGGAGGCTGGTGCGGGAACCTCAAGGTGGCGTCTTTTCTCGTATTTTCTTACCGTGCGTTTTCTAAAGTGCCATGATGTCGGGGTAAAAGTGGCCTTTTCGACATTGTACCATTTTACTTTACTAGTAAGCGAAAAAAAATTGCTCTTTAGCGCCCCTCTAAGTCAAGGTGTGAGGCAAACCTCCTCGCCTTCCCGCCCTCCCCCCATACCTCTCTTAGGTCACTAGGTCAAGTGTTCGCCAACCCTCTGCACACCTCTTGCGCACGTCTGTTACTGAACATAAAAACGTCTGATGTGGCACATGGAATTCAACACAGAGTATAGCCCTTAGGCTGGCTTTGAATGTTAACAAATAGGCAAGCACAGATCGTACCATCAGGCATGCATGCATTACCGCAAAATCTACTTCGACTTCAATTAGAGCCCATCGGGTCAGTAATGGTACGGTGATCCCATCATAATCACCAACGTGCGTTCCATGTTCACCCACCATTCTCGAAACAAATTGGCGTGTCAAATGTTTCATTTAGTGACTTGGGTGGCCCATCTTATCAAGTGAATACTCATAGTCGCACGATTTTAAAGACGCAACTTTTTACGATGATAAAAAGGTAGAAAAAAAGCATAATAATAACAATGTCACTCCCTCTCAAATAAAAAGCAGCGCTCACCTTCCCTAAGGTTATGCTTTATCTGAAAAATAAGCCCATCACAAGTAGCGTTCGAGTTGGGTAACACCGTGTCTTCGTTTCAACGCAAAGCAACATGAAATGATCCATGCGAAAAGACCATCAAAAATCACCAATGTTCTGGGTCATCAGCAATGGCGCGGAATGTCAGTGCCCTTCCTTCTTCCATTCTACTTTTTTTCCTTTATTTTTTTATCCAGCCAACTACGTTTGCTATGCATTCGTGAGAACAGGAGTATACCCATGTGTCATTATAGTTCATCAAGGATATACTGCATCTATTGTGGTGGGCGTGAAGCTTGCGGAGATATCTTTCAGCTGTCTCGAGAACCTACCGTTCCATATAAGCGCTATCTTGAGGTCACTCAGAAAGCCTTCGCCTGTCACACGATTAAGGTCAGTCTTCAGAGTCCCGAAAAGAGCACTATGTTCGAGTATGTGCATCGCTACAGGATTATTTTCTACGCCACTTGCTCTCCCCCGCATTACTTTAATCCAAGTTCTTACCCAGTGGCCCAGCGACAACAGGACAGAATTATATGCACTTCTGCCATTTTATTCACCAATAGTAATATGTGGCTGCTACTTGGCTGCGATGGTGCAAACGCATAGCCAGGAAACACGTATCAAAGTGGCGAAGGCTGTTTTCTGCATTTGTGCAGCGTTATTAAGGCGTACTTAACCATAGCTTGCGATGGTGGCAACAACCAGCATCGTTGTTCATGTACTTATGATTTATTAATATTTCTTGTGTAACGAAAGGACAGCGTGGTTATCATGGTGTTTCTGACAGGAACCAAGGCGCAGATAACAGTATCTTCATGCCACCGGGGCATTATTTCATTAAGACTTCTGTGTCATATCTGCGCCAACCAAACCTGGAACCAAGAGTGAAGGTGGCTGCCAAACCATATGTTCATGATATATTAGAGGCCACCGGAAGCATGCAGATTACCTTGAAAAATATTTTTTAAATAGTTCTCACTGGCTCTTACGCACAGTCACACTTTCAACAGGACTCAACAGCAACTAAAGGAGAGGTGCGAATATTACGCATCATTAATACCCTCACGCGCTTCTGAGACCGATCTATAGTCACCATAGCCTACAGCAGGCGCTAAAGATAACACCAGGGTTATATTAAAACACTGGAGATACTGGAGAAACAATATGCGTGACGGCAAATTGTTTGCGAGCGGCATCGAGCTATGCAACACACACACACACACACAAAACTCGCCGGATTGTTTCAAGCTTTTCTCATTTACGCCCTAAACTCTGCTTCCTCCTATCACTATACTGCTTTAATAAACAAAGCATCAAATAAACGCGACCATCTAAAGCCAAAACACTGTGGATTAGTGTTTTTTTTTCATTTTTTGCGTTAGACGTTCGTCACCTCCTGGAATTCCTATAGAACCGCAACTATGCGATTCGTCGGTAGGCAGCATTAGATGAAAGGATGCCATTAAAGAAAAAGACATACTGGAAGACTGCGTGCGCCAAAAAAACACCAAGGCTATAGCTATATAGAACAGATTCTTCCAATGCCGCAGAAGAAAGATCGAAAAGACTGACTATAGGAAGAGTATAACGTGGTCACAACAGCCAATCTCTCTGAGCGATAAAGGCGTGCAAAAAAAAGAGAGAACAAGTGCACACAGATCGCCTCACGGCCGCTGGGTTTCGAATTACCCTCACCGTTTGATCAGTTATCAATACCGTGCAAAGGTGCATCCACATCAGCTGCCACCCGCTGACAACGCGTAGACTACAAAACAAGAAATACAGCCTAATGTAATGCGTATTTCCGTAAAAACAACAGGAGCAATGTGACATAAATAAATAATACAAAGAAGTATTAAGCCGTTTATCAGAAATCAGACGACGCCGCAAGAGCTCGTCCTTCCTCTTCTGCAGGGACACGTTACAGATTAGCCTGAAAATTAGAATGACAAAAAAAACGATTGGGAATGTAGTTGTGCTTCAGCATTCTTAACCCAGTTATCCAGTGGTGCGTTATTTACTAAGGTCGGAGATAAGAAAAGCTTGAGCGACGAAGTATGCGTAGGCACGCCATCCAGAGCTCCTTCTAGGAACGCGATGCCTCAGATCGGCCGACTTATACGTACCACGATTCATCGTGGTGTGTGTGTAAGCCCAGCTGAACCATGGCCGTCATGATAGCGCTCCTTTGCCACGGTTTCGCTGGGACAGTTGGACTCTCAGGCAAGTCTTATACGTGTTACCGCTGCATATAGTTATTAGACTGGAGTGAGAAAGGGAGCTGGTTTAGACGTACGAAGGTGAACGAGAACCTTCGAGTTCTGGATGCACAAGGATCCACCTTTGGAAAGCCCAGCAGTCTATTACGTCTTAGTGATAAGTGTCTTGCTGCCAACTGAAGCGTCAAACTGATAGGCACCCAGCAGGCCTCTAAAAGCAACTATTATTTGCTACCTTTTTTTTAGTTTTTTTAGTGGCTTTGTTTTTCTTTTTGATTTTTGCGTTACGTGCACCCTGTCGTAACGTCGTCTCCGAAAGGCGCGAATTCAGTGCACCAGCTTGGCTGTGTGGCGATGGTCTACTTGGGGCAAAGCGTGCTAAATCACAACGACCGCAAATATTTCGCTAATGTTCTGACGCCTCGTCGTATCTTGCGTTATTTCGCATGAAGTGTTTTTTTTCGCATGTCAACGGCCTTCAGGTGACCTTGACCCAAAAGCTAGCACACTTGTCCGGTCGCTCACATGAGACCACCCGGGCGCTTAGAACGAGACATCCGAGAACTGAAATTATCAATACACCTTTGATTTCACAGTGCTGCCTTCTTCCTTGTAGCTAAAAACGCCTCGCTTGGTAACTGAACGAGAGAAAGAGCTTCTTTTACACCAAGAATCGTTTCTTACACAATGCCTCGCCTTTAGTAAATGACATGTATTCACGTTTTTTTTAATTTTTTATCTGTTTTATGTCCGCGTAGCGTTTTTTGTCTAAAGCGAGAGGCCTGGAAATTATTGTCTTCGTGTTGCCTGCAGCATTTTTTCAGCAGCTATCTAGCTCGGCCTATCGTCGAATACGTAATATGTATGTTTAGTGCTTTTACCACGACTACTCGTGAGCGCACAGACTTCTTGGGCGATAAATATTGTAACGCTTTTTTGGGACTCTCGCAGACTTCCCTGACCACGCTTCCGGGTGCTTCCGCGTTGCCAATCAGCTCTCGCGCCGGAAGAAACTGGAATATGTGGATCTATGCCTACAGTGGTGTGTTGAGTGTCGACGTTCGCTTCTACAAAATTCTTCAGTTGACGATAGATGCATGGGGTGCAGATACGTTCAGTTCCAGAAATGTACATCTCAACAAGCTGTTAGTTTATTTAGGCAACACTGTTAAACCATACCTATTCCAAAGTTTCCATTTTGGCGCATCTGTTAAGTCACCCTTCACCTGGTGACATTGACCATTTTATTTGGACCCTAGGAGTTGCTGCGTGCCCAGTGAGTAGCATTATACCATAAAACATTTTCTGATTCTTTCATTAGAAGCTGAGAGAACGAATGTTGTTGAGGCGGCGCAAAACCATGATGCAAGGAGGCAAGATCCAAACCCTTGCCGCTCACCCCGCGTAGCCTTCGCAAGCCAATTCCATTCTTGACCTCTCCGGCACGTGAGCGGAGGGATAACATGACGCATACGCATCAACACGTCATGCGCACTGAAGGTCCAGAGCGCATGACGAGCCCAAACCAGCCGGAGCCCCCGAGATGCGAGTGACGTTGTGTCCACGTTCTCTCCGCTTCATCTCTGAGTTATGCCGAATGTGCCCTCGCCAATCACCTGGCTTTCAACCTATTGCTGAGCATAAAATCTGCGACATTTGCATGAACACGAGTCCAGTGGCAGCATCAGCCAGTGCAGCAGGAACATTCAGTTTGACAAGGGAGGATCAACGAGCCTAATGACCACAAGAACGTAGTAGAAAATTAGTTGCGTTGTCAGGGATATGGTGTCTCCAGGATGCCAAAGCGCGGAAATACCAACGAATGGGAAACGCAGGCAGATAAATCGCACATCACGCGGTGATGTGCGAGTCTCCGCACATCCTCTCTCTATGTCAACATCGGTGCCTCGTTTTCAATTCACTTCCGCTCGTTTTGACGCAAGCATAGCGCCCTCCTCTGTTGTGTTCCTTGTCTGCGTTCAAACCAGCTACTGCTACACTCCCGTTCAACAATTGGTACTGCGTACTGCCCGCGTTTCAGCGTTTTGCTTATAGTCAAGACCTTACCGAACTTTTGGCGTTGTATAGTGGTCTACTGAATAGGCTACAGCACCCTCGTTCTTTTTCTTTTTCTCGTGCGCCTACTTTTCTCTTCACTTTCTTTTTTAAATCTTCGCTCTAATCCCCCTCTCCTTAGAGCAGGGTAGCGAACCAGATGCTACAATTATGTTTAACCTCCCTGCTTTTCTCTCGATTTGCTCTCTTTCTGATATTTGGAAAGCTGCAATCTGCGCATACAATGCCGTCCCACCTTAAAATCACGCTTAGGAAAAAGACACTGTGCGTATGATGGCATATATTAGGATAAAAAATGCCCCCGTATTTGCATGATTCACTGCAAATGAGGCTGAAAGAAGGTGATCCTCGTATGGAGAGAGTGAATGAAATGTTTGATGTTCTGCGTGATAGAATCGGTGAAAAAGATTCCGGAGGCGCTGCGCAAGACATGAACGCCACTAGCCGTATCGGCTGCCGATTCGGATGTTTTTCGCATAATTGTTTTTATATTAGTTCCATTGAAAAATAAAGCATTCTTTTATTCTTATATGAGTGCGATCTGGCAGCAATCTTAGTAGACGAACGGATGGCCTCCGACGTAGTGATCGCGCAGCACGTGTGCGCTACCTAGGAGGCTTTAATTTGTAGAATGCAATGCCACGGGTAGGTGCCACCACCAGAACGTCGTAGCGAGAATAACGTAGGAAACACCCACTTTTTCGTGCTTAGCATTGCGTTGTTAGCTCAGCTAGCACCTCCTCTATTTTTTCCAGGGTCCGGCCGAACGCCCTCTTCAGGCCGACGAGCGCCCGCTCCTCCTCCGCTCGCCGCTGCCGCATGCTGGCGCAGCACGAGTAATAATAGTGGGCAAACTAATAATCGATGGTGAAGTTCCCGATGGATGGAAACTTAGCAGGATGAGCATGATCTATAAAGGGAAGGGAAACAAAGGTGACATAAACAACTACCGTCCTATAACAGTGACATCAGTGGTCTACTGGCTGGCGATGCAGATTATAAGGGAAGCACTGCTGGCATGGATAGAGGATGAGAGGGTGTTGGGGGAATTGCAGAATGGGTTTCGGAAACACAGGAGGTTGGAAGACAATCTGTTCTCACTGACGCAGTGCATCGAAATAGCAGAAAAGGAACACAGGCCCCTGTGGCTAGCATTTTTGGATATCAAGGGAGCGTACGATAGCGTGGTTCAAGAGGAATTGTGGGGAATACTGGACACACTAGGCGTGGAACATGTAGTCACTAATCTTTTAAAGGATATCTATAAAGGTAAAATGGTAGTTAAAAAGTGGGAAAAACAGGTATCCAAGCCTGCAGAGGTAAAACGGGGGCTTAGGCAGGGGTGTCCCCTGTCACCCTTATTATTCATGATGTACCTACAAGGATTAGAGGCTAAATTAGAGGGAAGTGGACTGGGCTGTAATCTTTCTTTCGTCAAACAAGGAAAACTAATTGAGCAGGCACTACCAGCATTGATGTATGCAGATGATGTAGTGCTAATGGCCGACAACAAGGAAGATTTGCAGACATTGGTGAACATCTGCGGTCATGAGGGAGATAGGTTAGATATCAGATTCAGTAAGAAAAAATCAGCAATCATGATTTTTAATGACAATGAAGGTAGTGAATTGAGAATACAGGACGTCACGCCAGAGATAACAGACAAATATAAATATCTGGGCGTATGGATAAGCAATGGCGCCGAGTACCTAAGGGAAGACGAAATATACGTGACGACTAAAGGTAACAGGAATGCAGCGGTAACGAAAAACAGGGCACTGTGGAATTACAATAGGTATGATGTTGTAGGAGGAATATGGAAAGGGGTCATGGTTCTTGGTCTGACGTTCGGCAATGCGCTCTTGTGCATGAGATCAGAAGTTCAAGCAAGAATAGAAATTAAGCAACGTGGAATAGGTAGGCTTGCTTTAGGAGCTCACGGGGATATACCAAATCAGGGAGTACAAAGTGATATAGGATGGACATCATTTGAGGGCACGGAAGCTAGCAGCAAGATAAAATTTGCGAAGCGATTGAGAGAAATGGGGGAGGAGCTTTGGGCTAGGAAGGTATTCAGCTAGTTGTACATGAAGAGTGTCAATACAAAATGGAGGAAGCGAACCAGAAAATTGACTGTTAAACACTTAGAAAACAGCAGGGGGCCAAACCAAAAAAAAATTATTGGTTAAGAAGAAGGTGAAGGAAGCTGAGACCAATATGCGAAGAATCGGCATGATTAAGAAGTTCGCACTACAGGCCTATCGAAATTTTCTCGGTGGCAGCACATGTAATCCTTAGCGAAGAGAATAGAGGATGACCTATATCCGTGGAAGCAGTCTAGTGACCTTTTGTGTTATTTAGTGCATGAACTACACGCTTGCGCATAAAGTGCAACGTCACTAGAGAGTAGCAAGCATCGGAGAACATTAGGCACCCAAGCATTTATTACTAGCTCCTGGTAAAGGCCCCTCTCAAAAGCGACTCTCAGTTAGTCAAAAAGCAAGTCTTAGTCAAGCGAAGGCCACGGTGACTAAACGATCTTCCACGGATAGCTAGCATCAGCTATCAGGTATCGGCCTAGCACACGAAGCGCGAGCGCTTTGATCAAGTAGTCGCGAACGATACATGTCTTTGAAATGAGCTAGGTGTCTAGAACAACATGTGCTTCACGATTCCCGTTTCCAAGTTTCTGTTACATCTTAAACAATGCGAATACAGCCAAAAATTAATCCGTATAGCAGCTTCAAATGCAGTCGCGGCATTCGTTTGCGCGAGAGACGACGTGGCGGCTGGCTGGCTGAATGGATAGATAGACGAATGTATCCGGCTGTGCCCTTCAAATAGGGTGGTGGCGCAAGCCACCTAGCCATGAAGTTAAGTACTATCACTGTGTGTTTAAGGATTGAATTTCACTCGCACCTCGATTGTAGCCACCAATCTGTTAGCCTCCTCTTGGTTATTTCTATTCATTTAAAACCTATTTTGCCTTCACTGTCCTTAAAACCCAAGGCTTTCGAAAATTCGGCGCTGTTATCTTCGACCATAGGGTGGAGCCCTTTACAGAACATTATCAAACGTTCAGCCATTTCCTCCTCCTCTTCACACGCACTACATACCGTGCTGTGCCTTCGTATTTTGCTCGGTAGGTCTTGGTCCGCAACACTGCCGTTCTAGTCTCGAAGAGCAGAGAATTACCCCGAGAACTGTTGTAATTTTTCCCCTTTCGATTTCTTCCTTAAAAGTTTGGTGGGTCTCCAGTGATGATTTCGTAAGCATTCCCATCTTCCAGATCCCCCTCTCCGTTTTCTTCACCTTCTTGACCGATGTTTCCTTTTGGCTTGGTATTCTGCAGTTGTCTAAATACTTCCTTGAAAGTTTTTGAGTGTGCTTCCTCCATTTAGTATCAACATTCTTCATGTACAAGTAGCTAAAAACTTTCCTAAGCCAACGCTTCTCTCCCATTTTTTTCTCAATCGCTCCTCAAATTCTAACTTGCTGCTAGCTTCCCTGCACTCATGTCCCCCGATCTCCCTGTACTTCCTTATTTCAGTTCAGTTCAGTTCAGTTCATTTTATTACCTTGAAGGCCCCCCTTTTTAGGAGGGGCATTACATAAGGGGTGGGGTTTTATTTAGGTTAACAGTAAGCAGTAAAAGTTGTTTTAGCATTGAAGATGATCAATAATACGGTCTTGAAAGGCAGATGATGAGGCGATGTTGGCGATGTCCCGGGGGAGGCCGTTCCAGTCCGTTGCTGCTCGAAAAAAGAACGAGGCAGAAAAAGCAGTGGTGCGGGATGATGGGCGGGAAACCTGACATGGATGACTGGTTCGATGAGATATGCGTGCTGCGGCTGCTATATGAGGTGGCTGATTAAGGGAAGAATGAAATAATTTGTGATAGAACACGACAGTTGCAGTGCGGTGGCGCAAAGAAAGGGGTGGCGTATTCCCGTGTGCTTCTAATGCAAATCTACCTATGCCACGTTGTTTAATTTCCAATCTTGCCTGAAATTCTGATTTCATTCAGAAGACTGCATTGCCGAAGGTCAAACCCGGGGCCATGACACTTTTTAAATCCCTCTCACAACGTCAAACATATTGTAGATTCAGAGTACCTTATTTTTCATTACAGCTGCATTCCTGGCACCCTTAATCATTGCGTATCTTTCATGCTCCCTTAGATACTCAGCCCCGTTATTTATCCATACGCCTAAATATTTGTACTTATCCACTATTTCTAGCGTGACTTCCTGTATCTTATGCTCACTACCTTTGTTATCATTAAAAATCATGATTGCCGACTTTTCCCTGCAGAACTTCAAATTTACCTATCTCCCTCATTACCACAAATGTATATCAATCCCTGCATGTCTTCCTTGTTGTCGGCTGTTAACACTACATCATCTGCATACATAAATGGAGGTAATGACTGTTCAAAGTGTTTCCTTGCTTGGCAAAAAAGAGGCTGAAAACGAGTTGACTCCCCTCTAATTTGGCTTCTAGTCCCTGGAGATACCACATAAACAACAAAGGTGACAAGGGACATCCTTGTAGAAGCCCGCGTTGTATCTCTATACGTTCAGATACCTGTTCTTTCTATTTGATAACTAGCTTGTTACTTTTATAGATATCCTTTAGAAGATTAGTTATTCCATCTTCCACATCTAGTGTGCCCAGTATTCCCAACAAGTCTTCTTGAATCACAATATACTAAGCTCTCTTGATATTTAAAAATGCCAGTCACTGGGGCCTGTGTACTTTTTCCGCTATTTCAATACACTATATCAGTGAAAACAGACTCTGATTCAACCTCCTTCGTTTACGCAACCAATTTCGTAGTTCTCCCAGCACCCCTTCATTCTCCACCTATGTCTCTAGTCTTTCCTTTACTATCTACATCGCCATTCTGTAAACTACTGATGCCACTGTTATAGGACGGTAGTTGTTCATATCGGCTTTGTCCCCCTTTCTTTTATAGATCAACCGGACGTGCGTCTGGTTGACCTCCCTGCCTTTCATTTCTTCCCTTCCTCCTCCTCCTCCTCCTCATCCTGCTTAGTTTCCATCTATTGGGAGCTTCACCATCCATTATTGCTTTGCTCGCTCCCTTTCTTAATGTTTGCTCAGAGTTTGGTCCTAGTTTCTTTATTAGCATGATGGGCATGCCGTTAGGGCATCTTGATGTGCTATTGGAACACTTTTATCTGCCCATTTCCTACTCTCATTGTCCCAGTGGAGCCACTGAGCTAATTCATTCATCTTCATCTGGTACGGGGTATGCATCATTTTTTGGTGTGTAAATTTTTCTGTCATCGGTGTTTTTATATATTCCATTGCCTCATGTCCTTCTAGTCTGACCTCTTGAACTGTAGTTATAAAACTCTGTTTTATGCTTGCCTTATTACTCAGAGAATATGAGATTCTTCCAGAACTTAGCAGCTGCCTTTCCATCCTTTTTGTTTACTTCCGCCATTCATTGAGCCCCATTTCTTCTAATCTTGTCACTGATCAAGCCGGATGCTTCTTTTCTGCAGCTCAAAAAGTTATCCATTTTATTTTGACATCACCTTCCGGTTCACTCCTCTGTTTAGCATACCTGTGTTCCCTGGAGGCTTCCTTATGTCTTTCTATGGCTCACTTGACTTCCTCATCCCACCAGCTCTTCGGTTTGTGTCTGCTTTTCCCGGTTGATTTGACTCGTACCTTAGCGAGCTCTAACTAAAACAATCGAGTTAGAGTTGTGTACGTCCACTCTGTTCTAGTATGCTCGATAATTATTTCATCAATCTCTACTGTTGCTATTTCTACTTGCCTTTCTGAATAATTATTACCGTGTGGTTGCTCTAACGCCCCCTTTCCATTTTCATTTCTCTTCCAAAACTCAGTCTGATACGTTTGTGATCACTACCTAAGCTTCTGGACCTCATCTTCTATGTTCATCACCCTTAGGCGATCACACATCCTATGTGGCATTATTTAGTATCTCTCGCCCATGTCATCTGCCCTTCGCATTTCTCGGTGCTGTTGCAAATGATTAAATCATGTCTTTCACACATGTCCATTAGCATTCTGCCTGTTCGGTCAGTATATTCATTCTTATCTTCTATGTACGTATTCATATCTTCAAATATATTTTCATCGCATTCTTCTCCTTGTTGGTCAATGTCATTTTCTATGCACTGCACAGTTTGTTGGTTTTCCCTTCTGGCTTTTGCCCCGGTCCACAAGTATACGAAACCCAGGAGCGTCATTTGTCCTGCCACTTTCCCTTTTAGCCATAAATGTTCCTTGTACTGCTGCTTGACCCTTTCCCAGTCTGTACTTTCATGAATGAATGTCCCAATACCTTCCCCTTTTTGCTGTGTTCTGTTCCATTACAACATTCCCATGCGTAGTCCGGATTGTCAGGCGGCTGTTCCATGACCCTAAGACGTGTTTCTACAAAACCATGTACCATCGGTCACTCCTCCCTTACCTTTTCTTCTATCTCTTCTCACTTCAGCCTATTCCTGCCACCCTGCATGTTAATATACGCTACGCCTTATTGGCTCGGCCCTCGTGGCTACGTCGATTTCTGCCCCAGACTTCACGTGTCTTGGATATCGGCGCCACTTTGGAATCGTAATTGTCTATACTATCTGTCAAAGAGTCCTCCTGGTTGTTTTCCTCGTTACTAGCTATCCTGGACACCGAAGGGCCCGCGGCATCTCTACTCAAGTTGCGGCGTCTGGCGGCGAAACGCCGCACTTGCACCGACGGCCGTTTCTTATTGAATTCTGCTCGTTCGCCCGGGCACTCATATAATGGAGGAGACGCCAGCTCAACGTAATAAACGCGTCAGTTCTTATAATTGCTTACGTATGCGTTTATGGTGTAAAGAAATACGCCACAGAGCATGACGTGTTGATGTTGTGGATAATAAGTGCGCAACACTTGCTTTTCAGACTACCATATGCACAAGTATGAACGCAGAAACCAGACAATTATTGGTGGGTGCTGCTGATCTGGTTGAACTTTAGCCTTATTGGGTGACAGCCAAGTCGATAGACAAACAGACAGATCACAATTTATGCGTTGAAGTATCTCAACAAAGGTTATCGCCGTCAAGAGCAAGCACCGTAACATGATCCATCTGGTTCCATGGACTGCCTAATTGTCATGACGGCAATGCCCTCGACACCACTTGATATACAAAGAATAAAGCGAGTGCTCACGTGTTCAGTTTAACGAGGGCAAACAACCTTGATATCTAACGGCCCTCGTGATAAAGCTTCTCGCTGCAATGATTGGACGTACTGCTTGTTTTTTTTTTTTGTAGATAGTCGAAGGCGGGTTGAAAAACCCGATCAATAATAGCTCACTGGAAGATGTCCAGTCACCATTCTAAGCCATTTCAGTTGCCCCGCTTTTGCAAATTTACTTCCGCGCCAACATTCAGGGCGTTGCCTGGTCAGTTTGACCTTGCGACGCTCCGTAGCCATAGAGTCAGACTGTAATGCACGTAAAAAAATTACAAATAAAAGCACTGATCTTTAAGTGATTGAATTCTAAACTGTTTCAACCCATTTTCTTTGTGCTTTACATGGTTCCGTTTTGCCGGCTCATCCTCAGTCACGGCAGTTCATCGTACGATTGACTTGGTTTCGGTATCAAGCCCAGTGGTGGCGCTATAGCTGATGCACTATAGGCGTTCAAGAGTAATGTAAATGCATTTATGTGAGTTACTTCGAAGCTTTGCGCATTTGAATCTTACTACGAAATGAAATACTATACTCGGAGACAACATTCCGGGGCAATGAAAGGAAAGCTACGGAGGCGGAGCCACTGCTCCTGTACACCTCCGCGAAGTAGTCCGGCTCGGCTCGCGCTTCGAGTAACGGCCGTGTTCAGACAATCCCACTCCGCACAATTTGATGCTTACACAGCTATTTGTGAGTGAACTGCGACACAAGCTGCTTCGGCCAGTCGTCGGAATAGCTGGAGGGCAACGCGCGCTCACCTGAAGACGAAGGCGCCATTTCGACTGTGAGGTGCCCGCAAAATGTGTGACGTTTTCAGACACGCAAGAACGCGAAGCGACTCTTCGGAAAGCAACAACAGTTGTAAATATGTGCTTGGTGTATGCAGTGTCTCTTTATAAACAGCATCGAGTAGAAAAGAATGTTGTTCTTTTTTTTATTTTCACTCGAAAAACACAGACACATTTGGGGCACTATTTTAAACAGCAGTTGCACATGCCCACTTTGGATCCACAGCCTCGCTATCATTGCCACAGAAACTTGTCCCCGAGTATAATATTTCAACTAATTATCGCCAAGTATTGCCAAAATGTTAGAACTCGGTGTTCTTCAGTTCCGAGGTTGAGTCAACTTTATTCAGCTTCTTTGCATACAATATACTAATGTTAATGACAAGTTTTACATTAGGAGGTCTCATAGTTACGAGAAATGATGGGGGGACCTGAAATCAACATCAGAATTGTAGCTAAGCATACAAAGAAATTACAAAAGGTGAAGTGGTTTACCTGTCACTTTTCAGTCGCAATAAAGTTGTACATGCATGCACACCGGGCCAATGTATAGTAGATCTACAGTACAATGGCCCAAATAAGAAATGAGGCCTGAATGTCCCCTCTCAACTCACTAGGGATTCAAAAGCAGTTTCTTAAAACAGTCAGTAAATGCTGCGAATCTGTTTTTAAGGCTCTTTGAAACATACAATCCAAATAACATTGCATTTCATGCAGCAAGCAATTGACGATTGCGCATCAAATATATCCGAAACTAGATTGCTCGCCGGGAACATACGGAGCAGGCGGGATCGAGCGGACGAGGCAGGTATTGGCTCGAGCCCGACGCGTGAGCTCACTATTCTGGTGCGCTCGAATCTCACCTGCCGCCACGCGTAGGCTACGGGCACGTCTGAATCAGACGCAGTTGCCGATACGATATGGCTGCCCATTTGAAGCCCTGTCCATAATGTATTAATTTTTTGTGCACGAACATGCACGATACGTGGTCAAAACCACCGTGCACTCGCCCCTATAGGCAGCCAACTACAACTAATAGAACGTGAGAGTATTCTATCATATCTTAGAAACCCGCGTCGAGGCCTCTTTCAAAACGGGCATAGTTGATTTCTGTAACTGTGAAACGCCAACATTAGGTTCAACTCACAAGTCGCGAACACAACAGAGATGATATTGGTTACAAAATACTGAGTGGGGCTGACTTGTCACTCTGAAGACGCGAGGAGCCGACACAAACAAGAAAACAACAGCCGTGTGCCAGAGATTGTTGACATGCGCTTTCAGCTGGTAACCCACTTAATTAGTAGCTTCAAATATGCTCGACTTTTAAGATTGTTTTCATAATCTGGCCAGTAAGCGGCTTATTGTGCGAGCACATACGGCTCGGAAGGGCAAACATAAGGGTGTCTACTATTCTTGATAAACTATGCTTATTTGCTTTACCTACAATGTTGCCACGCCTTTATTTAATGTCCATGAGGGTCATATAATAATTTGAAGATAAAGCGCTAAAAAAAGAATTATTAAAACAACCATAACAATCAGACTATTCATTTCTTGTGAGGGTTTCAGAACAGGTACGCGATCGTGAAAATAGTACAAACGTCTAGCAGATTAACTTGGCCTTCTCTACTACAGCATCGAACCTCCACCCCACGCGCCATTTCAGTTGCCCACTGAAGTTGAACGAGACACACAGGGTTGCCTTAACTTAAAACCAGGAGACCTAGATGCCTCAGGAATGCCCAGCCTACTAATATCTCGTCCGGCGTCCTCTTGCCCGGCTTAGAAGGAGCTTCATGGTGGCAGAAAAGTGTTCGAAATAGTACAAAAGAATCTGGCACCGAGAAAAAAGAACTAAGTCACAGATGTCTCCTTCCGTTCACGGGAATTTTTACGCCGGTGCGAAGACACGACAAAAAGATGCCAACTATACCAAGCCTTAAACATCATCCAAGGATATTGCAGAACCATCTTCAATTTCAGGATGCAAAAAAAAAGCTCGATACGCATGATTTTTAGCTCTGGTCATGGCACACAAAAAATTGGTAGAGCTGTGGTATTTCTTCCTGGCCTTTCGTTGCGAGTTTGGCAACGCTTCTCGCATACTACCGGTCATTTTCTCTTCTATTTCCTTTGCGTCATTTAGCGCAGTTTTCGGTAGCCAATGCTGTACCCTCTCGCAGTACTGCAGCTACTGTGATGCTCTGCAGAGCAAGTGAGGGCGAGGACTCAAGCTTATAATGCAGCCATGATGAGCCCACCTTTAGTTGTGTGAACAGCTAAACAGGTACGCCTGTCGTGCTTTATGTTCACCTTCAAAAATTCCGTACGGTGCTAAATTATTATGAGCAATTAGCTACAGCCTTACTTCCAGCTGAAACATGAAACCTTCCGATTAATTCAATGCAGTATGTTCTATGGAAATATGGCGGAAATCACAGTCGTCTTGCTAGAAACGGAAGTATCTTCGCATGTAAAACGAGGGGTCTCCCGTAAAGAATTTGTTTGGTAGTCTCATAGCTAACCAGAGATTAGGTGAGGCTCCATAAGCTGGGGAACAAGTAAGAGGCAGATAAAATGCTACGTGAAGTCAGTTTCACCAGTGTGCACACGGGAGAAAATCTGTGGAAGGAAAGCCCTGTATGCGCCCATGGCTGAACCGTTCTCTTTTCTTTACTTGCGAAGCCTCCAACCGTTGAGGAAATGCGCCTAGGTTACTGGTTTTCAGCTTCATTGAACAGGTAGGGGTCAGTAAATTTGCCCTTCAGTGAACATAAAAGCATCTGCAGGACGGAGCACCGACTTTCAATTTTGATGGTCATTGGCAGCGACACGAGACAGATCGCGCTTGCAGATATGTATCTGCATCAGATGGAAAATGCGGACAAAGATGCTCCCCATTGCCACGCCGCGAGTGGAGCAAAAATAGAAGAAACAGGAGTCCCGTGTTGAACGAGTTCTGTTGGGCTACCGGTCACTCCGGTGTCCTGTAAATGGCCGCACTTGTTGCACCTGCAAGCCCGCTCGCCACCAACAGATGCGCTCGCGTTTTTTTTTTTTTTTTTTACAGCGATTTGGTCGACAAACCGGTTTGAGGCATGAATAGCACAGTCACGGGACCTCTGATCTGTGCTTATTTCTGCGCAAAGGGTCAGTTCAGTACCTCCTCTCTTCTATCGCAAAGAAAGGGTTTCCTTGGTTGTCATTGTATGTGTTATAACACATTTGCGTTGTTTCTCTGTGTCACCTCACCGCACTCGCGTAAAATTAGTGTAATTCGAAAAAGAAGCCTCGCGCTGAACAACCGCACTCGCACACACGTAGCCCAAGAGCGATAAAGTTGAGCCATTAAGTTTCTCCAGCAAACCCGGCGCTTCCCACCCCTGAGCGGCCTATATACGAGCCGCATCATCGCCGCTATCCACCACCCTGCGTAGGGGCGCCCTAGAAACGACCGCAGTTCGCGCTTGTAACAGGCCACCGCCACACACGCGATTGCTTCTATCGCAGCGTGAAAAGCACTGCGCCCACCGGGCCATCGGTCGCGCTCTTTTAGTGCACCGCCGCCGAGATACCGCTCATTACAATTATTCCAAGGCGAGCCGCTGCCACCCCGAGGCATCTCTCTCTCCCCGTCTGGCCGGTGCGGGAGGTGAAGGCCGTTGCCGCCGACACGACCTCCACGCTGGCCCCTGGTCGCGCTGGTGACCCGCGGGTTCTACATTTCCTGGCTTCTGTTCTTTGTGTTAATTTCTTTTGTTTTGATTGCCATGTACGTGGGACTTCAATGTTGGCAGACAAGTGTGAATTTAATTATTCGTATTTCGATCAATTCATCAGTACTAATTTTGCTGTGTTTCGCACTTTCGTGGTTGCGGCGCATGAGAGAAGATAGGGCGTCCCGGCTGACTCGAAGCGGGGTGTTCAAATGCACGAAGTACTACAACAGAGGTGAACCAGCTGCATTTGAAGTAGCCGCGTGTACTTACAGCCACTGCCTGTTTTGTAACTACTAATTAATCCATTGATAACGTTCACAAGGCAGCTTTCTGATAATCATTCGTTACCGAAACATAACATTTTCAAGCTTCACGCCGTCTAAAAGAAAATCGCAATCGAACAGTTATTCTGCGTTGAAATCTGCTTGGTTGTCGTTTTCCATAGCACTAATTAAAAAAAAACGAAGCCCATCTAAGAGCCGCACGCATGCTCGCCTCTACTAAAGCACTTGCAAGCGAACTGCAAAGGATACACACCTGCGTTCGTTCATAGCCGCATCATACGCTTAATAAGGCTGCGTTGGAGGCCAGTTGGCAGGACTTCATGGATTTCGGTGCTGCCAATACTTCCCGAACAGACGACAAGGAAAGCACAACTTTCATATCAGTCGTACACGTCATTCCCCAATGAGCACGTGCCGAGAAATTATGTCCTCCATACCATGGCTACTTTTAACAATTCAATTTATTCTTAAAATACAGTCACTAAACGGCACGTGACTCAGTATTGCTGGTATGCATGCGAAAATCCTACACATTTTTTTGTGCTTGATTACAAGGCTAACTTTAACGCTGCTGCACTCAAAATATGCGGCATGAATTCACACTCCGTACAGTGCACGGCCAAGTTATCGGGATGGGTTGAAAGTGAGCACGCGTAATTACGTTCTTTAATCCGTGCAATAATTAACTGGCCCGTCTAGCCACTGTACTTCCCGCTTCAACAAAGTCGAATGCACTAAGCAAATCCTTGTGAGCAATCCACAATCCTGTTCCTACGCTTGCCACGGCGTCTATTCCCCCTTCTTCACCTTAAGATGTGCTCAATTTCGATAACAACTTTCTATTCTCGGAGGCGCCAAAATGAATCCACAAAGTCAGGGTACTTAATTGCAACTGTGTTCAATGTAAGGGAGAAATAATGAGCGTAAGAAATGTCAACGGGCGTGTGCCTTTAAGCACTGGCAAGAGAGGAAGACGGCGTCTTCTTAGAGGAAGTAACCTTGCGAAGTTGCTGTTCGTCTACAAAGCAAATCAACTTAAGGCGATTCAAGGCCTTTCTAATCTTGCCACCTGTCTTAAAGTTTCATCGGTTCCAGCATATCTACGCGTTTTATAGATAGCTTTTTTGCACGCAATGCCAAGCGACACCTACTTTAAGATGATTTCATTGACCGGAGTCTAACCTAAGAGGTTCGTAGGGCTCTATGTTTGTTTATATCGGCCTCAATGTGTGTTTTTTTTAATCCCTGTCTTGGGCGAGTTGATAATTTATTATGAATACCTATAGCTCAAACCAAGAAAAAACGTGGGACGTAACGTGGATGCACTGGTCTTGTAATATTGATAATAATAATTATAATAATATCATCTGGGGTTTAACGTTCCAAAACCACGACATAATAATGAGAAACGCCGTAGCGAAGAGCCCCAGAAATTTCGGCCACTTGGGGTTCTTTAACGTGCACCTAAATCTAATTACACGGGCCTCAAACGTTTGCGCCTCTATCGAAAAATGCAGCCGCAGCGGCTGCGATTCTCTCCCGCGACCTTCAGGTTAGCAGTCGAGTGCCGTAACCACTGCACCAATGTGGCGGCACACGCGCTGGTCTCGTAGCTTCCTTTGTCTTGAGCAGCGTTTTTTTTTCGTGAGATTTTTCTTTATCAACTACGTTGAAGGCAACAAACTATGCACCACGTACCAACATTGCCTTCATTGTATCATTGGGATATGAAGCCTCTTATTTTAAACTGTGCTTTTTCCTTTCCTGTTTCATTTTTAAAGACCATAGTCGTTCTTGGGATACTTCAACGCAGAAATGTTGGTTTACCTGTCCGTCCGTCCGTCCGTCCGTCCGTCCGTCCGTCCGTCCGTCTGTCTGTCTGTCTGTCTGTCTGTCTGTCTGTCTGTCTGTCTGTCTGTCTGTCTGTCTGTCTGTCTGTCTGTCTGTCTGTCTGTCTGTCTGTCTGTCTGTCTGTCACGCGAGTCAGGCAACCAGTTAAAGTTTAAACCCTTGCTGAAAAACCGGCCAACTTGAATGGGTAGCTGCGTTCATACTGGCGAACATTGTTGATTGAAAAAGAAATATTGTGCATATCTGAGGCCCATCATCAATACGCAAGTATTAGGTGGTGTGTTCCTTTACCAGAAAATACATGGATATATATTTCTTAAAATAATATTGTGCATATCTGAGGCCCATCATCAATACGCAAGTATTAGGTGGTGTGTTCCTTTACCAGAAAATACATAGATATATATTTCTTAAAATCCTGGTGCCTCTCACGCTGCGCTGAAAATGCGACGCTATGCACGAAAAAGAAGGCTGATGGAAGATAACCATCTTTCAACGACATTTGCACTGAACTACTCAAATACGCGGTCAATTTTGCTGTGACAGCAATTATATGGACACACTTCGTTGTTATTTGCCCGCGCCATCATGTCCTGTATATACGTATAGAACGCACGAAGAAAAATTCCAAGGCGCCGACCGGGGATTAGAACCAACAACTTTTCATTCCTCAGCGCGCTGCGTTAACCAGCTAGGCCGCGCCACTCATGCTGCCCATTTCACTAACGGTGAGCTATACATATGCACCATTTACCACTGGCTTTTAACCAGTGGTAATTGATGTATTGAAAGTATATATACTTTCAATGTACTTAAATAATCATGATGATGATGAAATAAACATTGTCCCGGAAAAGTGTTCCGGAGCTCGTGAGCTTGTCCTTACCCTAGATGGGAGGGTCTCTCATTCCAGGAATTCTCTGGCGGCAACGCCCCCCGGGCCCTGGGGACGAGTCCTCGTCGGTCATCTAGGTGTCGTGCGGGGATCTTGGCCTCCCACGTCTCGGCTAGGGGATTGATACGTACGGTCGTTGCGGGCTTCGTATTGCCATTTTGATGGCGCCACGGACACTCGAGTATTAGGTACGTCGCATGTCGGCAAGTTGTAGGCTTATAGTGTCGCGTGAATTCTATGCAGTTTGATGGCGTGCATGCACGTGTTGGTTTGCACGGTGTTCGAAATGCTGTGGCTTCTTCGTTGGTCAGTTTGTGGTGAGGTGGAGGGTACACCGTGCGAGCGAGGCGATAGTGCTGGGGTAGGGTCTTACGTGTTGGTGGTACGGTATCCACTTCTGCTGCAGCGCCGAAACATTCTTGAACAAAGTTTGCATGTCTCGCTTGTAGTAATGCAGCACGAAAAATGAGACAGGTACTTCCATCGAACGTAGCAACTAGCCCATTCCCCGTGGTGTGTGGGAGCCATACATCAAGGAACAAGCAAGCAAGCTTCTCCCACCATCCAGCTGCTTTCGGCACCGACGACCACACTGAAATGTTTGGGATAATCTGCCGTGGACGTTTTGGCGAAGTGCATTGGAACAGTACTCTGCGCTACCGTCACCGGTATCGTCGACGTCTACTGACGCCAAGGAAGCAAACGGCCGCGAAAGCGCTGTATGCAGAGCGGCCTTTGTGATGCCACATCGTGTCGCTCGAGGTTCAGCAGAACAGTTACAATGCAATGCTAGTCGTTCAGAGGCAAGGCGGGCTCGCATACGTTTCCAGACACAGGAAGGACGTGCTGCTGCGCGGGCGGAAAATACGCAACTCAACGCAAGTTCAGTCGTGTTATTACATTTCGTATGGTTCCTAAATCGTGTAACAGTCCGATTGGTTACAGCATTCATTGTTTTAGCCTTGTGCTGAACTGTGCCTTTTTTCCTTATCTCCTATTCGGCCACACGTGGGCAAGTGTTTGACACCAAAGTAAATTGGTTGTTAGTGACTGCATGACGCAGCGTGCCTCTGTTTTCTTGTTCTTGTCACTTCGTGATTTCTTGTCAATGAAATTGTTACGAATTCGTACCACGTCGCCCTTACTGTAGTCTCACTCCCTGTATGATTTTGCGATAAATAATGTGGACGTGCATTCATTAAAGTTTATCTGTAAACTTGTAACCAGTGGTGCGTGAGCACAGGTGTATAATTATTTGGCGTCTTCCATGGGCATTGCTTATTTTCTTGAAAAAAAAAGGCTTATTTTAGCAGGAAATAAATACTCGATTCTGAGCCCATATGAGGTGGTCTACAGCTATCGACTAATATGTTATGTATTCAGGTAATAGTAAGTCCGCTACGATGGATCAGTCACACTTTCAGCACCACCCGTGGTGGTTATATTTCGGTATATGCGAAATAGTAATGGCCAGTGTACTCCACCATCTGTATGCACGTTATAAAACACCAGATGGTAGAACTTTTCGAAGCCTCCTACTCTCAGTGCTTCTCTGAATAAATGTTTTTGCACCACCATCACCACCACCGCGGTGTCATTGGTTAGATTGATTTTAGAATGAGCATACGAGGTGCGCCCCCGACGGATGTAATCGGCGTAGGTCTCCGCTACCCTCTTGGACCAATAAAGAATCTGGTCTTAGACCTCGGTTGCCGAGCTGCACATGACAGCCTCCCACTGCTTCCTACAATACAATCAGGGATTGCACACTGTTCAAGTCTGGACAGTTTTAAGTTTCCAGTTGTGATTTCAACGTCTGCTGTATAAGGATAAGTGATAGTAAATGAACATGCACAACCTTTGCTCACGTACAGCAAGCCACCTTGCAATCAGTCCTTTACACGTTTTATAATTTAAACGCCGTGTTCAACGGAATAACGAACCCATATTATCAATACGTCATGTTCAAGAACATTTACTCACTTGTTATTTGTAACCAATGTAAAATCAACATATGCAAACGCACCCCTTATGTAATGCTCCTAGTTGGACTTTGAAAGTAATAAAATGAAAATCAAGTGAAGTGAAAAGGCTCGAATCAACGCTGCTCGCATAGCATTTCTTGCAGTTTTTGTTATTCCCATTTGTTCTCGTTTCCTTGACCTGCACGAAAAAAAAAACGTGGCAGCCCATTAAATGTTAGTTCTTTGTGACTCTTTCGTCACAAAAGGTGTCGAAATCGGATACTGTATTGGAAGTTCAGTCAAAAAAATTTGGCCAGTTCTAGAATAATGACCATGTATCTAAGGTGATATACCGCATTTATATACTTTCTATACTGTCACGCACTGAATCCACCTAGATATACTGCTGATATATTACTACTGACTAAGGTTCTCGTTAAATGCTGAGCGCACGTTCAGCGTCACGGCAAAAGCCTGTTGGTTTTTACCCACACCGTATATTCCATATTCTTTACGTATTTCATTTCGCGCAACGACCAACTGGACGTCCTCCAAATCTGACCAGTTGCTTGCAGTGATATATCACCGTCTGAAAAATGGATCGCCAAAGCCGGCTCTTTCTCAACAGAAATAACACATAGCGCTGCGAAAACCCAGACGAACTGGGATTGATGTATAAACAAACTCTGGATGCCACTGATATGAGGGAAAGAACTCATATACCGACTGTCCTACAGAGGTGTTAGCAGCCAGTGGTAACTGTTCGGTAGAAAAGCTTTCCCTTTTACTGGAATCATATCTGCGTCTCGTAGCGTTCGTCTATATGTCGTAATCTCGTATATTACTTGTCTTAATTATTAGGCGTGGGCTCAGAAATATCTATTCTGCCTACCGTTTTCTTATCAATATGCTTTGGCGGTAAGCTCACCGCGTGTCAGCGCGCAGATTGTAAAATAAGTGTCGGTGTAAAAGAAGATAAATGGCCGAGTTGCAACGGCCGTTTTTTACGTTATTTTTGATTAGTTTTTTGAAAACAAAACTGCCGACATTTTGAGTTTGAATATGCAATTATGTGTCTGGAACCTCCACGGAATATGATGCAGTCGGGCAGCGAGAATATTCCCCATTACTTGCTGCTTTGACGCGACGAATATTTATACAGTGAAGGTTTGTTGTGAAAGCACATTCATTCGTTGACTGGTTGACTACTTTATTAGCAGTATCGTGCGAAGCTAGACAGCTTCTGCGGTTTATTGCGACCCTGGCTGACACAGACTTTACCTTCCATACACACGCAAGAGGTAATAATTTATTTATGCCTTATTCCTAATGCATTTATTATCGTTTTTATATAATAGAGTTTTTTATATTTACTGATTTTGCTCCGTTCAAAAATATGTTGAAAGTTACGTTTCTTCACGTAGCGAAATCATCTGACAAGTTCGGTTATTCTTAAACGCTCGTTACATAACCACAGCTGGGAAAGAAATACTAAGTATATGAAGCATGTCAATTATTCCAATATTTACATACTCATTTATAGGAAATAAAATCCACTGCGCATGCACTGACGATTATGATACTAAATTATTGGAATCTTGCTCTGAGTAAGTACAAGTCTCGTGTAACACGGTCAGCACAAGATATGCTACGAACTCAAGCATCATAATTGATATAACGATCATCCCCCAGCGAATACTACATGATTTCGCAAATGATGAAAGGTGATGGTAAACGATTGAAATCATTTTAAAAAACGTTCTATGAGAACACAACAATAGTTAATGGCATGAGAAAGTGATTACCATAGCTCGAGTGAATACCGATTCGCAGAGCTCCAAACTCGTGTTGAAACCGCCCATGAAATAACTGTCGGCTATAAAACTGGGCAAGGCTTATAGGGATGTTTGCTTCAAGGGGCATTACTCGAACACTTCAACAGGTGATTCCAGAATGTCTGGAAACAAAAGGGAGGGCGAGAGAAGATTTCAGATGCTCACAAAGGGTTTACCCTTTGATCAGACTACAGAAGACTTTACACGGAAGAACACTAACTTCTGTATATTTTTTTTCCTTTTTGTAACGATGACGATTCAAGCACACGCCGGTAGCTCAAGCAATGTTTTCTAAATCGTGAATGTCAACAACCACACAATAAACAAGCTACCACTAATGCAAAGACAAAACGACCCCGAGAGCAAGATGGCTAACGACAGACGGCAGTTGTTAACGGCGTCTTGAGATAATGATACCGGGTGAACGCTGCTGGCGAATTCGCAAGTATACAGCAGTTGTAAGCGTGCCCCAAAAAGAACCAGGTACTCGAGTGGTGGCGAAGCTACAAGGTCTCTATGTCCTCCCCATTCATCAAACCAGCGAAGTTTCCGGACGCACTGTTCAAGTGGACTCAATGCAGTACGTCATGCGGAACTCGTTATGAAGCAGCTCGCGTCCTAACGGCCACTTAGAACGATCGAAATAAGTTAAAGGTCGTTTATGTGGACTGATGCACACGAAAAGAACATCGTGAAATTTTAAGTGAACGGCAGTGCTATGCCAATGCCATTACTGCGGTAAACGGCAGAGCTTCCCGGTACAATTGGTGGCTATACGCTCTACGTATAAGTCCAGATTATCTGTCTTGAATTGCTTGTAGGGCATCGCAGGCAGCATAATATTCAACTAGTAAAACAGCAAGACGCCACACTTACGGCGTGTTTCATTCCTCAAGGACGTAGTGCAAGACAACTTTTTATGGTTCGGACGTGAACAACGGACTAAATTACGGCAATTTGCAGTGCTCTGAAACCCAACGCGCCTACTCCACGTGAGATACTTCGTACGAGGAACGCGGCCAGCAGAGAGCGCTTCTCTACTCTCTGTAAATTAACTTTCTCTGCAGCCTAGGCTGAATCGTGCGCCGTTTTTACGCTCAGAACTGGTGAGACTCGTAGTATGCAGGTCAAATATGAATAATTGTAAATTGCCATTGTTTTTGAATACCTTATATCAACATCACAATATTTTTTTTATTTTTTTTCATTATCGTAATCAAACCCAAGGTCATTCGAATTATGTGAATGTATCGAGAAAGCATCGTTACGGTCGGCGAATAACCGTCCATGCTCAACAGCAAGAAAATCGGAAATGTTTTGCCATAAAACAAATTCTTCGACTAAGAATGGAAACTCATGTTGCAAGTAAATATTGTACGGTACCGTAATACATATTCTATATTCTATTCTGCAGTGGAAGTACGTTCTTTCCTACTCCTTTGTTGTTAATTCCTCTAAGTAGTTCATAACAACAAACGTTTCGTTGTAGGAATGTTTGTGGTCGTTACATTGCTTACAATCCTTATGACGACGACGAAGTGTCTATTTCATAGAACGCTTGTACCCTTGTCTCAAATTTTCTAGTTGTTTTACCGCAAATTCTGGGAGCTGCTGCTCCCTTCTTGCGAGAATGGATGAAGAAGCCTCTCAGGATTTTCGAGGTGGACAACCGCTACGTCTGGCAGCGGCTAGAAAACGTGGAACCACCTCAAGTGGCACAGACAGCGAGGCAACGGAGCTCTATTCCGACGGTTTCGAGTCATCGGATGACGACTACACAGTCGTCATGAGTCGCAATGCAAAAAGAAGACTGCTACGAACATCGTCGACGACGAGTATATCCACCGTGCAGGCTACCGCGCAGCGTTGGCCACACACTATACTCTTCATGGCAGTGGACCCTTCAGCCAACCTACGGTGGCTTAACAGGCAAGTCCTCTCTGCATACCTCGAAGGACTCGCTCCAAACGAAATTAAAGACGTCAGGATCAACACACGCAAGAATATTCTGGCAGTTGATGTTCTACACCGTAGTGCGCTGCAAAGCCTGCAGAACATCTCGGAAATCGACAGAGTGACAGTTAAATCAGTGATCCCCACTGACTGTAAGGGCAGTGTTGGCGTCATTTATGACGTGGACATTTCTATTCCGGCTGACGATTTCCCAATCTTGATAAAGCCAACTACAGACGACATCCTCATCAAGCACATCACAAGGCTTGGTCAGTCACGATGCCTGAAGATTGTTTTTGAGGGAGACAGTCTTCCCCCACACGTCAAAGTTGGCCACGTTCGCCATCAGGTCCGTCCATACATACCGAAGCCCCTACAATGCTTCAGATGCTTCAAGATGGGACATGTCAAAGGAGTATGTACCAGCAATGTCGTGTGCCCGCGGTGTGCCGAACCTCATTCAGAAGACACTTGCCACGCAACTGCGTTCAAATGCTCCAATTGCCACGGCGCTCATAAAGCGTCGTCTAAAGATTGCCCACGAGTGAGAAATGAACGCGCGGTGTTGAAACGCATGGTGCGTGACAATTCAACGCACAGGGAAGCCGCTGCTACTGTCAGGCGACGTCGGCGTCACCACAGAAGATCATCACGCAACGTGGCATCTGCCGATAGAGACCCGTCATCTCAAGCAAGAAGAACTGGCCCCCCATCGTCAAGCTCTGCGAAGACGGATACACCGAAAACAGAATCAGGGTCAAGACTCCCACATCGTGAAGAGGGGCCATCACTTCCACGAACACAGCCTGTTTCAGAGGTGCATCGATCCCCGCCAACCTCGATGCCATCACGAACCACTGATGAAAAGACAACTGAGGATCGCCAGGTCATCAACATGTTGCACACCCTTATGAGCGCAATGCGCATGCTCCTAAGCAACATGAACACCCCATCAGCGCAGAGCGCACTCCAAGTGCTGGACACTTTGAGTCCGGTGCTTGCAGCTCTAAGGTAAAACGATGGCCCGCAACATGTTATCCTTTCGCGAGGAGGTCAAGAACACATCTGTCCTTCAGTGGAATGCCAGAGGACTTAGGGCGCGTATGTCCGAGTTCCGGCAATATGTATTCACAAACCAGTTCTCCATAATTGTGATTTGTGAACCGAACCTATCAGCCCAGATGAGACTGTCTGGATATGAGTGCTTTACGTCTTCTACCCATGGAGAACGCAGCAAGGTCGTTGTGTTCATACGGCGCGACTTAACTTATGTTCATCACCCTGTACCCCCTGACGAAGAAAACCAGTACGTTTGCCTAACAGTAAAAAACAAGAAGACCACATTCACCATCATCGGAGCCTACTTACATCCATCAAGTCGTCTAGACCGAGAGCGCTTGCGCGGAATTTTGAATTCAACTCTCCAGCCATGGGTGATAACTGGTGACTTCAATGCCCACCACTACTTATGGGGAAGCTCCAGCATCAACACTAGAGGTAGACAGTTAGTGTCTTTCGCTTCTGAATGTGAACTTATCCTCGTGAATGATGGCAGCCCTACTTATCTGCGCGGATCGGCCTATAGCAGTTGCTTGGACCTCACTTTCGTCTCACGCTCGTTCACACGCAGAGTGCACTGGTTTTCGGATTTGGAAACAAGGGGTAGTGACCACATCCCAACATACCTGAAGATTGACGGCTTCCCAAGTCTCAAGTCCTCCAGAGCCGTCCAGTGCACCGATTGGCAAAAATACAAGTTAATCATGGAAGACTATGTTGGCGCCTCACCTTTCAACCTAGAGGACGCAATAAAGAGTGCCCTACAGTTAACGACGCGTTCGCTTCCGGTGAGCTCATCTCGCACTGATATGGACATTGATCTCGAGAAACTCCGAGCGATTCGTCGTCGTGCAGAACGACGTTATAGACGCACGAGGTCACTTGATGATCTGAGAGTGGCCAGACGCACACAAAAGAAAATACAGCGTCACATGGACAAGTTAGCCAAGCAACGATGGGTATCTTTTTGCGAGTCTTTGGATCCCAGAAAGCCTCTGTCACTAATCTGGAGAACTGTTCGGGGTCTTCGTACAACCATTACTCAGCGCTACCCATTAAAATCTCTGGCACTCTACTTACGCTGCGAAGAGATTGATGTCGCAGATTCCTTCTGTCGAAGGATTGCCTGCGGCTCAAATTCAACTGGGACAAAGACGCCCGACTTTTCTGTATCCTCACGTGATCCCCGAATGGAGATTTTGTTTTCAATGGACGAACTAAAGGCTGCGCTTGCTTTGTGTAGACGTTCTTCAGCGCCAGGACCTGACGGCATTACTTACCGCGCTCTGTGTCACCTAGGAGATCAAGCTCGGCAGGTACTCTTGCAGCTGTACAACGACTCCTGGCAAACTGGCATGGTTCCACAGGAATGGAAGTCAAGTCGCCTGATTCCACTTCTTAACGCCGGCAAGTCACCCTTGGACATTTCCTCTTACCGCCCGATTGCCCTCGCGAGCTGTGTGGGAAAAGTTATGGAAAGGATGATTTTAACGCGTCTGGAATGGTACTTAGAATTCTACGAAATATATCCAGATGCCATGTCCGGGTTCAGACGAGGCCGCTCGTCAGTTGACAATGTAGTTGACTTGGTGACATATGTAGAACACCAGAAGGCCTGCAAGCGGTTATCTGCTGCTCTATTTCTTGACGTTAAAGGGGCCTACGACAATGTCACCCACGAAGCCATTCTCAGCGCACTAGAAGGAGTGGGACTCGGTGGCAGGATATATACGTGGGTTCAGAGCTACCTAGAGAATAGATCATTTCACGTGCAGACAGAGAATGGCCCGACACCCGAGTATTACTGCAGCCGAGGAATCCCGCAAGGCGGAGTGCTAAGCCCGACGCTGTTCAACCTAACACTCATTGAACTAGTTGGCAAGCAACCAAGCAGTGTACGACTTTCCATTTATGCTGATGACATCTGTGTGTGGACATCAGGTGTGACTCGACTTCAACTTCGCGCTCGACTTCAGAAGGCAGCATCAGTGACATCGTACCACTTACGCAAACAAGGGCTTGAAATCGCAAGTGAGAAGTGTGCAGTCGTGGCCTTCACCAGAAAACCAATGTCCGCTTACGGCATATCAATTAACGGGCAGTTGGTGTCATGCAGCCGGAGTCACAGGTTCTTGGGAGTCGTAATAGACCGAAACCTGTCTTGGACACCCCACGTAAACTACGTTAAAAAGCGGCTGACTGCCATTTGTCACTTATTCAGGTTTCTTGCTGGAAAAAGTTGGGGAATGTTTGTCGAGTCTATGTTACAGCTGTACAAGGTATTATTTACTGGATTCCTGCGGTATAGCCTACCTGTTATATCTAACACATGCAAAACGAACCTGCGCACAATCCAAAATATTCAAGCCCAAGCGCTTAGGATATGCCTTGGTTTACCCCGCTGCGCATCGACAGCTGAAACAATTGCCATTGCACAGGACTACTCTATCATGACGCACATCACCATTGAAACGATGCGTACGTACCTCAGGCAACATGCTAGGAATCCTTCCCACCACTTGGCAACCCTCGCTTCTAAGAGGCCCCGCACGAAATTTAGTACAATTGTCTGCGCTCATCGTGCGTCGTTTACATCAGGTTTTACGCCTGCTGAAAAACTGGTGTATCCTCCGTGGTGCCTGACACTTCCAGAAGTACGTGTTTCAATTCCAGGAATACGGAAAAAATCAAATTTGCCTTCGTCAGCCCTAAAACAATTGAGCTTGAGCCATCTGCACGAAATGTACAACAACCACGTGCACATATACACCGATGGTTCAACCACAGCGTCTGGTTCTGGTGGTGCGGTGGTGATTCCAGCTAGAGGAATCACTCTGCGAATCAAACTGTCACATGCCACTACATCCACAGCGGCAGAACTTGCGGCTTTGCGTGGCGCCATAGAGTACATCAAATCCCAAAGACCTAGTAAATGGGCTGTGTTTTCCGACTCAAAACCAGCCCTACAGAGCATGCAGTCAGTCCTTCGACGAGGTTGCCATGAACAATTAACTTACGAAGTTGTCAAGCTCGTTCACCACGTCACAGAAACAGGCCACGAGGTCAAGTTTCAGTGGCTCCCTGGCCATTGTGGGATCAGTGGCAATGTTTCCGCAGACAGCGCGGCTCGTACATCGCACCAAGAAGAACACACCCTTCCGATTCCTTTGTCAAGGACTGACGCTGCAAATCAACTTCGTCACCTGGCACGTAGTCTGAGTCTGCAGGAGTGGAACACCCCAAGCATAAGGCATACGAGACTATACCAAATAAACCCTCGACTCGAACTTCGACCTCCATCCGGACTTCGTCGACGTGAAGCTTCACTTTTTTGTCGCCTATGTTTGGGGGTTGCCTTCACAAAAGCATACAGAACCCTCATCGGATTGACCGACAATGCGGAATGCGACGTCTGCTGCACCAAACAAGACATCGACCATCTGATATGCCATTGCCCTCGATTTGCTTCTGAAAGACAGAAGCTTTCGGATGCAATGCGACAATTGGACGATCGGCCACTCTCTGTTCAGATGCTACTGGAACACCGTCATCGCCTTTCGTCGGCTCAAAAAGCAGTCAAAGCTGTCTTGTGCTTTTTGAGGACTACAGGCCTCTGTGACCACCTTTAACTTTTGTGTAGTGCCACCGCTGCATACGCGCCAGCCGATTGACTGACAATCATCCTTTTCTCTCTCTCTCTCTTTCTCTTCTCTTTCCTCTCTCTCTCATCTTTATGTCCCTTTCCTATTCCCCCAGCGTAGGGTAGCAAACCGGGCATGTGCCTGGTTAACCTCCCTGCCTTTCCCTCTTGTTGTTTACCCCCCCCCCCCACTTATGCTCTTAAGAGGACTCTCTTTGGTCTGGGGCTATAGAACTTATACTTATTCTCTAAAGTGTTGCTAAATACTGGCGATCGTGCGATGCAATCACCTTAGTTCATCTATTGAATATTGCTTTTCTATATTAGCTAAAAATTATCTATTTATTCTTGCAAAGCGTAGCTCGTGTTTATATACTCGGAACTCGAAGAATGAGTGAACAGTGAAATGAGTGAGTGCTCCAAGAATGAGTGAAAGAAATCACAAAATACCTAACGCGCTTGTGCGAACACCAGCTTAGGTGCTCCTCTGACATATGCCGCGTTGATAACATCGACCTCTTTCAGAACTATAAATGCATCCTCTAATATGTAATGGCTGTGCTGCAAACTAATGGAGGCTGCATACCTTCACTTCTTGACCTCGCTACGCAAAAAAAAAAAACAGCGTACCTAAATGTTACAATACTACATATAATATCCGGGGTGTAATGTCCCAAAAATGCGGTGCGATTTATACGGGAGGGCTCCGGTAATTTCAGCCGCATCAAAAATTTAGCCGCTGCAGCTGGGATTCGATCCCGCGACTTTGGGGTTATCAGTCCAGTGCCATAAGAGCTAGAGCACCGCGGTGGGGCTCGCGTGTCTAAGTACTGTCATGAAGCATGCTTGAATGCTAGCCTGTCTTGCGGCGTTCTTAAGCCAGTTCATCAATTTATTCCTTTTTTAATATAACACAATGCACATCATTTTATCACCGCAGACGAGCCAACGAAACTCTACAGGCACTTAATCAATTATTTCCGGATTCATTTCAGCTGGCAGGTGCTCAACGACAAAGCTTCGCTCCCCACAAAATAACAGCGAACTACGAGTCTAGCACGGATTAAGGTAAGGACTGTCCAAAGCCTGACCACGCGCAGTGTTTGAAGATCCCAGCGATACTGCTACCCCACCGTGAAGCGATGCAGGAAATCTGTGGCTTACTCGAACTACGAGTGTCTTCTAGCGCTTAGCGGAAAGGGTTCGATGGGGGAGGCTTGAGGAAGAGGAACGTTTAGCTTCAGCGCCACAGAGTACGCGGTGCCAAAGATGCCCTCTTTCTTTGTCGTCCCTTTTCAGGCGACCGTATCGGAGGGGTTTCGATAAGTTACTGCCGTGGCGGTCAGTCGACTTTCACTTATTGCCTTGCACCGGTGCGTTTGTGGAGGAAGGTAAAGAAGCTACAAAAAACTTAAACTGTCTTGTGTCCTCCCGCGACATATTTAGAGCAGGGGGAAGAAACAGCAGAGATAACGTAAAGACGCACAAAAGTAACAATCAAAGCCACCGAGAAAACAGCACCAGTATACAGTGCGTGCTAAACACCCATCCTCGCACTGTATCTTCACGAGCGGTTTCGACTATCTTACACCGTGCTTTCGAGTGTCCTTGTGCCGTTTCGATGTCTCACAATCCTGGAGGAGTGCGATGGGCGTGCGAGTGTTTTCACTGTAAGGCTTAGTGCGAGTGCATACTTCCACGCTTGAACCGAAGTTCACGAGGAAAAGAAAAAACTGCAGTGCCAGTCCTCCAGGGCAGTACGAAAGGGAAGTCCGCGTCTGAATTGTTTTTGGACACCTGTCTGAATTACCAATTTCTAACTGCGCTAAATCACAAGATAAAGCAAAAATGCGAAAAAGAACACCACTGAAAGTAGACGTCACGAGCTGTTGGATTATATGTATTGATGCCGCAGGGCAAACGGACGCAAAAATAAATGTAGTGGATTATGGAGTAATTCTACAACAAGAACTCGCAAAACGCAATTTCCCTTGTTATCCTTGTCTTATGTATGCATACTTTATTCGAGATTTGGCAATCCAAGAATTGTGAAAAGCTGAATGGTGGCGAAGGTTAGCGAAATATTAATGACTAAAATTCACAATCACTAAACTGTCGAAACTAGGACGCATAAAGCAACTTCTGTTACCAGACATAAGTAAATTAAATATCCAGGATGCATCCATCAAATCAGACCTAATGTAACGTAACTATCAATTTGAATGGAAAAGTAAATGCACCGACCAGACCATGTGATTTTTACGGAGACCTTCCGACAACTTGCCGAATATGCTGTGCGAATAGCAGCGCTGCTTCTCAGGTGGCCTTTCATGTTATTGCTGTATGGAAGGCCATTCAAAAGTTGCAACATGTATAATTACTCGCCTCATTGGCAATGTAATTTTGAAAAATACTGTAGAGTTACCAGGAGGATATCTTCCACTACAGCTGCCTTCCGACTAACTATTAGTGGATTTCTCGCGTTGGGAATCCTTACGCACACCATACTCATTATTCTACCGGCCATCCTGACTGCATTAGACTAGTCTGCTGCCGCCCAAGGCACATTCTCAGAAAATCGGCAAAGGTATTATACGGAAAATGTGATGCAATTCACAGCGCATACGGCACCCATCAAGCGAAATTTGGAATCAGCAAGCTGCAACCGGTGATTTTATAAAAGTGTTGAACTTAGCACAGCTCTTCGGCACATTAGGACTACTATTTCACACCAATGACAAAACATTCGCTGAGGACGAACTGGCTGTTCCCGTTGTATCCCTCTGACGACGCACGTGCGGAGGCTAAGACGTGGGACCATGGCAGATATTCCGCCGTTGACCACTCCAACCGACAGGGCGATCCGCCTGGAACCATCTATCGGTCCCCGTCAAGACGTGCGTTCGCCCACGCGCGCGATGCCGCGGTGAGGGTACACGGTACTCACCGGCGAGGCTGGCGCCGAGGAGATTCACCATGTCGTCCTCTCGCTTGCGGTGGCGGCGCGATGCTGCCGCAGCGGCGTCGTCGGAAAGCGCTCGTCTGCCGGCGACCGGTTCCGATTGGGATCGGAGGGAATGCCAAGTATCGCACCCGCGAGGAGCAGGAGAGGCTTTGCAGTCATTTCCCGTCCGCGGAGAAAGCGGATCCCAAGGATCGTCCGTCGCGTGCTGGGGCGAAAGCGCGAACCTACAACGTCGTCTGTACGACGTCGAAGACGACGCTACGCCACGCCGGTGCGCGCCCTCGCCCACGTGGTGAAACCAGTGCGCGCGCGCCCGGCCCGACCTGAGAGGTCATCGCGCGGCGAAGAAAAAAAATTTTAAATGTGCCGCCACACTGTCCCACCGACCGCCGGCGTGTCGGCTCGCGTGTTCGCGCCGGGTTTTCCTATCTCGATCTTCTTTTTCTCTTCCCATTTATCTCGTCTTTTCTTTGTTCTCGAGAGCGAACGCGAAACACTTAACCGGAGAGAGCGGCGACGGAATGTGGCACAGTCGGTGATGTAGTCTCAAAGATAGCCTTTCCTGGTGTTATGCAGGGAATGAAGAAAGGCATCCAGCGATTCGAGATGGACAAATTAGGAGGCTTGTGTAAAGTGTCGTATGCGAAAGTAGGCTCTCGGTGCGCCGCGACATACCCGCGACAAAGTTAATCTTTCCCGCTTTTTCTGACCACGGCTTCTAAATAAAAAGAGTCGCAGAACGTGCCTTATGCGGAAGTCCAGTACCTACAGCAGCAAAATATGCAAAAAAATGAAAGAACATAGCGGTACAACTTTCCTCTTTCAGCGTTTCTCGACTGACTCGACACGCATGTGTAACAGCCCTGATTGCGGCATTTTTCTTTTCCGCTGTAGGAAAGCCGACACTGTAGACAATTATAAAGGTATTCTACGTCAGCCCATACACTCCAAACTGACTTCTCTTGTAATTACGGCTTCGTTATCACCCGTTTTTCTGGACAGGTTGTACACTCCACGTAAGTAAGCGTACATTGAGTCGTATAAGCTGTATCCGAACTCGAATTTGAGCTTCTGGAACTTCAGCTATCAAATTATCACCCGCAGCACTTGCCTATACTGAGCTACGTGACTTCGGAAGTACCCATTTCCCCCGTTTCGTAGGCATCTTAGAAAGTACTCATATTCCTCGTTGCTTTCACGAGGTTAAAATCATGATGCGAACGTTCCGTTTTGAAGATACAGATCTTTCGCTGCCACGCGGATTTCCCCGTTTCTCTCGCACTGTCCCGATAGATTATCTGCTCTTCCTAAGTCCATGGCTTCTTTGCTGACCCCCTGACCCTTTTACCGAATGTTACCCAACCCTTGACCTTCTCTCATACTGATCAAAGGAGTATTCAGTCCAGGAAGGCTGTCGAGGCGCACAACGTTTTGCTACAACCACTGTGACATTCTGAATTTCGAAGGCAGTGTCGTCTCCCACCTTTTCTACCCTCAATCTGATGATGATGTGTGGTTTTTATGGCGCAAGGGCCAATTGATGGCCAAAGAGCGCCATTTCAATGAGTATAGAGATGCGGACAATGATATGTTGC